>JALHAQ010000006.1:6192359-7430831 GCA_023838395.1 Holcopasites calliopsidis
GGGATCCACTCGGTCGGAAACTCCGATCCGAACCTGGTGCATCGAGATGAAAGTGCCCCAACGCTCTTACGCGATACTGTTGTTCAGCACTTTCCATTCAATCTGTTGTTTCGTTAGATACATTCTATTAATCAAATCAGCTACATCGAGAAAATTAATTAAATCCAGAAATACGTACTATTAATACTGTCGATTAGAAGAATGATTATTACCGCATTATAAATTGAAGTCAGCTACGCGATACGAATGATACGATGAATAACAATATAACTCGCCACCATTTCCGAAACGTATATTCAAATTTCGGCGTGGAGGCGTCCCTGAAGAAGTTTCCCCTGGGAAAAATGACCGATTTTCGCGAAGCGGAACGAAGCCGAGCAACCCCGAGAATCGGATTAACTCGTTTAACAAAGCAGGCTCTTTCCGTGCGCGCGAAGAATACGATATAGTATTTCGAGCAGTTCCTTGCTTGACAGTTCCGGAATAATGTCTCTTAATGTCACGACGTTGAGAGCATCGGTAAGCGACGTTTCAAGCGGGGAGAGTTTCCTTCCTGAATGGGGGCTGGTGGGGAGGGGGGGGTGGGGGAGGGTGCTGAAACTTTTCGCGAAACTTATAATGCAGAGAAACTCGTTAAGACGCCATGGACATTGGTACGAAAACTCATTACCATAATCTGCAAACTAAGTCCCCCGGGAGTTTCTGTACATTAATATAAGAACATGAAAAATTACATGCGCTTATGGTAATTCCCTTCCTTTCCCTCTCGGAAAGTCGCAGGAATTAACAAACGAAATTGTTACCAACTAACGAGACTCTTGTACATGCATGCAGCAGAACTAACTGCGGCCGCGTGTCGACCCAGACGTTGACCTGTACTACTGGATACATAATAATACATAGCTTCGAGCTAATTGTAATTTTTTTCTTCATTACACAATGACTGGTACATGAAAGTACATTGTTTTTTAGTACGTTCGGATGTTGTAGTACTTAACAGATGACAAATATTTCGCATAAACGCAATATCAAAGTATGCAGCACGTACTACTGCTGGTAGTAGTTTGCTGGTAAATGTTTAACGAAACGAGCGAATGCCATGCGTTTCGGTGCATCGAAACTAATGTTGGTAATTATTTTTTGTCGCAGAGAAGTCTGCAATAAAATAACTTATTTCACTTACTGCTACGGGAAAGTACGTTCCATGAGATATTCTTTTAGGGACGACTTGAAACTTCTATGCTACGCAGCCAAATGTTCCCTACCTTTCTCCATCTCTGAAACTAATTAGCTGCTTCAACATTTTTCTGCCGGACGCGCACGAGTGCCTTCTTCATTCTCGTTAACCCTGCATAAAACTCGCGGCAACTAAAGAGGGACGAAGGTCCAAGAGGGAGACAAAAATTCCGCGCACATACAAAACACCGGGCATATTGGATTTTTTCAATTGTCTCAGACACTACTTGTACGCCTGAGTTTATTAATATTTACTTCCTGTCCGTATAATACCATCCCTGCAAACGAAATACTTCGCCACGCGAATTTCACGACATACCGAGCTGTCCGCGAAAGCAAACGCTGGTTGCACTTTGACCGAACCGTGACATCGAATATCTAGTCCCTTGAACAGGACGCGCGGTTCAATTTAACAATAATTACAGTGCGGCATAGAAAGGGGCGACCGATCGACATCGCACAAAGATGAACGGCGGCAACGGGATGCCAGTAGCAAATAACGAGGGCACCCAGTCGCATGCTATTTCGGCCAATTACGGGCGTCCAATTATCGAGGCAGAGACCACTAGATCAGACCGGACACGACCGTTTCTCTCTCCGATACACGCGAAACACGTGCGGGATCTCCGCGACGCGTGCTTTTCATTCTTCACCCATTGCTGCTATTCGAAAACGGATATCGTGCGTCGTTGTTTCGTTTCATTGTGAACCGTCGCAGGTAGCCGTGCGAAGCGATCGCTGGCATGGAACGCCATCGTTCCTTCCCGATCCGCGATTCGCAGGGCCAGCATTCCAATCTCGTCGCACTTTTCGCTGGCATTGATCGGCCGAATCTGGGCGTCCATGAATTGTTGCAGCTGCGCGAATCGGTTTGAACACCGCCGCGATAAACAGCGTTCATCCCCGTTGATCTATTGTTTCTGATGACAAGCATTCGGGGGAACTATTTATAGAATTCATAACAATGCTTTCACACCACCTTTCTTGTACTTAAAGGGAATCGGGGAAGGATTAGCAGGACATTTATTTTAATAATCATCTTAATTAAGTAAAGAGATCGAGATACAACCGTCAGTATACGTATTTCAGAAGCTAGCACAGTTGAGAAGCGAGCCAACGTCGTGCGCTCGCCAAAAGGAAGATTAGCTGGCTTCTTTCGCCGTGCAAAGAGATTCCGAAGTCCTCCGACTGGCACGACAGAGTCAGTGGAATTTGCATGAAAAAGGACCTGGGTATTTCGAGCAACTAGTGTATAAGCTACTTCCCAAATGAATGCAAATTCTTCTTCGAAAGCCTCTACCGATGAGGGGCCGGAAATTTGCTTACATAAATATAGTGTTATTGTGGGAGATAGTATTGCCCCATCGTCGTCAAATTCGTGGCCCTCTGCGCGTACGAGGAACGCTCTAACTAACGTCCGAGAGTTCACCGCTTGGGGTGGCATAAAATATTCATATTTAATGGTAATTTCCGCGCCCCGTGCCCGGCGAACTTTCCTGCCGCCGAGTTAATCCCCCAGCACCGAAATTCGCTGATTTCAACGCGCGCCAAATGCACCAAGGACGCGTAAACATGGAACGCAGGACGACGTTTGCGAAGCGCGAAATGCCACTGGTTAAATTGAGGGAAAATATCATAAATACAGTATCTTTATGGGAATAAGCTTCTCGCTCTAAATATTAAATGTACTCAGTAAAATCGATGTACGTGCAGGTCGTTGAAATGTAAAAACCATTGCGATTAATTGAAAATCACTTCCGAAAGCACTTATACATTTTTTAAATTGTTATTCCGTTCTTTTATAAACTTTATACAAATTCATTTTCATCATATTAATTACAATCTGATCTACAAAATGCCAAGATTAATATTCATTTAACTTTAGAACGTATGTCCGTTAACCAACCTTCTTGTCTCGTTACTCTCGCGCTTCGCTCGCGTCCGAACAAATTGGAATCGAAACAGACACGCGTGGTATGGAAAAGAAAGGTAGAAGGTCGCGTGCGAACAGTTCAGCCCGAAGGTCTTCCAAATAATTGATTACACCCGCTTTTCGAGCTCGATCGATAATTGGCTGACACGGGGGGTACAAAAACAATTACCAGGAAGGATTAGGGATCGCTGCACCGCGCGCGCGGGGATATAGAAAGGTCGGCGCTGGTTGACGGCCGTATCGGTGGCGGTGGCGTGCCAAGGGATAGTAAGCGCTGACCGACTATGCACCGGGCAGCTCCAATCGGATGATAGGAAACACCAGTTTCGGACTTCTGCAGGAACTGAGGGGTTGCAACCTTATTGATGCACTTGCACCGCGCTCCACGTCGGCGGGTTGCTCGAAATAGCAAGGGCTGTGCAACGATTAATCTTCCTTAGCGCGATAAAATTTACAGCACGACGAATATCCGTATTTGCTCAACAACATAATCATGGTGGACGATATCAAGCACGCGTACGTTATAATAACATTAGGGAAAGGCTAACGTTAATCCTCGCTGTCCGATGAAACTGGACTCGTCCAAACACTGGACACACCCGAACGATATTAAATCCGTTCCAGAATTTCATTATCGGACGCGGAACGGTCCGATAACGAATTCCCATAATTACACGTAGAGCCGCAGCAGAAATTGCGACCTCGGTATTTTCACTTATCTTCGGCGGAACAGAGTGTTTCTACGGTATTCGTTTCCCAATTTCCGCCCAAAGCCCCGTCCCGGTCAAAATAACGAGGGATTTAAATTGCAAATATATGAAAGTTCCCGGCGTAAGACGACGCTCCCTGTCGCCCGATCCCGGATGACCCCAGCCTAGATTTTTCCGCGCGAAAGATTCGGCGATAGCTAGAAAAGGGCGACCGGCCTCCGTCGTCCCTTCCTTAACTTATATCGTTTCACTATCGAGTCGGCGCATCGAAAACGTAAAGTGGGCTTTCGATGACACTTCTGGTTCCCCTTTCTCGCCACTTCGCGGAAGACGGAACCGTCGGCCGGCCGATATTGGCCCAATTCGAGAACGGCCAACCCTCCGAAAGGAAATGGATCTTGGCAAGAGGCGACGCCGGAATCGAATCAGACCTAATCCAGCTGACCGCAACGATTTCATCCCCTGGCCGTCGGTAAATCGACGCCATCGAAGTCTACGGTGTTCAGTTTCACGCCTCGCTCGTACGATTCCCACCGAGTATCCGATTTTCGGCCCAACGCTGCGTTAATTTATCGCGCGAAAAGCTCCGGATACACCGTTCAAGCGATCGTAATAAATCGCTGGATACAGTGTCGCGGGCAGCGCAAACGTTTAAACCGCCGGTGGAAAATCTCGATCGGGACTGTCCAATCTATCCCGTATCAATCGCTTCGTTATTGTTTCTCCTTCGATACGAATGGTTGCGATAACCGAAAAGGTTCTAAGTCTTGAATAGTCGTGTCGCAATACCAAGAAGCGTTCATCAGTGTTTTGCTGTTTGCCAACCGTTCAGTTCCGCCAAGCTGCGCGGATAACACCGTATTCTCCTCCCTACGTTATTCCGCTAGTTTAAACAGATTACCCCTGGCGTTGTTTAAACGTAAATTGCCACTCCAACTGCGCAGCATCGTCAAGGAAGCAGGACAGCTTCCGGCGCGCACGAGCTCTCCCCGTTCAATCTGCAGAACGGGGGCGAAAGGATCGCAAACTTTCCGGACAATCTCTGGTTTAATCATATGTGTTGCGTAATATTAAATATTAATTAGAATTACGATTGATATCCTCCAATTGTAATAACACGATTCCCGTATCGATCACGTGGTATCGTCAAGTGGACGGTGTAGATCATCGCCGAGCAATAAGCAATTCCGCAGTAATTAGACTCATTATCAGGGGGAAGTTCGCCGTAATTTGACTCCCTTCCCTCCTCGTGCCACTGGAATAAATTGTCGTCGTCTATCGCGTTTCGCTATCTGGAGAATCGCGGAAAGATACGAGAGTAACGAATCGAGGAGAAGAGGAAACGCGTAGCGTCGACGGCGAAACGTGTAGGTTCGATTAATCGCACATATTGGCGTTTAATTACGCGACACATCCGTTTCGATGAAAACCACTGTTGTTCAATACTTTTGATGCAACGTTTCGCGTACACTCGATCACGGTTTTATAACAATTCTCTCTTCCTTTTTTTTTTTTAACGACGCCGTGGAAAGTATTTAATACATTGTCCAATACCATGTATTTGATTTCGTTATGCTCAAGCATCGTCGATCATACTTACCCGCGAGACGAATCGCGGAATTAATCTGGATTCCGGTTAGTTCGCGGCCGCACGGTGGATGTATCGTTCCGATTATCGGTGATAGGCTCTGTTGCATCTTTAATTTCAGCTTTGAAGTGCATCGTTCTTATGTTACGCGTCTACGTGAGCTTTGAAGGAATAATTGTTTTGTTGCTTGGAGCAACGGGAAAAGGTCGAGGGCAGTAATAGAAAAGTATAAAAATTACTTCTTTGTGCATATTTTAATTGAAACTATCTGTCTATGTATTTCTATTTATTTCATAACAGTAGAGCCAATGGCAAGACAAATATTTCGCAACGAATCTTGTAAAGGGTGGGGATGGGGTGGTTCGGGGAAAGAATAGGGGCGACTTGATGTTGTACAGCAATGCGTAATGAAGTCAATGTGGAAGGGCTCGATATTCACGCGCCAACAGCGGTGTCTGAGGCGGAACGTGGGAAGAGCATCACCAACAGAGCGTACACTTTATATTCTTCGCTTTACGATTTTATCGAATTAATGTTACGACACGCTGTTTATTCGCTTTACGATCGCGTATAATTAATGGTCGTGACATCGTCGATGTCCGGCGTCGGTTCTGTACAAAAAAAAAAAAAAGACAGTGGCGTCGTAAAGCGTTGGTGAACGGGAAAGGCATGGGAAAACGGAGATCGCTCGCGGAAAAACAGATCCAATTTCCCAAACTGGCGAAGGATAGTCGAAAGTACACGGCACGCGAGCTATTGTCGTCCACCTTCGGAATAGAAAGTATCGAACAGCGGATTACCAGTTTATAGCGACCCTTCGACGACTTCTTGTTGCAGTATTACTTAGTCGAAGTACTCTTGTCGCGCCACTATTTCGGTGATTCCCATTTCTTGACGTCAGAATTATTTTACTTCCCGATTGAAATCGAATTAGCAACGAACTGAAGCGAGCTTTCTGTATTCCTTTCATTTAATTTTCAACGATTTTCGTGATTCGTGCAATGTCGCCCGTGCAATCGCGCGATCAACACGACTGATAGGATATTTCATCGGAAACACTCAAACGAGCTCGATAATTTTTCCGGTTAACAGGGGGTGGGAGCGGAATTTAAGCGTTACGTAAAGTGGATTTGCAAACGCGCATTATTCCGTTATGTAACTCCTGTGTCGAGCCGTCGAAGTGCAGCACGGAAAATATAGCCGCGCTAAACCCATAAATTCGAGACCCGCGGGATTCGTTCTATCGTCAAGTTGAAATTTGAATTACCACCGGCGAATATCTGTAAACACGTTATTTCATGGTAATTCCGAAGCGCGTTTACAAAAGACACGCCCCCGTCCAGCGAATAAATCGCGCCACTTTGCCGTAATGATCACTGTAAAAAGTATATTTTACTTCGAACATGAAAACAGGATTATTTAGCAATGGATTTCCACAGGCTCGAAAGAGGAGGGACAAAAATTGTTGACGGAACGCTGGCAGAGGAATTCGACGGAAATGGAAACAGATGGGAAAAAGGGCAACGAGTTCGCGCACAGATTCCCGGGAAAAAGCAGGCCGTTGGTTTTCAACGACAAAGGGAAAGAGATGCAAAGGACGAAAACTTCTAAGAATGCAGCTGACACCTTGGAAGTATGGCGAAAAAAAAAAGTGACTCGAGACAAAGAGTGCCAACGAGTCGAGGGAGACGAATACAAGTTTCAAAGGCCGACTGTCATTACTGTTAAGCATACAAACGGGAGAGCATCCGCAAGAGACAGCCCCCGATATTGCTTTGACTATTTTACTCGGGCATATTTCATATTTCGAAATGTCACGGATAAGAATAGAAGGGTTAAATATAGGTGTCTGCTTTAAGCGCGAATGATTACGTTATAGATTATAAATATGATCGCGTTTTATAACGGAGAGGGATTTGAAATTGCATTGTAATAAATAGATGACGCCGATAGCTCTCAATTTTAGTTATTCAAACTCTTCCAGGCACGTCGATTAAATGCTCACTAAATATAACCCATAAATAACTCGTCGACCAGGGCAAATTATTCCTTTCTGCCTGAATGGAATTTTGTCTTTAGTTATATCCTAACATACACTTTTTCACTCAAATGCGAAGGAAGCATAGAGCGAGAAAACTTGCATGTCCGCCAATAAGCGTAATTCAAACGACCCTCCGTAATGAACGCGTTCAGCCTTGCGCTATGTAACAGAAAGTGGCGTGAACACGAATTTCGATGGCGTGAGCATTTTATTGTCACGGCGTTAGGTCAATCACGTACGTACGTACCTTGATACGTGCTCGACTTGAAAACCGTGAGCTAATTACGGGAACGTAATTAAATAATTAACCATCGGCCCTAGAAGGCTGCGAAACGGCCCCGCTGCCTTAATTCACTAAACGAGAACACGTACTAGACGATACCCGTGCATACAACGGCTCATACAATCCCCAGGATTCGTCCTGCAGTCACGCAATTAAACTGTCCCATTATTCGAGGCCACCCGCGTACACGTAAATGCGCGTAATTTCGTCTGTTCGAGGGACGGCGATAATAATTGCGCATAAATACTCGCGATTAAGGGTGTAATTTCAACTGGCCGCCCGCCCGACAGGAAACCGCGACCGGAAGAAGAACGCGCGCGCGGCTCTTCGCGTGACGTTTCACACGAGTGTAAGCGAGAATTTACACGGTGCGCTTAATTTCGAGGCGGGCCAAACAGCCGAGGACGAATTTTTCAACCGTGGACCGCGTCCCTGGTTCCGCGAACTTTGAACATTCGTTGTTGAAACTTAAATTACTACTTGCCGCCACACCGGCGTGGTGTAAGCGGGATTTAAATTGTGTCCGGGGGAAAAAAAAGAACATTTTTGCTGCGTTGGAATGAAGGTGGTCGTGGTTGCGTGCCTGCTCGCACGCTTGTCGCCGCTGCTAGAGATTAAATGAATGTTCCTCGTTCGTTTTGGAAAGTTATTAAGCACAACTGATGCTGAGTGATTTGCGTAAATGAAATTCGTCACTGTTTATTTTTACGCAACGCTGCAAGGAAGATGCCATAACATGGCCTTTGAATCGACGCAAAGATTCGGGTGTCCACAAATTAAATCGCTCGGAACGTGGCGAGCAGCGGAGGCATGCCGCTCAATTATTCCAACGCGTGCTCTTTACAGCGACCAATCCAACGATTAACCGACGGTAATTAAACGTTGATAATCAGCGTTTCTGAAAAGCGGCGGCGCGGTGTAGGCAGGAAGTGAACAGCGGGGCAAGGCGGACACTTAATCGTTAATTAATTCGCTCGACAACGTCGAGGCAACGCGGCCTACGACACGTCGAAGCCGGATGAAAGTTATGCGTGGCCGTGCGACTACGGGGCAATAAAGTGCTCAAGCAGCGAGCACCGCCTATCATGAATATCGGCTGTCGCGAGGGAAAAGTGTTCTTTAATGCATGCGCACGATCCGGCGTGCAAGTTTACAGCGTTCGGGCACGGCACTCTTCGATCGCGCGGGTCACGGAAGCGTGTCCGGATGAAACACTTTCGTAAAAGGTTGCGAGTGACCGGCGGTACGTGACTAACTATCGTACGTGACGACGCTGCGTTGACTTCAAATTCGATCAATTGAATGTCAAAAACCGGAATATACAAATGGAAAGAGAGCGTAGCAAAATCGAATTAGTTCAACGATATGTAACTTTGGATTGATCGGGGATTGAAGCAATCAATGGGATCACTGGAACAACCCAGTTTCCACTAATCACTGTCAATCAATCGATATTATGATCGTATTTACATAGAACGCTTAATGAGTTACTCAATGAGAACTGTTCGATTCGAACTGCTTCCAGTTCGCTGGACGCATAAAAGTCCGATAACGAAAACAAGCGCAGCGATGAATGCGACGAAGCTCTCGTTTCAAGACCAAGCGGATTCGTCGACGAATGACGTCGGCGGTGCTCCAGAGGAGCGACGTGCTTCTGAACGCTCCTCGATTTTTTACTACATCTTTGTCCTATTCTCGCTGTCCACGCATTTTCGAATGCGCGCGTAACCCCGGCTTCAAGGGACCCATGCACTCGAACTCGCTGTCCCGAGTGGCCTCGTAAAAAGAGTTTCGAGTGTGTCGTAATACCGATGGAACGATCATATGGAATATTCGTGATGGTCATGTCAAGATCACAAGAATATATTGTCCTCTTTACTCGCCTGCTCAGAGTTCTTTCGGTTGTACTTGTCTACTTCGAGAGATCGTCCGAAATCTTTTCTAACATTTTCCATAAGGTATGAATGCAGTCATGGTATTACAAAAGTGTTGTAGCAATTACTGCAGTAATATCTATTTAGATTAATTGAACGTGAACACAATTTCTTAACCATGAAAATGACCGCCCGTTTTTCTATCAATCTTCTAACTTATTCGCTAATTATGAAGCCGAATGCCAATTCGCGCTCGGAACAGTAAAATCTAGTAACACATGACAATAGATGTTGCATTTTACAACTCCGTCGACATTTGCCTCATTTTACTACTCGAAACCACTTTTACGTTCGGTTTTGGTGATTCGAAAGGACACCTGTAAGTGGCCAGATCTCGTCGCGAAAGAGCACCTCGCGAATATTGAGTATTTATACGAACGGGAAGAACGTTGAAAACGCATTTGAACGCGGCTCAAAATCGATACACTCTCACGGTTATACCAGCTGAACGCTGAATCGCTTCGAATGGAGATAAATGCGATCGCAGGCTTCAGCTGCAAACGTGTCCCAAGCCTCGACTTTGTTGTTTCAACAAGCAATTCGAAGCAGGCGAAATGAATTTTTCTATCGTTCACAGCGCATATACTAATAAATCGCCGGCGTTGCCCAACGCTGGGCCAACCCTCTTCAACTTTCTAGCTGCTTAAAAATACGTCCAGACAGAAGCGGGCGAGCAGAAAAGAGAAACGGTCCGATTGAACGTACTATGCACTGCCACGTCGTATTTCGATATTGCGATCGTCAAGTTGTCGACTCAGTGAATCGGGGGATTTTAATACCGAAACGAATCTACGCGAATTTCCAATATTGGCGTGCGTGCGAGTGTCGGCATTTATTGGAAATTAATTGGGGTTCGTCCAGAGGGTATAATCCAATTATTGTCACGTGAATCGCTGTGACTTTGCTTAGACGCGATGCTTACGCTTCTCTGCAGAAATGACGAAATAAAACCAAAAAAAAAAAAAAAATGGTGAGAATCGAAAATGAAAAGTCCACTCGATAAAGATTACAAGCGATACCACGATGAACGCTCGAACGGATACAGGGAAGTGTCATATTCGACGGCCATAGAAATCGTTCAACGCACTCGCTGCGATGAAACGTACGCGCGTGTACCAGGCCGTTTGAAAATTGGAAAACAAACTTTCTGCCGCAACAATGCGGCTGACACGTTCTCAAGCAACGGGAGATCGCAACGAATCGTCACACCGAGGCGGCTACCGAATTTTTTCATTTTCGGTCGCGGCTCAATGAATATTCAAAGAGCCTTCGGGTATCCGGAAAGTTTGCCCTCTCCGCGAATTCGTATAACGAAACTTTTCCCTGGCATCGATATTCTGTTGCGGTAAACGCAGCTAGCTCGGCACGCCGACGACTTCGTTTGCATTTGCTGGCGGTTTACACTCGCGCGGGCTGAAGCGTCGAGGATGCACTTCAGCCGAAAGCGCGATGATTCGCGAGTCATCGCCGCGACGATTACTCTCGGATCCATCTGCGTCTCGTTGTTCTTTTAAATGAAAGTCGACTCTTGGTAAGATACTGAGACAATTTGTAATTAGACCCTTTATTGGATTATCCAGGGAAAAGTATAAAGTTACAAACGCGACTTGCTTCAATTTTATTTAAAAGGAGACCTATTACTATCCACGAGTGTGCATAAAAGGGGATTAGAAATCGGATCGGAAACTTTCCGCGCCGCCCATGCATTAATCATTTATCGGAATACGTAGCGGGCAAACTTTTTCAATACCACGCTCGTTTCAATGGCACAATAATATCATTCCATCTGTCCGGAGTTCTTAGGGGCGTCCTCTTCCCTCCCCCTGCTATCCACCCACGGCCTCTCACGGATTTACGGGGCTTCGTTTTGCTCGGTTATTACATACCAGGTGGCCAAAGTTCACGAATCCAATAAACGGACTGGACACACCTCGAAGAAGACAAATGCTTGCTTCGGATTCCTCGTCACGATCAACGCCGCGCTGAAAGAACGCCTCTCCCCCGTAACGGCACGTTCTTATTGCCGTCGAGACGACGACGTAGCTTCTTGCTACTGGAGCGTCGCGTGCTCGAAACAGAGAGACACACTGGGAATCGGTTAACCCGAAACAGGTCGATACGAAATGAAACGAAGCGTCGAGGAGGGTCCTTGGCAAATAAGGGTAGCGCGAAGAGGTCGTGCGAACCGTGCGATTCGGCCCGATGGTGTGGATCTTTGCAAACTTTTGATGATTCGACGCTCGCTGTTGCGTGGACTGAGCCTCAACTGCAATTCGATCGCCGACGAGACACGCGGAACTCGCACTGCGACGCGGTTCCTGTGCCGGTTTTCTGTGGACATTTAATCAATGCCCGCTGCCCGTAAATGGGTCAAAGGGAGAGTGATCGTTGCTGTTGCGTGGTCACGAGTAAAACGAATCGATCGGTCGACGCTTGATAAACATTTTCGGTTGACTTTAATTTCATAGCAGAATGGGACGATTATCTCCGTTCCAAGGGAGGAAAACTCTGTTTGAGATGCTTCATGGAAAACCAACAATCAAAGAAATTTCAAGTGCGCAGCTATCAAAGTTGATCGATACCCTTAACGCGAATATCACAGAAATTTGAGATTCAAACTGTGCTCTCCACCACAGTGACCGTGCAAAACGTGCCTCGTCTAGCACCCAGTTGACCGCAACTCGCGCACGGGTGACAAAGTGCTAGGATACTCGGAGCGCCGGACGATCCTGGACGAACGGCGACGAGAATTCCACGAACGATGATCGGTGGGATAATCACACTGGCGAATGAGATATCAGGTCAGGCGGGCCGTGACGTAATCGAATGGGACAGTACATACGTGGCAAGCTGTATAATGCGATATCGCACATCTAAATTAGGCTTCTGAAACGTAATCATTCATGCGTGCCAGTGACGCCGCTGAACGAGATTCCGTCCGCTGCGTCAGGTCGAGTAATTTAATAATAATTATTTCTCGCACCCGTGAGCCTTCGCATCGCGGACGTATCGTTGCCCGTGGCTTTGCCCATAAATCACCATAGAATCGCCGTGAGGAATAGCGATTGAACAAAAAAAAAAAAAAAATTGAACAGTGCATCGCGTTAATCTAGCAACTGAAACCAGAATTCGTTTCGGGCTACTCGATTAAGCTTCGCGTCTACTCTCACGGAAGTTAAACGTCCACGCGAACTTGCAAATACTTTTCGAACGGAAGCAGTCCTTCTTCCTTGACAGTTCCACGTTGCAACTTATCTCTCCTGGCGATTGATTTCCACGTTCAAAGCGCCGCTGGTGCGAAAAGGTTTTGATAAAGGTAATCGTTCACCTGCGCGCTCCGTTCGATGCGAGACACTTTCGGCGAGGTGCAAAGTACTCGAAATCTTCCAACGTCCGTACCCTGTCTATTCTATCGATTTGCATGCAACCTTTACCTCCTCACGAATACGAGAAATCTACCAGAAAAAAGTTCTACATTCGTGGGAGAACCAACCCCAAACGTTACCCCTTTGTTTTCCTCAGTCTCTGACAGTGATAACGAGATGAAGCTGTTTTCATCCCCTTTACATCCCACAGCGAAATTAAGAATCCGCAAAGAGCAATCGAAGATCCATCACGAGAGGCGGCGCACTAGACGATAATTGGTCGCACACAGCCGCCTAATGAAAACCGTTTCTCCGAGAAGATCCGCACAAAAGCGTGCTCGCGTGCGCGCTGCTCTCGCGCAAAGCTTTGTGCCTCACCGAGGTTCGCCGCCGACAATTTCTAGCCCCGTTGACACGCGCGGAACCGGCTCTCCCGGTCTGTCCTCGACATATGGTGAAACAAAGAGAATAGACGGCACAAGTTCCTGCTTGCAGCGAATATAATCATATCGATCGACGTTCTGCGAGCGCAAAGTGCTGCCCGCGAATAAGAGGACGGGAAAAGGCATCGCGAATTCGCATCCAGGAGGCAGGTGTCTGTGTGAAAGGGAAAGCTCGAGGCTCATTCTCACGGCCACGCCTTTCCTTTCTCTTTGCCTTTGCTTCGGATAAATGTAAATATTAAAATGTAACGTCTGGTCGAATGCCGGCAGTGGAGGAGGAAACGAAATTTCACGAAGCTTTAATAGACGTTCGCCCTTTGCGGAAACATTTGCATTCTTTAATGGCATTTCGTGCTCCGATGCCGCGCTCGTATATGGTTCACGCTGCAGAACGAGGAGACTCCGGGTAGATCATAACCGAGAATGTTTCGATTACGGATTTCATTTCCCTCAAAATGAATATGTTATGAATAAACGGGATCAGCCTGTATCGAAATACGCCAATGCTCTTATAACGTTCGTGAATCCATCATCGTCCCTGCCCAAAACAGAGGATCATATCGGAAACCAATATCTTTGGACCTTGAAGTTGTTGGTCAAGCAAACGTCCGATTGTATCGTCTCCCTGTTCCCTATCGGGAAATCAAGATCAATTTCCCGCTCGTTTCTGTTTACGAACGCGATAATCCAAACCGCACTTCAAGTTGGGGAAACTTCCCACCCTTGAGCACGCCGGCTACCAGTCGGCTCGCTTGCTTCCTTAAACCCATTGTCGCAGAGGAACCTCGTGCGAGATTGCGTTGTTCATCCTTTATTCCTGATTCCAAACAGCCTTGCCGACATCTGCGAGTCTTGCATGGAAAACTCGTACTTCGTGTAAATGGGTAGAATTTTGAAACCGGTATTTTAGAACGGAGGCTTTCATGAACTTTGATATTATTAATAGTATATTATTTTACGTACCGATCTACATCACGAGTACAGTAAGTTTCTATAAAATGCGGCTTGGAGTAAATAAAACAATCGTCGCCAGGGAATAATCGCTATAACGGCTCTTCCAAAAAGTCCAATTGAAACTATTTATCGCCTCGCGCGCTGGATACAGCGCACGTGAAAGTCCATTCGACGAACTATTACTATTCAAAACGGGCTCAGACTGCACAGTTCGTTATACGCGCGGAACTCCGGATCGATTCCATTAAATGGTACACGTTATCGGGCCACGGTGCGCGGATGTATTTTCGTTTCGTCGATCAGACATCCGTGAAAGGTGATCTTCGCGTTTCAACCGAAATAGCGTAATAGCGCCAGGCAAGCGGCCGCGCGGCTGCACGTAGGAAAGTTGACGACCGGTTTAGACGGAAACGTTCGAAAATCCCGGAGAAACTTCAGCGCCGGCCGCAAAAGCGAAAGATACGGGTCAACCGGGTTCGCGTTCCGAACTCTCGCCCGCTTCGTTGCTACGCTTTCATTTCACGGGAACTCGGGATTCGGAAAAGGCAAATATTTCCTAAGGTCTGTTCAAGTTGACTGGGTGATAAAGAAAACGAGACGCGGTGGAGTAACGAGGGAGGAACATCAAAATGAAATACGCGTGGGTGTATATTCTTCGATAGCTTTTGCAGACGGAGGGATGGGGGTCGAATTATTCGCAACGTTCGACCTGTGCATCGCTGAACGAAGCACGGAGGCAAGTGTACCGGCAGCCAGAGCTGGAGATAAACGAAAATAGGTATAACCACACACCATCGTGTATGCTTCGTATTTCTCTTCTGACGACAACGAAACAGACGAGTCGTAACTCCGCATCAAGAAATTGCAACATTTCAATGATTAAATGCTCCTTCGTGTTATCTCGGAGTGATACCCCTTCTTGCGATCATTGATATTGCGTAATTTCAAGACTAACGAACGTCCCTATCATTCGTAGCCCCCTCGTCTTAGGATTTTGAAAATTATAGATTGGTTCCACATCCGGTATACGAGGACGCGCATACCCACCGCGCCTTAATTCATTCCTCTCCGAAACGCTACCCTGTAGTCGTTGCACCTTGCAGAGCGTACGAGCCAGTCGTCTCTCCGCGACAAAGTCGGCGGCAGCAGGATCTGGAGCGTTAAGGAGAATGAGCGATGGCGCCGTTGTCTCGCGGCATGATTGATCGCCCGATACGAGCCAATATGCTGTATCGCGAGCGGAGTATGGCAAACTGGTATCCATGCATCAAATCACCGCTGGGCCGAAAGCTAGTGGCTTGTTCGCGTTCACAGGACGCACCCCAACACAGAGATGCGTCCAGCAACGTCTCGTCGTCTGTACTGTCGCCGCGGTACGGATCGTGAGGTCAACGATGCGCCGTTATCTAAGACTATGTATACTGCATTCGGAATTTTCACAGTTCGAAACTGGTGAATCGACACAGGAGGAGACGGTCGAGAAATTGTCGAATGCAAATGCCGTTTTGGATGTGCATGAAAGGACACAGTCGTGGATTCTCTAAGGGTAATTGGGCAGTTTGATCACACAGGCCTGTTGGTCCATATGCTACGATAGAAATGATGCGTAGCCATTGGAAGTGATTCTGCTATTTTTCGGAACGGATCGAATGCCTTGTGCTCTGTCGAACGTTTGTTCTGTAAGCTACTTGAATGTTATTTAAAATCATGTCAGACGGATCATCCGCCAAGGATGCCGCGACTCACCGAAACGTCAACGTCGTCAACGGCCTGTAACTCTTATGGCTGTTGATGTCGTGCATGGGCGTTCCCCAAAAGTCATCCTTGAAAACACTGGTCCACGGCGTTTGAGCGAGCACGTCCTTGTTCCTCACCACAGCCGGTACATCGTCGTGCACAAAATCACCACCTAACGCGTTCAGGTAACAACCGACCGCGACCAGTGCGACGGTCGCGTAAATGCACCATCCGGGCGGCTCGTTTACCTCCGCCCCGTTGCATCCGCCACGACCGAGCTTCTTGTTCGTCTGACAACAGCAGCCGCCGCCGTTGCTGCCCGCCGAACCGTTGTTTCGCCGTCTCATGATTCACCGACGCGAGCTAACACCGTCTCACGAAAGGGGTTAAACGTTCTCCCGCGATCGTCGAGAACGACTACTCTCATTGGAGTCCGGCCCTCATACGCTGCTACCTGCCATGCTTGTGCATTCGCGCGGGACGAGTTGGCGTACGTTCACCGTTTCGCGATTCGATCGTTGATCGCATCTCAAACACCGCGACGGCATCGAACACGTATTTCCCCTTTTATCGGCGCGAGATCGAGCGAGCGTAATAGTGGAGAAAGAGGTGGGGTTCACCGCCGTGATCGGTACTCGCAATTAAACGAGAAAACGTTCCTCTTAAACCGTCGCGGCACGTTCGATCGAGATAGGGAGGCGGAGAAAGTAACAGAGACGCGGAACTCTTGCTTCTCTTTCGCCGCGATGCGGATCGGCGTGCGGCCCGCAACTATCCATCCGCTCCGCGCTCTTTCGCCTACTGGAACCAGGCCACTTTGAGCATTCGTTGGCCTCGTCGTGGCGGACTTGATAAACGACTGCGGAGGTTCATTATTTGCACAGCGACCACACGTCCCGCGTGTGTCCGTCCTAAAGAGAAACAGGCTTCGCGCAAGCTGATTGTTCTTCCACGGATAATAGTTCCCGCATGATGCTCGTTGAACCGGGATTGTCCACCGGAGAGTCAAGCTCTACTACTGTTCCACTTCTTTTTTTTTCGCGCGGAACAATATAACAGCTCGTTATGGTCGCGAGTGTAGCGTTGCTCGACGATGCGTTACTCGCCCCTAATTCACGAACGATTCAGCGGTTTCGATCGGACCGGTCGGCGAAGGGGATTCCGATTCGCTTGGAACACCGCAATCAACACGATACACACTGGCAACGCGGACGAAGAAATCGAAAGAAGCTCGCGTGCATCAACCCTGTAGATCGCGGCGGCCAAAAAAGAAGCCCAATTAGGCGAGGCGTTTCTCCCAAGTGTTCCTACCTGGACGTTTTTGCAGTAATTCTCTCGCGAATATCGACATTCGGGGTGTTCCTTTCGTACTACCACTTTCTTTACGCGATCATTCGCCGCATGCGTCTCGGGGCACGCTTCTCTCAGAACACGTTCAGATCCGCAGGTCTGCCCTGATGACGCAAAAAGACACTAACCACCGTCGCGTTCTTTCGTTACACGTAACGACAGTATGTTCCGCTTATCTCTAGGCCGGATGATTCCTCCCTGCTTTCTCGTGTAACGCCACGGAGAGCTACCGACGTTTTTGCTCGTCGGGAAACGCTTGTTACAGCTCCTCTAGTTCCTTCCTTTTCAATTCCGCGCGCATCCGGTCTCGCGGCCTATCCAGTTTCTGCTGGACAAGTGAATACCGTGAAATGACGGAAAACGAGCAGCGGCAACAACGGTGGCTGGCGGACACACACGCACACGAGCGAACACGGCTGTACATGACCCAGATACACGTCGTCGTGGCCGGAGCCTCTTCTATTGCCGCTACTTTCCTATACATATAGATATATCTGTGGCCGGAGGCTCCGAATTCACTAGCGCAGCAGCGCACGTTTCCTCCTACCCTTCGTTCTCACCCTTCACGCCTTTCGCCACCCCCTTTCACTGACACGGCTCCGCGACGTTCTCCACCGTGATCTACTTCGAATCGTCGAATCTTCTTCCGCCACCCGGTTCAGTCTGATCCGGTTTCCGGGATCCGCCGCCCCGTTGGAACGGAACCGTAATACCGCTCGAGCTTCGCGCTACTTTTCTTCGGGGGACCGCTTTGACGTCTGAACGGCAGCTGACAAATGTCACGGGTGACTGGCTGTCGGGCTCATCCGGTTCTCCACACGCCACTTCTTCCTCGTCTCACCGCTCTTAGAAGTTACAACGTTTGCAAGGTTCTCCGGCGACCGCATTGCGAAGCTACAACAGGTTGACGCAGCATTTGCGAATTTACGGTGCGCTCAAGGCATAGGTGAAATTCAATGGCGTTGAGGTGGGTCGTGAAATTCAATGACTCGTGGACCCCGAATCGTTGATGTTTCACCCAGGTGGATTAATATTTTTGGAGGATCTAGATCGATGAACGAAACCTTCACACGAGAAGCGCACTACGCGGCATTATCGAACAAATTATCGACGAACCGATCGCGGGACCATCAGTTCGTTGTAGAATCCGAGCGAATCGTCGCGACGACGATAAGCGCGAGACTAAAGAACGACGGCATCCGCCCGGTTATATACCCGGCGCACTCTGACCCGCAAAGCCGCGCCCGCGCACCAGCCACCCCTGGGCTTTTCCCTTCTGCCTTTGACACTGTCTCTTTCCGTTTCCTTGCTATCCTTCGGCCCTCCTTGTCGCGCTGCGTTCCGCGAACCTCGTGTTTGTTTACCTGCGTCTTTCCCCAAAATCTCGCTTCGAAATCTCGAAACTCGCGGGGTGTAAAACCTGCGACGGTTCTCTAGGAAGAGGCTCGATCATGTCCGATTTACTTAAACTTGCCACTCGTTGCGATAGAAAATCTCCAAGGGTGGAATATGGAAAAAGAAGTGTTTCTTTTCTTCTGAATATAGTACAGCACGTTTAACAATATTACAGCCTATCTAAACGCTGCCCAAACGTTTCCTTAACAGCGCGAACGCGCGGCGCGATAAAAAGAGACGTAATGGTTATTAAATCCAAGGAAATGTTAGGAATTAATAGGAAAGAGGGGTCAGAAGGCATAATCGTTCTACCTTATCGCCATCCCAAATGTTCGCCAGGATTACGGGGCGTAAAGCGACAAGGTGAATCGGCGCCGCTCTAATCGGCGAAGGTAACGGCGATATAAACTCGTCATGACAACGATGATACAAGCACGAGCGAGCGAATCGTTAGGATTTGTCCTTTTTATCCCATCGGTTGTATTCGTTTATGGAAAGCACTCGGATGTATTTTAAGTACGTACAAACGGCGACAGCGGAATTACGATTACGGTAAAGACTGCATGACCGGACAGTTACCATAGTCGTAAAAGTACAACGCTCGTTTGCACAGGCACGAAGAGCGCCAGAAAGGAAAGCGCGCGTGTAAACGTAATCGATATAACGCTATTTCTGCATCGTGCAAAAGTAAGCCTCGATCCGTCATGGAATTTCGTACATGTCGAATCGACAAAGTTTTGTCAACCAAACGGTTCGCAGTACCGAACATCAGTGGCGATCCGCAACGATATCGACTCGTGTCGACGGGCAATCTTTTAATCTTGGGTACACGCGATGCACGTGTAGCTAAACAACCATGCGATTTCCGTTCTGACGAATCGACGAAATTAATACAGCTCTGTGGATTCCATTTTGCCCTACAATAGAGGTAACACGATCATGAATAACGACCGAGCGTTCTCCAAATTTTATCTGCTTGATTGAAGTATGGTTCTTCTTTTAAATGCCATTTCTTCAGCATGATATCGAACGAAAGTGTAAGTTATCGGACATGAATTTTTTGAGTCAAACTTATCGGATACTCGAAATGAAAGGCTACACGTCATAGAATTAAATGACAGTTACATCCCCTTTCTCTTACAGTTAAATAATATAAATACTTTATTAGTGAGTAATAGCGACAAGGTGACGGTACTATTAAATAAATATTTGCTTCTTAACTTTCCTTAATAATACAAGGGAAATAATGGTAAGTACGAATTAATGAGGGGAGGATATCGTTGATAGGTTTACTTCCCTGTTTCCGGCCGTTTAATAATACAGCAAATCGATGCGCCGCGTACGCGCCCCAAAGGGGACGGGATGTCCTCCAACTGGCGTGAAAAGGCGTCGGAGTTTCGTATCGCAAATGCAATTCCGGCGCGTCCCCCGGAAGTCGGAAAGCGAGAAAAAGACGCGACAGCAATTTCAGCAGGAACGCAGGTTGGTTGGATCGTCTTACTCGCCTAGACGTAACCGCAGTGCGGTTCAAAACTTTACACTCGCACCGTATAGAAAGATCCGATTAGGAAGCAGACGGACAAGGAATTAGCATCGCAAATGGTCGTAGTTCCTTCTGAAACACGATTACACGAAATTCGCGGATGCATTATTAATGGCAATCTAAAATTTGTATGTTGGAAATGATTTAAAAAAAAAAAGAAAACAATTTAACGAGAAATGTAAAACAACGCCGCGTTACCGCATGGTCACCAAAGATCAAAGCGCGATACCGCGGAAACGGCTGCAAGGTTTTGTCAAAACATCGAATTCGAGATGCGACCGCGCGAGTTCCCAGGGGCAGCTTGCACCGCCACCGTAATGGGACAATCAAAGGTGGAGAGTATTCGGTCGGCCAGAAGGGAAGCGCGAGGAGGACCGTGTATTTAATTAATGCAGTCGCGAGACAAACACGGTGTACACGCGGGCCAAGCTATTCTTGCGACCGGTGTGTAACTTGGTGGCATCGCGTGCAGATACACGGAAGAGGGGCACCGCAAACACTGGCAACGGACAATGCATATACGGTGCGCGTACAAGCTGTCGAATTCACCGCAAAACTCATACGTTTCGGTGCCGCAAGCGGACTGTCAGGGGACTCGCGAAAGGCAGTGTCCGCAATTTCCGGTAATGCCGCGCGGGGAACGCTTTGACTAGGTCCGGCTGACAATGAAACCCGTGTCCGCTGAGTAGCGACGAAAATTCATCCCTGCCCAACCGCTGATCCCCCTTTAACGTTTGACGAGTCTCTTACCTCCTTGCCAGTCGCCGGAGGTCGGAGTGCCGATAGCTTACGAGGGAAGGGCGTAGATGCTCGCGATGCTGCAATTCCCGGCTGGAGTTTCTGCAGATCCGATGTTCGGCGGACGTAATCAGAGCAGCGGCGAACATGCAGCGTTCCGTTGCATGGATCTACCTATGTCGAGTCGCATTGTCGAGTCGCTCCTATGACATGTTTGCCGATGAAGTTGTTGGAATTGCCAGAAATCCCATTAACCGCGATACTGTCATTTGGGAGCGTTCTAGAAAATTGTTGACCCGTTATTTGATCCTTGCACAGATATGAAATGCGCCGGCGATTTTGTGCAAGCAACGTCCGTCCACTAACTAATGCAAGTAATTGCAAGAGGTGTTACGCAGGAATTGTCGGGCGAACTAGTCGACAAGGGGGAGGATTAAAATCCGTGGAGGAAAATTGCTTAGACACGACGATGAACTTTATACCTGCGGCATGCAGGTACTCAATCTTCAGCCGCGCCGATCAACAACGCGTTCTCGCTGGATTGGATTACACGCGAAAGGCGTAGACGTAAGTTTGATGGCGGAAAGTTTCACGGGGGGGGGGGGGGGGAAGCACAATCAGCTAACATCGGGGTGAGACTCGTTCCTGCGTCAGCAGTAATGGTCAGCAGCGAACTTCCAACGATAACATGGAAAGGGTGTTAATTAAAATTAGTACCTTAGCCGAACTGTTTATTGTATTATTTTCACTAATTTGCTGGAAAGTTTCGTTCCTACGACGAGGGAAATGAACAAGTAGCACAGAAACGTGCAACAAGTTTTCGTAATTGAATAAGATCAATTTGCAGCAAAATATTCTGCTTATTCTTCACAGCTTTCCCGGGCGACCTCAACAGTAATTCAACGTAGATTACTATCCGCCCTTAAAGGAGCCATTCTATTTCAACGAACATAAACATCGAACAGAATGACAAAGTTCATCTGCGAACCGTATCACGGTTTTATCGTTGAACTGTTGTCACACGTAAAAATTGGATCCCGCAGAATCCTTCCGACCGTTGCAAGAGCTTAAGGAAAACTTCAAACAGAATAAAACTAAGCGGGCTGGTCGTCGTCACCTTTTTACCGTGTCGTAAAACCGGGGCATCAAGCGACGCGAGGTGTCGCAAACAAGGAATTTACGCGCCTCGCCGCGATATCGCCGATGTAATCGAGCGATACAATCAACGAGGGGGATTCGACACGATGGTTTCTCGAAGCCTCGCCGGTGCCGTATTAGAGCTCTCGCGAAGTGGCTTAAACGACGGTCGGACGGCAGGGTTGACGCGGGTGATCCCAACTTGCCGAGAGCTGATCAAACATCGATAACCCGAAATTCGACCTAATAAATTCGCGCGTTTCTTGTGATTGACTTGCACGTTAGCGGCCGCTGTACCGCGCAATCTTTGATCAGCAGCTTAACATAACGGCGAAGCTTGGGGAGAGCTGTTAGAGGGTGTCCGGTCCCGGGGAAGTTTCCGGACCGGAGACAAAGGTACGACGGTAAAGCGGGATTAAGCATAGCTTTACGCGAATTCGTCGAATTATCTCCCCCTCCCTCCCTTCCCCTTGGGGAATAATTGCTCTCGGAAATGTCCCTTGTCTCGAACACGCGCTGCTACGGGGGAATGGGATGGTGTTAAAGGACTCCTCCAAAAATAAAGAATCGTAATATTAAACAGAAAAGAGAACAGAAAAGTGAATCATTCAAATTAGTGATGCTAAATTATTTTATTTGCCCACGATCGATAATGAGTGTTAAGAGTTGTATCGAACGGAATGGAAATCGAAATACGTTCTCTCGGGAATTGGCATTACTAACTCGACAATAGCGTCTAGTCGTTTTAACGAATCTATTATTATATTGTATCTTTCAACGACTCTTCAAGTAGCGCCCATCAATGAATGAACCGCAGAAAAATGAGACAGGATCGGCGGGGACGCAGCAACGCAATTCGACGTGAATCTCGTCGGTCCATTTCTGCTGTGTCCTTGTCAGCCGTTTTCAAGGGATTATTTACGACTCGCAATTTGGGTCGAATGCCGACCGACCGTCGGAATTCGCGGTCGTTTATCATACAAGGAAATTATTCCTAATTTAATGGGACGGCATGGATACGCCGGGAAATCATCCCTTTCAGGGGATGAAACGATGCGGCCACGATTGTGAAAAGGCGTCCAATCGAATCGGTTCTCAATTTGGATTGAGGCGACGGATTCAATAGTTGACAATGATATCAATTCTATAGGGATCTATAAAGCATTCCGTGCTCCATTTCGTGGTACGAATACTTTCATATTTTGAAGTCTGTGAACGTTACTGTTACTATATTCTTGGGAGAAATTCTTAAAAAATGATTCTGTTCTCAATGTAGTCCTTATAAAACTTATATCGTTATAAACATATAATCGTCAAATAGCGTTTTGTTTAACCGTGATTTAATTCGTACGTCATTATTCTGCCACCGCAATTTTTCAATACCTTCAAAACCCACCTGCTAAGAGATTATTAAGCATATTACAGATAAGAACCTTCATAAATTTCCCCGTGTACTTTGCAGACCGTGCTACAGGCATAACGGCAGCACCTGAAACAAAATTATGGCTGAAATTACTCCATAGTACTGAAACATTGTTTGCAGAAGAAGAGGGTGAATTTGTAAATGTGCAAGCTAATCATGCCCTTTAAATTTGATCTCAGAATGAGACGTGCCACTTAAAAGGACAAATTGAGATTCGTGCATACGTACGTACTACAAATCGACGAAGCAGATTGCCGGCAGCTGTACGGGAATCAAGAACGTGATGCGCAGTTACTCTTAATCGTGCAAAATGCAGGCAAATGAATGAGAGTATCGCATTACATGCTCTGCTGCAATTGCCAAGTAAATTTATCGCACGACCCCCTTTTTCGTCGTACAAATCAAATGAGAAGATATTGAAATAATAGAACCCAATAGAAACTGATCGTTGTCGAATCTTTCCCAGTGATACAAGTCAAGATAACTGCGCCCTTCAGTAGTACGAGTTAAAATAGTGGGAGCACTCTGCTTGCATCGGAGTTCTATGCACGATCATATTCTTATATCACTTAATCCGCAATTTTTCAGCGGATTACATTTTCGCCCGTCGTTATATAATGTTAAATGGAGATAATAACTGCTTAGAGGAGGCGATATCTCTTTTCACACGTCGTACCCCGACCAGCCGGAAGGGAACTGTCCGCTGCTCCGTTCCAGCTATTCAAAACCCGCGGAATTTATTTTACGCGAAGTTCGCAGAGTCGCTGGAAAGTTAAGTCCAGCGGGCGTGGACGAACGGTACTCGATTCCAGCCAAATAGGCGAGCACGCTGGAATCTTTTCAGCATATCGAATGGAAGTCGCGGCGAAAGGTGAACGTAAGTGTGTTTACGTGTCGAAACATTCCGGCGGCGTACTGAAACTTCTTAAAGCTTCTCGCCGCCGTCCAATTTTGGATTAAACTCATGACCGTACGTATCCCACTGGCCGCGTCCCGACGTATCTGGAACTTAACGCGAGTTCGCGGTTCGGACTTCCGAGCTGTGTGGCCGTTTCGGTGGCCGACGTGGCCGAAGTTTCCCTGACGGGGAAGGCTGCACGAGCTTCTATCTATTTGCGTCATAGACGATTAGATGAACGGCGGGGATTACTATTTCGAAAACACGTTTCATTGTTAATCGATGGTGTAAAATCGCTGCTCCCCGCTAACCGAGTAACAACGATTGCGCTCAGAAGAAGCAGCGAGTTATCTGTTTCAGACACAGTGCTTACGCCCCCGGCCACTTGCGCGAAAATGTCTCTGCCTACTTCATCCCCGTTGCCTTCCGAATTTCAAACAAAATCAAATCCTCGGAGTTTCCTAGCAGGAGTCGCCCTCGAGCTGGTAGAGCTTCTTTCGCGATTTGCATATCCCCCTTGTACGAACTCGCGGTTCAAGCGCACGAACTTTAGTAACGAAATGTTCGAAGTACATCGCCGATTTCCAACTGCGACCAGCGGTGAGAAAGCACGAAGGTGGAATTATTGTATAGCCGAAAAGGAAATCAAACGGCGACGGTTGAGAGAGTTGAATCCAGCTGGGAAAAGAATCTTATAGGGGGAAAAAAATCTTATAGATCACCGACGATCGAGTAGCATAATAAAGCGATGGTCGTTCAAGGGAATCTGTGCAATTTCCAGAAATTCGTCGCGACGTCTCGTTGTAAAAAGGCGCCGAGAACGATCAAATGAGCCGGAATTTGAGGTACAAAACTTTCGCAATTACTGAATGCTCGGTATCCTTGAGGAGGCGGGTAAGCACCCCTCTGGCATGGTGAACGCCTACCACGGTTACCCTCTTTCTTTCGCCGTCTCTGTTTGACTTTTTGTTTTACAAGCTCGTCGCCCCCCCCCCCCCTCTCTCTCTCTCTCGCTGCCGACATTCTTTCAATCTTTTGTTTCCCCCGCGCGGTCCTCCTTGCCATTTCGACTCCACGTGCCAGCGAATCGAGAAGTGTCGGAATGCGCAATAAAACGGCGGGGAATTACCGACGCGTACAATAGCCACCGAGGCACAAAGGTTTTTCTATAAATCCTCACAGTGACGTGACGCGCGACCATCCAAGATTCGATTATCTTGTCTCCCCCGTTCCTTTTCGCTTTTCACGTTCGCCCATCTGTCGCGTCGATGCTCGGAACCACCTTTCCTCGCAAGGTTCAAACGGTGTCCCGGATTCATTTAGGCTTTCGTCGATGCGACGCTTCGTTCTGAAGCCGTTCATCGCTAGCCCCTTGGGATTTACTTTTAAGTTGTCAGTAACGTTTACCGCGCTTGCAAATCGATTTAACGGCGTCGAAGATATTTCTCTGTACGTTCAATCATTTCAAATGTAATTGCAGGCATGATTGCACGCGTCGCGAGTTATTGGTACGGGGCGCGGGCCAAAGGCTTTTTGTCCCCCAACGTTTTTGTAACAACAGTTTCATTAAAATGATGACGTTTGTATGTGCATCCCTCTGCATGGCAGATTTCAAACAAAAAAAAATATAAAACAAAAAATGGATGGAAAAAGCGAACAAAGGAGACAGGAATAAATATCGAGCCGTGGAGACATTAACGAAATTAAAAATTTCACGTTTGATCTTATTTGTACAGCTCCAAGTGGTAGTGTGAGTGGTAATGGTGAGTAGTAAGCGAGCCCTATTTGCAAAGAATTTTTCATCTCAGTTATTAGCAAAACCGATTGCCACGGTATTAATGCAACGGATCATGAATAGCCATAAAATTGCCAATGAACCTTCGAGTATTGTCAGTGTATATGTATTCATAAACGAATCGAAATACTCGTTTCTAAAATCAACGCAAAGATAAGGTAAAACAATACTACTCCACGATAAAGCAATATTTCCTTCCCCTACCGTTGTTTATTCTACGTCCATATAATCTCCGACATCCGAACATTCATATCCAATCGCACCCTCAATTGAATCCCCTAAAATCCAACAGGAACGCCGATCAAATAAATCCATACGTAGTCCCCCGGTCGTCCACATCGGTTTCCCTGAAAGAAAGCTGTTCAACGTCGAGATAATTCCAGTTACTCCAAAGCAAAGTTGCGAATCAGACTCCAAGCTGAAAGGGGTTTGACGCGATTCAGGAAACAATATATCGTATTCCGGTGTTATTTAGCTAAAGGGGTTGAATTCTCACTTTATCACGTTCGCTGTTAATAAGCGGCTAATGCGAGCGGACCAGTTTTGATTTAGCGCGACACATTGTGCATATGTTTGTCATCGATATTCATCTCATTGACTTGTCAGGGCATGGAGTAACAGGGGTGAAAAGAAAACACCCATCGGTCGGCAATCAGTTTGATCGTGAAATCGTTCCGCGCGGATCACAATTACGAGATCACAGGGAATTTCGCGGCCGCTCGAATATACCGCCAGCTTATTTACTCGCGGCTATTGTTCCATAATTGTTTTCGTGATCGTCCCGCCTTTAATCGGATGCAACTATCTCGTGGCGTGTTCCACCATGGAGGGAAACGTGTACGGTGTTTATCCGGTGGGGTGCGAAAGCTTTGTTCGGGATGATTTACCGCGGGGCCTGTTTCGTACCGAAAAAGGGGGATGAATCATGTACTATATTAGCGCGGAAGGTGTGTCAGGAATTTAATTGAATTTTGATCAATTCAAGACTGCGATATATCAAGTTTTATGTGACAGGCAATAGAATTTTCTCAGAAATTCAATAACAATTAATTTAATTGGTCCACCTTACCCACCCGGGCGTAATCGCGTTACATGATACTTCTAGAAATAGCATTTCAATTAAGAAAACGTTGAGCTTCTAACAGCGTCACGTTTATCGGATTCCGAGAACGTCGAGATGTCCGAAAAAGCTGGGAAACAGCAACGGTAAGAACAACGCCAGGAGCGGAGAAAATATCGTCGCCCAAATCAACGCGAAACGAGCTAAATCTCGTAGCTTAATTAAAAGATAATCAATTCGAATAAACGTTCCGCGCTCTGCGACGTCGCCGTCATGAAGCTTAAGACAGGTCAAGCTGGCCGCATAGTTCCGGAATCGTCGTTGACAAACACAATTACTACCAGAACCACGTCGGATTCCAGAAATAATTAAACTGCCGGATCAGGTTCGCGCAGCGCTGCAGCGACGAAGTCTAAAACGGGTAACGACCCAATTGCTGGAGCGCGGCTGAAAATAAATAAAAGGATCACCTCGGAAGGATCGCGCGGTATCGGCACAGTCGCCGGTCTTTCTGTTTCTGCGAGCATTCTTTCCGCGGAGTCTTTAATGGGTCGTTGGCGAATGTTGCCGCACGAACGATCTCAATAAGAAGCAGAACGGCAAAGTGGAACGGCTGCATCGGTGGAAAGGTGGTATTTCTCGCGTCGGCGTTTCATCGACGACGCTATTGAAAAAGACAGGCAAGCCCGGAGGAAGCTCTTGAGTCGCCGCGCGTGGAGACGGCGCCGCTTTATGAGGCTCGTACGTCCCCGTCTACGCGCGCTTCGCCCGCGGAAGAAACCACGATAATGGTGAGTTTTATGAAAAAGACCGGCGGCCGTGTAGTTTCGACGTAATCGATGGTTTTAGTGACAATTTTACTCCACGGTCTTCTTCGTGGATTCTCTTCTCTCGATAATAGTTTTAGTTCTAGTTCTACTTCGACGTAATCGAGGCAATTAACTTCTGCGCGATTGAGGCTTGCTCGTATGTTTTAAGGACATTTATCATGTCGTGGCTGAGGCTTAACTCGTTCCTCATTGAAGAGATGTTATTACGAATAGGAGCGAATTTATTTCAATACAAGAATCGCGTATTGTCTGAGAAATTCGAAGTACCTGGATCAAACGGGCGAGACGTGTATGCCGATGTCAACCCGAGCAAAAAGCTGACAACGACAGCAATGATAACTGATATCAACACGCCTGTACATCGCACTTAAGCCACCGCACCACGCGCCTCCTTTCTTGATCGGATGACCCAGTTTGCTAACTTTCTTCCTGGCTGGGGACTAGAAGTATCTCGGTAATAGATTTACTCCAACCGAGCCCGGGGTAGATAGTAGTAAACCCATCTTCGATAAGCTTCCCCTGTTTTCTATTTAAGATGCCGATATCATAAGCAGCCAGCAATTTATGCGCCACATAAAATCAAGCGTTTTAGAAATATGTACACTTGCTGTATCGGGTATAAACGTTTAGTTGCGCGCCGCATTGGATACCAAGAGGTACTTTTATTCTCCATGCACACAATGGTGTGCGATTTCAAGGTGTATGAATTTTTCACTTTTTTATATGAACTGTTTTTCAAGCCTTCCAAATGCGATCCATCAGATTATCCCAGCCGTAGCAAGTAATATTGTACAATCAGAAACTTGCCGTTTTCCGCGCAATAACCGTAAGGTTAAGGCAAGTACATCAGGATAGCTGGCCAGATACGAGAAGGCATTAAACCGTTTCAGATGTCCATCAATGTTCGGCCCGTCTTTCACACGCGTGTTCGATTTCGTCGAGACGGCGCGTTAAATAGACTGTGCCTGTCGTATAATTTCGTTCTATTGCTCAATTTGTCGCAGAAACTTGGCTTGAGCGACGCTTCGTTTGGATAGATCTAATAGGATTGTTGCTAGAAACACACCTAGCGATTAAAGCATTATAATGGAGCAGGGTTTAAATAATAATTATTCAAACGAACGGGAGCTCAGAAATCGCGTACAAACTAAATAGTAATTTCATTTAGGATTCATTAAGATTTTACAGAGAACCCGAGTTCCTTTACCTCGCACCGCTTTTAATCCTGCAGTCTTAAATAATTAATATCATCCGCTACGTAGCCTTTGTGGCATAACGAACCACTTTATACCTCACGTGAAGTATTAATTTTCCTTCGCTTTCCGGATACCTTAGTCCAAGTTCACACGTTATTGTTCATTATCAGTTACAGACACTAGTCGAACATTCTATTCTTCATTACCGTTACGGACACTGGTCAAACGTAGCGCACGCTAAGCTGTACCGGACTTTCCTTGTCTCAACGGTCACGGATAATGCAAAGCGTAAAGCTGGAACTATCGAGAAAAAAGTCGTAAACCCGCATACAGTCGTCATTCAAAACGTATCAGGCCGGCCGAGCGGTTCAAACTTGCTTCAACGTTCGCGGTTTCTCCGTACTCGCGTTACAAAACCGTCGAGCTCGAGCCGTGGATTAGCGAATTCAAAAGCGCGTTCGTGGCTGGGGACATTTTTTTCTTTTTTTATTTGAAGGTGCTATCAGCTTAACGGTTCGCTTGATTCGCAGCTCCAGTGTCCACGGAAGGTCCACCTTCGGACGGTCCGCTACGAAATCAACGCTGCGCACGGTCCATAAAACTCGCTGTACACCCCATAAAAATATCCGGGGCGGCGCGTACAAAGGGGCGGGCGGTCGTCGACAGATACGCGTCGGCGGCGCAATTTTATTTCCCACGATCGTCTGCCGCGCGGTTTTGTATGACATTATTCGGGATTAACTCCGCGTGCACGAAATTCCGGCCGCGCCGGCCACGCGTGAATCGTAATTCATTAATCCCCTCTCGGTTTATCGCTTTTCCAAACCGGAACATGTGTCACTCACGACGATGCAATTTTACGGACGCGCACGGTTCATCTTCAGCGGCGATATTGCGCGTGTAAGCGAACGCTCTCGAGATTAAACGATAGCATTACTTCATCGTGAAAAGTGTTGAACGCTAGCGGACTGGATATTTGATGGACCGAATTCTAGAAGAAGCAACAGTCGAAATCCCGATTTCGGTCCCTGGTTTCTGGTCCTCGATCCCTCGACTCTGACCCCCCCCCCCCCCCCCCCCCCCCCCCGCTGCGTGGTCCCTGTGTATAGGCTCCTACCAGTTTCTGGAAGCTACGTGAATAATCGCGCGAAACGCGTTACCTAATAACGTGCTGTTGCAATTATTCATGGCATCGCGTATACGTATGAAGGAGTAACTCAACGCTTCTTTAGCGACGAATGGCAGACGCATCCTGTTGAAACAGCGTTCCGCGAAATGTCGATTTATACTCGTCAGGTAGACACGTATAATTTGCTACTGCAGGGGGTGGCGAGACATAATTCGCCCCAGGAGCGCGCACGCACTGCGCCGACGTATAATGCCTCGCAGACTCGAGGAGGCTAGATGACGGGTGTAGGTAGCAGGTGACGGTGAGACTAATAGGACTCTTCTTAGGATCGAGTTCAGTCGGATTGGAATATGAAGCGACAGTCGTTCGAACGGGAAACTCCAGCTGCTAATGGAGATACAACTTCCGGTTACCGTGTTCGTTTAAACGTACGGACGATGCCGTAGGTACTTGCGCCTTATTTTTATTGTGTTTCACGTAGTTGGTTCTTTTATTCCATTGAATCGAGGAACTCTATATCAAGCCGAAGCGTTCGCCCCGCCGCACTATTTAACCGGTAACCGCTTACAAAGCTTTTATGCCGGATGGTTCAGAAAGTTGAAAGCAACTTCATGGAGTGGTGTCTCGTAAAAACTGTCCATAAAAGTGCTGCTATCGTTGCGAGGTGCGTCTGTAACTGACGTGAGGGTCCAGTCTACTGTAAAAATGTATTTTACCCACGCCAGCGCGACGTGTCTCCGTAATACGTTACGTCGCGTCACGTATTCTCGGCCATCGAAATGACATTTTTATTCCCACTTAACCCGAATTTCCGTTAGCGAAACGTCCGATGAAGGGTTATTTATTCAAAGAGGAAAACCGTAGTTTCAAGACCGTGTACGTAGGAATTATTAAACGGTAATCGATCATTTATTCCAAGCTGCCCATCGTCTCGCAAATACGCGCACGATAAACGATTCTAGTTTTAATAGCTTGAAGTTTCACGATGATATACCTGGTTGATATTTTATGCAAACAATTGTCTACATAGTAACGATAAGTGGACCTAAATTATAAAGACAATAATCCTTCAGCTTACCGGTTCGAAGCCTGCCGGACGGTGCGTATGTTAATTACCTTCCGGCAGAGGCTGCTGCAAATAATGAAGACCCGTCGGATTAACCGAGCGGCGTAGGTTTGCGAAGCCGCACTGCACACCAAAACGGCCAAAGATAATAACAGGCCAAAGTAAACCGATATCGATCGTAAGTTACACAGCCGAATCGTGTGTCGACGTGCTCGATACTCTGCGAATGATTCGCCGAGGCCCGTGTTCGCAGAATATCGGTTCTGACATTAGCTTAAACTCCGACAGTGGATTTCCAACAACAGAACTCGCAGATATGATAAAATTTGTTAATTGTCACTCCGAAATACGATAACGAATACAGTTGGGTTATATTAACAGCGTAACAATCCAGAGGATCCCTTGCAATTTCATTCTCTCACGAGAATCGCGACGGGCGGAGGGAAAGGAACAGCGCGGGGCCAGTGCGCAAGAAGCGCACGATACGGGAAATCGTGAGGGCAGCTCGAAGCTGAGGATCGGCGCTGTCGGCTGTCTTAAGACGGCGCCAGACGTATCGCCGTCGGTTTCGTTCGCCTGGCGAAACTGCGAAATTTCCCTCGATGCTTTTAACGATAGACGCGCGACCCGCGGGCCCCTACCGTGAATCTTATCTCGCCACCTGTCAACCCTCGTACTCACCGCGTGCACCGCCTTATATTCAGCCTTAACGTTGCACTTACCGGGCTATCAGATGTTACGACCGAGACGTTAAGGCGCCGTCGTGTACAGATAATTCGCGTGTAGGAAACGCCTGGCATGAAATTCACGCCTACGCGAAATCAGTATTTAACGCGCGCGGCACCGCGCCGCCAGGCGTTGCACGCTTAATCGCGCGTCGCTATTGGGGATCCAGTTCTAAGATCCAGTTCTAAATGTGGAAGCGAATCATTCGATTACACCACGTGGAAGGAAGCCGCTAATGGAAATTTAAAGTACCATATTTTTTAATGGTAGCATAATTCGCGGGGGACACACTCGTCCGCACATGTTCTTTTTTCGAACGTGCATTAACGCCGGGTAAATAGCTTTATGAAGAAACGGCGGTGCATCTCTTTTTTTTTGTGCCAGAGGCAATTAATTAATCCCGTGTTCTTTTGATATGCCCATATAAATTACCTCTCCATTCCGCGAGCTCCCGGTCGGGTGATCCGGAGACCAGCATTTTCTAACGCATCAGCAAACCTACTGCATGACAAAAAAAAAAAAGAAGGACCAGCTACATGAAACGGACGATCGATAATATTATCGTTCCCTTTAACTGAATTTCGTTGCATTAGTGCAACCTGCACTGTCCTTCATATTTATAGCAGTGAAAGGACATATATCTTTTTCGACATGTACCTTAAGAGTGGCCCAAAAAGAAAGTAAAACTGCATTTAATGCAAGTTGTGTAACAGAAACTACATATCACTCTAACAAAAAATAGATTGCACTTGCCCCAAATTGTCATTATCCAAAGAGGAACTGATTTTCGCATAGAACAAGTTGATTCGAGTAATCGGGGGTAGCTTCTTCTAGAGCGACACTCCATAGTTGTAAATCGTCAGGGGATGGAAGCGTCTTCCTCCCTCTACCCTTTACTTTTCTCTCGTGTCTACATTAATCTTCCCCTCCATCGGGACGCGGCGCGAAAGAAAATAAGATTGATGAGCCGTGTGGCTTAATTAATGCTAGGCATCCGATGCTAGAAAGATACATCGAGCAAGCAGGAGCTGAACTGAAGTGAGCATCAGCTTGATTCATATTTAAGGGTTGGATCCTAATGGCATTGTCGCCGTTCCTCCATCGCGACCTGCCAGTCATCGGCGTTGCAAGATGCATTTGGGTCATTTTTTCAATTAAAAGCTATGGGTAAAAAAAAAAACTCTGAAGAATGAAAAGATGTTCCTGCATCGTCGGGTAGTTAAAATCTATGCCTGGCGTGTCCTGGCCTTTCATTTTTTTCCTGACCTAAATACGTCACCGTTCGTTCAGGCTCCACGAGCAGAAGTTTTAACACACATTTTCTATGTATTAAAAAAAAAAAGACAGTTTCTGAAAAAAAGCTACTGACGGTGTCTGAATGATAACAGCGAAATTGAAATTGTCCTTAAATGTATCGATTGTTTCCTTATTTTAAGCCTTCGCGCAATTGGAAATTTATCATTAAAGGAAAGATCCGCCTCGCGCCGTTGTCTGCTTGAACACGGATAGCCTATCAATTTCATAGGATTTTCGTTTTTCTTTGTCGTTTTGTCGGGGCGCCATATAGCCGAATAGAGGGCGAAATATGATACAATGAGAATCGAATGCAAATATCGTTGACCCAAAATAAAGGGGAGCAATCAGTTCTTCGACGAAAGCCCGTGAATGGAATTACCAATACCCAGGGAAGGGAGGCACAGAAATATAAACGGGTTATGAAAGATGGGCACGAAAATCACTGGCTTTGTCCCAATAAAGATAGCTCGGTCTAACGGCGCACGTATTACCGTCCGCAGTATCGTTCTCCGGAATTCACGATTCTGATTACGCCGTTGTAAATCCATTCCCCCGCTATTCATATTCTTTGTTCTCGATCCGCTATGATTCGCGAGTTCGCGGAATGTCTTTCGTTCCTCGGAATATATTATCATGGGATGTCGTTGAGAAATTCTACTGCGTGCGATAAATGCAATGGAAAATTTCTTTCTTTTTATGTAGCCAAAGAAAGAAAATACCAATCAAAATAGGTAAAAGTTCTTTTCTTCTTTTAAATGTCCCTAAACATCAGAGATGTATTCATAAACGCGTTGTATTAGCGTGTGTAGTTAATTAGAATGTTGATTATAGTTAGGGAGCTCGACGCCTGTTTATCCGAATCGGCGGCGGCAAAAACGTAATGCCCGGCGAAGTTTGATTACGTATGTCGGCGCTTCCAAGAGTTGCGAATTTTCGACGGCGTCGGGTCACGTAGTTTTATGCAATCAAGCGGCTCCGAATCTTGCCGGAGGCGGCGAAACTGTAATTTCAACTTTCGCCTGTTCTCGCGTGAAAGCTCGCTCCGCACGAGAATCGGACAAAAAGAAGCTGATTAGATTACGAATTACGTTGTATGTACCGTTGCCTGTATCGTTTCCGGACCAATTCTGCTACTCCGTGGATGCTTGAACGACATTCGACTGAACGCTGTTATTCTACGCAAGGATAATTATTGCGTTATACGTTAATCATCAAATATAAAAATACGCCTGTACCGTAATCTGGAATTGTTTCAGAGAACCTTCACGAACTTTGCGTATAACCGCAGAACAATATGTACGCGACTTTAATAAAACACTTGTAAACCATTGGAACAACTCCCTGGAAAACTGACACAGAACATACACCTAAAACGCTAGGAATGACATTTATGAAGCTAACCTTGCATTAACGATCAACAGGATTAACCAAGTAGTGTTAACAAGATTTAGAATAGGGCATTCAAATCTTTTACATGTATATTTACTTAAAAATGAGAACCCACCGATATGTAACAATTGTAATGTGATAAGTTCACTCGAGCATGTTATTACAGTTTGCCCAAAATATCATAGCGAAGGAAGGTTGAAAATTTCCACGGTTCGTGTTTAGATGTAATCAAATTCTTGAAGGATGTACATATTTTTCATTTAATTTAAGCTAATTGTAAACACCTTGTACTCGATTATTACTAAAAATTCAATGTATATCTTGTAGTTAAAGTACTGTAGTTAAACTATCGTAGTCGCCTATGGCCCGAACGGGTTGAAGTAACTCTAAAAGTGTAATAAAAAGAACAAATATGTACGCGATACATTCATTAGCAGATTCGCAGTAAATAAAGCAAAAGCGTCTAACCACGACGTTGGACGACAGTATCCCGAGCCATTAGAAAAAGTGGCGACTGCGTTGCGGCTAAGGCAGCTAGAGATCCGGCTGCATCTATTCTTCGCAGGACGCACTCCAGTCCCGACGAGCGAGCGAAACGCAAAAACATTTGGCAACGGGACCGAGCGTCGTCGATTCGATGTCCACGGAATTCTGTGCCATGGTTACGGCGTCGCGGAAACTCCGGAAGTAGCATGGTATTCGCCCATTCTTAGCTGGCGCCCCTCGTAAAATACAGCGATATAAACGCGCGACGCTATCCCAGCCAGGTATAATCGAAATGCAAAAACGTCCACGGTAAATGGTTTTCAAGCGTCGAAAGTCTCGTCCGGCACGGCCGTGAATCTAAATTTTGCGCTTGAACGGTGACGTCGCATGCGAGAAGTTGCGACTCACCGGGCTTCGTATCGGTTTCGGACACGACGGTTGATAATAATTCTGGAACAAGATACGGCAAACTCTTGGAAGGAACCTCTGGAGAATGTACGGCGCATAAATCTTGCCGACTCGCTGCCTCAACCTCGGCGAGGCTTTATCCTTGATACACTTTGGATTTAGAAAACTGGATTCCTTGTTTTACGTCAGATTCCGTATAGATTTGTAGGTCTTACGCCATGCCAAGCTTCTCGACGGGGGACATTAAATTTTGGGTACGAGCAATTCTTTTTAGCGGAAGCGTTGAAGCGCAGCTTTTCTTCTTTAATTAAATACATCTGTTTAATCATCCATACTTCTGGGTAATGTTAAAAACGTGGCGCAATTCGCATTTCGAATTACAAGTAGACGGAATCGCGGTTTAAACTCCGGAGCTAATCAGTCTCTCTATTCGTTACGCCGAATGAAATCACTTAACGCCGGACAGTTTTCCAATACTTTAATTGGCCGATTCTTCGGAAACAAATCAGACAGTCACGGTCCTACGAACTTTAGAATCTCGCCACGATTTTAACATCAGATTTAACGCCGATACTTCGTTCGTTCTCGGCTATCACAATTTTCTGCCATCCATAGGATTCACGATCACCGTATCTGTGGCAACGGCCAGCTTCGCCTTGCACTTTTTTTTCTTCCGCCCTGTCTCCTTTTCCCGGCACCTGACAAATTGGAAAATGTTTCTACGTTCGCAATCCGAAGATGGCAACGCTATCACACCTAACACAAGTTCCTCGGTCACGCGCGGTACGCTTTATTGGCCAACAAAAGAAAAAAAAAGGAGCCATACGCGATTCTTTTTTTCCAACCATCGCGGTGACTTATTGCGCCACCCAAAGCTTTTAAAGTCCACCCTAATCGCCCGGGCACGCTGCACGAGTTTCCTCGTTTCTCTTGCTTACCCTACATCCAATAGCCTGCTGCTCGATTTTTCAACAAGCCAGGTGCTCGAAGCGCGCTTCTCTCGCGTTCCTTGGCTCGAAGCGTTTCCTTTCGCTCCCGGTTCGGCCTCGCTCGAATCCGTTGCTGTTTGCAATTGCTTTCGCCGAATTCACGTTCGCACGGTGAAACTATCAGACGATAAGATTTAGCAGGGCAATAAGATACCCTTTGCAATTCCAGCGTTACTCCGCCGCTAATTTGTAAATAAAATAAAGAGGCGTTTTTACATTATTCCTTAATTAGCAGATTTCGTCCGACAAAAGGTGCTGGAGCCAACCTCAAGTCAATGGGCCCAACCGAGGACCGAATGAGTAATTAATCTCTCCTGATCCTCCTATCTGCATAAGCCCAGATTACCGACTACCTGGCGAACGAGACATCGATGAAGCTTAGCTGGACTAAGCTACTAGAATAGAAACAAGACCATACTTACCCGCTCATGTTTTCAGAATGCGTACCTTATCGCATTAAACTGCCCACGCACGACCAAAGTGACCGTCCGCCCGAATACATAATATACAACGAGGGATAAAATGATTTCCAGTAACAAACTGTTTTATTGTCTCATTAATTATACCAGTACACGACATGCCTTGAGATTAAACAACGCGTCTAATTATAGTTCACCCGATCCTTAAACGTTCGAGGAACTTTGCTCATAGAGGTTCACGCGGAAAACGCATACAACTTTCCTAATGCGCGCAAATAGTATTCATTCGGCCGCAACGATTCCGCGGCCGTGCACCCGTCGAACTTGCTTCGCCATGCATGAAATTGCGACCGCCGCGGGCTATCGGACACGGAGCGCAAGCCCCAAAATTTTAATTTCGCATTTCCAGCTCGCGTGCCGCCGGTGGAATTTAGCTGCGCGTGAAGATCCCCGATGGTCGTTTGATCGTCTGACATCCGCCGATTCCAGCCGTGGCTACAGAGGAATTTCATTTCGGGGTCCGCTTTCGCGCGAACTCGCCCAGCACCACGGCTTTTATTCGATTTTGCTTGGAGATAATGTATGTACAAACACGCGGAATGTTTATCCGCAATCATTCGTATAGGATTCCTTGTTGCGTTCCCTAGTAAACACGCGAATCTGTGCTGCGCGCGATACCGGATCCGCGAATTCGGATCGGAGAACGGTAGATACTGTAAATTCAACGTTCATTGTCACTGATTAAAGCTAGAAAAATCAAGTGCAACGAAAAAAAGAAGAAGGGAATAAATTACACGGAATCCATCCAATTTGCCTAGCAGACAAACTTCACGCTTTCCTGGTAAACGTATCCACGCGAGTGCTGGCAGGGGAAAAAAGGATGAAAGAGATTCATTCGCAACACGATCTATCGACGGACGATGATGAACCTTCGCGGCGTGCACAGCGACGCGTACGAATCGTTAGAAAGATTTGATTGAAAAGCCGCGGAAACGTGTGAGGTACGGACCAACGAAATCATTGAATATTCACCCTGGCAGATGAGCCGAGCGGATCCGCTGGTGAATATTCAAAACGGGGCGATGAAAGTTATTCCAATCGAAGAAAGCGTCGCGCCTCAGGGATCAGCGTCACCAAGATAGTGATTCAACGAGGCATTGATCGCGTGATGAATTCGGGATGAGTCGACTGTGCGAAACCCTTCAAACAAGAACAGATTCATAAATAGAGGTGGCTGACTATCGACGCCAAAGTGTTTCGTTTAAATGCCCGTGTTTCTGTTCCATATTAATCCAGCTGAGTTTCCAGCGGTCGAAGAGCAGAATAAAAGTGTGTTAATCGTTTCGCATGCGGGACCCACGTGTAGTATAAAAATTAAAATACTATGCAGAGTAATGCACTGATATAGAGAGATCGTTTAAAACATTGAGGCATTAACGTGAAGCGTAACTTACGGTGATCCCTTGTTTCCCCAGCAAAATTGCCCGTTTCGAGAAATGTAATTCATGATTTTTCATGCTTTGAAAGACTTATTTTACTTCGCGCGTTAAGCAATGTATAGTTGTCAATTTTTACATATCCCGTATTAAACAAACGGGAAATTACCCGATAAAAGAGAAACATTCGAATGCGTGTAACGAAAATAATCGTATATTTATCTGAACGCTCGAGCAACGCAATCAACGCGAACACAGGTATCGGTCGCTCGATGGTAGCTATGGAAAATGACGAAACAAAGCGGGGGATGGAGGCGATATTTTCTCTATCTAACCGAGGGGTGATCGATGCAGGGGCTTTAGATGTCCCGGATGAAGCAAGTCGCGTTGGACGTTCGAGCGAACACCTTAAAGGCATTTCGCCGCTGGTAACGATGGGATTAGGGTGTTCGAGCCGTAAAGGGGGAGAACCATACTCGTGGGTCGGCGTAATCAACTGAATGAGCAAGTGACTCTAGAGAACCGCGTAAGCCGTCGCTAGGTAGGAGCTTGGCCCTCTCCAATGTGGTCATCTGAATAAACCATGAGTGCTGCCTTAATGACGGAATCGAAGCTACAAACGGTCGTGCCGCGTTTGAATCGCTCGAGCCGGGCGACATAGGTGGGCGAAGATAAATTGTGCGCCACACTCTACGACGTGTTAGCCTCGGGACAGCCCAGCTTACATCGGTGCGTCTCGATGCGACGCTTAACCGCGACCGCTTCGGCCCGTGTCGCGCCGCGGGAAATTATTGTACGCCGCTGCTTTCGTGACGGATCGCGATTTTCGTTGCGTATTCGCTGCGTGCTAAAGGAACGATCGTTAAGGATCGTTGTAGAAACGGCCGGGGATGTGGTTACGTGAACCTGATACTTACGGCACGACGCCGTTTTATGGACGACGGAAAAATAATAGCGTAATTAAGCAGCGGATACAGGTCTCAGATCCTGTTTCGAACGAGTTACATCTTTCTCAGGGGAGGGTGGTTAATTTTAAGCACGTTGCGATTGCCGGCTGCCTGGCATGCGTTCGATGACCTTTGCGTGCACTTTGTTCTCAGGGCGGTCGAGCATATTTTCTGAGGGAAACGTACGCCGCAGTTTTCGATGGGGGATCGCGCTTAGATTTATTCAAAGCTATGAGTATATGAAAAGAAGAAACTCTTGGAAATCCTTATTACTAACAAGGATACAGAGCAAAAACGACCAGACAACTGTTTCTCATTTCCATAGATTTCTTTCACGGTGCGCACACGCGAGAGCCGGTTTGGGCGGTTCCAATTATTTGCTGGCCGGCCGATCCTCGTTCACCGTGAAAGTTCATATTGCTTAAATTGCCGGCTTAATTGTCTTACACCGGTCTGCTTTGAAACATCAACGCTCAGAGTTCACTAAAGCGGCGACTTGTTCGGAAACTTCCGTCTTCCCCTACCTCCCTGACTACGAAATAATTAAAATACTTCAATTAGTCGGCTGCCTACTTCTTCCGTCGAAGTTCGTTTCCTTCGGGCTGAGAAGACCGCGCTCGATCGCTTGTGCAAGAACTCACCCTAAATCAATTTCTTCTACCCTTTCTGCTGTACCCTCTTTTCGGACCAAATCACGGATGCGTCAACCATTCACATTGATGAGATCGACTTTGTTCGCCAGCTGCACAGCAGCGTTGGCGAATTAACTGTAAACATTGTCGAATGAATTTCGGCAATACCTTATTAAACGCAAATCGGCTTTCCGAATGACGTGATCAAAAGTCTAACCCTAGTATCCATCGTCAACCCTACCATTGCACATTCAGCCATACCAACTGATGAACCACTTCCTAACAAGCAGTTCCACCGCTACCCCCCCTTTGTTTTCTTTTGCCCTTCACAGCGTGGAACTATTAACCATCCAGTGGCGAGGATTTCAGGTCAGTATGCGTCGTCAGGCCTGAAACGCGACGTACGTCGGACGTACAGGCGTGAGCGTATATTACGGGCCAAACTCAAACATAATATCCCTGGAAGCCCTCGTAACTCCATTTCACGGAGGCTACCGCGAACTCGTACATCGGCTTTGCCCTGTCCCGACCCGAACCACCCTCCGTCGCCGCGCTCCCACTTAACCGTCCCGCCCTCTTGGCCGCGGCAGTTTGACAGGTTTTTAATATTACTTGAAAGTTTTTGGCTACACCGGTGCACCGACGATGCTCGTACATCCGCCCGTGACGAATGCGCCCGGGCCCCCGTACGGGCGTGCGTTTTCGCTCAAACACGGTCGACGTGCCGCGCGACGGAGAAACAAAATAGAACGAAACGAGAGACTGCATGTTTGACCGCGCGACCGACAAACTCCGTGGCTGAATATTTTTCAGGCATACGTCACCGGTGACCCGGGATTTTCGCGCGACCGGTTTCAACCCGCCTCCTACGCTCGCGTGAGGCGGTTCGCAGTTTTTGTCGCACGCTCGCCCCGTTTGATGGTCGCTTAATCCGTGAATTATGCTCCGCGACGGAACGGAATTTTGCGGGTTTTCTTTTTATTTTTTCTTAACAACGCGACTGCTGCATCCGCGATACGCTCTGAGTGTTTATTGTTCCAGACCGGTACAGACCGCGTATTACTCGCTGATAATGGGTAAAGTTTGTTACAGCGGCGCGAGTGATTAATATACCGCGAACGGAAGAAAGTTTAAGGGGCACTGTAATGAGACTGCGCGATAGTTTGTGGCGCGTTCTAGGATCTCAGGTGTATCGTTCTGATTTTAAGGAATTTCGCAGTCCTCGGTGTATCCATCCCCTTGTACAATCTTCTAATCGCTGGGCATTTAATGATCAATCAAACCAACCGCAGTGCATTTATCTTTCTCCCGTGTTCTCAATAAATACCACGTAGAATGTTGACGTCGACAGCAATCACACATTTTCCATTTCCGTATGGTCGTTCGTTAAAACACACGTTTCTGTTCGAGGTCGCTGTCCCATGTGCATAAATAAAGCAACTTCACAGCAATGCCGCTATGACATTATCGTGCTTTCTAATTGTGATGTGCACAATTTAAATGGTATTCTTCTGATCGTCAATTGCATCAAGCGTTCGAGTGAAAATTTGAAATGGTGCTTTCGGTTAGCTTGCGATTATACCGCGAGCGTGTTTATGAATTTGCATGTTCCGTCGATGTAATGGGGCGGACGTAACGCAGAAGCGAATAGTTTTCAAGCGGGCGCCGTCGTTTCGAATATTATTTCCCTGACAGAAAATCGTCCGTAGATGAACTAGCTTTTCCCAATTTGAAGAGTAATTGACGTTTTAACATTTTTCGAGCAAAAGTATATCGGAAATTAAAATTTATCTCCGTTGGAGCCATGCGTTCATTAAGGGATGCTCTTTTTCAAAGGCAATTTTATCGACTCCCGAATCACTACAGTGATATTTTTGCAAGGAAAGGCATATGAATATTGCAGTGAAATGATAATGCGTTTAGTCGATCGTACTTAATTCATTGAATGTATGAAAATGCACATTTATCAACGACATTTTAAATATACATATTTTATTAGTATTCCACTAATAGAACATAGGAATAATGTTGAATATGCACGTGCGCTGATTCACACTGGTTTCCTTTTAGAGGATCAGATATTATTTTTTGTTTGTTGGCCTTGCGGCGTCAAGGTACGCAATTATAATATCTTAGGAATATTCAGTGCGCATTACTAATTCGAGACTAACGATCGTTTCGGCACAGTTATGCGCGTCCAGCCATCGAGATCCGATCATCTCTAACAGTATTTTAAGCTGACAGATTAGAACAGTGTTTACCGAAGTGCGCAGTGTTGTACTCGCATAGACAATCGTCACCTATCCAAACATGAGGAAATTGATCGGCATGATCATGGCAACCATATTCTCCCTATTGTTAATAATCAATCTGGCGGGCGCGGGGAGAATATTAGTGGTAGCACCGGCGCCATCGTACAGTCACCACATCGTTTTCCGAGGTTTGACCGAGGAGTTACTGAAACGAGGGCACGAGGTAGTTTTCGTAACGCCGATATCGCTAAACAATCCGTCGCGGAACTACACGGAAATCGATGTCAGCGATGCGTATAAGGTCGTGAAGCAATCTCCTATACAATCGCTCGTGTCTCGATACGAGACGCTCACGAAATACGAGGTGGACGAAGGGACGTATGCCGTGATCGATGTGATCACAGAAATAATTTTCGGTCATCCGAAGGTGAAGCGATTAATCACGGGTAACGAGAAGTTCGATGTGGTTATCGTGGAGGGACTGGTAAGCCTCGGCGTCTATGCCTTCGGCCATTTACTGAACGCTCCTGTGATCGGTAAATAAAAATAGTGATTCGTAGTTGAAATTTCCGCAATGTTCTATTTCATCGTTCTTCTTAAATTCTATTCGAACAGGTCTCATATCAGTCGATCTTCACATGTATCACAACTTTCATCTGGGCGCTCCGATTCTACCCTCCCACCCCTCGAACTGGGAATTCTTTTATCGCATAAAACCAGAGATGTCATTCTGGGATAGAGCGCAGAACTTCGCCCTCGCGATGTTCACTTTGTACCACTGGTACGACTATCAAACAACGAGACACCAAAGCCACGTGCAGCGTTTAATCGGTATAGATTTGCCCTCGCTATACGATTTAGCGAAAAGGCCAAGCTTGTATCTGGTGAATCACGATAAGGCGACTGGATACGCGAGACCGCTGCCTCCGAACGTTGTTTTGTTCTCTGGTCTACACATTCTGGACAAACCTCCGCCATTGCCCAAGGTGTGTATCCTTTATATACGTTTAATTACCGTCGCATTGCTCGGCCCCGGTATTATTATGCAAATGGAAATATTTACAAATGTCTTGCTGAAAGACGGACAATTCAAAGGGACACGAATCTTGTTCCAGTTCCGAACGAACGAATCGCGTTGACGAATTCAGCATTCGCACTCGCAGCTTCGTTTGCTCAACGATTTTTTCCCCAATCGAACTATCCGGCGCTTTCATAGATTTTTCTTTCCTTTTACGTAAAATTGCAGCAATCAATTCCCTTGTCCGAGCATTAGGTGTAGATGAAACGTTGGTGAACTTCGTTGATTAGAACCATCGCGAACGGAAAGATCTGTAGGAATAATTTGAGGAATTAAATCGAAGCTTTCGAGGAGTATAAGTTCGTTCAATCAAGCGTGTTTACGATACGCACAAATTGATCGTACAATTTCTTAGGATATGAGCGAATTTTTGGGAAACGCCACTGAGGGTTTCATTTACATGAGCCTCGGCTGTAACGTAAAATCCGAGATACTGCCGAGTAGCGCGTTGCGTGCGATTCGAGCAACATTTTCCAAGCTGCCGTACAAAATTCTATGGAAATACGAAGCGGACGATACGCCGAAAACTGGTAACATCTTTACAAGCAAATGGATTTCCCAGCAAAGCGTTCTCGGTTAGACTTTCGTTTCGCCTCGCTCCTTGCCTCGTATTTATCGAACTTAACAATATTGATGAGCTTTCGGTTGCAGCTCATCCGAATATCAAGCTGTTCATTTTCCAAGGCGGAGTGCAAAGCACAGACGAAACTGTTTATTACGGTGTACCGATCGTTGGGATACCTATAATGTTCGATCAAACGCATAGGATACGGAAGCTCGCGTCGTTGGAGGTTGGCAGAATGCTTCACGTCAAGGAGATCAACGAAGTAACGTTCTACGAGGCTATTTCTGCCGTTATGACGAACAAAAGGTACGTGTTCGAACGAGTTTTAAAGCTCGCCAATAACTATCCGGCAAATTGATATTGAAGAGACGGATAGAATGAGCCAGCAAATTCGAATATCACCGAAAATATTGTCCCGTTCAGTTACAAGGAGAATATGATGAAACTGAGTAGGCTGACGAAGGACAAGCCGTACAGTAACAAGGAACACGCAGCATGGTGGGTGGAACATGTGATGCGGCACAAAGGCACGCTGCATCTCGTCTACAGCGGTGTAGACGATCCATGGTATCAGCAATTCGATATGGACGTTATCGGATTCTTCGCAATAATTTTGTTCGTCTTAACAGCGATCGGTGTAACGGTCCTAACTCGAACCTTCCTATGGCTGTACAAACGTCGACAACAGCTGTCAGACTTCGTAAAGCGGCTGTCAATGTCGCGAGAAAGGCAAAAGAGCGAGTAATGGCCAGCTGAAATTGCGAGCATATATTTTCCATTTATGACTGACAAAATTAGATAAGGAACATCGGAGCTCGTTAAACTACGCCGGTTTCGTGTCGCTTCGGTGAATTTATTTTCCAATTATACCTGTGGCAGGTTCTTCATTTCGCATAGATACAGGAATATTATTGTAATGTACTTTAAAGCGTAATCCATGTATGATCTTGGCGCGGATCGAATTTATATGAAGATTCGTTATTAATTCGCTTGTATTACGAAGTAGCTTTTTTTATAGAATGCACCGTTCATTTTATCGTGTAAATGGTAATAAAGTATATTTTCAAGTAACGCGGAGCAGCTGCCGGTGAATATGTTATGCAAATAAGGAAATTATGTTATTCGACGGGTTTAGGACGTTTGAAATGTTCTCGGCTTGCTGGACACAACACATTCATTTGAATAATCACTTTGTCATGCTTACAACTAAAATGAATTAATAGTAAGTAGCTTGTTCATTTCAATAACATCGCAAGTCGTCTTACGGAAGGCCCGTAGAATTTCTATAAAACATTCCGCAGAATCTTACATAACATTTCTGGAATATCGTCGAAACCAGTTCATTAACAATTAACGGCATCGCCCAATATATTTTGCGCGCAACTTCCAGCGAGCAAGAAAGAAACGAACGATTCCTGAAAGAATCGTGCGATAGAGAGATGATGGGGTTGAAGTGCGGATGGCAAAGAGGAGACAAGTGCAGGAACGATGTGTATGTGTGTGTGTGTGTGTTTCTGGCGTGTCGTGTCAGGAAAGTTTCGTCCTTGCCTTAACAGCGTTCCGCGATGCATTATGCAGGGTGGCGAAGACCCCGAAGAAAACGACAGAGACAGAGATTCTCGTCGTCTCGCCGCTTTACGTCTTTCTATCCTCGTTTGGATGATCGTTGAACCAATTTGCGTCGTCTTCTTCCGTCGGGGAAAGTTGTTTCGCCACTCCGTGCTCGGAATCGACGGGGGTATGCATAATGATTCAAAGTGCCCGGGGGCTGAAGATCAAACAAGAATCCTTAATTTCCGAGTTACCGAATATCTTCGAAACGGCGGAACTTCGCTCCCTCCCTCGTCGCGGAATTCTTGCCAGCAATTGATTAATATCGCTGACTCCTTGAATGCCGTTTCGATCGGTCGAGAGTATTGACGAAAAATAGCGCGAGGCTTTCGAAAGTATAATCTGCAAGAGATATCTGCACGAATGTCGTACAATTGCAAACGTGGGAGGGTAAAGTGAATTTACGCGAGTAAAAGGAATGAAGCGATACTCGTTAATTAATTGATTAGCAAGCGCGGTGCTTGTATCCGGAATTATTGGAATTGGTGTCATCCTTGCCTCGGAACGCCTGCGATCCTCCATCGGGATGACTCGGCTGCAACCCCCGTACACACGCGCATACACGTGTGTTCGTACAGAAATCGGGTTGCGCGGGCGATTGGGCAAGCGTGACACGTGTCACGCGTATTGCACATCTCGAAGGTATTCGATGCATCGTGCTGCATTGTGCGGGGTACAATGGGCGCGACAAACAACGTGCCAGTATGCATTTTTGATCGGACATCCCCAGCGTGCGCGACCTGCAACTTGGATATCCGCGCGCATGTGCCGGATTCTGGAACATGCAACCCCTCGGCCGTTCTCGAGCATCTTTGGATACGTTTAAATTTCTCTTTAGGCGATGCGCATACAATCGCGCCGTTTTATTTTATTCAAGCTCGAACGGATCTTAGCATCTCGAGCTCAAAGCGCGCTCGTCCAATAAAACCGGCTAGGCACAATAAAAGCGTATGTACATACATCGTGTGTACGTCTCCCTGAAACTCGCATTCCCGAAGTCTGCTTCGGACGCTCGTCAAAATTTTTACCTGCCGCGCAGACGCTGCACCGAGCCGGCGATTATACCCCGGAGAACACAAAGGCACACTTTACGTATCAAAATATAATAGGACGGTTTGCCGTCAAAACAGCGGATTTAACGCGCGTTTAACGACTGCGGAATCATGCAGGAAGCAGGCTCCCCGTTCTTCCATAATAAAGCGCGGCTCTAAAACGTGTCTTATCGCGAAACGCTGTACAGTAATGTGCATGCCGAGGCTCGCGATATGTACAGAAAAGCGTCGCAGGAACCACGGACAGAACGTAAATGTATGAAAGCAATAAAAAATGTACAACTGATTTGCATACACACAAAGGGAGCTTGAAAGGCGCCAGCGTACTCTACTTAACGGAGCCCGAGTAGCTGGTCTCTCTGCGGCTTTTAAAAAAATAGCGGCAGTCGAGGGTGGTAGTTGCCTGTAATAAAACGATCGTCACGTTCGTTAAACGTTGATAAGCGGTTTATGGAAAATGCCGATGGGCAGGCCGGATGCCTGTCACGTGAATCGCGCATGTTGCAACGAACGGGCAGACGTTGTGCTTTCAACGCGTGCGTGGCACGCGACCGACGCGCCTCGTGGAAATATAAAACCGGCACCGAAATTGTTGCCCCCCTGGTGAAAATAGTGTTCAGCTTACGTCCGGAATTCGGGACGTTTTGCGATGTTCATTATTCAGCGGCGGTCGCGCTTAAACCAGACGACGAACGTTTGCTCTGATGTACACGTCGCAAAGGGAACACACTCGTTCTTCCCTTCCCTCCGTCCTCCCGTTTCAGCTCAACAGAAATTGTCAAGGGTGTGTGGTGTATCGGCAAAAATAATAGATCAAACGATATACACATCGGCTTTCTGTTCAATCAGGGCGTTTCCCTGAATTGAATACCATTCTAGAAGGAAAACGATGAGACACTTTCAGGAGTTGATTACGGAAGTTGGTCGCCCGGACTCTGCTTTCGAAAAATCAGAACACACGATGTGCACAGATTTACACCGAGAGCACGATGAAAAGATATCGCCTGGGAATAAGGTTTAAAATGAGAGAGCTAAAACGTGCCAGATTACAGACGAGTCTGCGCTTCGTTTTAAGATAGAACTTAAAGGAACGCCGCGGTACGTTTATGAAAGTAAATGTTCCGGATATGGGCGAACGTAAGGAAACTTTTATGCCTGCGATATCGCTAGTTAGCGAGCCGGTAGTCGGCTTTTCCCACCATTCGAACTCTCCTGTTTTCAATCAACACTTTCCAAGTTACACGCCGGCGACAGCGAATATCTGTAGTAACAGTCGACCGATCGAGATCCCTTGTACCAAGCGCGAACCTTCATTATCCCCCGTGGTTACTTTGCACAGTTGCTCAATCACTTACCAAGCCGGATTACCCCGTTCCGATTTCACCGCTGAACAAACCACCCCCCATATTGTCTTAACGCGGCGTACGTGTAAGCGCAGAAGAAAAACTACCCTTGGAGAGTCCGTCGTGTCGCGCGAGTTACCACGGAAACGATGGTGTTCGTGACTTTTGGCGGACAGCGAAACACATTCGTCCGCGTCACGTTCCATTTTCGACCACGTCGATCGTGCTTCCCTTTAAAGCGTGCCTCGTCAACATCCGCGAAGCCTCTGTCCGGTTTTAATGAATTAATTTGACTCGCGAACGATGACCAGGGGAAATAAAAGTTGGCGAAACTACGGAACGCGTGCACACAAACATTTTCGACGCGGAGACCGTTCGCGGGGTGGGTGAACGTATTTGAACCGCGGCGGACAGCTCGCGGGATTCTCGGTGGAAATTGAGGCATGACCGGTGGAAAGTTTGTACAAAAATATGAGACACGACCCGCGGCTTTAACGAGGCGCGAGGTTAATAGCCGATGGCGCCGCGGTGCCCGATCCTCGGATATTACCGTAGGCAGAAATGAGCGTGGCACGGTGCTGCATCAAATGTAATTTACCGTCGTGCATTACGTAGCGACCTATGACGTTAATGGTCGTCGCAGCGGTGAAGTTAATTAAATTTCGTTACCAAATAATATTAACGCAATATTACACAGATGTACGACGGATACTTTAGGGATGACGGGCCAGCAGGAATTCGCCGTAGCGCCGAGCCCACGCTGAAACATGAAATCGGCCACGGGAAATGCTCTCGTGGTTCTATCTAATGCACCCGATCGACTGTTTCGCTGTGTGCTATTAATCCACGACTCCGTCGTTACATTTTACGCGCATTTTGCTGCAATTCAAGGCGCACAAGCTGGGCAGATTGCCGCAACAAAATCGTGACTCTAAATAATGAATCCGTTAGATGAAACGCAACCTGCTGGCACAAGTTTGGTAAGAATGTAAGAGGGACCCAGTGTACCTTACTCCAGGTGCACAGGTGTAACAATCATCCAGGTGGGGCGGGATGAAATATCTGTCAATTTTATTTTACTTTTAACTGAACCCTTTCCAATCGGGGCAGGAAGGCATCCTCCAGTATTTCAACTAATTATTTCAGTCATACATAGGTGCTTGCAGGGACAAACATTTGAACATTCTAATCTCTGAACCTTCCAGTGAAGCCGTCCGTTTCGCGAAATTTCCATCCACGTTCCCGATATTGTGCCGCCCGTTTTCTAGGTAAAGCTGGGAGGGATTCCGATATTAAGAATCGATAGACGAAACATTACGCGCAAGGTCAGTAGATTGAAAACGGCGGCTAGCCGTTGCCTTGCTGCTGTTTTCCATGCTACATTAGGGTTCAACCTTTCCTCCGTGGATTTGTAACGTGCATCGATACGAATGAGACTCGTCTATGCATCGGATCAGGCCCCACGTGTTCCCTTCGCAGTTTTAATACCGTGCTCATGATTTATGTATTAAGATACATATTGCACCGATTCCTCGTTTTATTGAAGGTAACGTTGTCTACGGACCCTGGAATGTTTTACCTTTTGTAACATTCCTCGGGCACAACAACGTAAAACAGAGAGTGCCCGATTTTTAAATGTATCATTCGCGAGCCGTAGCGCGCAACGTAATGGAAAGGGACAGGTGAGAACCTAAAGTCTTAAAAAAAAAAAAGAAGAGAGTGACCGTAATCTTAAGTAATGCAGGCGATTCGTCAGTTGTTATGTTTAAAGCGACTCTGGATAGAGAGATGGACAAGGGGATGGAGTTGGAAATGAGGAATTTGTCACGGGCGATCCGCCCTTAAACGCGTGTCCCCGCTTTCGGAACTCGCGGGCATTCCGTTTGATAACGCTATTAAATTTTCGTTAGGGCGTCGCGCACCGCGCAGCTGCCGCCTAAACGACGTAAAGTAAGAAAAACGGTCGCGCGACGGAGAAATACACTAGACGTCCTCCGTTCTATTCAGCGACTCCGTACATTTATACCGCTCGTTCCTACCGAGTCTCCTCTCAGATCCGGAATAGACCCGGGATTCCACGGACCTCTATGAAACCATCGCGCGAGTGGATTTTCGAGATCGGTACGAATGTTCCTTTAAATATTCCAAGGCATCGCTGCATTCTAACGTTACCAGAACGAACTGTGTTCCGTCGAGCAAGTACTCTTACTGTGCACTCATAAAAATGCACGAGTATCGCACGCGAATGGAGTTTACGCAAACCATTGTTATCCAGAATTTACCGATAGGAACGGATGAGGAAGTGGATGAACTTTATTTCGCGCCCTTTGCCCTGCATTTCGTCGCAGCTTCCACACGTGTACATCCAGCAGCGCAAGCATGTAAACCTCTCAGCAGAGATTGTTCTGCGACGCTCGAGAGCCAATTCCCGAACGCTGCCAACCATTATTAGCGGACACGCCGTGTCTGGATTAGTCGGTGAAATCGAAAACGATCAAGCACGACGCAGCGTATCCGTTTCGTGCACTCCGCGCGGGCTGACAGTAATTATAAGAGCCCCGCGGAGCCTTGGACCAGAGCTCGAGAAACTACCCGATACAATCTCGAGAATCGTGCACGCCGGTCTACTCCGGCTGTCCTCCTTTTTATTTCTTCACTAGAGACAACACCTCAGCAAAACCCGACGAGGTCCCTCGCCCCTGGTACGTGTACGCGTCTGCCTGTGTGCATCGTTCGTTCGTTTTATATTATTAAGTTTCTAACGTACTGAAAAAGAGTTGGCTGAATGTGTTTCGGGCGCGGGATAACTCGGAGCGACGCTAATATCGCCGAGGTTCCTGCCAAATTGTCGCAATAAGCGTGTCCCGGGTGTCGGGTGTGGCTTCTTGCGACACCGCGATCTGATACGTCCTATCTCTATGTAGGCGGGTGGGTAGCGCGCAACCTGCTTCCTCCGGTAAGGGCGATTATCAACCCCACCCCGTCCTAGGGGTTAATCGAGGCTGTCGCGGGAAGAAATTTTGCCTTTGCCACCGTGTCGAGAAACTTCTTTTCCCCTGTTGTACACCCTCGCGACGAAGCTGCAACAATTGCTATTTTCCTTCTGCTTTGCGGTGAACAATAGTTGGATACTTTTTATTACGTCCTTTATACTTTATTCGCGTCTCTCCCTTTGAGGGGATATATTTTTGTGAAAAAAGAAAGAAGAAATGTTTTATCCGACCCAAGCACATGTGTGCCCCGTCTCGTTTGATAATTAAGGTGTCACTCCGGTTGCCAAGTGGATCGATAATCAGGCGTTGATTTGTTTCAGCTTCAGATACGTCCGTATCCCGAGCGGGTATAACCGGGGAACGTGGAATGAAAAAGTTATTGGATGGTGTCCGCGGTTTAATAGGATTATTGCAATGGCCAGGCAAAAGCCATCGGCTCGTCCTGCGACATTTCGATGAGGTTCAAAATTAAACATTTCTCTCCGTCCCCATTCTCCTTCTTTTCTACCTCTATGCATTTATGTTGGAAAGCGTTTCTCCCCCAGCCGACGTATATGGATTTCTTTCACCTTCCGCACTGTTGGTGGCACGGGGACGTCGACAGTTTGTGTTGGTCCTTCAAACACTCTATCGAGACGTATCTCCCAAAGCGCTAAATGTTTATTACATGTGTACTTCTCAACAAGTTCCGACTCGTTCCACGGAAACACTTTGATCGCCTTGTTTTTCTTTTACTCTAGATGAGGAAGGTATTAAATGAAATTAGACAGGCTGTACAAATGTACATATTTTAATTTCGATACTACAATAGACAGGAACCATATACAAAATTGTATGCTACTGAAATCGTCTACAGAATTGGGAAATTCTTGAAAACTACTCGCTCTGAATCGCGTTACGACCGACGATACGCAAGGGATCATGCTATGCCAGTTACTTGGCTGATCCAATCCTTCACTTCCGCGATGGCTGTAAAAGTGGTCGGGAAGGAGGTACCGCAGGATCGACTCCAGGATGCCACACCTATAGATTGCAATAAAATTCTCAACTATCGATCGACTCGGCATTAAACAGCGAAATGAGGATAATCGAAATGCATTGCTGAATAAATGAGCATTGCAGGGGAGGGTGATCAATCGAACATCGAAACGCGTTGTCGGTGCATCGCGTATTAATACTGACCGTATAATACGTTTTCATAAACGAGGGGCGAGCCGGAATCCCCGACACAGGGTACAGCGTACTCCGACGAGACGCAAAACATCCTGTTTGTTAGCAAATCGCCCAGGTTCACTTGCTGGCAGGTTTCGTCGCTGATTTTCCGCATGGTGGTTCGCAAAAGTTCATTCGAAACCGGGCCTAGGAACTAAACAACGAACTCGTAGACGGCAACGAGGAGTTTCTCAGTAATATTGATGATCTCCTCACCTGAGACGCACCCCAGCCGAGTACCCGGACCAGCGAACCGTCGTCGATCACTGTGCGCGTTGTGGGTAACTTAATGGGTTGCTTCGTGTTATCGAATTTTATGCTGTCCGTGAGCTGTCCACCACAATCCACAGGAAAAAAGAAATATTACTACGTGTTGCGAGGAATCAATGTTGCACCAATTATTCCTTGATCGCCCTCGATAATACCGCGACAATCGCAACAGCCGCTAAATACTCTAGCCGTAACGCGGCAAGCGGGAACGCGTTACCTTAACGAGACCAACATCGTAGTCGTAATTAATCTCGTTGAAGGCTGGATGTATCGCAACGCTTTGGACACCGTAGACATCGCCGCCCTCGTAATAACGTGACGTGCCGGCCCTCACGTGGAACGCCTTCACTTGTATCCTGCGAAACGACACGGTGAAGGAAAAAGCGAATGAAACTCGTGTCAAGATGTGTGCACGCGCGAGTGCGGCTTGGTGTGTCTACATGGAAATCGTTCACGGCGAACGCGGTGTATTAATCTTGCCTGAGAGCGCACTGCGCCGACGTTATTATCCACTTTTCCCCGACGATACCGCCGCCGCAGAAATGCTCGACTCGGTGACCGAAAAACGTTCCATTGTTCTGCAACGAGACCTACGGGAACGAGGGGCAACAATTTTCTAAATGCCAAATCGACCGTGAGGATCGATCGCGCGCGTTATACTAACCGCAAATGGATATTCCTCTATGTCCGCCGTCTCTCCTCCAATAATCCTGGATTCCGGTGAGCCCCTGGATCTCGCTGACTCCCGCCCGATTCTTCCATGATAATCGCCTGTACAACATTCAAATCAGACGGACGGGTTCAGTAGATTTAGGATACAAAATGTGCAATAGGGCACACTCGCCCGTTCAATCTGTTCATTTCCGTTCGATTTCCGTGACTCTACCGTTCTACGTGAATATTCTGCTAATTAGTTAACTAACTTATTAACACTTTCGATGGATCGACGCCGTGACTGGAAAACAAGTGTAAAATTAAAGTGATCCGATTGTTCAGTAAATTATTTGTTCGGTCAATTACTTGAACCACGTCCAAAACCCCCGCAGAGGGTCGACGAAGCAATGATCACCAGCAGCAGCCCCCGCATTGTAACCGCAATTGAGATCATCAAGGGAAACGAACGCTTCTTATAAGGCCATGAATGCGTAATTTCTGCATAAATAATACGCTCCAGGAATTGCAGCCTCCTACCTGCACTTATCGCTAATGCTTCAAAGGCTGCGACATTAAGGGCTTTTCCACTTACGGTCAGAAAATGGCTCAAAGTATTAAGATAACGCCGAAAAGAATAAAACAGGTAGCTCATCCGTGTCGCAATACCGCGACAAAATTGTTTGTCCTCTCTAAAATTTTTCTCTTCACTTGCTCCCCCTTTCGAACATTTAGTCAATAGAAAACAAAAGCTATTAATACGAGTATACCGTTGAATATTACTCCCCATACAGAGTCGCTGATTATTATTCATTGCGAAGGTAATCGACCCGGGCAAATGTCTAGTTAATGCACGGCTCGCCGGCTTCATAAATACGCAACGCGACTGTAATTTCATCGTTCTCAGTTGTAACAGTATTTTTCATCGCGAGGCATCGAATTAATTAGCCGGTGGCGCGTGAAAGCTATTATCGTCAAAAATAATTTCAATTGCGCGTCGCGTCCCGTGCGTGGCAGTGAAATAAATGGTTAACGTCAGATAAATGTTCCGTCTGTTAACAACAGTTGCTGCATGCGTGCCGCTTTCTCTATGCCATGTATGTGTCCGTCGCATCGGCGATGGTTTAAGTAACGCAACATTTATTATTAAATTAACACACTTTGGGTCTGTCGAAAATGTCCTCGCTAATTCTCGTATCGGCGCGGACGAATATAAATCATCCGCCACGCGTTACTCTCTGAATGTTAACCGCTTCTGGACCGTGTTATGATTAATAAATGCACGATATATCGAAGATTTCCTGCGTCCGCTTTATTTTATTCAACAATGATCGAAATATCGCTGGTAATCTCTAGTATGCACTCCCAATGTCCCTGCTTTTCATTTATTTACAAAAGTATCAACGCAAATTTTCCATCGAAAGGGTCGCTGAGTGATACTGCAACAGATCGTTAGCGACGACAAATGAATCACAATTTTACCAGCATCGGTGCCACACCGTGAAACTGTGAAATGTAGTGTTTTAAGGACATTTGGATATCTGATAAATTGTACAATTTAAACCGATTATCGGGATAATTACAGATTGTTTCGGGTCGCTTCCTAAAAGCAGTACGTGTTCCCAATCAACCCAACTGATAAAGCCATCATAAAAAAAAAGAAAGGAATATAGTCATCTTCCAGGAAGCCCTATTATTAAAAATGTTGTTCTTTAGATTATCGTAGAACATTGCCGTATTTCATTCGGTCGCCCCTATCGTTCCCGTGATCATCCATCTTTTACCAGGCGACACAACAGAGAACGTATCAACGCGCCTGCATGCGAGCGAATTTCTGGAAAATGTGCATTAGTAATCCGCTGTAGACGCGAATCCGCCATAAATTTGGATAAACGTCATCCGTCCCGCCACCCTCTTTGTCGTTCAGCGTAATGTCAGTAACCGTAGCGTATCGATACGCCGTGCATATCTGCCGAGTCTTTTTCCTCGTTTTTTTGTTTTTCTTTATCACCGATCGCGATAGACGATTCTGAGTCACGAGTCGATTAAAAGCTCGACTGATAAAGCCAGTTGCATTACTTCTCTTGCGCAACGTTGTCGTCGTGGCACACATTAATTCGTTGGCACGCATGATCGATGGGCTTGTCTCTGGTCGGAAGCGCGTCTGACGCGTTTCCGATCTGATACCTTGCAATAATTAATGTTCCAAATTTTTTGTTAACGAGACTGCATGAACGGCGGTGGCATTCATTGAGGGACTATTACAGTGGCAAAGTTTGAACTTTCAGCACGTTCGAAGGAATGCCCGGTGCGTCGCGAATATTTGTATGCGTGTTAAGCCCATCGTGCAATACACCGCAGGTAGAATCTAAGTATTAGGAGTTGCAAATTTCGAAGAGATTACATCGAATTAAGCCGCGAAGAAGTTCACGCGTAGGAGGGATTCCGTGGTTCCCGAGTGTTCACGGAGATACATTGCTACTATGGAAAGTGGCATTTCGGTAAAGGAAACGGAAGCGCACGAGCTTCCAACTTCGACGAATAAAATTTCAACAAGTGGAGGTTCGTTTCGTCGAAAATAAAACTTCGCTGAGGCGACCGATTCCTAAGAACTCATTACTGACTTCTACACACCAAGGTACGCAACAATTGCAAATACCGCGATAGCGAGACTTTATAATGCACGTCGATAAATTACCCTCGATACGACAGCAATTTTCTCACGGATCCATAGCCAATGCAAGCATAGCCCGCCACCAAATTCCGCCCGGAACCGAACTGAAACAATGCAAAGAGTGGTTCTCGAAACGAGACCGTTTTACCACGGTTAATCAAGGGCTCTCTTCCCAACAGCCGTGCGAAACGCGAAGCGTCCCTAGGTGAAATTTAAATGGTAATTTTCGCCGGATTACACGGTTATAGAGTTGGCCGCGGCTTCGCTTTCAACACCGCTCTACTAATGCCGCCTTATTTTCGTTGCGCGTCGCTTGCTGTGCCAGCCGCACGTATCACATTGATTAACAGACTTGAGATAGATACGCGTATGTACCTGCCGTACATTCGCCCGAATGATAATTTTAACGATATCGCCTGGCCTTTTGCGTTTACGAGATTCGTTCGGCATCGCGTTCATCCTCGCATACGCTCTGTCGCATTTCGAAGGTGGTGTTCTGAAGCAGCATTTCGTTCCTTGCCCCTATTTTTATTTGTAAGGATCAAAGCAGGATCGATGGAACGCGCAAATAACCAACCAAGATGTGTTCGTCGAATGAATAGCCTCTGTTTATCTTTATTCTTTTCGCAAACCGTACAACGCGTTGCAAGCTCGACAAGTGCTCGCGCACCGTACAGTAGCAATAATGTTAAACAGAGAAGGAATATACGCTTTATTAGCAGCAAACGGAGCACTATTAATCAGCACTTCAATTGTTCCATTTTCGCTATGCTTTTATTACATTTACCAAAGGATAGTAAATATCATAATTGTTCATGGTGGAAAGTTATATAGCGTATGCATGCTGCTATCATTTTATACGAACTGAAACGTTGCGTGAGTAAACCTATAGCCCAACACAGGCCGTTCAATAATATCATTTTTCGTCTGCTCGTTCCGCAGTTTCGTTTTCTCGGATTCTCCATTTTTTCCACCATCGATTCAACCAACGCGAATTTCTATCTCCCTGGAGTACGAACCCCAAGTTCACCATTTCCATTCAACCATTCGAATAAAGGGTTCAAGTGCAAAGTCGGGTGGAAGTTTCGCTAAACACCTCGTATCTGCGAGCTATCGGGAAGTTCTTTCACCTGCGATTCCCCCGGGCGGAAAGAGGGAAGAAAAACGATAGGGAAACAAAGCCGGAAACGGCAACGATAGCGCAAATATTTCGCAAACGACGGATCGATCCGGGCAACGCGATGTATTTTAATAACGATATCAAATCTGCCGCGTTATCAGTTCCGCGTTGAACTCGGTTGCCCTGATTTCGCGGGAGGCAGTAAGTCGCTAGGCGTTCAGCCGAGAATCATTATGCGGCGATCGTTGTTGATGTTCTGGATCCTGCATACCTCCCACTGCTTCAGCGGCAGGATTATAGGGGGACGCGATGCGAGCATCAACGAGTATCCGTATCAGGTAAATTGATCAAGGTTTACGCGATTTTGTCGCTGAGCATGGTCGCGGGAAGCGACCGCGCCGTATAATCCGACGATATAATATCGAAATAACGAGCAAAGCAATCGTTTCCGTGTCATAGGTGTCTATTCACTGCAACGGTGCGCTGACATGCGGAGGCTCTATAATCAGCGAGAGCTGGGTACTAACGGCGGCGCATTGTGTCTTCGGGTTCGTGTAGATTGAGTTATGGGAACCCGTCGGCTGACTGAATAATTTATTAATTACCGAGAGACACGATATTCGCGGCCGCTAGCCCGCCCCAACGGTAACGAGCAGGCGCGCGTTTAATTGCGATTACTTTACAGGATAAATCCCGCGCGCTTGCAAATTCGCCTGAACAGCTCCTACAACGACAAGGACGGCGTGACGATCGACGGTATCAGGCGGACAATTTGGCACCAGTCGTTCAACGAGAAAACTTATAATCACGATGTCGCCTTGATTATGGTACGTCTCGGTTAACCCATTCAAACCGCCACAATAGCGAGAATCAGTGGCGAATGGGGTTAATAATAATCTCAACCGTGTATACTATTCGCAGTTACCAACCCCTATACGCATCAGCGCGACCTCGAGACCGATCGCTTTGGCCCAGCCCACGATGGTGGTGCAGGCCGGGAAAAACGCGGTGGTGACCGGATGGGGTCGTTTAGCGGTAAGCTTTCTCCAACCAGTCGCTTTGCCTCTGCATGTCGCTCTGACAGCTGTTGCGCGTACGTAGACCCGCGTTTGACGCGGTGGCTCGATGCTTCGGTCAATGACGACGTTCGCCGAGACTGATTACCTACCTGCGCGAACTCGTACAAACATTAAGGCTTGTTTGCCGATTGGTCGACGATGTTCGCTCGTCACGGCAAACATTTCGCCGGCCAGAGCGTTTGCGGAGCGCGCTGCGCGGACGCTGTTTGCTTAGAAACGGTACCGCTGACAATGTAATAATAATGGGTCACTCGCAGCCGGACGGCGGTATGTCGAGCAGATTGCAAGCTTTGACGGTGCCCATCGTGGACCAGAACGTGTGCAGGAAAATCTTCGCCGACCTGAAGAACGATGTGACGGAGAACATGATGTGCGCTGGAAGTCTGGCCGGTGGCGAAGACACCTGTCGAGTAAATAGCCTTTTACCTTCTTTTAACTCCGATCAAATTCTATAACACGTCTCCGATGATTGATCAGGGGAAATATCTTCGGTCGCTCCGGCGAGGTCTGTCTTATCGTGGCTCTCTTTGCACGATCTTTATCGTAACGCTGTAGAGTTTTGTAATCTAATCGATTTTCGTGGGACAACAGCCTGCACACATCGTGTGTACATCAATATCGTTTCATTTGCGTAACTTTTTCGACGTCGAGCGACCAATGTGTCACAAATCTTTGACGAGATAAATCGCGTACGATACAGGGAGATTCTGGTGGTCCATTGGTGTACAACGGCGTCCAAGTTGGTATAGTGTCATGGGGCTATGGATGCGCGAAACCTAAATATCCCGGCGTCTATACGCGAGTGTCCGCAGTACGACGTTGGATAAAGGAAAAGGCGAACGTGTAAAATTAACGTCTCTCTACGCACGCCATATTACGTGAAGATTTATTCTCCGTCGACGTTGGCCAGGTGCGTGTTCCGTTGATTTTAAGCGGAAAGGCGACCTGCACTATTTTTCGCTGGCATAAATCTTTTTATCGAGCAGAAAAATATGGACAATATCTTTTTTTCGATACAGTTACCATAAACTTGTTGAAAATACAAGTGCACGAATAGATATGTATTTATTAATATATTCCATTTCTCCTTTTCATATATTTTATCAATCAATATCCCATTATTTGAATTCTTCAAAATCATCGGAGTCGTGTACAAGAGTAAAATAAATTCTGTTTCAGCAGAAGCCAAGTAGTTAGGCGATTAGCTTAATCGTTTAGGAGCAACAATTGGAGCAAAAAGGTAAATGAAAGAAGTTTCCGGCCTTTCATCCGAATTCTGTTATCTAGACGCGTCAGTAAGGCTTCTCTAACAGATTCCAACATAGATGCGGGAACATTCAATATTTAGAGGATTTCCTCTGCAAAGGTTCGCGTAATTTTGCTGCTGGTTTGCAAACGCTCGATATTTCGGTCGAATTGAAAGTAAACTCGTCGAGCTTCGAAACTTTTGCGGAATTACAAGCACTTTCTGAATTGTACAATACTTCAGACTGCAAATAGTGGTAAAGTTCGACTGTGTAACATATGAATGCAAGTAGGCCCGCAGACTGGAACGAACTTATCGGAGTTCGTCATATAATCAACGTACCCTTAATAAATAAATACTTAAATATTTTTTTATCATTTCCCTTGTAAAGTATACAACTAAATTGCGAACGAAGCCCGGTAAATTTTATATCACAAGGAAGATTGCATTTGCATAACAATCCAACTCGTAGCAGAAGTCTGTAATTCGTTAATGTAATTAGAATAGTTTCCGTTCCAGCAATTAACGTCCCATCGTGTGATCGGGTAGCCACACGTTCGAGACACATTTTTCATTTCCCGCCAACCGAGAACCGTTCGCCTGTCCATTCTCCTAGGACAAACTTCTGCCTTGTTACCTCGAACATCGGGCTGCATTTTAAAATGCATTAACTGAAATTCAAATGTCGGTTGCCCGGTGCATTTTCGAAAGTTTTCAACTCCGAGGCCAATTTGCTGCAGCACGGTGGACCATTGGCGGAGAGGAAAAATAATTTGCTACCGCTGTAGAGAATTTTCTGCTCGAGCACATAACGAGCGTTGAGAGTGCAAATTTCATTTCCTTCTCCGATACCAGCCGGCCAACGAATTACTGAGGCTGGAAGGGTATAGGTCCAATCAATTACCCAGAGGGACTCTTTCGAGAGCCATCCAGAACAATTAATGCTTCCCGCCGTACGAAATGTAACGATTAAACGGTTAACTTTGCATCCAACCACGGCCGACACGGCGATACTACTAACTTTCCTGGAAGCACGGCGCAATTTGAAACGCCATCGAAGCGTATCGATGAGCGCTTAGGACATTACCCGAATGGAAACGGAGGCGGCAATAAAAACTGCCTGGTCCAATCAACGATTCGTCTCGGGAGCGTTTACGAAATGACACTTCAACGAAATCTCTTTGTCAATGGGTGTGTAAATGTTTTGCAAGAATGATGTGGACTTCCAATCGATCGTTATGATGCGCGATTCGAAATTATGCTTCTATTGGTTCAGTTATTTTTATAGAATTTTTAATTCGCGTAATACGAAATTTTCGATAGATTTCAGTTCCGGATGGGATTTGCATTCACAATCCGGGATACATCCACAAATTGTACTCGCTACATGCACGTATGCACGTTGCTCGATTTATCTTTTCAACGTGCACTAAATTGCGCTTGCGAATTGCGCTTTTTAATGACAATTACAAATACAAAGCGACGTTCCCTCGCGTACCATCAATCGTCTTTAGCGAGCATTCTGTAATTTGCGAACAAACTGCGTGTGGCGCAATGCAAAACGTCCCCATACCCTTAAACATAGTCTTACAAAAAGAAAAAAAAATGTCTATCGAATAAAATCGAGACTCTGTTTTAAATGTATTAAATTACCAATAAAAGGACAGGCTCCGTGCAAACACGTTGCACGTGCCCATCGTGATTCCCCGTTGCGCGCTGCACGTTTCCGACGTTCCCACATTCTCCGATCTCAATGTGACAGGGTCGTTCGTCATCGGGAATTATTAATTTTACGGCAGTCTTGTACGTGCTTCAGGGTTTCCGCGGGTGTTCCCTTGCATAAACGGTTTTGCAGCTTTGCACAGGTGGCCGACTCGTAAAGGGCACCGGAAACGAGCGTCGCCATTGTGTACGTGCCAACGTTAATCGGCGTCTTCGCCTCATAAAGAGAGCAGGAGCGACGGGCCCGACGTAGTTCACCCTTGCCGGTAGCGCGTTCGTAAGAATCATACCAGACACGGCATACTAATGCGACGTACATTACGCTTTGCCAAATAATCGATATCCACGGGCAAACGGGCCCGTCGTTGCCTCCAGTTCCGTCCGTTTCTGCATTGTTTCCGTCGAACTTGCCTAATGGCTATTCGATACACGTTGCTGCATTTCGAGTTTTCCGTCTGACGCTCCGCACGACTTCGTGGCAACGCTTTTAAACGAGAGTACAATTGCAATTGTTCAGACGTTAGCAGTACAAAAGATTTTCGTCCTTTTTTTCTTTTACTTCTGTACACGCGTGTCAGTAGCACTTGCACAACTTGGGAAAACATGGTAAAACGAGTAAGGAACTTTGAAATGAAGATATATACTTTCTCAATTATATTTTTTAAACAAAACGTACAATCTTTCAGCACTAAGTAGAATTATATCACGATACGTTGAGTTATTGATCGTGCAGTAGCGTGACGCGATCGATCTGGTAAAAATATATTTGGAGTCTTCTTTTTTCTTCTTGCTTCCCGATGACATACACAGCGCCCTGCTCGTTACAACAGCCGTGACCAGAACGATAAAAACGTTCGCTTAATTAGTTTCTAGCAAAGGAACGATGTTATCGCGCGCTCACGGCGCTGTAATGTTATTTTAGTCTTGCTCCTTTTACGTAATCGAACGGGAAATGTAGGCCAGCAGCCTGGGACTTTCGTGAATCGGAAATTTTTCTTCTGTTCGAGTAAATTGATGCGAACAACAATTAACCCGAATATCGAAATAAAAGAAGGCCGAGCACCATGGCGGGCAGGTAGTTCCTCCGCCAAGTTCCTACCATGTATACGTCTCTGCTGTTCTTACAGCTCGTTCCGCTAGCACTGTCGCAGATTGCTCTCACAAATTGTACGTACGTTTGGTCCTCAGAGGACCCCGCGCATTCTACACTCTTTGCTCATTTATATTTCCGCGATTATTTATAAGTAGTAACTTTGATACACTCTTTTTAAAAAATTTCTTATATTCATTTTAACATAGACATTCATCTATTGTTGCGAAATATTAAACGCACACAATTTACATTGTTATTGTGTGATTTAAATTATTTTTCCGCGCGTAAAGAATGTTGTAAAGCGTCTCCACCCTTCAGAACTGTGCACTGTATTTCTCATGTTCCAACATGAAGCTGCAAAATACTTAACGTTAACAACGACGCAACTGGCACGATCAACTGCTTTCGATACGAAAAAAAAAGGGTCACTAAATTCTGTCGAGAGGCATCATCGAGCAACGTCGCGGTTTAATTAGTAGTTTTCCAACGGGCATACAGGTGGAAAGGTAAATTTAATTATTGATTCTTCCAGTTGACGGGAGCCGTATTGTTGGAGGCCAGCCAGCGAGTATCGATGAATGTCCGTATCAGGTAAGTATTCTAACCAATCGCGATCGGCAGTAAGAGTAATTGCTCGGAATTCGTCAGGCGGAAATATTTCTTTATTAATACGGCGCATCAAAAATCGATATATTCACGTCTACAGTATTAACCGAAAGTTCTTAACACAGTCACGTTCCTCTGAAGCAAAAACGGGCCGTTTCTTTCTTCAGCAGGCTCTTGCCTCACATTTCCTCGAACCCTTTGTAACTTTCTTTGTTGAAATACAGCGCGAGAAAAAAAGTAACCGTCCAGAAAGTTGAACGGTCCTGCTTTCTCAAAGCCTCGTACTATCAAAGCGAAAGCAGAGAAAGATCAGCACGGACACTGTCCGCCGGTTTGTTTCTCGAAGCGCGCAGATTAGGTTGCCCCGCGAAAAGAGAATAATCCAGGGTATTAAATACGACACCCGAAAGCGACCAGGTGAATCGCTATCGGAAGAACATTAATCCGTGCTCGACAGGCCGATCATTTTCATTTCACGACGCTTTCCCGGTCAGAAATGTCGTGGCTGCACCCAGACCGATCATCCGCAAAATTGATACACGCCGGCTAAAATTTATAGGTGTCCCTTCGATTTCGCAATCGGCACGTATGCGGTGGCTCAATCATTAGCGAGGAATGGATTATCACAGCAGCGCACTGCGTCCTCAGGTAAGAAGCAAACTCTTTTCTCGCATTAGCGAACGTAATCCCTCATTCTGTATCATTTCAGCTACTTCGTGCAGGCCAACTCGATCATGGTAGGCACCTCCGATCTGAAAGATAAAAATGCTGTGGTAATACACGCCAGAGAAATCATTAGGCACGAGATGTACGATAGAAGAACGTCCGACTACGATATTGCTCTGATTCGGGTAAGCGGTATTTCCTGTACCTTTTATCTCGTATTAAAAATTTCTTGACCGCGCCGTCGGTTATAAGAAGTTACACCATGCTCTATTTCCAAACGTTCGCAAGAAGCATAGTCGTTGCTGCAATCAGGGCGGAAGTAATTCGTAAAAGAGCAAAAGAGCGGGGTCCGATATTTTATTTAGTAGCGAGCCTCTCCCGCGAAGTAGAACCGAATTCGATTACCGTTTGCACAATCAATTTCGCAACGCACAGTCTCCGTTGGCACCGTTCAATCCAATTACAATTTCAGCTGGAGAAGCCGCTGGTGTTCGGTGAACGGGTGAGGCCGATTATCCTGGCACCGCTGGCCGATCATTATGCGGCTGGTAGCACGGCGTTGGTTACCGGTTGGGGTGCGTCGAGAAGCGACGGCCCTTTGACCACTTTGTTACGTAAGGTCGAAGTGCCACTCGTTTCTACCAGGGAGTGTACCGCATCCTACCCCGACCGTCTCGTCACTCAACGAATGATTTGCGCCGGTTATACAAACACCGGTGGCAAGGATGCGTGTCAGGTAATGGCTTTCTCCAATTGTCGGCGCGTGCCACCTCGCGACACTGATCGCTTTTTAATCGCGTCGTTAACAATCCGATCATCCGGCTGACTCTTCGAGCGAATGAGGGTCTTCGGACGATCTTAACGTTCGTTCCGGTGAGATTAAATACAATCGGTTCCGCAGGGTGACAGCGGTGGGCCGCTGGTGCAACACAACCGACTGATCGGAATTGTGTCTTGGGGCATCGGGTGTGCCCAGCCATCCTATCCAGGCGTTTACACACGCGTCACGGCCCTTCGAGATTGGATCACAGAGAAAACCGGTCTCTGAGCGTTCTGTGTTTATCCTGGCCGCGGGAACGAAGGATTATTAGACGAGCTAAAAAGTTTGATATTCTTTTGTTTGTCGAACAAACACGCCTATTTACATGCCGCGATGTTTAACTTGCCGAGAAAGTCGTAAAGGTTTTACGACGCATCGAAGCATTAACGTTAATTGCCTTTTCTACCGAAGCTGTTTCACGAGAACCGATGTTCATTAATAAATCACCTTCTATATCTGATGATAACGCGTTCCCCTTTCAAAAGCTAATTATCGTTTATAAAATGGACACTCGCCAGAGGTCTTGCAGGCAACTTTTCTTCAATACTTTAACAGCGTCCGTCTCAGCGTCCAGCTCATTTAGTTGAAAGCGACAAATCGGGGAAAATCGATAACGAATCGGGACGCGGGTTGTAGCGTACGAATGTAACGAGTGGTCTTATAATTGACTCGGCTATTTCTCATCGAAAGTATCCGATATTTAGCAGCGCATTTCGCCGCGTAAAAGTACTATTAGTTGGCTAATGAACAAGCTACCATGGCTACAATGGACAGCTCGGCCGTTTCTGTGTTTTATCGAACAAATTACCGTTCGTTATAAAGTATGCGCGTTCAGCTAAACCACTAATTAGCTTGTCCGACCATGGACGCTCTCTTGATACTTTAATTCGCGATTTATAAATCCGACGGGTACCAGTTTTTTTTATTAGACCGATTTCTATAAAAAAAAAGAAAAGTAAGTGGCAGTTCGTTATTGCAATTGGAGCATAGTCATTACCTTTCGTACGATAAAGTTCGTTTCAAAAGGGAGGGAGATACAAAATAAAACAGTTTCCCCGGAATATACTCCGTTGCTCATAAAATCTCAGCTTGTGCGGATGCTCGAATTCTGTGAAGGAAAATGAAAGCAAAGGTTGCAATACGCGGGGATAATGGGTGGGGAACAACGGAAAAGCCTTAACGTACTTGCTAGGATCTCTTTTTATTTCCGTTGAATTCTTTTCACGATGTTCGACGAATTTATAAAAGTTACAATGCGAGGAACGAAGGAAAAGTTCAACATTTTCTACTCTTATTTGAATCTGGTAGTGGGCTGCTGGTGAAGATCGGGAACGGTTGACATAGTTTCCCGAATATCATCTCATGTATAGTGGATGCCGGAATTCGCCGAGATCCACGCTAGGTAACTGCTGACACGGGTATACACGCCCGGATGTATCATAGTTTTACACCCTAATCCATAGGATAGAACACCAATCAGCGTCTGGCCCTCTATCAGCGGGGCACCTGGATCACCCTGCGAACAGACGAGGGTTGACAGTCTCAGCGATCACTCGTACCTGCACGCCGTCTCTTTCTCTCTGTCCGCGAATGTATCGCAGAAACAGAAATTTCAGCGGCGATAGAGAGGTGCGAACCGATTGAACAATTACCCTTAACAAAGCAAAACAAATACGCTTCAATTGAAACTCCATCGCCTTCCCCTTTGAACGAATCGGCCTATTTCCACCGAAACATCCATACGAAAGCTCAACCGTGCCGTTCCGTCTCGCAGTTACGCAGCAAGCAGTAATAGCGATCCGTCTTCTTAATCGACCGGCTGCCAAAGCGTCGCGACTCGTGCTACTCGCCACTCACCCGCGCTCACGTTTGGTAGCGCGTTTTCTTCGGCGACTCGAATTCGCACTGCTCCCAGAAACGTTTGCTCCTGGCACCGTTAATACGCGCGAACAATGCGCACGAAGCTCGAGAATAACCCGTACCACGGACACGCGAACGCAAGCGTCGAGTTGGAGTCGCGCGCGCGATGAGGTCGAGCTCCTTAGCAGACGCCTCGGGACGCTTAAGCGTCGCCAGCTGTCGCGGCTCGTGAATGCACACACGTTTCTCCCCTTTCCGCCCCTGTTGCGCCCATTTTCAACCTTTGAACCTGATCCCGTGCCACGTTCTCCTATCTTCATCTCACCTGACACGTCTCCACCCCGTGCGTCATGTTGCCGGCGCAAAGCATCCCTTGGAGCACCGGCTCGTAGCTGGGCATCTTCGAGCTGCATGTAGTATGGTTCACGAGCGGCACTTCGGTCACTGTGAGCTGAGGTTCTACGGGACCGGCCTATAAAAGTGATTGGTGAACGCATGGTGAGACTGAAATCTTGGAGAACAAGTTGTCGCGGTTGCATTGGGTCTACGTAGATATCAATGCTTTCATTTTTGGACCGCAGGAAACTGTTTATGGTGGGGTAAGATTCACGAAAATGTTTCGAAGGCAGCGTTAAAAAAATTTGCTCAAAGAGTTGCTGATACGTCCGAGCAAATCTATCGAGAGGGCGAAAAATAGGAGCTGAACGTCAGAGGGAAATAAAACCGCTGGCTTTAATATGTTCTGTGCGCAACTAGCAACAACTACTGTATGTCTCTGTTTATACAAAAATAGCATTCGGAGTCTATGAGTTTGGATAAAACGTGCACGGTTCGCCGAGCCGTTTCAAACGAGTTTTTCTTTCCAACTCTTTATGGAGCAAACATTGGATAATTATTATCGGACAAATACACTGTTTGGTTCACCGCTTCGCAGGGCGGCAGGAACAATTGCTCTGTACGATTTGGTTAACTGAAGACCCACGTATGTGTGAGTCGTCTTTGCTTTTCGGTCGGCCGCTGAAGAATGGTCGTCATGAAAGGTATGCACACTTGTGCATTGGATATCTGTATGTGTGTGTGTCGTATCAGGGATAGAATTAAATCTGATAACGGGATGAAAGTGAATATTTAGTGAACGAGCCAGCGTTTTAATGATCGCGCGATGACACCGCGAGATAATCTGCACCGAACATGAAACAAATGTTCGCGACGATTTCGAATGGCGATGCAATGCGTTGAAAGCGTATAGTATTTCTTTTTTATCGTATTTCGCGACACTGTCTATACAATGGATTTTATACGTTTCCGCTGGTTTATACCAAAAATTAATGAATACAATCAGAACAACCATCAAACGATATCGGTAGTTTTCATAGGACTTCCGATAACAAAGTACAGATTTTATTTTATTAATAACACTTACCAGAGTGTGCCTCCAACCTGTCACAAGACACATCGTTCCATCACGGAGCTCGTAATCTACCCTGTCCGGAATTCCTATCGGCAACAGTTTCTCTCCGAACTGTACAGGTTCCTTCAGCTGTTCCCCAAGAAAATCATGTCGCAGAGATATAATTAACTTCCGACGTATCCTTAACATAATTAGCGTCTCATATTACATTGAAAAGCTTGAAACTGAATATCTCGCACGCCCACTGACACAGATCGCTTTCAACCTTTCAATAATTCATCGTCGCGGAACGTTTATTGAATTTCTCCTGCGCTCGCGGAGATACGAATAAATTTCGCTTTCACGACACAATAATAACATTGCGTGGGCCATTGGTAAGCATTCGATAAAAAATAAAGAGCAATTCAGTAGACAGAAATAATTGAATTTGTCGCCTGTATAAATTCAGCACGAGTCATTGGGAGTTCGTACCTTGATTAGCGCGATGTCATTAAGCAGCACGAATTTATCAAAGTCCTCGTGAACAACGATGCTGCCTACTCTCAATTCATCCCCGCCGGCGGAAAGTGTTGACGTACGGGCTCGCACGTTCAACGCGGAAGCCTCGGCGCTGTAAGCAATTACATCTCATTTATGCGTCGCCTTGTAAACGCGGGTAAGCAATTTGTGGGACGTCACGCGTGATCCTCGTGGACAATACTCACCCAAAAACGCAGGACGCCACCGTTATCACCCACGACTCGTGTACCAGTGCCCCGCTGCACTCGTGCTTTCCGTTTTTCTCGATAGACACCTGTGTTGCACGAACGATAACGGATAGAAGGTAGTGTCACTTAATTGTCGGTTAATGTTAGATTACATGCAGAGTTATATAGATAACAAATGCGAGCAGCATGTCAACTTACATGGTAAGGATGCTCAGTAACGTTCGCGTACTTTATATTGTCGGAGGCGAGAACTGCGCAAACAGCACAAAAACCAACTGATACGATCATCCAGGTGGAATTGAGATTTTTATTCGACGCACTTATCCTACTTACCACCCTCCAGGAGGATGCAAGACAGCAGCAGCGCTTTCTTATACATCTCGTACGTCGATCGGTGCCGGTCAACGGGCAACTGTGGAATCATTAGAGCTTGCAATCAGGCCAGAATACGGATATTTCGGATGATAAAACGTCGTTATCGATCGTTTACCACTATCGAAGGGATGGGCCGTCGGGTAAACTTCAAAGGATGCGGCGAATTCATTCCGTGTATTTCAATGATATCGGTGAAAATTTCGAGAGGAAAACACGAAAGAACGATTCGAGTGGGGAAAAAATAGAATTTCACTGACAGGTTCGGGAATGTGTCGGGTTGCGATCGCAATTAGCGATACCTTTATCAAGGCAGAGATAATGGAACAATCGTGTCAAGATTAGTGTATGTTCAATTTGGAACAATGCGCGAACTAATTCTTGTATACGACGAGCACGTATCTCGTCAGCTCTCGAGTGTCCGATTTTGTACAGCTTATAGCACTTTGTCGCATTTCTGTTCAGTTAAAATTCCCCATGCGCCGACTTATCGATTTTGATGAGTAGAATGAAAGATGGAAGGGCAGTGATAGATAATATTAATTATTGCATCTTGCTAATTAGGTTACTTATTGTTATTGGGGGAGATACTGTTTCGCCGTTTTACTGTCATTGTACATACGAATCAATTACTTACTAATCTAATATAACGACCATTGATAGAGCTTCTTTGAGCGAGAGTTCCACCGTAAGGGAGATCCTGATCGAACTGTGCAACTGAATCAACTATCAGAGAAAGCTTGGCGTGCTTCCAAGATCAAAGGTAGTCAGACATAAAATGCATATCGCGGTTAAACAAACTGTTTCATCCTTCAATTCATCGGTGAATGTTAGTATCGTAGTCGTTCTTCGTATATGAATAGAACAACGATTAAAGGAAGTATCTGATTTGATGAATGCCGAAAACGATTTTTCTCGAACTAACGTACGAGCACGACTTCGTTGAAATAATATGAAAGACCGATCCGTCCAGTGTTGCAATTTGCACGACAAACTGCAGCCGTTAGTCAATCACTCTAAAACGAAACGCTTCTATGCACATATACATATATTTTCACGTGTGCGCAAACGATACAGTGGAACTATAATAATTAGACACACGATTTTATTATCTGTTATCTGTATTTACACATTTTTACATTTACAACATTTTCTTAAAAGAAACGCAATAATATTTGCTTAACATATTTAGTAATTTTTATACGTATCTTAACTAGGTTGCTATGTTTCAAAGACACCGGTGCTCGACTTAAACTCCGCTGATACTCTTAATCCACGATCGTAGCTTAGCTACGTTCGTGTAAACGCCGGGATATTGCGGTTTAGCGCACCCGTAGCCCCAGGACACAATGCCGTACTGAACTCCGCCGTCCGTCAACGGTCCACCGGAGTCACCCTGACAGGAATCTTTTCCGCCCGCCGTGTATCCGGCGCATATCATTCTGTCGCTTATCACGTTCAAGTTCCTGTAAACGTCCTGGCACTTGGCTCTGCTGACCATGGGCACCGTCACGCTCATCAACTGCGTCGAAGTTAGTCCACCCTCCTGAATTTTCAATCGGGAATAAGTTTATCGCGAATGAATGAAATTCTTTCGTTCCGTCGCGTCGGAAGAAACGGTGAAACGATCCGATCTCGATTTACCTTGAGCGCACCCCAACCGGTTACGGTTACGAGCTTTCCAGCCTCGGGCTCGGCGCTTGCCAATTTTACAGGCTGCACGGTGCTACTGAAGCTGATCACACCGTCGATCTGGAACGTAATTATTATATTCCAAGGTTTCCAAATTCCGTAAATGGATGTAGGTATAAAAGCGTCGATGATAAAGTATTTAAATCTGGCGAGAGGACGAGGATTAATCGTTTAATGCAAGTCCACCGTACCTCGAGCAGTGCAACATCATAATCGATAGTTTGTGAATTATAGCTGGGGTGTCGAACGATCCTCTTTATGCCATAACGAGTTCCCAGGTTCTTATTGTTGCTACCAGCTCGTAGACTGTATCGATTGGCAGGCAACCTGTAATTAATGAAACGCCCATGAATAAATCGCTGTCCGTTTATTTTCTAATATATGCGCATGGCGTTTGATGGCTTTATTGTTACTGCATAATACAGACGGCAACCGAGCTGGAATGCAGAGTCGGAAAGCCGATTTAATACCACGGCGGCTTTCGCAACTATTATCCCGATGAGAACCGATCAGCGTGCTAATGTGTGAAAATACACAAATTACCCTACATGACAACACGGTTGTACTCTATTTTGTTGTTCGTGTAATGCATATAAACGGAGAGGGAAAGCGAACCTGATTCTAGATAAGTTAGTTAGTATTTACGAATCGATTAAACTGAATGCAGATTCTCTATCAATACGAAAAAAAGCAGCTTGTTTTATTCGACTGTCGACTGTAATCGAATTAGAGGATTCAAGTTGCGCTCCCTGTAATCCAAACGCCTTGTTCACCAATGCTTAACGTAGACAGTAACATTAACTTTACGGTATTTGTGTTATTACCCCACGCAATGACCTGCAGTGACCGCCCATTTATCGCTGATGATCGAGGCACCGCAAATGTGCCCGCTAGTTTGCAGGCTCAGTTGATGCGGATGCTGACGTATATCGGCCTCGGAACCCCCCACGATACGGGAGTCCGGAAACGGAGGGTGAACTTTCAGCACGGAGCCTGGAATGGTTAAATTCAAATGAAACGAAACGAACAAATTATTTATAGCGTTTAAACGTTTCCAAAATAAATTAAACGTAGCAGACGATTAATCGCGATGCTCTCATATAATGTGTGCACAATACACTTTATTGTTAATATTATCGGGCACGCGAAAACAAATGATAACTTGCTAGTCACGTTTAAAGTATTAATCAGGAAATTGTAGGCGGGCCAAATATTTCTTACTTTAAAGTTGAAATTGATAACGATCAAATATTTTATGGTAATTATTGCCAGATTGAAATATTGAACATTTGAGATCGTAACAAAGAATTTTCAAATGGAACCGACATTCGGTACCCCAACGTCCCTTCGCTCGTCCCTTTATTACCACCCATCGCACGCTACAAAGATATCTGCCACTACCGGGGGAAGCCAGAAGGCGAATTAGTTGTTTCTAAGTTCAGTACGTAGTACGCATAAAAGAACCGGCGAACAGAGTAGCGGTGTAATCCCTTTCAACTCACTCACCGAGGCATCCGACAACGAAAACACTCAGTACTATGCTTCGGAACATCTTGGAGCAATATCAAGATTGCGCGTAGGGCACGGCTTTTATACGGAAAACTCGCTTCTCCGATTCAGCGAAAACTCCTTATCTGACGACGATGCAACGCGCTACGCACAAGTGGCGTGTGGTGCAAGTATTCGTAATACCGTAGTTACAAGGACTATGGAAATAGGGGAGGAGATGGAGCGAATCGAATAAAAGAAACGTATCTGTGACTTTTCGCAAGCGCAATCGCGACGATATCGCGTGATAAAAATCGTACCGTAGCATACGAGTGGAGCGATAGGATTGTGAATGAACGCGCGCAACCGATAAGCAGTTTTCAATGAACCTACATCTCGGTCCCTCCGGTTGCAAGATTTTCTGATCCCGATGCGCCCACCCTGTCCCGTGACAAGCTTTCCCGTTAGATTACTCCGGGGCTTCTTCCGCTACCGCGTCGATGCTTTCTCTAAACAAATTTTCCTCTGCGCTTCTCCCCTCCTGGACGCGATAACGCTTAGAATTTGTTTGTCGCGTTCGATAGAATAAAGAGAGGCAATCGCGAACACCAATTGTGCAATTGCCTTTCGGGTTTCTGCTGTTCACTTTGTGGAGAAATCTCTACCCTAGCTCAATCGCAATCAATCACATTCGATTAATAACTTTCCCAACCATGTTTCAATGAAATATTGCATTCTTTTTCGTAATAGAACGATCACGATAACATTGTTCTCGGTATTGCGCAAATAGACTTGGTGCGTAGAGAATCTGTACGAGATTTCCTTTTTCTCGGATCCTTTTGTTCGTCCGCTTTACAAACGATCCAAGCTTTTGCCCATCCGCGATAGAAATCTTGTTATTCGCTTCCATTTGGAAATCCTTGCCCGCATTTACTACGTCTCTACGTTTGCTAACGTCTTTACGCCGTCCTTTCATCTTATCTGTCAGAACTATTGGGCAGACGAATGCGATTATCGTTCATTGCATTTTCCGCGCCGTGTTTTGTCCGACATAGTTCAGCTGATTTAATTACGGTAACAGTATCTAACGGCAGCGAGAAAATGCGCGGAACATGGATTCCTCCGGTTCCTTCCTTCACTCGTTTCTCAGGAGGAACCGTGTTTTCCATAATAGAATTCTCTTAATCAGATAGGAACGCATTCACGCGCGACACAGAGGGAGAGAGAGAGAGAGAGAGAGAGAGAGAGAGAGAGAGAGAGTAGCACGGTTTTCTGTCGTGAATAGATATCGCGACAGATCATTAATGCTCCCAATTTGTCTAATCAGAAAACCGATTACAAGCCGCTTAATCTCTCATTAATTCTCATTTTTCTCACAATTTTATCTATTGATGTCGCTACCGAGATTCGTCAATATTATCGCTGCATTTTACTGCTCCCGTTCCGCGCGTTGCATCGATTGCCGATAGATTTCCTTATCTAGTAAAAATCTCTACGATAAGCTAGACGACCGCCGAGATATTTAGGACAACTTTCAGCTGATAAGATTTCTTTTCTTCTTTTTAATCGCATCAAGGATCATAATCGATCGATCTATACACGTCAGCTTTCATCGCTCGTCATCGCGTTATAACGCACGTACGTACGAGAAGGGGAAATCAGGTTTCACCGATTTTCGGACATCGCGCTCGAATAGTCCCGCGGAAATTCCATTAATTTTCTTCCCGGCGTTTCGGGCTGGAAGAACTTTTAATCCATAGAGAGAATCGTCGTGAAGACGACGACCCGGGAGCCTCGTAGTTCTAGCAGCGGAGATTCCAACGGTATCGCCTGGTTCATTACTAATTAATTAGTTTTCGACCGAGGCCGACTTTCAATGGGCGCCCGGCTACGTTTCTTTCCTACAACGGTGACCCCGTTAAGTTCACGGAGAACTTCCCTAATAGGAATTCGCCTTGCAAGTAATTCACGGGAGAAACGAGTTAAAAGCTAGGCTTACGATGGGGGCGGGACAAGCCTCGGAAATGTTCTAAGGAGTCGATGGTCGTTCGGTCTTTAAGAAAAATACTTTCAAGCGTTTGCGATTAAAGTGGAAGAAGATAGTTCGCGCTTTTTAGCCGCGTTCGCTACACCGCTTCATGGGTAGGATGCTTTTATATCCTTTGAACTGTTGAATATGAAATTCTAAAGGTACCTGCGTGTCGTCTGCACTAACCAACTGAATGCTGTACTAACTTAGAAGAATTATTTGGAGAAAAACTTAAGGGCAACCGTCGCGAACGACAGTAGTATCAACGGGATCGTTGGCCCAAAGAGTGGCGATGCAACATCGCCAGGAATTTTCCACGACAGCTCGTCTGCGAAAAGGTTGCCGGCGCAATTCGAACGGAAGGGAAGGAAACCTTTCTCGTTTCGTTCTTGAGAAGAGATGTGTGACCAAGGCGGCAAGGAGAGACCGGCCGCCGTAAGTCTGCCGTGAAAGGACTAACGAATCCATCCTGAGAGAATTCTTCTACCAGCTGTAGCTACTTTCTTCCTCAGCCTCCACCGTTGCTTCCTGTTCGTTCACTGCCCGTTCCCTTCCCTTTGCTCGCAAACTAAACACAACAACGCAGCAGCCGCTCTACGGATACGCAAGACATATCGAATGCATAATTGGTTTCTACGATCGCAAGCGAAGTTCTCGAGGACGCGACGATTGCCGTGAACCCGATTGCGTCTTTGTACTGCAATTTGGATTTTCCATTCTCGCCTTCATCTTACACTTGTTCCCTCGAGTTTCGCGTTGCTTCCGCGGCGCTACGCCCCCGAAGCATGCCAGAGACAGAACTTCCTCATTAAACTGTCCAATAAATTGAATAATGAAACGATGCGCGCCGGTAGAGGAAAGCAACTGGATCCCGTAATATCGTGAAATGCATAATTTCCACTCTCTCAGACGGCGGGCGGAGACATAAATACTAGGAATTCGATTTCACTTCAGGCGGACGGTAACTTTGTAATACTATCGTTTATGCACTTCCTGCAGCTTTTCCCGAAAATTTAAACACAGCTTAAGACATCGCACTCTTATTCCACCCTGGCGGAAGCAATTTACTGCATCGCTAAACTCGACGCCGTGTGTACTTTCACAATATGCACGCTCCGCGATGTTTCGCGAGCGTAACGCGAACGTAAGAAAACTGAAAAAGGAACAAGCGTCATTAATTGCGAAGGACAAATATGAGGGATAGGCTCGTGAATACATTGTCCTCGTGTACAGCCGAAGAAACTTGGGGCAAACTTTGCGCCCCGCGTACGATGCAAAAATTACACGGGTGAAAAAATAGGAAAAGAAGTGTGAGGGAACGGGAGAGAAACAGCGAAACGCGGGGCGTAAAACGAGCGCGAAGAATTTGTCGTCCATAGGCGAAAGGAGTTCCGTCGAGGGAAATAGTAAGTTTATGGTCCCCGGGGGGGTCGCGGAAGCGAGGGAAAAGTTCCTGGAAAACAATGACGAAATAAAACGCAGTAACGTATGTATGTACCCATAGTGCACCGGAGCCTTGAGCTCTGTCGTCTTTCCTTCTCATTTCAACGTGAACGTTTTCCAACAAGTCGCCTTTATGCACTGCACGAGCCCGGGATGTTAGTGGTATGGGAATGGCAAGTAAAATCCTACGACGACGGTACGAGGGTGGAATGAGCGAAAAGATCTGAAGTCAAGCTTCGGGGTAATTCGTAGCCGAAAGTGCGCCCTCGAATTTCGCTCAGTGTAAATAGGTGTAAGATAAATTAATAATTCTGGAGAAATTCACACTACTACATAAACTATGTAACACAGCTAATAAATTGTATAACGTAAATTGCATGTACAAAGAACAATAATCTTTATTAAACAGCCATTTATTAAGTAATATTACATCTTATGTAATTACCTTTATTACATCTTATGTTAATATTACTTAATAAATGGCTATTTAAAAAATAACGAGACAAGCTTCTTCTATTGGAGATGTATCTAATAACTTTGATATTGTAGAAGTAACAGAAGTAGTGATACGACTTAAATATTATTATTTAGAAGCTGTGCTGATCAATTGAATGGTTCTTCTCTGCGAGTACTAATCTATGACTTTCAATACCGACAACTATCGATAGTGAAAATAATCTACGAAGCGTGAAGACAAGTGCAAGAAGATCGTGTTAAATCTACTCCAGAGTCATCTCAATGAGGCGTTACTTTATTTACACCGTGGATGATTAAAGTGACTAACGCACAGTGCGCAGTGCTCCGAAACAATGCGGTATTGTAAGTACATACAACGTGCTTCGTTACGTCGGAGCCGGAGGCAATCGTCTTTTGTGCCCCTATCCCGTGTATTCTCCGTAATATGTACCTGCATGGCATACACCTCTGAGATGGAAGAATTTTTCTGAAATTCGACCCCGCAGCATAGAATAAGCGCCACGATCTTTTATTACCACGTACACGGATCTCCTCATTTAGTAAATGCTAACAAAATAGCACAAACGAAGGGAAAAACCGCGCAAGATGCAATCGCGGTTACTTACACTTTAATCATGGAATTTCGTAAGCACTGCTGGTATATGTTCATTTAAACGTACAATACGTACATTTGTTGCAGAATTGGGAAGTTCTGTGACATCCTTAGAGCGATATCTAATTCAGTTCTTGCAAATTGGAATGTCTGATCCTTTATTAATACTTCGAGATACTCCTTTTCAACCGGAATACACGTTTCCCGCTCATCCTCCCTGTGCATCTTGCATACCATTTTCGTGAGGAATACCGTTGGAACGAAGGAAGCGGTAAAATCGATGAAACTGTGCATAAATAACGAAAGTACAGTTTCCTGGAGAACATCACTGTGTCCGCGCATCAATACTTTATAATACATATCCTCCGTGTAATTCCCCTTCAAAATATTCTCCCTTTTCTCATGGAACGAATCTCCTCTCAAAAAATCAATTCCCACACAGTTCCCCGGGCTCCATCACGGTTACAATTTCAGTTGACTACGGAACAGCCGAGAAAATCCTCCTCGCATTTTCAACGATAGCTAGAAGTTTCAGGATTAACTACGTAAATACGATCCGGATAAAAAATTCACTTAATGGTAGAATAGTGTTCGCGATCGCTTCGGAAAAATCCGGGAGCCAATAAAATCGCGTATTTCCGCAAGAAAATGTGACTAGGTATTTATCCAATAAAAAGAATTGAACAATCTCTTTCGATAAAATAGTGAAAAGAAATTGGGCTACGGTTTCGAACAATTTCTTTGAATAACTTTATCCTGCCAAGTATCTGCAATAGCGAAAAGATTCTACATGGTCTTGTAGCTTTGAACATCATTGCGTCTGATTAAATCGGAAACAGAGTACATCTTGTTTTCATGATTCCCACCTTGTTAAAATCGATCACGGTTGGAAGCGAGGCTGACCGTGGCCAAGAATGTACGATAACGAAGGAGCTCTCATCGAGTGGAAGTTCGAGGGTCCAGTTTATATTACAAGGAAGGGACATCGGAATAACGGACGACGTACATAGCTATTGAATTCCTGGTAGCCCGGTTGCATAATGGAATGTATACGCTTTCCCGTCAAAACTACCAAGTAAACTTTTAAGGCAGAATTCCTCACGCGGAGATGCTAGCCCCGTCGACACGCGCAGAATTCTTGCTCGACGTAAATGCGTACGGCATTAACCCTTTGAGGGCAGAAGGTGTGCAAATACGATGCTCAATTATTACCATGCGGCATCTTCCCGAGAAATTTACACTTTCACTCGTTGTTAATTTCGTGTTTCGAAATTCCTTCGGTTCACTTGTCGTCATACGCGGCGCGTTTGAAATTTCAAGGAACATTCTACGACCAGGCACGAGGAGTTTACTCGAAGCAGAGATGAATGAATTGAGATTCAGCCGGCGTAAAATATAGAAGTAAACGCCATGCATTTTAAATCGACGAAAAGTTCGATACTCGGTGCAATTAATAACGCTTCGGCACGATACGGTGCGTCTTCGTGCGGAGGCTCGGAAATCACACGTAGACAGGAAACGCAGTTCTCGCAGAGGATATCGAGTAATCTCCCCTTCGTCGTTGTATAAAGAGTTAACGTCTTAAGTTGAGTAGTTAGTGCCTTGAGGTAGTCAATATAATAGTCGTTAACTAAATATATTCGCCGGGACCTGAATAATTTCCGCGTTTAAACTTTGCGCACTAAGGAATATCGACTTTTATGGCCACTTTGGTGTATGAGTTAAGCAGCATTTCTTGGCGTATTCCTTGAAACGTTATGCAGAAACTGATTCGTGCGAATGACATGTTTATTGTTCTACTGGGTGCAAACCATGCATACTATCACTGTTTATTGCCGCTGCGCTATTCGAATTTGGACTGAGGATGTTATTTCCGAAGGATGAGCATTGCCAGTATAATTCTACTTTAGATACTGCAAGGATGCAGACTAAATTTCAGTAGAAGATTATATTATGAAAAAAGAATAGTTCTGTAAAATATTTCTCCTCAAATGAAATTTCAACCCTTTTCTGTTATATCTCAGATATTTTTGAGTGAAACGACTGTCGAGACAGCGCAGGATGGCAGTGGTGTTAAGGCCGCGAACCGAATGTGGTGACGAGCTTAATGTTAAAATGCAAACGGACCACAAGGTGTTATCAATAGCAGTCGAGCGATTCCCGTTGGAATTACTGCATACACCATATATACCGCAGTCTATTTCCGAGTACAAGACCTTCGGGAGGTGACCAGCAGGTTGACCCGAAGTTCACGAGACCGGATGGTCAGCAGCGAGCCAACACTCGCATCCGGTCAACTAGTGCTCTCTCGATAAGATTCAAGTTCCGAACTTGTACAGCTCGGTTTTCTATTACCAGCTGCCAAATGAATTTCAACCGGCCGTGACCAAGCTGGGTACGTACACATAGGTATCATTACGCCATCCAAGCAAATACAGAACACACATGGTGGTGGGCAGTGGGCATACAGTTTTAATAAACGATACATCAATCGACGCGCTCCAGAAGATTATTTTACGAAGAGTAATATAATGTCGGTGACTGTTGAATGATAACAATAGTGTTGAAGGAGATAAACAATTTGGAGAAATTCTGCAAAGAACGGGAGAAGTGGGAATTAATTGATTACACTTGCCGACTGTTTTCTTTTTTCTGATAAACGTTAAATAAATCAATATCCAGAGAAGCGAAGCATGGAAAAGGAATATCGACGGTGGAGAGGAAAATGGGTTAGGCGCAAAGGGAATTGCGTAAATGGCATCTCGAAATTGACGCGTGCAAATTAATGGGTAATACGAACGTCGAACGATAATTAACGAGCTGCCGATTTAAAGGAAAAGTCTAAATGGAATATTTAAACGAACGCAATAATTACTGCGAGTCATTATTATCCCTCCAAATTACATACCGTGAGCAGAAATTCATCAGAGAAATATAATTATTTCCAATTGCGGCAATTGAACGCAAACCGTCGGATAAAAAAAGAGATGTTCATTTATTCATTTCAATTCCGATACGTGTTAATGTTTCACTCGGTCGATTCGGATCGAATTCGTTTTTGTTCATTCTCGAATTAAAAAGCAAAAAAAAAAGGAAACGAAATTTAGCTGAAACTGATTTAATACAAAATTAAAATTTTCTTGCAATAGCTTGGAACAACTCGTTCCTAATGCATTCCCCTATTTGGAAGAAACCCAATCGCTGGCACTCGAATAACGCCCCGATATCAAGAACAGTTCAGTAGGAAGAACGATCGCGTGGCACTATAATATTCACAAGCGGATAATCATGCCGGTGGATACATCGTATGCAATTATCTCCCCCCCTCGAGCTGCTCGGGTAATCAGAACTGTAGTAATTACCACGCTCCGTAATACCGCTGCACGGGTTGTTTCACAGGGAGGCGAGGAAGAAGGCAGCGAAAGGGTGAAGACGTTGGGTAAAACGTGGCAAGAGATGCTATTACGTGAAAGGGGAAGCAGTGAATGGAATGTAAATCGTAGCACGAAAGTTAGTGCATTGTTATAAGGTCTACGCGCTACGTATAAAAAGATAGTGCTCTTCGAGCTTTTCCGGCCTCGACTTGTATAAGCCACCTGCAAATATGTAAACCTAATATTAAAAAAAGCAAAGCCCATTTCTATAGAAATCAGTGTAGCTTCTTTTTAAATGATATTAATAATTAGATCTATCCGTTATGCGCATCAAAACTTGAGGTAAGCAAACATTCCTGGACCTGTATCGGCTGTCTGCGCAGTCGTACAGCTCTACTACTGCGATATCCCACGACGGATATCGCCCGTTCGTATCGGGCCTAAACATTGGAGCTTTGAGATGATGCAAACAAATTTATCATATTACAGGGAAAAAATAATTGGAATTTTTTTGTCTGCGTCTGTCTCGAGAGAAGGGAACACCAGAAACGAGTGTGTCATCGGTCCCCGTTGAAGGGGTAATCCTAGCGATCGCGGCTGCATTTGGCACGACTCGTGCAAACATATTTACTCGCGTCTCGTAATTTGCATTTTAATTACTCATTGCCAGAACAAATATTGCGGGCTTCGTTATGTGGCGCGGTGCAGGTTTCACTCGGACCGCGTCAATTCCGCTCGCGGCCAACACGCAGACACAACAATTTCACTCCATAGAGCCCCGGACTGTTTGTGGTTTTCCGAAAAAAGAAAACACTCGACGCGCTCGACGGTTTCGATCATCAATTTGTTACTCTGAATTAGGTAGTTCAATTGTTTTTATTATCGTTTAAATTAATTAATTTCCATTCCATCGTTCAATCAGAAAGATACGTATATTTAGCTACAAATATTTGGAAGGAGAGAGAAATCTTGGAGGGAAGTAGATTGGCACAATTTTGCTGACTGAATTATCTACCGCAACACGCTTTTTTATATCCACGGGATTCCACGTGAAAGAAAGATTTTCCAGCGAGCGTGGGCGTCGCGATAAAAATTCCAGCACCGTCTGCCTTTACCTGGGCGAAGGAGGACGTGCAAGTGGAATTTCGTTTCTCTTTTCCAGAATGGTGACGATTGAAGGCGACAGGGACGACGTTTCGCTGAGTGATCAGTCGTAAACTTCGAGACAGGGCGGCGTTCTCGCTTGAGCTGTCCTGAAATTGAGCGGATAAAATCGGCCGTTTGTTTTTCGGGTGCGCGTCTCCCACGAACTAGCACAGCATGCTTGCCGAGATGAAACTACCCAGCTCGAATCCCTTTCCATTCGTTTCATATTACGTTATTTGATTACAGATAACAATAATCAACAATTTGTCATTTTTTTTAATGCATTATACACTCTGTAGCTGTCGAATTTTATATAAAAATCCTGTCCAGTCGAACCGCGGAAACTCTACGAATTCCATTCTCTAAATTCCAAAGTCCGGGCGCAAAAATGCAAATTCTCCCCGTAACGTTAATCGAAGAACCGCGCTTGTCATTATCACGCTCGCACACATTGTTATCCTTCCGTCTGCGAATCATTGCGCCACTCGTGGAGCCGTCTCAGTTATGCAAATCAGGAGACCGGCCGGCTCCTTAAACCGGAATTAATCGGAGGAGTGCTCGTTTCTGGGGAATTTCCGGTATAATGCTCAAACGTATGCGTCACTCTGACAAATCGTAGGACATGGCCGATAAGGTCGTACAAGGGTCGGCGCTGGGTACAGAGAGGGAGAGAGAGAGGCGGGGGAGAGAGAGAGGGGTAACCTTACGACCGATATTAATCGATCGGCCGACTGTCGGGCTGCTAAGGCCGGGAGCGCATAATTCAGGGAGGCTGCGAACCACTTTAGAAATTAGCCGCATAATCCATCGAGTTACCATCGAAGGCGGCGGTGGCATCGCATGTACATCGACCGTTCGTAGGCACGTAGCCCTGTGTACGTGTGTCCAAGTCCAACACGAGAATCCTGGCACGTGTAATTCCACGTAGCGCACTCGCATCAGCTATTCCTACAATCGTGTTTGCGAAACCGTACGGCAGCGCACGGCGGAGGTAAGAGCATGGAGGACCGACACGAAGAATAAATGGCGAGAGGGTGTAAAATTAGAGTGCGGAATGCAAAATTGAGCAAACGGAAAGTTCTATGAGACGTGGAGAAGGAAGGAAAATGACAAGCTTCGGGGGCTTAAAAAAAAGGGATTAATTTGACATGATAATTTAGAAATAGAAAGACATGTATTTTTGAGAAACAACTTGAAGCTCGAGTCGTGCTCAACGCTGGGAGTAATAAATACAAGAGAGCGAGCAATACTGTTTGCGCAGCGCCCTGTGCCATTTAAATGTAACACAAAGGCGTGAAAAGAGAAACAGAAGATACAGAGAAGAAAATATAAGGGCGATGTAGTAGAGCGTTACAAAGGACCAATAGAGTACGAAGAAAGGAAGCGTCGAAGCTAAAAGAACCAGCAAAGACTGGACCATAGAAATGCGGTAAACAAGACGACTAAGAATACAAAAGCGTCCAGGCACAAAAGATGGAAATATGAAATAAAAGAGCCACAGCGATGTAAGAACAAAGAGAGGGAGCGAAGCAGTTCGCGGGACAGGTGCGCCCAAGGGTGGAGAAGTAGCGGCGGCGTGAGAACAATCAGGGCCCTCAATTTCTCTCACTTCCGGCCGCGCACCGATTCTAGCCCGTCCGAAAGGAGCCCCAAACTTGAGCGTGCAACGAAGTTCGCGTAGTTCATGCTCGCGGCGGCGCTTATGGAATGGTATTTACAAACGCGAACAAACACTCCTATCAATTACAAAACGTTCCCCATTGCCGCAGGCGCAACGAGCCCGTCTTCCACCGACGCGCTTCGCCCCACGTACACACCCGCCAACGTTCCGCCTTATCCTTTGGCCCTTCCGTCCTATCCCACGTTTTTCCCCTCTTCGGTCACTAACGGTGTCCCCGTTGCCGTGTCTGCACGTCGACGACGAAACTTTTGATCACCCGCATTCCCGTGTAATCTCGAGAACGATCGCGCCGTGTCCCGGGGGCTTTGCAAATATTTGACACTCGAAAGCCGGGGAAGAAAGGGACGCGCGGCTTTCCACGTCGGGACAGGCCGAGCGGACGACGAACAGCCGCGTCGGATAGGACCGGAAATCGGAGGACAGAACGATGAGGCGACCGTGAATCGAAGAAACGGAAGAATACCGACAGCGAGCTAGGGGGGGGGGGGGGGTGATTCGGAAAGAAGCAGGCGGAAAGAACGCAGACGGGTAGGTTGGACGTCGCAGATGGGACTAATTTCTCCGAAATCGGACGAAAGACAAATACAGAGGCGGAGTGGAGCGGCTGAAGAGCAATGATCCCTTAAATTATTGGGTAAGGCAGCGGCTACACCGCTGGGAACCGCAATCGGTTTAACCGCATAGTCGGTCGACCGATCACGGACGGGGTTCATCAGTTCGTTTCCGTATGGTCCTGATCGAAATGTGTACTCCTTGCTCGATGGCTGGTAGTTACGGGATGAGGGAAGATCGTGAAGCGGGAGCCTTGTTGAAACGTTAACGCAAGGGAGAATACGGAATAAGGGATGTATTTGGAAGTTAGGCGTACGGAACGATGAGGATGATGTTTGAGTTCCGGGATTACAGTATCTCACGAGGGAACTCTCGGAGCAAGGGTTGCTGCCTGTGAAATTGCACAAAAATCGCGCATTATCGTGCATCAATTGGATCAGCGTACCTTGAAAAGGGCGTCATCGAATTTGCAAGTGTTTCGCAAATAAATTCATGCTATCTGTGTCGATAAAAAAGAAAAAAGAGAACAGCAAAAGTCGAATTTTTCGACCGTCGAACGAAGGGACTGGAAACGAATAGTCGTCACGTTCGTATTTTTCAGGCTTTTCGAAAAACATTCCGCGCGTTACTGGCAGCTGTATCCCGTTTTAATTGGATCCTTCTTTCTCCGTTCGACCGGACCGATGCGAATTTACATCACGGTGAAATTAAATTCGTTGACAGAATTGTTTGTGCACGCAGATCATGTTTTCCTTCCATTCCTGCAACTTTTCAACGAATTTCGCGCGCCTCCCCCGATGGAAAAGCGAATTCCGCCAAGTCTCACGGAAATTCCTATCCGAATGGATTGAACCCCGGCCGCTTGTCATAGGGGATCGATCGCCTTTGTTTCGCCGGTTATGCCTCGCCGTTCACGAACCGGTTCCATCGACCAGCTAATCTTCACATACAAACGATTTCATACGAATCATCTTCATACAAAATGTTTCCTTGTACACGTTGTAATATCGCAAAATTTTCAGCAACGAGAGCTAGCTTTTTCCGGAGCAAAAAATCAACGTTTCCTTCGTAAGTGGGAGACGACGAATCGATCGAGCAACAATTCCGACGACGGGGACTGGATCTGCTTTGAGCAAGGAGGAAAAATTCTAGATATCGCGACGGACAGTCTTGGAAGCACGCTGAATACCGTTGATTCCGCTATACGAACAAAGCCTATTATTCCGCGGTCCAAAAGACCACTTTCCAGATTAATATTAAAGGCGTAGCCGTGGTAAGGTAGGAAGGCACGATTGCACGGTCAATCGTTGCACCCTTGGCAAACGTTCTCCTCTCTCGAATGCTGTATTTCAGACAAATGACTTGGATTCATTGTGTAGTGAACTCGCTAGATCTTCTGTGATTCGAACTTCGCTCAGTAGTTGCAGCTTCTTTGACACAAAGACTGCTTATCGTGTGTGTTGGTTACATGGTGCGATCGCAGTGCTTGTTGAATGTTCGTCGACATTGCCTTGTCGCCATACGTCCATGTGTAGGAAGAAACTAGTCGTTTGATATCAAAGGTTCTAGGCTCGTTATAACAAGAACGCGTTCAGGAAAAGATAATCGCGCCCACTTCGCCATTCTGTAAGATCGAGTTGTTGGTACAGCGTAATGGAGATACGAATGGGCCGTGCACACTTGCGATTAAGATGTGAACGGAAGAGTGCATACCCTCCCAACGCTTCCGGGTGGACGTGACTGAATGTTTGTTCGGACTGTCTGCAAAGTTTCTCTGAACTGGGAGATAAAGAGGGAGAACTTGAGGATATATGGCGTGGAAAATGCGTTCGCAGGGGTAGTTGCTGATAAGTTGTCCTTTCGGATAGTGATAGTTCAAGAGCGATAGCGCAATGTCGTAATACGGTTCTAGACCACGTTACCCTGTATATCTTATTAATCGTCCATAACGAAACTGAGACAAGTGAAAGACCATGATCCACGAACGATTCATCAATACGATCCACGAACCAATGGTAACGTTCTACATTTCGCTACTTCAAAGCATCCGTCGCGTGTGCACATGACTTCGGCAAAGTGTATAATGGTGTACGATTTATAGCCCAATGAAATATCCGTGCAATTTGTTCCGTCAGCAGATTCGCTCGAAATTCGTAAAGTTTCGAGCCTCTGCATCTACGTACCTAGACGCCATCAGCGAAACGTTCTCCCTAATTGAAAATAAACCTATTCTGACGGCGGCGTTGGATGGAGCTGTCAGTAGATTGCACGAGATTAAGCGAGATTATTCGAGATTAGACAGGAATCAGTCTGGCCCCGTAGACGATGCTCGGCGTCGGATGTACCGACCGTTCGCCGACGTCTCCGTCTCGTGTTTCTCGTCACCGTGAGACATCGGTCCTAGGAAGTGAATCCGCGAAACGGCGCACGGGCTAAGGGAGAGAGGATTCGGTTGCTGAAATTCGGCGAAGGGGAGAAAGTAAGGCGGAATTGCGCAAAAGCGACGAAAACCGTGGGAACGACGAAACGATAGAAATGTGGAGCGCGCGGAGCCTGGATGATCCGTGTAGCCGCGGTTTGGTTTGATTTCGCTTTAGCGCAGCCTGCCGAGCGGTTAGTCGATTCAGTGGGCGATGCATGTCGTGAATCGTTCCGGAAACTTACACAATGATCGTAGCCTCGGTGGTGAATCTCGATCGGTCGATTTGATCCGGATGGGCCGTGCGATGCATTCAGGAATGGGCATCGGACGAAACATGTAATGTAAAATTATAAGAAAAATAAATTAACAGATCTAACCTTCGGTGGTACTTGTTTAAAAACAGCATCTTGAGACAACGCCTCATCGGCTGTTCGTCATCTCTGATCGCGAACAAATAGGATATCGTATCAATATCCGCAGACATTCTTCAGCGTTCCGATAAACGCAGAGTCACCACACGTCGGCATGACGTCGCGGCAAAAAAAAAAATGTAATAAAGCGCATTCTTTGGGAAGTATACATGCCATCCCGACTGAAAACACTTGCCGTGAAACCAATATACCATCGGATCGCAAAGTTTCCGCTTCGAACTTACATCGCGCAGATGCTGAAGTTCGTTCGTTACCACTCGTGACCAGAGAATAACCCCTGCACTTTGAACCACCCTGTAAATAATTCATCAAGAATCTATGTCTATAAAAATAAAAGGAAGGCGATCAACGAAAATCGTAATTATTAAATGATCGGTGAAAATGAAGTATCTGATTCGTACTTTGCAGTGTTTTATTGTGCTTCACCGTTTAACAGCATTCTCCGTGGTACAATCGTTTTTCGCGGTTTAACGCGTATCCGTAAAAACATTACAATATACAAAAGCTCTGTGCCGTTAAATGTTTCGTAGATTGCACAGAAACGATATGAGTGACGAATCTTTGAGCAATTGTTATTACTGTTGGAACGAGACAGCGGTTCGACGTTAAAAACGCATCGATGTGAAAAGTTCCACGGAACCCCACCCCCTTTTCCTCACCACTTTTCTCACCCCCCGAGAAACTTGAGATAAATGATAATTCGATAGCATAGCGTAATAAATGGTGGCAGTTTCACCGGGAGAACTGGTAAAAAGATTCTCGCTGCCCACTCCGCGCATCGTTGCAAGCTTTCGAGTAGGAGCGACAATCTCATCTACATTTCACCTGAATTTGCATGGGGCTACTCTTTTTGATCCCGTATGCACACCCGATGACGCTTCAGCGCCAGCAGCTGTGACGGTACAAGTGTCACGTAATTAAAAAAAAAAAATGAAATCAGAGACTACGAGTTCCATTAGCCTCGCTCGGTTACCCCCTAGTCCCGCGTAATTTTATCTTTAATTATCGCAAGTGATGGCATATAGGTATTGAACAACGAAGGCCCGGCCTTCAAAGGTTCCATTCCATTGCCGTTGTAAGTTGAGATACGAATGACAGTTCTCTATTCCTTTATTTGCGTCCTGTGCAAGAAACTTATTTGAAAAATATGTGCAGCGTGAAAGGGAAAACATAACACTTTACAGCCCAATTTCCGTCAAGCAAATATTGTTAACCTTTAAAATACATGAAAAGAGGAAGGATATTAAAACGCAGGAGGTAAGCAAGCCGCTGTTATTGCCGCACGTTCAAATGCTAGAAATTATGGAAATCTTAGAAAGTCATGCAACATGGAATGTGTTGACGCAAGCCGGAGCTTCCCACGACTTCCTGTTGCGCTAATTCCACTTGTCCTAAACGAGTTACATTTCATTTCACGTCAATATCTTCCCGCGGGTAACGGGAGGAACTTATCTACACGGTCTTCTCTACGCGGTGTCGAGAGAAGATAACCGCGCTCCCTTTCAGCCGGGATCGAAATGGAAGTTGACGCGACGCCTCTTAAATCACGAACGGCTAACGAGGTACGTTCACTTAAGTTCCCCGGCCTCGTTTCGCTGTTCGCGCACCGCGTACGTGCCGCACAACTCACCGACAGATATTTATTCCACGATCCTGCACGGGCTGCCCCTGATGACTTTGGGGATTCGTGAGTGGAAGCGGCAAGCGGGTTCACTTTCGTTTAGAGGGAATCGATGAACCGGAATCACCGGGAAGAGTGCACCACCACACCGACGCTGAATGCGGCTACTTGATTACCTGATCCTGCATCTCTGCACGCGAGCTTCCTTTTCTCCTCCCACATCCATCAATAACGTTCTTTTCACCTTTCCGTTACCTCCTGGTTATTTCCCCCTCCTTCCGCTTCGACACCTCAATGGGCAGGGTTTTCATTAACACTTGTAACGCACTGACATAGCAGAATTGTTACATCCGTTTTTATTCGATCTTAAATTGGTTTATTTGGACGTTGGTAGTTTGGTTTTGGTTTTGTTCGAACATACACTTTATTCTGCTCGACCGTCTCTTTAACAAGTGGTCGATTTGATTCTGTGATGAAAGTTGCGAGGCGATTTCACTGTTGATGCGATTCTATTTGACAACAATACATAAATAGTGTTGAGTAAAACTGTAATAGGTCCCGAGTTCTCTCAAACGCAAGACGATATTCATAGAAGTGATATGCCGCCGACTGGCCGGGACGGATATTGTCAGAATAGAGTCAGAGGAAGATATCAAGTAGGGCCGTTTCTTTCTGTTTTTTTTTTTGTTTTCACTTGAGAATACTACCAGACGATGTTCATTGATTGCTTAAAGTACACGACACGGGATACAAAATATGTAGAAAACGATTTAATCTTGATTAGAATGGAAAATAGAACACTCAATCGATACGTTTCTAATACATCAATGACGAGGACCGTTTTTTTACGTGAAGCTACTTGTTCGTTTAAAAATTCCACATTTCGCCACGATGTTGGGTAGAATAATTACAGCGCAGATCGTTTCTGAAACGAGGACACGTGGGATAGTTCCGTTTGTTCAATGTATGTACGTCTCGTGGGACGATCAGGATCTAGCGAATCGATAGCGAAATCCCCAACCAGCCTTTCGTCAGTTGGCATTCTTCATCATCTTCAAGGGATCGCGCATGTATCGAGCGAACACCTCCTTCTTGAATGTCTCAAAGTGTTTCCTGTTGGCACTGTTTTGTCGTTCGCGCCACGCTGGCCTGCTTTTCCTCGTTTGGAGACCCCAGTGGCCAGTGAATACTGGCGATAGGACTTTAAATTGGTACCCGGCCACGTACATTTCGTATACCTGCGAAAAAGAGGAAAGTTGCTCGCTTTTAAATTCACCACAAAATTCATTGGAAAACTTTTTTCATAAAACGTCTTGCTCCGCGGCTGGCCTACTTTTTACGGCTAATGAGATTTTTTCTATAGCATCGATGAATGCTCGCGGAAGCGTGTCGCGCGTATCGCTTGAATACTGGAACTTCCGTAGGAAACAGCGCGTTTCCGATATCTCAACAGCGAAACGCTAAAGCGGAGTAGCAATCTCGTCTTCGGTCCGCCAACTGAGACAGGCGAGATAGACTTAACAGACGGGATCCGGTCTTGCCGTTCTCCAGTTCGGATGCGTCCTCGTGAATAATCATACGTAACTATGCCACATCATGCGCGGCAGCAGCGCGTAAAGCTGCTGGACAGGTTGTGATTACTAATGGGAACAACGGAACCGTCGCATTTCGACATTTGACCCGTTATTACTCGGAACTTATCAATTGTGTGATATAATAATTAAACATTGGTATACCACTATTCGTATGTTGATATGGTACTAAGTAAAGTGCTGTCACGGCGGTACATACTATGCAAATTGTTTAAGAATTGTTGGAAAATTGCAAAACGAGGGGTCAATGGATTTGCGTCGGGCACAAATACGTAATCTTTCAAAGAAAGATTCAATGGATCCTATAAAGGGCGATGTTGAATGAGAAAAAGCTTCGCCAAAGAGGACGTAACGAGATTCATTAAGCCACAGACGGTGCGAGAATGTTCGTAATTAATGAAGAGGAACGCGCTGGCTGCAAAGCGGAAACACGTCTATGACGTCCCTGTCGACGCTCAAAGGAATTGACAGACAGCTTCTAATCCTCGGTTCTCTGTTCCAGAGGCGACCGGTGAATAATTGTATGTACGCGGCGACAGGGTGACGGATCGTTATGATTTCTGAACTACATACTGGAGTTAATCACGCGAATTTCGAGCCGAAGAATGAGCACGCCATCGAAACGGCAGTACGCGATCGACCGAATTCTACCTCCATCATATTCACACGCTTAATTGAATCCTGTTTCGCGGCATTTCAGAACGCTTCAAGTGTCGCTATTAAATTTAATTATCGATGATAATAAAAATTAGCTGAGTTCGAATTAGGTATCTGTAAGCTCGATATTATTAAATTTCATTGAAACCATGACAGTAGATAAATGAATCTTTTAGAAAAGGCTAAGAATTGGATTGATCTAAGTGGAGATTGACATTTTCAAATTATCGCAGACATTTGTGAATTGTATGAAACCAAGTCTTTCCTTGGAGAGTCCTTATTCACGAAACTGGGACAAATGTCACGCTGAATGTACGCAATTGCTTCGTTGGCTGGGAAGACTGAATTACTCGTGTAGCAGGCACTACATACGATTCATTGCATACGGTGCATTCCATTGGTCATACTTAGTCAAAGGATAAGAATTAATTCCCTTTACAGCGTTTCTCATGGGCCACACGCTTGCACTCGCAGTGCGAAGTATCTGGCCACTGGAACACAAATCACCCATGTGGCACCCCATTGTCCTACGTTTCGAGGAGGGGCACAGAGTGCATTAAACGAGAGAAGGAATTCACGTATCTGTACCAATATTACGATCTAACTTGTCCCACGAAAGAATTCACTTTTCCTTACGAGTAAATACTCCATTTCTACCTTCTAGTCTAAACCAGCCGCCAAAGCTTTGAATACCTAATCTCGCGGTTGGTAAAACCGCGAGAACGTTTCAGCAACAAACAGAATCAGCGTGGAATTCAACGTATTCAGAGCCTGTTTTCCCTGGCAGTCATTCGCGGTATCCAAGCATTGTATTAAAAGTAAATTTACACGATTTCTACTGATGCATCTGGAATTAGTTCTTTCGGACGGCCACTCACGACACGTACTCCCTTCGGCTTTGCTTCCTTCTCTCCGGTCCTCGTGCTACGAGGAAGAATACAGAATGCTAAAGCACGCTCATCGTAGTCTCTGTTCGCACTAATCATTAACCTTCCCATACGGCCACTTGTACACGTAAAATAACCAGTGTTCTGTTACCCTGCAGGCTTGTGTGCGCGCAAGAGGGTGCACGTTATTAAACGGAACACCTTGGAATTATTTCTGATCCAAAGGGAAAGACGGCGGAGAACGAAAGCAAGGGAATTTCCGCGCCTGAGCTTTTACTCCCAAAAATTAGGAATTTGTTGCGCGAGATCCACAGGGGGATGGTTAGAATTTTCGAGATATTCAGCGCGCATCGAAAACATTTATGTCGTCAGCAAGAGCTTTGTTCGTAATTAGATATAGCCGCATAAATATTCATGCAATTTTGTCTTACGATGCAGCGATGTGATATGATTATCATACGTATAATTCTATTCGAGTTTCATTTTAACATAATGCAAGAGCTTGCTGGCCGACCGGGTAGTTTGCATAAATGGAAAAGCAAAGCTACGACGTTATTTCATACCAGGATAAATAACGAATGCACCACTTTTAGCGGAACAACGCGAGGCTTATCGCCAGTTGGTCGACCGTTGACAAGGAATTGCAACTTTATAGCGGTCGAAACTGTCACAGGTGAAGTACAAGGGAAATGGGAGCGGACGCGAATTGTTTTACATCGCGTGTAACCCCGGGGGAAATGTGTTCGGGTTAATTTCACGCTTCGGAATCGGTAGAGACCACCATCGCTACCGCGGACCATTACAATCATGACACGCCACGCTACCACCTAGCACACTTTATTCGATCCCCGTGTCCCTAGAATTTGGGTGATTAAGTTCGACGGGGGGATAAAGACATTATCCACGTTTAAACGATTATTCGACCGCCGACGTCGTCGCTCGTATCAGCGAAAATAAACCAGACAACGTAATCCTCCGTCGCGGCGAATACAAACGCGTTAGCCCTAATCAATTTTATATCGCGTATTCACCGATTCGCGTAATATTTTCTAAACTAACAAGAAAGGACCGTTCATTTCTCTGAAACCTGAATTCAACTGAAGATACATTTTAAGCGAACCGCGATTCCGCTCGAGCGAGTTGAACCTCCGTCCTCAAGAATCCGCGTAAAACGATAGTACCCATTTTTCGAGATGGGGAGTGGCTCGCGGAAATACTGCCGAGGGATTACGCATTAGGGCCGTACGTGACGATGCATCCACGGGATCTGGCAAAGTTTGGTAAACAACGGCGCATAATTTTTCAGCGGATAGCAGTGGTAAGTGGAACCGGCCGAGCGTGCCGGTGAGCAAATCTGATAATTGAGTTTTATGCGATCGCACGTCAGTATAAATCCTCGCGAATAAGGTGGCCCCACCGTAACGTGTCTTCACTTATCTTACAATCCGCGCGGCAGGCATCGGCGCGGCGAAGGTGTGCCGACGGATAAAACGCTGCCGGCGAAAGAGCCGGATTACGAAACCCTTCCATTCCGACTGATTCGATATAATGGATGAGAATTTTCGCGTGAGCTTTGAACGCAGAGATTTCTCTGGAACGTAAACCTCTGTTTGTCATCGTGGCCATTTAAATTGCTGACCGTCTGGCGATAATGAACCGCTCACGGTGAAACGGAATAATTGGAAAGGGGAAATCATGAACGTGTTACGGTTGGATATGAATTTATATGATCTGAATGAATGCGTTCAATATGGTAATAAGATTGAATGTTTCGTCGAATTCGATGGACTTGTGTAATTGATATCATAGTAATAGCAAATTAGGAATAACGTATGAATTTTCATCGTTTCAGTTAATATTCAATTCCGTTTTTTATTTAAATAAAATATTGGAAACACCCTCTAGATGAATTCAAGAATTAGATCTTACGATACTATTCTTATTATTCAACTGTGCGATTGTGTATAAACAATAACGCAGTACCGTTAATATCCAGCAAACGAGGATTTAACAAGCTTGCCGCAATTAAATTAATTGTAAACAATAGTATACAAAGCTATTCGACACGAGCATTGAATACATAACTGCGCCTAATTTATTAACTAAACAAGGATAATGAAGCTTCCATCAATTGAATTAAAGTTTCATATTTCATTTATTCAACGGGACAAAAGTGTAGAAACGAATTACGCTGCCAGCGTAATTGAGCAAAAGTCCCATTCTCCCATCGATCGTACGCGGGAACTATCTAATTGGCCAAGCGAACGAACAAAAAGCCTGCATCGGATAAGCGAGCGTGGAAAAAAAAACCCAGTGGAAATCACTTTGAATTTGTCCCCTGTACTCGTTCGCGAGACGGTTGAAACGTGTTGCTTTTCGCTGGAGGCAGTGAAACAACGTGCGCGGAAAAACAGGGGAGAAGTTGGCGTGTGATGCCTTTGCGATGCTTCGGGATGAGGATGGAACCAGAGGGAGAACGCAAAACGCGGGGTAAAACGGAGAAACGCGAAGGTCGGGAGACACCGATTGCTCGACGAAAGAATGGCGCGACAGGATTGTATTGGATCGGGCTGGCGCATGGATGGGAACGGGTAGCAAGGGGGAGGGGGCGAGTACAGGAACATACAGGAGGGTAGGAAAAGCGAGCGATATCCATTTTCATTCCTCCATGGGGAGTGGATGTTGTGCGAACGAACCACAGCGAAGACGCGAATACCAATGTACAGGGGCACGTACCCCTCGACAGCGGGGATGGTGTTACCCTTCCAACTATACACTGGCTTACATTCGCGCTTGCGTGCGCCCGTTTCGCGACGGTGGATACTACGTTACACGGCCGCGTATAGATTTACACCCGTTTTATTGCCGTCGCTGCGGCATACTTTGTTTTACGAATACGGCGAGCTACGTCGCACCCCGGATTTTCGCCGCACGATGGAATTTCGTTATTTCCAACCAGCCGCGCCGGAAAACCCAAACGGGGGCCGTTTCGTGAACCTCGACATTGTTGGCAAGCCCGCCGAGTTATCCGTACAACGCGTCACGCATACCTGCCAAGTATCTGTCCCACATTTTCTTTCGCTGATGCTGGTTGAACCCGCGTTGCGTATTTTATACGTGATCGATTATGGAAATGCATTACGACAGGATTGCACCTCGCCGTAAACTTTTGAAATAAAAGTATTGATGGAGCATAAGGCTAAGGAATAGGAGAGTTCCTTGATATCATCTTTTTAAGTTTCCATAAGCCGAGTAAGAATCATCGCAGCGCCATGTATTTATTATAGCGACGACTCATGGTAGAGTATACTACTTGCGGCGCGTCTGGCCAGTGCGCCCCTGTATCACTGCGCCGCGAGAATGGCGCGACAAACTTCCAACGAGCAAGGAAAGTACGATTTGGTACACGTATCATACCCAGCGAGGAGTACCGCGACGAAGCCCTTTGCATACTCGATATGCAACCGTTCGATTAGATGCCGCGCGACGTATCAAGTTTAAATTGAATAATGCTTGTTCTACAAAATGAGCCTTCATTGTGCAACAACGCCGGCAACGATAACATGTAATTCAATTAATGTTCCCAGCGCGTGGGATTTGCCCGTTCGAGTTTCCTCCCCTCGAGCTACCTCGTATTCGTTCCCCCGCTTTCCCATTCGGTATTCCTCTAGTTTCCCACGATCCCGCTCTCGCCACCCCTTTACCAACGTTCCTCCTGCACCGTGCGAATGTACATTGGTACACTTTGTCTCTGTTTAATACCGCCTGGGCGATGTGCGAATTTCCATTTATTCGAATGTACCCGGCTACGTAAAAAAAAAAACGGTGCAAATAATCACGCTTTAATACGATACCCGAACCGCGCTCCGTTTCAGCAAATTTGGTTAACGGAGACCGTCGTTACCAAACATTAGCGTTCCTAATTTCACGTTCGCGAGATGATAGAGAAGTGCAATATTATAATAGGAAAATGTATATTATACATGCCTGAGTGTTTCGAGTGTATCCGTAGCCTATGAACCTCTCGTCGTGAGCGGGAACAATGTCCTTTGCCACGTAGAAGGGTTCGTAGAGGAATTCGAAGTTCGTTACATCGTGGCTCACGTACACTTTGCCGCTCTTCACGTTTGCAAAATTTTTGTGATTCGGAGAAGTGTCCAATATCCATCTGAAAGGGAAACAAATAATTCTAAGTACACGATATTTCTCATCCTTAACGAACACGTGTATTGATAAATATTTCAAATACCTGGTAAAATTGGTGGCGAATTGATTGTGGATGAAGACCTTCTGATGGAACGGCCTGGCCAGCCCTTTCCTAGCTAATCTAACCAGTTCCGTCTTATTCTGGGGAAATCTGACGCGCGAGTCCAGCTCGTACGTCGGGATCACATAGGCGCACTTATCACAGGTATCGGTCCTGAGGAAATCGTCGAGGGCGCCGGTCAAATTGAAACTCGGCACAATATCGACGTCCGTTAGGAACACGTAGTCGGACTGGCAATTCTTCCTGGCTAGATTCCTCATGTGGTTCTGCGGATACACGTTTCGTATCCGCCAGTTTGTTTGCTCGCTGGAGATCGTGCTCATCAACTCGTTCAGCGTTGCTTCCGGTTTGGCACAATTCACCATCTCTGGCAACTCGAATTCGCGGGGCTGCTTCGTCGGTGGCCGGGCCGTGGGTACGGCCATGGAGAAAGTAACCCTCTCCCTTATCGGTTCGTAACACTTCCTAAGGTAGACCAGGTACCTCTGAAGAACCTCGAACTCCTCGTCGCCGGCGGCGTACAGAGCCACGGACATCGGCCCCGTCCAGTGATGCGCCGCCTGGACGAGGGAGTGCAGCTTCTCCACCGAGCTCTGCGTAGCCAGACAGACGCGGTACACCTGCGACAGCTCGACGAAGCTGGAGCCAACGAGGACGTGGTCGAAGGTTCGGAACATTCTACGAGCGTCCCATCTGCCCAGCTTTACGTTCAGCTTCAACCCGTTCGCGTCAGCTGACAACGGTTGGTAGTCTTGTGTAACGCAATCCGACTGCTGTTGCTGCTCCTGTTGTTCCTTGATCAACGTGCCGAGGTTCCATTCGGTTACGACGTTCGATTCCAAGCCCCTGGGCACTCGATCGGGGCTGCAGGTTTCCGATTGCAGCAACAGGAAGGTCAAAAGCATATTCGAGAGGGCCAGGACAACCACGCTGGTCAGACTGAGGTTCCATGGTCGACATCCCAACTGGGCAGAAAAACCAGAGCATTCGTCTCCGTTTAATAGAGTATCGAGAATTATGCCAGGAACAAAGTAGAGATTAAAGAAACCGACCGAAAAATCACGGTTGCGAGCAACGATTGGATTCAAAGTTAGAAAGAGAAGGAAGACGTTCGCGAGATATACCATTTAGACGATACAAAAGTAAAAAGGTCGAGCGGAATATGGCTACGATTATAACTTTGGAAGTTTGTTCGCCGGAGTTCCCGAAGAAAAATCATGCCACGGCCATTTCACTACGAAACATCGTGTAAACAAGTTTTACGATAAGAACGGCAGTCCTTGGCAACGGTGTAATGGGTCTGTCTAAAGCAGCGCTCGACTTTGTGTTTTATCATCCTAATTACCGCACCGTTAACTTCTCGCTACTGCGAGCAGCCGTGCAAAAATGAAGTATCAAACTTTGGTAAACTATTAGGCGGGGTGTTACAGTTTAATACAGCGCGCCACGGTATTTCAGCGACTTTGCAATTATCGAACTTCTCTTTTCCATCGGACGCAATACTCCAAAGGGGTAAGTGGTTGGAATTTTTCGCCATATGCGCGTATTCGAATCGGTTCGAAGTGCCAGACAGCCCGTAACTAAGCGCAGCACTCGTGATAATAGCGCGATTGCGGTGCTAAACGGAAGAAACAGATTGCATGTACTGTGTATGGAGCGGCGACCAAAGTACGCGACAGAACTCTCGGCGGAATCCGGTGAAATTTCGCGTGGAAACACAGCGGCTAGAACGATAATGGATCGTATGACTTTCCGGGGTCCGTTAAAATCCAGCTCATATATAAACCACAACGTCGGAACGGGCCAAGTATTTAATGAACAAAATAGTTCGCACCTCTGGCTAGATAATCGCCATGTTCAATAATGCTATCTTCACTGTGACCGCAACGAAATCCACGGTAACTTTCGCACCAGCTATTGTACGTACGAACCGTGTATACGATTCTGTTTAGAGACAACGTTTAAACGAGTTGTTTCGCTGTTCGTATTAACACGGTGCAGCCCGTACGACACATTAGGGTATGCTATTTACAGTACTACAAGCAAGTCCCATCACCGCGTTGTGCAGAAATTGCTTTTCGTTTGTAACTAATTTCCACAAAAAGAAAAAAAACTGTAACAAGCTTGTCTGTCGTTCTATTCCTGCTCTCTGCACATTTTTGAAATTACAATGATTTTTCATTTCACGTAACATGGTGTCCAAACATTTTTTTAAACAGCGACCTTTGTAACTGCAACACGGAATTCTCGTTTTAGCGAAACGTTTTTAGCTGAACAAAGTGCTTTAATTATGTGAATTATGTGGTTAGTCAACACTGTTTCTTCTGCGGCTTCGCGTTTCGCTGAAGGCCGCAATCGTGAAACGCTGCCACGGCACATCCACCTCTAACAAAATTAAACATCTTCCAAATGCTTTTCTCCAATAGGTAAAAAATTTCGTTTCATAAAAGACTGGGAAGCTGACAGGGAAATGAACTGGGTAACCGAGTAGAGCAGGCTAATTATTATAATAATATTTGGAAATAGACATAAAACTTGCTAACAGCCTCTGCTGGAATGTTAAATGAAAAGCAACTTCAGAAAATACGGGTCCGTGTGCGTGTGCGTAAAATGTTTGCAGAAACGATGGCTTTACTACTGCGGCGCAAGTAGTCGTGGTCTACGCTTTACCCGACACGCGGCCCTAAAGGGGGAAAAAATGGAGAACCCAGTTGCGTCCGCTGCAGCCGGGATTTTTATAAGTCGAAACTAAACTCTCGTACAACTGTGCACCGCGCTGTAAAAACGTGAGAAAATTCCTGCCGCCCCTCGTAGCTCAAGAGGCGTTTCCGTCACGCTTACGCGGACGTATTAACTTATTCTAACGCGACGTCGGGAGGGGAAAAAAAAAGGCTAATGGAAGACAGGAGGAAGAAAGAAACGCGGACGTCTCCGCATTTAACCTACCGTATTTATTTGCATATTGTTTGCGGCATATTCGTTTGCATATTATTAACCGTGACGAGCACTCGGCAAAGGGGATGCAATTTATGCAAGCGCGTACGTTTTAATTAGATCATTGTCGTTTTCAAAGAAAATACTACGTTGTCGAATAATTAATATTTGTGAATATATCGTTCGTCGCATTCACTTATCAACAAATGTGAAGGGTCTGCTGTCGATCAAACTTTATTAATTTCCAATTTGTAGTCATCCTATTATACGGCATACTTTCCACTGACCCTTCATTTTGACTTAACATAAATGAAATTATGAATGAAAGGTAAAATAAGGAGAATAAAAGCTTTTTACGGCGAGAGGCGAATGTGTCTCGATTATCTTACAACTATCTGCAAAAACCATTCAAAATCCAAAGGCGTCAAATATTTAGAACCACTAGCAAGATAAACAAGTAAATCGAAGACACGTTTGTCGCTTAAAAAGATAATGCCGCGCGTTTTCAATCTTATCCATTTCGAAAACATGACGCGCCGCAACAAAGCAGGGGGGGGGGGGTGGAAGAACTGGTAGAAAGCATGATTGATTATGCAAACACGTTGTTATTACTGATTCAATGTGTCCTGTGCCCGGCGTGTACCAAGTCCGGCGTATGTGAGCACGTTACACAGCTAACCCATTATCAAATTGTGTACCCGGGCTTTCGTTAGGTCACACACGAACCACAGTGCAGGCTTTACCGCTGCTAAATGTACGATGGAGGACGAAAGCTTGAAAGCACGATTCACCGAACTGGTTCCTGCCGTATGTTTCCCTTGCAGTATTCTATCCTCGCTGCAAACGCGGCTGTGACGTGCAAAAGACACAATAGTAGAAAATTCAAGCACGTCATCTTTTTCAGGAAAAATGTTAAAGTTCGAACAAAAGAAAAATCTGTTTGTCGCGATGATAGGCGTAACTAATGTTCCGTTAATGAAAAGAACATTCACGGACACTTTAGCTCGCCCGTGAAAGCGTTCTCAAAGGTGCTGAACGGTCAATGTACACGTTGAAGATTTTGCTCTTCATTTTCGATTTACTCGTTAAGAGAGAGAGAGAGAGGGGGGAGGAGGAAACGTGTTCGTAACAAGAGCGTGTAAACGATGAAGTGAAACAAAGCGTGGCAGAAAAAACGGGGAGGAGAGATAAGAGGTGGAGGAGTTAAAGAAGCATCGTAGACTGAAAGAGGAAGAAACGTCTGCGAAGATCGGAAGCAAGGATAAAGGGTAAATTCCGCCTTTCAATTTTCCTACAGTCCCATTTTACTTCTAGTTCAGTGGCTGGATGCCGCTACCGGCGGTGCAGCGTCGGCGGCAACGTAACTTAGCTCAGAATAAACTGAATACCATTCATTACTGCAACTCCGCCGTTCGACCGCCATCAACCCCGTCCCGTCTTTACCTATCCTTCCCCATCCCCTGTTTCATCATCATCCTCCTATCTTCATCCTTCTACCTCTTCGCGCACAAACGAAAGCGTCGAAAGCGGCAGCCCGGGCGTTGAAAAGCTGAGAATTGGAGATTCTTTGAAACTCCATCTTCCTTTTCTGTTTCGCGTTTCTCCACCCCCAGCGTTCTCGGTCCTTCTTTCGCCCAGCGACTGAAAAGGGGGTAGCGTTCTTCTATGGCGTCGGCCTCTCTCTCTCTCTCTCGCTGTTCGAATACACTCGATGAAAATGCTATTCGAAAGAGATGCGGTTTGCGATAATAAACGAACAGCACCCATCCTCCGCCAGTCCTCGCCACTTTTCACGGAGGAGATAAGCGAACGTGCGTATTATCGAACTCGCGAAAGGTACCTCGGGCTGGAACGATAGTCTGGCAGAGATTTCGCGATCGTCGGCGTCGGAACTTTCATTTAAAGGTCCATGCAATACCGCTGGCAGCGTGTAGACGCAAGGTTGGTGTACTGAAATCAGTTTTGTATCTCTGTGCGTTAGATGAAAGGAATCGCTGCGTACATTCCACCGATTAGTACTGGCAATTATAATTTAAACAGAGAAAACCTTGGTTGTTAAATATATAACAATTACGCGAACTTTGAACCGCTGTAAATCCGAAGATAAGAATTATTTTTTAGTATATAGTATATCGTATTATTTTCGTAGACTAGAAACGGTGGCTAGATCGCGCCCGAATCCGCACACGACCCGCTTATGTCTAAATGGTGGACCACCTTAAAGGTTCCTCGAAATGCTTTCGCCCGATCTGCCATGCGTTATTCATTGGTTGCGCTCGGTGCGAGAAACGGATAAAGTACACAAAAGGTAAGTTGAATAAATCTCAGTGCTTTTGTGTGACAAGAAACGCAATATGAGGACGGAGTGAAGAGATTTTAATTCCAAGGCGGTGCAGATTATGATATTCGTAAGTGTACAGTGTCTGTAAAACATCGAGCTCATTTTTCTGCAATTTCACAGAAACCACTGGCAAGAAATTAGCGTGGCCGAGGACTGATCGTAAAGGAGAAGCATGAAAGGGGATGACTGTGCCTGTGGTCGATGAAAGCTACCCCGCCGCGAGGCTAATTGCAAACGCTCAATTCCGGGTGTACAAAAATAAACTGACGGAGAAGGGAGAAAAAAAAATCAACCGGTCTCGATGAAATCGCAAAAACGAATTTCTCTTCATAGCCGGAGGTCAGGCATAACTGTCGTAGTTTTCTGAGAGCACGAAAGCCACTTTCGTCAAGTGGCGAACCGCTGCAATTAAACGACTGCCCTTATTTCCTCTCCTGCCCCTTATAACCCAGTTCTTCCCTTTCCTTCTTTCTGCCTCGTCTTTCTCCACTTCTGGCTACGCTTCTTCTCGCGTCTTTACGCGATAATTAGCAGATCTTCAATTTCCCCCCCCGGCGCACGTATTTTCTTTGCATAACCACCGAGATAATTAAACAAGCTGGGATTCCGGGATCTGCCACGGGCAGGCCGACGTCGGAATGGCAGGAAGAAGCAGGAAAAAGATGAGGGAACTATCATTGTGAAAACGCGCGCCTGTGCGAAATGCTCGTGCCCGGGTGCATGACCGAGCTTTTCCACTGCCTGAAAGTTGTGTGTACGTGTATCGTGTCAAGGGTCGCGGCGCGCGCCACGTCGTCGTGTAATTAGCGAGCTTTGTAGTGCACGGAAACTAAGCAGGTGGTAGGGTCGCATTCTATAGAAGTACGAGGAAGAAACAGTTGTTCGACTATGCCCTGCTCCGATACTCATTGTAACTCGCGAGAGAAGAACGAACAACGGTGTTGTCTCTACGGGAAAAGGAGACAAGCTTCTTTGTCTAGTTGTAGTTAAAAGTACTTTGGTGACGTGCTGGTGATGAGCAGTATTTAGTAAGAATTATGCAACGATAGTTTGGATAGGATTGCGGGCCAAAATTGGCGAGCAATTATCTTCCTACTAGATTTTACGCATAAAAGACCTTACACTAACATCGCAAGACATTCCCTTTAATTCAGGCAAACTCAACGTTTCGCTATCGAGTGAAATGAAACAAAAAGGTTGCGATCGAAGCCCACCTCGTAAAGAATCCCTCGACGGTTCACGATTCGACCAGAAACATTGTGTCGAGTTGGAACGTGGAGGACAAGTCTAAGAGATAAAGAAGCGAATGAAATTCGCACGACGAAAGCGCGGAACGATGGGAAAAAATATAATTCAATAAGAGCACGTGAGGCATCGGGCGATGTAGGTGAACCGATCGATCGACGAGAGTGAATGTAATTCGATGTTTTCGATTTGTATATCCAACACGTCGGCCCTATTGAAAACGTCGGGAAACTATAAAACAATATACTCCGGGCACGCTGGCGGTCTACCGTTAAAAACACTTCGAACATGTATTGAAAACACTCGAAAATGATTGAAATCAAACAAGTTACCAGGCGAACAAGAGAAATCTATCTCATCCACCGATACACATGCACCGCGATCCCATTCGCGTATAGCTGATCGAATGATTCCGGATTCTCCGCTGTGACGAGATGTAGGGAATAAATTACGCGTTTCGAGGCTGTTCAATAAGACTCGTCAAATGTATGCGGAAGTACTCTCTTTAAAACGTTTGACTCCTTGTGGGTGGTTGGCGATCAATAATCGATCGATCCTTTTTTTACAATTTCCCTCGCGACGACATTCAACATTTATATCAGTTTAGTAGGGAATATAGAAAAATACAGAAAACCGCGCGTCTTTCGTTCTAAACGGAATCAAGGAGCGAAAGGTATGAATAGGAATATTATATAAATCACTCTCCACATTTCCCAGTCCGACGAGTTTCCATTTTCCATATTGAACGAGCAACTGCCAATCTAGGCTCATTGTGTCGGCCCAGGATGGCATACGCGCTTCGTTTCAGTTTGCAATTACACATACAGCTGCGCGAACGATGGACGACCATATTCCATTTGGCTCGTCGACCGCAATAATTGGCAACGGCGACGGGACGACGCACTTCGATACTTCTCATCCGTCAATTCATTAAGATCGCTTTCATACGTGCCGATTTCCGTGATGATTGTTTCCTCGTCTCTGAAGCGGCTCGTTTATAGGCGGCAGACTCCGATCGAGCAATACGCGCGTGCACGTGTGTGTATAGACATGCATGAATATCTAAACAGAATGACCGCGAAGAACGAAATAGGAGAAAGAAGGGAAGGAGAGAGGAGGACAGGATAATACTCGTTGTTCAGCAGTGGACGTCCCTGAGGCGTCCCCCACATCAAAGGTAGCTCTCATCGAACCAGAGTCCGGCAGTTAATGAACTGCCCTTCGGCGTCGCAGTGCATGCACGAAGGTAGAGGAATACCGGTCATCTAGGACCCCAGCCAAGTGCCCCGAAGATCCATTATCCATTTACATAAAGGGTCGCAACGAGCTGGCTAAGGGTTCACATTGCTTCCTTAACCGCCAAGAATTTCCGTGGTCCTAGTCGCCAAAGTACTTGTTTCATTAGAACGCAACCATCGTACAACATTTTCGTCCGGTTACGAATTGCAACGTTCAGGTGATCGATTGAACAATATAAACGTTCATGGGAATCGTTGACTTTAGCGATAACAATTCCCATCGGTTCTTTGTTTTAAATAACGATACTGCGACGGCGGTATCGTGTGCGCAGCAGCCACCGTAAAATCCCGATTGTTATTGGTCTATTTCGTCGATGTCGGTAGAATGCAACAATTACTACTAGCTCTACAATGGGAGACAAACTGGTCGCTGACGTAACGACAGTCTAGACTGAAATATTTCCTTCTGGCAATTGCCGTTGAATGCGGACGAGAAGTAACAGTGTTGAAAAATGATAGGGCGATGAAGTGAAATATAATGCAAATAAAAGTAATAGATCTATAAGCGGCAAGAAGTTTCAGCAAGCTCTAGCGATCGTATCAGCTTAATCGATTTTTCGATGGCATGAAAGGCAGCTAGTGTTAAAATTAGCAAGTATCGTGTACGAACGCTACGACATTCTCTATTTTGTGGGCCAATATGGGAGACGATCACGCGATACACAAAAAACCTTATCAAGCACATATGCCATAGCGAACATTGAGATAATCTTCCTGAAAAAAAAAAATCTTCATTTCTATGTGAGACAGTCTTCTCTAATATACAAAGCAACAGCTGAGAAATAAATTCTAACAAACGTTTTCCAGCATAACGACGAAAAATGAAGCAGTAAAATATTTTCATCCCTCTCGCTGCAGTTTAAATGAGAATGCCTGAAGTCGAAAAACAAGTGCATAACAAACATCGATGCAACTATAGCGACAGGACAACAACATCGCTTAAAAGCAAACTTGAATGGGGAATGCAAGCGATTGCAGCAAGGTCACGCAGAGGGGTGCAACGATACGAAGCCACGTGAGCGCAGTAGCATAAGCCACCCCTTTCGCTGGTGCTGCAGCGACATCTCGAACACGATGGCAGTTCGTTCGCCGAGCGAGGCACGAGGACACGACGACATCAACCCCGCAAGTTCTCGTTCCGTAATCCTTCGTCCGGCGCACAACTGCCCTTCTCGCGGACGCGTAGAATTATCAAGACGCGAGCCGTTTTGAAAAAAAAAAAAAGAAGAAATCAGCAATATCACTTACCTGAACCATTTATGTGTGTTGGCACGCTAGACAGACCTCTCCGCTTTGACGGTAGTCCGATGGCAAAATCAGTCTGTACCAACCCCTGGTGTTGGCCGCGCACCCCGTACATTCAGCATCAGGCCACGGACAACAGCCCTGCACGAACGCACGCACGTGAGCACTGTTCACGTTACTACCCCGGCCACGCCCTCGCGCCACCGATTTTTCTCTGTCCACGTAGACAGTTCACGTAACGTCGTTTACCACCGCCAGGGGTAGCTGGCACGATTCAGCGGACGCGCGGGCGCAACCTACGAAAATCGATTATTTTCATCCCCCCCCCCCTCCCCCTATCCTAGGGTCAATCTTAATCCAGCTGAAATAAATCTAATCGAGATGCGTCTCTGGTTCGTATGAACCGGCTTTCGCACTGCACCTAGTAGAACAAAGGGTGGTTGAGGTTTTCTCAACGAAATTTCGCTAGTGATCCTCGCTTACACAATTTATTGTCTGTACTTGCCGATGCATTCGAAAAGCAGAATTCCTTTTCAATTTAAATTCAATGGAATATAAAAGGGATACCGTTTTTATAGCTAATTCATTATTCTAAAATTATTGGTGCCTTAGCCAAGGTTGTTAAGGGGGGGGAGCATTGTTTTCAGACAAACGTCGATGCGAAACAAAACGGAGGACAATTTGATATACCTTTCATCAATTAATCTACTCGTATTCAGAAGTAAAGACGCAACGCTGGGGGGGGGGGGGGGAGAAAATCGATTTCGATTGAATTGTTCGACTTGAAATTCAATTACAACGAACAATGCTTTCGAACTCGTATTTAGTACATTCTCAGAGAAGCTCTTTCACCCCGAAGCTTTGAATAAATGTCCACCGCATTCAATTTAACCACTGTCCGACGCTTAACGCCTTAGACGACGGTGGCTAGGCGCTGTCGTATTTGCGTGATTACCTTTCTGCCATCCCTAAGATAACACGTTGAAACTCGAAGTCGATAACAACGGTCCGCCGCACGGAAATTAAACAGCCCCGTCAGGAGCCAACTTTTCTTACTGTTGCTACCCCCGTTGAACGGTGAATTTCGCCAAAAATTTCGTGAGCTTCCCCCGTGAGAATAATTAACCAACGTTCAGCTTTGGTGTTCTGAACGCATTAAACAAAGAGACTGTTCGAAATTAAATTACTTTTATAGTTAGGACTTTGCAAAAACGCGATATGCTATTCGTGACACCCCTTACGTACCAGACTAGAACAAGCCTGCCAGCGAAAAGGCAGCCCCCGATCTCCGAGGCATCTATATTTTTTTCTCCGCCTATAATTTAGCAGACGTTCATGCATAAGAATGATTTCCATCGGTCGGGTCTGCCTAGAACAGTCTTGATAAGACTTAGAATTCTTTCTATGTCAGACCGTCAGGTACTTGAGACGTGGAAAAAGCATTGAATAATTTCTGAATCAGCGAGGCATCCTTCCTGTATTCCCCGGTGTATCGTATGATGTAGTTGACCGTATGAACGGGAAAGTGTACAGTAACGTAGTTTCGCGTGACCAGGTGTATAAATGTCGCCATGGCCACTGCTGCGGACCAATTGACGCCACCAGTTAGGATCCCATGGTAACAGCCGCTGAATAAGTCATCCCGATGGGATTGAGCTTAAATATTTCATCGATCGTCTAATCTCTGATGTACGCTGTGTAATTTATTCGAGTAAACCTTGCCCGTAAAAAGTAACGCGAGAATGCAGATGGAAATCATGCATGTTTTCTCATGTTCCCGATGCTGCAGCATTGTAATCAGGTTTACCGAAGAACCAATTACAAACGTATGCCGTATTCACGGTTTCTTTGAGCGAAAATTGAATTATGCACGGCGCTGTTTGCCATACAGTCAAAAGCACGCTTGGTTGATAATACGGTCCACCATCTGCTTCTCGTAGACGTGACGCTGCCTGAGGGACTCTAAATATGAATCCTCAGCGATGTCATGTAATGTTAACGACGAGCAGAAGCTCGAAGTTCGTTCGAATTTCTTGGGCTTCCTCTCCGATGGTATCTTGCAAACGTTACGGTTCTTCTTGAAATATTTGCCGTTACTTACGTTATTCGCATTTCTTAGAATGCTTCCTCGGTCCTGCGATATCGTCGAAGATATGGAATCAACTTGCGCCTGTATTGATAAAAATTACATTTGCGTCAATTGTACACACGATAGTGGATAATGATGTAAATTAAAGTAATTGTAAAGAGTTTTAGAAATTTCTTTTTCTGTTTGCAACTGCTTATAACATTTCCGCGTCGAAGTCTGATGGATACCGTCGATCTAGCAGCTCAGAGAGATATACGAAGACTAGTGAAAGGATCTCAGGAAATGCACTTTCCGGACAATCGTACAGATAACAGGAAAAGGATCGTCGTTGAGCACTCGCGAGTGAATAAGGATCCTTGATTTACCTTTGCATCGGCCTCTTGATCCTTCAAAGGAGGCAGAAAGCATTTTTCGGCAACGACATTCTCCGACTGTGGACGCAAAGAAGAAATCAGTAGTTAGAAAAAGGTAAAAGGCTTCCTCCACGCTGAACACTCAGAGATGATTTTCAAGAAATGAACCTAAATTTAAAACAACATTTGTTTATTCCTTGGAGTGCAATAATCTTGCAGCTTGCTGAAAATTAGCTTCCCAAACTATCTGAATAACAACGAACCCGATTCTTTTTTAAAAAAAAATTCCACGGTACCCAGGTATGCTTAGCGCGAAGCTATTTTGATATAGTTACCCTCGAAGTTGCTTGTCGCTGAGCTTGGGTGTCGTGAAACGTCGCGATCCGTTCCGGAATTCCTTCACAAATTGTTTTACGGTGACGTTACCGAACATCGACCCAACGGCGGGTCAGAGAAAGTTCCAGACAAATTATGCGTACACGGTGTAACTCGTTGAGATTCAAGACGCGATTATCGATAGGAAGGGACGATGGGCAGAAGTGATGAGGGTGCGAACGGAGTTCGCTCTCACGAGTGGACGGAAGTAAGCAAAACCTAATTCCGGTAGCAGTACGCGTGTCACGGGACCATTTCCAAAGAGATGTAACGTAGGTTTAGAGTCCATTTACACACGTGCCGTGTCCGAGCCCGGATCAGTTTTGTTTCTCTGTGCGTTAGATGAAAAGAATCGCTGCGTATGTTGCAACAATTAGTGCTGGCAATTATAATTGAAACAGAGGAAAGCTTGATCGTTAAGTATTACAATTGCACGGACTTTGAACCGCTGTAACTCCGAAGATACGAATTCTTTTGTATTCTGTCGGGTCTCATTAGAAGCGCGTTTTCCTCCCCTTTAAAATGGTTCTTTGTTGAACTCGATACGAGTTACGGTTCCTGAGATATCGCCGTGCAAAGAAACGGGTAATTTCGAATGTTTTTGTATCGCTGTCCTTTTCGCTCGCGTCGGGTCACTGACCTACTGACCGAGTTTCCCACGCAGGTGTAAACAGACGCCGAGTCAGCGCATTCTGTCCACTTTCAGGAAAAGACGTAAACAATAACAGACGCCGAGTCAGCGAATTCTTTCCGATTCCAGGAAAAAATGTAGGTCACGTCGCGATATTTAAATGCCTCAACTTTAAACACTTATATCTCGGAAACTAATTGAGATATCGGAATGAACCAAACGGCAAATTGTAAAGTATACTCCTCGCTATCCCCTGACATACTTTTTTGAATAAATTTCGGACCCCTTTTTCCTGTATCTTTGTTCAAAGTTAATAATAAGAAAGAAAGAAAATTATTCTTTCCAAGCGGCGCTTCGAGAAAATTGACGACGCAAATGCCTTTTTCCTCTAATCTTGCCTGCGATTCCTCGGGAGGCGCACACTGGCCACAATTTTTTACTGGTAGAACATAAACAGAAAGCTATACGATTTGTGTCGTGCTTCATGTCGTTTTAATTGCCAAAAACCTCGGGGATTCGTGCAAATGAATTTCATAAAGATTAAAGAAAAACTAAAAGGATTATATTCCCTGTGCACAGAGTATCCACTTTGTATATACAAATCCGCGTGACGATCGTAACCAATCGAAGGAATAGGGACACGCCAAGGGGTACAAATGGGCCTTTCGGAGGCGACCTTTTCAATGGGTTGCAAGGATCATTTTCTGCGCACAAGGAATACGATTCTTTCAGTTTTCGTTTAATCTTTATGAAATGAATTTTAATGAACTCCAGAGATTTTTGCAATTAAAATGACACCAAGCACGACAGAAATCGCATAGTTTGTTCTTAAGTTGTAATAGTACATCGCCCTCAAAAAAAAAACCCGGACACGGCACGGCGATACATGTACAAATGGACCCTTATCCACGTGTAGAGAATTTCTCTACCTTCTCCCGCATTCGTATTCTCCACTCCTAACCCTGTCCTTGTGGTAGCTGCGGCCTACAGTCCTCGCTTTGTGCATATAATTGGATTTGGCTTCGAATACCAGTCTCTACTTCGCCCACCGGCATCCACGGCAGGGACCTTCGTGCTTTTCCTACCCGGTCTAAACCCCCATCGCCATGCTGCGTTCGTGTCTTATGATTAGATCTAAAGCTGCGTAGCGGCCGAGGGCTAATTTTACTTACCGTATCCCCAATGGACGACCGCTTAATAGGGTGTGTATAATTAATACACTACGAAACATCTTTGCACCCACTTGCGCTCCTCTAAACTTACCGAGCGGACGACAAAGTCGGGGGGATTACCGTTAATATCGTATCGTTCAAAGAGCAACGAGGAGATATGAATTAAATGGACGCGACCCAAAGCGACGCTGTCGCAGCAACGTGGTACAATTCTGAAAGCGTGCTCCGCCCCCGGTGAAAATAAATGTAAAAACCCAATGACGAGAGCTGCACGACGTTAACGATCCTGTAACGAACGTAATGGAAACAACGCGCGTAAGGGAAGGAGGATGAAACGAACAACGAATGGAGGAAAATAAAAAAACGTGGAGGCGGTGGCCATTGTTAACGCGAAAGTGATACGTACGTAATTAATTTCGCTTATAAATCTTCCGGCGGGCCATTACGAGGCTTGACTTTCGCGCGGCGAACGAGTGAGACGAATCAGTTTTCGTCGCGATGCCTCTTTGCGTCCACTAATTGGCAATTAAATATCGACCGTAACGCGTCCAAATGGCGGACGATGTTAATTCGTCATCCTGACATGCCTCGGCTATCCTTCTCCCCTGGTGTCGCAGTTCTCAGAACCTGTGCTCCTTCGCAGCATTAAAAAAATAATCATCCCCTCGATTTCTGCATTCCTCAGGACGATTTCGATTTCCTCGATAATTAGCGCACCTTGTTATCCCTGGTAATCTTAATTCTACATATTACAACAAGGTGGCAGAAAACTGAAGAATAATGACTAACAAAGTAAGTAGCTATTACCCCCGGTGACCCAAACTTTTGTAACATCGAAACTAATGAGAAACGCACTTTCCAAATAAAGCTTCCAGCTAAATACGTATGCAAAGGGTCCCCGTGGCCCGAATAAACTGTTAATACAGCAACAATTATAGAGAACCCTTTCGAGGTTCGACCCTCCAACTTTACTACAAGGAAAGTTACGAACAAATACGTTATTCTCTGTCCGAGCCTGACAACATTTAGTTTTACTGTGTAAAAAGTATCAAGAAACTTGTCAAATGACTGCTTCTCTGTTTTGACAGTGAAACGAATGTACGAATCAAAGGAATTTAAGCTATTCCTTTGATTCGCATTTTCCAGCCTCATTCAACACGGAAAAATACTTTGCTGGTACAAATAAACGAAACAACTTAAAAACGTTTCGCTTCAGATTATCCGACTTCATCCCCTACCGGACATTTTCCCGATTAACCGTGTGTGCAAAAAAGCGTCCGATATTTTTTCAGGCGGGCACGTCGCTTCCAGCTTATGAAAAACTTCGCACTGTTATTTCCCGTGGAACTCTTTCCCTTTGCCAAAACACGAGCAAACGGGCCGCACGATATTGCACGTGAAAATCGTGCGCATGACACGTACCTTGGGCCTGTGTGCTTGCAGCAGTATCCGCTGGCGATTACGCGCGCTAACCGTGTTCCCGTATGATCTTTGCCGCATCAGCCACTCTCTCTGCAACAACAAACAATCCCTGAAGCTGCCACGGCTCCGGCGAAACTTTCAGACTAAACAGACTGATGGGGATTCGGCTGAGCGCCCCCGGGGCTTTATTTACTTTTTACGAAAGCCCCGTCACGGCCTCGCCAAACCCCCCCCCCCCCCCCCGCAAGTTTTCCAGTAACGCGAACAACCCTCTATATCGAAGGGGCGTCCGACTACGACAGACTTCTACTGCTGCGATCGTATAGGTACAAACTGCGCTGGCAAGTGGGATTCACCGAACGATAAAAAAAAAATGTAATGGGTCGCGTGTACACAAATTTTTGTCTCAATAAATTCCACCGGCCTGGACAGTTTGTACCTTTGCCCCTGGAACACCCTTGTTGGCGTGCAGCAGCCCTCATTTTTCTATCCATTTCTCCCTTTCGCCCTGTCTCCTGTGGATCTACAGATACATCGAACATCCGGCACGGCTTTGCCCGTTAAAAGTGCAGCAAGATCGATCGATCGAGCTACGCCGAAAATCGCCGAGTGCCTCACCCTCGCCCCCCGGCCGAATCCGGCGAGTAAAGTAGATTATGCAAATTCTCGTCGAAAGAGGAGGACGATGCAAAGGGAACGGCGGAGGATTGGCTGAGGGGCAGATCGTAACCGGGCCAGATAGAAAGTAAGAACAAAAGAACGATGAAAGAGAGTAAGGGAAATTGTATCTGGTGGAAGGGTCAGCCTCGATCGCGCCACTGGCCTATCCTTAAAAGTTGAATGAGCCGACAAACGATGTCGGACGGCCGACCTGTCGATTACGAAACTTCCTGTCTCTTCACGCCACTCTGTCTTCCTCTTAAATTTTTCGTCTCTCTGTTTACACGTTCCGTCGTGCTCCCGCGAGAAGCCACAACGTTAATGCACGTCGGTGCAGTTAATACTATGGCGAGTCGAACCGCGGACAATATTAATACAACCTCCCGGGTCTCTGTATAATTATAGACATTATGGTGCACCTCTGCTGTCCCCTTGTTCCAACCCGCCGACTTCCCACAGCGTTTCATTTAAACTGTCCTCGACGGCACGTTCACCAGAAGCAAATTTATTCCGGTGCATCGTATAGCCATCCGCCCTGGTACTAAGTTACTTGATAATCCTGGGTAATAGCGGAAGAATGTACGACAAATGTGCGACCACGAGAAAATAAAGCCAGCATTTTTCTCCGAAAGCTTCTGAAAGCTTCTTTTTGTATTATGGTTGTACTAGGCATTAGATAGCATTAATTTTGTTCTATGCATACGTATGCTTATTTACATTGATATCACGACGAGAGATTTTCTCATTCGATTTCGTCAACGAGTCAAATTCATATAATCAGTAATAAAGCACAATAGTAGAGTTTCCGTCCATATTTAGATAATTTCTCTTCGTCAGCTGTCACCTCAGGTATCGTTCATCATCGACGCGCTCTCTCAAAATTACATAAAGTTTGATTCGCTTCGAAACTAAGGGCTAAAAGATCATCATCAGCCTACTAAGTATCTCGGTATACGCATATCTCTCGAAGCTGCGTTAGAGTTCAGTTACTGCCTTAGAGTTTAGCCAATTTGGCAATTTCGTTGACTTGATTTGCCTTCTAAACTGCATTACACTTTCAACTGTTATATAACGCACAGAAATCTTCCAAATCTAAATAATCTCGAAACTGGCTACTTCTTTCCAAAAAGCAACGAGGAGATTATGAAAAATCCAAGCGTGACTGGCAGGCGCGGCTTGCGAAAGAAAAAAGCAGTATCGAAGTGAACGAAAGCTGAAGAAGAAGCAGAAAGAATCGAACGGCCGTATGAAATTTTAATTTCCAATCCGATAAATTCGTTGCGGCGATAACGGCTCGCAATCGGGCCAATAGAATTTCTCCCCGTTGAAAATTCGCTGGTTTTCAATCAGAATGCGGATACCTACATACTTTGCGGGAGTACGCGCATGAGTTCGTTAAACAAAAAACAAGAAAAAATCTTACAAAACAGTATCCATCCTCTTTTCGCGATATTTCGTTCCCCGAGGTTCGGTTCACGATGGATCGCGGGTTACTCTGAAAAATGTCTTGGTCCGTCTGCCAGTTGCAGAGTATTTAGCTCAAAGGCTGCTGGAATTTACTGTGTCTCCGAGTATGATGGCGACAAGTATTTCCTCGCCGTGTGCCTGGCGTCGCGAGGCTGCCGGAGCCGCAACGGCACGCCATCCAGAATGTCATCCCGGAAGAGCAGCATTACTGCAGATTTTTCGAAAGCATTCACCGCCGTCAGAACGCCGCACGTCTGGTAAGCATGATGGGTATATACGTGGTTCATTCTACCGCGGTATTGAGCTGCCGCAAGTTTCCAACTTTAATACTGACTGATACATCGCCTTTGAGAATGGTGAACGGCGTTGCATTACAATTTCTCTTTTGCAACGAAGTAAACGACGATTAGTGACTAACGCCTACGCTGTCAGCGTTTTCCACACTGTCGAGATTGTTGAATGTGAAATAGTTGTCGTATCCGTTAAGCGGATCAGTGTGATCGACAATTCCTCACGCATGTCCATGTATAAATTCGACGAGGCACTTCCGTTTGATGAAAGTCGAGGCAATTGAATGATAAGACAGCTGGCCGGAAGCGCCAGCATGTTTATTAGATTGAAGCTACGAAGACAGACGACAAGGTAACTCGTCTTAGTGAAATTGTAAACTCTGATAGGTTCGCTAAAGGAAAGTTTCTTCCTGTTCGCTGTCCCAGTTCCTACGGGCTCACTTCCGGTGGGAACAAGAAAACGACATTGCGAGGTGTCTCTGCTCGAATTTATATTAGTTTAACTCCAACTGCCGCGGTACCGATATATATTTCCTCTACACTTATAGTGAATACCGGACCACGAAGTAACATGGAATATGAAAGTCGTTGAAATCGAAATACTTCTCAAGCAATAAGAACGAAGATCCGATCGTTCTCAACACCGATCACCTGACCGGCCAGCCTGTTTCGAGTACCAAGCTTATATCTCTATTTCGGCAGCGCGACAAATAAATCCCAGCACAATTAATAGCACGGTCGTTGGTATTGGTACCTGGAGAAAACAGACCTACCTTCGCTTGCATCTCAACTTTATCGGGCCCAAGGGACCGATCGAGTTTCGGTATCGGCAAAGTCTTATACTCCTCGATGGTGTACGGCCTGTAGCCGGAGCTCTTCGATTTATCGCCAGACGCGTCCCGTCTAATCCTATTCGAGCGAGTGGAGATGGTATTCGGATCCCGAAGAGCGCGCCGATGCACAGTTTCGTTGGACCGAACGGCAGAGGCCAGAGGTTCCACCGATCCTTCTATTATACGCCGATAAAAACTTATCTCGCTTTGATCGTCCCTCGGGGTAGCGAACGAACGTGTGTCCTCGTCAACGAGCCGCTCTTGTTCGCTGTCCCCGCAAACCGACAAGGTGGATCCCTCCGGGGAACGGGCATTGTATTGTGGCCCACCTACGAGCAACGAGAAACAGAAGATACGTCTTCCTCTGGGCATCTCCGCCAATCGTCTCGAAACGAAAGCGAGGGCGAAGAATTTGAAAACGTTCGAGTGGTCGTAAGAGTAAAATTGGTTACATTTGGAAACATTGGCGTGATAAAAAAAAAGCGAAGCTGTTGTCTCTACTTTAGCATGGCTAACAATAAGAAACACTAGTTGAACCTGAAATAATGATTTCTGATACGTGAATTACTAACTGACTGCCGGACGATAAAGTTCTAAATAGGAGCGTGGCTTTTTCGCTTGCTGAATCCTCGGGGCGAGCACGTTGCCAAGCTTTTTGTTCGGTTTCATAGGGGTAGATTGGAGCAGCATATCCTTGGAGCAACAGCTTCGTTTCGCTGGAACGGTCTTCGAGAAACGTTTGGTAGTCCTTACAGCAACCCTCTCGTTGCTGTTATCCTCTCCCTGCTTAAAGCTCTCGGCGCTCTAAAAAGTGTTTCGCGCTTGAAGTCGGTGCCACATTGGTCGGCGTGTCCGATTCCATAGTAGTACGAAAGATACATATTTCAAATAAAAAGACTTGAAGAAACGACGAACTACAGCCGTTATTCGCGCTATGGATTACTGCTATTGCATTTAACGTCGGGAAAATGTTTCAGCCGGGACAGTTTTGATACGGTTTATAGCTTCGAGACGGTTTCTCATCGCGCTGGTAATCTTACGCTTTTCTTAAGTCGATTCGCGACGTCTCGTTTTCCGTTCATCGAGGATGCCGGACGTCGTCCCTTGGACGCGGCTTCTGTGAGTCTTCTGTTCGCAATTATCGCATTCCTGCTGCTGGCTGTCCCCGCGCCTTTGTCGGTACCAGAACCCGGCGTGGTTTCATTAGATCCGGCATCTGAAACGTTTTCATAAGAAAAAAAAGAAGGGAAACTAGGCACGAGTCACTCCCTTGACGGTACGCCGCCCCCATTTCTTCGCAATCGCTTTCTTATCCGTTAAAATATTAAGTACGAAAAGAGTAATTATTGTTATCCTTCAAGAACTTGGAGAATTTCACTCAACTACCTTCTACAATACAGGAAAGATTAATCTATCACGCCGTTTATTAAAAGTATTCAACATTTTCAAGATTATCACGTTTTGATTTGCAATAGGAAATATTGAAATGTAATCTGCAATTTTTTGAAGTGTACACAAACACGTTACACGAAGCATTCTTGCCTTGCTTTAGATTGCGCAGCGGAGCGATAGCTTGTAAATGGAATTTTAAATGAGCTGATACATTGTCCGAGATTTTGTTTAACGCAGGGTTATGTCCATTAACATTTTCGCGTATAGAGTCCAGGTATCTTGGAGATATCTCATTATTATCCTCCAGCGAATCCATAGAATACACTGACATTTTTTGCTGTAATATCAATTTATTGGACAGGCGCAAGGGAAAAGTACGTGACAAGCTATAAGAGTTAGTTACTTTATTATGTCACAGTACGCTTCTGACAAATTTAAATACTTGTTCCGAGCAGTTCAGTGTGTAGCTCAATTCAAATTGCATTTGAAAACCGTTATTTTATAGAAAGGTGATGCGGTGAATGTAGCAGAATCAAAAAGACGATATGATAGCAATGATTGCGCGTATTCGTGGTTGGTGAACAGTTGCAAAGTTAGTACAAAAGAAGAAATTATAAACTAATCCATTGTTTCCATACGATACGATAACTCCCTCGCTTCGGGAGTTCGTATGCTTTAACCAAAACGAAAAATTGTTTATAGCTTTGAATATATTTATTAGGACTTTTGTTCATATTTGGACGAGTGCTATCTACCCTGCACGTTCCGAACACTTGTCTCTTTCCGCTCTGTAGAAAATAATACAAATCCTTATAAAATTGAAACTGGGCTCTGGGTTACGAGCTTACGCATAATCACAGGAATGAGATACTTCGTGCGTCAGAACGATCGCGGGTCCTTATCGCGAAATTCAGTGGACGTAGTCCACCCGTGACCCAGTCAGTTTCCTGTTCTTGCGGTGGTGTACGCCGTCCTTCCTTAAGTCGGACGGTTCGATTCGTTTCACAGCCTGGCTGCAATGTGGGACACCTTCCTTCGCTAAGACGGCCTTAGGATGATTCGTCTAACGAACTCGTCTAGCATCCGGGGTGATGGACAATGTACCCGCAACAAGGCTCGCTGGGTGGGTGAAAGTGCGAAAGGTGTGTTTCGGGATTAAGGCTCTTGACCGCTTTGTATTAATCTACGCGATAACTCATTCCTGGGGTCATGTCAAGGGGGAGCATTTGCTTCGGGAAAGTGTAGAATATTTGTTCGGTGCCAAGAGGGTCGCGAAACCTACAGTCAGTTCGATTCCTCTTTAGAAGAAGGGCGAATATCTCTTCCTTTTGCTCGCGTTTAGGGGTAGCTTTACTTACATTTGTATTTTAGCATTTCTGCAGTGAATGGATGGCTATTTAGGGTCACGTACACCACATCCACGAGCCCTTACACTTATTAAAATTTCATTTAATAATTGTTTAACTTTAAACTAGCAAATGGTGACTTGTGGATGGGGTGTACATTTCGTAGCAACCTCCACGTGGTGTGACCCGAGCAATCAATATTATTTACTACACAGTTGACCAATTATGTTACAAATAATATCGAGCTAATTACTACGACTTTTAATTAGTACGGTGTAGTAAAGAAATAATTTTTTAATTTAAGTTAAGCTAAATTTTGTGGTATTTAAAAATGATGAATAAATTTTAAAAGCATCTATATTCCTGTATGGCATGTGGCTAGCATCATTTAATTTAAAATATCCTATACCTGGCCTGTGGAGGAACCTAAGGGGTTTTAAGATAGAATATGTTATACCGCTCGAAAATCCGAAAAAGTGCAACCCTTTCATCTCGTACTTTGGCTACCATCAACCGATACTGTCTATAACTACATAATTGTACTAATCTAATGTATTCATCGTTGTTAGTTTCCAAATAAAGGCATTACAGAGATATGCCCATCGTACAAGGCTTTAAGCATTAAAGCTCTTTGGTTTTTTTGTCTGTGCTTTTGTGGAACCAAACGTGTCAGATCCCTACTATTTTCTAATTGAGGGCAGCACTGAGGCCGAGCCAACTTGTTTCTGTTGTGCAGGTACTCTCTGTTCCTCTCTGTTTTAACATTTCGTTTAGTTACAAGCTTTATTTATTTACTTATTCATTAAAGAATATGTTACACACACCCAGTCTACATGACAATAATTTGCTCTGGGTGATAGGTCTGTTCTATACTTTGTTTGTGTCGTGTGACTCTCACTCGTTTTGGAGCTTTCCACGTTAAACGTGTATTGTGCACCACGTGAGGACAGAACGACAAACAGTTTTTTAAACAGGTTTCGTAACAACGTGTAGAAAAATTAATCGGAATGGCCAAGAATATGAGGAAAAAAGCCCCTAATGCAAAGAAGGCTGAGATGAAAAATAATGGAAAAAACAGTTCCCAGGTAAGTTATAATTGAATATAACAATTCTATTAACATGCGTTATAAAGTGTCCTTTGAAATACGAAACCATACTATAGTATTAATTGTACACCAATGTGAGAACAGTCGAATTATTTTAGAAAAAAGGGCTGAAGGAAGAAGAATTTGAAAAGAAGGATAAACAATCTAAAATAAAGGAACGAAACTTGAAATTCAAAAGTAAACAAAAGAAGGGGAAGTTACCCAAAAACGTTAAGCAAACTCTCAAAAATGGGAAAAAGCAAAATGCAGCCGCAAATATAAACCCTGAAATTACGAAAGTAGCGAATGTAAAGAGGAAAGGCCAAAATATAAAAGTTGAATTGCATCCGAAGAAAGAAAATAAACAACATGTCAATGAAGGAAAACAAAAATCTATTAAGAAACAGCAGACCGGTGAAGCAAAACGGAAATCAATTAAGAAACAACAGCCTAGTGGTGGAAAACAAAAGCCGGTTCAGAAAAATCAAACAAAAAATAAAAGATCCGATCAGTCGAGCAGTAAAATTAACAATAATCAGAATATGAAGAACCAGAAATCTAAGCGTCAAGAACATAAATCAAAAAAGGAAGAGAAGGTAATGGACACTAAAGAAGCGAAGTTGAGTAAATTGATTGAAAAGAAACTGAAACAGAAAGATGGTAAGCCTTCAAAGAAATTTGAAGGAAAAGGTAAGAATTCTAAAAAGACAACAACAGGTCATAGCTTAGATGTGAGACGATTGCAAGAGATGCTTGTCACCAAACAAAAAGAGAAAAAGAAGGAGAAAGAAAATGCAAAACAGCAGCCTTTAAGAGAGAGAATGATGACTAAGTTGAGATCGTCTAGGTTTAGGTATTTGAATGAAACGCTTTACAACAGCGAAAGTTCGGAATCTAAGAAATTGTTTAAGAACGATCCGGATGCGTTCAGGGCCTACCACGAAGGGTATAAACAGCAGGTCGAGCAATGGCCCCTGAATCCTCTTGATATTATAATATCTTCAATTAAAAAAATGTTGGTGTAATATACTTAATGCAGTTATAAGATTTAAATTCCTTTATATTAGATACAAAATATTTCTGTAAAATATTGCAGGCCAAAGGAACACATCATTGCTGATTTTGGATGTGGAGAAGCAAGGCTTGCTACTTTGGTTCCGCATAAAGTACACTCCTTTGACTTTGTTCCTCTAAACGAAAATGTAACGGTGTGTGACGTCGCACACACTCCGTTGTTAACAAATGGGGTACACGTTGTTGTATTCTGTCTGTCTCTGATGGGAACTAATCTTAAAGACTACATTATCGAAGCAAATAGGGTTCTTAAGAAGGAGTGAGTATTAAAGGAAAACGTTTATGCAAGTCTTATAATTTTATTCAGAGCAACATGTACAATATGATGAAAACAAATATATTTTCAGTGGTGTCTTAAAAATAGCTGAGGTCGAAAGTCGGTTCGAGCAAATAGAGGATTTTATAAATATTATGTCGTACTATGGCTTCAAAAACACATGGAAAGATTTGTCCCACAACTTGTTTTATTTCTTGGACTTTAAAAAAGAGAAAGATATAAGTAGCAAAAAGGGTAAGTTGCCCCCTATTACTTTAAAGCCATGCTTGTATAAAAAAAGATAGGGGTCCGTAAATAACTAAAACATTGTACATTGTAATCTTTGTAAAAATGTGTTAATACCTGTAATACTTTGTTACTTTTCTTAAATGTTATTAAAGAATGATGTTTCATATGAATATAAACACTGTTCCATCATGCTTTGAAATCATTTTCACTTCAAATGAAATCGGTCACATTTTTGGATGATTAATATATGTGCTAGCTTAAGCAATGTGCTACACTCGAAACACATTGGTCTGTTTAGCACAATATATAGCCCAGGTCAAAAGAATAAATATAGCAAACTATTCCTTGCAAACAGAAGTTTATAGTTATATAAAAAGAAACTTAACAAACGATTCACTCATATAAACAACTATTTACATAATTGGTAGTTTTATAAATAAAATATTTCCATCATATCCAATACGAATTATCTACGCCTTGAGCATTTGAAAACCGAATAACTTAAAATCCTTTTAAAATACTCATATTTATACCATCTAGGACGTCTTCGGTTTCGTCACTAAGATCTTCAATCTTTTCCAATATTAATAGCTAGGAAGATAACAATAATTAAATTAATCTTACTAGCAAAGTAACTTTAACATAAAATTACGTATAACGAAACAATTACTTTGGCAGCTTCAATGATCTGTGTTGCAATCTTCCCACCTAAGTACGGTATCTTTTCTTGTAAATCTGTTGGTTTTGCCTTAGCTATGCACTGTACTGTCCTGAACCCTGCATTGAATAATTGTCGTGCTCTGCCCTAAAACGAGAAACATAGTAATTTTAATTGACTAGATACCTTGTCCTTCTTCATTCGATCAAAAATTTTCTTACAATTTTTACTAATGGTAACTCCATTAATGCTTCTAATTCTATAGGACAGCAGTAATATAACTTTTTGTTAAGCATATCCAACAAATGTCCGATGGCCCAAAATTCATCCAATTCCTTAAACAGACGCGTCTTAAAATTCCGTAAATTTACCGATCGCGTATAATGCATTTACTAACATTGCAAAATCGAACTACAGATGATGCGAACGAAGCCACTGCAGTCAAAAGATTCTGCACAATACCCCTGTTCACTTGATATTTTTCTGCTATAGTGTAAACTGCGTGATGATTCAGCAGATCGTGCAATATTAATGTTAAGTAAAATCGATTTACCACTCTCGATTCAACATTCTGCAATGTACAAGAGAATTTAAACACAAGGATTCAGGACTTGATAAAAGAGAAATGTTTTTTTGTATACACACCTTAGGCACTAATCCGGTACGAATTTTCGCCACAGTTGCTTCGTTGATTCCTAAGAGCCTTGCTGTTTTCATTTGCACTTCCGACAAATCGGTTACCTGAAAATGTAGAAGTGTATTAAATATCATTGAAATAACAATGCGCATTACATTAATCGGTGAAAGAAGTATTTACCACGTCGCAATAAACTGATCCAATTGGCTTTATTTGAGATATTATGTCGTAGGGCGTAACAAGGTATAAGAGATGCAAACGATTGACAAGAATCAAATGCTCCTGAGCTTTTTTCAAATCTTGATACAGCACGTATGCAACTTGCATGTCGATAGAACCTGCAATGCAAAAGTATGTGAAAGACAATCTTCCATGGAAAAAGTTTTATTGATAAATTACTGATGAAAAAAAGGTACCTTTCATTGCAGCACGTCCCAGATTGGAAAGTTCTAATCTGGTTTTATCCGTAAGCTGTACTATCTCTTTGCCCTTTACCTTCGTATTTGTATCATCGAAGGGAGCATCTTGCGATGGAAGGACAACACTTATGTTTGGTTTCAATATATCAAGACTTCTTGCCTGCTTCTTTACTTTTATCACACCAGTTTTTAATAATTGAGTTAATACGTCATCCACGATTTGTTTAACATTCACGTCTAAACGATCTTGTTGAATATTAAGTAATGTCATTCTTACTATCTGGTGTATTTCGTATCTGGTCGTTGATATGGAGAGCAATATAGAACTTAAAATTAAGTTTATTAAACCTCTATCTTTGTCGACGTGTAAGGCGCTTAGAGAATCATCCATTTTCGATTTCAAGAGTTCTTTTACCTGTGCAACAAATATTAGTAGACAGTTATATTTTCTGTTCACATATAATAATTGCATAGCGATTGTTAGTACCTTTGGCAGCTCATCATTTTTGCATATAAGAATGCTTTCTCCTATATTTCCCATACCAGCACGACCAGCTCGCCCTATCATTTGTTTATATCTACTTAAATTTAAAAACTGATTGCCAACGTACGGACTCCTCAAAATTACCTGCCAAATTTTTCTTAGTAAGAATGAATTAACGCAATTAGAAGAGGTGAATAACGAAAGTAGAATACCCTTCTGGCAGGCAAGTTTACTCCTGCTGCTAAGGTCGATGTACAACATATTACACAAAGGGTTCCTGCTTTGAAAGCGTCTTCCAACAATCGTCTCTCCTCTGATGTAAGACCAGAATGGTGATAGGCCACGCCAAACTTTATGGTTTTACTTAAGATAGGGCAAAGACCTTCCTCGCTTTTAAGTGCGTTTAGCAACTTTTCTTTCTCGTCTTTCTTGCAATTTTCTAATGACCTGTTAACGATTGCATAGGTAGTCAATGAGACATTATAATAATAATAATACAAACAATTAGAATCCAAGAAAAAATAGCTGTCTACCTGAATAAGACTTTGGTTAATAGTAGAGCAACATTCTCACAGTTTTTGCGGCTGGAGCAAAATATTAAACACGAATCTCCTGGGATAACATCTGTTACTAAACCTCCAAGTCGATCGGGATCTATATTTGCTGCTTCCTTTGAGTACTATTCAAATAGATAATAATGATTACGAAACAAGAGTTAGTAATTGCGTAAAGAATGAAACGATTAACTTACACGATAATTAATTTTCTTTACGTCTGTCAGCAACTCCTCCGTGTTCAAGTCAAGTAGCCAAATATCATTATCACATTTGACGTATTCCTTAATATCAACCGGCCGAAAATTTCCGGTATATACATCTGCTTGTAAAAATTCTGCTACTTCGTTTAAGTTGCCTATGGTTGCGCTCATTCCAACAATATGAACATTTTCTAAAGCAATAGTCTAATGATTGGTCGAATACAAGTAGTATATTAAATTAATAAATTGATTCCTGTATTTTCCTTACTATTGACATATAATACTTTTGTTAGAAGAGCTTCTAATGTAGCACCCCTTCCTCCACTTTCGCCAAGTAAGTGTAATTCATCGACGACTATTATACCAATCTGAAATATTTTCGAGTCATTGCATTGTAATTACTATTTCCTATCCTTACTCACTTCATCGAAACGATTTTCCTCTATTAAACTATTAATCAAGCCTAATGCTTTCTCTATCGTACACATGTATATACTGTTCTTTTTACGACGTTTCTTGGGCGGATAAATCCCCTTTGATGCTGCGTATTCTTCAAGCATGAAATCTAATTCCAGTGCGAATGATGTCATTGCTTGAACCTACAAGTTATAAATATGCTATTATCCGTTAATTACATTCATTGCATCGTATTATTCGTTCTTAATGCTTACTTTTTCTTGCACTATAGCAACAAAGGGTAATATAAATATTGCATTTTTTTTATTACATATAAGTTCCTTCAACATTAATATCTCTGCCACCAATGTTTTACCTCCGCTTGTAGGAAGAGCATAAATTAAATTCTTTTTATTCTTGACTGCATCTAAATTTAAGCACTCGTCTTGCCATTCTAAAAGTAGTATACAGTCTGTACAGTAATGAATAAATTCATAAGTAACGATCTTAGCATTGAAATACTTACGATACAGCATACTAATACCACGAACTTTTCTGAAAAGTTCCTCCACTTTATTTGGTAGACCATAAAACGTACTTTTTCCTGAACCTGCGTGATGAATGTTTTTGCTCCGTTTGCTATCTTCGTCATTAAAGCAGTACATTTTTTTTGAAATCACACTTTCATTATTATCCGAATTTCTCTTTAGTGGTTTAACAGTTTCCGATTCTAAATGCGACGGATACATTGTGTCCATGACTTCCATAAAGGATTTGTCTCTGACACAATCTTTCGATTCTTCTGTACTTTCCTATCTCAAAAAGAGTAAATTATTAATTTAAAAGTCTTATTGTAAACAACGAGAGATCGTTACAGCTGCTATTACGAGGTCAACTGTGATCGACAACCTTTAAATATTTCTCAGAGCCTCTTGGAGAATCCAGTTGTGTAAATACTTCATTTAAAAACGTGTTGTCTTGCCAATGAGTAGGTGCTACGTTACGCGTACCACTGTTTCGTGCAGCCGGTGCAACTTTGACCCCAACTTTAACTTTGCCCACTCCTCTTTCAAGCATTTCAAATGCATCATTGGTACTCCACTCGTGTACAATATTATTTAGCGTCTTGTCATGTATATTAGGGCTAATAGCATACATTTCATTTCGATCACCATCATCACTTTCTTTCTCACCAATAATATCGTTTAGTATCGTATCATCCATTGAGAGAATAGAATCAATAGCTGGTAATGATTTACGTGCCATCTCTTCTGGTTATCGTTAGATTACCCTTTCTATCGGTACGAGAATTGTTTAATAAAAATTTTGCATTTTGCGTAATGAAAGTCTCTGAAAAATTAAACAAACGTTTTTGTTAAATAAATGTGGGATTTTATTATGCGTTTATATATATAATAACGTACATCTATTTATTTTATTTCACACTAATCGTAAACTGTGCGTCTTAAGCAAGTAAATTCAAGCCGGCTATGTTTATATTGATTTCAAAAAGGTTTGTTTTGATAACATTGTCTGCTGCCTACTGTGCCGGGATGGATTGCGTTTAGTGCTCTCGTGCATAAATAACTTTTAATTGAAGATACACGATCGGAAATAAGAAAATTAACACAAACATTTGCAATAGATGGTAGTTAACTTACCGAACTATTTTCAACTATACATATATTCGTAATGCATCAGTTGTCAGCTGACTAATGAGATATAGTTCACATACATAGGTTAACCTTATCGTAGGAAAGTAAGATTGAGACTTGAAAGAAAGGGATAAAAATGAATACACTTGCAAAATCGCTCACATGTATGGTAAGTATAATAGTACCATACAATTAGTCAACAATTGCACTGTTGTTATTAATTTAGTGATTAATGTAATTGTAACTATCAATCTTAGGTTAAACCTGCACCTCTGGTAAGGTACATTTCAACGAGCTGTAAAAATTATAAAGACGACTTTCAGGATGTAATACATCCAGAGGGTCGGGAACCCAGCATACCATTATATGTTGAACGCAACGAGGAGAGTAAAGAAGTCAAAAAGGCCCGGTACTATGGAGTTACTAGTTAAAACATTAGCGTAACTGCATTTAAAATTATTGCTTTGTAATACCTTTGCACTTTTTATTGTAGACTATTGTACCAATCCCGCAAACGTGGCATGCTAGAAAACGGTCTTCTCCTCAGTACATTTGCTAAGAAGTACTTATCAGACTTTGACGATAAACAGTTACAATTATACGATCGTCTTATTAATTTACCAACAAACGACTGGGATATATTTTATTGGGCCACAGGTGTAAAACCTACTCCGGCTGAGTTTGATAATGAAGTAATGGATTTATTAAAAAAACATATAAAAAATGAGGATCGCCAAGCCAGAATAATGCAACCAGAGTTATGAGTATGTATCAAATAGTAATATTAAATTTAGTTTAACTTTATACGCGTAAATTTGTTTTAGCATAATAAAACTTATTTATCTGAATTTTAAACAAATTCGTGTGTGTATATAGGCCTGTTATATTTATTGTAAGTGGAGTAATATGTAGGATTTTAAATAAATAACTGATACTGTTTCTCTTTAAAAATAAATCAGAAAAGCTTTATTATCACAGTTATAAACAGTACATGAAATTTGTATCCAATTATCGAAAGTTTAATAGACTTTATGCTTATACCTCAGAGTTGAGCATATTTAAAATAAAGAATAATCTTCGAATAAAATGTACACAGTGCTCGTTCAGCTGAGCCTCTTAATACCGGTTTGAGTTGCTAGTATAAATAAGCACGAGCTACCGATTCGACTGTGAGCACTGCTGTACTTTTTATTTAAAGAGCATTTGTTAATTTGAAATAAGCCCAACTCTGTTATACATCAAATTATAAATGGTTTGTTATAGTTATTCATAGTATCTTTTTTTTAATGTTCTATACTTTCTTAACATGTATAAAGCCTCCAATTCTTTAATAACAAAACTACCATGCGCCAACATTTTGTCAATTTTTTCTGGATCACGTTCACCTTTATTTTTTTCAAAAGCTTTCCTTACGGCTTTTCTGAAGAATTCATAACCTCTGGGATAGTCACGACCCATGTACAAGAGCTAAACAATTAATAATTTATGCCTGCATTAGTGAAAGCGATAAACGGATATCGCGTAACTACCTTAATAGAATACGTTTAACTTTCTCGCAAAGTAAAATGTATAAAAAGATAGTAATATTTCATACCGTCTTGTACAATTGAATAACTTTAGTACGTTGAGACATCGATCGATCAATGTTGTTAAGCTATTCATAGGAGAATACGCGAAGCTTATATTGCACTGTGTAGTGTACTAAGTACTATTTATTTGCTCCCATTATTACCTATGTGTTCAGTTTTGGAATTGCATTGAGATTGAGAGTCACGGGTAATCGATAGTCAGCAGTATCACAAACTGTCAATACTTTATTTTGACTAGCGATAGTTATAGGTATTGAAAGTTTTATGGATCTGAAAATTTTTGTGGACTCGACCAGTGCTGATATTTTCTGTTTTGCATTTTAGATTATGCATGAGAACATACCACATTACAACAACTGTAAAAATTCTGGTTTTGGTTGCAGCAATTCTGTAGTTATTAATTGTAAAATTTGAATGAATTTAAACTGAAATGTATTGTAAGTCAATTTATAATGATAGCTTTCAAATATTAACTCTTGTCCAGTGGATACTGTGTTTATTCACACCCAGTTGTCCGCTCTTTGGTTAAAGTTTCTTTCCTTCATTTAAAGTTGTATATTTTTGAATAATAAATTAATAATTGTTTATTGCAGGTCTGCACAGGGAGTTGCTCCTTCTGGCTTCCCACAGCAACGTTTCCAATTCCCCCAGCAGTGTTTCCACTTACCTACAGCAGCGTTTCCAGTTTCCCACAGCAGCATTCTTAGTTCCCCCCGGCAGCGTTTCCAGATTTCTCTCAGCAGCCTTTCCTGTTCCATCAATGGTTCTGGCTCCATCCAGCACAAGCGAAGCTGCAAGCTCTAAGCTGTGCCTTCTTGAACAGTGGTGACTTTGTGTGTGATGTATCGATAATGTATCAGTATGGTAGAGTAACCACACCATAGCATTGTCTTATTAAATTATATTTATATATCTTTTATATTTATATTAGTTTCAAAAATGTATATAAGTGTTACCTTTAAGATATATTATAAATGCATTTATAAGAGTAGTCAACAGGTCATAGTTTTTAGTTTCTAAAACATTTTTGTAGCATACTTGAATCTATGCTATTAATATTATTGTCATTGTCATTATTCTTTAATTATAAGATGTATTGTAAATTAATTTATAAGAATATTTATAAGTAATGGCTTTTAGTTTCTAAAACATTTTTGTAGCATATTTAGATCTATGCTATTATTATTATTGTAATCTTCATTATTCCTTAATTATAAGATGTATTGTAAATTAATTTATAAGAATATCTATAAGTAATAGCTTTTAATTTCCAAAACATTTTTGTAGCATATTTAGATCTATGCTATTATTATTATTGTAATTTTCATTATTATTTAATTATAAGATGTGTTGTAAATTAATTAATTAATTAATAGTTTTTAAGTTTAAGTATTATGATTTTTGTAATTTGTACATTTTTGCAATTTTTCAATAAATCTTCACAAAAGGAATGCAACTTGTTTGATTCTTTAACACCTGTCTACTTCTAATAATTTAAGTTAAAGGTAAATACTAGAAAACGACGTCAAATTTCAGGAATCCCCAATAGTATGGAAATTCCCGAAATTTCCTGGAAAATGGCGTAAAATTCCAAGAATTAATGAACTAGAATATTTAGCGATTTCGAGCAAAAGGAATTCTGTAAAATTATGTTTCGAGGAATACCTCCTCGCGTATTATGTTCCCCTGATACAAATTGGCGATTTCGAGCACTTGGGATTCCGTAAAATGATGTTCCGGGGTTTTCTTGGAAATGACGTCACATTCCAGGAATTGGTGAAATGAAAGACCTCCTCGCATATCATGTTCTCCTAATACAAATTGGCGATTTCGAGCACTTGGGATTCCGTAAAAGCAAGTTCTGGGAAATTCTTGGAAATGACGTCAAATTCCAGGAACTGGTGAAATGAAAGACCTCCTCGCATATCATATTCTCCTGATACAAATTGGCGATTTCGAGCACTTGGGATTCCGTAAAATCATGTTCCGAGAAATTCTTGAAAATGACGTCACATTCCAGGAATTGGTGAAATGAAAGACCTCCTCGCATATCATATTCTCCTGATACAAATTGGCGATTTCGAGCACTTGGGATTCCGTAAAATCATGTTCCGAGAAATTCTTGGAAATGACGTCACATTCCAGGAATCGGTGAAATGAAAGACCTCCTCGCATATCATATTCTCCTGATACAAAATCGTGAATTTCGGGCAGTCTCTTTGCTGAAAATCGTCAATTTGTATCAGGAGAACATGATATGCGAGGAGGTCTTTCATTTCACCGATTCCTGGAATGTGACGTCATTTCCAAGAATTTCTCGGAACATGATTTTACGGAATCCCAAGTGCTCGAAATCGCCAATTTGTATCAGGAGAATATGATATGCGAGGAGGTCTTTCATTTCACCAATTCCTGGAATGTGACGTCATTTCCAAGAATTTCCCAGAACTTGCTTTTACGGAATCCCAAGTGCTCGAAATCGCCAATTTGTATTAGGAGAATATGATATGCGAGGAGGTCTTTCATTTCACCAATTCCTGGAATGTGACGTCATTTCCAAGAATTTCCCAGAACTTGCTTTTACGGAATCCCAAGTGCTCGAAATCGCCAATTTGTATTAGGAGAACATGATATGCGAGGAGGTCTTTCATTTCACCAGTTCCTGGAATGTGACGTCATTTCCAAGAAAACCCCGGAACATCATTTTACGGAATCCCAAGTGCTCGAAATCGCCAATTTGTATCAGGAGAACATGATATACGAGGAGGCCTTTCATTTCGCCAATTCCTAGAATTGTGAAGTCATTTCCAAGAATTTCACGAAATTTGATTTTGGGAAATCCCTTGTGTCGAGGTCCTTCTTTTCAACAATTGTTGGATTTTGACGTCCCTTGCAGGAATTTTCTCGTTTAAGTAATTGGGAGTGAGAGGTGTTGAAAAGATAAAGTCGGATGAATTTCTTTTAGTTGAGGTTTATTTAAATATTTTAATGATTTACAAATTACAAAGTAGATTATATTTAAATTTAAAAAATATTACTTATACTACTGTGTTAAAAACTATTACTTACGACCTATTATTATAAATTAACTTACAATTCATCTTAAAATTAACGCTTATATAAATTTTGATACGAGATATATTAAATAACTTAACTAACAAAGTAGATTTAAATAAAGTACAGACGATCTTAAGCTTAAACTTATAAATATATACTTATTCTACATTTCATAGTTTAAATTCATACAAATTTTAAAGCTGGAATTTACGTGTACAAACTAAGTACTTACAATCCAATATTAAATATTATTCAATATTATTTATTTAATATCTTCCGCTAACATAATGCACGCCTTCTTCTTGTTCACGATGAAATGCATAGTAATCCAGTGTACATTACTTGACCAGAAAACCTGCACACACAAAAAGTATATTAAATAACCATTTATTATGCATTAATAAATTTACTTTACTAAAAAGTATAGGTATGCTAATTTATAAATTAATACGGGAGCTTGATACGTGCTTCCTGTTTTCGAAGGAGCGAGCAGAAATGGCAAGACTCTAACTTTATTTGTTATAAAGTATCAATTGTTATGTATTTAATCTTCTATCAGCACTTGAGCGCATGATTTTGGGACAGAAAATCGGCAGATGTTAAGAAAAGAAAACAGAATGCGCGAGGAGGCATTGCTAGAAAGAAAAAATGTCACGTAATAAGGTGAAATAGTGTGGCGTTCGTCCAAAGAGAATAGTCAGGCAAGCGAATTCACACCCTAACTGATATTCCAAACTGGATTCCCCGATTGATTAAATCATGAGAATAAAATTAAATAGCTTTGATAGAAACCAAACTGTTGATTAAACATTCTTTCGCACCAATTATAAACTCCGAACGGAATATCTGAATTCCAAGATACAGATTCGGTGATAAATTGTTTAAAAATATTATTAGGTATTTGTTCGTATCTGCTTACCTTTGTGGCCGTTCAGGTGGATATCTCTTCGAGTGTTGGATCCTGTTTAGATGGTTCTAACGGAAGTTCTGTTGGAGATAGTACTTCCTCCTCTACCCTGGTTTGCCTGAGGTCTTCCACCAACTTCTCCAAGATTGCCGCCCTTTCCTGACGTGCCCTCACTTTTTTCCAGCTCTTTTACTTCTTCTTCTGTATCTCTTATCAAGCTGATTGAAGACTGAAGATGTATAAATATGAACTTAAATTGATGATAAATTCTAAACGATATTTCTTTAGTGTATACCTTAACACCATCCTTCATGATTCTACCAACAGACATTTTTGCGCTAGTGCAGTCAATTGAGATGTTCAACGCAAAAGGTTGCGCGAGTCGGGTATGAACTAATTTTTCCGGTAATTCTTTTCTCTTCAACTGGGTTACCTTAATACTCCATCGGATTGGCGAGCTTTAATTGAAACTTATTGAACAGAATTTTCTTTAATAAAGAACTGAATTTAAACAATGAGTCTTCACTTGAATTAACTAAAGACTAATTGATAACTCGTGATTGCAACTGGTAATTGGTAACTGGCGCGTAAAAACTTCTGCTGCCATGCGATTTGAGATATTCTTAATATTTGTATTTATTCTTCATATAGGATATTGCGAAGTGCGTATTTGATGTAGCACGCGATATTAAATTATATCAAAATTCTTACAATTTACTTCAAAGTTTAAAACGTAAAGTACATTATATAACAATAACAGTTAAACATTTTATCGTTCTTACAACAAATCAAATTATAGAACGATTTCTTCAAGTTGGAGTTGCTGGTGTGACACTTATAAATGGTACATTCCGCTTCCTGAATTTCTGTCTCATCGGGGAGCGTTTAATGTATTCTGGTAAAGAGAAGATTAAATATTAACAGAGAAATCCTGTCTAATTCCAGTAGCGATAATTTTCGTACCACTGAAACTTAAACAATAAATTTATTTACTTTCACTTCTGCGCCCGATGTTAACAAAAAAGTCTCGCAAATATTTAACCGGTTTGATAGGTGATGTTACAATAGAACACGACTTTCGTCTGCCAGAATGTGTTGACGAATATGTATCCCATTCGCAATTGCAATTTGTTCTCTGATAAATTCCTCCTTTTTGTGGCGACTTTGAACCATTGCGCTTCTGATCCATATTATTCTCAGCTGCAGGACAAGAAAGAAGGTATAACTATGCACCGGAATTAATGTTAAGGATAAAAATGTACAGCGAGTGTCATAAACCTTGGATGTCTTCTTCCGGTAGGGATAAACTTCGTCTCTTCTTTACTGTCTTCTTCGGCGTCGGAGACTTTATCATTAGTTTCGTGAAGGAATTTCGAACAGGACTTGGACGAAAGGTAGATCCTTTTGGTGCGGTGACGAATACACAAGGCGATCGCTTCTTTCCTTGCATCTTTGATGGTGAGCGAGCGACGCTCTTTTGGCTACGTAGCTTGAACCGTGGTTCAATTCCTCTGCAAGTTGAACGTCTCGATCCATCACCTGTATTCCGATCTGTAGTACTTATGTCCATACTATCGCCTTCTGTGGTACAATGGGAAGTCTCGGAACCATCAGACTCAACAGAATCCGAAGAAATGCACGTAGAATTTATTTCACATTCGGCTAAATTAGAATGACTTTTATTTTTGGTCATTTCTATGCCTACATCTGAAAACATTATAATCATAATTAATTCATCAGCATCAACAGCATTATTTATTACCATTTTAAGTACAAACAATCGTTACCTCGGAAGCTTGACTTTCGGATAATTTTCTCACTCGTTGTATCAATATCGGTGGAGAAATTTGACGATGTAATACTATCGTTATTACTTACATCGCTGGCATTAAACGTCTGACCACACGTGCAATGGTTATTCTTTAATTTCGATGAAGGTAAATTGCCTAATCGACCTATGTACATCCCGGAACAATCGGAAGATGTTTCCGTCTGCGAGCCATAGCTACTTTCGTTGTAATTTTCCAATATTGTAGCTAATTTCCTAAACGATGTAACTAAGGGAGAGAGCGTAGTGTTTTGCGAAGATGAAGAATAATTTTGAATCGAGTCTTCGAAGCTTTCAGTTGATGTAACACTTTTATTACATTTCTGTGCTATATCTAAGGAGTCGTCGTTGCATCTTTGGTAGTTGTCGGTCAGCTCGGATCGGGAATTGTCAATGTTAAATAAACTATTGTCGGTCGTGGTTCTGCTAATGCAGGATGATTCGGTTACAGACGGAGCAAGCTTCTCTAAAATTTCATCGAACATACGTCTCAGCTGTACCTTCACTGGAACCTCTTTGCTTAATCGGAAATATTCTCCCTTTGCGCTTGTATCTTGCTGATCTTGTGTTGAATTCAAGTCTTGCCTTTTCGCGGACGGCAAAGAAATGTAACTAGAGCTGTCGGTGAACAGAGAATAATTGGAGAGGCGCTTCTTACTCTTCACATTGCTTGCTACCGATGTGCCAATATTTTCTTCACCGTTCACCACTGGTTGATCGCTGCTCGCATCGTAAAAAACCTCGTTGTCCGAATTACACATCTCGTCGACAGATAAAAGAATAGCGTCATTTAAGTTCAAATTAATATCGGAGTCCATCCCTAAATAGAGTGACAAAGTGTGATTTCATTACGCGAAACCACTCTCCACTTTCTTTCGTAATTGTTAATTATATATATACTTTACTTAAAATACTAATCACGATTTGCAAAATAGAAATTCGACGCGGAGTTTTATTGTATTTGTATGAAATAATATTTATTTACACGCGCCGTGAATAAAATAAGAATTTAGAAGAGGCACAATTCTGAACGATTCGTTGCTAGAATAAGTTAATATTCTATTGTTTAAAAAAACTTGTTACTCACGGCTGTACGTTGAATTGAAAGAATTATCAGAGTTAAGGGAAGAATCCATCTTCTCTATGGTAAATCGAGTTCGTTACTGAACATAAAGTCGTGAAATGTTACATGTTACATTCGAATGTCTTTCGAGGAGTCATATTCTGTTTACTAATAGGTTTTCGAATGCGTAGAATATGAAAATAGATAATGGGTACTAAACTGTATTTGTATCACCTAAAGTTGCTGCCGTGATGTAATGGCAATTTTTATTTGAAAAAGTACTGTAAAAAAATGCGCATAGCCGGATTCGCGATGGACTTCAAACAATCCGTGATAAACTTCATAAAACGTAGGATAATAAAATTGTAAAATGAAATTGGTTGAATAAAGGAAAGGCCAAGTGTGATAATAAGGGGCCTACAGCAGAAACAATTGATCCTTTTAAGTATTTGTAGCGCAAGTGATATGATTTAATGCCAAGCAATCAAATAACATCGATATCGGATAATTGAAGGCATGGCAGAAAATTATTTTAACAACTATGTATATTTATTCGTGTCCTCGAAACTCGTGCTCACGAAACACGCTGTAAAAAGCATTTAGACATAAATCTTATTTACCTTTTCCTCCTTTCCCACGTTTTTTTTTCATTTTGACATTAATTACATTTCATACGGCTCAAAGATTTAATTTCATTCCTTCTTTTTGTCATTCTAACTCGAAACTCATACACTCCTACAAAGCATGACGTTCAATCAAACAAGAACTAAATTACAATTCTTTTTTAAATACCGAATCGCAACTAGAACAATGCTCCCTTTCTCTCTCTATAAACTGTCGTTTATCTAAAAAAGAACCTTGCAAATGGTCATACATTTTTCCCTGAATCTTCATAATACGCTTCTCGTAACATTCAAACAAAATTCACACGAAAAAGAACGATCGATCCAATCAATTGTGTGATCGTGTTTATCGAAGCATGATGATGACCCCTCCTTTTCCAGGTGCTCTTCTCGCATTCGTTCCCTGTACTTCAATGCTTCTTCTTTTCCGTAATGATACTATTTATTGTCTCTACCTTACAAGAAAATAACGAAGCAAACTCTGATATATGTATTGCTTGGCTGGCGTAACCGATATACATTATCCACGACCTCGTTAGGAAAGATGGTAGTTCCGTCTACGCTCTAGCGTGTTTTATAAAATCAATCATATTTGACCCGCGCAATTTATCATTTCTACGCGTGTACTAGCTAGAAAAATAGTTCTGTCTCGAGACGATCCGCGGTTCCTCTAGCGTTTCTCGTCCCTCGGGGCTGTAAGTTACCGTGTATAATCGGTGAATTAAAATTCTCGCGCGTAGCTCGAAAGAGCAGATTTCATGTCTCGATGAAACGCACTCGAAGGACTTGTAAAATGCACAATCAGCAGATTTTTTCCGCGACAATGATGATAATAATAATAAACGTCGGCTGTACAAACAATAGAAATATTTTCTCTAAATACCTAATATTTAGATGATGTTTGCTGTGTTATCTATACATAGGTATATAACAATTTCAATGCGGTCAACAAAATTTGGTAACGAGCTTTTACATCGGAGAGCTGAGAAAACACATTTTCTAACGGGCTCAGAAGAAATTGCCGTTCGGCGCAACCAATTGTACGCATGCAGGTAGATTCGTTACATTCGGGAAACGAGCAGAGTGAATAAAGTAATTACAATAATAATAACAATGACAATCACGTGTGCTGCAGTAAATTTGAGAAGCGCACACAGTGTTTCACGCGAGATCGAAATTGGTGCACGAGCGCACGAGTGATATTAACAGAAGTAAAAAGAAAAGGGAAATTTTGAAGACGGAAAGGAGTATGAAATGTTAGAGGCGAACAATACGGATTTCATTGCTCGAAGAACACTTTCTTGTGTAATTATTAATTATGCGATACAACTGGCGAAGTGGAAGAATAAAAAGGAACGAAATGCCAATGTGTAATGAACGTAAATGAAAGACCAACAATACGTACATACATACATATACGCGTATATATGTAACATAAAAGTTAAAGGGAACAGAGAAACGAGAAGAAAAGGAACATTACTTGACGTCAAATGAAAGACGGGACGAAATAATAATATCAATTGATCGTAATGATAATAATAAAAATAATAATAACGATCATAACAAGAAATGGCAACGTGCGTTTTATTAGCATAAATGTAATTTCTTGTCGCATTCTGTCGGCGCATTCGCATCACCATTTGCACCTTTTTCTTTTCCACTTTTCTATGTTGCGGTATCTTAAATAACGCTCCGTCCGTAAAAAAAAATCCCTTTCATCGCGTACACACACATACGTACATGCATAAAAATTGGCAGAGATAACGTTAATGACAACGTTTCACGATTTCCACTATGTTCACAAGAGAAAAACAATTTGAGAAGAAATTCGTTCTACCTTCTTTCTAAATTTATAAAGAGGAAGCGTAATAATCTCTCCCATAAAAATCGGTACAGAGGAATGTTGTACATTTGTGGCATCGCGTTCCCCTTCCTTTTTTCTTTTCATCTTTTCTGTCATTAAGCGATCGACTAAAGGGAGACAAGTCAGATGTGGAAATGCAGATTACAATGAATTCCTTGATTGGACGCGCTTAAAGACCCGGCACAAATACGCCAGAATTGCGTTGAAGTATCGTGGTAATCAAGAAGAAAGTAAAATTAAAATATCTACATGCCTCGTGCGCCTGACAGAACATGATTGTCTAATTTCCTAATACTATTCTTTTCTTTTCTTTTTTAATATAAATGCTCGTATGCACACCTGGCATTTTCACAAGTCCACATCCGACGATCTCTTCATTATATGATACACATTCCCATTTTCATCTGACCTTCCACTAAGAATAGTTGTAAAATTCGCGTACATCGTAATACAAAGAGAAATGTGATCTTCCACGCAACGATCGTGAAAGAAGACAAGAAAGAAGGAAAGCTGTGCAAGAAATGAAACAGGCTTTGGCAGCGGCGAAGTGGACAAGAGTTAAAGTATCAACAAAATAAATGACAAGTATTGGAAAGAGACGAGCATGCAAGAAATTATGGAGACACGTTGAAAAATATAATTTCGTTCAATTTCCCATTGATCCTCGTTGGATGATAAAGTGTATTTCATATATTTTCAATGAACCTGCTGAAGACTACATTTTTCGTTCCCTGTTATTCGATACATTTAGCCTCTGCGGCTGCGTTTCTACCGCACTTCAATGTTTCACAAATTAAACGCTGATTGAATGATATCTGACGGAAATTTTCACGTTCGAATTGTAAGGCTTGTATGGGTGTATAACTTTCTGTATCTCTGTCTGTGTGTGTATCTAACGCGCACGCAACTAAAGGAAAGAGGAAGTAAAGAATCGCGAAGAAATAGAGCGACTTATATCACAGTATCGTACGCAAAGCTTGTATGAATTCGCAGATGGAGCAACATAAAGGCCAAATGGCGACACCATACGCGCTATTTTAGTATCGTTTTGTTTTTTTGTTTGTTGTTTGTCGACGTTAATAATTGTCTGCGGAGGACAACATCGATTTCTCTCTTTCGCACGCAGAAGCAGTGATATCCGCTCGAGCGCATTTACTCTCGCATGCACGCGCTCGATTCTTTCTCAATTCTACTCTTCTAATCTCTCGCGGTTTCGCTACGCTTCCTCGCCTTGCGCACTCCATGGCGATGACTCTTTTTTTATTATCCATGGTCCATGATAGCTTTGCATGAATCTGAGGTTCTCAGTATCCATTAGTAACAAAATAATAAGCGATGACCGTCGCGTCTACGTATCCTGAGAATAAATCGGGCTTTTTTTTCGCAATTTCGCTTTCTCCTAATTGCAACTCTCTTCCGATAACCGCGCGAACTCGCATGTTGAATCTATTCCGGTCTCCTTCGTTTCTCGTCTTTCCGCTTGTTACACCCACATCCGTTTCACAATGTTACACGATTTATCGTCCGAACACGTACCACCGGCAAAGTACAGTATGTAAGTAATATTCGAAAATGCTTTTCGTACAAAACATTTGTTATCCTGGTCCTTTTAGCCGACACAGAGAAACAAGAAAAAAGGAAAGAAGCTACTGGATCATTTACGCGTATGTCATATCACAATGCTTATCTACATTCTAATTTATGTTAATCGCCAAGCCAAATGACAGATGATACGATAATACCGTTTAATGAAAGAGAAAGTATCTATAAATAAACTTATCACTTTGTAGCGTTACACTATGATAAATTCCATTTCGTTTCGCGTTCGCTTATGGAACACCTTTCTTTTTTTTTTTATAATTGACATTTATCCAATTCCACCCGCACGCAAAAGAAAAAAAAACAATTAGAATTAAAGGAACTCGAATATTACTTTATACTGTATTTTTATACCCGCAAAAAGGGGGGAAAACTTTGGCAACATACTAAACGTTGGCAGCAGCATTCTCACTCTCTCTCTCTCTCTCTCTCTCTCTCTCTCTCTCTCTCTCTCTCTCCATTGTTCTTTTTTTCTGCTTGTTTCAGCTGGGCAGCACAGCCTTTTTACCATACACGCAAAATATTCCTTTTTTCTTCTTTTTCGTTTTTTCTTGGTTTTTATACACGCACAAGCACTCGCAACAGTTTCTGCTATCTCCGTATAATCGTTATCGATAATCAGCAAGTACAATTAATAGTTAATCGAACAGCTTTCATCGTAATCGTTAATAATAATAATTAATAATATATATATACGTATATACAGCACAGAAAGACTGTTTTATACTGAATAACAAATTGTACAGTGATACAAGGCTAGCACTGAGATCGTCGGACACCGTTTTTCCTCTTTCTTTACTCTCTCAACAGGATCATCAAAGCCTTCGTTTCTTCTCACTTTTCTTTCGCCCCTTTCATCTTGCACACTATATCGACACGCCCGTAATGATAATTCTCATCTCGCGTGAGCAATGATCCACGAATATAAATATAAACGCTTCTGGAAACATTAATTAATCGAAAAAGCCTTCCCCCAATTTCACGAACTTGGAAAATCAATCGCTTTTCAATTCTAACGTTCCCAGAAATGATTAAATTATTTTTCTCGGCGATTATAGTTCGACCTATTAACTCCAACATTTGTTCTTCAGCCTAAAAAAAAAAAAAAAAACACCTCCGCTGATTTCATTAAACGGTACCGTCGAAAACTTGTGGAAGGAACCGAAGGTACAACGGAATCATCCGAGAGAATTTCTTTTATCACGGTTTTGCGAGAATACGTTAACAAGACAGGAAATAACATCAACTATCTCTCCGTTCATCATTTTGTTTTCCTCTTCTTTCGATCGTTATATTAATTTTACATCTTAGCGACGTTTTAACAGGTGAACCGAATTCTATGTCCACGATATAATTAATAATAGGGGCTGAGAAACGAGATGTGCACATGAGCGATGCGTTTATTATTCGCGGAACAACGTTTTACAATACACGCCTGATTCAGATTTTGTGCCTTCCTCGCGAGGGAAACATATTGCGTGTTTATGTTAAAGCACAGGCTACCAGGTTCGTTGATAAATGCAATTAGCCTTTCGTTGAACGAAAAATAAGCGTGCGTTTCGATTCCTTTTTCTTCGCTTATGTTTAAAACGCTTAAACAAAATGAAATCACAACATATAAACATGCACGTTTCCGGCTTTCGTCGAACGCTAACGATTTTTTAGTTCATCCAAAATGAGAAATTCAACAAGGAACACAAGCGTACAATAAGACATTAACGCTTTGCCGGTACTTATACTTCCTTTCCTTTTGTTTTACCACTTCCTTCTTCTCGTTTAGTTACAAGACAATCGACAATTAAATCGTGTACTTCGCGTATACGCGACATCGTGTTTCACAGCGTATTAGCTTCTTTTTTTTTTTCCTTTTCGCCACTCGCTACGATATACAATTTTTCTGTGGTCCTACTCTTTCCGTTCGAAGTACTTCTGCGCTAATCTCTGGCAATATCTTTCTACACAATCGTGGCTATGTTTGAACCGGTCAAAGGGGCCACGGGCTGACAAAACCCACTGCACTCTTACTAAACTTTAAGGCGATGGAGCACCTGACTTTTTTTTCTTCAATAGTTTCTTATACATCGTACGAGCAGGGATACCCTGAAGGAATATCATTTTGGAGGCTTAATGATATACAAGAATAAAATTAATATTACTTATCGTAGCGTGATGCGATACAACGATGTCTTATGATTAAAAGAAATGAATTAGTCATATACTTGTTCGCTTGTCTAGATCTTCCGAACTTGATCACTGGTAACAGAGAATTTCTTTTTCTTTTGGTAAATTAATTAAAGAAGAATGTGCGAAACGTGAAATCGAATGGTTAACACTATACATTAAAAAGCACGTGTAAAAAAAAAACGAACAGTGTAAAATTAGTAACTAAAGCGGCCTTTAATAATGTTATACCAATAAATGACATGTTATATTTTTAATATCGCTGTTACATGCTATTTAAAAAAAAAAACGGAAAAGAAAAACGAGTGTATGTGATGATAATACGAAATTAAACGACCATCGTATCCACGATGTCATAATATTGAAAATTACGAAAATTATGTTTGAGACACAGAATGATGTTACTCCAGGGTATACTCCGTACACGTATTAATGCTTTTCTTTTTTATACGAGTTAAATATCTTAATTTATTACTGCTCTGAAAGCTGTACCCCCAGCTGTACTTTTATATTACTGAACAAATTGTAAAACATTAACAGAGCTTACATTTTCTTTTCTTCGTACCCGAAAACTTTTGAAAAAAAAAAGAAGCAACAACAAAAATCGCCAATCTTAATTCGTTAATAACGAGTAACTTCACGTTAATAATAATAATAGTAATAATAATATTAATAATAACTGTAATAATAATATAATAATAGTGTAGTAGTAATAGTAATAGTAGTAGTAGTAGTAATAATCTAACTAGACAAATACACTTTCATTCCATTACATGAAACTTATCTGCGATAAACTGTTGCTTTTCTTTTATCGTCACCTTTTTAAAGGCGATAAGTTTCCACACACTGTATCATTTCTTCTTTTTTTTTTTGGCTCAAGATGCGTGAGATTTGTATCAAGTTGAAATGTATAATGCAAATTCATTCCTTCCCGTGTTTAGCTATTTCTCTTTCACATATCGAAAAATAAAATATATCGGAGGTAGGCTTGCTATGTAACAAATAGAGTTCTTACGAAAGGAATAATGTTAAACCATCTGTTTCTGTCCCTTTTCTTCTGTTTTCTCTTTTTGATTAACTACTCCTGTAAACTCTTTTTATCTGCTCTTACTAGTAGATCAATAAGAACCGCAAAGTGTATTTACTTTCCTTTTCTTTTCGATTCGAAGGATAACAACTGAAAACTCTCGAAATAATTGAAACAGAAGAACAGAAATGTTAAGAAAAAAAAAAAAAAAATGAAAACTGCATATCGGCTAGTACAGTATCTATACATGAACTATACGCATTCACACGGCCACACTTTTTATGATCACAAGCAAGTATTTTATTACATTATCAATTACCGACAATTAATAACTAATTTATTCATTAAATAAGCGAGCCTGTGTAAAAATTTAGCGTTTCTGTTTTGCTTTCCGACGCGTACGCACTTTTCCCACTGTCTCCATCCAGTTTTTACGACTGTGAGCGCAACGTTTGCAAAAAGAAAAAAAAATCAGTTTGTATCGTTCTCATCCCCGCCCATCCCTCCTTTTGAAATTTTTTATACTACTTATCTGCCGCGGCTGGAAGAAGTGACCACACTCCCATATTAATGTTAACACGTCAATCACACTATTTCCTTTTTTTTTTTTCTTTAAATATTATACACGGTGTTCAATGACACACTTTACATTCACCATTTCTCGTAACACTTCACGCAAACTTTTGTAGCTTCCTTTACTTTTTCATGTTCGGTCTTAAATACAGTACACGTTCATCTACCGACCACTATTTTTCGTTTTTTTTTCTTTTTTTAAGCTTTCCTAAAGTCTTTCCTCGAGGGCTCGCGCTGGCTGACTGACCGCAACACCATCCCTTCTTCTTTCCAACTTGGTGGCGCGTTTCGCCCTTTCCCCCCTTTTAAGATCATAATATCAGCTCGCAGCTATTCAGGACAGCTGTCGTTTTAGCGGCGTTTAGCGACATTTCTGACGGGCGATCTCAATTTGGCATAGTTAATATTAAAACGGGCATTCTTTCAACTATCTGTAAACTTTAGTACAATCTCGTCTAAGTATTCTTTCTTATACTTTGTTTCAAGGCATCGGCATAAACTCACTGTTGTCACAGCACATGCAGTTCTTGACCACTCTGACAGGATGACGATGATCTCGTTTCAGTGAAGTCTTTCTGAATCTTCCTTCGTACTTCTACCGCGAAATCGTAAGACTCGCCCCGCGGTAGGATTTTCGAAAAGGGGTAGTGTTCCCTCGGCTTTTCATTCGGAAACTTCTTTCGCTATGCGAACTTTTGCATTTTCTTACAAGGATATCTGAAATACGTTCGCGTTTTTTCGAAAGAGCGAGACATTGCTCCGTTTCGCAAACGTAGTTTATGATTTCTTTTCAGGCGAATGTCGTATCAGACGTCAATACTGAAACTCGCAACGTTGCGTTAGAACTGTTTCAAAAGCTACCTCTGGCGACTTTCTAGCGTAGAGTAGTATATACAGTCCGAACATACACGATTGTTATTAAGCCTTGTCTTTTTGTTTTCCTGGTGATTGACTATTATGTACATTAGTTTTACACAGGCACATCTCGCGCCGGATTGGCTTTACGCAATTATCACCGACTCGATTCGACTTGAAGATTTTTCCTACTTTTACTGACGATCGGGATCGAAAGTTGTTGCACCATATTTTTTTTTCTGCATTTTTTTTTTCATACAAGTTCGATCACCTTGCTGCGTACTTATATACATACTTGGTCTTGCATCAGTTAGCAGACTCTTGTGGCTCTTGCTCTCGTAGTGGATAACTTGCGATTAGAGGTAATTTTGCAGTACAAAAAAATGTTATTACCGTGTTATTTACCCCGTGTCTCTTAGTGCCCGTTTCACTGACCACTGTAGAACTGTATACGACCGCCTGCAGTTACTGGCATTTCTCTCATCACAGCGTCCCATGCTAAATTAACAGAAAAATGAAAGATATTTCGGTATCGGTCTTCTATTTTCCTCGTCAAAGTAATGTTAAGCCGAGACAAGACTGAAGTAGTTTCTTTGAGATATTTAAAAGCTACGAAACTTAATATTAAAGTCATGGAAGTTACAGTCATAAGACAACATCATTAGGTGCACACGAGATTATCCAAAAATACTATGAATATTTCTCAAGTGAAGTCTACTCACCTAAACCAACAAATGAGACGATCTTATCATGATTGTACGTCTGTATATTAACGTCTTCTTCAGGAGCCACATACAGCATCGAGAAATCTTCTTTCGGTTGATGATGATACTTTTCCATTAGTCCCGTTGGAGGCGCAGAGGGTGGTGGTAAGCAGGTAGGCGGGGGAAATCTTGGCGGATAAGCCATACACGGTAATCGTTGCACCATCACCGGGTGCATAGGCTGTTGCGTTACATGCGCGTTCGGCGGTTGCATGAAATTTGGGGTGAACTTATCGCATCTCATATGTTTATCGAAGATCGGCGGATATCTATCGAAACTGGCGATCGGTTTGTTCATGAGAGGCGGAACTACGGAAGGGGGGAACATCGTGCTGGTACTCGAAGTCTCCTCAGTCGTAGAATCCTCTGACAATAGCAATTCGTTAATTTCGAATCCGAACCTAAGTTCCGTGGGTAATTCGCTGTTTTTATTAACATCCGAGGAAGTTTCATCCAACAGTATAACCGCAGGTCTCGATGTTTTCTGCTTATTAGACGCCTGCGTTTCAACTTTCTGCGACTGATCTTTATCAGAAGCGACGCTTTGCTGCTTCGTCCTTTTCGATTCGGAATCTTCTTGTTGATCTTGCGCGGAGATCGCAGAATTTCCTGCTTTAACCCTTTCATGCCTGATATTCTGTTCCTTCGTCGTTTTCGCCAGCTTGCCCCCATCCGAATCGGTATTTTGCGATTCTTGAGACGATTTTTCATTGTTCTGAACATTGGCCTTTTGCGATTCCGTTTCATCGACTGTACCACCAATCCCAAGACAATTTTTCTCGCCGTGCACATTGGAGTTCTCCACGTTCTGCGATTTCTTTGCGGCTTCGTCCTGATGCGCGTAGCCAGTCTTTTTGAAATGTTGATCCTCGTGCGACGCCTGACTTTGTACATTTTGATTGTTTTGCGCGTATGCTCCTCGACGAGCTCGTGGCGGATTGTTACACCTCAAGTTCATAATCGTATCCTTATTATTGACATTGTTGTTGCAGTTAGGATTATTGTTATCGGAATCGGAATTGCAGTTCGTTATCGCGTTACTGAGCTTCGTTGCCGCCGTGATATTCGTTACTTCGTTCGACGTTGTGCTATGATTATTCGCGCCCATGGTTTTCTGTTCTTGTTGCGTTAAATTTTGTCGCATATTTTCAATGTCCTGCACGTATTTGATGACCTGAATATTTTTATTAATAGCTTCCTCTTGAGCCTCTGCCGTCTTCCTCTCCGTCGAGCTCTTCATCTTCGTCAAAGTCGGCGACGGCGGTTTCTCGAAACTGAGACTCAATATGTGATTCGTGTGGGTGAAGTTATGCTGCCTCGACTTCCTCTCCGAGTGTTGTAACTCGTCCAAGCTGGGATAATAATCCTGAGGAATTTTATCCGGTTCGGAAGGTGTTTTCGGCGGCACGCTAGGCCACGACGTGCTGTTTAACATGTTCGGAACTATCGTCGACATGGTTAACACCGAATTATGAGTGATATTGATAGTCGCCATGCGAGCTATGTCCGCGTAACTAGCCTGCGGTGTTCCGCCCGATGAGGTAGCTATTTTCGATAAATTATGCTTGGACGTGTTCGACGTAACTGGCAATGAATGGACAGAGTCCGAGTCGCTGCTGTCCGATTTATCACTGCAAAAAATTATCACGTTAGCGCTACTAACGCGTTTGTAGGGATATAAATTATATATTTTACAAATTTACGAAAAAAAGAAGGTGGGAATGAAAGGAAAGCAACGTTAGTTAATCACCTTGGTGGCATACTGCTCGCTGATTTCCTTCTGAGTTCCGGGGAAAGTGGTGTTCTGTATTCGTTAGAGAATCCTCTGGAGTTCTGAAGATAAGACCCGGTCGTTGTTAAGTTCTGCGCCCTACTACCGCTGGAGCTTCTCCTTTGTTTTTTACTCTTCTTCTTTTTCGTAACTACCAGAAACTCCGTTTCCTGTTCCGGCTCTGGATTGATTTTTTTATTGGAGTTTCGACGACTAGCATAATCATCTCCAGTATCATTGCAATATATAGACTGACCTTCCTCTGTTCCCCAGGATCGTCTATCACCGCGGCTATCGATAGCTGCGTCCCCTGTGCTTCTCTGTTTCGCTCGACGTAAAGCAACGTTGATCGTGCCTGTCCGAGTGTCATAAAAAAAGAACATTGCTAAACATTCTCGTGTCCATTCAATATTACTCAAGGTACTTTATAACACCGATTACTTACCATGTTGACTCGATATACTACTGGCACCGCTGGAACTGACGCTTTTCTCCATCGTAAGGTCTTCGAGTTTAGTCTTAGATATCTCTTCAAGGGAATTGGACTTTTGCAACTTGGCAGATAGCTGTTCCCTTTTGGTATCCTTTTCTCTACTCCTCGGTTTCGTTCCTGTACTAGTTTTCACTCTTACAGGATTACCCGGTTTTCCCTTTTTACTTTTAGATTCTTTATTCTCTATAAAATTAATTAAACTGTCTATATCTTCGTTGCGATGACCCTCAACGTTCTCGGCACTATATACAATGACGTTGGGTTCCTGTGTATGCTTTCTTCTACCCTTCTTCCGTTCTCCGTTATAGTTCTGGACTGGATTCCCGTTCTCGTCCAAGGATTTCTTCTCTCCGGTGCCCGTAGTATGCGCTGGATACCTGGAGCCTTCTGTGCAAAAGTGAAACGTTTCAGTTTTGTCTCAAAACAAAAATTTTAATGCACAATAATGTAGATTCAGCAGTTGTGGTATGTCACTTACCCATTGTGATATTTTGCGTTTGCAAGGATGCAGACATCATGGAGCATAAACTTGGAACTACTTTACCCTGACTAGCACTAGAACTGTTCGCAGTTCCGCCAAGAGCACATTTCACGCTATTAAATGTTTGAAACGAGAGGGCTCCGGTTACCTCTGTACCATTAACAGATATTTTTGATTTATCTTGCTTCCCGCTGTGCTCGCGGAGCGAAAAATCTATAGTGGTATCCACGGGGGTTTGAGCTATGTCGAAAGTGGTGCGCGATATATACTGAGGTCTACGCGGTTCAATAATTTTCATTTCAATTCCTTCATCGTCCTCTGTGTCTAGGGAGTGAGGCCTCTGAACCCCACTTATAGTGGATCCAACATTCCTTTCGCTAATAGTACCCACCTGAAATGAAACAAACGAAAGAAGAAAATAGAAAAACAAACGAGAATGTTATACACGCAAGATATTTATGATTTTTAAAATAAAATTTACCTCAACATCACCCAAATCGATCACCATGTAATCTGTCTTATACTCGGCTGGTGGATTATCTGATTCGAGCATTTCATTTGTGCCGTGTTTCCCTTTGTTGCCTTTCTTCTCACGCACGTCAATCTCGCTTTCACACAAATCTTTCTTCGTATCCTTCTTATCTTTTTCTTTCTCCTCCTTTTTTGTACTAGAATACGACGATTTGTCTAATGATTTGGATTTTTCTTTATTGGTCCAGTCGTACGTTGTCCTTTCCTCACAGAAACCCTTCTTCAGAAACAAAAGAAATTAACGAAACGTAACAATGTAATACTTCTACATTATACTAAAATTACGTTCCAAACAATTTTAATATACCTCAACATTTAAATTGATTAACACAAAGAAGCATGTGATAACATTTTAAAGATATTGAACGTATGTACCTTCTTATCGAATAATAAGTCTAAATTGGCCAATGAAGCAAGACTGTGTGATGCATTAACATTCGAGGGTAACGAGCCACCTTCCCTTTGTCTCGCAGATACACTGGGCCCAGTATATTTCTTATTTTTTCTCCTATTTCCACCGTAAGTATGGCTAGATCCGGATGTGAGATAAGCAAAGCTACTATCAAACTCTGAGGCAAGCGGTTGTGCCAAATTTTGTAGCGAACCACCGTGTGTTAGTCTTTCGGACACAGAGTCTCTTTTATGCCTTCTACGATTCGACCCGGGTAAGCAACGTGCACTAGCTACTATTCTACGACCTTCTTCAGTTTCATCGGCCTCTGCTTCTTGCAATAACTCCTAAAAAGTATATATTAATGGGTATTATTTAATTACTACTACAAGAGGGAGGAACATTAATATAATTACCTTAAAGAGACTTGATTTTCCTTCACGATCTTTGGGACATTTATAAGTTATAGCTTCGTCCAATAGCGCACGTAGTTCGCCCTCGTTTAGCGTAGACAAAGTCGCAGGTTCTTCCTAAAAGGAACAAATAAAAACAGAGGTTAAAAAATTTGTCTTACATTGAATATTCAATCGTAAATATATGTAACAACATAAGTCGTTTATTATAGGGACAACAAAAATATTCCTCTGAAGGTAAAATTAACAAGTGTGAAATTGAATGTAATTTTATACACTTATATTTAAAAACGATATACGAATACTGTTGATTAAAAGCCTGATACCATTAAATGGAAACTATTATGTAAGCTGTATTGAATGCGCGACACCAAATGCATTTCCATGTAAAACAGAAACACAATATTCATTTCGGAAGTATACAAATTTAATTAGAAAAATATGTTATTGCATATTATTGGAGTTTAACAATTTCTACAATTTGCGAATGCTTTGTCTGTAATCTGTAGGTGATACAGGGATGTGTTTGGCCATGTGAATTCAAATATGGAAAGTATGCCAAGAGTCCATTCAAACTATAGAAGTAAACCATAAACAGAAATACATTTAGAGATGTATTAACAAACTAGCAGCTTAATTAATTAAACCAAATTACATTCGATTGCCCATTGCTTTCATTAATTTAAGATTCGTACTCTACCATGATACAGAATTAGGGTGATAAAATATACGATCTTATTAAATCAATCAATTCTATGAAATTGTTAAGAGTAAATTTCTTTCATTTGTATGCACAATTAAATTATTTTTTATAATAACATTGTAGCTAAGTAAAATACATTATTTTTGCAACATTTACATTAAATATTGCATTGAACACTATACTACAAACTAGACCACAATATGGATAGGCACGGATATAGGTAGATTCGCAGGGTAAACTTTAGGGCTTCACTTATTGGATCTCGTGTAGAAATATAAAGACTACACAGATAAAAGTATAAGCAATGTACACTAAAATTACGATTAATGGTTATATACCTAGATACGTGTACATGCTCATAAATATCTTTGTCATGTTAATAACATATTTTTGCTCCTTTGAATCATGAGATGTTTCGGAGTTGTTCGTGTACTTTTTATCAGTAAAATCTATTGCGATATTTCTACCAATTGAATTTTGTTCGTGTAATATTTATCATTTCGTCAATCGAATGCTAACTAAATCCGTAGAAACATGTAACATTACTGTACTCGAGAGTGTACACGACTGTTTACATAACAGCAGTGAAAAAAATTATAGACCTACACGGTGTCGTTTGTTTGATCTACTTACAAAAAACTGCATGGATATTATCATGAAAGGAATATTTCTCTACCGTAGCTTAGTAAAAAAGTTGGAATATATTTCGACAAATCGTACATGATGTGTCATTTATTCTCGTGCGGTAATTCGACCAACATTGGTTTGCGGTAACCTTCATCCAAAGCGAAATATCTTATCAGAATGGCTGCCCATGTAGAGAAAAAAAAAGTAAATGACTGTCGCAGCAGCCTTTCTCATTTAAAACAGTATACAAAAATATCGTCCGAGAGGACAATGCGTTTTAGCAAGAAAACTTTTTATCGATACCTACGCACGAAAGAAAGTAAAGACCGATTACGACTGACTGCTGCTTCCAGAATATGCCGTTTTTCTAAGGACAGAAGAACTTCCTTTTCCAACTTTTTGACCGTGAATCGTAATAGATACAACGAAGCACATCGAACATTTTCGTAGCTAGGTTAATAATAAACTCTTATCACACTTCGGCAACAAAGAAAAAAAAAAAGAAAGAAAGTTATCATTCGCTTCACAGTGTTGAGTAACACATGTCTCGGGTGACAAAAAAAAGTACGTGGTTTGCGAACAATACAAACCAATCAGTGTCTGAAGATTCGAAAAGCACTCTGTTAATGAATACTCGTAAGTCCTTGGGAAACGCGAAAAGGATAGCCGATAGTAGTGAGTTTACCTTCTTCTCTGGTATCAATTAAAATAGGACACACACGAAGAATGAGTTTGGGCTTGTCCAGAGATCGATCGGGGGGTTCACGATTAGCTAATTGAAACACGAGATACCGGGGTGACTTACAGAGACGAAGGAAAAATCTGCTGGGCAGTGCCGGCACGGAATTTATATTTTTAGAGGGCACCTGGGTCGGCTGCAGTCGTCTCTCTGCCTCCGACGAATTTCTAGTCCCGTGGATATATTAGCACCGTTACGTACAAGGTTTGCGCGTTTCTGTGCACGACAAACGTGGCCCACGGTATGCCTATCACTGTCCACGAGAAATAATATCGGCAGTATCAAAAATACTGCTGGTGCCGATTTAAATGCTATTGTGACGAGCGGGCGCGGCGCGCTCTTCTCACCATGGCCGCCGCCATTACACTGAGAACACAGCCAATCCAGGACCGTAATAAAGTTGGGAGAGGGGGCTCCTAATGTCCGAATTTCTTGTCTTTTGTCAATCTATGTATAGTACTATATTGTGTATTCGTAAGAGTTGCATGATTTTGCATAAAAATTTATTCGTTAATTATGGTAATTAATTACATACAGACCGCATGTAATTTACTGCCTTCAGACTTACTTTATTAGCAATACATTTTCATTGCAAATGTAGCAGCGAACTATTGTCTCGTTGTTGCATTTATTTTGGCTACATCTCGGATGTTATTCTTCCAACAACTGTGAGATGTAAATATTTTAAAAATGTAGTTTTTATAACACGAGTTAATTTAATCTTGAGCAAATTAAGTCCCACGTTTCATAAATTAATGTACCATACATTTAAGCAAATTTATTTGTATGCAAATAGATATACAATATCGATTTTAATAATCAGGTTTTTCAAATTGCTGTAATAATCAGCATCCTACAACACCTAATTATACTAATCAATGAAAAACAAATTTTTTTTCTTTAACATTGTACTGCATGAAACAGTTTGGTTTAATCTCGCAAAAGTAATATTTAAATTGCACTTGAAGTATCAACATTTGAATTATATTTCTATATGTAGTCCACATTTAATTTCTAAAATATATAACTAAATGCAAGTTATAAATTGCAAGAATAGACGACACATAAATTTAATGCCATAGACTTCTATTGCATTGAGTATTGGATTTAAACTAAGTTTGTACAAGTAATAGTAAAACAATAAAAAAATTCATATTACTAATCTTACTTAAATTGTAAATGTCTAATATACAAAACAATATTAAGCATCGAACACAAAACATTACTTTTTCTCTAAAAACGTGTCCAATAGCATATTCGTAGGTTTATAAGCCTTTCCGCAAAGTAATGGTCGCACTGTTGTATTTAATCCATTTACACATATCATGAAAGCCTCGAGAAATCCTCATTTAGAATGTTTATATTTGTAACTCACCTGCTTATTGTCAGAGGCAACACAACTCGATGCACTTTGTGTCGTTGAATCTGTATTGGTATCTGTGTTCGTTGGAGCGCACTCTGTGTTGGAACTTTGGCTATGAACAGTCTCAACACCTACCACTGAATTTTCAGTATCTCTCTCATTGGAAATCTCACTGTTATCGTTCTCGGCAGCTTTGTCAGGTGCTACCGGTTCTTGACGATGTTCCGGCCCTGGGGCCATGTTGGTTGAAATTGACAGCGATGTGTCCACTGCTGTACTCATAGTTTCATCATTTTTTCTTTGGTGTTTTATAGTTTATCGACCGGTCTTGTACGATCGCAGAAAAGGACTTGAGATTCTTGCATTTCGCACCACTTTAATCTCTTTTATGTCGGCTTCGCCCTGTGAATAACCATCACGATGTCCGGGTGAATGATAACATTTTGTCACCGTGCCGATGTTCCACTTAGGTTATGTTCAATCGGTTCAACCGATCGTGAAATCAACACGTTCAATTTTATTCAACCAGATGTACACATAAATGGGGATAATTATTTTCAGTGAAATCGTGGGATTCAATTGATCTTCCTAATCCTCGTCGACTTTACGCGCGTACCACGCGCGCTAGTACGAAGGTGACAAAAATGGCACCGTCCACCATCCAATGTCGTGGTCGTCGATTAATCAGAAAATTGTTGTCTTTGGCTCGTTCAATTGCTCACGTGTATGTTCACTGAGACGACACATTTCTTTTCACGTATAAGAAATTTGAAACCACGATTCGTTCTCGGATCTTCGTATCGACCATCATCCCCGTTGTTGAGGTTATTTCAGATCTACTTGTCAGCTCCTTACAACTGTCGACTGGCAGAGTACGTTATGTGTATTCTAGCGAATCGAAACACGAGCTACATACACTTATTGTATCAATGACAGACAGATATTTATTCGAGTCATACATCTATCGGAAGAAGAATGAAAAAAGTGGATTGATTTCCATTATATTAGGCTTCTTAGGAATTACTTTTTTTTGCTCTTTCATTAATGGCAAAGCATAAAAATATGTGATTTTTATGTAACGCGTCTCCCTTTTGACGAAATTTTGTATTAGAATTTAACATGCATCCAAATTATTCCGTTTGTGCCAAAATTATAACACAGCAGGTAATGTTGAAATGTGTAATGTAAAATGAATGGAAGTGCTTTTCATAGCACGTATTTGGATTTCAAATTTGGAAACGGGAAATTTTGTTTTCCGGTAACAAGTCAAGCTCGATTCTCTGTGCATCTTTATTCATCGGAAAGCGTGAAAGTCCAATTTTGGTGTTAGAAAACGATGTTGATAATCGCCGTAGTTCGGAGTACTCATAAATTCAAAATGGCCGCTGTGGATATTGAAATGCACATTTTTCTCGCATCGCTACACTTGCAAGTTTTTCTTTACACGAAATGCAATCGACTGGTACCGTTGTTCTAATTGTATGCAGACGGAATATGCGAAAAGGTATTTGTCAAAGCCGTCGACAATGTGTCTGGCATTGCTTGTACACACACGCAAAAAAGTATATATATATAGTTTGTTCTGTTACTATTCTGCCGTGTGCACGCAGGACCTTGGAAGACACAAATTCACTTTGGAAACATTTCACTGTTAATTGCAAATGATTCTGCCAAATGACAAATGCCTGATCGAATCCTTAGAGGCTATTCCAAAATCGTCGCTGAATTATCGATCGCATAATGTTACTTCTGTATCTGTACACTTTTTCACGATAGCACATCAACTATACCACGATGTTTTATTCAAAACACTCGACTCAAATGTGAACGGGACATCTCGTGGTCGTGATTTATTTTGAAATACAACATTAACTCTGTTCGAGAAAATGGAAAGTAGTCCACCCGAAACTTCATCACACACAACGTCCAAATGCAACCGTACGGCCAATCAATTATATAGCACTAGAACGATTCACTTGATTTCACTATTGTTGAACGAATGTTTCTCTTTGTCGATCACGTCGGAAGGAAGTTACAAGAAAACTGACGTAAACCTGCACGGACAGTTTTCTCGCGACACAATAAACGATCGCTTTTGCGCAGAGAAACGGCGGACCAGCCGTTTAGCCTCCGAAAATGTCGTCTGGCCTCAGGGCCGTAACTATGTGTCAAGATATTTTTCTACGAATGTCTTTTGTATATATATATTTTAAATACTTTCTATTAATATTACTAAAATGTGTTTATTCAAAATAAACAACGTGTTATATCATGATTGAAATTTATTTGAATGTACTTGGTAATTCACGACCACGTATACATATGTGAATATATTTTTTTTCTTTAAGTTTATACGGGCAAACATTACTCCTATTTTATACCAAGTGTCTAATCTTGTCATTTCATATAATATAAATAAACAGAAATTGATACAAAATTGGAGATGTTGGTACATACGGCACTGTTGGTTTTGCGACTGCCACATGCGTCATCGAGATCGATATATCTCGAACTCGAAACATAATGCGATATGGTTGTCGATTTGGTCAATTCATTGACGTTAATGCTGACTGTATATGCCTATAGTAATTTAGATTAAAGTGCAGACGCCACAGGGTATACTAGGCGGATAGTTGCAAAGTTCGTAAGTCAAGAATAAGGGAGATTATTTGACATAGTCGCCCATAGATAAGTCTTTTATACTTGCTTACAGATAACAAGTTCCGTTGTACATCCAAAAACAGTGGACAGGATAAATCGGAGGCGGTAAAATGACGGAAACGGAGAATATTTTTCTCTTTGTGCCCAACATTATTGGTAAATGAATGTTTTCTATAATATGAATATTTTTTAAACTATTTACGTTCAATTTTCGAAGTCGTACACAAGGAGGAATTGCGCATAAATTTCGTTTCAAATAAACAATATGTAATAGAAAAAAAATTTGTCGGAAAAAATATCGTTACCGTGATACTCCTCACTTGTACGAAAATCAATTTTATGTATCAACTAAGTAAAGTATGTGTAAAATATTATAAGTACATGACTATAAGAAGGTATTGATAAATTCTTGTAATGTTCTTTAATGCAGATTTAAGTGTTTATAATTTGTACTCTACTGATAGTTGCTATATTATACATTGTTCTCTATTTGTAGTATGAAATAAGTTTTTGTTATTGGCTTTTTAACAGAGAATATGGTAAAGGAAAGTTGAAAGCATTGCACTTCAAAGACTTCCTGTATTGATTGGTACACATTTATAGAGTACCATTTTTTGTGTAGCGCTTCAGTACACTCAAAATTAAAAGATTATAGTCATTGAATTGAGAGTAAAATGAAAAAAAGAATTTTCAAGAAGTGAGAATAATTAAATTATGTTTCCATTATGAAGAAACATGTTTGAAAAAAATATAGAGAAGTTGGAAACAATTAAAAGAAAAATAAGGAGTATATTCACCTCACAATGAGGATGACAATGACGTTAAAAATATGATACATTTAATAACAAGATAATTAATATATGTGTATGTATTAACAGGCTATGGCAGAGTGATTTTGGCTATCATATCTTTTTACTTTATGACCACTAATCACATTATTGCAACTTGGTGTTACATTACCAGTGCACTATTAGATGCAGTGGATGGTCATGCAGCAAGATATTTCAATCAGGGCACCAAATTTGGTGCTATGCTAGATCAATTGACCGATCGCGTTGGTACCATGTGCCTTTTAGCTACATTATGCATATTTTATCCATCGTACTCATTCTGGTTTCAATTAAGCATGGCTATTGACATCAGTTGTCATTGGATATACTTGCATACGTAAGAATGAATCTTTATTGAAATATATATACATTAGGACATTACTGGTGTGCTAAGGTATAAGAAAACTTTTCTATTCTTTTATTAAATGCAAGATATTTTATTATAGGTCACTTTTGCAAGGAAAATCAAGTCACAAATTTATCGATATGTCTGGAAACCCAATTATGAGAGTATACTATACTAATCGCACAGTTCTGTTTCTCATGTGCGCTGGTAATGAAGCTTTCTATGCTGCGCTGTACCTTCTTCACTTTACCGAAGGACCCACTTGTAAGTTAGCATGCCTACGTGTATGCAGGTTTTTCATATTATATATGATAATGCATTGTAAAATATTTCTTTTATTCCAGTTCTTGGTATGAGCTTATTCCGATTGATTATGTACCTCTCTGCCCCTGTAGCACTTGTTAAATCTGCTATTTCATTGTTGCACGGGTACGTATCGTGTATCAATTTAAGCATAATCGATCTCAAGGAAAGACGGGAGCATGTGAAAGCAAACTAAAGATCCTTGTGTACATCCATGTTTCCTAGTCAAACTAAATGTGATTGATCTTCCTAATTTACTTTCAATTCCGTGCGAATTAACATTATATTTTTACTGGTCAAACTAGTTAAATGTGCCACACTTGAAGTTACGCTCCATAAAATATTTTAATATCGAGTAGATACGTGCTGCTAGTCAAGGTTTAATCTCTATTCTAGTAATAATAAACATACTGTAAGCATCGTACACTATACCAGAGTACAATTAAGATTTCAAACTATCTAAAAAGGCGCCAGATCTACCGGTTCAATATACCCTGCTATATTTTTGTATTCAATGAATAATTTTATATTTTTAACTGATGCATATAACTCGAGATTTTTTTTAGAACAAAAATTTCCATAGAATAGCGTTAGATCATTAAGTGTATTAAGTGTATTAAATGTTTTTAAATGTTTTAAGTAATCGAGTGGAAATATTTTCATTGACCCGCAGATTGATATCGCAGTTATAAATTTCTGCTGCTCATAGTTTATAGTACATTGATGTATCTGTAAATGCGATATGAAAAATGTATAAAGATCAAAGAAAATATTTAATAAATATTTTTGTCCCTTATATGTATAATATTTATTATTATTTATTACATTAGAGTTATTAATACAAAATGTTATAAGCACATTATTCGTTTGATATATTGATAAAGTATATAGCATGAGTCATATCATTAAAATTATCATTAGGTGTGTTTAGCTACACAATATACATATGTGTTTCTATCCATTCGTTACTACAATGATTTTACTACAATGAAGCTAACAATATGTAATATAATACAAGAATTAAGGATAGGTTATTCGTTATATGAAAAAGCTTGTGGTAAAAGCACTGAGAGACAAAAGAAAAAGGTGCAATGCGTATCTCATGACATTGCACGAAAACGTGCAATCTACAATTTCTACGACTACAACTTATAAAAAACGAAACGACCGAGTAAACAATACAAATATCCTTTGTTCAATATGATATTTATATCGCGGTTATTACTATCCCTGGTTTTCTGCTAAATCATTATAAAAACAACAGGTTAGTTACACAATGTAACACGTGCTTTCCGCGATGATACGGGATTTTTGCGAACATTACACAGTGCGTTTAGTTTATCGTACTATTTATCAAGGAAATACGAGTAACCGTACGTCAAATTTACCATATGCGATGATACGTAAGTGACAAAATGATCAACTAACCTCAAAAGTCTCGTTCTCATTCCCCCATCATGACCAGTCATGTTTCGGCGCCATGTTAACACTTCAAACATTCGCGCATGTTGGAAAGTTGAGAAAACTTGTGCAAATTTCTTCTTCCAGATAAAATTTTCTGAAATGTAACTTTCACCGACCACGAATGCTAAGTTGAACAAAAACGTCTTACTTTGACGCTGCTTACAGTTTGCACTGCATAGAGACACGCGAAACAAAGTACAATATTTACAAAAACAGATGAGTATTCTTCACCGGCTTACTACAGGATGATTTGCGACACGACAGCGCCAATGTCGTCACATGGCCGCAAAATGGCGGTTGCTCATAGATATTTGAACTTGCGGCTAACCATCATATCCTATTAGATAATTTTATGTAACGTAATTTTATCGTGACTTCTTTATGAATTAAATAAATCTTTTGCCCTGTTCTCATTTCAATACATGTATCGACAAAATTGTTACTTTGCAATTTTCCTTGAAGGAATAAAGCATTAAAATTAGTTCTGGTTTTGAATGTTTATTTTTCATTTTTTATATTTATAATATTAAACAAACATTGTGTAATGTTATTATCGTCATTATCATCATCATCATTATTATTATTATTCCATTGCTTCAGGTTTTCAGTATAAAAATATAACCATGATCAAAATAGCTATATATTCCTACATAACAAAAAGATTCTGTACAAAGTATGTAAGTTTTACATACGCTGTATACACGAACTACATAGCCATAAGGTGCTTTACACAGGCGCAAACAAAAAAAAAAATGTTTTTAATATATAAAAAAATAAATTATATTAATAACTTGAATGTCAAGAGAATAGCGAACGGAATAATTGACCAAAAAATTGAATGTAAATTAAAACGAAGTTGAGGAACGATTAAATTACTCATAGTAATTTATCACTCGCGCAATACAGTTATGACACTCTCTGAAAAATTTAAGTCTGCTCTCGAAGGATACACGAGTTTCATATTACCTTCCATATCTACCACCTTTACTTGTTCTACAAGCAAATTATTGTAATTAGAAGCATTTTCTTGGTCCGAGGGACAACCAAAACCAAGGACAATTAGCTCCTTTAAAAATTCGTCCAATACGTTTCTGTTAATAATTTGAATTACATTACATTAGAATCTCGGGGATATTTTGTTTTCAGATCAGTAAGATTAATGGTTACTATTACCTGCAAACTTGATACGACGTAGTACTGGTTACCTCTATAAACATGGTTTGAGTATTTACCGACATTTTTGTAATATCACTGTTTGTTATCGGTGGGAATGATATAACTTGTTCCGTAGCATCCAGCAAACATGGGAACATAGGTTTGCCTTCCAATAAGTAAAGATATTTGTGGATGCCAGAGTATACATTGCGCTTCTTTTCTTTTCTCAAATTGTCAGCCTCAATTTGTAATTGTTGGAACAATGTGGCACCGGTATAAATTTTATTACGCATTAATGGTTTAATTTCTAATTCACCTGGTGGCTTTGCTGTGTATGTTAAGTCACCTAAATGTTAAACATAATGTTAATAAAATATACTTTTACGAATACGAATTGTAGATGTTTTTGAGAAATTTACCAGGAGGAATTAATTTCAAATCGTGCGTAGCAATTGTAGCTGCATTTCTCTTTTCGCATATTCCATCGTGCAATTTAGTTTGCAATTGAATGAATTTCTTGAAACTCTCCTCTGTGAAGTTCAGGTTTCTAACTATACAAGCTGCAATGTAAGGTCTGACATTTTGCACGTGTTTCGTAATTTTAATCAATGGTGCATCGTTTGTTATTTTTAATACTCTCAACTTGTGCGTTAAAGCATCTAAGATATTAGCATTATTTTCAGATTCCGATAACTTTTGCGTTTTCTTTCCTCTTTTTGACTTCGCATTCGAATTAACAGAACCATCAGTTTTCGGGCAATGTAATTTTATGTATTCTATTATTTGTTTAGTACGACATTGATCAACCAACTTCGATAATCTTTTATCTGTCAATATATTTCCCTTCAAGTGAAGTTCCTTTAGCTTATTACAATCGGCTAATTCGCCTGGGACAACTACAATGACAAAAGAAAGAATGAGATGAGCAGCGTAAGAAATATCTTGCAAATTCTCAAACAAGAATTACCGGAAATCAAATTGTCAGCTACGTTCAATATCTTCAATGATGGAAGCTGGCTTATAGCTGACGGAATTTCTTTTATTCGATTCCCATTGACATAAATTTCAGAGAGATGCGTAAGCTCTGCGTAACATACATCAGGAAAGGCTTCGAACTTATTGTTCGAGAGATCCAAAACGCTCAATTTAACATTTGTGACTTGACTGGGCAATACTTTCAGAAGGTTTGCACTCAAGTTCATCATTGTCAATTGTGGAAGCTTGCCGATTTCGTTCGGCAAACACGTCAACTTGTTCCTGGAGCAGTCGAGAACCTTCAGCTTTTCCAATTTCCCGATCGTGCTCGGTATCTTCGAAATCTCGTTCGAATACAGCACCAGGTTCGTCAGATTTTGTAAATTCTCAATTTCATCGGGCACATCTTGCAAGCATGTATGCGTGATATTCAAATAGTTCAAGTGGTGCAGGTTAAACAAAGACTTATCAAGGCCCTTTTTCTCAATTAATTCAGAAACTGCAGAGCCTGACAACACTAACTCGTGCTTATTTTCTGCAGCAGCAACTTTGATAACGTGCCATGAATTATCGAGCGTCATCCTCACTGAGTGTTAAATGATTTTCTATTAAGAATAGAATGTCGGCATTTGTGCCGAAAAAGGTTACTTTGGTCACTTGCCGGTTCGTGGAGTTTAAAACGTATGCGTTCATAACGACATCTACCAATATGTGATTCAAAAATCTCGGTCACAAAGGGATTACGTATGCCCAGTTTTTTATTCATGTATAATTGATTGATGAGTTTTAGGACGAATGATTATGATACATTTCTAGATTGAAATGTACTTACCAAATAAAGAAGTTAGTAAAATATTTAAAAAATTGTGTGGTTCTCTAATCAATCCCATTTTGCTTCATTTGCCGTGAATAATTTATTGAAGAGCAATAGAGTCAACAATTATTTGAAAAATATAATAAGAAATCATTTAACTTACAGATCTTATAGATCCTCAGATTCTCGGTTTTAATCTTAGACCTCAAATACTAAAAACTTTTGTTTAGAAGTCAAAAAAGTTGCATAGGAAAAAAGTGGAGTACATATCCAATGGAGTCCGCCCCTTTTCGATACGGTCTTTAAGTTTTTTTTTTTTTATTTATTTGACGTAGCTAAGTTTAAGTCTGGCCTATGTGTCTCGATCCTTAAGTTGTCTGCAACGGAACGCTATAACCATCTCGTGGTAAAAAAATGAAACAAATGTAGTCATCTGGTTGACATTACTGTTTCAAAGAAAAATTATTTCTTCGGCTTCGGAGCAGAATTATTTAATAAGTGACAGCTTAAATTAAAGCTAAGAGTTTCAGCTACAAACCTGCAAAATTCCATGACTATTCCTATTCTGATACATTTATTATAAAGATGTTATTTTTGGAGGATACTGTTAAAGATTACTCGTGAAATACAACTGGAAATCATTTACATGTCATACCAAATTTTTTCTGGGAATTCAAGCTTTACTTTGAGCCCTGATTTATTAAAAAATTTTGTCTCAAAACCGAGAAAACAATTTTTCTTCTAAACACGAATTTCAACCAGGTGATTAGATTCGTTTCATTTTTTTACCGCGATATGCCGTATTAAATGGGGATGGAACCCAATGTATGCACTCCAATTTCTATAGCAATTTTTGGGATCTGATAAAGCTGCAAAAAATTCTTTGGCCTCGCATTTACCAACAAAGTTGCAGAAATGTTTAAGGTTTCATTTTCACGTTAATTCTATATGATAATTGTCCTGTTTCGGAAGCGTTGGCCCATATGTAAATAACGTTTCTTAACGGGTTCTAATAAATGTAAATTACCTTATATACGTTTAGGGCTACAACTATCTGGTTTGCATAATAGGGAAGAAGGTGTCATGTACTTATCTTTTCACGATTCAACGATTGCGTTCGAGTCATGTTACACATCGAACCGGTTTTGAACAGTGCTCACCTCGATACAGTTTTTTTTTTTATCTTAGACAAGTACTAGTCCAGGCTTGAACTTGCAATAGCGATATTCAATTTCTTACCGAAGAAAGAAAGAAAGAAAAAAGAATCCTGCGCGACAGCGACGTAGGGAAATACAGTTTTGCGAAATATCAATTATGTAATATGCATGAGAGGACCATTTAGGTGGAAGATAGATATTTAAACGCGTTTATGATTCATTGACGGTCATTAACAGTTATTAGCTAGTCGATGTAAAAAAAAAAAAAGAAGAAAGGTGACAGATATTATAAACGACTGTCGTTACACAGGACACCAACGAACAGAATCCCTAATTAAAAAACTCTGTCATAAAACATAACAAGTTGCGTGGCGTACGTGCAACACTATTACCGGCCTTGAAGGTTCATCGTCATCGAGTGAAGGAACCTGCAAGGACCCGGGGAAATATCGAGTATCGATGACTGGAGGGATTTCTTCAGTAATAATTCTATCTGGATACAGTGCGGAGGTGGATGTTAATTTCCATCCGCACGAGGGACTGTATAGATCGACGTTTAAATACTTCGCCACTTCAGGCGACAATGTCAGCTCTACCAGATTTTTATTTCGTTGCGACTTTCCTTGCATGCCACTAAATAATTTCGATCGGTTCGCCTTTTTCAACGAGAAAGGAAGTGTTCGTGTTATTTTCGAATCGATATCAGAGGTGCAGAATTTAACTTCGGCAATGGAAGGCAGGAAAAAAGGGGAGTAAGATTAACTGGCAGGAAATTGGTCATTATTTTAAGATGAAGATAAGAGAATTGGAGATTTCAGGCATTTCAATCTTCTGCGATTCTCTATCTTTTAGATACATGTTTAGAGGGGATTGTGAATTACATATTTCTACTTTGGCACCTTCCGAAATTGTCTTTTAAAATAAAATAGAGGCATCCCCAGGATACTGTACAGGAAATGTTTAATGTGAAATATGAAGAACTCACGTGAAGATAAACTCAATTACTTTTCATAGCATGTACACTTGCTTATCCCAGCATTTGACTTTCCCAAGAATGGTTGCACTTTTAAATACACTACGATTACAGAAAATCCTAATGTCCACCAAACAAACCATTTCCCATTCAATGTCACTTGCTCGTGACTCCCACGCAGCGGAGAGTAAGCAGAAAAATCATCTCTTATGAGTCAATAAATATTATTTACAACCTCACCGGCATTCGTTCCCATGTTACACCTCCACGATCGTTATATTCCATGCGTTAAATAGTATGCACGTCGGCCAAAGACTCGTGGGAGCCTTCGAGGAACCGTGGCGGGCAAAATTTGACTTCCTGTTACCCAAAGTCCACGGTTATCAGCGCGACCGTCCCCGATCGCTTCCGCATCGAGCGGAAGCATCGAGCGAATTCGCGGGTGGGGTTTCTCAGCTGCGTATAAAGTCAGGAAGAACCGGCTGATATTCGTCAGTGGAATCGTTTCGAACAGTAGCGAGAATCTGCTTAAAAGTTCCTTGCTTTCTTCAAAGAAAGTTCACGATGAATCGTTCCTACATTGTAGTACCCTTCACGTTCGTGCTTCTCACTTTAACGACAGCCTGGCCGTTTAGGCGTCGCGACGTGCTCGACAATTCGGTGGACAGTCCCTACGGAGTGATCGCGCATCTGCAACACTTTGGAGCGATGCTGTACCGCGTTCCCGATAACGAAACGGGGGTGATCGTGGCGAACTGGCACGAGGGTTGGGACCGAAATCCGGAAGAATTGGGCAACTACGCGGAGGGTGATATTTTGTTCCCGCCGCCGCTCGAGAAGAACGGTCTGAAAGCGGAAACGGCCCGATGGCCCGGTGGCGTGGTACCGTATATGCTCAGCCCTTACTTTAGTAAGTGATAATCCGCGATATCTTTTTTCATTTATGCCAATATTTGAAGAAAGAAAGAAATTCTTTGGTCGATGCACTGCAGAAGATACATTAATTCGACTGATCGCCGTTGCTCATACACTCGAACGTTGGCGAACGAAGTTTTCCAATAGAATCGAATTACAGATACAGAGCAGAGGAATCTGATTTACGAGGCGATGGACGATTACCACAAGTACACGTGCATCAAGTTCAAGCCGTATACCGGGGAAGAGAGCGATTATATCAGAATCACGGCGGGTAATAGCGGTTGTTGGAGCAGCGTGGGACGAATCGGTGGACGGCAGGACGTGAATCTTCAGGTCCCAGGGTGTTTGGTGAAGAAGGGTACGGTCATACACGAACTGATGCACGCGGTTGGTTTTCTGCACGAGCAGAGCAGATTCGAGCGGGACGAGTTTGTCACGATTCGATGGAATAACATTCTAAGCGGTAAGTGATCTATTGTTGGTAGATTAAAAAAAAAAGGTTTGAAATTGCAGTTCTGATTGGCTTGTTTGTGAAGCGGATTATGCAATTTCAGTACACTGGCAGTCAAGTGCCATAATTTCTGTGTATGCAAATGGCACGAATTTCTAAGTGTTACAGGACTCTTGTATAATATCTTTTCAATTACGTATCATTTTCTGGATATTTTCTTTTTTACTCGTGTACCTAAACATTTATATATCTTGAATCGTGGTGAACGGATTTCCCTCATTTGTGAATTCTTGTGGTCGAAAGTCTATTGCACGTATGAATAGTTCAAGTTAAACATTTGCTATTGCTTAACACAGCACGATCTCGAAGCAACTTATAATTTATTAAAGACCATGCCTCGAGAATTGGTTACAAGTTCATTTCCCTGTACTCGTTTCATACACGCAGAAAATTAGTCCAAGTTCACTTGAAAATGCACGCGAATAAAGCATCACTATCTATTTAGGCCATGAAGGAAATTTTGAAAAAGCCACGAAGGGGACAACCGATGCGTTTGGTGTCGGATACGATTACGCCAGCGTAATGCATTACTCCGCGAACGCGTTTTCCAGCAACGGACAACCGACCATCGTGCCAAAAGTAAGCAATACAGTAAGCTAAAATAATTATACCTGAGATAGTTTAGCTGATTGGCTCAGGGTGATTTTGCATATTCGAAGGATTTGTTAATGACAACGTGATACATTTCAATATTATATTGCCTGTCGCGCACTTGCTTCAAGATTTCAGGAAGAACGATATATCCCTTTCCAGACGTCTTATAAATTTTCAATCTATTTATTTACTATTTATTGTAAAATCACAGTACATATTATGTGATCATATTCTCCGTATGGCTAAAGGCTAAAAGAAACCATTCTTACCTTGACACCAAAGGTATTTTTATATCTCGTATTGAATATTTTCTTCGGCAATATGCACCAAATCGAACACTTTATATTCCCCTCCGTACATTTTTGTCATACACATGTTTGAACCTTCTCTCAGCGTTCCTGCGATTTTTTTTCCACAAATTCACATCGACCTCGCACATTTTTTTTTATCGCAAACCTACATAAATGTTTTCACGAAAGAAAGAAACTGCATTTTGATTTGCCACAGCCGAAATGAATAACTGCAATAACGTAACAGGAAATTCGTGTTGCGCCCACGTTTCCATATTCTGTGCTTGCTTGCGTAGGAATCTGGTGGTGGCCTTCTTAGTTTTATTGGCGACATATTCCAGGGTTCGTCGAACGTTCAGCTGGGACAGAGGGACGGATTCAGTAAGAGGGACATACAGAAGATTCGGAAGATGTACAAATGCAACAAGCGGCGACGAAGCAGCTATTGGCTGCCAAGAATATAATCGACGAAGCTCGAAGGTCCTGTGGAGACTTTTATTGGAACGGAGTGGAAAGAAGAATCGGGAATCTAGTCTTTTATAATTTAAGTTCATTTTTTGCGTTAATTTTAAGCTGCACTTAGCTTTATCTCGATGAAGACAAATGAAAACGAGCCGAGTTTGTCTTTTTAGAGAAGAAATCATGTGCGTGTGCGTGTGTGTTGTGGGCAGTAGACGATATTAGAAAAGCTTTTCGCTTGTGTTCACTCATTTCAAATATTGTAATGATGCGTGTGATAAATAAATGAATATTTTAAAACTCATTGCATTTCTCGTTTCAATATTCCACGAGAATTGTCCAAACATTGTTTTTCGCAAAAGTAATATCATGAATGAAAATATACAGGGTTCCACGAAAAAAGAGAAATTAACACAATTTTGATACCCGATCCATGACGACGAAAGCTTTTGACAAAACATTTTTCGGATGAATTCAATCCTTCTCGAGACATCCCACCGCCTTCGGGCAAACGAAACACCCTGCACAATCGTAATGTGTTAATAAAACATCTAACGTAGTGCGTACACAATATATTCATGCGACACGCATTGTCTCGTATTCCATTTGAAATATGACAAAACGGAGGAGACAAAGGGAGGAAGGAGAAAAATGTGTAAACGCGATAGGATATGGAATATTATGCTTCTGTATGTTCAAGGTCTGCATATTCTGCATTTGTCCTGCTGGCCTCCTAGCCTTGGTGAAAATATTCGAGGGTAAGACCAAAGACGAACTGGGTCACTGAGATAAATTCAGCAGGATAGAATATGTGAACGATATGCATGAGTCTGTAAGAATAGCTGCTGGTATATTGTCGCATACAAAAATAATACCAAACTTGATTTTTGTGCGACTTCAAATAAAATATTTCGAAGAAGAATGTTTGGCATTCCGAGATTTGCACGAAGAATAATATGAAATGTTAAGCATAGAGTATATGATGCGTATATGAGATTCTAGAAAATTAGTGTCTTTTCATAATTTGGGACGCACGCACTTGACATACATGAGGCAGATCATTACTTATTAAGAGTCTCAAGATTAATCTACGCGTGTAGATATGAAACGCTGCAAATCCTTGGGAATAAGAGAATATTAGCAATAGATAACGCTCTGATAATTCATTGAAGTTCGTAATATAGTGCTTATTTGGGATCACGATATATCCTTTCAACCCGTTGATTCTATTGCATTGCAAAATATATTGCCTCTACATTATATACCAATTATGCTATTGCACAAATCATATTATAATTGCAGAATCTTAGGTAACAAAATGTTAGCACGTAAACCACACCTCGCAGGTAGAATAGCGACAGGTAAATATTAACCTTTTGTCACTTTAAATCGAAAGTTTCTTATCATCAAAAGTGTCCGTGATTGCTTCCGCACGGAAGCGTCCATTGAATGGACATATCAACGGCACACCTATTCTTGCACGATATAAAAGGCGGGAATCGTAGCAAATTTTTTGCCAGTATTTCACCACAAGAAGTACTTACTGTTCGCGATAAATAAAGGCTGAGATTCAATTTTTAAAAAAAATTTGCTAAATAAATCCTTAGTTATAAAAAGAACGTGATGCAAATGTCAATCGGAATTTTGTTCACGTTCGCCGTGATAAGTTCCATGCGCGCAGGACCGATTCGGAAACAGATTAGTACTAATGGAATCCGTGGCTCCGATAATTTAAATTCTCATCTTCGATATTTGGAGGACTCTTTATACGGTATTCCGGACGATGGAACAGGGAAAAAGGTGGCAGAGTGGCATGCGAACATGACTACCAATCCGGAGGAATTGGGATCCTACATAGAAGGTGACATCCTATTTCCACTGGGAAATGGAAGGAATGGCCTCAGAGTGAATTCAGCGAGATGGCCCGGTGGCGTCGTCCCCTATGTCATCAGTCCATACTTCAGTGAGCTTTTTTTTTATCGTTAAAGCGGAGCTATCAATATTAGGAGAGTCGCCGAATAAAACGTCCTACTAGATAAGATTTAATGCGACTTCTAATCTTATATTCATTTTTCGTTGACGCGAAATAAGATCTAAAGGACATCTATAAAACTATTTTTCTCTACATCTTTCCTTGTTCCAACGCCGATAGTTTTAGCGTTAATCAAGACCCGTGTTCCCATAATATAATTAATGGGAAACGCATTTGTAAGGAGCAAATCGGTTTCACAGATGTCGAGCAACGTAGATTGATATACGAGGCAATGAACGATTACCATAAGTACACGTGTGTCAGATTTAAGCCCTACCGCGGCATGGAGACTGATTACATCAGGATCACGGCTGGAAATAGTGGCTGCTGGAGCAGCGTGGGAAGGATAGGCGGGTGGCAGAACGTGAACCTTCAAGTACCCGGCTGTGTAACAAGGAAGGGCACGGTGATTCACGAACTGATGCACGCAATAGGCTTTCTGCACGAACAGAGCAGATTCGAACGGGATCGATACGTTTCGATTCAGTGGAGCAACATTATGAACGGTGAGCCACGATTCGACTTGTAACAGCAAGATTCTGTGAGACTTTCGTGAATGTTTGCTCCGGGATCTATCAAGAAACTAATATTGATTGATATGCAGCTTGTGTTGGACGATTGTTTCTCAAACTGTGCAAGATATTGATGTCGGTAGTCGTAGTGATTATACTTTCAATGATCTCTTAAAATATTTTTTTTTCTATCCAGCTATTCCAGCATTAAATAATATTAATTGAACAACTCAGCTTTAATTATTGTTTAGATTGTCACTTTAACAGGGATGCTTCTTTTTAGGGCACGAGAGCAATTTTGAAAAAGCTTCGAGAGAGACTACAGACGACTTTGGGGTTGCTTACGATTATGCGAGTGTGATGCATTATTCATCTTATGCATTTTCAAAGAATGGAAAACCCACTATACTACCCAAAGTGAGTAGGAAAATGTTTCCTCTTCCTCAATGTATATTCATTTGTTTATGTTACAGATATCAACTGGTTATTACAACGTTGCTGGTAAATACGTTTACAGCAACGTTCTGATTGAACTGGGTCAAAGGGAGGGTTTGAGCAAACGGGATATCGAGAAAATTAGAAAAATGTACAAATGCAACCGGAACGGTTGACCTATTTGATTTTACTTGTTAAGCATCTTGCTACTTCTAGCTAACTAATTCGCTGACAAAGTTTATCCTAAATCGATTCACCGGAATTCCGAAGCTCTTCGAAGCTAATCGAAGTAATTGTTTGCTGATTTCCTGTTTGAAATGCGTCGAAACTGGAATAACGATTCTGATTTGAGCAAATGTGTAAAGCTTGATTCCAATTTGCGTTTGTTGAATCGCGTATGAGTAGTATACATAATTTATTTATCTTGTATATACAGTTGTATCTAGCATAGCATACTTTATTTGCTTGGAGATATGTATTGCTTCATCTTATCTTGATGCAACAATAATGCATGACTTGATTTATGATCTGTTCTGCATTTTTTCTTGTTTAGGCTTTTATGGCTTTTATTCAAAGTCAATCAATAAACATAGTATCCAACGATGTAGATTACATTCATTATTAATGTAATCAATACTACTTTTGACCTACTTACAGTAGTCGATATCTATCTCTTTCTTGGACAAAAAAGGACTCAGAGCCGAGGTAGCTACCGTCACAATTAAATGATCTCTTTTGGAATATCTAATGATTCAGCTATCTGCAAACATCCAGTGATAAAGCATAATTGCTTATGTTTATGAACTCCCCGATACTTATCTCAGTGGAACTATGTATAATAAATGTTATCCGTATTTTATGCGCACGGCGCTACCTTAGCTTTCCCCGTCGAAATACTGAAAGAAATTCGTAGTCGAAAGCACTACAATTTTTTAACCAGAGAAACGTTCATGAAGCGTTCTGTCTTCCTTTCTTTAAAAAAATGTACATCAGATGTATCAAAATTGTCCCAGCAAATAAAAAAGTACGTTCACCGCTTTTTCGAAAATGACTCCAACGAAACACTTACATGTTTGTCTGTTTACCGTCTAGTTGATTACCTCAGGACTAATAATGAAATAACAAATAAAAAGAAAAACAAATCGATTACCTGCATCCGCAACAACTAAACATCTGCTTCCAAAAATACTGTTTCACGAGTTGGCGGTTAATTGTAAATTTCTTTCAGTGAACCGAGGCACTTCTGTTTTCGAGGAAGTTCTGTTTTTCTGATAGAGTCTGGACTCAACCGATCCAGGTCCTCTTGATGAAGTCGGCGGCCCTCTCGCCGATCATAATTGCGGGCGCGTTCGTGTTACCGGAAACGACCCTCGGCATGATACTTGTGTCGGCCACTCTGACACCGCGCACCCCCCGAACTCTTAATTGATTATCCACCACTGCCATAGGATCGTCTGGTGGACCCATCTTGCAGGAACCTGCTTGATGATTCTCCGGTGCTGTGTCGTGTTTCACAGCGCATTGCCAGTATGCGTCGCAACCGAATTTCAGGTGCTCGCAGTTCTTAACGGGCGTACGGTCCAACTGAAACCCGTATCTGGAAGGAGGAATAAAAATAACGTTGTTTAGAATGAAACTGATAATTTCTATATCCTTCCAATCATTAATTAAGAGAGCATTTTTTTTTAAATAACCTGTATTGCAATTTTATGCAATTACTATGCAACCTGCTTGATATCGATAGAGATTATTAAATTATCGAAGATTTATTATACTCATAAGAATAAGATATTCACGTTTCAAATTACTTCTCGTTCGACCTCAATTGTTCACAACACATCTTACCCTTACATTAACCATAAAAGGATCCCCATATTGTGAAACCATTGCGCAAACATATCTCCAACTATCAATTTCAATTACTTGATCAATCTGACATTAATTACGTATTTAAAAACATTGTTTCACTGCTTCGTGTAAACATTGCGCAAAGAGATCTCAGCTATATTCATCAAGGACCACAACTTTCAACGTGCATTCCACCGGAAAACAGCGACAGTTTCTCGATTTGAACGATGCTGTCGGTGTAAACTAAAAGCGTTTCGATCAAAGGAAAACGATACCCGGACTTTACACCTGCATATTACACCTGCGCAAAACTGTGAATGCCAGTATACCTGCTGAGGGCCTTGGTTTGAGACAGCTTGATACCGAACTTAACAGCCTCCACGAGGCCGGCAACGTCATCAGGGTCGCTTAGATACTTCGGGTAGATGAGCGGCTTGGAAAGAGGGTCGTTGTTCCGCAGTCGAAGATAACCACGGCTCTTCGGATGCAAATACGTAGGGATAATGTAGATGGTACGATTCGCACCCTTTGTTTCGCCAACCATTCCGGTCTCAGCGCAGTCCGCTAAGTATCCGCCGAAAATAAGCTGGACATCCGGGTGATCCTCCTTGGGATTCGCGTACTTCGTGTTTATCATCGCCGTTACCTCGGAAATACCTGTGAGAGCATGGATAATGGTAAATGTTCAGTAGACGTGTAATATATGAGGACCAACGTGAAAATAATATTGAAATTTAAATAAAACTACATTTCGGTTGAAGCATTTCATGTTGAAATTATTTATCAGTTGGTTTTTAGAGATTTTTAGTATTATCTGGTATTTATAGCTTTTTTATTGCTTGGTAAATATAATAAACTCTGCAGATAAATCTAATTTTTCCAACTTGCATTTTTTCTATAATTATTAAGTTATACGATGTACATTTTGATGCATAAATTATTGTAAAACAATTATTTGCAGATGATAATTAACATTTCTACAAATGTGTCGCTTGATCATTTTTTTCTTTTTTTGCTATGAAAATAGAGTAGTCCAACTACTATAATTAATTGCAACCAGTCAGAGTTCCCGTGCCATAAATAGCCGAAGAATTCGCGACAGCAATGTAACTTTTCTCTCTGAAATAATTGTCGTGATTGCGTCTGCTACAACACCCCTTTGAACCGAGAAAATTGAGAAAAAGAACGGACCAAAAAATGGGCTCCCTCGAGCTACTCCTTGTTCAGAACCAGTTTACCAGCTTCGCATGGAATACCTTGAAAAAGCATTCGGCTCCGCTTATTAGCAGCGCACTTGCACGAAAGGGATACGTAACAGATTTAACCGCACGCCGCCATGGGAAATTAGGATCGTTCTTAATTAAATTCTCCAGAATTTAGATAAGCACGGGGAACTTATTAGAGAGAAAGAAAAAGTGGTAACTCTTAATGCTACTGCGATATTTGCCGGCTTGTAAAAGGGGAAATATTCCAGCCGGAGGGCAGTTAAGTGACCCGCGTATTCTTTTGCTCTTAGTTTTTGGATCAAACGATGGCAAACAGATCGATCGAAGACGCGGTTGCGAAACGAAACGAGATCATTGTGCAACCCGCTTTCACTGGCCCGTGCATATGCATGGATGCTCTTTGAATTCTTTCAGATGCAACTCCCATCATTTAATTAATTCTCGCAAGGTCTCATTTCTTCTTGGTATTTTTTCTTTTACAAAAGGCCAGCGGGTGAATTCATGAAAGTGGAGTCGCGTATTGATGTTGCTTATACATATTATTCGATGGTTTGGATAATATTTATTTCTATGAATTAGTTCTGCGCGAATGTAATATGATAATGTTTTACTCTTGTTTCCTTACCTGTGCCTGACATTAAACCATCCCTGAAGAGAAGGTACTCCATCGCGGTGGCCCAGTTCAGGGGAGTCGTGTCAGTGTCATTGATAGTGAAGGCCAGCGCGTAGGCTACATGATTGTGAAGATTTTTACCAACGCCCGGCAGATCGTGAACAACAGGAACACCAACCTCGTTCAACTCCTCTCGAGGGCCGATACCGCTGTTGAGCAATATTTGCGGCGAGTTTACGGCTCCTAAAGGAAAATTAAATATCTACAGGTGGTCTTGAAAGCAGACGAACTGGACATCTTCGTTTTATGATCCAATGCAATATTACAAGAACAATATAGTAGCATGTCCTTGTTTTAAGATGTGAATCTAATTTTATTTGTAGAAATTTAGATCGAGAAATAAATAATAATTCCACACTTTCCTTGTCATTTTTATCTTTCCTGAGCCTATTATTAAAGTGGCAGGTAAGAAATTGTTACAACATTATTATTCACCTTCCACGTCCTGATAACCATCGAAGACCTTGTACACAAACATGATGGATAGAAAAAAGAGCATTAAGCTGATTAGGAAACCGTGCTACATTTTGGACAGGATGAAATCAATGACCATAACGGTGACAAAGGGACATGTGTCATTGGCAAGCACTGAAATGTAATTATGAGTATTTTTTTCTTTCATAAAAAGATTTATGAACCTGTGTGACCTTGCGGTCAGTGTGCTTCATTATGTAATTATCGTCACTCCATTTGTATCTTCCATTTTTAAATGAATTGTATTAAAATAATTTTTTATGTTAGAAAATATACGTGCAATAGTTGTTTTTAGTAGGGACGAACGTCGTCCAGTGATTTGGAGTTAAAAATGCATTGCAAAGTTTTGCTATCCATCAATGCGATTTTCTGCTCTTCGCTAGTCTGTTTCACGACTAAAATTGGAAACGGAGAATTAAGTTTCCATATAGAATCACATGATCTCGATATGGCAAAAGATAATTTGGACCAGGGATTGCTAATTCCTTTACATCGGTAATGAGTATTTTTATTTGAAAAAAAAATTGATCCGATTTCACCCTACTTTCCTCTTTTGACCTACGCATTTGAAAGTTGATTGACAGCTATCATTTCGCAAGCTGGATGATATTACACTGAAGCACGACGTGGATAGTTATATGATACCTAATTTTATATGATACGTGGAAGGGAATTATGTGAATTATCAAAATTAACCAATTAAGAGAAACGAAATATACTATGTCAGGTATCAGTTCGTTCGTTCCTCAACTTCCATAGACTTTTAAAAGAACTAAGATAATACTTTCGATAAATATATTACTGCTTTCACTTTTTCCATTCAACACTACAACTTTTGCTAAGAATCATATTCTGCTATGCGAATGAGTCAGTTCTCCCATTTTTATAATCATTTTCTTTATCGTAGTACAAGAAAAACGTCGTGTAGTAGATAAAAAGATTGCATGAATTTTAACAAGATTTTTGTCCAGTGTTCTGGTACAGGTTGTAATAGTAACTGTTATTATTATTCTTACTTTGCGACAATGTAAGCAATGTTCTTAACATATTCCACGAATAGAAGATCGATGTAAATTGCAATCAGTCTTGCATATAAAACAAGTACATAAAGTGTTCGACTTAAACTGACTGAGAACCGATAACTATTCATCTATTCAATTATTCATGTCATTAAACTAATCATTCAAATATTCATGATTAATGTGTAACTCTTTTTTTTATACTTTGCTATTTTCTTAATTCAGCATGAATTTGTGGTAATTAATTTCATGACACCGACCGCATGTTGAATTTCATAAATGTATTAGCCGATTTTAATCAATATTAAAGTAATTACCTCCGCTGACGACCACTTCCTTTGCCACGGAGACCCGATGAATCTTTCCATCGTGGACGAATTCCACGCCAACGGCCCTTTTGTTATTGTCGAAAAGGATCCTGGTCGCCGTGGAATTGAGCATTATGTGAAGATTTCGCCTGTTCCTAGCTGGACGTAAAAATGCGCGAGCCGTCGAAAGACGGGAACCATTTCTCGAGGTCGTTTGTGCTATAGCAAATCCTGTATGAGTCCGTCCGTTTAGATCCGCGGTACCGTATCCTGAACCAAAACGACAAAAGAAATTAGTTTTATCCTTATACAGCAATTTACCATTTTATTGACCGTTTCAAAAGCTCTTGAATTTTCAATTTATAAATGTAAGTTCTCCGTAAAAGCTCTAACAATAAGTGGCTTGAAATAGCTGATAGTCCCAACTTGTAGCGGGCAGCACATATTAAACATTTAAATGATGTTTAAAGTTTATTATACTCGGCCCACGTAAATTCATGGAAGCAACAAATTCATAAATGTTACAATATAAATATTGATCTCATTCTTTTCAATCTTACCCATCGTCTGTTTTACCTATTCGTTTACCTTTGAACTTTGCAACAAACATCACTCGACTGCATCATACTATTGCCCTAGTAAATTGCTGCAAGTATCACGCGTCACATGAAATCCCCGATCTTTGCATTAAATTGTAATTATCCAGTTTCTTCGCCCTTCTCGCGATTCCGAATGTAGAATATCGTTAAAGTACATCGCTAACAAGGTGTACTTAAAAAAAAAAGTAGGTGCGGCGAAATGTTACGTAAAATCGTCGCGAATCCATGAATTTCTCCATTACGAAATCGATCAGCCTTTACTCTTATCATTGCTTTCAACCTCGGCTATTCCTTGGTGGATTTTTGCGGTGAAACGGTCGATCAATATCGTGCGCTACGCTTGTAAAATTCTGGCAAGGTTGTTGATGTCCGTCCCTTATCGATATGCATTCACTTATCGAATGATTCGATGACAAAACAATAGGTAAAAATTGTACCACCTTCTATTGGAGACCGCGAGCCACACTTGTGCAATCGCCTTTTTGATGGACGCCGAAACGGGTCATTAGACTCGCTCCGGCCACAACAACGAAATAAAGAAGAAACGAGTTCTTCGTCGTCGCGTAATAACTGGTTCGGTTTCGAGCGATTCAAGCTAAGCAGATTGCCCTGTTGTTACTAAATTTTCTGATATTTTTTTTCGACTTTCTCGCGCGCACTACTTTTTCCTACGACGACGGCTTCTAAACGGGTTCGAAAAATGAAGTTATTGAAGCTTGTGTGCCAGGAAGGTTTCTTACTTTACGTAAGAAATAATTATACATATGTGTAATTGAAAAATAGCAAATTCAATTAAATGATTATAAGATATTGGATATATTCAAGGGTTCAGCTTTGGGGGGGTTAAGAGGAAAAGCAATTTAATCACTGGATCAAAGGAACTAAAAGATATCGTCGCGGTAAACTAAAGTTCCTTTTAAAACGAAAAGAAGCTGTTTGTGGGAGGATAACGAAAATTGTATTTGGATGCGTATATCGTGAATTAGTTGGAACTAATTACTGCACTGTCCTAAATAAACGGCGAGTGACCCATTTTCCAGTTTGCATGCACTTACGTATTATCTTATCTTAATTCTTGTCGTGCACAGTTTAATCTTCGCTTACCGCAAACAGTATCTCGTAGTTAACTAATAATAAACGATTATTCGTCTCGTCAAGATAAAAACAGAGGACTAATAACGATTTGGCGTACCAAGTTCTTTTCCAGCGTCAAGGATGGCGTGACTCAAGGGCGGATGATAAGGAAATTGTGTGACCGTGAGTGGGCCGCCAACTCCGTGATAACCATAATCCATGGTATTTGCCTGAAGATTATCCTCGCTCCTGATGAAATATGGAAGGACATCTTGATACGACCATCCTATGTTGCCCAGCCTTGCCCAGTCGTCGTAATCCTTTCGCGAGCCCCTCATGTACATCATCCCGTTCATAACGCTGGTTCCGCCCAGCACCTAAACAACGTCATATATCATTTCTTTCTACACTTGACATATTCACATAACAGTTTTATTATGCAACCGCATAATAAACGTCCACTATTTCCATCTTTATGGCAACGTCGCGTAAAATGCATTGACGCGACGTTACGCAAATCGCATTAATGCAAATAAGGAAACTTGGACGGACAAAGTAACAAATATAATTCAGTGGACGACAAGATCTGAATAATCGAACGGACAGGGTAATTTAAACCACTGACGAGCAACTTTCCTTTCGTTTGAATAAATATTACATGAAAATTTAAGTTTTGCTAGTTTCACCAAGTTAACATACCTTCCCCCTTGGCCAGTAACATTTACGGTCGTCCTTATTCAGACACGCACCGTCTTCGCTTTCGGTGTTGTACTGCCAATCGATATCAGTTCCAATGAAATTGAAGAAGAACGAAGGTATTTGTGTCCCAGTGGGCTCGTCTAGTCCAGCCTCCAACAGCAACACCGAAAACCTCGGTTCCTCGGACAATCGTGCGGCAACTGTTGCGCCGGCACTGCCACCTCCGATGACTACGAAATCGTACCTGGAAATGAGCATAAGTAACATCCTTATTAGTACCTGGTACCTGCTGACAATTAAAAAGTAAGGAATCCGAAGTATAAATATCATTGAGTAGAGGGACAGTTAAAAAGCTCTCTCCTGGTTACAACATATTAGCCACCAGAAAACGTTCGTGAAGTTTTTCTAGCAGACGCAGATTCAATCACCGTTCTTTTGTGCTACTTTATAAAGATGATGTGACAAATAGGGCCATCATTGTTCAAGGAGGCAGAAATCGGAGCTTCTGAGTTTATGAATTGGAACTTTGGAAACCTTGGGCCAAGGTCTACGGACTTCAGGATTTCATTGAGGTTCGAGGACCTTTGTGGTCCAGTAAGTGTGGTCCGAGGACCTCTGTTCTCCACCAACCGTGCTCCAGGGCCTCCACGTAGTTCGAAGGCCTCTGTGTTTCACCAAGTGTGATCCAAAAGCAGGGGCTTTCGTTCCACCAACATTTCCAGTTCACCCGTTTCGAGTTCCAACTAGCTTGAACTTGATACAGGGAATCCATCAAAGGCCTAAACTCGCATAGAATCCTACAAATAAAGTTGTCTGGACAACTCGTCCCAAGCTCAGCCTTGTGTCAGTTAAAGAGAAGGATGCCGCGCAATTGCGCCACTCTGAATAAAGTTACAGTTTTACTTTTTCGTACGTGTTTAATTATCGCGGCTATCCCACATTCCCTTAATGACAGAAGTTGACGCGTTTTCGCTTCGATTCTGACGCGCGGTTGCGCCTTGCAAATTAGAAACTGGGTTAAAGGAACGAGAATCCTATGCAGCGGCCGAGCCGAAGCGAAAGGTGAGTTTCCGAGGAGCTTGTTGGAGACGTTCTCGCGCCATGTGGTAATGGTATTTTGAATGCCACGTGAGACGCATGCTAGCTGCATACACTTTGTGAAATGTGCACTTTGCCTACCGGAGGGACGATAACTTTGTACGCTGAAATATAGGCCCGAACGGGGCGTGTGTATTTTATTGCTACTTTCGTCGAGTAAACGACACATTGCCGGAGAGAACGCTTTAACTCGAGAGTCACGAAACTTCGGTAGTATGACAAAATACCTATAAACCTAAATTGAATGCTTTCCGCAATGGCTGATGTGTTTGAAGATGAATTCAACATTGCCCAGTGACACCCTTTTACGATTCTTAATGAAATACTCGTTAAAATATTATATTTAATTTTGTCACACGAAACTAGAGGGTTTCCGCAGCTACCTAAAACACAAGAGAACCAGTTTGCCTCTGCAGAACAAGTTCCTCATAAAAATTTCGCCAATTTGTCTCTCTTTTTTCAAGCTAGCAATTTTTAAAAGAAGGGAATCTTGAATCCTGGCGCAGATAGGCATATTTTATGTACTTTTACGTACTAGTTTGCATAAATCCCGTTGCTTGTTAATATCTCTGCAACAAAAAGTAACTCGATTCTACACAGTTGTTTTCATTAACCCGTGCTCCGACAGGGAAATTATTTCTATCGGTACAGTGGTTATTACCGAACTACCACCCATTAATCATCGTTCATTACCACGATACAGTTTCCTCAGCTTCTAATTACAATTCGTTGGCAACGATCTGGCTGTAGAAAGAAGTGAGACTCTTGCACCAGGATCGTGTCACTACGTGTCGAATTATGTTGGAAACGCGTGTTACATAATTCACAGCGTGCATGAGAAAAGCGATAACGAGCTAATTAAGCCCATACGAGTATTGTATGTTTGTACATCACAGGATGATCACTCTGGTTAATTCTTTTAATAGTGGGGACAAAGAGGCTGAATAAATAACGATCCGAGGAGAAATAATGGAAAACAAATTCCTCCTAAACATTGGAGAATTCGAAGAATCGCTTCTACAGATTAGTATTCCAAGTAACTTAATTTGCAACACTTTTGCATCCTACTTTGCACCATTTCTTATACTCTCACAGCCCCATGTAATCTTCACTAAAATTTACATATTACTTCAGCTTTCGCTTACAGCTACGAGCTGATTCCGGGATCTCTTCCTAATTTCACTGCGTCGCCTAATAACTCGGCTCACTGGTTCGCGGCTGACCGAAACCGTAAGGAAGATCTACTTAAACAGCCGATGCTGGTTGCTTCAACCTGTATCCGGCATAAATACAAATACTGATCCCTGGGGCTAGGCGTGACGCAACGCTATGGGAAAATCATTGGAACAATAGCCTCGGGTCATTACGCCTGGATACACACGCGCAGCAATTTCGCGAACTGCTGTACGCATGGGTGCTCGCGTTTCCGAGATACGGGGACAACAGACAAATTTCTATTAACAGCTATCCTTACGATGTCATTTAAGAAATCGGTAAAAAAAGTTGTGGTTCCTGGTCGAACCATATTATTGGCTCGATAAGATTCTTCCGGATGCGTCGTCGTTTCGCTCTGGTTCTTTGTTCAGGCTTTAATGAAACGGAGCGACGTCGCATAGGGAAGAGGAAGGATTGATGCGAATAATAACGCGGAAGCTGGACGGAGAAATGGTGATGACGGAGTGAAGAGAGAGCGGTATGAGATATTAATGATATCCTATAAATATTCCGTAGTTGTTTCAATTTAATTCCGTCCGTGTATTGCTCAATAATTAAATACTGGTGGTCTCATAATATTTGTATGTAAGTAATTGAAATTAAATAAATTACACATTTCAGTATTTCACGAATGAATCGTTTCTAACATTTTTTAACATTCAACCGCACAATATCAAACTTGCAAATATAACTCTGCAATGAAAAGTGGCCGTGGAAGAACAAATACGCTGGAATCAAAACCGCATAAACGCGAACAGATGTCAATACACAGACGGCTGGAAGTGATGGATGCGACTCGAGCGAGGCCAAGAAAATGAAATACAAATCCTTTCGGTATTTGCCTGCCGGCCAAACAAAATATCGGACGGCAAATAAAACGGAATGGAAGTGAACGAGCAACAGTACCATTGATCGATCGAATTATATATTCAGCAGCCTCTCTAAATTCAAAAACTCGCGACGAAGCTATCGGAGCGATCTCTGTTAGGCCACCGATTTTACCATTAGTACGATTCATCTGCCGCGTCTGGTCGCTTGGGTATTTCAAATCGATCGCGATAAGCTAAACGAGTTCCTTTTGTTTTTATCGAAACATCTCCATCAGAAGGGGTGTGACCAATTTCGTCCGATCGTGAACCGGGCTGAGAAAGAACATAATCCGTGGGACGGTTGCAACCTTGAGCACTCGGAGATCCTATTTTCACGAATAAATTAGATTTCGTTTCGCCAAGAAACGCACACACATGTGTTGCGAAATCATCTGTACCGTTTTGTGAGCATTTATTCTTTGCTCGTCGCGTTGGAATTGGTCTGAGTCCAAGAGTGTCTTAAATTCGAACGGGTTTCGCTTCCAAAGTGGAATGTCCCAGCCAAATTATGTCGAAATAGATGCGAGCCAGGGATTGGGAAATGAAGTGCAAGTCGTTCTCTCGAGGCAGCGCATCTTCAATTGGAAAAACAATATTTTTGGTCTTACCTCGAATTAACGTTAGGAGGAGGCTGAGGTCTGTTGCATGGGTCCTCGAGATCGCACTGGCTACGAAGAAACACCTCTAAAAGACCCATGAACAGCATAAAAGACGAGCCACCGCATGTGGATGCCAGCGTCGGTCCGGTCGAAGGGGTTAATGGACAGTTACAGCTCATCTGAAACGTTAATGAAAACGTTAATGACAGGTGACAGCTATTTTAATCAACAGTGAAAGCGTCGTCAACGCGTTTGCGAATTAGCAAACTATTACAATCTATAAATTAATTTTTTGAACAAACCACGTACTGTCTTGTTTAGAGCAGAAACCTATGACGAATGGAAATTTTAATTATCAGCGGAGTGACGTGGAAATGTAACGCTCCAAAACACTGGTTGGAATCTTAAGACAGAAGATTGTACAATTATCCAAGCGAACTTGCACTATTGTTCGTTCAGACTATAAAGAAAGAAGGAAAACCCAGTTGGTAATCAACGTACTTTCTACTTGATCGCTTTGTTCTCGACCCGTTTAACTGATAAAAATTCATCGGAGAGGAACATCGGTGCTAATCCACGATGCGCATTGTTCACTTGACGCTTTCTAATTGTGCCCTTTCCATGTGAAATCGTTCATTCATTTTGGTCCTAGATAAATGTCCCTCGATTTGAAATCATCAAAAACATTTATACAAAAGAGGCAGTAGAATATACTATACGATAAGCTTTTTAAACGCTTCTTTTCTTCATTTAAACTACCATTAAAACATCTCCACTTCCTCTGCAATTAACCCAGACCTGGCTCGTGCGAAAGCGTCCTTAGTAAACCACTGTTAGGACCCCTCGGATCCTTTGAACTCTTCCAGCCACCAACGACAATCCAGCCAATTATCCCGATTAAATAATTTATCCCGTTCCAGCGGAACCAGGAGAAGGAAAGTACGAGAGGATAGAGTCGGGTCACGTTGTCTCGCAATCGCGATCGATGCAGCGAATCCACGATGAGGATGCCGACCCTCCTCTATCCTGTCCTGTTCTTAAGAACCATTCTCAGATCGTCGCAATAGACAAGTTTCCTCGAAGAATCGTGTTTTCCAGTCGCGAACAGGCCTCTGTCCTCGCGTCTTACAACGATGCCACGCGTAGGTACCCACGTTTTTTGCACGTTGCATTTTTGTACTTTCGACACTGTTCATTGTTCCAGCCTTTATGTTATTGCTATAGAAATGTAAATTGTACGGAACGCGATACTGCTTACGAACCTTATTATACTTTTAATCTATTCGGGAGAGACTCCATTGTCTTTGCCTGCTTTTCTATAAGGGTGGTTTGACGAAGCGGAATCAATGGGATCGCGAATTCGCAATCGTTCGTGGGTTTCCGTTACTGTTACGTGACTCATGTTGTAAGATGTTACGGTAATCTGCGGAGATGGGATGGAACATTAGGGGAGAGCGAACAGGAATTGCGAATGCAGTAGAAAGTGGATGAATATCGATGCAATTGGATCGTGAATGGTGAAATTATGGGAGGGAAGAGTTGAATACACGCTGGGTTGGGTGTGACGAAATGGAGATACTGGTGGAATCTTCCTGTTATATAGAACTAATTGTTACTAATTTACTTGTTACTCAGCTACAGCAGTAATTGTTCAAAACTTGAATCTTAAGTAAGTCAGTTATTGGACTACATTTATTCCTGATTAGCAAACGTTGATCTTTCAAATGTTAATGTACGCAAATGGTCAATCATATTTTGAATACCTTGATATTATAGACAATTATTGGAGTGCATAAATAATTTTCAAGCGCATATAAAGACTAGCATTTCATCACAAGTAAATAAGTAGTACAATATACAGTTATAGATATGCAGATTTTTGCACAATCCACTGACAAAGTCACAATTCTTTCGTTCCCATTTTTAACAAATTTCGCAGTCCGATGACAAATGATCGTCCTCTCGATAAATTTCCACGGTAATATCAATCAAAGGTACATGTTATTTTAATCATCTCTCAATAGTATCATTATGCATACATATATGATAATTTCTATCGTGGAGAAAAAAAAGTCTTCAACATTTCAGCCACCTTGCCAATCCACTTGATCAAGTCGGACAAGAGAGCCACGTGTGAAAAGGGTATATCTGCTGCGTGAATGTATGCACGCATGTACAAGATCGTGCGTACGTACCTTCAACACCGTTACGTTCACTGACCGAGAACCACGGTCTCTCTGCCTCGATTACGAAAGTCACGCAGCTTTGCAGCTTCATTTTTTTGTCGGTTTTCCCGACCCTTTTTTTATATTCCCTTCGACGACCCGATCTAACGCGCAACAGGCTAATTGCGCGCGGTTACCTGTCCCGATATCGATCGCGCCGGTGTCGAAACCCGTGAAGAATGATTTTCGTGGCCTCGACCGAGAATGTTTCTTATCAGAATACTGGCGAGACTTACAACCTGGAGCAGGGTTGAAACGATGGACCAAGTTTCTGGCACTGTGCACGTTTTTATTACCGAATTCTATCAGTGTAATTTTTTTTTTTTTGAATATTATTTATTTTACTTCGATGGGACTCATGCATTATTTTAATGATAATTTATTTGCTTTCGCGAATGCTATACACCATTGAGATTTGCTATTCTTTTCTGTGATATCTTGTATGTATAGTTAGATACCCTCTTTCTAGTTATGTAATGATATTCGTGCACTCAATCAGTCGATTTCCCAACGAAAGGTTCATTCATGTCTATGATCGTCGGGAAATAGAATTGTATCAGCATCTGTTTTAATATACATTTCATAGCTAGACGTAGAATCGTGGTAAAGGAGACGAGGAAGAGTCCCACACTTTCTTTGTTCATCTTCTTTGTGAAAGAGAAATGTTCATGACTGCTAACTATCTAATCTTTGTAAAGTCGTACAGATTGCTGTAACAACGGTCACTCAAATAGTACTGTCTGCTAATAAAAAATTCACGGAATATGCAAACGAATTATCTAGTTACTTCCCTCGATTAATCTAATATCATCAGCAATGGCAATTTTACAGAATTCACTGTATTACCTGAATCGAAAAATGAAACCAGGAATAAGGTATTATATTCATTATAAATTAAATTTCACTCCAACAATTAATGATCATGAAAATATCAATTTTCTGGGAAACTTCATTTACGATCCATAAAACTATACGAAAGCCCAGGAATTACGTTTATGAATCCTCGTTTTACCATTCAATGGACGATGCCATAAAAGTAATTTCTTGAAACACGTACATTAAATTTAATCGTTAATTAACATACGTAACAGAGCTTCAGCAATGAAAAAATCATCACGGAGGAGAATTGTCTAGCGAGATTTAATCAAGAGTTTCGACGTTTCGTAAAAGTTGGAAGCTTTCCGTACGTAATGTTTGTTAAATAAAACAAACATCCTTCTACCGCTGACAAATCATTCACGCGGGCCAGTAAGAAAAATTAGGACATTGTTATTACACTGATAAACAGGGAGAACGTAAAACAAGAAATATAATGGACCTGGTGGGAGTATTTCAAGGGAAAGGTAGAATGATTCCACGACTCTTAATGTCAAAGTACCTGCACAGAGGCGAACATCAATTGCGGAACGCGCATAGAAAATAAATAGAATGACAATTTTGTTATAGAATGAAACTCGTAAAAATAATTCGTGTAACAAAAACATGCTGAGAACGTTTGCATGTACGTGTACTCATATTTACTTGCAAGCAGTGTTCGTTAATACCAGGTCAATTAAAAGTCTGGACATTGTATTGTGCTGCTCGTTTTGCCCTGCAAACTGGTTAAATAGCGAAGTGTATATTTTTCACTGGTCCGCGTTTCTCGGAAAGAGGAGTGGAATCTTTAACGTCCTTTTTGCCACAAGCCAGATCAGGATTGAATAATGCAAGTTTTTTTTTTGGCGGTCGTTCCAGGGAGTCCTTGGTGGTAAAAACATCAGACGTGTTTTTGATTTACGTACTTAAATGTTGTTGCTCCGTCAGTGGTCAAATAATTCATTATGCACTACGATTAACTCTTTTCTTTTGTACTCTCCTGGATGAAGTTTTTTTTTTAGATGCATCAGAGTTGCCCCGGGCAAGCAATGAAACGACTTCTATCTACTTCGAGGAACAATGTAACGAGCGATATTTTGATTATTACTTGCACTTTAGAAATAAATACGATGGGAAAGTTAAGAATTAAACTAGCCAGAAATAACGTAATATGGATTTTTTAAATAATTAATGTTGAGGTTTGAGAAATTAGGATGCAAGGTTTGATAAACTACGATCAATTAAAAACAGAATGCGCTCGTTGCGGAATATTCTCGGAAGTTGATTATTCGATTTGCTCAATTTGGACCCACACAACATCGTCCTGATTTTTATTCTCCGTTGGAGAGAAACGTTTCACATAACGCGCATAATTAGATTCAAACTTCAGATTACGCATGCGTGTTGATTATCTCATCGCGTCTTGTATCAGACGTACAACCCTCTCCCTCTTGTTGTCCTCCCGTTGTTACACAATTCACGCGACTTCGCTTCGCTGTAGCCGAGTATTGTTTAACGGAAAACGTGAAAGAGCGGAACCCGCGATTATAATTAGCGCGTCTCGCAACGTACCGTTTCGGTGGAAAACTTGTCCGACTTCTTCCGCCAGGAGGAACGATTGTCATACAATGAGTAGCCGTCGGCGAGATGAAATTTTTAATCACGCCTCTTCATTTCAATAGCAATCTTTCGCGTAGAATTGTTTAATGTTATATATCTACCCTCAATTTCCCCACCCGTCGTGATTTATAAAGTGCATTAATTATAGTGAATTTCTTGCAAAGTCAATGATATGCCGCGTTACTTTTTTAAGATATATGTACATATTGCGCGGAATCAATAGTGAAAAATAAATTAACTTCGAATTTAATTAATTCAGACGCGAGAAAGATAAAAAGCTACACTGCGTTCGCTTTTAATACGCTAACATCTCAAGTACCAAATGTCTCAGAAAATCATAACAATCCGTTCCAATAAAACAATCTATTTTATGCACTACATGGTAGGGTATTGACAAAGTCGAGTTAGAGGGACAGGTGGATTAAACATTTGGTAAGAGTTTACCGAAGACATTGCGAAGGATTGCTCTAAAGCATAATGAATTTTATCAAATACTGTTACAATTCAGATTAATAAACGACGCGGTCCATCATCGACAACTGCGTGTCAAGAAGTAACTCACCTTTGGTAGGTCAAAGCCCTTTACTGTCCGCTAAAGTGTTTTGCACTTGCAGCACCGAGGATCCCCGGCACGTTCACGTTCACGGTACGCGAGGCAGGAGAAGGATCGTAGTTCACGGTACCACGGTCAACAGCGGACTAACATGATACCCTTCCCCATCACGGTTGTAATATTCGACAAGTTCCACCACTTTCTTACCTTCCCTTTTGCCAAGTACCAGCTTATGGAAATTATTCGAGCGGTTGCTTACCATCTCGTTTCTTTAGCGCCGGCGGAATTCAGCGTCGAAGAAGACGCGCGTGAACTTTACGAATCTTATTCAGATATCATTTCTTTATTGTTTCACTTATTATTCGCTGGATATTTGTCTGCCCTGATTTTTTGAAATGCAATTTTATTCGTCATTCTCGACGTGTCGATCTTGCGATGAACGAAAATTACATTTTCCTTCGATCCACCGTTAATTAACATGTACATATTGAAACATTTAATTAGTTCAAATTCTAATTACATAATGAGTTTCACTTTGAATCGATAATGCCGAAGCGACATGATGCAAAATTGAAATTCATCTGATCGTCATCTTCAGCTGCCTGATCGACTAAAAATAACACATTTCTGAAAATCTGGCAAACGCTGTTCGTTTAACTATCGTTTGTTATAAATAGTCTCCCCCCGATTGTTCATAGTAATGGCAGTAGTGGTCTGAAAAATTCATTCGTTGACGTGAGACGTATTTTCTCTGAAGTACAGCGACAGAGATCTTGAAGAAAGTAATTCCCGCGTGTTCACGGATGTGTAGCGCAGGGAATTTTAATGACGAAGGATTAATGACGAGATGGAAATATTACTCCTCGTCTTTACGTAAGCCGTCTTACCATTCTTTCATGCTTCATTTCAACCAGAATTTTCAGAGAAATGGAGCACTCAATGACAGGCATCATTTTTTAATATATATTGACGCATGATATTATTCGTTTCTTAGCAGTAATACCACAAAACAATAGTTATTGTAAATTTTATAAAGTTCTTAGTAAAAAATGGGACAGAGCATCTGTGTTGTCTCTAATAATAATTTATAACTGATATGCATCTGCTTTTATTTTCCCCATAAACTGAGGATAATATTTTTTTTTAAATAATTGATATCAAAAGGCGACTTTAATACAATCTGTAAATGTCGAAAATTCTTATTGTATCCACCTGGCTGTAATTACTAAAGCCAGCTGTAAAAACATCGAGTATGCGGACTTACTTTTTATTTTCTCTTCCTGTCCACCATTGCTTTTAATTTTACATAACATGCAAATTATATTGCACAATATTTTAAAGTACAACTCAAGATAAATATGATTTATAGAGCACAATAAAAAGGTTACCCGTTACGAATACATACGAAAAGCAAAACTTCTAAAAATTTCTCTAGTCTTTAGAATCTCTATGTTAACAAAGTTTCCCGAATAACAGCATGTTATTTTTAAGAATGTTAATTTCAACTTTCCCGTTATCGAGCAAACAATATTTTTACCTTTCTAAATAGCTGTCTCTAAATTATCACCTTCGTCCTTCGTGTGATCATATTCCCCATAAGTGAAGTCTTGAATTGTAATGTTATCATTGTTAGCACCATAGCTAGGGAAATTGTAAAAGGGTCGTATCATGGGTTCCTCGTTTCCATAAATCAACCCTTGCGTCTGCGAATCTTTTTCCTGTTGGTCAAATTAGACAGTCGATTTATTTCGAGAGTATTGGTTTCAAAATTGAAGCGTTCCTGCTTTAATTAATGTTCCTTTAAGAGTTTCTTTTTTAGTTTATATTCCATACTCATCCAAAAGTATTTCAGTGCATTTTGCGAGTTATCCTTACTCCGAAATTTTGTGTTAAAAGAAATACAAACCTGTTGTAGTTCTACATTCGATAAACTTTGTTCCATCTTATTTTGAGTGGAGATTCTGTTGTCAAATTTTGGCTCGTCTAAAAAATGCGAATCTTGAATACTCTTTGCCTTGTTAGAGATATCATCTGTATCAGTCTTCTGTGGTTCAATTACTGTAGACGGTAATTCGTTAGGGAATTCTTCGGCCGATTCAGAATCAGCATTATTTACAAAGAAACTTGTCACTGCACTCTCATCTGGTTTGGGTTCTGATTTTTTACTCAAGCGATCATTTTCCTCGTTTATGGCTTCCATCAAGCTTTGCAAGTAAGGCAAAATGCTCTCCTTGTTTTGTTCAAGAAAGAGATTCAGATCCATCGCAGCTTCGTCATCATCGGTAATTTGTTTTAATGGCAATTCCGATGGAACATCCCCTGAATGATCTGAGTCATGGAAATTGTGAACTATTATGCAAATTGTTATCAACTGTACAATTAATTTCTAATAAGTGCATCATTTCCAATTGTGCGAGCTAATTGTTAATTAATTTAATAGCAATACTATTACACGAGAGTCTTTCATTTAAAAGACCGAGATACTGTGGTAATAAAGGTGAGACTAATTCAAGTTCATTACTATCAGAGGCGAAAACGATTCTTAAATTGAAACTTGTAAAAGAACTACAAGCGTAGAGTATTTTTCTCATGATTATTGCGTAAACAATGAACTTGATTGTAGCCTTTTTTTTGTAAGTGTAGTCCAGGACAGTGGCAGGAGTAAGTGACGAAAAACGGGTTACATCATTGGTCTCGTGACTTTCTAAAGATACCGAGTCAATTATGTCGATCCCACTGCCGCAGAGAAATGAACGAAAGTCAGTCAATGTAACGGCATCGTAACATTGCCAATTAAAACAATTGCCCCGTCGAACTGTGTTCTCGAGTAATCACAGTAATCAAAAATTGTTGGCCGCAGTTTCTTTTTTGCTTTTTTACGCCTGCCCTTAGTGTCGCGAACTGTACACCATATTTTCTGTACCGTTGTCGTTACGCTAACGATGTTAAATCCCTTTAATTGATGGCCTCTGGCTAGTAAGAGAAATGATAAATCATATTCGCAATGTTTTCTTTCATCGATTTCAATTAGACAGCCACGTGTTGTTCGCGAATAGAATCCTTGTAAGAATTTCAAGTTAGTATTGTTTCTTCTGCAAATTTTTACAATTAAGGAAAAAATATATATAGGAAAAGATATCGTTCGGTTGAATTTTAATTCATATGCAAGTAAAGTGAAAAATACTACTTTGTGTTGCTCGGATATTTATTAGAACAAGGAATATGTGAACATTTCGAAACTATGTGGAGCAGTGTTTGAAATTCTTGCAGCTCGTAATTAATTGTTAATTGGAATTGAAAATTTCAGTGACTAGAAACTATGATGCGTGAAATGAACTTACCTAGCTCATCAATCATGGTGCTGATTCTCTTTTCGACATTATTTGTGAAGTTTCTGTCGTCACTGTCGTGGAGAAAAAACTGATGCGCATTTTTGTGAGAATTTTGGTTGTGCGATATATCCTCGCTGTCTTGAGAATGTTTTACTAACTTCCATTGGAAGTTTTGATTATCAGGTTCATTTTGGGAAACATCCAACGGGCTCTGGAGAATCGTAATCGAATAATTGAAATGAATTTCGCAGTCATTCGAAATTCTAACAGTGGAAATTAGTTTTTTTTTTCTTCACCATTGCGAAAATCTATATGAAATTTATTACTCACCCCTTGATAATGATGCTCGATGTATCGATCATCAAAGTCTTGTGGCACGCTCTCAATTGTCGAGAGGTGCAGGGACTTGACCAAGTGTTCCAGCAAATCGAGGGGAACGTTACTAAAATATTGTGCTTTGTCCACTAAAATTTGGTCCTTTGACGATAAAATAGAATCTTCGCCGATCGCTCTTTCATTTAGGGGTAATTCGCTTTGGGGATCTTCGCGAAACCCAGGCCATAAGGACCACGTCTTGTCCTTGGTAAACGATACATTCTTCCACTCCTGTAATGTAATGCTAAACGTTAGTGAAGTAATAATTCCAAGTAAATAATTTGGAAACTGCACAAAGAATACACACTCACAAAAGGCAAAGGATTGATCCGGTCACGGGACACTTCTCCATTTTGCGAAATTACTCGGTTCAGATTCCGGAAGTCAGAATCGTAATTACCGATCGGAGAGTTATTTAATTCTCTCATATTTTTCATAGGATCCACAGGATAGTGTATTTTGTAAGTATTTTCACTCTTTGGCGAACGGAGAGGGAACGATTCATCTCCAGCTTTCGAAGGATTGTTCAGAAGATAATTGAAAAACGGAAAACGATTAGATTCTCTTAGATTGTTCAGAAGTGCGGTTTCGAATACGTTATAGCGTGGTTCGGGAATCTTATTTAGAATCGAATGCTTCTGTACAGTATTCGTTAAATTCCTTTGACTCAAAAGTGAGTTAAACGTTTGTACTTCTTTGTCTGGGCCTTGTGGCAAAGACACGCTCTGTGAAGAAAAAACATGGAGTTAAATGAAAGATGTAGGATGATAAAAATAAAACAATTCAGAATGTAATTTCATCGTGCGCTTACCGTCGTATCCCGAGCAGCATATGGATTTTTCATCACGTCAGACTGCCTTTCCTGTCCTAAAAATATCGGCCCTTCGACGTCCAGTTTATCCTGCGACGCTTGTAGCCATTTTCGAAATTGCTCGCCGCGTGACGAGAGGTTTTCCTGGAGCCAAACGCTATACGCACTCGGGCCAAGTATGTCCCTGATAGATCGAAGCCAGTCTTGAAATTGCTGAAAATTGCGGTGGCCTGAAAGCTTTTATCGGAAAATGTGGCGAGCGCGAAGGATTGGTTATGAGGAATTTTATGGAAGCTTATGGAACGTTGAAAAATCGTAATGGCTATGATAAATGTACGAGAAGTATAGATAAACGGAGGGTGATTTTATCAAAAGTTAATCTTAATGATTAATTAAGTCTTATATCTTTTGTTTTCCTCACTTAGATAGTCAAACCGTTTTCTTTTTTAACTTTTTTATTGGAAAAGCCATTAAGCACTTTTAGAAATTTCAGCAAATACTTGAACGAAATTAAACGATGTACCTTTACGCGAATAATTAGGCACCGCATATCGCAACAGTTGTATTAATTTCCTGAAATCGACGCTAGTATAAAACTATGACGCAAGTCGTACTTAATTGAGCGTTACCTTAAAATTGTCTTGTCCCTCGGCGTTCTTTATCCACAGCTCGATGGCCTCCAATTCAGTTTTCGAGTTTAGGTGATTCAGCCACGGATGAAGAGTCCTGCGCGGTGCTCCGCATTCAAACAAATAACTTCAGTTGATTCATAGATAGAACTATAAACTTTGTACAATACTCGGCAATATCTTTCGCGTTTGAAAATGATTTATAAATTATTGTACGGTACAGTACTCACTTTGGTCTCCGTTAACTTCATCTGCCACGAGATTAGATGCCTGTAATAGTATTCGCTATTTTCATTGTTCAAGCATCTCAATTAACTTAACGAGAATTTAAAGGAATGAAAAAGAAGTGGAAGAAGTCGCGTTTCACGAAATGGAGAAGAAGCAATGGGAAGACATTGCTCGAAGATAATTCTCTCTCCCGAATTAGGGCAAAGGTGACACTTCGAGTTTCAGCATAAATTTTAAGCAATAGTCGAGTGTAACAAAAAGGAACACCTTGGTATCGTTGCGATAGACTTCGCTCTCCTTCGTCAAGAATCTCTTTGAGAAGAACGTGGATGAATTGTTTGTGGCTGCGACTTGTATGCCGTTGCAAGTTCTTTTAACTTCGCACTCGTTGCTTTCACAAAATCCTACAATTTCAGCGAAACATATCTGCTTGCGCGGGCATATCCACCCGAGGCAATGCTCGCTCGTTACTTCTACCTCTGACAAATTAGAAAGACAAAGTTAGGCGAGCGTGTATGATGTTTTTCACCAAATGCCATCACATTAAATAATAAAACCTTTTGTTGTTATACAATCTGGCGCGTGCTTGCATGATGGATCCGTACAATTGATTTCTGGCCTTCGTAAGAAGCATTCGTATTCCGATGGGCAACCAAGGCTTCGACATCTTCCGAACCAAAAGTGCACTTCTGCAAAGATTATTGATTAGACGTGAAGGGAAGTTCGTCATTTATATAATACGCCCGATGGATTTGAAAATAATATATTTCAAGGAAAGCAGGGTTGACCTTTGTTCTTCGCACAGCTTCTCAATAATCTGCACGGAGGATTTGCGCAGAGTGACTCCCGGAGGATACAATGATTTCCTTGAGGACACTTGAATCCTGCACACGAAGCTGGACCCTCGAAGTATTCCTTTCGGGATACGCATCTTGCTACTTGTTGCTGGCATTCTAAAGAAAAAGAAAACACGAAATTAGTCAAGGGAAATTAAAATTGATCGTGAAATTGATTGAGGAGATCTTCTTGGAAATAACAGTTCTCCAAGCGTTCCAAGACTTTCCACCTCTAAAAAATAATAAGAATTTTAACATTACTCACTGCTATCCCATTGACAACGGCGAACTTTTAACGTACACATGTATCCCATGGTGCACTGTACAGTGTCACAAGTAGATGGGCCCTTTAATGACTCTTAAAATATTTATATCGATTATTAGTAACAGTAAAGAAACAAGTAAGTACATGATAAAATGCTCGTTGAAAGTGTAGAATTATAATAAGCGTGTTCCACGAGACGTTTTACCTGTTCGTGATTTCGAGCAATAGAGCATGCCAGGGCAAGGAGGATTTTTACATCGAAATTTACGATGTACGCAGACTTCGTTCTCTTGGCATGGCAAATATGCACACCCCTTGTCCCTATTATCATCGACAGTTTCTGAAGATGCAGGAAAAAATTTGTTATCTTCCACTTAGGTGTGAAACATTTCTTAATTGGTAAGATTCTAGCTAAATATAATTATTTCATCCGGATTAAATGTAGACGATGTTGGATAGTAATCAATATCACAACGAATATACGTGCATACGTACGTACCTTCTAAGTTATATTCTTGAGGGCACACGCTTTCGATTAACAGCAAAAGGACAAGTTGTGCAAGACAAACAGATACGACGCATTTCACGTCCATGGCGATTGGAAAATAATATCGGAGACGGTTCTACAGCGACTGCACCTGAATCAAAGCAACTGACGTGATTAGTATGGAAATGTCAGCGTTTGATATAAGCTATGTAACTGGACCCGGTAATTGAATAGTCGATCAGGAGTGAACTCATCCCATGCATACACTTTTTGCATTGGAATGCTTATATGCATATAATACAGCATATTTTGTAGAAAAAAAAATAAAAGAAAATATATTTTTGAATACTTGAATCACATACACCTTCTGAAGTCGTTACATTAAAAAGAAAATTACGAATTATAAAGGCGCAGCAGCGAAGTAGATATAAGATGCCACGCATTAATATTACAAAAGACGTTACTGCGGGTAGGATGAATAAAAATTGATAATAATATTATAACAGAACAAACAAATTGGTGTCCATATTGAAGGGAAAAACGCCACCGTAAATGTTCCACGTGTGGGGAAAATATTCGTTCCTTTATTCACAGTAGTAATAGGGTACGATTTGTGGTTGATTGGATCTTGTTAAATATTATCCTACACAGGGTAGGAATAATTATTTCTACTCTACATAGTTTCTGTGATACTTGTAACGATCAAATGAAGCTCATTGTATAATGATTGATGGTTTGAATAAATTTTGTGTTGCATGAAAATATATACCGAAGTTGATTGTTCCAAGCATTTAATAATTTGAGCTATTAAATATAACGAAAAAATTGTGTACATAGCATAGTAATACAGACAATTATTCAATTTGAATAATTAAATATGTATTTTTTAAAGAAACGAAATAAACAATCTGGCTGCGTTCGAATAAAAATATACATATGCATAATTCTATCTACTTCTTTTCCTTTGTTTTAACAAGTCAAACGAGTTTCTTTATTGCATTGCTTATATAGGACATGAATAACGATAACACTGTAATATCATCTATTACATTAAATACTCAACGAATTCTGCTTTTCGTTCCTTAACAAATACACTACCTTACCATTCAGCTTAAATACTATAAATCTTATATACATGCATCTCGAATCAAATTTATTAAAAACCACAATCGAGCGCGCCGCGTAACGCAGTCTAGGCATTTCAATAAAAGTGACTGATTAAAATGAATCATACTATTACGATTGTATCAACAAATGTTACGTCAATTTCAAATAAATGAAGCCCAGTCATGGTATCGATCCGCTCAGAATTTCTATCACCTGCACGTCGAATCCATCTCAAAAAAGAATAAAAGACGTCTAAATCATGGCTGCAACTCCCATAAAATTCGATGAAGGTTTGAATTTTCCTCGAAGCTCTCCAATATAAATAGAAAGCAAATAAAATCGTACCTAAGATACACGCAAGAGTCGATCCACTATTTCACAGCTATCAACGGAGAAAGTCTATTCCATTTCTCCTTAACTCTTTATCAGTGACGAGCTCTACCAGAAAATGATTCGGAACGATATTCATATAACAGTTACAATTTTTAGTATGAAGACAAATATCTTTGTCCTAGATAATCTCTTTGTTCCGTAAGAAATCACGAAGATTTTCAAATTTTCAAGACGAACCAACTACCCCGTGCGCGCTCTTCTCAGCTAAAGGGTTGAACTACCTACGATTAAATAATTACGCGTGCAGAAAAATAATAGAAATTGCTGTTCCATTTTATATCTCACTATCCCAATCGACGCACGTCGCGCAAATCACAAAACGGTTCCCCCTACTCGTTTTAGCCCGATTCGCCCCTCGTTTAAGTAATCTCGTGGATCGTGAACGATAACGACACAGGCTGTCGCCGCGCTTTACGCCGTGCTTTTCACTCGTAACTGTAACAGTCCGGCAAGTGCGCTCGTGAACCCCGCGTTGTAATCCAACGTGACTTCCGTGTACACGTAATCCTCCCGATGATCGTGAAACTTGTCCGCCTCGTCCGGACCGGAGACCAGCGCGCCGTAAAGGATTTGAGGGTTTGGCGCGTCCCTGTCGAATTGGGACCATCCGCAGGGCGCTGGCCTGTCCGGGCATGACGACGCTGCGTGATGCGGCTGTTTCGGTGGATTTCTACCCCAGCCAACCACGTAGCTCCTACCTAATTGGGGAAACAGTGTTTTAGTTAATTACAATTATGGCTTGACGCGTTAGTTAAGGCGGTGTGATGTCTCAGATCGAATTCGGGGAGGCGTGAAAAACGCTGATGTATTAGGTTTTGTGGAATAAGTGAAAGTAAACTTATGTGAAAGAAGAAAATGAAATCAGAAATAGTAAGAATTTCTGTTACTCTACCTCCTCCGATTTAGCAACGAGCAATTTAGAATATTGTCATTTTTACGTATTGCTTCTCCATACACATACTTAAGAAACACTATGCATTTATTAATAGAAAAATATTACCAAGTATAGCTACAATTTCGGTGAAAAACATTTATGCATTTATTTCTAATAAGTGGCATACGCAAAGCTACTTCTTCCCTTCGGATTCACCCCTTTCAATCACCCTGCATAATTTGACCCAGTTACATCAGCGGATTTGCACTCCCTATCAGTAGCTTACCACCGCCTCCCAGCATATAGTGAATTTGTTGCTCGGCAAATTCACGATATTCCTGGGAGTTTCCGATACCGGGCGAATCTGCCGCTTGCAGGCAAACGAATGCAACGTTCGCCGCGTGGCACAGCGTGCCGAACTTATCGATGTAGAGCAATCCCTTTGGCGTACGTTTCTGCTGATGCACCGAGAAATCGCAAAAAGCGCGTACGGCGTTCTGATATTCCGGTTTCCCTGTCATCTGGGCTAATAAAACCTGCGGAAAGCAAGGGAAACGTTTTTAGTTAATTACCGACAGACGGCTGGGTGTGTGCAAATATCTTTCGCAATTCATTCTCTGAGGATTCGCTTTAAATCAATTTATTTTGCATATTATCCTTTGTCGAATGCGCGCCAAGTCAATGAATTCCATGTTCACCTCATTCAGAGTTCGTAAACGAATGAATTTCTTGCTTGTTTCTTTTTAAAACGACCCCGTCAATAGTTCCAAGCACCCAAGCATTCTTCAAACAAAAAACCGTACCATTAATTGAATAAAAGAGAATTGATTTGTGAACGCAAAAGGAATTTAGACAAGCGCCAAAGACATTATTGTTGATTGAATCGGGACAGGCTTACCTGCACACCAGCGATCTTTTTATTGTAAAAGAACTCGTTCGGTCTCTCTTTGAGATGGAAATGTTGATAATGATGCTCGGCATGCTCGAGGTATATCGTGTCGTTCGTCGCATTGTACAGCCAGACAGCCGCCCAGGCTAACTCGTCCCCGTAGTCTGTGCTCTCGTAGTACTGAGCAGCACCGCGGATAGCCTCGTGATAAAGGCCACGGTATCTATTGGCGAATCTGTACAGTTCCCTGGCGTGTTTCAAACACTTAAGACTGTACTCGGGGTCGTGGTTGCGGAACACGATGCTGGAGGCCGCGAGGGCTGCTGCGGTCTCGCCTGCCAAGTCTGAGCCTGAAAGATGGATTGCGAATGAATGGCGCGTGATTAGTTAGGACGTAAGGCAAATATTTTCGAAGATATAGAACAAAACTTAGTGGTGCTTCATAGAACTCATCTTTTTTCATAAAAAGATTATTGGTTTGAATAAAAATTGATTGGTATTAAGTTATTACTGGGGATGGATTATCAGGAAACGATCCTTGCGTTTAAAACCGATCGTGCCAATTGATATTTGTATCGATCTGTGCAACATCTTGCTCTCAGGATATTCTGCACCGAACGAGTTAGACAACTGTAAGCAATACGTGTAACTCTCATGGCATGTGGCGGATGAAACTTCTGCATAAATTTATGAGCTTTGAGCAAATACACGTTGCGCTGGTTATTTCCTCGGGTCCTCATAGAACTCAGTCAATGCTCTATTTCTATCTCGCACGAAGTGAAATAGCTAGCGTATTAATAATACAGAATACTGCAGTAACCATTTTCCACAAAAAAAAGAATAATTTTACACTTCAGACATCTCAAGTAATAATTTTAAATTATATCGAAAATTACTTTTCCACAAACTGTGGAATAATTGTTAGCGCGTCAAGCAACTAAAAAAATTCAGTAAGAATACTTGGCAACTAAATATATAGAAAACCAAACGAAATCGAATGTTATAATTGAAGTGATTAAAAGTTTAGTCAACTCTCGTTGCAAGAAATGAGACCCTGGCTGCATGCATTCACTAGTTTAGCTAATGAAGATGTTAAACATGATACGGAACACGGATCGCGTTACAGGATCGTACCAGGATGCTCGGGATCAATCTTGTATGCAGGTCTAGTGGTGTTCAGTTCTTCCGGTCTTCCCCAGAACGCATGATCCAGGGGGAAGTCGCCGACCTGCCCGTAAAACACGTATTCGCTCACGTGACACTTGATGAAGTAATCCGTAGCCCATTTTATGGCTTTTCGCAGTTCGATGAGTTGACCAGCCGCGTTGTAAGCTTCTGGCCAGGTGACAGCGCCCCATGCCAGAAGTGTGGTAGTCGATGCCATTGTGAAGCCGAACTTCACGAAATCGCCAGCTGAAAGTTCGTTACAGCTTCAGCAATTTATGCTTTAAATAGTGCAATTCGTGAACGCTACTTTCCTTGCCAATTAAGTAAATCTTGAGGAAAATTAAGATTCCGATTTTAAGATTCTGTGAATTCATCCTTTGAAACATAACACTGAGATTAAATAGAATCGATCGATCAATTTCATAAGTTATTATCTTTTTTTTTATTTTGAAATCTACAATGAATCGTCTGGAATAATCGTATCTTTTATTGGGCCATCAATCGTCGCCACATCGATCGACGCATAGCTGTGCAACACAGTGTTCTAACTACCATCGTAATAGCCTCCGGTCAAATCCTCCCCGTTCAAGCCTCGATCGTGCAGCGCTGAGTTTCCTCTCCATGGGATACGATTGTTCTCCGGTAGCTTGCCCGACCGTTGCGCTTCGTAAAACAAAAGGGAAAGCTCCAAAACACGGGCGTAATCGTTCTCGTCCTCGATGGGCTTCACGTAGTAAGTTGGATTCCCGTTTGTCGGGTCGATCAAAGCTACCGATGTTATCGCCAGTGTCTGTAACGTGCGCCCAATTGTTATTGAATTAAGTCGCTCCACGTAACAATCGAATCGATTTTGATACGCGCTGTTTTCGTGTACGAAAGCTCATGCTGCCCCTTTACGATACATTTTTAATTAGAGCAGAGGGCATAATGTATACTCATTGCCAAATGACATGTCTACTTATTTGTTCAACGCGCATTTACATGCACGTCAGGTAATTGTGGATTAAATTTATATTAGGAAGTTTTTCTAAATCAACCGAACACGAGGGGATGGTATCAAAGTAATGGTGTTTACGTTGAATGCCTTCCGTGTAATTCATATCGTCATTATTATCAATTACATAATTATCATAAATACTTTCGATTTACTGGGATACAATTTAATGTCTCCGCATCGCGTATGCAATAATGTGCGACGCGAACTCTGTAAAAGGGAAAAGGATTTCGAATCACATCCACGGAAACGTCATATTCCTGACACCACGGCGTTATAACGAAATCGAATGACTGCGATAAATCCGCAAATCACGTACGCATCACCGTACGTGACGGACTTCCGTGAAGGCCACCAGATGCGACTGGCAAACTTTCGTCATAAGCTTCAGATACTCGATAGAGAAGAATTCGATACGAAGCCACTCCTTTCTACCATTCGGTTGCGCGAGGGTGGACCGACTGCCTTGGAAAAAGTTCGTCAATAAAATATCTGTGCATCAATAGCCTCTTCTTCATACTCTGATTTATTGAAACACCTACAAATCTGTACTCAATCATTTTTGTTTCATGCAAGTCGTATTTATCCTTTATCACTTTACTACTATTATTACTTCGATCGACAAATTATCACTTCAATGTCTTTAAAGTTTAACACATGTGCATGCATGATGTACATTTTCAATTTTAAGCAAGCGCAAGGGCTGTAAAACTTGAAACATTTAATTATCACCCGCTTCTAATAATTTAAGTCATTTAAAATAACTTTTTTGTTGAGCAATTCTGAATACTTTTATGAACATATTAATTCTTTATTGTATTTCTCTGTGTGCTGTTGACGTAGTATCAATTATACAAACGTAAGCTGTGACGGTTTCATCGAAATATACCGCAACTATTTTATTCTACCAATTAAAGGAGAAGACTCGTAACAAGTTTCCACACAAAAATGTTCCAGAAGAAAATCCCATAAAATGATCATTCACTGTACGAAGAACTTCAAAGGAAAAACGCCAGTTTTCCGCTCGACAGAGGTAGAAGAAGCTTCGAACCGCTGGGCACTGGTGCAGAAGCGTAAAAATGACGTCGATATACATAGGTGCGTCGATAGCTCTCCGTGACATCGATGGGAAATAATATTCCGCGCTCATATCGCCGATAACGCGGGGCCTGTACGTGAAGTGAGTTTGGAACCGCGTTTGGTACGTTCTACTCTGTGCCGAGCACGACACTACATTCTTTTCCAGGAAATTCTCAAGGTTCGTCGACCATGTAATATCTGTACGACAAACGCCAATACCCTCTGCAAACACCGAGCTTATTGTAAACTCTTGTCCCTGCGTTTTGTTCTTTTTACCCGCGACAAAATTTGTCCACGGGACTCGACTTGTGGCTAAACGGACTTCAACGTTTGCACATTTACGCGGAAATTCCGTTCACGATGATGAAAAGCGCACTATGATGTTTTTTTTAATATGTGCAAATTGCAGGGGACTTTGTGCAATGTAAAAGATGGAGAAAGGCTTCTGTATTTTATGCGGAATTGTTATTCCGTTGTTTCTGAAGATTAAACGCGATGAAAGTGGTCCAGGAAATGTTTATTTAATCATACCGTGTAATCTATTCATTTTCCTCCAAATTGTAAGGAAAAGAAGGATGGATTTATTGATCGATCAATGATTCCTTTCATTGGAAAGTGCACAAAAGTAATCACGTTTGAAGGACGATCCCAGCAGACGTTCTACCTGTAAGGCATGGAGACCGGAAATCGATGTCTCGGCCACTACTTCCGGCCACACAAAGGAGTCTACGACTTGTCGATGTCAGGGATTTGCAAGCAGTAAACTGGGGAAGATTTAATTTGTTTTCTTAAGGAATTAATAGGGGATGGGATACTATTAGATGAAAGTATTCAATTGCGGTAAATTTAATTCGAAGTAAAAGTGTCATTACTTGAATCTTGAATTTTTCGAAACTTTAGGATTTCATTGTGTGATATATTTAAAAGACAGTAGATGACAAATTCACGGGTACATCGAAGTTGCGCACGACGAGGATAAAAAGAAACGTATGGTTTCTCGACTTGGGATTTCACGTGCGGGGCGGTACGTTCACGTAGCATCGTGCAAAGAGCATCGATAAGTATTCAAAACGATGTCTCGCGTCGGCATCTTCTTCGTTGTGCACGCGTATATGCACATATGTACGTCGCTAACAAGAATCGAAAAGACATGACGTAACACGTATAACGATGGAATGGAAAGCGATAAGTATTTGCCGCTGCGAGTGAATACGAAATATGGCAAACTGACGATACAAAAGTTATTGACGTTTGCACGTAGTTAATTTACGCTAAACAATTGAAACATGCTTTAGTTACTTGCGGTTAAAAAGATTTGCTATTGATTCCCACATCTGTCTTATTTATTTTCTCCTTCTTCACTTCTTTTCAACTGAATGATGATTATTTTGTATCGCATATTGCGACGATAATAAAAATGGCTATTCTATAGAAATTTAACAATTTGGCTCGTCTGTAGCACTGCGTTTCCTTTCATTGCTTTGTTACCTTTTGCTCCCAGCTTAATTGCGTTAATAAAGGAATAATCGGTGGCATTAATAATTTTAATCAACCAGTTTGACAGCTGGTCAATGTTCACTCACCGTCATGCAGGAGACGAATACGTTCAGCTCCATTGTCGATCCTTTCCCCACAAGCCACTCTGTGGGAACCTGAACAACTGTTAATCACCTCTTCGCGGCGTTAGTCAGAATCAATATAAAATGCATCTCGAGATGCCGCATATCGATTGCTCACGTGCACCTCGTCTTCATTAATGTATCTACGTTCCATGGAATCGTTTCGTTAATCGCGAAACGTTGTTTCCCCTTTTGCTATGCGAGCGAACTGAAGATCGTTTAACTTCTTCGATCTTGGAACACCAAATTTGGACCAGCTTTCGCGATTAGTGCTCCCTTCGTTGTTCCAGATAGTGAGGCAGAGCTGCTTCGGTGACCTCCTGATTTCACATGGTCCACTGGTTCTGCAACATAATTTGCAGCTTTGTAGTTTCGCGAAAGCTCCGTGAAAAACTTCACCCTACTGACTTTTTCCTCTAAAGAATCGGCGTTCACATTTTTCCCACAGCGAGCGACCGTCTTCCGCACAGAACGCTTATACACTTCCATAACTTCAAGACGGCGATAATGTAGTGACCAAAGCCGCGAATCGTAGCCGCCTCTTCGATTGTTTTCCTCCTTTACGTAAGAGAGGATCGATGCGATAGGAATCTTTTTAATCGCCACTCCAATAACTGTGGACTAAACACGAACCGCAAGAGAGCCCCGCACGCACTTCCAACAAGACATTTCAAATTTACAAAACGCACAGGAGAAATGAAGCAAACGGCTGCTTTACACTGAACGTCTAACGAATCGAAATCATGCGACTCAACGAATTTAACCTGGATAATATTTTCCTCCGGCAAACAAGACGTCATCCGAGAGGAAAAACCGCGAGCCGAATTCGCAGGATTGCTCCCCTTTCGCGAATCGTCGTCGCATTAACGATTCACGACGAAGGTTGCTCCGTGTACTATTCGTGTTTGTATACACGGTTGAGAATAATTACTATCACCAATTACTACATGCTCCGTGCTCGTTTTCTAAATGCGATATCCGAGAGAATGTGTTCAAACTTGATAAACTATCATTTTTCATAAAAGGTTTGTAAACGAGTAATTTCGTCAAATAAGTGCATTTTTCTCGCACCCTTACACTGGTTTCGTTTTAAATGATTTTTACACCAGAGAAAGAAATGCCGGGGCATGTTGTCAAAATGCTTCGCACATTTTTACCTGAACATTGATTTTTTCCTTTTTTTTTAAATACTTTGCGTGCCGAATCGCGTTCGCGTTGCCTTTAAAATTATCCGTTCGTGTAAAACACACAGGCGGCTGCGATTGCGCAAAGGGACCGACGTTAATTTCGCGATAAGGAAGAATGTATGTATGTAAGTACGAGGCGAATTGTTCGCCGCTCGCGCTATTTATATTCCGGCAGAGAGATTTCTTGGTAAAACAATCTCCCGCGGAGAGGTGTACGGGAAGTCGAGCGCGCGCAGGAAGTTTGGAAAGCGGACGTTCGCTATCGGTACTAAATATTTTGTCTTGACGGCCGTCGCAAACGAGCGGTTAAATAACATTGATAAAAGACAGCGTGCAAGTCCCTTAAAAGGGATGCAAAGTGATTATGTAAACGGAATAATATTGCGGAAATATTCGTTTGTTTAAATGCTTTCAATTTCCTCTCTCTTCGCTTTACTTTTGTTCACGATATTGAAAAACCTGTGCGGACGTACATTTTTATTGTTTCAATGATAATTAATATTATACGTATAGAGTGAGTAAGAGAGAAAGAAAATAATGAAAAGGAAAGGGTTGAATTGTATATTTTGTATTCATAATTCTATCGCATCCATTCACGAATATTTCCTATTTCAATCCCATTATTTACTTGTTTCACATTCGATAGCCTTGCAGTAATTTTCTTTTTTAATGAAGTCTTAATTCTCATGGGTTTGTATGTACAACAGTTTCTCTTTAGTTCTATTCAGAAGAGAGTGTGTCAATGGCGTTCGGCCAGAGAATATTGAAACCTCACGTACAATTATTGTGTGCCGCAAATAAAATGTATACACGTATAACTGCGAACGAAGGGGAATGAACAAGGAAGGAATAGCAAGCGAAATCCTTGAGGAATTGACAAGTACATTGACTGGATACATCGGTTCGATTCGTGGTAATGAACGGTTGCATATTCTCGTTACTACAATTTCTATTGTAATTACACGGATAGCGTTTCATCCGCCAGGAAAGTGGCAATCTTCGTGCTGGACATGCTCCCGTGAATTCCGCTAAACAGGAGCGGATAGATTAGCGTGACTCTGTTCTCTTACCGAAATTTCGATTTCAATTCTGCAACCCGCATTTTAGTTTCTTACGAAACTGTTCGTGCTTCGTGAAAGGGTTCGTTTCATTTCTTTTTCTTCGTTCTAAGACACGTATCTCTCGAGATATGACCGAATAATAAAAATTGTAAGAAATATCACGTTAAATGGAAATGCTTTTCTGCTAGAAACAGTTTTCACAGTTTCTACAATCTTTTTGCGTATAAATAGTTTAGAAATACCTTGCAAACAGGTAATACTGTGAAAGATATTCAAACGACTTGAAGATAGTTTGTAGAATTTTGCAATCCGACTGCTTCAATGACAGGCACGAATGTACGATAATTTGTTATGAAGTTTAATTGGTAAGTTTATCGAAACCGTGCATGTTGTATGCAAATACGTGTGAAAGATCCTTCGGTGATCGCCATGTCGACACTTTCAATGCAGACGAAGACTTTACTGCGGCTTCGATTAGGAATTTTAAACACCAAGGAACGATCAAACGTCTTGCCTAGTCAACGATGATTCATATTGAAATTCATATTCAAATGAAAGTATCATTTGCGGCACTTGATTCTGCAATTTGCGAAAGATTTCTTTATATAATATTGTTTACGTTACATGGAATATTTTCCGAGATATCATCGCGCCATTCGAAATCTCTTTTCTTTATGAATATCCGTTTGGCATAATGGGACGGATGTAATTTTCTTTGACTGGAACTGAAATTCCGGTTCATGAGTAATTGAGCATGAATATACATATTATAGATAGAAACGTTGGATGAAGAGTGATGGCTTGCATTGCATTTGCATTGTTGCATGCTTTCGTCAATGTTTCGCTTTATTTTCCATTTTTGTGAAATCAAAAATTATTCATTTTACTTTCACGGTATTCCATTACCCATTTTGACAGTCTTTTTAAAACCAATTACAAACTCCTAGCCTTCGCATATTCATTCATCTCTGCAACGACCATTTCACATATTTGCAAAGCATTTTTAATAGTAAACCTATTCATTTTCGCTTGTATTAACTGTCCCAAGTAAACAGAAAAGAATATATCGCTCTAAGAACATTCCCCCTTATTTTTAAAACACCGTAAACATGCATCACCAGTGTTCCCTGTAATTAAACACTAATCAGTGGCTTTCTCGTTCCAGCCTTACCTTTCCTTCAACACTAACCAGCACCGACAATTCACTTTCTACATTTTACAATCGACAGCGTTCAAATTCAATTAAACAAAATCTTGCGAGAATCTTCCCGATCTTCGAAGAGTACACAAAATTTTGTTCCACGATCAACCATCGGTATTTCACTGTGTAACACACACAGAAAGAACTACACTTGTCGCGCAGAAAACTTGCTCACTGGAGATCGCAAGGAATAATTTATTGATTGACAGATTCACTCACGGTTCGGTCGATTCATTGACTGATCGATTATTGTCTCCGACTGGCAGACTGACTTATTGACTGACCGACTGACTGCCGATTGTGAGTTGCTGACTATCTTCGAGCCGCGGCGAAAGGATGAACAGGTGGGGAGGGCGGTGGGGGCTGATTCTTTGGAGAACGAAAGTAAATACTCGTCTCTCATCCGATTCCTTGGCTAGTCGAGTGATTAAAAAAAAAAAGGTACGAGGGGTTGACGAAATATTTGCAATAGAATTTCCAAATTAATTTCATGGCTCATTTTTGGAAAGTGAGAACAGGACGATTGCATTGTGTATAATTTAGATTGAGTATGTAGTACAAAGAGATGTCTAAAGGGTGTCAGAGACAGTTGAAAATTGGATGCGATATTTTTTTTTGGAAATAATCGTGACATCAATAAAAATAAGGAAACTGTGGCTGCTTGAAAATAGTCTCTCGAGCCGTTTCACGTTGCATTAAATTACCGGAATACACCACTTGCATTAGAAAAACGAGTAAACGTAAACGGGAACTCGGGCAATTTAGAGGCTTTGTTTGCTAATCGGCCACTTTCACTCGGTGTTTCCTTCTTTTCGAACAGATCCTCTATTCCCTTTTCTACGATCTCCGTCAACGAAGAAGAACAAAAGGTTGTACCAAATTATTTATTGTCATCATTCGATGATAGCCTTACTAAACATCGTGGCATATAAATTGCATTGAATGATAAATTACGAATGTTCAACGTGTGTGCTTGGTGTAGATTAAAAAAGATATACATTTTCACAACCGAATAGGATCATCAGTATACTTCTCGAATGAATTGTACAAGTATTTAATTAAATGGGAATTTGCATTGAACCATCGTTATCATATTTGCATTACTTCCACTTGCTATTATCTATATTCTCCTTTCTTTTTTTCAAATTAAACTACTTCGATCGGATAGTTGCAAACAGCAGATGAACATTAATTAAAGAAGCCTGTTGGTTTGCACTGTACACGACTAACACTAATTTTAATTTAGTATGATCAAAATGTTTGCATATACAATGTGCGAGAATCGTTTGTATATACGTTTATATAAATCTTACCACATAGATAAACGTTATGTTACAGACAGTGGTATACGTAGCATGAGAACTGCACGTTCTTATGCACGATTTTCCTTCGTGGTAAAATTACAGGATAATTATGCGAGATATCTCCTCGCACTCGGTACTTTTTACACGCCTATGTATACATTATATTTGTACATTGCACATGAACCGAGCCTATTTCCCACATCGCATCGGGGGAAGTGGATTGTAGTTGAAAAGAAGGTATGCACTTTCAAAAATCGAAAGTACAACGTTGCTTGCATTTATACTGTCTAACCTACTTTCAACGCTGCAATTACAACGAAATAAAAGAATTGCCTACGGACGGATAATCACGTGTATAGCTAAATTTCGATTCCTCTGCGCCTGAAGTAAGAGTCTATCGTTTATCATTTTTAAACTTACAGTATGGTTTCTTTACAGTACTTCTTCTTACTACAATTCTGAATCGTTAGAGAATTGCTCATTTTCATCAGCACTTTTTTTTTATCGAATCTTCTTATATTACTTGCATAGTCCAAATTTAATATATTCTCACAAATCTTCGTCGTGTTTAATGAATGAATCTTCAATTACTTTTGTGCCTATGAATTGTAAGTGATGAATTTATATAGGTGATGAAGCAGATGAATGAACATTGATTTGTTAAATTTTTAGGACCGAGAATCACCAAGGATACTTAAAAAATCTTTAACTTTCTCGCAAACTATTTAGGTATTCTCGACGTGTGTCTCCCATGAATACGAGATCAAAAACACCATTAGTCACCTTTATATAAATATTTTTGCGAATAAAACTTTATGAATTATTATCATCTTATCTCCCTTATTCTTCAACACTGAACACATAATCTTCGATACGATTAAACAAGCTCCGACTAAATTGGTACTACGAAACAAACAGAAATGAAGAGATAATAGCAGGGAATTCTTTCTGCTACTTATCATACATAATCGGAAATCGTCGATATGAAAGATAAATAAAATCGCCTACAATGTACATTAACCATATACCTACAAACACACACTTCCGGTCAGAAGCTTAGAATCGCCCCCGAAAGAACGTAAAGGAAAAATAAATGAAACAAAGATTAATAGTAAAACGAATCAACAACTTAAAGGTCGAAAGTTTATCCATGAAGGAAAAAATTAATTTAGGAAAGTTTATCCAAGCAAAATGAAATACCACTGTACTCATATACTTACATTATTAATTCCAACATTCCCAGTTTCGATTTGGATAAAACTATCTAAAGGTTCTCAGAATCCAGATATTAATATATCACCAAATAATTAAATCTGCCGATATTTGATCACTTTTGTTCTTCGTGGGGAATTTTCTTTGTACTAGCATCTGGATGAAAATTAATGAAGTTGTCAGAAAACCCGGTGGAGGTGGGCTACGGTTAATCAATCATCAGCTGTCTGAACGATCCGTCCAGACCGAATAGATCGTCATTAGTCCTTGGCTTTCCTGGCCGAAGTGCCTCGTTTGCTTTTATGGACTCTTGTTCCGCGAACCACGGCCCGTATTCCTCTAATTTCTTTAGCCAAGTCTCTGAAGGAACAAAACAGAGTGTTTTTTTTTCTATAATCTCATCGTATCAATAGTAATGAATATTTTAGTCTCTTAATTTAATGACACAGACGAAATAAAATTCAGTCCCTTAATCTAATAATACAGTAATTAAAAAGGGCCACCAACGTTTATCAATACCGTGGAGCAAATCTACGAGCCGCATACACTGGTACAAATAAATCTTACAGACTAGCCACTACTATTAAATGAACAAATAAGACTGTTCATCGATCAATTTACTATACGTACCATGAATTTTCTGGATAGGTCCAGCATTGCCACCGTATTCAGTCGGCAATATCTCCTTGGGAATGTGCTCGTATAAAGTTTTAATATCGCTGTGCAGAAATATTCTGTTTCGGAACTTTTCCTTGACGAACGGTTTCACGAAGTTGAGGATGGTATCGACCAACGGGCTGATGTTAATCACGTGCACCGCTTTCAGCTTCACCGGGTACGCTTCCTGCACGCAGATGAGGAACTTCTTCACGAGGGTAGGCGTGAACTTGGCGAAATGGGAGGGCGTCGCGACGGAGGCGTCCAGGATGTACACGTCCCCTGCGACCATTTCCTCCTTCAGGCGAACGTCACCTATCATCAGGGCCAGTTTCATCGCTTCGGCCACGTTCGGCGTTGGAACATCCTTATCGATACCGCGCATTACGATCACTCGCCGGCCATCCGGTGTCAGACCTGGCAGCGGAGGCATTTGACTGGAAAAGATGGGACACACGTAAATTTCCTAATGACAAGTGGAAAAACGATAGTTGCTTCGAAGAACGAGAACATTGAGAAGAGGATGAAACGTGATTTTATATAGTAATCGTTGAAGTTTCGTTTAAGAAAAAAGGACGACAACTCTGTAAGTGTTGGGGATTTAGTGAATCTGGCTGTGCGTGTTAATTGTTACGTAACAGATGAAGTTGTCACGGAAGGGGATGTAAAAACCTCTCAGCACAAATGTGGATTTTAATATTGCCAATAAAAAGTTAATCAAGTGTCGTAGATATCTTTTTCCAGCATTAAATTTAGCAATTTTCTTGGTCTCCATCGAAGTGTCCAAGTCATGCGACTGGGAATCAGACACAGATTACCCGTTTGCAACATTCTGACCTGATAATGGTACTTAATTTGAACTAGTCACGGTTTACTATGTAGAACTAGCCGCAACTTTTCGCGTTACGTCATATCATCGATGATCTCTGAAGAAACTTACATCACTCTGGTCACTTCTTTCATTTGTGGTCTATTGATATCACGGTTGCTGAAGAACTCCGGGATCGCGGTCCTCATCGTGAAATACATGTCCAGTTTCCTCTTGCATTTCTCCAAGGAGAACTTGCTGCCGCGGAGGAACGTCATTATTCTAGCATCATCTGAAATTCAAGTAGCGCACAGTCAGTGTGGGAATAAACAATTTTGAGCGGAAGCGAATAGTCGTACAAAAATAGAAATTCTCCGAGAAATCTTGTCTGATTGTCTGACTAAACAGGAAAAAGTTGCCTACTTTGCCAAACAATGTTTTATATATTTGTTTAATTATCCTCCGGCTTTTCATGAATCATTTTGGAAGATCACCAGTTAGATCAGGCAAAAGGGTTTTCTCTATTATGTGTAATAAATTTTATAAGTTCGGGGAGGGGGGGGGGGGGGGGGGAGCACGCGGTTGAATGAATTAATATTTAGGAACGCATATTTATGATGCAACACCTCTAAAGCTTTGTGCGGTAAACACAAAAATCTATAATGCTATGGAAATGATTGAACATTGCTCCGGCTTAGCGAATTACTTAATCTATTAACTGCTTAACCGGAATATGTGCGTAACTAATAAATTATAATTTTGAGATAATTTATACATGTTTGTGATGCTTCTAGAAAATCATAAATGTTAAGTATTTCAGCTTTTTTCTAAATTAACTGTCATTAGCACATTTTACAGGTATAATTATCGTTATTGCGCGTGAGAATATGTCATTAACGTAATTGCTGATGTTGTAAATTAAATTAATATAATTGGAGTATGTTAGTTCCTAAGATCAAGTTATGTTTGAACACATCGATTTAGTGATAAGCAATGATCGAGAAATAATTACCTAAGTCCGGTAAGTGTGGTTGCTTCGATAACCATTCCTTGATGATCTCGACGTCTTTGTCACGAGTCGCTACGTTTTCGTTCAGCTCCGAGCGAATCATCTTCAACATCTCCTCGTTTGGTTGTATCAGCAACATCTAAAAAGCGAGTACAGTTAGAATGTTAATAGGTGGTTCGTGTTAATTACAATCAAGGTGCTATGAAGACGAATCCTCAATTTATAAATGATTCAAATCAAGTTCAATTTGAGAGAAACTGATAATTAAGTTAATGATTAATTCTGTTGCAGCTTATTATTAGTAATCTTGGATTTACATTTCATTTTTTAAGAGAGAAATTACAGAAGCTCCTCGATCGACTAACTCAACGTTAAACAATATTGTTACTTAAAAGGTATTCACCTATTTACCCTCACTGAAACAATTTATGATCAACGAAGGGTAATCACATTATCTTTTACGAAGCAATCAATCTTTCCTACATAATTCCGATAGATAGAGAGGAGGCTATTTTGCAATGGACAATAAGACAGTTATAACTAAGCAAGATATTGTACGACAATCCTAAGTACAATTGAGACATGTCTGATGTATTGCATGCAGGACAACTACTTGCGCAATCAACTGGAGAAGTACGTTGTCAGATGCAAATTTTGGTTTAATTTCTCACGAATTAAATGTACAAATGAAAATTAAATTTTCCAGAAATACAGTTCAGTAATGTAAAAGCTTGCATGGTCAACTATTTTAAGCAGTAAATATGCATATACACGTTTATAGCGCATATAAACTTTACGAATGCGAAAGTTCTATTAAAGCTCTGTATCACAGCTATCGACATTCCGCCCTGAATCGTTAACATTAAATTGCGTAACGTTTTTATCAACAGCTATTGCCATTTTACGGTTCCTGTGAATACCATAGTCGGTAGTACAAGTTTTGAAGCTTGATAATAAGTGTAATAACTGTTGCAATGTTGCACCTGCAACGGGCAATGCCCACTGTAATAGATTACGCAAATAGTCGAGATACGCATCGTTCTTATGCGAGATATTAATGGCAGCGAGAAGCGACTTGCTCAACGCTAGACTTTCTCTAGCTCGTCACGGCTGACCGAGAGGAATCCGTGTTTCACTTTTTCACTGGGTAAAAGTAATCGACGGTGTCGAGTAGTTTCCCCTCCTCTTATTATTCTCTGATCATTTCACTTTCGTTTAGGGCAGAATCATGTGGCCACGCGAGACTTTCGTTTATTTCATTTTACAGCTATGGGCTGATATCTTACTTTGTAATTTTTTTATTGTGTACACGCAATGTGTTTGAATGTAGATGGCCGATTAAACTTGAACTTAAAATCCTGGGAATGCCACAAGAAACATTCCTTAAGGATAACTGAAAGATGAGTTAAAATATTTATTCATGAACTTGACAGCAATGGCAAACTTTAATTATCCAATATGTTCATGTTATTAAGGTGAGATAATTCTATGAAAGACTTTTCATTTACTGTGATAGTAGAAATTATAACTCTTCTATAACATTGCATTTCTCAATACGTTGATTTCGATTTCTAGCAACATGTAATTCAAGATTTTTCGGAAATGTTTTATGACAGGCATGTATATGAGCACAATCCGATATAAAATTCACTGCCTAAGCTTTATGTAATGCAATATACGTACGTTTTCGTCAGAATTTTAGATGTCAATAATTACATTCTTATTTTCCTGCATGCGTAACGATTACGTTACTACATACGCTGCGGTAATATGTATTTCCAAACAGAATTCCACGTTCGATCAGCAAGCAAAACTAATGCTCCCTCCACTCTGAACAAGTACAGTCACTTAATCATAAAGAAGGTCGACTTCTCTTTAAGGCACGTGGAACATACTAAAAGATATTTTTTAACCTGTCAAAGATTCAAAGATTGCAAAATATCTTCCACTGATTGATTTAACGCAAATCATTTTATCCTACGAAATAATTACGAATGTTGAAGAGTCACGATGATTAATGCTAAGACATTATCGATGAGGTCAATAGTGTCGCGAAAAAGTAGACATCGTGCTCGCTTTTCGCACTGCAAAAAGACGCATGCCACCTGTGCGCTCTATAAAAAAAAAGAGCCTGTTGCCAAAGACCGTCCTTGGCGAAACTTGAAATTGGGCAACACGATGGAAAGGCGACTCGTACACGTGACAGAGTAATCAAAGGCCCCCCGGTAGATACTGCATTGGTTTTTATCGAATCGAGCGCTCCCTTCGGTTGCCCGATATATGCATTCCAATCTCATTTCGCGAAATTACGATAAGGCACTGTAGGGGAAATTACACGTTCATAAGAAGCTGATCAATGAAACATTGACAACAAACGTGGATTGATCGAAGATCAATTACATTACTAATTGAGTTCATCTAAAACATTTGTAATTATCACTGAACAACACGAGCTTTGCTTTTCTAGCTGATGAAGAAAGAAGGAAATCCTCGGAAATTCGACAGTATTGGCCTCTAGATGTTTCATGCGACAATGTGGGTCAGCATACTTCAGAAGAAAAGAAATGAAAGTCATCAATGAGGATTGCTATTGACAAATTCGGAAGGAATATTACGTTACCTTCAAGACCAAAATATCAGTTATGCAATAATAAAAGCAACAAACAGTTTTCTTATAAGATTTCGATCAAGTATGCAGTCTCGAGAAACATAAACATCACCGAAGGACAAGACTTCCGTATTCTTGTTATACATTTTCATAATTACGATCGATCTGTTAATTTAATGGATGCACAGTTAATCGTAGCATAATTATAACAAATGATTAAAGTGAATATGAGTAGCGTAAACAGGAATCAAGAAGAATCAAAATCATGAGGAAAACAAGCATCTCTACGCTCCATTACAATGCTTCAACGAGGGTTTTTTCGTTGATGTTTACTTTACACCAACGTGTACATGCAAATTCTTATGTAATTTTGACGCGAGTGCACTTTTTTTTTGTAGAATGAGAACGGTAGCAAAACGATGATATAAGTTAGATTCCTTGAAACGGAGGAGCGCGGTGTCGCAATTGGTTGTGTACGATCAAATGACATATTGAACAATCAAAAGGATGACTTAAAAGGTTATTTCGAAACACATACATTTTTTTTTTGCAACGTTCACAGAATCACAATTATCGTAGACTAGCTGAAAACGTTGAGCGACACTTTCGCAGAGAAACCTGGATTGGTCTCTTGGCAAACCGTTTTGCAAGGGAAAATCGAAATGGATATGAAAGATTGGTTTTTCCTTTTTCTGATCAGAGTGTTCAGAGAGTCTGCGATTTTATTAATGCTCCTATTATTCTTTTCTTGTTTGTTTTTTTTTGCAATTCATTGTTCAAAATATCGTTGCTGTCTTAATTATACATTCCGAAAGGAATGATATATCTCTTACTTTTAAATATATACATATTTATGCCAGTTTTATTGACTTTTGTTTACTTTATCAATTCCCAAACTTCTTCGACCAATTTCTAATCTCACATCAAAGAAATTGCCTTAATTCGCCTGGGTTTTTGAAATCATGAGCATCCTTGACCCGCAGAAGTTTAGAAAATCTCAAAACCAACGATACTTTCACCATCACTTATATTCTCATCGGCATCCTACCTCTTTCGACATTTACTTTTTTTTTACAAACCATTCTAACATTCTCTTCCCCTTGTTTACGAAGTATCTTTAAAAAGGGCCATTGGAGCCCCGCGATAAACGTTAATAAATCATCACTTGCCCATTGGATCTCGCAAAGATGAATGAACGACGATTCGGAGATCGAATCTAAATCGATGATCAAAACAACGAACTCAACTAATATTTCTTCCCTGATAAAAAAAAGTTGTATTTTGAATGTAATCCGAGACAGGATCAACGAAACTTCTTTTCTCCCTTACCTTGGCGAGCGGTGAGGAAACGTCGAGCCTGAAGACACGCAGATGCGGAAGAATCGGGAGGAACGATCGGCGACGACCAGGCGCGACCGGTCACGGAAAGAGAAAATGCAAGGAACTCGTGCGGCGAACCGAAGAAATGGAGAACGGTCGACGGAGTGGGAACGATCACCTCTTGGACCGGTTCTCTTTTATATCGTGCGATACCCCACTCTCGATTTTCTCTCCGCGAGCCACACGAAACGAGGGAAACACGGGCACAACCGATACTCGGATGTCACAAGGTGGACACGCTTTTTTGGACACCTGTGATTTTTCTTCGACGCGTCGTTTGGTAATCCCGTCAATATTCTACAATTATCGCTATTAAGTCCTTTTTTTTAAATCGTTTCTTTAGAGTTCATTGGGTATGTGCAATTACACGGGACCATTGCAATTATGTTTCTTATTAAAACAGATTTGAATAGGCAGCCATTAAGTAGTGATACTTATGTTTCAATGTTGTATCGTACTGGAAATTCTCTTGTTTCTTTACTTGTTATCGTTATTGATGCCACTATTTTTCTAATCGAAACTGAATCGTTAAATAAATATACATATGTGATGGTCATTAATCTTCCCTACCCACCCCTAAATATTCGCAAGCATTTTTATTCATTCATTTCATGTAGCCATAATATTTTTGGCACATGATCCATCGAGTAGTATTAATTGCGCCAAGTCCACCTGGGCAATTACTTTCTTCCAAAATCTACTAGGCAATTCATGCGTACAAAGAGGCAAAAAGGATGAGATGCCAAATATTGCGAAATGTTTCATTTCGTAAATGCAAAGCTGCTTGTGAAACGTTAAAAAGTAGATGGTAAGTCATCTCGATTAGCATTGAATGTTGTAATTATTTTTAACTACTTTTTTTGCCATCAATTGCAATTCATAAATCGAAAAAGATGTGTGACCAATGAGCTGCTCATTTCGACCGCACTTCATCATTCAATTTTTTGAACTACAAAAAATGAAGATTGCTGCTTCTTGTTCGCGTTTGAATATGAAATGAAACTCTTTTTTAAAAAGTGAATCAGCGATCTGAATTGACCTTTGCACTGTTTAACTTATGTATTCTTCATTCCCTAAATTGTATATTGTTTTTGCTTTCGCGTGTTACGAAATGTAATGTGCCGAAATGCATGAAGTTTCAAATAATTTCAATATTTAACAAAATAATGTGTTACAAATGATGACACTGAAATTTCAGGCAAAGAGCTTGAAAGAACAATGACGACATCAGTAATGAGTATTTGTTTAAATAAGTAATATTGAGACCAGGCTCTTAACGACAACTATAAAGAAAAACGCGCCCGTGCTACAAGCCCTTCTATCACTCCTTTATGCACTCGTAACACCGTAACCGCGTGACGCTGTCGTTCGTGCAACAGTAATTCAATATTTCGATAAACGCAACAAGGACATAGGTAAAAACGAAAGAGAATTGTCATTTTTATTACGATGCAAACTTCAACGTCACTAGCATGCGTGCATGGCGTGCAAAAGCTTCTCTCTGGAACATTAATCGTTCCTCTTATTTCACAAATTAAAGGGTTTATCGCTATTTAAAAAGAAAAGCGGATAAAAAAAACAGCGGAAGAAATCAATGGAAAGCAGAGACTCAATTTACGAATTCTAGAAACTCCTGAAATCGAAGAATTATGTAATTTTCGGAGCAGGAAGTAACGTGGCTGCTTGTGGTGCATCGTTTTTTTGCCCTGATAATCATCAAAATCTTTTTATTTCGAAATCAACAGTGCCGTTATGTTACGTGCGCAGCAAGTTACTGTGCGTTACTAGGTTAATTAGAAATCATTGTTGTAATCACGAAATTTACGATTCTTTTAGTATACACTTCACAACAGATGCTCGTTTGAAAGTAACTTTATAAATCGAAACTTTTATTAGAACGTAGGTATGATCTCTTGACTTTACATTATTGTTTAATTTTGTTATGTTTACCCGTTCTATGGTACAACGCGAAAACAATGTTATTATTTCTTATTTACCCGACTGAAACAAGAATACCTGTTTGTTACTTTTATTAATTGGAAAAATTGCAATTTTGACAGAAAGATCACAAAAAGGGTAATGTTCAGTTCTTCGTCATTTCGCTGCTGCTAGTATTGTATTCTAGAATCTTTTCGAAATAAGAGGAATTTTCAGCTTACATCGTAACGACCGTTTAGCCACATTCGAACATCCTTACATTTTTAGAATCAGACATTCACGTTTCTATAGGATGTTATAAGTCTCTCTCGAAACTCGAAGAAAACTGGGAAATTGGAGGGAAAATTTCATACGATCACCATAAAGGACATTGAAGAGCTAGGACTCTCGCGATTATAAGATCGATACAAACAAAATGGATTTCCTTTTTACAATGTAAGAGCGAATGCACCTGCCATCGAGGCAACTGTGCCAAAAATCGTGGTAAGTTTCTCTGCCGTCTTGAAGTTGCCGGAATTGCTTCCTTCTGCCTTCGGTTTTGTATCTGTGTCTGCATCTTTTGCTTTCTCGTCCTGTGGAAAAGTATTTATCAATGCTAGTTAAAACCCGTATGCCAATTGGTACGATAACCAATTTTCATTTTGTGACGATATATTAAAAAGTATGGAGATTTGCAATAAAATAAGCTTCTGATAATACATATTAACAGTCATACACGCACTTTTGAATTTGCATCTTCAGCTTGCCTAGTTTCCTCCTGCGCAAAGAAAGAAATATTATGCATAGCATACAAATGAATTACAACAGTTACATGATATTAGGATTCGGGAAGTATTGCTTATTATAGTTGTTTCAGTTTTAACATGAAGCTTCGAATTATTTTATACGTATGCACGTTTCAAAATTATGACGCAACTTGCAATAACTCCAGTGTTTAGACTTTATCGTGGTATACCGCCAGTGATAATAAAAGAAATTGAGCATGACGCTGTGTTCATGAGTCACCTGTTGTGCCTGACCCACAGTGAAAGTACCTATTTCCCTTTTTACAACTTGTTTCAATTCGCGAAACACCGTGCATGAGAGTTTATTGTTCGTAAAACAATGCAGTATCTTACCTTGACAGTCGATGTACTAATCTTCTTGGCATCCTCCTGCATAAAAATGTGTAATGTTAATACGAAATACAATTCCTGCTTCTATTAAAAAAAAAATGATTTTAGCTCTGTATAACTTATTTTCAAGTAAACTTTACAAGCAGAAAACATCTCATAGTTAATTTTTCTAATTGTTCTGAGCAACTGGTAGTACAAGTTTTTATATACTATTTATTTAAACATTATTCCGTTCTCGTATTACCCAAGTTTCGCACGTCATACTAAACGTAATGTAGCTCATAACGTATGTGATATTGCATTCTACGAGTTTATTAAATTTTTCGATAAATATCGAACACAGAAACCTCTCGCAATTGCATAGTAACGTTTCATCTACCTACTTGCATACTTCATCGTCATACAAATTTCTAATTATCGTCAAGCGTATCTCAAAAATGCTACTGATAATTACCCGGTCATATCACGGGTTTCAACGTGCACGTTTTATAACCATTTACGATTCGCGTTCCATCGACGATCTCGCCCCCGAGATACACGTTTACAATCTCTACTGAAACAGTTTCAACTGTCGGCCCTTCCTTGGTATCATTCTCTCGATGCACGCATTTTTTCAGTAAGGGAGAATTACGAGAAATAGAAAGGACGCGTAACTCGAAAAATAGACGTCACGATTGTAGGTGGCTTCAGTAAGAATTTCTATATTCCTTTTTTTAATAACAGACTTTAGTACTTAAGGGTCAAGTGATCACGATCGTGTGCCATTCACAGGTTCGAGGCGTTCTTTACATACTGTTATACATATGTATATCGATTCTGGCATATCTGCGGAATGTATCCTAGAAAATTCATGTTATATCCCCCGAAAGGTCATGGTTAATTTTACACTGCCATATGTATTCGTATGGTATCAGGAATGAATTAAATACTTAAGTAATAACTCACGCGTACTGGTTCAATAGTTCAAATGCGTCAGAGAATATTTCTGAATAAGTAATTGCTTATTTTGACCAGAAAGAAAGAAATCCAGTTGTGCAATATCAAAATCGATTAAATTGTATGATGTGCATTTTTGCTGTAACTATCACGTTATATTTCTCAGGTTCAATGTCTAGGCCAGTACGGAAGAACTATTTCTGCTCACGCTAGTACAATACAAGTACGATATGTCAAGTATTCTTGAACAGTTTCAAACAATCGTTATGGGGCTTAATTCAGTTCCGTCTGTCATTGAACGTTTTCCCATTGTCTTTATCGTAAATGTATCACGGAAATCTCTATTGTTCATTCATCGTGCATGTAAATCATTGCCATCTAACATGTGCCACTCAATCTAATAATTAATTACTTTCTGTTCCAATTATGTGATTCCTAAATTAAAAGATTCCAATTTCGTTGCATGCTTAAATTAAACATTTGTAGTTTGTTTGTGAACTACATATGCATGTTCCCATGTTAATAAGAAAAAAGAATCGTCTATGCATCTTCTTATTGTGCTGTGACTAATTAGCCCAACAAATATTTTACATCTTCTTACCGTTTTTTCGACGGAATCACGAGCCGATCTCTTCAGGCTGGCAACGCTGCGGGGGATCATTTTCCTTAGAGGGACCGGATGTGGGAAAGTATCGTGTCGACGAGTTCTGCAATTTGCATCTTGGCAACCATTCGCAATGATATTTCTGATGACAATAGGAACGTCCCAGATCGTCGTTGCTTCGCGAATCATCGCCGCGGACGGTCCTTGGGCGAAGAATGGTACCGGCTTGCTGCTGTGCGAGCAGACTTCGGTCACCACCAGCAGCGTATCGTGCGATGCCTGCGATTAACGTGACAATGAGAAGAACTTGATGTTTTCACGATAAAATGCCATAGAGGGATTCCAAACGTAAACTTTAAACCATATGAATTCGCCTTGCTAAATTATTCACCTCGTATTGAAGCAGTTCCAACGCGGATTCGAGCTCAGCAGCAGGTACCGAGGCAACCAGTACAAAACCTTTATCGTTTTCAACAGACTTCAGCTCTTCGACCAGATCTATCAAACCGGATCGGAGACCATGCGATTTGCGGGATGGAGGCGAGGCTTGCGAGCTCGCGATATTTCCGCCGAGCGATTCCAGCAACGAACGGAACAGGACCAGTCTTATTTTGGAGAACATGTCGAACACCTTCCAGGCAGCATCGTCTGCATAGAATTTGGAATTGGTTCAACTCGTTCTGCTCGACATGCTTGGATTATTGAATACAGTATTTTTTTTTTTAATGAAAAGGAAATCTCACCGTCTTCTCGACTGTTCGGCAAAGGCATCAAAGAATCCCTGTTAGACGGTTTTGCTAAATCGATCATACGCCAGTCACCATGAGTTTCAGGTTTCGGCTTGTGCACTGGTTTCATGTTGTTCTCGTCAATTTCATCGAAGTCTCTTGAAAGACCCACCGATTCTTCGTATCCGAAGAAGGATGGAATTGTGAAATTGGCATTGGACAATGTACCTAAGCACGATCAATATTTTATTGACTGATTCGTTTGATCGATAAAATCAGAAAATGTACAATAGAAATATTATCTTATAATTTCACCTGTTGCCATCCCCTTAACATCTCGAGCCCACAGTAACAGGGCAGCGATGTTGGATCGCAGGAAATGTTCGCAATCGTGTTTCCTCATCTTACTTCCGGACACCAGTATATCGTCCAAGGAGAATCTCGTACCTTCTACCCGACTGCTGTTACAACTCTGCAAATCGTTCAATCTTCTCTTCACATGGCACGAATGTCCGAGTTAATAATTATTTACATTGCACAAAAAGGGAATCGCAAACGCCACGTTCTAAGACAAATACTTGAAATCGCGTCCATGGTGAAGATTCGAGCAGCGAAATGTTTCCAATGAATCCTATGTGTACGTAACTATTTTACAAATTGATATCGAGTCATACCTGAAGCGTTCCCTCGGCGGTAAACAGGTGAGAGGGTTTGGCATGCTTGAAACTCTCTTGACGTTCTGTCGGCTCGGCGATAACCATGATAATATTTCGTGGAACGGAAGCAACGCTGTCCTTCACGGAATTGGCATCCTTCGTTTTCAGAAAATGTACACCGTTCTCGACGTTCTCCAACGTGACATCGAACTTCCTCTCGCGTGTCAAGCCAGCGGGACTCACTTTCTCGACCGCCTTCGTAGATTTGGTGGCCGAAATTTGCAACCCCTTGTCGACGCTCGTCTCTTCCGTTTTCGTGTTGGATGAGTGATCTGGAGTAACCTTTTGCCCGATGCCGAACGTAGACATCGCGTTCCCGGTGACTGGGACGTTCGCTAAAAGAAATGCAAAGAATATTGTACAGGCTAGATTCGCGTTTAAAGTTCGAAATATATATATAAAGAGTACACTTCTCTAAGGAATGTATTTATTTTATATGTATATTATAAATATATATGGAGGGAGGAGACTATAGCATAAATTCTTGATGCATATAGTGCATTTGTTTTAATTACCAGAGCGTTCAGCAGTAAATCCAAAGCAAGGCACGGTCGTCATCAAAACTGCAGACAGGAAAACCGCTAACAGAGTTTCTTGCAGCATTTTGCACCTTGAAATTTTTATATTATTAGCACTCATGCAGGATAGATCGATTGGTAGATATAAAGGAGTGAAAATTCGGAATGTAACTTTACTTCATTTGCAACTCTAACGTGAGGATATTGAACGCGTTCAATTCGTCGATGTTTCAATAATGAGCTCGTTATTTTATATTGAAAATCGTACAAAATGAATACGTCTGTTTTCTTCCCTTGAAAGAATTCCTGTGTCTGATACACGCAAATAAACAAAATGCGGTTGCCGAACGGGAAAGAAGTATCGGTTTTTCACGCGACATTTGTTTCCCGAGGCACTCGAAACTGCTCGCTTAATGTAATGTGAAATTAATTGCAAGTGCATTAAATAGTATATTTATTTTTATAAATGCACAGAAATTCTTTGGTACTTTTCATATACTCACTGGTTCGAATAGATAAACCTTCGTTCTCTTCCGGCATTGATGTCTCTGAAACTTTCCCCCTCGATGGTTAAACATTACTCGGGAGAGAATTATGTATATTTCAAATGATTCCACTTGTAAAAAAAAATCACACTTTCTAAAAGTAATTTCCTCTTTCCTGTATTGCAAAGCAAAACCTGTTGGTGGTGAATCTTTTTTTTTCCTTTTTGTAAAGCTATACCTTTGCCTTTTAAATAAAATGACGTATAAGTTATTAATCTTACATTTATAAATATCAACTAATATTTCTTTAGCACTGTGGATACGCACGTATATTCAGAACTGCGAAAGGAACGTACTGAACGGAAGAAGTTGTCTTTCACGCGTTTCCTCTGACCGACAAGTTTGTACGAATGATCTCAATAATTAATCATACATTCACCATCGCCTCGATACCTCTCTGTGATCAATTTAATAGTGTCAAGGTTGCTTTAAGTAAACTCGACAATAAGCACGTATAAACATCTATAACGTAGCCTAGATATCTATTCTTTCGTCTTCCCTCAGCTTTCAGATCGACAGGATCGTCAAAATTGCATGGGATATCGAACGTGACACTTTAGAACAGCACAATTATAAATTCGACTCGATTTAATCTATGCACAAAAAGTTTCACAGTCAGTGACAATAAAAAAAAAACATAAGAACAATAATAATACTTATGGATAACTCCTACACCATGTTTTCTTTTGCGTGGCAAATACTTCGGTACATCTTATAATCATGGAAATCGGACTGGCAATCAAAATTTACATGAAATATACGATGCGATGAAATGCAATGCGGTGTAATAAAACGGCAGTGATTTATTGAGTGACCTCTGTTGCTCAACTTTGCCACACCGCGTATTGACTTAAAAAGGAAGGTTGTAGAGTAAATTACTGACAGTCATATGTGTGCTTACGTACACAGCAATCCATTTTTTAGCACGATACCCCTTACGTTGACAATAGCTAAACAACGACATCGGTAATCATACTCGTTAGGCAAATATTTTTCGGGGGGACCACATAGCAGCCTGCGTTCGATCGATTCAAATGTGACAAGATAATTAGATTACTTAACGCTGATACGCTGCAATGTTTGTCTAGCGACGGAAACACGCATAACTTGAATAAAACAATAGCTTCAATTTTCGTGGAAGTGAATATTAAGCTGCCATTCGGGAATATATTGTTTGCATAATTGTCAGCGAACATTTGTTATCGGGCATCGTTTTGTTATGTGAGGGGAAAGGAAACGATCCTTTGCACTTGCTGCACACGCAACAAGACCAGAAATTAAAAAGTTTTGTGAGTTCGAGAATGTTCTGCTCTACACTCGATGAAAGTGTTATTCTTTGTGTCGATAAAACAAGCAGGGTATCTTCCACAGGCTATAGATGAAATTGTTTTCAACGTTCCTCATTAAATCTCGCTTTTATAAGGCGACAAGCGTAACGTAAGATTTCATCGAGTTCAACTTGGCAGGGAGTAATTACCCAACTTCTTGGTGGCCGATGAATTTTTTCAATTCTTAAGTGCCAACAAGTTTCATGAATAATGTAATAAAGGTCTGTCGAATAACCCTCTGATACGGATAAGGGAACATGGTTGGCGTACCTTAAAGATTGATAAAGAGATTGAGATCTTAAATGAAGAAGTCGTTCATTTTATCGTCATACAAAGTCCCTGGACAAAATATCTTTTAACCAAAATGCAAACGAAAGAGCTTCGAGACGAAGCATCTTTAAAGCAAAGCAACCCGGAAAGCTGTTCAGAAACATTTCCACGGTGATTCCGTAAAAGTCACAAAAACCGAGACGCATGTAAAGTTTCTAGAATAAGCGTGTTCGAGACCTTCTTATGGCGCGCAGCGTATTTCTCCTCCCCTGTTCCCTGCCGACAGTGGTTGCAGTCGTTGAAATCTGAATAATTAACGCGATTACGAAGCCCCATGCCGACGGTACTAGGGGCCACAAGGAGCCGGTCAGCCACGCTCCCGGACGTCTGCGCCTCGGTGCCCCGATGCCGATTGGTCCACGTTTGGTACCCCGTCGTGTTGGAAGGGGTTTCACCGGGGCGACAGGTGGCGGTTCATCAGGGGGGTGGAAGGCGAAAGAAAAAGAAAACGAAGGGAAACCCCCGGCTTGCCGGGTTTCCACGATTCACCGGGGCTGCCTCTATCAGTTTCTATCGATAAACGAGCCCCCCGCCCCCGGTTGCACCCGCATCGCGTCTATCTTCGGTGAACTCGCGCGGAGTTCGCGTCCCATCGTGAATTGCAGCGCGAGCACGTATCGGCCTCGAGGTGAGAGACACCGGTAGAAAATACGAAGATTCGTTTGTGAATTAAATAAACGAAACTTGTGGCAGTTGAATTGACGTAAAGTGATTTCGAGGGTGTTCCTGTCCTTTTTTTCTTTAATTTTATTTATTTCTTTCGGTGTATTCTATTATTATGTGTCCAAATACATGCGCACGTTCTGACGAATGGATTTAGATCCACAGTTCTTAATACGCGGTTCGAAATGCCGAAGTAATCAATTTCATGAAGCTGGAAAGTGATGTACCGAAGTGCTATTCAATATTTTTTTGGCGTGGTGATTGCATTGTGTTTAAATTAGATTTTCAACGATTTAAATACATGTTTGTATTTGCAAAAAGCAGTGTGATTTCGAAATTTTACATTTAATCGCGATTATGATAAAAAGAAAGTTAAGGTTTAATATATAGTTAGATGTCTTAGACAATTATGGCTTAACGAAGATGAGATTTAGGAACGGTTTCTATTAAGTATTGAATGTTCGTTTGATAAAGCTTCTATATTAATTGAAATTGAAACGTTGATGGAATAAATTGTATATTTAAGGATTATAACTACAAGCAAGGTAAGAAGGGACATTTTCTGCATAGCTTTAATGCCTGATTTGCCTTTCGATGTGCATGGGTGCACGATTGAGAAGCATTTTGACAAGGCTATCAAAATACCGGCACAAATGCTTCCTTTATCCATTATTCTCATTTGATTTGCAAATCCTTAGAACTCTTATATAAGGGCATGTACGCGATATACAACGATTATTCAACTTTAATTAATTATTATTCATACAATATGCAGTAAAGATTTCGTAATATTCACAGCAAACAAAAAACAGCAGTAGAGTTCAATAGTAAGATAAGAATGATTATCATTAAAAAAAACTTGTTTTGCGTGCGATAGACAAATGTTAGAATCTGAACGGATATTGTAGTTATTTGCTTGCGGTATGAAAGTTATTTGATGACAAGTCAGAAAACTTATAATTTAGACAATCTGTTTAATCGAGAATGCCAAGGTGAAGGATTTTTCCGCGTAAAACGGCAAGCTTGAAAAAGTTAAAATAAGTATAGGTTTTGAAATCAGTAAAAAGTTGAAACATGTTCGACTGCAATTATAGTCAGGAAACTAGGAAGCTAGTTTTGATAGTTGGCCATAGTTTATTGACGTTTTATGCTGTTAACAACTAACCACTAGCCACTTTTAGGGTTGCTTCATCATATTTCTGTGAAATGGTGGCTAAAGATTCACTATTTGATCACTTAGTAAGGGAATGGGTGGCACGCGGTAATAAAGTTTGTGCTTTGACTTTTAGTTACATAATACAGTGACGAGTGTTTATCGCGCAAGTGTGACAGTATGTAATTCTTTCTAGTCGCTTTGCGTGGCACGAATTAACTCGAGTTTTTGTTCAATACTTGATTCCTCTCGAATATTCTATTGGTAGCATTAAACAATGAATAACGAAGGATTGTTTCATACGGGCCAAAGAAATATTTCTTGCATGATTTATCTAAAGAAGAACCTTGTTCTCGTTTTTTTTTATCATCACTAATTGACTGTCCTTCGGTATCGACATTTTCCGCAATTATTTTACTACAAACAGAGCGTTATTAAAAATTAGATTTTACTATTGAAGTTTCCAATCATATGGATTCCAGAAATAAATATTCCAAATAATATAATTTAGATGGATTCATAACGACACCTATTCTCTAATTATTTATCCCAGATGATGAAGTTCAAGCAACAGGGGCTAGTCGCGGACTTGATGCCCAACATAAAGCTGATGAAAGCTGTTGGGCACTTCATGTTGAACTACTACAACGACAGTTCCACGAAACACATACACAAGTTCTTCTGTATCGTAAGTGAAATCGTTAAGATTGTAATACGTACATAATTTGCACACGGATCAATATCAAAGATGTTGAAGGAGTCATTCATTTCCCCAGACATGTGATGTTCAATATTTAAATTGGGACTAATCTGTCCGCAGCTGCATTTGATCATGGTCCTCATGCAGTTCGGGTTCTGCGGTATAAATCTAATGTTAGAGGCGGACGACGTGGACGATTTGACGGCGAACACGATCACGATGCTGTTCTTCACGCACAGCGTGGTCAAGCTCGTTTACTTCGCGGTCAGAAGGAAACAGTTCTACAGAACCCTTGGCATCTGGAATAATCCGAATAGCCATCCTTTGTTCGCCGAAAGTAACGCGCGCTATCATCAGATAGCTGTGAAAAAGATGAGGATACTCTTGATAGCAGTAATGGGTACCACGATGTTGTCAGCAATCGCGTGGACCACCCTCACGTTTCTCGAGGATACTACGAAGGCGGTCGTCGACCCTGTCACCAATGAGACAACTTACGTCGAGGTAATGAGATTATTTCGAAAGCCAAACATTTTATTAATATTCTTACTTCTCTTGTGTACTTTACGTTTATCGGCTGCTAGGTCATTGAGACTAGACCTACTGACTCTTATAGAAGTAAATAACGCAAGGAAATGTATTTTTTGAAATATTTGATAATTTATAGAATCATCTAATTAAATATAAAAAAAAAATGAGAGTCATTGTGTTAGGCGTTTCAATTGCAAATGTTATTACTTATTCAGTTACCGCGGCTACTGGTGCGTTCGTGGTACCCATATAATCCCAGCCACGGAATGGCTCATGTCATGACGCTGATATTCCAATTTTACTGGGTGCTGTTTTGCATGGCAGACGCGAATCTCTTAGACACGTTGTTCTGCTCCTGGCTACTATTCGCCTGCGAGCAAATTCAACATTTGAAGAACATTATGAAACCCCTTATGGAGTTCAGCGCTACCTTGGACACTGTTGTACCAAACAGCGGAGATTTGTTTAAGGTACATCTTACACTTCTTCTTCAAGTAATAAAATTATTACTAAAGAATGTTCTAAAAGGGATTCAGGATATAATGAAAAAGTATCTTTCTAATCCTAAAGTGTTTGCAATCAGTTTGTCTGTCACTGTGTAATCATAGTGTCTGCAACAGTTTACTATTATGCGATATAAAAGTCTCTAAGTTTAGAGAGTAATTAATTTTTGTCGAGGTAGAATTCGATCGTGTCCTAAATTGGTAATTGGATTGCTCCTCCAGGCCAGTAGCCCGGACCACCTCAGGGATCAAGAACCACCGCCGCCACCCACGCCACCCCAAGGCGAGAACATGTTAGACATGGATCTTCGTGGAATATACAGTAACAGGACGGACTTCACCGCCACTTTCAGGCCCACCGCTGGGATGAACTTTAATGGAGGTGTCGGGCCAAATGGATTAACGAAGAAACAGGAAATGCTGGTCAGGAGTGCTATCAAATATTGGGTGGAGAGGCATAAACACATTGTCAGGTAAGCGTTAATGTATTCCCTTCACCCGGTACGCTGATAACCGAATACTCTAACGACATTTAATTATTATTCATTGTGCGCATATACTTTGATTTTTGTTTGTGAATGAAATTTCGGAAGTATTAATTAATTGCTCCTGTTAAAACTAGGCATCGTTTCCCATTTTTCATTTGTTTTCACGTGCTTAATACCTAAGACTCTTCATGATAAATATTTCAAGCGAGTCAGAAGAAAATATTTTCTTGTCCGGCGGAAGTAAGTTTCTCTTTTCGACACTGTGGTTGAGCGCAGTGTCAAATATATTATTTAAAATAGTGCTAGTATTAGCTACGATAGTGTCAATAAGTCATCCATGACACTGATAGATTTCCAAACAATCGACACTTTCCGCGCAACTGAAAATAAAATTTCTATGTCAAAGTTAAATTACAGCAAAGAGCAATTTCAAAGTTCGTCAGCGTCTTGACTAGCAGACCGGTAGAACCCAGTTTCCCATTTCGATTCTCATCTCGAGTGCACTTCCGCATGGAAACGTAATCTACGACGACGATCGGGGGACCTTTCACATTCACGTTTCTAACCATGAGAGACTTCCATTAGGATAATAATTCCCGTGACAGATGATTCAGTAAATTCGCGCAATTTCGTTATAATTGTACGCTCTTTCCACTCGGTGTCAGCTTAGTAATTTCTCTACTAGATCGACCGGCCGTGAAAAATCGTGGGAACTCTTTGACTTAAGGAGAAGGAAAAGCAGTTGGGAATTTTGTCTCTGATCGAATTATTTCATGTTTCAGAAGAGATGGAGTAAAAATTGAATGTAGAAAAACGTTAATATAAATTGACATTCCCTCTTGAAACTTATTATATTTGCTTTTGTTAAACTAGCCTTCTCAATTCTAAGAATTGTTTTTAGAATTCTTTTTTTCGGGCTTTACGCGTAAATATCTGAAAACATATTAGGAAGATTATTGGGCCATTCACTCTGTGATCTTAATTAAATCGAAGTTTCGATATGAATCGCCATTTATCGTGTCGGTAGTACGCTCCTCGCGATGTTTCACAGTTTTCAAGAGAACGCGTCAGGTCGGCCGGGGCTGTAGGTGAATAATTCAACCGGAGAAATTTCTTCCGCGGTTGTATGTACGCGGATGTAAAATCAATATACTGTTTACTAGCGCATACAAATTTTTCTAACAACGTACGGACGAAACGCACAAGATCCAAGAGAACTCTCGTTTCGAACGAACCATACGTTTCCGGTTTCCGAAAAAAAAAACAGCAATCTTCAGCAGTATAAAAGAAAGATCGCACGGCAGCCGAGCGAGTTTCGCAAAGAAGAAAGAGACCGAGGAGCAAAGTTCTCTATAGTTTCTTCGGCGACGAAGAAACCAGGGGGGGTAGTATGCGTGTATTCCCACGGTGGTGAAGTATTTATTCTAAGAGAGCGCAATATTGACCGCGACCGGGGACGTACGGAGCAGACTGAACAATTTATTGCACAATTCAGGGGTTGTACGTCGCTAGAGTTCACGCGTGGTATGCGCCGGTATACGTGTCTAACACGTGTATGTACACGTTTCACCCGGTGTTACTTGACGACGCGACGCGACGCGTAGAGTGCAAGGGTGTGCTCGACGTTTGCCCTTCGATCGCCACGCGAATCTCTGTGATCGATAGATGTAGCGAAAGACCGAACGAAAACCTGTTGCCTCTGCCTTGATATTTGGAAATATGTGATTTCGTTATTCACGATTCGTGCGTGTGCAGTAGGAATGAAAGCGTGAAACGAAAAATGCAGAAAGAAAATTCTTTCGGAATAGACACGTACATTTTTCTTTTTATAAAGAGAGTAAAGGGAAGAGAGTTCTTAATGTGAAAAAAAAGTGAAAAGCAGGGGAAAAGTTTGTTTGCAATACGTAAACTTTTTATGGAGTTTGGGGTTGGTAAAAAGAGGGATTATTTAATGTAAAAAATAGAGGCTCAGGGAGGAAACTCTTCTGTAGTATATAAATGTTTTGGGAGTATGAGATTAATAGGGAGAGGGAGTCCTTAATCTTATGGAGAGAAGTGGGGATGAAGAAATTCAAAAATGTCCAGATTACCCATGTTGGATCTAACGAAAATATCAAATAATTCATGAAAGGAAAAGTATACAAAATGGACGTACAGATATTTGTATAAGAGGAATTATGAATTAAAGCAATGTCGAGTTATCCTGTACGTACGTCTTGCTCTCTCCGTCTTGAAAGTACTGCGAGATATCGATCAATGATGTTGGATTGAGCTTAGTTGACAACACACCGTTGAAATACATTATTTAAACGCGTAAAACGGAAGCGCGGGATAATGGAGAGAATACGAGGCTGGCTGAGGGTAGCCAGACTGTTCGATCATAAACTCTAACCAACTGGTTAAATGCATTCATTCAGTGAACTGGGTCAAATTAAAACTTTGTTATATTCCGGCCACAGGAGGGATTACTAACAGATTGGGTTTGTACTGTTCAAATGGGTTTTCCGTTTAAAGAGAAATAAAACATAGAAATGTAATCTGTTGGTCACTTTTCATTTTGTCCATTTTAGTATAAATAAGGGGTGAATCGGAAAACTTTTGCTCAATTATTACAAAAATACACTTATTATGTTTTTGCAGATTGGTCGGTGCAATTGGAGATACTTATGGTATCGCCTTACTATTACACATGTTGGCTACTACCATCACGTTAACATTGCTTGCGTATCAAGCAACGAAGGTAGTGAAATAAATTTAATAGATTCGTTTTTTTTTTTTTGTTAATAATGAAGGGACGAAAATGAAAACGTGTGATCATTTCTGCTTATTATAAGCACGTGCATGTAAAAATTGTTTTCTTCGTAGATACACGGTGTCGACACATACACAGCTTCAGTGTTAGGCTACCTGTTGTACTCCCTGGGACAAGTTTTCATGCTTTGCATATTTGGAAATCGTCTCATTGAAGAGGTATGTATATTTCCATACAGTTATTAGAACAAGCAGCTGTATAAAATGTTTGGAATATTATGAAAATCCAAAATGTACAATTTTGTACACGTATCCGTCACTCGTAGAGCTCATCAGTGATGGAAGCGGCTTATTCCTGTCATTGGTACGATGGATCAGAGGAGGCCAAGACTTTCGTGCAAATCGTCTGTCAGCAGTGCCAGAAGGCAATGTCTATTTCAGGGGCGAAGTTCTTCACCGTCTCCTTGGATCTTTTCGCCTCGGTAACGCGATATACTTCACCCCATTGCAATTCGATCGTGAAACTGTGCCGAATGCACCCCCATAAATATTCGATATCTAATTTATATTTTAATCCAATTTCGTGTTAACAACTATATCTTATGTTTAACGGTCTTGCTATACCTTATAGCAAACATTATAAAACAGTTATGCAACTAAACTTCGTTGAACTGCTCTCCTAATTTTAGTTAAAGAGATTATTTAAAATATACATTTTTCTAGGTGCTGGGAGCTATGGTCACCTACTTCATGGTGTTGGTGCAACTGAAGTGAACATCGAAGATCAACTGTTATGGGAATAAGCGTGAAAGTTGGAATGTCCGAATGTGTCTGGTCACGATTCTTAAATGCGAATCTAATATTCTGTGCCTTGTTTATAACGTTTCGTATTGCGGATTTAGGGGGGAAACTGTGACTACTGGACAATGTACGATTATAGACTGTGACAGAGGGTAATTTTTCAGGAACCAAAGAAACAATACGTACTAGTCAAATACGCAATTGAAACCGAAACATTTCAGAGTAAGAGATATACCTGTGTATCTAATCATAAGCGTTTGGACATAATTTATTACTTGGTTAATAAGTATTTTAAAGCTACATAGTACTGGTGAAATCCAGTATAAGTAACGATTGATAGGATCTCATACTGTTTAACAATTATTACTATTATATTATAGTACCATTGACAATTGTTTGGAAAACGAAAAATATTCTGACTACAAGTTTTGTCAATAAGCGTATGACTTATGAAGATATTCAGCTACAGCTAAATTAATACCTCCTCTTATTATACATCTTTTATCATGTAAAGGAATACCAGAATAATATTGTAACTATAATGTAACTATTTCGAGGGGAAGACTGAAGAACATAAACTATTGCATTCGCAGTGTAAGAAATTTATGAATCCTAGTAAGCATGTTCGAAACAGGGCTTTGCACGCAATATATTAATCAAGAGATTTCTCTTCTCCATTTTTCTTCTTTAACTCTGGATTACGAGCCACTAAAAGTTATATAGTTTCTATTATTTTTCTTTATTCTCAACAGAGGGTCACAGAACAGTATTGCAATAGCCTCTATTTTTATTTCGAACGTTTATAGTGATTGAAGTTATTGGCCCACTGATATTTCGTAAAAATTTGTTCGTAAAACAATTTTCACCCTCAGTAAGGGTATAATATAATCAAGTGAATTAATTTCAACTAATTTTAATTGTGTTTTAATCGAGCTGAACAGATTCAGAAAACCCTGTAAATAATTCATAAACCCGACTGAACTAATGAAAAATGAAGTTCATCGATCAAATGAAACGTCAAACTCGAGACTAATAATTTGTTCGGTTGACGGAAAGAGTAATAAAATTCTTTGAGAATTACTTCATTGAAACCGGATTACGTTTTGCTTAAAAGCGTGAGAGGAACGTGTAATCTTGCCTAATATTTTCAAAGGACAAATTTGTGTCGAGAAAAAATGTTGTGAAATAAGTATGAAGCGTCTAAGAAAGATTGCTCTCTATTAGTATTAATAAGTAGCCTTAAGTCGGAAATTAAAAGTTAAATAGAAATTTATAAGTAGGAAGTTTTAAGTATGCTAGCGTGGATCAAGCTGCACTCGATGCTTAAGAAAAATATTAAACGGGAAAATATTACGCTGAAGGTAATCTTGTACAGTACACTGTAATGTAATTTGCGAGGATATACATATTTTATTGATGATGAAATGTGAAGATGCAAGGACCACGGTTAGCCATAAATAAAAGAGATATGTTTCTGTGGATTATCGAGCAATAATTGGGACTTGCATCTTGATTTTCTGAAGCACTTTTATAGGAACAACGAAGATAGTTTTATTAACTTGTAAATAGAAGTACTGACACCACGAATATCGTTGTGAATTATTACCTTTAATTCTTAAACGATATTGTATCATTTTTTTTATTATTCGTTATTGAGTATTAGACATTTACTAATACATTTTTCTCTCAAAATATTTCTTCAATATATACCTCTTTCTAAGCCTTAATGCAGTTTACCAGAAATTCAATAATTTTAAATTAATCATGTGAACATTTTTATTAATTTAATTTTAAGAACGATATGAAGTAATTAAGGATAACTTTATCATTGTACAATTGGAACGTAAATTCTGTTGCAGTCGTAGGTACATACATAGATACATAACCAATTATTCCCACGGGTTCAAACTCTAAACAATATCAAAACAATGTTAAATATTACCATTAACTAACATGAATTTTAGTACTGTAATAATATTGTGAATTGAATCGTCAGTATTATAAATGGTTTCTCTCTATGTAAAGTTATAATATATTTGTCTTACAAAATAATCTACGCTCTTGTCGATGTTTCATAATCGATTTTAACCACATTCATGCCATAAATATATACCACCAGCGTTTTGATTAAATTTAATATTTGAATAAATGTAAAATACGAACTATTTCAAAGCTGTACGACCATTAACATTTTTCCATACTTCATATCATCTTCAAATATTTTCTGCTCTTTTCAAATCTGATAATGTTCATAAACTATTGTAAAACGAAATACACAAAACTCTACCAAAAATACTAATTTCTTCACTTCTTAATTCCCATTTCAAGATTTGATTCTTTACTAACTGATTAATCTAAATTTCTACCCTCTTTCCATTAAAAAAACAAAAAAAAACCAACTGCCGCTTCCGTTTGAAGCCTAAATCTTTTATTTCGAAGTTCTGAGCGTGGAATCCCTTTTGGAGCATCAGAGGAAGAGTGCACGTAAGTTGTACAAATTACACTCGCTTGACTCCCATCTCACGTTCCCCCGAATGCGATTCGTCTCCGTCTACGAAAGGTAATGAACTTACCGCGGAATGATTCACGAAAGACAGGGTAACACCGTGAGAAAATGGAATCGCAGGTAAAGCGAGGGTGCGAATAACCACGTTAAGGGGTGCATCAAATTTTCTGCCACTTATGCAACCGGGTGGCTAACCGTGATTGCGCTCGCTAGACTTCAAATCACGGGATTATGCCGAAGACGAATTTTGCTTGACGGTTAATCGAGATTGGCTGCAATCACGACAGGGTACTCCCCTCTCTCTCTCTCTCTCTCTCTCTCTGCCTAACAGCACATTCGAAGAAACGAAAGTGTAGGTATCCTACTTCATGCTTGGAGAAATTTCGAATGCTCGATGGAAATGGGGAATCGATGTAGACCGTACATTAATGGATTGCGTATATTCTTTCTTCTCTTCGCTCTTTACTTAGATATTAGTCGAAAGAATGATTTTATGATTCGAAAGTATTTGGACACGACTAGAAAGTTCGTTCGTTTGTGAAATATAGTTGATGTAGAATTTGAAAGGTGGAAAGAAGATTCATCCTCTGCTGAACGAGGTATTAAAAATAGAAGAAAAAACAGGTGAATCGATTCCACTTTATTGTTTAATATAAATCCTAGCGCGATTGTTTAACGCGCATGCTCAATGGGAGAGCTTTACCGGAAGGCAGTTTCGATCGGCTGCCTCTCATTTGATAAATAGGTCTTTCTCCTTTGCAAACATCCTTCCTTCCATTAACCGTAAGATACAAACACTAAATATCTAAAACTCAATTGAACGTGAATATTTCAAAAACTGTGTTATGTACTTTTAAAAGGCAACAAATGGCATTATATTCTTATTCGATATAATACTTCTGAATTAGCTGAGAAGCCTTCGAAGATGAAAGGGATCCTCAAGTATAGATCTCTGTGATCCAGCAGGAAAACAGATATGGGGTCCGCTAATAATTATTTAAAAAATATCACATTTATATTACACACTATTCGTTGCAATTATTATCGTACTACTCTCTCTAATCATTCTGGGAAAGGGCTAATTCTCCGCTATCTGGAAAACAACACCCTCATCCGAACGGCGATACCTCTCTTAATTAATATCGTTCAATGATTCCCTAAAACGCAGCAACCCGGCCGAACGAAGTGGAGACCTCATTTCTCATATACCCGATTGCAAATAAGCAGAAAGACGGGGGAGTCAATGTGACGGAAAGAAATTGGCGCGAAGCCCCTCGTGCATGCGCACGGACCGAGTGACTCAGTTGGTGGGTTCGATCGTTCAGGGGTCGGCATCGTCATCCTCCGGACAACTTGGTCCTCGTGCTCTCGCGATGCCGCCTGTGCTCCGTCGTTTCCCAGCTCGTTCTTCCGTTTCGTGATAGAACGGGCCAGTTCTCCCTCGCGGTATCGTGACACTCGGAAAAGCCCTTCGTCGACGAGGAACGCGACACCGTCGCGGTGCATCCCCCGCGGCAGACCCTGGAAGAACGAATAATAAAGCTCGCCCCTGTTCCGCGCACGAGACACGTCCGCGGATGATAACGCGCGAGATGCCGAGCTCCACAGACCAGTGGACTCGCTCGACTCGTGCCGCGTCAACGCGATTCTAGGTGACACCGATTTCGCACCCGATTAACCGGCGATCCAGTGATCGAATCGGCCGCGCGGCCACGGACGACGTTACGGTCGCGTGTCGGAGATCCGCGCTTGGAAGTCGGCCAGAGAGGGTTCCGGTCCGTGTTTCTTGATTAATTAAAACGACGGGTCGACCGCGAGGACACGGTGCGCGCGGTCCAGTGATCCCATGAAATCATCGATTAAGCCGCTGGGAAATGGGTTAACGGTGCGCCACGCGAGAAACAGATGTATTCGTCCGCGACTCTCGACGGGAACGAAGGGGATTATTTGAGGAAGTTGAGGTCGAGGTAGTGATCCTCGATAGAAGATACACGATTCGCGGGGATGCCGAGCAATACTCGCGAGACTCTCGCTGCTTATCACAGCGACGCGTTATATAATCAGCACACGGCGATGCGAGATGATTCCGGGGAGTGTATCGGAGAGGGGTCGATAAAAATGAGGGCCACGAATGCGTACGCGGTTTCTTAAATAGAAACATCGCGCCGCCGTTACAGTCGAATGTGTCTGACAATAAATTGATTGATCGGTCAGCGTGCGTGCGTGCAACTGGGGTAATTAGACCGTGGGCACTTTCATACTCGGAATTGGTCTCGTTGCCTGGGGAGTAGAATTATTAACTAGGGGACAAGTAGACTAATACAGAGGAAATAGTACGGATTCGAGACGGATTTAATTAAAGATAAACCGAGTTGAAGCGGAGAGGGATATATTGGCGGTATAGCGCGATCGAAATATATTTCAAAGTAGCGAAGAGGACACGTTTCGAAGTGATATCGCGAGGAAAGGAATTCCCTCGAGTATTTCCACGTGAGGAAATTGAGTGAGAAACTTCTTGGGAAACATCGATAATCATAGGGACAAAAACAGCGGGCGGCAAGAGGAGGCGAAGCCTCCCGCCGCAGAAACAATGTCGTAAGTACCGTTTAGTTGTATTAATTGATATGTTGTTACATTTACGTCAAAGTAAAACACAAAATAGTAGTAGACACGCGAATAACGTATAATAAAATTATCATGAACTGATCAGAGTTCTTTTCTTATTCAACGTGTTATCCAATTGTCAAAACTGTGAAATAGTTGAAGATTAATTTAATTTTGCACATGCTGGAAGGTAGTTTATTTCCTTAGTTTATCATCACTCACGAAGTAAATGATCGTAATGTCCAACGGGACGGCTCGAACAATAAGTTCATATTAAATACGGGGGAAAGCTATAAAACGTAACACGTGGAGACCGATATGAAGCGCTGTAGGTTTGCGAGCCGCGTAGCGAGCGATTGCAAGCTCATGGGACAGGATTACTAGCGAACGATACCAAGGAAACCGAAGCGGGATCCACTGTACCGAAACTCAATACGGCATAAAATAAGCAACCGGAACCTTTCTAAACCTGCCCTAATATTTGTGTTATGTAAACCGATCTAGATTTCCTCGTCCGAAAGACCAAAGCTTTTGATTAGTAGAAACTCGTCAAAGTTCACGAGTTAGGGGAAATTACTCGAAAATCGGAAATGGATGCGACCCAAGGGAGAACGTGCGACCCCGACCTCTGTAACCCTGGGGTGCGAGAGGATCCGAGTCGTATTACTATCGAACTCCGAACTCGTCGACCCCTTGGGCCGTAAGAATTGCCTCGCACCACCCCAATGTTTAGAGACCCCGAATTTTACCACTCTGAGAACGTGGGATCCACGCCAGACCGCACCGCGGTCCAGGGACCTCGAACCCCAAGACGTTGCAATCATTAGATACACTTTGAATTATCTTGGGATCCAGAACCCTCCAATTTCGTGATCCTAAAATTGTGGGAATCGCGAAGGATCGCCGTGTGATCTAGAGTAATTGCAATAAACCATAATAAAGTACCAAAGCTGGCTACGATAATACGCGCAAGGTGTATATCTTGAGGTGCACCGATCTAAGGGCGGCCTAAGAATGATTCTTTGAACGCAATATAGTTCGAAGGTAGTTCTAGATCCTATGATCGAGAAATTGGATATCCTAGCATAGTCTCATAGCTTTAAGTTCAAAATGTTCCAGCTTTTTCAGATCAAACACCTATTCAACTAACACTCCTATTATACCAAATTAAAGAAGAAAGTCTGTTATTATTTTAGTACTCTTAACACTCTCGATTACATTAACGAAAGAAACCTACCGCAAATCGGAGGCGCTAAGACTTTCTTCTCGAAAACTTATCGTACAATTTCAGTAACATTGTCAAGCTCCAATGTTCTGCATATAAAACGAGTTTCTACACTTCACCTGTCTCATCCTCTACCCCTTTCTGTCCTTTCGGCGGGCAGTACGCGGCTTGTCGGCAAGTTCAAAAGCGACGGAGACCGCGGAGCACACGCGTCAATCGGCGTCGTTGATCGCTCCATGGAATTGGCCGTACTCGAGAGCACCGGTGCCAGTCGGGCTGCGAGCTTCGACCGCGAAGCTCGACGTAGCGCGCGGTTCATCCTCGCAGGTGTGACACTTCGCGTTCACGCTTCGACCTGTGGCAATCACGCTTTTGTCCCGATGGACCGCTCGATGAGAGACAACGATGCTCTCTCCAAGCCGATACTCTATGGGAACAAACGTCTACTGGGTAATAAAACTCGAAATAATGAACGTGCACCGTGTGATTATCATCGTGTCCGATTTGTTTTTCTTTTTCCTGTATTTCGTTTATCTTGGTATGTCGAGTGAGTATTTTTTTACTATGTTGTAGAGGGTTGATCATGGTACTTGCGGTGTATTGTCATTTTTCTTTCGTTGCATTATTTTCTGGAACATCTTTGATTCACGTTCCTGTTTTCGCTTTAGAATCCCGACGATTGTAAGGGTTGCGAATTACTGTATATCAATCTTCCATTGATATTTAAGAGCATTGCAATTAACTCGAATTCGCAATACCGAAGCTTGCACTTGTAGATTCTATTTCTGTGTTAGGGTGAATTGTGGTGCTACAATTGCAGTACTTCGGCGTCGTAGCATTGAAAAGGGATATAGTAGTTTCTGTTGAAAGGAATTTTTCTTAGATTATTTAAATCTTGTAGCGTTTAGAAGATCGTTCTGTAGTTTGCGCTCTTGTTTTGGATTTAGTTGTGGCGTCATGGCAATCGTGTTAGTCAAAGTCCTGTTCAGCAACTAGTTCCAAAATGAATTCTGTGCTACGGTGTATTGTGATCATTACTCAATCATAATATCGGCCGAACTTTTCGATTTACATCAATGAGAAAATCTTCGTTTACGTTCGGTGCTGCTTAAAGTATCCTTCCTTTTTGCGTTATTACAACAATTCACTTGGTCAAGTATATATTAGCGTTCTTAATTCCACGTCAAATCCATCCCACCAGTTATAAAAAAAAGCGTGGCTGTGTCTAGTCAAGTACTGATTTTCCAATATAAAAGGTGTCAGTAATGAATTACGAAGGGGAATAATCTTGCATCGTGCACGAGATTTACTTAAAATTCAATTTCCGCGGAAGCTTCATATCCCAGAGTCGCGAGCTGCCGCCGCGGATGTGTGCAAATAAGTTTCCGTCATGTACAAGTTCACGATTTACAGAAAATCGTGCTACTAAAACTCGGTTCACCTGTTTTTCCCCAGAAATACGGATGTTATTGGTAAGAGATTTTTCGCTGTAACTTCGTTCGAGAGTCTGCGAAAAATTGGATGGAAAAATACGTCTGTTCGTAAAGATCAAATTTAATCAGACAAATGGATTAATATCTGATAAATTCATCGTAATTGAAAGACTGTTTCCACGATATTAAAAGCTCAACTGAATTTACAAAGCTCCCTCCCATAAAAAACTATTTTTTTTTTCATTACTGTTAAGTAAATGTTCCTTCTGGATGAACCTCTGAGGAAATTATTAATGATGGTTCATAGAGCCTGCATGAAAAAATAGCCTGAAGAAAGCAGAAAAGTGTGAAATTCCTTTAACAATATAAACCCGAATTAATGCAATTGCTTATAGAAAACCCGAAAGCGCCATTTATACCATTTTAAAAAACGGACGCACTGACAAAGCATCCCCCATTCGAATAGTCCAGCCGAATATTCCCTGGTTCTTACAAGCCCGTCCGCCCTTTCATTAAAACCCTACCAAATGCAGAGCGAGGCATCCCTCAAAGAGGCGTGCCAATCGCAATAAAGTTCTGTCTGGCAGTCATACAAAAATTCAGCGCTATAAAAAGATATCGACTCGCCGAATTCCATTAAAAACCCTGTCACACGAATTGACATTCCCATTTCGATTTAAACGAGCCGGCAAAAATTAAATCGCAGAAAGTTAATTAAAAGCGAACGAGCCAGAGGCTTTTTGTGTCAATACACGCGCGATCACGATGCAGTTGCAATTTTCCCGTAATTTTTCGAAATCAATTTGTTGCGCGACTCTTTCTGAAGATGAAGTAGTCGATTATGCTATCAATCAGACGATGAATCGAACGCGCGGAATTTATTATCCAGACGCGGAGAAAACTGCGTCAAGTTTAATTACTACTGTTTCGAACGGAAACGAGCGGAACTCGATACGTGTGGAGGGAAAAAATGTTGGTCGCGAAAATTGTTTCTATTTTTGAACCATCTCGATACCGTTGTAATAAATTCTTCACTATCTTAAATGATTTTGACTATTTTGCATTCGAAAACAGTATGTTCGTCGTTTCAGTGTTTTCAGTCTTAATGTAAATTCTGCGTTCAATGAAGAAGCTATTGCGGCTGTTATTCGATGGAAAAATGCATTCCAAGTAATTACTATGCAATTGTTTTAAAAAGTTACAAGATTCCGGCGTTCTTAACGTCATTGTACCCTTTAAAACGATAACTTATCGCCCCCCGAGAAATTTCCGGGAGGGTAATGGAATTTCATCGCGTGGCTGGTAAAGATTATCGCGGGGCAATGGGTAACGAGTCAACAGCGTCAAAAATATCGTTACATCCCTATTAACTGATTCCCGAGGTTAACAAGGTGCGGTAGAAAATTGTATAAATGCTTCGTAGAGCTCGATCTGGACTACTTGGAAAGGAGAGGAGGCGAGACAATAACATGTGAAAACGCTGAAAGTGGATCGAAGGAAGAAGAAAGCCCCGCAGACACTCTGGATCGTGTCAAAGTTGTTTTTCTCGGTGCACCTGGGGTGGGAAAGTCCAGCATAATCAGGGTGAGTATTGATTCCCTTAAATCGAACCCGCGTGTGTGTGTGTGTGTGTGTGTCAGTACTAGCTTCTCATTGAACAAAAACAAAAAACCTTTCCAAATTGTACAAGGTATCCTCTCTTGATAATTTTCGAAACGGCTCTGTCCTCACTGTTTTAACTTTCCTTCTTTAAAGCCCTCTATTAGTATCTGTTATAAAGATCATTGAATTTCATAATAGAAACTCGTTAACTTAATACTGAACATAGCTTTTAATCATTTATTAATTATTTTAGTTATTTAATTTAACATCCACCCCAATCTATTTTTGTTTAATAATCCTCATCTGCTTCATTAATTTTGCTCAACGTTCACGGTAATTGCAGTGTCCATTTATATTGAGCAAATTCTGAAAGTTCTATTTTTAATTAGTGCGCATCATCTTCTACATCATTGACTCGACTCGATTAAACGAGAAAAAGTGATCTAACAAAACTAGCTCAAAGCGGATTAATCTATTTCATCTGATTCTGTTCAAAGTTGTAACTACTGCGCTGCTGTAATTACATGGAGATTTTCCTGGGTTAATGATTAATTCGCGTACATTCACACGCGGCTACATGTCAGACACGTCGTATACTCGCCTCTTCAAACTTGCTCGCGTTGTGACGGGGAATTGTCGTCAAAATATTCCTCATCGTCGTTGAGACGTAACATAGTTCGCACCCCCCCCCCCCCATCCCCCCGTGCCTTAACTTTCGTAAACTATTAGTGTCGCTCAAAATAATTGAAGGGCCCAGAGTTTAGGGAGGGATTTCGAAGCGGGGGGCTAATGCCGCGGGAACGCAACTGTGCCGCGGTATAATTACATCGTCACACCTCCATGGGATATTTATTATAATATTTCATTTAACGAGCCCGCCTCGTTCGTTAATGAAACACGTCGTATAACTTCAATGAGTGGAATGAAATTTGCAATCGCGGATGATAAAATAGCTTGGTTGGTTTTCCGGGGATTTCATATCTCTCATTTTATGGTCTTCTTTTTTTTCTGCAGGGAATGCTTTACTATTTATTATTTTTAATTGTGCCGATTGTGCATTTAATGATTTATGGTGTACTAAGTGCATAATCTATAATTTTATTTGCGCGATTTTAACATAAACACTGAACGTAAGAGAAAGAATAAGCAAGATCTATTGTACACCTGAGACCAGAACGAGTCACGCCTAACTAAATTGTTTTACGTAAATCCTCAAGTGTCTCCTTAGTCGATAGAATTTTTTGAAATACGAAAAGTGGCAGCGTTTAAAGAAAATAGAAAAGAAGGATACGTCTTTTATTATAAAATGACCACAAAAATGTGTAGCGGTAATAATAATAAATAAAATATAAAGATACAGGAAATAGGAAAAGAAATATGCGTCAATTAAATGTAAAGTCAAATGAAACGAGTAGTATTTTGGATTTACCTGCGACGAACTTCATTTTACAAGACGCTAATGACTTCCGCTTATTTCCGGTGCCACTTTCCGGCTGACTATCGCGTCTTGAGGAAATTAAAAATCGTTGAAAAGGGTGTGCGCGGGATATTTAATCGGGAAACATGTCGTATGCTGGAGGAATGTTTTGTTCTTTGCAATATTGTCCTTGCATTTGCACCGTTTGCAATAGTAATAAGTAGACTGCGCACTTTTGTGCATTTATATCAAATTTAAAGATGCCAGATTGCAACAAAATGCATTTAATATGAATAAATATACGAGGTATCCAAATTATAGTGCTTTTTATCATTCCTGGTAGGTGAAGTGAGTTCCTGCCAACGTTCTGCTTACTTTAGTATACATATTATCAAAAATATGAATTTGCATGAAAGCCCGCAGTCTAGTGATGAGTATTTATTTACTTAATATTTAGAGGTAACTATACAAGCTGTGCACAAAAACACGAATGATAAGTTGTACGTCCCGTTTGATATTTATCCTAGAGTCCTAAAAGCTAACTAGTTTTATCCCCAATGCAATCTCATAGAAAAAAATAGAATTTATTGCGAACTTCCTCGTAACGTCACGCGTAAGTACCGATCAATTTTACTCGGTTAGCCTTCTATAAACCGTCCATTAACTTTTATAGCCACGCGATTACCTTCTTTCTATATGTCACATTCTCCAATCAATACATATCTTGTTTTTCTCTGCCCGCGCTTCTCGAAATCTATTTGAACCTATCTACCAGAATTTACGAGGACTCGCAAAATGATATGGGTTTCGGGTACTGTTTTGCGGGTGTTCCAGCAATTCGTGTGGAGCGAATTCTCCGAAGAGTACAAGCCGACAGAACGAAGGGAGACATTCTACCCGAGCGTGGTGCTCGCTGATCGATTGTACGAGCTGAAAATCACGGATCTACCGACGATCCCGTACTTCCCGGTCAGCTCGCACCTCGAATGGACCGACTTCCGCTATTACGGGTTGCGAAGTGCAAACGCTTACGTGCTCGTGTTCGATCTCAGCAACCAGGACACGTTTCAGGTATCTATGTTCGTTGGGTCGCATCTTTCGCTCTTTCCTCGGGGGGGAGGACACTTTTATCTTTACGAACACCGAAATGCCTTCGAAATTTGCTTTCCGAAGGCTTCAAATGAATGACTTCATCCCTGATGATCTGTTTAAAAAAAAATAATCGCTAGCCCAGTCGCTTGCGAGCCTCAGTTCGCTCCACAGGCTTTTCAGTATTCGTAACAGGAGGGAAACTTTATTCTATCCTTTCCACAAAACTGTGAACCCACTGTGCATAGATCTCTTCCCGAAATTAAATTCCAAAGATTAGATCGCGAAGACTAGGGATTAGATCCCGAGATCTTTACGTGAAATTAAATAAATATAATTAAACTATCAATATTGCCTGGTTAGTGTGTCTATGTTAAAACGACTTCGTTTCCCGACTTGGGCAGTACATTAGGACGTTACGGGAGCAGATCTACGAGGCGCGGGACATGAGGGGAGTGCCGCTACTCGTAGTTGGGAACAAGCAAGACGAATTGTCGCCCGCGGCTGCTTCCGGGACACGGTACAGGGACATCGTTAATCTCGTTCGTAAGCACTGGCGATGCGGCTATGTCGAATGCAGCGCCAGATTCAACTGCCGTGTAGTACAGGTGTGTACGACATCAACTTCCAAAAACGAACGGTACTTTATCCTGGCTTATTTACCCACTTGGGATTTCATTTCCGTAACTACGGACGGCCGTTGGAACTCTAAGCAATCAAATCGTTTCACGGAACAATTTGAACGAGCTACCTGCCGGTCATCCAGTGGAGGCTGCATGTTCCTCTAGATAGAATAGTATATGTATAGTAATAGCTTTAGGATCCATGAACATAAAGCAGCTACGGTGTCTTTGAGAATCACCGAAGTATAAAACAATTCGAGGTTACTGAAATGAATGTTTAATCAAAACCGCTGCTGATTTACATCTAATAATAGAAACATGGACAAAAGCAGAAATCGTACCATAGGAATCGTCATAGATATTGGAGTAGTTGGGAGTATTTTATTAGGAGCAAGTGTAAGGAGGTTCCCTTGATATTAATGGTGTATGGGATGTCCGCGAGAAAATTCGGACCAACATTATTCTCACGGTGATAAAGCGAATTTCGTTTTCGTAACCCACAGGTGTTTCGAGAATTAATGAAGAGCATCCAAGCTGTGGAGGGTAGACCGCCCTCTCCCACACCGGCACCCTCTCAGCCCCTTCGCTCTCACCCGCACGACACCGGTGAGAAATGTATTCTTCTCTGACATTGAAGCCAGAAAATCAGCGTGCTCGACATCTGCGATCACATCGTCAAGAGAACCTGCTTCTACCGTTACCACAATGCTGGATCGTAGATCGTGCGGATCGAGGGCAAAGAACAAAGGAATGGAGTCGACTGCAAGGGGGTTGTTCACTTGAGAGAATCGGAAGGTGCTTAGCGTGAAAGCTCAACTCCGTCGAGCCCGGAATGATTATTCAAGGCGTTCATCTAAAAGCTAATCGTAATACTAAATAGAAAGCCACGAACCCCTTTGGTTCGTTAATTGACAATGCAAAGCGGGGTATTATATTGTGATTGATCAGGATATATCGGGGTCTTTTACGAGAAGCATAATTATTGTATTAGCGGAGAAAATGATGAACTTATATGGAATTATTCTATTCTTGGTTCCTTTGCAAATTTAATGCGACGAGAGTACAAGTTGGAAAGAACAATGACGAATATGTTTATGAGAAACTAGTCGAACTATACGAGGAATTGTGTTACTTTTATTTTAATTAAAAAATGTTAATACTTTTACTTTTGAAGAATCTTCGATGGTTGTAATTGATCGTTTACCAGTTGGAATGGAATATCTTTTGATGCTAACGGATAATTATCGATTTTTATCACGGTAGTAGGAGCTTAATAACGAAGAAGAAAGTACCGAATGTACTTTGAGAATTAAAGAACCTTCTGATCTCGTCTGTGAATGTTCTTCTCGAAACTGCTCATCGTGTAACTTTAACACGACGGAAATAATGCAATCATGTTGTTGTACAACTGCTTTATCGCGTCGAGAGCGACGAAAGGGTTGCGAATACGTGTGTATGTGAAAACGACTGCCGAGTTCTATATAAATCTTAATTTCTCATTCCATTTTGCATATTCGCTCTGTAAATATATCGTGTGACACACATATATTCGTAACAGGATAATCAACGTTAATTTATGGAATGATTTATACATATAGTTCTCCAATTTTCAAACGCCAAAAACGTAGCATGTGCACACAGTTATACTTTTAAGTGGAGTTTTTCTAAAACTCATTGAAAAAATTGTATAAAACCTTGCCTCCAAAATTAGTCCTAATATTAATTTGTAGATCATACATTAATTGTCGGAATTAGCGGTGCTTGCTCAATTCTAAGTGCCGAATTAACTTAGAGATTGTCTAACATAAGCTCTCCTGTGCAACATACTTTCAAAATTATATTTCCCTAAAAAATTAAGAAATCTGTGCACATACAAACAAACTCTGCTTTGTTGTTAACGTTCTTTTAACTGTGATGTTTTCTTCTAATTTTCCTCCCCGATTGCAATATTATATCACTCACGAGTATACGACATTATCTTTTTGGTTCGTTTCCAAGCAATTCATTCGGCCTAATACTAATAACAAAAATAATAGTAACGATAACTGTAATAATGTTAATAATAACGACGATGATAATAGCGTGGGAAATAAGTGTAATGATATAGCGCGTTATTGAGAGTTTACCTCAAATCAAGCAATAGCGTATACACAATAAACATATATTTTACTATACGATTAAGGAATTAATCATTAGCCGATAAGCTTAGCCCTCGATATTGTGAAATAATACCGTACACTTATACAGATCTCTAAAAGTGTGTGTTAATGTGTTGTTATCGTTTGTACGTATTCTAATGCGAAGATTGAATGTTACGACTCGGAGTAATTAAACGATCAGTAAGAACTACTTTGATGATCGAGAGCGATCGTCCAACGATCCTCTGACAATTGTTTTTTATGTTGACACCTATAACGATCGATTGTTGTTTCATTTTCACGGTCACAACTTGTTGCCCAGCACACGCGTAAATCGCGCAGGATAAATTAATATACGTAAACGATTACCTAAGTGTTGAATATTTCGAATATAGCGCGTACAGTAAACTGTACATTGAGTAACATAAAGGGGAAAAAAAAAGACATGTGTTCGTCGAGGAAAAATCTTTATACCGAAATAGCGAATTTAATCGTGGCAAGCAATACTTCGGCGCGAATTTGTACAGTCGAAACTGTGTCGAGCAACGTCGTTTTGCATACAAAATACCGAACCACATTATTTTGTATGGAAAATTAACGCAATAAAAAAGGATAAGTGAAAAGTCGATCGAGTTTTACGATTCTCCTTTGCCCTCCCACTTTCTTGTATCCGCGGGAATTAATTTAAACGTTCTGAAAGAGCGTGTATTTGTAGAAGACTTCACGATGCATTTAAACAAAAAAGAGGCAGGAAACAAAGCAATATCATCGGAAAGATATCACATCGGAACATATCATTCTAAGTCGATTCCTGTCATTACGCAAATAGTTCGTTGCAAAGCAATTACTAAATTTCACATTGTACTGTTCACAAATGGATTCGCGCAAAACTAAAAATGTAGGAAACTATTAAGCACACGTAAGGGAAGATTTTTCAAGAAGAGCAAAAAAGAAACTTTGGGAAGATGTTACGGACTTGGAGCAGATTGCGGCCCGCGAATGCGGCGACGGTGATTTTGAGGAATGTGAGGAATTCCAACAACGTTAATTTCCATGGGAGGCGATACGTAATGACGGTTGGAATCGATTTACCGATGTACGAGGTTACTCGCAGCCAATTTGTTTTTTCGAAATTTTAATCGTCATTTACGAAAAAGAATAGAAGAAAAAAGAGACATTAAGCAGATGAGGAATCATATATCGAAAGAGGAAGCGAGATATATTGTATCCTTTTTTTTTTCATTTTGACTAAGGATTAAGTGATTTCGACATTTTTACATGAAAAAAATTATAAAACCAATGAAATTGTCCTACACAGAACAGTAAACTGAACGTTTTTTCCGAAAGTTCTACCAATTTGCGAAATCAAACGATTCTTTAATAATTTAATAAAGTGAAAATGAATTGTACAAAGATACGAAAGGATTAATTTGAAATGTTCAGGTGAGTACAACGAGGGGTGAACCCAGCACCAGTATAAACTTGAAGGAGGCCTTGTGCGAGAAAATTCCGATACACTATGACCTGTTAAGAAACTTTCGTCAACAATATGGATCATCCGTGATCAGTCATATTACGGTAGAAAATATGTACCAAGGGTTGTGTGGCGTGAACACCATGGTTAGAGAAACGTCCGAGATTGATCCGAAATTCGGGGTGAATATTTTTCATTCCTAAATTGATTAAAACTCAAAGCATCGCTACTGAACGAATCTAATTTTCCTCGTAATACAAAATAGTTTTGTTATTTTTCGTTAACAAGATTTGAAGATAAGTCTTACGCGTGCCAACTATTATTCGAACGAATGAATTACATCAGAGTTTATCGAAGATAAATCAATTTGTCAAAAGTTACGCTCCTTTCACATAGATTAAGTACAGGGGATTGACGGTACCAGAAATCGTTACGCTCTTACCGCGCGAGGGAAAGTCGCCCAGCGCGGAAGCTATGTTCTGGTTGCTGTTAACAGGGGATGTTCCAACAAGGGAACAAACGGCATCGTTGATAACCGACTGGTCGATACGTCGACAGAAAAAGAAGGATTGGTGGTCAGGACCGGATGGTGGAATCGTTGGTTCCGTTCTTCGAGCTTTGCCGAAAACAACTTCTCCCCTTGGAAGATTATCGGTTGCTCTTACTGCATTCGATTCTGGCAAATACATGAAGGATGCCTTAAAGAATGGAGCTTTGAGCCATACTCGTTGGGAAGTGAGTACGAAGCCAACGTTGAAAGAGATAAATCGATAGATTAGTGTTTGCAAAGAAACAAATTTGATGCTTAATTTGTTGCTTATATTTCAAGCATACTTTCGAGGACGGTATGGAAGTACTTGCAACACTGCCGGCATTAGTTGGCCTAGTCGCCAGAAACGACGGATTCAAGGACATGAAAGAGGAAACCAGCGACTGGGTACAATTTCTATCGGAATGTTTGACTGGAGTGTTCAATATCTCGGGAAGGCACAGACAATCCATGGCAGACTTCTTGCGTCTGTATGTTACCCTGAACGCGTAAGCAATATAATTCTTCAAACTATAAGAATATATTAACAGAAATTGGAAATCGAGATATCTGATGTATGCGTATTGTAAAGGGGTGCGTGCCCCGATACATGCGCCTCAATTTTTCGGGAGGAGACTCATATACTTATGTGGACCTAGGCTATTGATATTATACACTATTATATATTTTTTTTTCAGAGATGACGATGGAGGTATTCCTGGTATGCACGTAATGGAAATACTCGGTGCTTCTCAATTGGATGTGAATCAAGCTCTGGCCGCCGGAGTTTTAGCTTACGCCGATGAACCCAAGAGCGGCACAATGTCACAAGTAAAAGCTTTTCAATCGTTCGCAACAGTTTGATCATCGTTTGAAAATGATTTATTTGTAAATTGTAATCTACGTTCGTCTATTATTTAATCATTCCATCAATAATAGTACACGGACTTTCAAAACAAGATGCAGCGTATGTTTGGTGCACATCCAAAGGAAGACAAGTTGAGAAACTATATAGCCACATTGATAAAAAGGGACAGTTTAATTGGATATAACGAAACTCCTATTTGCGATCCACGCTACATCGCCTTAGTAAATTATGCCAAAGAATATTTGCCCAATGATGCAAGTGTGAAGGTAAAATTGCATAGATTCGTTTATTTAATGATACATTAATCCGAACGTACTTGTCCCACCCGCTCATATACAGATGTCCCAAACTGTGTCCCAAATCCTTACCACAATGATGAAAACCGCAAAAGGGAAAAGCGTTTACCCTGAGCAAAATGTAATCGCTGCACCAATCTTTCGGGTACATAAAAGGCATTACATTACTTCAGCTTTCTATCTGTTTATTAGATGAATTGCAATCTATTGCCTATTCCTTTTAATCGCTTCAGTTCTACGGGTTCACTGATATGCAATTCAATCAAGTATTATTGTGCATGTCGAGAGCTTTGGGTGCAGTTGCATCGATCATTTGGACCCAAGCCGTGAATACACCAGCTGAACGCCCAACATCAAAATGCACTTACACGTATTTAAGCTCAGTTCATGGAGTCCGGGGAAAACGTAAGCGAGGAAAACAAGCGAGACATAATCGAAAATGAATACCTCATGTTTATTAACTGTTCCTGCTGTTTCGTGTATTCGTAATGTTATTATTACCACGATAAAAAATAAAACATGAAATGTAATGCGGTATTTTAACTACCAAAAATGTATTGTCATAGCAATCAACGACTTCTAAATTGATTATACTGCTACAAAATTCCATAATAGATTAATTTTCCCAAACAGATTTCCCGACTCATTCATCACATGTAGGATATAATAATTATTGAACTACTAATGAGCGAAGGCTGTTTAATCGCGATTCTTTATCTTTATCTTTAAATGTAATAACACGGACAAATCTATTTTTATATTATATTACTGTATAGTACAAACTCTATATTAATTGAATAAGCAAAGCGAAACCACAGGAAAGTTATGGAACAGATCTATCATATTACTTACAGCGAGGTATTAGAATAAGTTACATTTAACATGTATGTATAATAATTTATACATACAAATTATATAAATTAAATAGATAAGTTGGGAACTAAGATACGATTTATAATTTCCACCAACAAGTTTCGTATAATTTGCACTTAGAGTTTGTCTAAAACGCTAAAATTCATTAATATAAATTAATGAATTAAACAGAATCGATTCTTTTCTCGATTCTTCGCTAAAAAATAATCGAGCTGTTGAGAATCGAATCTAGTAATAATCGATTCTGCGAAAGAAGAATCAATCGATTCTAGAATAATCGAATAGTATCGCCCAACCCTACCTTCGTTATGTACGTATAATATTTCAGCAATCATGCATCAATCTTCCAAAGAAATGTTGGATATGAATACAGTATCTTGAAGAGTGCAAAAGTTAGTGCATCGTATCCACATATAATATATCATTAAATATTAAAACTTAACATGAATTTAATTGAAAACCAGAAAGCTAATCTCCTGTGAATACGTATCCTAATATCTTGTCTACAAGTTGTGAAATACATGTCAGTCCGTTCTTTTCACGATTCATCCTATGTTGATATTAATCACATGGTCACAGAGATAATGACTTATGATGATTAGTCCCCATGTTAATCGACGCTTCTTACAGAAAACGTAATTTTTGTTTGTGCAGTGCATGTTGATTAAGTTTCATTTACCCTTTACGTCAGTGAACAAAATAATTAGCTTCCAGAGTATCGTCAAAATCAGTAACGAATTTTTCGAATCCTACAGTAATACTTTGAAAGTTTCTCATTCAGTAACTGGATGTCTGCAACTGTGTCTGAGTTAAATGACATCATTTTTTTTTTTATCATTCCTGCTTGTCCTACAATTATAATTTTCTATACAGAATGGCAGATAATGTGAGATTAGAAGAGATCATCGAAGTGCCTCATAATACAACAATTATGCCTTCCGGGTCAAACGCACACGACATTAGTCAATCTTCTGGGTTGTTAATGACACACTCATCGTCACCGATACAATCTACATCACCAATTACCATAAGAGGCTTCAATTTCAGCGCAAGAACTATGGAACACTCCAGAATATTTGCAAACAATATATCTTCCACTATACAAGAAATAAGGCCTTTTATAGAGCAGGTACATATTGTAAGCAGGCATTTTTAAGATGCATTTTACCGACATTTACATCCAAGTCTGTAATAATATTTTATTTCCATATATTATAGCAGCCTGGCATCACGTTGAGCTCATTGTTAAATATACAAAGAGTTCAGAATCAACCGAACACTGTGCCTCCTTCATCGGATAATTATGTTATCGATGTTGAAGGTCAATCAGGGAATGATACAAATTTACATGATGCATCGTCGCATGACAGTCGTCAAACGACAGCAACAGATAACTTTTTAAATAACATCCGTGAAGCTGCGAACGAGGTTGTTGGCGAAAACTCTAACAACAGCAGTAATGCTCTCAATCATAATAATAACAATAACAATAATGATAATAATATGGAAGAAAATTCGATGGACGCGGTACAATTGAGCCCAGAGACACGCGCGTACCTTAGAGTGATTCAGAAATATATTCCCTTTGTTACGATTCTTCTAATCAAAGGCATTTACGATAACAGGGCCAGTATATTGAATTTCGTGGTGTTGCTCGTTACATTTCATCACGCGAACAATGTTGTAAAACGTGAAATTTCAAAGCAGCATAATAAAAGTTGGATATCGCTTTTAGTTGTTACATGTTACATTATTGGCTGTATAGTTTTTATTAACGTTGATTACGAGATGCATGTATTTACTGTGTATACACAGCCTCTCAGTATTTGGGAGCTATTGTGGTCGGTTCTAATAACGGACTTCGTATTGAAATTAATTACCATTATTTGTAAAGTGTTTCTCACGTGTTTACCGTCGAAGTTGTTGGCACTTCGGAAAAGGGTAAATACCATGAACGCGCGTTTACTGAAGAATAATATTCGATTACAAGTAAAATCGTTATTGCAGGGAAAATATTATCTTATGCTGGAAGCAACATCTCAACTCTACAGATGCGTTGCACCTATTCAACCATGGTTGTACTACTTCTTTGAAGCTTATCAAGGTCCGGAAAAGATCTTGGGAATCTGTTTTTCTCTACTGTATACAGTGTGCAAAAGAAACGATTTATTATCCCATGTAAGATTGTTTTGTACCGCTATTCGGAAGCTCCTACAGAATGTGGTGCGTTTCAATCTTTGTTTTTTCATACAAAAGGAACATGTATTTGCGAGGGAGGTAACAATTGATTATGTTACAGAATCTGGGTGTATCGCCGTCGAAAGAGCAATTAATTGCGTCGGGTGGTATTTGCGCAATTTGCCACGAGGAGTATTCAATGCCAGTGAGGCTGCATTGTAAACATATTTTTTGTGAAACATGTGTTTTAACATGGTTGAATCGAGAGTGTTCGTGCCCATTATGTCGAGCGGCAATTACAGACGACCCTATTTATCGGGACGGTCATACAACTCACTTTATTCAGCTGTATTAACTTCCACGTTTTATGTACGAAATTGTCTGTTTTCATTCCCGATTGTACTCATAAGAATGTATATTAAGCATTTCATTTGCATGAAACACAGTTTTGAAAACGCTTTACAACAATACTATCTCTACGTAAAAATCGTTGATCAATATCCTGACATAGGCAACAAAATGTTTGAGGTGTCGACTAAAAGAACGAGGGATGTCCAAGAATTATATAAATTTTACACACATGTAAAATAATATGTATATATATAAACACTACATGTGAAAAAAGAAGCAAATAAAAATTTATATTTTGAATATCAGTGTTCAATTGCTAATCCATATTTAATTTAAAACCGACAAGATACAGTGAATACGAGCGTGCTTGATTCATACGATTCCACCTGCTCCGGAATCGCTTAGTGTTAAAATGAGAGGGCATGCCATATTTTATCCTGTAAAGTCTAAAGTATAATATTTCACGTCGACGGAAGTCTTTATGGTTTGCCGCTATCTTGAGCGTAATATATAATAATAACACCACTGTATTTGACAGATTCCCTAACAAAATAGACTCCGAACGCGGGCATATTTGAACAGAGTTTAACTACTAAAAATCTATTGTTATACTAATTAACGACTTGCAAAACTGATTATACTGCTACAAAATTCCATTATAGACTAAAAAAAATGTCCCGATTCATTCGTCACATGTCGGATACATGTAACGCACAGCCAATCAGCTCAATTATTCGTTATATAATAATTAAGCTCATCTTGTCCACCTTATCAAATAGTATAAAGACTCAAATAATAATTATAGAACGAATAATTGATTGCCCAGGTCTCACCACGTGGAGGTTGCTGCGATGGAGTCCCACCCTACCCACGCTTAATCCACGTCCCACCCTTCGCTTTTAAAAGAACTAAACTCTACTGTAATTTACAACAAACCCTGCTCCTTTTGTTGTCAGTTTACAGAACGTTCGTTAATTAAACGCCGTGCAAGTCAGACAGCAAGAGGAGGACTTAGAATATTCTCAAATCAAAGCAAAATCGAATGATTGCAAGAGTGATGGAGGAATTACAATCCCTTAACTTAAAAATTAACTTAACCTTACGTGGAACACAATCGCACGACAGTACGCCTGCACCATTGTTCTAACAGACAATGGGTGTAGAAAGTACTCGTACATTGTTCAAAACGAAACATGGATTTCTAAACAATAAGATTTGCAAAGTTACGAAGAAAATAGTGAGAGTCTTCTGCACTATTTTATAACTTTGAAAATTCCGATTTTTCCAAGACGACGAAAACAGGATATCTAGTAAACTAGCCCTTCTATCTCCTAGTAAAAACTCAAGTCGTTTGGCTCAATTGTAAAAAAGATATTCCGTTTTGAAGGGTGTCCGAATACTTTCTGCACCCACTGCATTTGCATAAAAAAAAGGAACAGCGATGCCTGGCTGTATTTTAAAGCACGGGTGTCCCGTAGCGTAAATCTACGTAATAGCTATACAATCATGCGCTTAATTACTATTTGCTTAACTAAACTTAACACTAACGTGCCTACTTGGCCACTGCAGTGCCGCTGTCTTACAAACTAATATCTTACACTAAACGCATATGTCTTACTTAATTAAAACTTAAAAGCTACGCATCCTTATCTTAAAGTTAACTTACAGCTACTAATAACATCCTCCCTAATTAGGAATCTAGCTTAATATTAAATGCGGCCTACCTAAGCTACTCAATTTAAGACTTAGATCTAAATATCATGCCTATATAAAAATGTAACAGACACTTTCCCATACACGTATGTGTATCTGATTATCTTCCTGATGATCCAGCGTTGTCTCATCGTTTCTTGAAACAGACTGAAACAGAACGAACACGCGAAAAAAATGGTTAAACCCTACCTATGTAAAATATCTAAAAATGTTCCAAATCCTGCCTGACTAAAGATCTAATGGTTTCGTTTCGTATAAAGCCTGCCTACGTAACAATCGATTGTTTTTGTTCAAATACATCCTATCTCCATAATGAGCTAAACATTTGTTCGTTTTATAGTTGGGCCTACCTAAATGATCTTCTTAATAAAATGGGAAACAGGGGCTCGGGGGTAGGGGGTGGGAAGGGGGTGTACTGTATGTACGTAATTACCATGAATCCTCTTCTTTGAGTGCCCAACAGTTGATTATCTTGAAGTCTCTGAAACAGATACTAACTCCAAATGGTTAAAAACATTTCGTAAAAAATAAATTTTAAGATCTCGGACATTGGATCGATGAGGCAGATTTTGTTCCATACTTCCCATTTTTCGTTTACTAATCAAATATCATCAAGTACCTTGGTTGGCTATGGTATCATATTATACTCTCGAGCCCTGGACGTACTCATGTTTGTTTAAAATATTGGATACTTTATTTAGAATAATACGAATCATCTGTGAATCTGTAACAATCTCGTACACTAGATCAGTAGTTTCCCCGAACCCCCCACAAAAAAAAAAAGAAAACAAAACTGCAGCTGAAAGAAGAACATATTAGACCTAGAACAATCATTATACGCCATTACTTTAACAATTCACTTTGATAAAAAAATAAAAGAAATATGAGAAATCAGTAATTGGACTTTGGCCAAGGTGATACGTATTATTTTTCACTTTCTTTATTAGAATTATCTTTATTAGAATTAACATTATCAATATTTTCTCAAAATTGAAGCTACGACTGTATTCGATACGTATATAAACTATAAAATGTATTTGACATCAATCTTGGCATAGGAGCATCAAGACAAAACGAGAGGAAATGAAGCTATAATAATAATTTATTCTATTTGATCATACCAAAAACGAAAATTAAGAACTCAAAAGTGAATGTAATCACATTTCACTGAATTTATTCCATCTTGCTTCTATGAAGAAGTTGCAAACGATTACGCGAACGCGGGATACAAGACTTCTACTATCACCATGGCCAGTCGCAACTGGAGCCAAGAACGCTTTTCTTGCAAGGATTCTCATTAACATGAACGGATATCGCGGACGAATTTTGATTTCTGCATAAGCAGATCAGAAAATTTGTAACCATTTACTCTACTAAAAAAAAGTGAAAATAAAAGTACAGCGATTGAAGCAAAAATCTAAGAACATAACTCTGTTAACGAACAGTCACTAGTACTGGGTCTATGAATTGATTCTACAAATTAGGATTATTATAAAATCAAGAGATTTATTCATTGTCAGTTCTAAGAATTTTAATTACAATTCTGTAACCTCTTCTGGTTTGTAAAATATATTAAAAGGAAATTCAAAGGTTTTCATATAATCATCCACTATTTAAATAAAACTTTAGCAGTATTTCCAGCAACAGACGATCGAGACAAAAAAAAAGATGCTGAAAGAAAAGAACAATGATTAAGAACAGATAGCCAGAAGGGCTACCGGCAAGTCCACTCGTTCAAACCGTGAGTGGGAAATTATCTGTCTTTCGCAACACTAATTAAACGCGAGTGGTGCTTCAAATATCAATAGCAAAAGGCAACTCTAATTCAACGCATTAAGCTATAATAAATGATGAAATATTCGCGATTCGACGCAACACTAATAAAATACTGACTATACTCTATGCACCAATTATTTAGTAAAACGCAACTCTAAGGGTGAGGGGCAGGGGGAGAAGGTGCAGCCGTGGTCCTTGGCTGCCGATGATGTGCCACTATCAAGGTGGCTCAGGAACATGCCACCATGCAGGTGACTCAGGAACACGCTCCCAGATAGGAGCAACTGGGGAACAGGGTTCGCAAATCTGATTAAAACAAAAAGGAACAGGTAGCCAGAAGGGCTACCGTCAATTCCACTCGTTCAAACCGTGAGTGGAAAATCATTTTTCGCAACACTAATTAAACGCGAGTGGTGCTTCCAATATCAATACCAAAAGGAAACTTTATTTCAACAGATTAAACTCTAATACAAGAAAAATGAAATACTGGCAAACTCGCGATTCGACGCAACACTAATAAGATACTGACTCTATACTCTATGCACCAATTATTTAGTAAAACGCAACTCTAAGGGGGGTGCAAGAGGGGTACTTGGCTGCCGATGATGTGCCACTGTCCACGTGGCTCAGGAACGTGCTCCCAAATAGGAGCAATTGGGCATTTGTGTTCGCAACTCTAATTAAAAACGCGGTCTTTGTTAAACGCAACGCTAACTGGAACTCGCGATGCAATTGTCTCGCAACACTAACATCTAAGGGTGGCCCTGACAAAATAATGCAATAAAGTTGAGCTGATAATTCTCTGAAAATTTAACTGGAAGCTACTATACTATTATCTGAGAAAATTAGATATGATAAACGATAGACAAATGCAGTTGCCGCAAGAATTAGAAGCTAATACAAAGCTAAAATCTAAGAAGAACAAAGTTGCAAAAACAAACGCGATACTTTAGTCGCAACACTAAATCAAACGCGATTTCCATTTCATCGCAACTCTAAGAAAAACCGTGAAGAGATATATGCGCAACTCTACCTAAAAAAACCGCGATACTCATATGTTTCGCAACTCTGCTGCAAACCGAGAAATTGAAGCAATCGCAACTCTACCTAAAAATCCGCGAAATTGTCCGCAACTCTAAGAATACGCGAAAATCAAATACTTCGCGACTCTAATTAAAAATCCGAGTTTCATCTCTCGCAACTCTAATTCAACCCGTTCTCAAATTTTGCGTGACTCTAATAAAAACGCGATTTTTGCCCAGGGATTGTTGGGCCGCAACGGGCCAAGCTGAAAATACTACTACATGCAGCTAAATCAAGCACAGTGACAAAGTAGTAACAGAGAATGACTCTCCATTCTTTTTGAGAATGCAGAGCCATTAGTAGTTGCCCTCTTGAGTGGCAGTTTGCCGGGCCTCTTCGGCCTGTGGCCTCTTCTTTGCTTCGGGCGCGATGCCCGCTGAAACTTAGTCTAAGCTCGAGACTCTATTCGGAAACCAAGGAAAAACATACAAACGTGAAATAAAAATGTGAAAACGCGGATCTAGATGGAACACCCGTGGACGAATCACGACCGAGTATAATCGTAAAAAGTGCCATTGCAGAAAATAGCAAAATTAACGATTAAATTCAAGAATCGTTCTTCGTGCACACGAGCAGTCTCGAGCCTGAATGCGAATTCGTTTCGGGGCCTAATACGCGACCGCGACCGCGGGTGGAGTTCGAAAAGTCAATGTGCAAAGCCAGAGGCGAACGCATTCTTCGCTCGCGCCCAGCTAAGACTTGACTTTTCAATCTCAGATTTCCTGAAACAGGTTGAACACGCGAAAAAGTGGGCCTACCCGATCAGAGAATGTGTCAACCTGCCCGGCCCTACCTACTTATATTTAACACACACACCAGACGGTAAGTTACCTATCCTACCTGATCCTATATTTAAAAATGGCAAAGCACACACACCAAAAAAACATACGCTCCACGGTTCTCACACAAACGCCCGGGTGCAAGGGCCTAAACTAGAGAGGACGTCCCGGGACGCCTCCGACACCCGAGCGCGAGCATACATCAAACACACTCTAAGGTACGTACCATTTTCCTGAAATCGACTGACAATGCCTGGGATCTTTGCGTTCTCGCGATAAAAGGCAGATCGACGATTCAAAAAGTTAATAAACTACCCGAGGTATCGGCAATATATTTATAATGAGTGGCAATTTATTTGTAGGGAATGGAGAGATATTTGCAAGGAATGGCACAGTTTGTGCAACAATTGGGTGTTCAAAGAATACGAATGCGGTACTTTCGTGATTGAATTGAACAGTGAAGCTACTAATTACTATCTCAAACGAAACGACGCAAATCCACAGCCTAAGCACACACACAATGCGGAATGTACGTCGTGCACGATACACCAATGCATTGCCAGCCGCCAAAAACACATGATTAGCTTAAAAATTAGGGTCATCATGCCCACCGCCTTTTTCCCAATCAAGTAGCACCTGGGCACGTGAATGGGATCGAGGCAGTGAACACGGAAGGGGTTAAACCTGAAAATCCTCATCTAAAAAAGTGATTAATACATTTACCATTTTTATCGGGCTAAACATTTGATCAATATAACTTTACTTTACTTGAAATGAAAATTGAATGATTCTACTTTATCAAAAAGTTAACTGAATGACTCTAATTTATTGAAAAAGCAAATCAATGGCTCTACTGTAAAAGGATATTCAAGTAAGTCTACGTTAATTTATTATGCAAGAATTCTGAACAAGAGAAAGACTCGAAAAAATTGAACAAGTTAATTAAAACATCCTCGGGCGTTCCCGTCATCAAGGCATTTCTTCTAAAACGCCAGTTTGGTGTTAAGATTTCTGCCTTGACTCCGAAAACTACCCGTCGCGAAATGTCTTCTTGTACATTTTGTTCGATTTATGCGTCGCAAGGAAAAACGAGATACCGATGTCTTTATACGCTAAAGATTCTGGTATGGATATCGAATAAACTCAGTTATTCGATAATTCCGATACGCAGAGAACAAATTGATACGCGGCAAAGATCGAAGACAACCTATACTCATTGTCACTACCACAGCAATAATAATATGCATAAATACTATCATTGTGGAATAGTTACAATATGAACGAAGTTGGAGGATATCCGACTTCAGGGCTAAAAACTAACTTCAATATTCATATCATTTTATTTCATTTAATATTCAACATTACTAAGTAATTATTTCATACTTCATCAATCAAATACTCAAATAGTGAAAATATATTTGGTAAAGATCTTTTTCAATTGAAAGAGATTCCTGTTAATTATCAGGAATAAATACTCTTTTTTACTAAATCCCGAATTTAATATTACCGAGGTATTAAAAATCGCGAAGTACAAGAAGACCTAGCCTCATCTAATATAAAACAATGAAATGTTACTACTCATGAGTATATTTGCATATACCCACGGTCACTGTGCTTGGCAAAAATTCTACGTAATACAACCAGTCACCCGTGCCGTTTCGGACCTTTCGTCCTGCGACATGATTGAGTGACCGGAGGAACTTAAAATGCCCAATCTTGGGGTACTCACTCTACCCATGCGATGATACTGCAGGATGTCATCAGGGATGCTCCGGGAAGCCACCAAGGATGTTGTGGGAAGTCATCGGGGATGCTCCGGGAAGCCACCAGGGATGCTGTGGGAAGTCATCAGGGACGCTGCTGTAACATATTAAAAGAAACCTCATTTGTAACTCATTATCGCAATTGAAGCCTGATAATAAAAATTCAAGACCATTAGAAAGAAAAGTATTAATAAACTATGAAGATACTTACGTTGTGGGATGGTGCCGCATTGCCCGATGATCGTCCTGATCACAGCTTGTAGTCGACGCACTCACCGACTCTAATATCGCGTATCATTACTAAATCTAACACTTGTAATCGATGCATTCACTGACTCTAATATCGCGTACCATTACTAAATCTGACTTCACCCAGAGCGGTTGCGCTCTTAAAGCAATGCAAAAGAACATGAACGGATCAAACACTGGACTCTACCGATCGCATTGCGCGCGATCACCAAAAGTTGCCAACCACCAGAACCATGGAGGAACTGGAAGCCACTGGAAAATAAAAGGAGCGAAATTGGTTACTGATTTGTTCATACAATTAGTTCTGGATAATGAAAATGCAAGATTATTAAAAAAAAAGGTGAAGAAACTATGATGATACTTACGTTGCTGTCTGACGCAGCGTGCCCGATGATCGCCCGATCACAGGAGCGGGACACATGACTCTAATACCGAAACGATAAAAAAAAACATAGTTCTGTCGCGACCGCTTAATATTTAACATCGGCGAACTCACTGACTCGATACAAGAAAAAACTTGAACGGATGAAACACTGATTCTACCGATCGCATCGCGGGCGATCGCCGAAATTGTCCAAATACCGACGAACCGAACCCGCTGAAACATAAAAGGAACGAATTTGGTTACTCATTTGTTCTTACAATTAATTCTAGATGATGAAAACGAAAGATTATTAAAAAAAAGAAAGGATTAATAAACTATAAAGATACTTACATCGTTGAATGATGCAGCATTGCCCGATGATCGTCCTGATCACTGGAGTAGGTGATGCTAAGGGGTGGAAGAGGGGGAACAAATAAATCGACAGAGATTTGCATCTTATTTCTCTTTCTCGTCGTCTGTTGAGGAAATACTGATATGTTTTCTATCAATGCAGAAATAATATTATTATTCAGATTTAGATACTTATGAATATTTATGTATCTGTTAAAACCCTATAATTTCATATTCCTATATTCAAGACTGGAAGTAATGGAATGTATTTATCAAAACTGTACCGTGAATGTTCGTTGTCAAAGCTTCAAACATATTCGTGTCCCTATCAATGAACTATGTCGCGTTAGTACAAATTCTCGTAACACTGCTTGTGTAGTAATAAAAACTCGGAAACTATCACGCATCAAGGTTACAACTACGTGGCACGGGGGCTAAAATCCTGCGGCGAAAATACGACTTGACCGTACTTGCGACCGAGCATGAGAATAACAAAAATATCGAGGAAAACAATAACGAAGTTACGAAGGAAAAACGACCGAAATACAGTGGTAGATGAATATTTCAATTTCCTTTGGATGTTTAATATCCTGTTTAAGAACTTTGAAATATTCATTCACCCATGGCCAAAGTCTAATGAAAAGAAAGACAATACATTTGTAATCAACGAAATTATATACATAAGTGAATACGTTAACCTTTCCTGTAATACATTACGTGTTACCAATTGTCCACCAGTGTACTTTCTCTATTATTATGGTGCCCAGTTGCATGCTGCTGTGTTATTATAAGTATGACGCTTGATATCAATCATCCTGTACCAGACCTGTAACAAAAGAAAAACAATTTCAAGGAACCGCGTCACACTGGTTACATTAGACGAAAAGCGAAGGAAATGGCGGGTAAATTCTTGCAACAGGCTTGTAACAGAATACACGTATTCTTTGATTTTCGACAAAACCGAATGCTGAGCCAAACAAAATACGATAAAACCAAGAGAATTGTTCATTAATTTCAAAAGGCTACAGTGATTTATTAATTAATCGGAGCTGACGAAAGAAGAGACGCGACCCATCTCGATCGTACATCGGCAAAGGAACTCGAAGAACTGTTTAATCTACTCCCACGATGTCAAAATGATTGCCAATTAATCGCGTGTTAGTTAATTATAACAAGTAAACGAGTGTACAGAGTAGAACAGTGAAGCCCGAGAATAGATAGGTAGCGTCAGTAAAATGTATTACGTACCATTTGTTATAAAACGTTCGTACGCTACGACGACCGAAGTACAAATGGCGCGCGCCGCGATCGTTCCCCCCGCGCTTGCGTACTACTCGGATTTCGGGAACCTTCGTATTGTCGAACTTGCCCGAACAGCTATCGAGATGAATATTTACATTTTTGCTTCGCCTAATAGGAATTACTTGCACACCTTAATGACCATGTTCTATTATCCTTGCAAAAACTATGACCCGACTTCTGGTTCTTTTAGGAAACGCAGAACTCCAATAAAAAACTTGACAACTTTTTCCTCCACCGCTATCGTGTGTATTCTAAATAGCCATTGTTAGGCAATTTTCAAATATTATAGGAATACATTATGATTTATTTTAAATGGATTGTTCCGTAATAGCACGATTCTGAATTGTAATTACAGTAGATTCTAATTAGCCCTTTATGATTCGCAGTGTTATACCGATGCAACATTTATTTTAAAACTACAGTAAATTTTGGTACCAGCAGACTTACTGATAGGAAAGCAAACCTCAACGTTTTGACTAATACAAATGAAAGATCATTTGATTCTACTCAATCGGAGTTTTCAACGTTTTTGTTACATATTATCTAATAAGCGCATATAACTACTGACAGGAATTTTTAAAGCCCGTTGTTCAATATTTCATAAGATAATCAGTAATTATTTGAAGAAAAGCGTCAATACTTATGAACGAAATCTATTTAATCGCAAATCTTTACCTCCATGAAATGATAACGATTAAATTAATTGAACTTTTCGGAAGGTTCGATGGACAAAGGAGTAGACATTTTGTATTAATATTAATACTATAATAATTATTGCACCGACGAGGTACCACTAAAGACTTTAGTAGCTTTTTAAGTTCGAACAGCCGAAATATCTAGCCCCACGCACCACATATCGGCTTCTATTGAATCGGACAAAGTTATTCGAATAACATTTCAGCTAAAAGTGAAGATTTTGCTCTACAAGGACAGACGTTCTACGAATTAATTTTTGGTTTCTGTGTCCTGTCGTATATTTTATTCTATACTTATTCTCGCTCATTATCATCGCTCATCTCAATAATTACAAACGTTCTACCCCGTCAAGCACCAGAGGTGATATTATCCGATAAAGAAATAAATTCATTTATTTTTAATTGTTTATCAACTGTCTTAATAAAAATAACTGAATTTTATCAATAGTTGTACATTATATGTATTGTTTTATTATCTCTTTCTATTAAGTCATAATTTTTTTACTAAAAACGGTTATCTTATAAATGGCACAGTAATTTTTAAACTAATTTTTATTACATTTTACTATTTCTTTACAATGTTACGTACTAGTTATTCTTACTTTTTGTTACATCCATAAAGTATTCCAACAATGTGTATTACGAAAATATAAGGCAAGAAGAATTTAATAAGTTTTAAAGCAAAATAATTACATATCTTGAAGCAGTTATATGTATAATGGATAATGTCATTGATCTACATTTATCTATTAAACGACCTACTCGTTCATTTACTTACCCTGCTCAACGCATTTACTGACGGAGCCCAGGCCGACTAGGCCCGTTTCCTGGCATGGCAATTTACAGGGACTGGCAGTCTTTAATAGTACCTCGTCGGTGATCGAAATAATAAATCGTTACAAACTTCGTATGGTATTATTATGTTTAGCATATTTATGATGTATTCAAAAGTTGTTCCTTTATTTTATGTATGACAATGAACTTGAGTAGTCACCGTGTGAAAAAAATATAACTGTATAAAATTGCTTTAAGATCTAAATTGTGTTCGTTGCTGATCATACTTCATCAACATTTGGTCATGAACGTTATGAATAAAACATTACGTGCATCTAATATGATTCAAATCACACTGTAGACAAGTTCATTAATGTACAACGTATAAGTATTTTCTCTGAGACATTATAAAACATATTGTCTTACAGGACTTTAACACTGACAATAAAGTAATTATCGTATAAGGGTATTTTCTTTTAGCATACTTAGAAAAATAGTTCATAAAACATTGGCCTTCAATCGTGCCTGGAAGTATTCTCCATCCCCTTTGGTCGCCTGCTTATTTATTTGTTTATGACGTTCCCTGCTCACTATTTCTTCCAAGACTTCTCCGTCACCTTTAATCATTCTGAAAAAATATTTGGTCAATTACGCATTATAAATTCACGCTAATGAACGTAATATTCACATGAGTGTTCCATAAACAATATATTACCTGTATCTTCCAGTTTCTTCATCGTAGACTCTACGCACTACGCTTTGCCTTTTTTCCCATTCCTCCTTTGTCATTGGAGCCATCGCCTTTGCCTTATCTGATACTTCCAGCATAGCATCTTTAGAAACGCTCTCTTTGGATTTGTCTGTATTTCGCATCCTTTTCTTAGATTTCTTCATTTTCTTCTTCAGCTTTTTCTTCATCCTCTTCTTCTTTCTACGTTTCTTCATAGCTTTCTTGAGCTTCTTTGCCTTCTTTTTAGCTTTCTTCTTTTTCTTTTCATCCTCAGAGGAATCCGAACTACTACTGCTGCAGCTACTGCTGCTACTGCTACTGCTAGAACTGCTGGTACTACTGTCGCTACTGCTGCTAGCACTTGAGGAACTCGACGACGACCGAGATCTCTTCCTCTTGGATTTTTTGCGAGCAATATGATCAGTCTTTTCTGGCACAGCCTCGTCTATTTTCTTTTCTTTGTCTTTCATATAAGCATCCTCAGAATCTTTTTTCTTCAGCTCCACTTTATCATTATTCGATTGTTTCGTGTGTCCCTCTTTGGACTCGCTCTCCCTCGAGTGATCGCTGGATCCTTTAGGGTTTCTTTGATGATCGTGATCCATAGAGCTTCTACTTCTAGACCTATCATAAGGTGGTCTCCTGTTGTTGTGGTTCATGAACCTGCTACCTCTCCTATCGTTGTTATACCTATTATACTGCGAGTTATTGTGCCTATTTCTATCGTAATATCCTATATTTCTATAAGGTCGATAACCAAAGTTACGTTTGCGATTATCCATGTATCCACTGCGTCCTTTATAATAACCCCTACCTTCTCTCGGGTTTTGACGGTATGGTCTGGCACCATTCTCGTACCTCTTCTCCCATGCGTTATTCCTCTTATCCCTATCATTCGGATGTTTGGCCTCATGACTGGAGGCACTTGAGGAACCTGAGCTACTGGAGCTACTCCTGTGCTTCGACTTCTTTCTTTTATCCTTACTGCACGTGTTACGCCTCTTCTTTTTAACGTCAGAATCGTCGCTTTGCGATGATGCCGATTGTTTTCTCTCTTTCTCCTCCTTCGCCTTGGCGTACACCTCCGATCGTGAATCACTTTTCTCTCTGTTACTCATCGTAACGTTCTACTAATATTTTCTGTCAATTAAATCTCGATAAGATTTAATAATCGTGTCGTCCTTTAAGGTATACTTATCGTTCAATATCGACGAATAACCTTCCACATCATAGCCGAAGGTTTTCCACCGCAAAATATTTTCATATGAAATGCAAGATAAGACTCACAAACCGATCATATTAACGATAAAATTTCACGATGCAGCTTTTTAATGCGCACACGTTATCAATATTCTTATGCATCCTGTTAGCATACAATACCGCATCTAACCTCGATCTAACAAATTACAACAGTCTGCCTCATCGATTTTTATTTGAAAAATTTGCCGAATGCTAAGGAAACCTTCCATGGCAGAGCAACGCGCGAAGGCGTTTGGAGTTTTTCGTTTCTGTCGATTGGTAGCTGTTGGTAGCGGTAAATTAGAAATGCACTTCATGCTACAAATGTTCATTAAAGTAAATGGAATAAAATAATTTACGCTGTTATTCAATAGTAAATCATCATTTCAATTTTATGTAAAGCATTCTAGTAACACTTCTAGTTAATTATATATAAAGGCAGACTGTGAATGCGTTTTATGATTATGGGAATTTTTTAATTTTTGTGAAAATTCTATTCCATTTCTAAATAATTAATACATATTCAATTGTTTCATCATGATTCTTTGGGCAGTAAATCACTTTTCCAAATTTTCGTTAATATGGTCTAACGTTTAAACAAAAACATTATTCAAATAGTATCAGCTCATTAAATTCACCGGAGTCATTTAAACAATCTTATTAAACAGTGATGATGCGATTAGGAGATACATGTAATTGCAAAGAGAAAGTAAGTCGTTAACCTATTGTTAATTAGCATTTTCATCACCACTGAGTTTATTATCATATAAGACAAAAATGTATTCTCTTTTATCATTCAGTGGCCTCGGCAACGATAACAATCGACGCGATATTCAAAATGAAAAAAGTATACTAAATACACTGTATAATTTACTATTTTCTAAAGCCACCATTATAAAGTACATTATTTTAAACTGTATCACCCAGTTATCATTTCTATGATACCCCTTGCTGATATATTGTTACTCTCGCGCACTCGACAAACACGCGATTGAAAAATGTCTTCTTGCAAAAATAGCAACCATACTGATATGGAGCGTCTCGTACTAAAATAATAATGTACCCAGAAAGTGTTTAGCAATACTAGATTGTTCAAAACTTAATCAGTGATCGAAAAACGACATGTCGATTGCAGAATAATAATTAGTGCTGTCTTTCCAGAATTCCCGAATTTGGCTGCAATTTTTCGTAAACAAAAAATATTTATCATTCAGGTATCGTCGCCGGTTACAAAATATACAGAGCTCGACCCAGCTCTCTGTCAGGAATTGCGAAAAATCGTGGATACTCTGATCGCACCGGGAAAAGGGTTGCTAGCCTGTGATGAATCCCCTGCGTCTATAGCGGGGCGATTCGAAGAAATCGGGGTGGAGAACAATGAATGTAATCGACGCGATTATCGGCAAATGTTATTTAGTTCTGATAAGGTCACTATACTGTAATTCACAGTTTTTGTTTATTAGTCGTGAAACAAAAAATTGTAGCATAATAATTGTACTTAAAAAGAAAACGTCCAATCCATAACGCTATTCAGCCTGTTCACAGGACAATTTCTACGTTAGAGAACGACTTTTGATCTCCTCGAGAAAGCTGAGAATCTGATCCGCCCACGTTTGCATTTCTTACCGCAGTGTCGACTTTCGAAATACATAAGCGGTGTTATTCTGCATCACGAGACAGTTTATCAAAAAGCATCTTCCGGGCTCAGTTTGATAGATCTTCTACGGCAGAGCAATGTCGTACCCGGTATTAAGGTCGACAAGGGACTTATACCGTTGTTCGGCGCGAAGAACGAGGATACCACGCAGGGTTTGGACAGTCTGCAGGAGAGGTGCATCCAATATAAACGGGATGGATGTCATTTCGCCAAATGGAGATGCACGTTCACAATCTCGGAGACCACGCCGAGTCAACTGGCCATGGCTACGAATGCGAACGTCCTTGCAAGGTTTGCTTTTGGTGAACGCTGCATAAACTTTTAGCGTTCAAACGCAAGGGTGTAATTTCCTGCATTGAAATTAATAATATAAATCAATTCGCAATGATGGAAATCGTACATCTGTAATTGACAAAATGAGGGATCGTACATTTGCAAATTTCGACTTTCATTGAGTCCCCATAATTTTAATATTACTTCCTGTTCTCCGTTTCGAAAAGTGTTCGCTTCAAATAACTCATTCTGAAGGGGCAGTAGCAATAGATTGCTATTTAGATAGAACGGGTTTACGTGACCGGTTACACGTCCGATGTGGGAAAGGACTACTATTGCATTTGGAACTGTTCCTCTCGAATGTATGTTAAGCGGTACCGTTGGGAAAAGAAAGCAAAGAATTGCACCATTCCCCCGAGCGAATATTACAGCTGCAAATTTTTACATGACTCGAAATTATCGACCACGGCATACATTATCGTCTTATTTATAACTGTGCACCTCTTTTTAACTCCCTTTGTAAACAAGCGACTAGGAGCACGAGAAATAACTTTCCATGTGCCCGAACTTAGTAGGATAACTTTTCCATTAGATTCTAATTATCTTTTTCCTGGTTTATTTGCTTCAAGATATGCCACTATATGTCAGAGTGCACGAATAGTTCCGATCGTAGAGCCAGAGATATTAACCAGCGGTAATCACGGAATAAATCGGGCATTAGAGGTTCACGAAGAGGTATATTCTATCTTGTTCCGTACTCTGCAAGAGCATCATGTCTATCTCGAGGGTATGCTTCTGAAACCGGCGATGGTTTTGTCAGGAATAAAGAATACGGCAAATTGTTCGCCACAGGTACAATCAATAATTTCAGCAGCGTCGTCCAACGTATTTATTTCACATCTGTTTTAACTAAAAAATTGTTGATATATTTATTCTTATTGCCGAAACAATTACAGATAGTTGCGGAATATACATTAGCAGCCATGCAGAGGATAGTACCACCGGCAGTGCCAGCAATTATATTTCTGAGCGGTGGACAATCGGACGAGGATGCGGTCATTAATTTAAACGCCATTAACACTTACGAAGGGAAAAAGCCCTGGGTTCTGACCTTCTGCTACGGCCGCGCGTTACAAGTATCGTTAAATGTCCCGATCAAACTACGCAAAACTTTTCTAGAACCTTAACAATTTCGTACACTTAGTAAATATTCTATTCTAATAAACCGCATCGTTTTTAAAGAACACAGCGTTGAAGACCTGGGGTGGACAGACAGGGAACGTGCGTGCTGCTCAAGAAGTGTTTCTTGAGAGAGCAAGACTTTGCTCCGAAGCAGCATTAGGAGAAGCGGATGCCAAGAGCGGCGTGTGCACCAAGAAAACCACGAATTCGTGCTGAAGTGGTTCAGAAAATCACAAATGCCTATTTTAAAAGTGTCCCGCACTATAAACGAACAAATTAAACGACGCAGCCTCAAAATAGTTTACAATATTCAATTCCGAGTTGCATCACATATGTTACTATTGCTTCCTATCGACCCTAAACTCGTTTGAACGTTTCAAACGCATTTTCGTCGGAAGTGAGGAACATTTTATCAATCGGTTTATTATGCAATCAGGACGTATTTCCATGAAAACGGATTGCACTGGGAAGACAGGACGATTTCATCATCTGCACGCGGGTGCGTTAACCTTTGCGGCGAAAATTACCGTCAGTAAATTCGACGAATGTCGCGCAAGGTGTCCTTGACTGACCTTTAAAACAGAGCTTCTCAATAGCGGTATCCGGAACGCACGAGTCGAGAAGCAATGTTCAGAAAATTGGTATCTTATTGTTAGTGGTCGATGTATCGTCAGTTTTATGGAGCTTCATCAATCATGTCTCTTTATTCCTCCCAGTTGTATAAGCACTGATCGTGAACACGCGTGCCCTGGTAGTATCGCAGCAGTGGGGCTATTGTTAACTGCGATTTGGTCAGTCTATTTCTGATTCATATTAACAATCATGTAACAGAATCTTGTAAAAATATATATTTATAACGACCCCAGGATCATCGAGGAATAAAAAGATGTACATACATGTACAGGGTTTTATTAATTTAAGTCTGAATTTGTTTGAGACTCCCCAATTTATTGAAGAGCATGTCTCTATTCCCATACAACATCGCGGGCCATTCTATTTTCGAATGTGTAAAAATATATTATTATTGCTACTGAAACATTCGTGGTGCTTAAAGCTACACTAGCGCACCTATAACGTTTTGATTATGATAACGTTCACAGGGTGAAAGTTGAGAACCTCTACGATTAATAGGCGTGCGCTTGCGCCAGTACCCATTCTGGTTCAGGGGACTTTGAAACCAACGAATACCCCTAGACTGGCATCAGTCGTTTTCCAACCAGCGAAGATTACTGTCGTGCCCGAACAGATTTTTGCAACTAATCATCTCGTCAATATTAGGTAAGTTATGTTTGTGCGTGTTTTTGAATGAATAATGTGCTGAAAATCGCAGCGACAAGTGGCACGCATTTTTGAAGATTTCACACGACCGTTTCGTACCGGAAAATCGATGAGAAAACGAGTATTTGACCTACAACGAGATTTGACCTTGACTGACATTTGGTCGACACCCAACTAATCTCTTTTGTATATATTTTTAAATGGGACGACTGCAATGAGACTAAACGACGATTTATTACAAATTGTGTATTTAAATTTTCAAGGAAGCACATGTTTTCTGCACGTATACCCGACAACGTATTTAAATTTAAGATTTAACTCAAAGATGGATCGCTATATCAAATCATTTAAATGGACTTATTCTTAGACAGTTATGTTTGCCTGGTTATTCCAGTTATGTAGGCGGTATGCCGGCTATTCAAAGGAATTTTATGTTCGACAGAATTTAATATGTTTAAATCAATACCGGAAAATGTACCTATTTCCGTCTAATAATAATTTCATCACGTGATGCGTTTACATATGGCTCCAAAAAGATCTTAGTGTGAACTGGCCTATACATTTTTGTAATAAATTTTAAGAATATGTTCGACAAGTATATTGACGTATGTAAATAATCTATTGTTAATCGCAACGGTGAATAATTTAGTCTTAATATTTATTTATCAGTACATGCGCTGCTTCATGTTAAGTTGTCAGTATAACCTCTAACGGATGATACGTACCTATCACAACAGTAGAAATATACTATTGAATTTTGTCTATCACTACCACATAAGGTCGATCCTTACCAGACAATATGCACAAGGAATTGGAATTTTAAAGTTTCCCGTATATTAACGAAGAAATCAGTTTTATTATTTTAGGGATATGGATACTGTTGTGTCGTTCCAAGTACCGGCAAATGATATGATTGTAGGAAAAAGAACATCTTCGAAGAGATCGAACTCGTGTAACACTCCAATTGCGCTTGATTTTTCGTCACTATGTATCTACAATCTAATTCCATTATTTCCCAATGATCTAATTTCGTCGTTCTATTAAATACAATCGACAATGCAATCAGTGATGGCTCGCAGGTTGGAGTTAGGTCAGTTGTTTACGGTTATGATCCAATCGTGACTAGAACTTATGCAATGCGGTGCACGGTTACCGCGTGCTTACATACGTCAAACCATTTTCATCAAACATCGATGCACGTGAACAGCAAATCGAGATGCATCTGCTGTCCAAGCGCATAAATGCAGTCCGATTAACACATGTCAGCTTTTTCACGGCGGTTTCATCATGCATTCCATCATCTCATAAGTGCGGATAAAACTTTGGCGAATTACCAACTTCGAGGTGTCTAGTTTTATCCATGCGTTCAGCGCCCTCCTGTATCGAGTTCTGAACTAATACACGTGCTAAAATTTACTAAGGAACTTTTGTAATATTTCCTAGCTAGAGAACTGGATAAAAAATATCTGGTTGTTCGAAGTAAATGGCAACCGGTAGTTAAACAACTTTCACCCTTTATGTATATGTATTGATTCGCAAGGAACGCTTTCGCTAGAAATTGTCGATTGCCGATGATATTATGAATAGTGTCACCAATATTTCTATCCCTAACTTTGTTGAATGTTCGAGTTTACCGTTTATGTAAAAATGCGATATAGTATTAAACATTGAATATTTCACGTATATGTAACGATCGTTGTACTAAAATTTTGTAATTTCGAATCGTCCAAAATGCACGTTAAATATATTTAATATTAACTTTCACCATTGTTATTGCTTAATCCCGACGAAATTATTTCACACAATCTTTGGTTTCATTCCCATCGCGACATATGCACGCAGAATATTTTCACGACTAATACATTTCTATAAAGTAGTAATCATAAATAACAAACTGATACCAAAGCAAAACAGGAAAGACGGTAAATCTGTCCAATAAAATCGACATGGCCGGCTAACAGCGATGCAATAATCCTTTGTTATACAGCCATAATGTTTTATAGTTTACAATGGCAAAATGTAATACCATTAGTTGTGCTTATCTACACTTTTCAATAACTGATCTGCGCTAAACGCGGTACTTAGCTCACGTAGTAAATTAATCTTTTAGATATTAAACTCAAAAGTTCAAAATTACCGCACACTGGAAGTCGTCCTTAGTCAAGATCATGTGCCTACTTAATATCTTTGACCACCGCGTCTTGATGTCACCGTTCAATAATTAACGCTCCTCACGAATCGGAATGTTGATTTCGCGATCGTTTCGTCCTTTGTCATTACCCAGCTCACCAATTAATTAGATTACCAATAAGCCGACTAGTGCTGGAAGAACGCACTTTGCGGACTGCATTGTGCAGCCGGGGAATCACCGGTTCACGCCAAATATCACCGCTAGGTGCGCTTCGCCTTGCATGAGCACCGCTAATCATGCACATGCGCATTCCTTTACTCTTTACCGATCAACCGCGGCAAAATTATTCCAGCATTATTGACCGCCAGCCAACAAGTTAAACTTTTTTACTGACTCAAATTAAAAAGCTCGGCAGTTGCATAAATTCCTTGTAAAATTGCGATAAAAGTTCGCATCTTCCTAAAATGCAATGTAACGTTAAAAGCTCTTTTTTAAATGCTTATTCACTTTAGCGCTTAAGGCGTTTACCTCGTATGATCATTTTCTTGCGATTGGTGCTTAATTTAAATATGTCATCATCTATTTAGAATTTTAGAAGCAACTGGACATATATTATAAAGTAGAAACTCGTAATGGAATTTAAACAATTCATCTCACATGCAGTAGATTAAAATAGACCTTTTTTTAAACGTACAGTTTGCTGTCCGAAACTGCGCTTTTCTTAAGTTTTCCGATAGTAGACTGTTCTCTTTTTATCATACACTTTGCATATTGACTTTCTTATGCTCGGTAATTTGCATCAAAATTTAATCTTACGTAATAACGTCTATAAATTTTCTAAAACTCGATATCATCGCAGAGTAACGTTGAAAAAAATAATTTTCATATCATAATAAATGTCACATCTACAATTAAAATCATTAGCATCATATTGAACTTCAACATCTGTTTCATCGAACTTTACGGATCGATTAATCCTTATTAATCCGAAGAAGAGAAAGGTACAAAAAAAGCACTCGTCAGCTCGGTGAAATGAATTTCTCCGTCGAGTACCTTTACCCTTACCCGCAGGAAGAATAATTAGATAGTCTATTTCTGATGACTTGTTCAGCACGTAATCGAACAAAGCTAATTAACGATCCTATCGACCTCGGCAAATTTATTTTCGACCCGGGTAGGTGTATGCGCTTCTGACGAGCATTATTCTTACGCTATATCGCTGCATGAAAATCTGCAAAACGATATATTTGATGCAATGAGATTACGCGGATACACTTTGATCGCGGATGGCTGGCTACAAGAGAGTCAAGATACAGGTCAATGGATCCCGGTTGATAACATAATAGCAGCACGCGAGGGGTGTACTTTTCGCCGAGAAACGGGATTGCATGTTCCTGACAGATTAACCATTCTGCTTTTACTTCGTAAACAGGCTTATCATCGTGCCGTCATGTGATAACACGGGACACCGTATTTACGTGTGATTGCGAAAATTGCGTTATCGCCCAACCACGGTTACACACGATGTATCGAAAATGTTCACGGTTGGCTCGCGACAAAATTTTCCAGACTGCAATTTTATTGGAGCACCACTGAAGAAAGTAAAATATGAATAAGTTACTTTGAACTTTTACAAATATTCAGCAGAGTAGCTTTTGCATTATATTGTTCTCATTCGCTTCTCTAATATTTTCATGATGATCCTATCATGCTTTCAATAGTAGTGTATTAGTGTAAATAGGCACGTTATTCAAACGTTCTACGCAGTAGCGAAATTCTCTTTCATATTTGAACCAACCTTTGCATTAATTTACATAGCGAATGCAAGAGTACTCTCTGAAGTTTGATGATGAGAGTTAATTGTTCCATACAGCTCCCTTCTAATGTAGTTTCGTAATTGGCGATAAAGTGGTTTATGTTAATTTTTAGTACAAGAGGAGATGGAGGAATTTTTAATATACCGTCGTCCCGACGTGCAATAGAATTGTGGAAACACTATTACATTTATTTCGGTGTTGGACTAGACGTGCGGAATTTATATTAGCCATTTGTCATCTGTTGTATTCTAGGAACAACGAATTTTACGTACCACGATAAATGACTTTATGCACTTCATTAGTTCTTATTATCTTCAACGCGAATAACGTTACCAAGCTTTAGTCTAATGTTTATGTTCAATTTTTGTCTATCGTGGAACCGTTCGCTGTTCGCTAACAATTATAGTTTCATCGCATTATTAAAAATTGCGGGAGGAAATAATAGAATTCAGACGAACGTTATAAACTTTAAAATTCGTGGAACGTTCTCGAGCAGTGATCCAATTTCCACGTTATTTTCGTATTCACTGAATTCGTAACGTAAAAATCCTCGATACATCAGATCGAAAGCGAGCCAAATAACTTTTATCTCGTTCTTTAGTCAAGGAATTCGGTACTACAAAAATATCTTACATAAAATACGGGTTTGATTCATGTGACGTAACATTGGCCGATTGCAGTTAAATATTGCTGCGTGAAATATCATTCGAAAGAAGTTTATGAAAGTCCTATTATATTAACATTTCTATGAGATTATACTGCACGGTTGTCTTTCTTTTCTATTTCTGTGGAGTTTATTATATGGGATTATGCAAACAATTTATGAAGATCCTGTTTATAAAGTATAGAAGTTTAAGAAGAATTTTGTTAAAACTGATTTGCTCGCCTCTGCCAAGTGTGTGGTAATACGTACAATGAATTTGAAGCATAAATTGCGTAATTGTCACGTGTCCTTATACAATTCGTGAGCTATAGCAGGCATCAATTGATATTCTAGTAAAAATCCCAGACGGAAACTTCGTTAGTGAGTTAATCATTGTTGGAAAAACGTTCATCAGTGTCTCGTTCGAAATTATTATTACTATCCACCGTCTTGATTTTCAATTCCGCTTGTCGTGTTATTTAATTAAACTTCTCCTACCTTTGTGCAAATTGAATTTATCATTATCAAGGGGTGCTTCTGCGCCCCACAAAATGTATTCTTTATATCAGACCCTTATAAAAAAAATCCCCAAAGGACAATTTTCCTAATTCGATAGATTCCAACGGCGTACAATCTACTTCGTATTAATGCATAGCTCCCTTGGCCTCGACTGTGGGACCAGAAGCTCGCTTCCTCTCGGTGAAATTTTCAAGAGTCCCCAGCTTCCGCCATCAAGCAGCTTCTTTATCATTTACGCGGCTAAAAAGCTTCCTCCTATACGCTTTCCCATGCGATATCTCTTCCGAAGCTTGACTCTCATTTCCATGCATTCTTTAACAGCGTTTTACCCGGGGTCGGTGAAATAGTAAATTCTTTCTAAAAATGAACGATGACTTACTTTTTTATCATGTTAAAGAAAGGAGACGTGCTCGAACGCAGCTGTAATATCGCCCATGCAACTAAACGCTGCTTTGAATAATTGTCAACTCGTGCACGATGCGAAAACTATTTGGATTATTCGGAGAATCCTCTGGCCATTAGATCTCAGCCTTGCCAGTTAATTTCCAAGGATCGTGCTTGATTCGCCAACGGTGGAATGAACAAAATTCAATCGTGAGTCGCGTAGATTGCGATAATCAATTCTCCTCCCTATCGATTTTGCGGAATTCATTTTCGCATAGCTGCCACGTAATCGCGTCGGTGATTGGAGGTTGCTCGGAATTGTTAATTGCAACGGCTGTAACGGACTTAGATCGCCAATCGAGAAAACCTAGTTGCGTGAAAAATGCATTCGACACGGATACCGTGAAGATCGATACTCAAAAGCTTCAATGTTCCGAGTTGAACTTAGAATTCTCTCTGAACATTAAAAAGAAAAAAGAAATCCCCTTTCTGTGGATCACTGAAACATTTTAGCACGAGCTCGGTAACGACCACGAAGAACAACAGAGCTATACGATAGACGTAGTATCTTTAATCACTATCCACCACATTCCCAACCCTCGGTCCCGCATTTCCCCGACGCATAGTCGTCGCGTCGTGTCCTTCGGTGGCCGGAGGTACGTCTATCCCCGAGCTCTGCAGGAGGGCGGAGGAGAGCACGGGTCCGCGTATCTCGTGCACACTCTGTCTCAGGTCACGGATTCAGGGTGCGCAGGGGGATAATACAGGCGTAGCCCCGAGAACGTCTGCGCGTGCTGCATTGCGGCTAGCCCACTCCCTCGTTCCGTGCTGCACGGGGCGGCTGGCCGTGGGGTAGTAAAGGACGGGGGTGGCTGGATGGTGGTCCGGAGAGAGACGGCCATCGCGTCGAGGGTTGGAAAGAGGAACGACATCACAGCGTGAAACAGAGACGGGGCGATAGTAAGGAAGAAGGAGAGGATGCTAGCAGAGGGATGTTCGAGGGACGGGGCGCGAAAGGGTGAGCTGAAACGGGAGTCAGCGCGAGCAGGACCGAGAGCTGTACGTGTCTCTGGAAAGAGACGCGCGGGAGAAGGAAGAGGCTGAAGCAAGTGTGGAAGGAGAGAGAGAGAGAGAGAGATGGTGATAGAGTGTAGCAACCACCCCCCACCCACCCCCTGTTTTGCAGTTACGACACACTGCACTGCAGCCAGGTACCCCTTGCCGCCTCTCGGACGAGGCGAACTGGCCGGATAATGCCAGTCGTCGTCTCGTGCTCGTACGGGACACGCGCCCCCGTTCTCTCTCCGACGAGCCGCCAAGATGTAGTCGAAAGGGGTTGTTGCGGGGTCCTCCTCTCGGCTGGACCCGGCGGGACGGGCAGCGTTCCGTCTAGTCGAGAAACGTTGCGTCGCAACGACTTTTATCTATCTCTCTTATCGGTATATTGTCGGTGGTAATTAAGGTGTACAACTTCCGTTAAAAGAAAAAACCCGTAACAACAGAGGAGGGGAGGTGGGATGGAAATCGAAAGGGGAAGAAGTATCAAGTCGAATTGCTAAGAAATTTGACACATTGAAGATCGATTATTTAGGGGGATTAACACCAAAGAGAAGAATGCATTATTGCCGTTAATTATTCTTATTATTATTACCGTCATTCTATTTGTTATCGTTGTACATACGTGTGCCCGTAATACGCGAGATCCGATACACTTGTTTACGATCTACACGCTGGGCCTGCACCGGATGCAGATGATTCGTAAAACGGAAAAAGGTAAGATGGATCAAGAAGGATCATCCTCGCACCACGACCATACCGACCGTGCCTCCTTTTCTCCCTTGTGCTATCGTCAATCGTAATTTCCATCCCCTACCACTCCCTTTTACGCGAGATGAGCAAGCATAGTCGCATTTTTCGCTATGGCCCTCTCCCCTGCTCGCAACCTTTCTCCCTTTCAACGCTAGGGAATCGAATCTTTTCGCAGTCAGCTGGACTGCGCGTTTAACGTTGCGTCGTCCTTAAAGTTGTTTGCATTTTCCCATTATCGATGTACAAAGGGGATCGCGAGGCGAAGAAGTTTTTCTTGAATTCGCCTCGCATGCAGCCCGTCGATGCAGAGCACCATTTGTGCCGCCGTATCAATTTAGCGTGTCATTATCGTTATCACGATCACCATCGGGCGTAGGACGAGGGGCACCCCCATTATTGGCGTTATTGTGTCTCGAGAATGATATCGCGTCGAGGCTTTATGGCCTGGTGCTCGGGCTTTTCACCCGAGATGAAGATGCTCCGAAGTGCGAAAGGTAGCAAAAGCACAGCTCGGCGCTTGGATCATTACGTGCCGTTTTATCGATTTCAGTTTCTTTAACCAGCGCGATCCGCATCCCTCTCTTTCTCGTTCTCCCCTTTTTTCTCTGAACTTCGTCGACCTTTTAGATAGCTAATTGATCGGAGGGGATAGCTGGGCACCCCTTTTCTTTTCTCGGGAAAGAAAACTCGCCTTTCTTGCTCGACCGGTTGTTACGATTGTCCTTTAAACGATCTTCAACCGCTTTGGTCTCTTGGGCTGCCGCGCGGAAAGAGTTCGTTCGTTCCAACCCTATTTAGTTTTCTTTCACCCCGTTGCGCCATTTACTTTTGACGTCGTTGGCGTTTCATCCGTATGAGTATACACGAGCGATTCACTTGATAGTGTCGATAATTTGTTTCGTGTTAATTGAAGGCGTAACACCGTTGTAGGATAATTTGCGGGCTATCTGCACGCGCGTTGCAACGCTTGTTTACGACAGCTGTTGAATGGAAACTTTCATTGTGGCTGTCTATCGATTTAGCAACTCTCTCGTCTGTATTGTCTATTTTATGGTCGTGTCGCGGTGCTTGTACCCGCGTGTCCGTTTGTTCCGCGCGGTGAGAAATTTCACTGAAATAAAAAAAGATAAGGGGGAGCGATCGAAATAAAGTTCCCGATCGCAGAAATAATAAAATTCGCGAGGTCTTGATAATTCTTGGAATGCCAAAAAGATTGGAACACTCCATGCATCATATTTACGAAGATGGATAGGTATATCTCATCCTGAATATCTGAGGTCAAGAAAAATCACTTTACATTAATACCATATAAGATTCGAGTCATCTCTTTACGTCATATTATTATCCTATATTGCGCATTTTATGTGCTCGATTACTGTCATACTCTAATCCCAATATATCTATTAAAATTCGAAAAATTGTCGTATCATCCTCGTCGACTTACTTAATGATCTTAATCGAGATTCTTTAATCCTTAATCCTACTCGGATGTTATTATTTTTTCTATCTTCCTCTTCAATTATTAAAGATAACGATCCAACGTTACACCAGCCGATTCTTCTGAACGATCCTCCTATCTGATTATTTCGCCCGATTTACCGTCTATTTCGGTATCAGTCCAACATCGTACAGTGCGATGACCCTTTTACCAATTCTTCCACAGTTTTCACAGCCGCGACAATTAACGGAGCAGCTTTCGGCTGGCTTTCAAAGCACCGTCTCGGGCAAATAAAAAATCACTCCGGTCCGTGGATCGATAATGATTTTCCAGCGACGCCCAGGCCAATAATTCCGCGTCTCGGTGGGACGTGTATCACGTTAAGCCTTTTATAACGGGGCACGACCTGCCCGTCGAGCTTCCATAAAGTCGTAAACTTATCGAGAAGCTTACTTCTGATAAGCTCCATTTATCGAGCTGTAGCTTTACGGGCGTTCGTACCTCGCGACGTTCCCCGCAACTTCTTCCCTCTGACCCTGTCCCCCATGAATTTATTCTGCGGACGGTAGACCGTGGACGAAGATTAATGTTCGACGTATTGCTCCTTGGCTTCCAGTGAGACAAATGTCCACCAGTTTTTCGTTCTCGCGGCTAGAATCGACCGGGACATCGTGCAGGCAACATTTTTTCATTGATGTCGTTGCACGAGAGAGCTGTAGATAATAAACTTTCCAAGAATTTATCCGTTACCATCCTTGATACTCTTTAACCGCAAGGGTGCTTCTTTTGTATTTCTTTTTTTCAGAGATGCATTGACTTCGAGTCGTAGCGAATGCTCGCCGTGTTCTTATATTTTCGGTAATAAAGTAACTCTAAAGTGATTTCATCACAGAATTTTCCATCTCATTTATCGTTTACGTTGGTCAAACACGTTGTTCGCTCATTTGTTTTCCGTTGGATATCCCTGCACCGTTAGTTTCGAGTTAGGAAAAGTTCCAGCGATGATTAGACCCTTCGAGATACTAATACCTTATTAGTATTTACATAGGTCTTTGGTCACGCGAACTTTGTTCTGTTTATTATCTGGACGATAGTTGCCGAATACAAGGCTGATTCATCGGACGCTGTTCTCCTTATTTAAGGCCAAAACGCGTCCGTTTTTGAGATCAGTCGAGAGTCGGTGGACAGAGCAGCTGCTACAGTAACTCCGCTTTACACGAGGTATGATTCCCTTGTTTCTATAATGAAAATTATTAAAGATTCTTTAATACCGATTCGCGAGTGCAGCTGACTTGGATATCCAACAGCACTTCTAATTTATCTTAATTTATCGTGCCTCATATTCTGCAACACTTGTACAACATTCAAGTGTCATTGTAATATTTACACTGCTGGACAAAATCGTCGGTCCCATCGGCCTCGGCATTTTCGTCTAGTTCAAAATATTCATCCTCCTTTACGTTAGAGTTACACGAAAATACACCCGAGTTTATTGTCATACATTCATTCGTGATGTAATGGACTAAGTTCTATTAGCACTATTAGTAACAGACTACAACAGGAAATTAGTAACGGACTAATGTTCCGACAGATTTGGACTGACTTACATTGGAATTACGTTACGATAAAATTGCTGCTTATCCTCTCGAGTGGCGTTAATACGAAGTGAAAAATTACGCGAACCATTTTGTACGAATGATTTCTTTCTTCGAGTTTCTATACCTTGCATTAATTAGAAATAATGTATGGTGCATTGGACGACTATGGTGTTGTATTGCAAGTGTTAGCTGGAGATGTCAGCGTGATGGAACAAACGAAGGCGCAGAAATGGGTCGAACTAGCGTTTTCTTTTTATGAAATATTGACGTTGATGGGATGCGGTGAAATTCAATTACGCCGCGGAAGCCTTAGCGGACATTTGATATTTCATATCGTGGACAATACCTCTTGACGCATCGAAAGGTTCGCTTTAAAGGATGAAAGCCACTTCACGGTGGTTCTTTGCACTTGAAACTCCACCACCACCCTCTCGCTCGATTCCAATAAATAATGCCGCCTTTGTGGCAGGATCGTTGATAAAGGGTATTGCACAATATTTTCCAACATTATCTGATAATACTTCTCGTCGTGTTCCCTTTAGTATTGCGAGCTTGAAAAATTGCAGCACCGAATGCTACTGTAATGAGTATAAATTTCTCGATGTCTGTTCTGTTTGATAAACCACGTATCATTGAAGTGCTTCTGTGACAGTAATCACGCGATACGATATTTAATGATTATTGTTGGGAGACGTCGAATGCAGCAAATAACGTGACCTTATGGGTAACAATGCTCTTGACGAGTAATAAAAATTTAATTGGCCTTTATACCTCCTTTCGTGTATGACAGTATTCGATACTGATGCCGTATCTTATTCATATCAGAGGCAAAACGGATCATGCATTTGCAATTTCTTATTCGTTTCTGAAAATATTGTTGTTTCTTTCATGGAAGATAAGATGAAAATCTGAGTTGGTTCGACCTCTATTGATTTTCAGAAGATCACGGCTGTGTATTAATCGTATTAATTTGATACAAATATTATTACTTGGATGACTGTCTTAATCAAAAGGCTGATCATCCCCCATTAATCACCAGGCGATAATTTGCTAAGTTATTAATTATATTTCAAACTTTTTGTGACCCAATATCACGCCTCATTAATCGAAGCTTTTTATCCTTTAACGTCTTTCTTAATGCCACTTTTTTGGAACGATAATGGTCCTCATGATTATACATCTCTTGTGAAGACTACTCTTTCTTGCGATAGCCATGTTTAATTAGAAACTCGTTTCGCAGAAAATGGTTGCCGAAAAGTACGATAAACTCGAGCCTGAGCTGAAAGCAGAATTGAAGAGCATCGCTCAGCAGATTGTGGCACCCGGAAAGGGAATCCTCGCTGCCGACGAATCGACCACGACCATTGGCAAGCGTCTTAAGGACATCAACGTCGAAAACACCGAAGACAACCGCCGAGCTTACAGACAGCTTCTTTTCACCAGCGCCAAGGTAATGCGAGCGTGTTTCAAATACAACCCAATTATCATATTAATTATTATTATGTATTTTATTACTAGCAACCCCCCCCCCCTTCAATTCTACTAATCTCTCATTTTCTCTTCAAAGGATGTCATTAGTCAGCACATCTCAGGCGTCATCTTGTTCCACGAGACCCTGTACCAGAAGGCCGACGATGGAACACCATTCGTCGAGCTACTGAAGCAACGTGGCATCCTGCCGGGTATCAAAGTGGACAAGGGCGTCGTCCCGCTGTTCGGCACCGACGACGAGTGCACCACCCAGGGTCTCGACGATCTTCAGGCTCGTTGCATCCAGTACAAGAAGGACGGATGCCATTTCGCCAAGTGGAGATGCGTGTTGAAGATCAAGAAGGACACCCCCAGCAAGCTCGCCATCTTGGAGAACGCAAACGTCCTCGCGCGTTACGCTTCCATTTGCCAGAGCGCCAGGATCGTGCCGATCGTCGAGCCGGAGATCTTGCCCGACGGCGATCACGATCTAGCCCGTTGCCAACAGGTCACCGAGGAGGTCTTGGCCGCCGTGTACAAGGTGAGGAATGTTTCTTGCTTTTTTTTTTGTTTTCTTCTTACGTTTCCTTCAGCTTCTAGCCACCCGACGAACGAATCCGTTCTTCATTTTTGCTAGTCCGACTTTGTTTTGCTTACCTCGTTGCGTTTTTCAGGCACTCAGCGATCATCACGTGTACCTCGAGGGAACCCTCTTGAAACCGAACATGGTAACACCCGGCCAGAGCTGCCCGACCAAAGCGACTCCGCAGGAAATCGCGGCAGCAACGGTGACCGCTTTGATGCGCACCGTGCCACCCGCGGTACCCGGCATCACCTTCCTCAGCGGTGGCCAGTCCGAGGAGGAGGCATCCGTGAACCTGGACGCCATCAACAAGTTCCCCGTTAACAAACCATGGGCGCTCACTTTCAGTTACGGTCGTGCCCTTCAAGCCTCCGTGCTTCGCGCATGGGGTGGCAAGAAGGAACAGGTGGCCGCTGGCCAGGAGGAACTCATCAAGAGAGCCAAGGTAAGTTTCGTCCTCCGTTTCTCTCCCGCATACGTTGTTCGTGTGCCCTATTTTTTTTTTTTTTTTTTTTTTAGTGTTACCTTTTACCTATGATTAATGGTTTGATTAACTTTTGTGTTCGCCTGTTTTATTCTATTTTATTTTGCATGTGTGCACACTTCTATTCGTGTTTAGGCAAACAGCGCGGCCTCCCAAGGCAAATACGTTGCTGGTAGCGTTCTTAGCAAAGCGGCTAACGCCTCACTCTACGTGAAATCTCACGCCTACTAAACCCTTTCCTTCCTTTCTGCGAGACACTGATTTCGTTGTAAGTATTCTAAACTGCCGCGTTTCTTTCTTACACCCTCACATTTCACGTAAACTCTAATTCAGTGTAATTAATCCGTAATAATTCTGTTATCTGAGAGAGAATTTTTGTTTTCACCCAATTATAATTATGTGCCACGTAATGCATTGCTAACATCAAACGAACGTTCGTCTGTTTAAAGGCCAACAGCGAATCGGCACTGGGGAAATACGCCGGTGGCGTAACGGGGGCTGCTGGCGATGCCGCGCTCTTCGTCGCGAACCACGCATACTAAATTAGCCACTGAATCTAACGTTTTAAGGATTAGAACAATTATAGGCCGTTCGTCGAAGATCAATCCAACGTCGCTCACCGTTGTCGGGCGTGAAAATATCTTACCATCGGCAGCGAAGAGGAGGAGGAACGAGAGGAGGAAAAAAAAAACACTCTCCAAAGTGCTCGAAAGACGAATCGTCTATGCAGCTTCTACGGAACGCAATTTTAACGTTACTTTTACCCCTACAATAATTGGCACGAACGCGCGTGATTTTAATGGAATTTGAACCGACGCTTTTTAATCTCGAATATGGTAGAAGCTGTGTAACGGCACGTCTGTGCTTCGAGATAGAATTATCGTACGTTCAGGATCGTGTGAAGAAATTGTTTTAACGCTGTTGACTATAGTAGTAATCGGTTCTTTTCGTTGATTGTCGTATTTTTTTTCTTTTTGTTAGACGAGTCAGAGACAAACGATCACCTTTGATCCCTGTTGCTTTTACATTTTCTATTCTATCCTTCCACACCCTGTCCCTCGACTTTTCCTTCTCCCCTTCAAAAAGAAACCTTCATCCTCGCTCCTGTATTCGTTTCTCAAAGGATTACGCGACGCGACGGAGCGGTGTTTTCTACGCGGTGTCGTTCGACTCGAGCTCGGCTTTTTAATGTGGGGGGAAATCTACGGTTGGAAAATTACGACGATCATCAGAAGAAGGTGTGCATATATGGTCGACACGCTCGATATTGATTGAAATAATTGGAATTTGAAAACATACTGATATGCTTTACACTTTGGATCGTAAACAGATTTCGTGAGACTCGAATTACGCACGCGTTATTATATTCTGTAATGCTACGATAATATGAAAAGCGGATATGTTATTATTATTATTATACGATGTAACGTCAGTGTTGTTATGATATTCTATGTGGATAAAAAAAAAGATAAGAAAAAAAAATGAAAAAAATGTCAAAGTACATATTAAATGTTTGTTAGCGAATGAGTCCGAATATTATGAAGTCGTAATATTATCTCATCCACTTATACAATATGTGTATCTTGCATAGATTAATATCTAAGTAACGTATTGAACAAAAAAAAAGTATCCCGTACATCGATGTTATATCTAAAATATTTTCATTGTAATCTAGGTCACCAAATACACTGTGGAGGGTATCTGACGTGCCATTTATTTTCTTCAAGCCCGTCCTATTATTAATTGGCCTCTTGTCTCTCTAAAATTGATATTCTGAATGCGTGGCGCGAGCGATTGTGCGCAGGAATATGAATCGATGATCTAAACTTGAACAATTTCTGTATGCATAAATCATTTTCTATATTTCATACATTCTTGTAATTTATAACGATACTCCGTTGCAAGTTGGCCAGCGGTATATTACACCACCGAAATTTTTTTAACACTTTGAAAAAGTGCAAATTCCTACATGGATTGATCAAGTTATTCGACAACTGACTGTGGATTCTATTTCTTACACAATATTTATACAATTTTTCTGAAATTCAGCAATTTATACGAATAATCATACTATTTGATGAAATTCATGCATTTTATGCCAATCCCAAGTGTAAATTGTATATAATTTGTTAACATTAATAGATGCATCTGAATTGGATAAAAATCAATTACCGCGACTGTAATTCCTCTACGTTCTACATCGAATGTCTCGTAAACGCGTGCAGATGTACTAAAAGTACATGCCTTATAGAACGTACAGGGGATGTACCATGGGTTACCTCAAAAGAAGATTGCAAATGATACCAATTATGTCATCAACGCACCATACATCCCCCTTGCGCTGTTCGCTGTCGCGTCAGGGATTTCGCCCGCATGTCGACCCCCGTCTATTTCTCCACCCTTGCACTTTTATTCAGTCACTATGCCACCGTCCCTCTGTGGGGTTCCGCAGAATCTCAGTCTGACAAGAAAAATATGCAATTATCCTTATTTACCCTTCGCCTCTCTTTGTAGTCGAGCAGGAACGCGATATGAAGATAAGCTCCGTGTAATTTGTACTTGCAAGTGATTCACGTAAGCGGAGTATTAGAGTGGATCGGACAAGTGCGTATTATGAAAACACTGTTGTGGCTTTTTAGGTATAATCGTAATTGAAGAAATAGAATGAATTGTTTGTGTGAAACATGAACACCTTTCTCATCGATCATAAAAAAGTGGGACAAAGTGCGATTCGCGTTCGTAAAGGTAATACAAGTTAATGGAAAGCTGATCGTAGATTCTGTTATCTAAGCAAATGTTTAGTAAGGTATAGGAACAATTACCAAGTATCCTTTCTCCAAAAGGTGTGCAAAATGTTCCTTCAAGATTAATAGTAAAATAATTTATAAATTATATTACCGAATGTTTGGCCTGCCTTCGTTTTCCTACAATGCGGATACGGTGCAAGGAAACATCTTGAAAACGCCCGAAGTCTCGAAGAAGAACGAACGACGGGGATTGACGACGAGAAGAACAAACATCGCAGCGGAAAGAAGACGAAGGCAGAAGAGAGAATGGGCCGGTTGGGGAGCAGATAATCAAATAACCTGCACGAACCGTATAAATTATCAATCAGGCCGCGATTGTGCAACCCCCCCAACAGAGAGGCCGAGCCGTGTCGGGTAAGGGTTGTTACACAGCGCCGTCCCCGACGAGGGAGAGGAAGATTGTGCGAGAGCCCGCCGTGCCGAATGACCCCGGCAACAGTTATCTTCCCCTCGTGCGTGGGCGTGCGTGGACGTGAGTTCACGCCCTTAGCCTCTGGTGTGACACGTGTAAAGGGGGTGAGATGAATCTGACATTAAAGACGACCTCCGCGTGCCAGAGTTATCTCGTGAGCACAGATGGAGAATCGCGTTAGACAGATCCGCTCTGGGTAATTCATTTATTTATTTATATCTTTCTACAAACGGAAAGGAAGATCCTTTAGATGTACATAAGTATGAATTGGAATCTTAACGAAATTTCGACAACAGCATTTCTGAACGATAAGGTGCGTCCCGTAAAGAAGAGATAACGATAATGAAGCAGATGATTGGGATAAAGCATTTTAAAATAAAAACGCGTAGCAATCTTTGATAATAATCGAAGCGTCCACCGTGTAATTGCTGTATGAAGAATAATTGAGCTAGTCTCGATCAACTTGTTGTATACGGGTCGGGATTGTTACCATTACACACATTCACGAATCTCAAGCTTCTCAACGTCGGTGGCACATTCAATAGGAGACACTCGGAATATTTACACACGGGACGCGGCGCGTAGATCACGCACCGAAGAAGCGAGAAACTGTACACACGCAGCCACGTACGCGCCAGCCAATTAAATGCGGAGAGGGTTGTACCCGGAGGGCATCGAACGTACAGAAATTAGTCCGTGCGTGATTCCTCGAAACTCACCGCGATGCCGTTCGTGAGTATACCAGAAACAAGATACGGATGGGATCTATTATTTTAGGTTGCGACACGAATTCTCGAAACTATTTCTTTCACAAATGTCTACAGACCTAAGGGCGTAGTAATCGCGCCGTTATAGCGGTAATATTGATTTCTTAATCATCCTGTACTTATTTTATCTAAGTGTACATAGTGACAGTGTACTCGTGTGGATGTTGAGACGAATGTTGTTAACAATTGAAGTTATCAACGTAATTACGTTTAATTAATATTTCTATAGATGTTTTATCTGCATGTTTAAAGCTGTTGAAAGAAATGTATTCAGCATAAATACTCAAATTTATTAATAAGAAAACGAATAGAACGGTTCAATTAAATGCGTTCTAGATAGAAAGAAAGACGCCATTAGCAAAAATTTTACATATCGCGCGTCAGTGCGTCTTTCTCTCGGCTTTCTTATTGTCATTAGCGAAAGCAATCGGACGGAAAGATCGCTTTCGCAGTAGGAAGCAATGGAGGTAAATAAACCTGAAAAATCCGGAGCGTGCGTTCCTATGCTTCGCGAAGCGGAATGTATCCGATGTAGCCACGCGCCAAAATAAAGGATCATCGGGGGGAGACTAAATAATTTCGAATAGCCGCAGGCAGTGCGCGATTGTGCATTGAACTATCATAGAACGCCGGTCTGCAGAAAGTTCTCACGTTTCGAACTCGGTCATTTCGAAACGTCACTTTGATGAGCACGTTGATTATTATCGGGCCTTGAAATCCGCACACTACTGAAAAGAGGCATTCATCTATGCCCCCGTAAAGCCTTTAATTAATAAGAAAATAGTATTGCTAAACCCTAGCAGAATTTTATATTCAACCTCGAGTCAATTAAAAAAGAATCATTAAACCTTGACTGATATTGAGAAGGATATCAAAAATTATATTCGAGGGTGAGTTCCCTAAATAATACTTGTTCTTTAAGTTGTACTTCATCAAGGTTTTTCCTGTTGCTAATTGTAAAGGACTTTTAGTGGTGCAAATATGAAATAATAGAGCAACGTGTGATATAAACGAGGAACATTTAATGCCTCGTCTCGTTTTACGAATGTTGTACAAAATCTGCTATCAAGCATGTAGTTTATGTAGTTTTATTTTCTTTTTTCTTAGTTTATTGGCTTTTCGGGCGAGGCAATACTTTATATAAACGTGAGGCTTTACACTTATTTAGACAATAATACGTTTTAAAGGGTTTCTTTTAATTTGCACTCAGCCTCACAACAGTTTGAAACTCCGCGAAGAAACGAACTCAATAATAGATTAGAATATCACTAAATCTTTAATTACGGTATTACGCTTAGTTCACGACGGCCAACTTTCGCCAAAAGGAAATGCAGGAACGCCGAGAGAGTACGCTGAACGATGAAATAAGATCCGGCGATCCTATCCTTTATTTATCGCGATCCATCGACGCGCCGCGAGTGGTTGCGCCAGCTAGCGCGTAAATGGCCGCGAGCCTTTATTTAATAAGTTGTTATAAATTACACCGCTACCGCATATTAAACCACCCTCGGCATATTTATAGTGATTCTCAAAGGGTGGACACCGAGCCTACGGATATGTAAAACAGCCAGGCGGTGCATCGACTCGCCGCAATTTTCGATCCCCGTTCCTTCCCCGATCCCTACGGCCTCTATCTCTCGCGATTTCTTCTTTCTCTTCCACCACTGACCGGGCCCGTCTTGCCCGTCCCGCCGGTGCGCGCGCGGGACGGCCTGGACCCCCGCACAAGCGAGGCCGGCCTTATGAATTTATCTTCGGCGATGGAACGACAAACGGTTTTAATTGCCGCCCCGGGCTACGCGTAGAGATCGCCGCGAGTCTCGCGGATTCCTCCGTTTCTCCGTTGCATTCTCGTTATCTTCGAGCGTACGCCGATAAGCGTTAAGAGTTACCAAAGGGCACGGCGAGGGAAGAATTCGGCGAAAGACGCGGGACAACATTTTAGGCGAACACGTGTGTTCTACGTTTTGCCAAGGCGCGCCTGTCGCTCTATATGCATTTCACCTGGCAATTGGCTTGAAAGTGTATTAATACATTCTGAAATATTTGCAACGATCTGCGGCAAGTTCGGCGGATAAAGAAAAATAAATGACGAACAAGCTTAAGTCTCTCTTTGTACGCCCCCTTTAGCAGCCCGCCACGATGAAGCCTTCATCAACGGAAATTGAAGGAATAACAATCGGCCCCGGTCTACGGGGACCGCTCTAACGAAGGAATTTCCGAGCGCTGGGAAAATTATTGGCTCCCCAGTGCATGAAATTGGATCGTTTGTATCGTTTGCAACTCCAACACCGGCAAATGGTACAGCGTGGCATTCTAAACACGGGAACGAGGCTCGCAGCTTGACAGGGAGCAGTCCAATGATCGGATTATCCTGAAACTTCTTGGGCAGAGAGCACGAACAGCCGCGGAACTTGTACGCTGCGAACGTAGAACCGACATAAGGCATTGTTAGCATCCCCGGGGGACAAACCGAGATCAAACGCTGTTAGCACAAACTGTGCCCTTGTCACCTTCTCTCCCTCTCTCTCTCTCTCTCTCTCTCTCTCTGTCATCTAGATAAGTTCATTTCGCTGCCATACCTTGTAATTTTCGCGAAACATGTTACCTACCCTCCCCTAAACGCGTTCTATTTGTAGGTGCTTCTTTGCTAATATGTAGTTTCGTCCTGCCTCGCTCGTTCGTTTCAAACGTTTGCATTTCAAATGCTTAACTACTAAAACCGCCAAGCTGGACGGACTAATTGTGATGTTTCACGATTCTCTCATTCACCCTTTGCAGTAAAGAAGATTAATTGTTTAAATAAGACTATACATCTATTTATTTCCAGTCGACGCCGAGAAAATTGCAAGAGAATTTAATAGATACCCTCTTCCTTGCGCTATCATATCTTTGTTCCATTCGCCCCGACCATTGAAACACCATCATCATCGAATCCCACGGGACGATCGAAGGAAGTTCGCCGGAAGGATCGGTATACTTGCGTGGACCGCTATAATCCGGTGCTAATCGTGCGGTGAGACATAAAGCAAACCGCTGGCTATAAGTCATTCGACCGGGAGAAGACTGGAGGATCCGACGAGGATCCTCCTGCGACGCGGTACCATTCGTCAAACAGAGAAACATTGAAACGGGAGAAAAACGAAGTGTCCCCGAAAAATTGGTGAAACCCACGCGGGCCGATCGGGTTAATATATTTTATCCGCTGGAATTATATCTCCTCCGAAGGTGCTGTGGACCCTTTTATATACCGTGTACCCGGTATTTATGCGTCGCCGCCTTACCTAAGCGTTTGATATATGAACTATGAAAGGAACGATATTCGTGAACGGACGCGAGACTGGGCTAAAACAGGGGGAAAGGAATAAGAATGGTCCAGCGAGCGATCTGCAACGATGCATGGGATCCTGCGGGAGGTAGAGAGTGACGAAAAGAAAAGAAAAAGATATCGCGATGGGTGTATAAATTGGATGGATGCAGGTCGAAGTTTTCAGGACAGTTTCGAACATTCTGCGTGGGATAACTTTAAATGATGCAATTAATGAATTAATATCGGTGGCATTAAATAAATCAGAAACTGCTATTCCCTTTTCCGCGAAGCTTGACGTTTTCGAATAATAGTTTCTCGGAAACTGATCACCCTTGGATCATCCATCTCCGAGAATGCCTGGCATTAGAGTAGCGTGCACACAAGCTAGTCCACGGTTTTGTAATCAACTATGCAAACGATCGTTCGCGCAATAAAAATCGCAGTGCCCGTAATGGTGCAGCTAAAGGTGGTTTTTGCTCGTAAACGTTTCCAGTGAAATACGCGCATGCAACAGCGGATCGGTAACATTCGTAGCTAAATATATACAGGCGAGCGCGAAATCGGGGAACATGGCACAACGTGTCATATCGTTTTATACGAAAGTTGCTAGATACTATGGATAATTATGAAACTTTACCTCGAAGCTCCTTCTGGCTGTTAATGATAATTGCAGCACTCGGGCTTCGTGAACGACGATTTCGATCGCGTTTCCCGGGAATTTTCTCTTAAAGATTCATTCCTAGAATCAGCAGCCGTGTTGGGGAAACGGTTCTAGGCACCTTACACAGAATGGCATACTGCGCTTGCCTAAATGTATAAAACAATATTATTAAACCTGTCTAAATAACGCTATGAAAAATATAATATGAATTATCCAGACGTATTAAAATACTTTCTTACACAGGATAAAGAGAGATCTATAATGTTCAGCATTTCTTCATTTAATTTGAGGAACAAAATTGTGTTTCATTACAGTAAAACACCATTTCACTAGACACAATGTCCGCTACCAAAATGAATAGGTTAGGATAAGTAAAATGTGGAGCGTCTAAAGAAATAATATAAAGCGTGACAGATACAGGAAGTGTAATTTAGAACGAATTCGAGTGAAAGGGGGGAAAAAAGCAGCTCCGCGTGGATATTATAACATTTTTGCACCAAGCCCACAATATTTATACGCGTGTATCTGGTGCACGGTCCTCGGCGTCGGTCCGCGCTCGTATTCGAGAGAAGGCATCCGGGCCCGCGGTGGGCCGACAATGGCGGCCGGTAATAAATTATTAAATCGGAAAAAAGAGGAGCGCACGGCAACAAGAAGCGGCATCCGCGGCGAGTTACGGTTTCGCGTTAAATATGAAATACTGCTATCCCCGTGTGTCTCGACGACGCTGCAACACGCACACGTTTCCTAGTGTCTATAAAGGGCCAGTGCGCGGTATTAAGTAGCTGTTTAACATATTTTAATTGCCGCATTAAAATTCGTAATGTCACGGCTCGGAGGAATCCGCTGCGTTGGTGCTGGTGATGGCCTCTCTAATAAACCTTCGTAGACCGTTTGTCTATAAAAGCCCGATTTCTTAGAGATCGTCTAAAAGTCGTTCTTAAAGCCCACTGTTATTTATCTGTTCTTCTCCGTTTAGCGTTCATTATGGTTCCGTGGAGCCGGGCCGACAGAGGACCTCTGATTTTACGATAGCGTTGTGGCTGTTGGAAAGGAGTAGGACTCTTCAAGGTATGTAGACTGTACTTTGATCTAAAGGTAGCCTCTGTCCAGGATAAGAATAGTCTTGTTTCGCGCATAGCGCCTACATTTTTCTCCGTCGCACCGCTTGTTTCAACCTCTTGTCAACCACGTCTATCATAGGGGAGGTACGCGGATCGGACGAAAGCTCGTCCATGCGATTCCTGACGGTAGGTCTATTCCTACGTTGGACGGAGGATAGTTCGTTGCTTCTGATAATTCCGATATTTTTGACAAATATTCATTTTTCCTTTAATAAACTTTAGTAATTGTCGACGTGGAACAACTTCGACTGCTCTGTAGACACAGCTAATCATATCTAATAAAAATGTGTAGCTAATAGCTGAAATTGAACAACGAAGCAAAAATTGAGAGTCTAATTTATTAATCATTGAACGATATATAGTTTCTCCCAAGATCCCAAAGAAGAGGGAAAGAAAGAAGATCCCAGAGTGTCGATATCCTTTGTGCGTAAAAGAACTTCTTCTTTACCAATGACATCGCCATAAATCAATAAAAAGAAACAAAAATTACGATGGCTTATCAATCGGAATAAGATGTATCCCGCGAAACGGTGTGCAGCCAAGCGGTCTTCCAGCGTGTATTACATTCACGGACGAGTCATTTACCAAACAACCCTTGCATCGTTCTCCAAAGCCACGTCGCGGACGCAAAGGCCGTCGGTGACCCGAGGCATGCACGCACACGTGAGCGGACGTACGTTTAACAAACGGACACACGTATCTCGTGTCGCGTCGGTGGTTTGGCAGTCGGTCGTGTCGGTGTCGAAGTCAAGTCGCTGATGGTGCTGGTATGACGTGGTAAATTATTTATTCACTGGCGACTGCCGGTGAATAATGGATGTTCCTTCGCCGCGAACGGCGCCGCGAAACGTTATTGATCACCGAAATATCAAAAGTAGGCGTATCCATCACCGATGGACCACCATACGCATATCTCCACGAAGGGGGAACCCGCGTCGGAACGTGCGGGTAAAGTCCGTATGCTGCGCGCGATTATCCGGGACGTGTGCACGCATACACGCGGTGAGAACTGATACACGGGTGTAGCGATGAAGGGGGAGAGGAAAGAAGGAGATGGACGGACGGACAGACGGATGGAATGCTCGGGCCCGATGCATTTGGTACCGGCCCGTTCCGACAATAAAATCGATTTTTCAAACGAGGCATTTATCATACACCCGCGATAATGGGCGTGTATGGAGATACGGTATAAATATTTCCAGGTAAATAATCGTTAGCCCACGAGCGCGTACCGGAGTGCGGAGAGAGCATTAATAATATCGGTGTCCCTTTCACGTGCTGGAAGGAATTGACAGCAAGGTAGAGAATCCTTCGTTACCAATGATCCCGCTCACGGGCATCGGTGTGCATCACCTCGCCCAGGTAATAAGCGTCGAGATTCTTCTTCGTCGTCGTTTCTCAACTGTTTCGTGTAAAGTGGAAGATGTCCCTCGGATCTCTCAATCTCGTAATGGGTGCTTCGGAAAATTCAGCAATGAACGAGCGTGGAAGAACAGTGATCGATATATAAATACGGAAAGTAGTAGGAGCAGAAGGAAATAATCTTTATTCTTATGAATTTCCTGAATGGTTTCCAGATATCGAATACAAATTAGTTTTATGAAAGTTTTTCCTAGCTGCAGATTCCGAATCAATTGTCTTCAAATCGTCCACGTAGAAGTTTGAGGTAATGAAGTTTGTTCGCATGCTGGCGGTTTATTATAATTTATAAGGTGTGCAATTTAAATTGAAAATGTATATATTTATACAGAGTGAGGAACAGCGAATGGAGCGACAAATGGAACGTTAAATGGAACGTCAAGTGGAACAGCAAATGATATGTCAAATGGAACGTCGAATAAAACATCAAGGGGAGCATTGAATGGAACAACAAATGGAACTTCAAATGGAGCAACAAATGGAACATCACGCGAAACGTCAAGTGGACATCGAATGGAACATCAAATGAAATGTCAAATCGAACAACAAATGGAGCATTAAATGAAACATCAAATCGGACAACAAATGGAACATCACATGAAACAGCAAGTCGAACATGGAATGCAGCATCAAATAGGATCGTCAAGTGAAACATGAAGCGGCGCATCACATAGACTCTGCAAGATGTTGCAAGAAAGTTACGTTATTTACAACATTTATAAATTACATTTGGTGTATTTGCAAAAGAAAAGGCCTAACGGTAAGATATTTAAAGCCGGTGGTTTTCTCGCGGCCACCCATTGCAATTAGCATCCCGCTGATTTTCAAAAGGAGGGCGTTACGATTCGGAACCGAAGTACGCACTCGTGGAACACTAGCCTAGCCGCTTCGTGCCCCTTTGTTCGATCAGTCGAGAAAATTGTTCGGATGACTTGTTAAGATCGAGGGCCAAATCATCGACGGACAAGTGCCGTACGGGCGAACGATCGCCGTTCAAGCGAGCACAATAGCTGGCGATTCGCAAAAAACGAACGTTCTTATCTCGGTGAAAGTGTCTATTTGGATTACCCACGTATAGATGCCTATCTTCTGCCCCCTAAAAAAATCTATGCAAACGGACCTTGTTCTTGCATTAGTCTTTTCTTTTTTGTATTCTTTTAATCCATTTGGGAGCATTTGTATCGTGGGCTATTTTATGATGGAAATTGCAGATTAGTTTTTTTTCTGCTGCGATCTTTATCCCCTGCCAAATCCTTCGGTACGCCACAGGACATTATTGGTGATGGTTCATTGGGTGGATAAATTTGTGGATCGTGGGGGTGTCTTTTCGCGATTGGAGATTAGGCGACGATGATCATTTTGATTATTGTTACTCTCCTTGGAACCACGTTACGGAAGTGATAGACTAATATCTAAGGGGCAAGCTATCCAACCGTTGCAAAAGAGTCGATATTCCGATAATTACTCGCCAACAGAATCCACGGAGCGCATTTGCCTCCGAAACATTCTATCCTTCGCCAAGAGTTATTCGCATGCCCACTGACCGCGATAAATCAAAAGCAGAAACGAGCGACGTGAAAATGACGGAAACGCTTCGACCGCGCACGACCGTTCCTCACTGTCTGTCCGCGTTATCCACTTATGCAGGCATCTCACGAAACGCTGACCCACGGTGTGCCGAGTTAGAGAATAAAATAGAAGCACAAGTCGTGATGCTGGTAACGACGTCCGTGACAAATCCGTTACGATTAATCTCCGTTGAACGGCCCCGTACAGCCGACGCCGAAGCATTGGCTCGTTCCTTGTTTATTAGCATCGGTAGACACAGCCCGTTTACAAGGTGTAACTATGCGGCCAGGTGGTCGGTCGGTCGATCGGTTCGGCGGAGCTCGCCGGATGGAAAAGAAGCCCTGCACCGCGGACGACCCCCAGCTGAGAATTCTCTCCGGGCTTCCTACATTCTTTTTTTTTTTTTTTATTTCCCGCCTCCTACGGCGTTACCTCTTCATCCACACGCGTTGCGCTCGCGGTCCTCGCGCCGGGGCCAGGGAGGGATACCTACCGGCGAACCCGAAGATAATTACACGATCGATACGCTAAATATCTCTCTCGCCTCAATCACGCGAATAAACGGGGGCGCACGATGAATTTGATTAGCCGTGTGATTATCGGCATCCGCAGTATGCGCGGCATGTTTCGGCATTAGTGTACCGTGTCTTTGAATCGGGACGATCTTCGAGCGGGGACGATGCACGGATTCCTGGAGTGATTAGGACGTTTTTCGGCAAATCAATTAAGATCGTCGATCGTAAGACGTGTGTATCATATGATGCGGAAAGCAAATCATTCATGGAAATGACCATCCTGGGGGTTAATTATATTTTCACAACGGGAAACAAAGCTTATCGAGATCGGATTTATGAAAACTATGAACTTTAGTATAATATGCATAACTGGATAAACGTAATAAAATGTGTAGGTAGCTGCATCAATGTTACATGACGGCTGCGGAAATATGCAGGAACGTATGAAATTATATGGAACATGAAAAATAAATACAACGCGATTAAACAGAGTTTGCACATTATTTAACGCATGTAAATACGAGCAGGATCGCCTCAGCTATTATACATTACCAAGGCATTTGCTATTACCAGCTTTTTTCTACAGACTACATTTACCGTTCAATTATTTTTGAATACGTACACGCTCGCAAGCGCGTTGGCGTGTAAACGCGTCCAGACTTATGCACCGGACGCGCGGCCAGCGTGAGTTTAATCTACTAACCCATAAGCCTGGACGCGCAGTGCCGGCCGAAAGGGGGATCAGGGATGAGAGGCGCATCAGAAGCGTATATTCCAAGCGAACCCCGGAGAGGTTGACTTAAAGGCCTCGGATTCTTATTTCCCCATAAATAATTTTAATGACGCGCCGCGGCAGCTCAGGTATAGAGGGCAAAGCTATGCGAGAGGCCTGTGTAACCTGTAGCCGGCCCTCGTATTCTTATTTATTATATACCCCGCATGCGAATGAAGCGTCCACGCGCGAACACGTTCGTGGTCCATATGTCCGTGGTCCTGTGGAAATTGCGCGTTCGAGTGGAGAATGTGTTCAACAAGTTTCGGATCTGTGAGCACTTTTGGGAAATACATGTTTTTCTTTTTGGAGGGGATAGTTTGTAGAATATTAATTGCGAATTAATGATGACTAATTAGCGGTGCGATATTCCTTTTTAGAATTAGAATCGCACATTTCGAGCCACGTATTCTCAATCAGCAGCAACTGGGTTGAAGAATCTCGAATTATCAATACTTTCCGCCGGTCTACATCCCCCCGTCAGCCGTAAATTATCAGCTGAACGACCCCCCCGCCGTTGAACTACTAAAAATCCCCAAAACATCCCCATCCGGTGTCGGTCTCATCGCAGTCTGTAGCAACACGCTGGACAATTACACCAAGGGCAACCCCTTCGACGTGCTGTCTCGGGAGATCAAGATCGTGGAGAATGATCCTTCGGGGGGAGGCCAATGGAAAAAGAGATGCACTCTATCTCTGGAGTGGGGACAGAAACGCGTGCGTGTGCGACTCGGGATCCCGCCGCTTTCAACCCCTGGGCGGGAGTGTGTTTGGACCAATCGGAGGCGGTACAGCGAAGGACACCCATCGGGTCGTGTAGGCCACGCCTACTCGTCAGTGATACGACACCGTGTATCGGGTCGTGGTGCTCCGGGTCTGCGGAGCGCGGCCCGTCCGGGAATTGCGCTATTATACCGCCGAGCACACCGACACTCGTGCCATGCTGCGCTCCTCGGGCGTAGCTGTCGTTTGCTTGCGCGTCGCGTGAACGTGATTCTACTTCCCGCCGCGGTTCTGTTACTTACGCGATGCCATTGGAATCGCGGATTACGCTCGTGTGACCGATACCAGGTAATCGCCGATCGCAAGTGGAAGTGTTTGAATCGCGGATCCAGAGCCGCCATGAAGGTACGTGGTAATTGAAAGGGCATTTTTCTTTTAAACGCGCGAGGAATCGATTCGTCCCCTGTGGAATTGCTCGGAATATTCTTGTTTGAAGTAACGGAGAACACTGACGAGAAATTGCATATTTACTAGTACAAACTATGGCGAAAATGGAGCCGCAAGTTACGCTGGAGTTGCTTCAGTTTCAATTAGGAGAATGCCGAATGGAAAACGTACGGTCTCGTTGACACAGGCGAGGGTGACTCTGAATTTCTCTAGAAGGGAAAGTGTTTTGGCAATTTTAACTGTCGTGACTTCTTGCCGATTCGATGCGAATGTTTTTACCGGCGGCAATTCCTGCGTTAGAACATCGAAAGTGTCTGAAAATTCCTTTCAATCCTATCGAAGGATAAATACACTGTATAATAATATAGCGTTTGACTCCGATAAGAAATTCCATCTCGCTTAAGTCGCGTCGCAAGGCGCGGCCGTCGAGAAGGGATGATGTATATGTATGCGAAATAGGGGTGGCGGTTTACGGTCGATCGGCTGCCGCGATTGTCTTGTCAGGATGCCGACCGCGTGTCGTTGCTGCTAACTTCCTGTATATGTATGCAAAGTATCGGTGAACAGACGGGCGACAGAACCCTTCTGCCACGCATCGGGAATTGGTTTTCTCTCCGTTGTCACCGGCGCATCGATGCGCGTCGCTGCTCGAATCGGAACGTTGCATCGCGGATGCATTGAACGCCGAACGAACGTGGTCCATTCGATCTTTAATACCGTTAGGACAGTTTGGAATTAGAATTTATACGCGTAGGCGGGATCCAGGTTGATGGTGTCGCTTTGGTACCCGACAGTGTAACTTCGATCGAATCCGACGCGACTTCGTTCATTTACTCGATGCGGTTGGGAAAGATGGAATTGCTTCGTGAAAGCAGCGATATCTGAATGAAGAAAATAGGGCCGCGTGTTATTAATTAATCACGGTGCATATGGAATTGCACGCGGAATCGCGCGTGGAATCGCTCAAGGAACAGTATCGCGTTTCCTTTGTTCGGCGTAAGAACAATAGTTCTTGAACAACTTAATCTTTTCTTCGTTCTTAACTTAATCCTCACTCGCGCCATGGTATTTAAACTTGGGCTCGATTTTCTCAAAACTTCTTACCAGATGTATACGATTATCCTCAGGATCTCTGAACTCCGCTCCATTCACTTGCGCGAGATCCTCTACTTGCCTCAGCAAAGAAACAAGAATGTATATTCCGGGCGAAAGGAGTGCGACGCGCGGCGGCGTTAAAAGCCGGCCGCTTATGCGCATTCGTTTGCGTGTACGTGCAACACCAATAAAAAGCATGCCTACGCGGACACGGGGCGAAATCGTAAATAGCTGTGAGATCGCATCCGAGACGCGGCGCATCCCACACGATGGGCCTCACGCCAAAGGGACCCTTTCAGCTTCGCGTCCACTATCCGTGTGTGGTCCAGTAAATTGTCAGCGTAGGGCGCGAAATGTCGCATCAGACTGATCCGAAGTTATACGGTCCCGTTTGTTAGAGGACTCGTTGCGCGCGAGCCAAGAGGGCGAATCGCGGGGACAACAGGATATGACGCGGGGACGCGCGAACAGCTATGCATTCGCCTGTGGATGCCCGTGACACCGCCGACCCGTTCGAGGAAATAGCCGATCGTGACATTGGGGAATTTGCGGAAAGTTGTGTTTGCTTCGTTGGGACGGTATCGTTCTCGAGCGCGAAGGATCCCGCGTAAAAGGATAGATATTTACAAGACGACGCGGTATTTCATTGTTTAAATTGTAGATAGGTATCTGTCTATAAAAATATACTTGTGTCTCACTTATTTGTTGATGAATAGATATGATAATCAGACACGGTGCAATCGCAGGAAGTGGCTTTTACTCAATTTCATTTGTATAAATCGCGCAATGCCAATCGTAATCCCGCGTCCAAAATCTATTGACGTGTACGATAGGCTATCAGCTATAAATAGTAAAAAAAAACATAATAATAAAAAAACGGTGCAGCTTTCTCTGTGCAAACCAAAAGCGGCAGGATATGCTAATCGGGGAACAATTTTATTTGGCCACGGTCTCGCGCGAAGGGATATGCCGGCGCGTCGATGACGAAGTGTGTATTCCGTGAATGAAGAAGAAAAAAGCGAAATGAGAAATAGGGGGCGATAATATATCGGGATAGATGTAAAACGAACCGAGCCACGCTTCTGGCACTCTATTAATAACATGCAAACATATGTTAATGTGACGCGGTTTCCTTCGGTCACGTTCAATCAATTTATTATCCCGATCTAGAGATCTCTGGATGACGATTTCTTCTTTTGCACCTTTTTCTCTTCACTTCGACGGGCACGTCGACCGATGTAACTCATTCTTCGAGATCTCCTACGCCTTAGTGCGATTCGACTGATCCATTTAAAAATCCAGTTTAATTGTACACTTTCACAGAATGCTTTAGAGGCCTGTTGATCGTAAAATGAAATGTTTATTCGAATAATTTGTAATTCTTTAGAATTTACTAAAGAGTCCACGCCGGAGACGGAGAATCTAAGCTACAAGTAAATTATCGTTTTCGTGCTGTTTTTAGTCCTATCAACATCTATTCCCAGGAATGCTGAATGATTAAAGTACCATACACCTAACTTATACATAATCAATTTTATATAATAAATTGTTTGCATCGGTAAAATCGAGTTATCGATACCAATGTTGCAAGAAGAGCAATTAACTTTGTGTCTATACAATTCAATTTGCGAAACTTCTTGCACTTCCACCTAAAAAAGTATGAATTAATCGGGAAATCTCAGTAAGGCTTAAAAACTACAGTCCGCTATTAATAACGTAACTCGGTAATCGAACCCTCGAGCCATTGAATTACACACCAGGACGACAATTGCTTTTGTAGGCGGGTCACCGTGAACTATTAGTACGTGGCTCGAGCTTTGGCCACGAAAAGAATCTGTTGCTCTTGCAGCCCGAGTCCCATTGACTGCCGATACAAACGGCGAAGAAAAGCCGGCGAGAAGTCACAGGGAAGCGGGGAACATATTACATTTTGTAGCATGGAAAACCAGAAATCGGATGGCGATTTAAATGGATTTCGAGTGGCTCCACTCCAGGTGTATCGTCCGTTTGTACCTGCGGGGGATCGTTTTACCCCCTGGGACAGAGGCAGAGAGAGAGAGAGAGAGAGAGAGAGAGAGCACGGTGGGGCGGATATTTCTTCGAAGGCGTGAAGAAGAGGCTCGTGCCCTTGGTTGGCTGGATGCCACTCGAAAAAGCCGCTGGAAACACACGAAAACCGGACCCGGCATTATCTTCCTCGAGTGGGTCCCTCTTTGTTGTCCCCGATTCTACACTTTTTCACCCCTCCTGTATCCTCCGTTCTTTTCTCGAGTGGCAGCGTATCGTTTGAAAAGGGCGCGCCAATGTAGGAAGGATACCCGTAGCGGGCCACTTTGTCAACTTGTCACCTGGGCCCAGAAGATCCGAGAGAAAACGAACGAAAGGCCCCTCGGCGAGGAAGGGAACGAGCATCGTTCTTGTTCGCACCAGGAATCTTCGCTTCCCCCTTCCTACAGATATTCTACCTTTTTCTCGATTTCTATTCTTTTTTTTTTGCGAAAAGCGGTCGGTGCGTTTCTCTCAAGTTTTAAGTTGTTCCTGTTTTCTTGTTTCTATGTCTTCTCTTCGCTTTAGTTTGGTTCCAATCTCTTGATACTATCAGTCAAATTTTCACGCCAATCTTCGGGAAGAGCAAGATAAATTTAGCACTATCGAAAGAAAAGTTACGATTAATCGAGCGGGATTTCTTATTCCTTCTTTTCCTCAGACTGTATGGAAAGCCGTCGCACTACGTTGAGCCCGTTTATACTTGCCACAGCCGAGAAATTTATCACCGCGTTCTTGTACTCCTTCCCGAACCGCGCTGTTCCCGTTGATCAGGAAACGTATAAATCAAATTGCAAAAAAAAAAAAGAGTTACGCGATCGTGAGATAAATGTTTGAGTGAGGAAGGTAAAAATCATTAGAGGAAATCAATTTAAAAGACCTGGCTGATGGAAGTGAAAATAGGTAAGGAGGTCGTATAGCTAACACATGTGACAGGCGATGGAGGTGCTGCTTTAAAGTATGAATGCGAATCGTGAACTTGGTGCAGGGTCCGAGGGGTTAATTAACTACACGACGATAGCTTGTCGATAATGGACAAGTGTAGTAGATATTTTCCTATTGAAAAATGATTGTTGGCTCGCCAGTGAATACACTAAATTTCTTGAATATTCACATTTGAAATTGTTGTTATAGAAAAATATTGCTTCTTTATAATTATTCTTCTTTTTTTTTTTAAACAAAATTTGACCACCACACGGTGTAATTGAAAGTCCTTAAATTATTTTTAACACGTCTTCCTGCAAATGCGTATTTATGAATATAAAAAGTAGGGAATACAAATAGAATTAAGTAACTATCGAGCACGGTACAATGGTAAGAGAAATACAAAAGGGAGTCCTCGAGATACCCATCCGGCTTGTTCAAAAAGTTACGCTCATTGTCGCCCACAGGGGCGAGTATTATCGTTATTACCTCCGAGGTGCGCCTATCCCCCGAGCGACATCGTCGGCGTCAGAGGGCAGCCAGGCACCGTCGAAGAATAGAACGAAAGAAGTATCGGTTTCAATGGACACCGTGTGTCGCCGGTGCCGTACCGAAAGTGACACGGAGCCGCGAATACCGTAGGAAAAAGAGGCATAGTGGGACCACTAGTGGACCTCCCGTCGACAGGCCTTCAAGTTTGAAAGTCATACCCGGACGGTGGTGTGCGTACCCCTCTGTCGACAAGGGGGGAGGACCGAAAGCGAAACCACTCGAGAGATGGCAAGAATGGGGCCCCATGGCCATTCTGTATAGAGGCGTGTACAAACCCGCGGTGTGTACGAGTCCCTCTATAGATGCCACTCTGGACGGGTCCGTTCACCGATCTACCTTTGTGTAAATAAGGCAATAAGGCGAAGGAAGAGCGGGATTACTCTTCGCTAAGTCTACAGATCGGATTATTTCAAAGAAAAAGAGTGAGAGGAATGATTGGGGTGATCGATACCGTTTCTACTCCGATTGGGATATCACAAATGTTTCGGAATATCCTAACTCCTTTTATTTTTGGGAGGGGGGCCGAGAGAGGAGAGTTGTAAACGTTAAGATGATGCGTAGAAGTATAGGTATTAGTAGATTCGATTGTTATCCAAAGGATGGAAGTGTTGAGCACTCTCCTGGAGAAGCTTGGGAAATGGATTTTGCGGGGCTACGCAGGTGATGATTTAATAATTCCGACTCCAGATCGATCAAAAATCTAACAAATAAATATTCCTCGATTTATAATTTCAACACCCTCCCCTCAGTTTAATACGTAAATACGATCAGTATTATTACCCAAGGATTGCACAGAGCGAAAGCAACTGCGGGGAATAAAGAATTCCACGGGTAACAGAACTAAATAATGCTGAAAGATCGCTAAAGCAGAAAGAGATTCGATTTTAAAGATTGTTCGAGAGCAAATTGTTCCCTTCGGGGAAGGCCGAATCCTCGAGTATCATTCTCATAATAAACGCCGAAAATCACGCCCCTGACAGGCCGTGCGACCGCAAAAAGCGACCACGGTAGAATCGGGAGCCGGGTACAAATGGGAGGGTATGTCGTACACGGTTCACCCATTGGGGTTGGCCCCGGTGTGTCTGTGCGTCGGGAATATGCGTTTCCATGATGGGGCACACACCGCATGCGGCAACCTTACAACACGCGCGTTCTCTGTAAAAGCGTTAGGTGTTGGGCACAGAGGCAGCACCTACGGCCTGTGCAGGTATTATGTTACAATGCTATTATACAACTCCGGGGCGCTACCATTGTTGGGCCCGTTTTGACGTATGGTAAACCGTAGCCAAGCCATCAAACCATAACCAACCAAATGTTCGCACGTTTATGTTGGGGTGGAAACGCCGCGAACGTTCGCAAGTCAACGGGCAGAGGTGAAATTTCGACACGGGAGGGGATGATTCTTGGGGTGCAATTAGTGGTGGGGATTAGCGTTTGGAATTAGCAGACGAAGGAATTTATTCTTGTTATCTCCCTTTTCTCTATCAATCCTTTTTCGTAACCTCTGCTTGCAATATACAAATATTTGTCATTCTATTTCATGACTGATCATTAGAAGATCTAAGGGGGTCGAACCGCTCTTTGGGATTTTCTTTACCTTCTAAGTAACGCAACACGATAAAAGACAATCAATGGTTTCAAATACACAAGTACTTCGATTTTGTGCACCGACCCCGTTAGTCTCCAAAGCGCCAGTCGAGAATCCCGAACGCGCAGCCTCTCTCCAGCCGGAAGTTTATTTACCCGACACGCCCCGCTCGTTCAAGAATCATTTAACCCTCGACGGGTGTTGCGGCTCGATCGAATCGTGAATCCGACACGAGTCGTCGTAACAAGGCCGCCGACACAATACGACAGAGACGTTCGAAAGCGGCCGGGGACCGTAGCACGGTGGTTGCCCATTTACGCGTCCCATTGGATCGTCCAGCCCCCGTGAAAGCGTCGTTCAACGGGGGGGGGGGGATGTTACGAAGTGGGCCGGTCACATATATTTCACCGGTGTGCCGGGCTTTTGCACGGCCCACGGGGCTTGCGTGTACGACACAAAGCCGCCACCGCGGGGCATGCGTGTCACCATGTTCGCGATGGGGGGAGCGTCGACTTTGCGGCGACGGTTCGCCCCGAGAGCGTCCGCTGGCTTCCCCGACCTGGAGCCACCATGGTTATGCCCGGCGACGTGTAACTGCGCCCCGCGGGGCGTCTTTTCGCTTGACCAGCTGCCTACCGGCACCGCGTCGCGACGCGTCTCGAGTCTGTAAACTTTGAATTAGCGGGGACTTCGATGATCGGTCTCCGGAGATCGCGCGCACGCGGCCCTTGTTGGTCGGATGCGGGAGGGCTTGATGGATGCGACGGTCAAACCCGATTCTAAAGATCAATCTGCGGCCGGCCGAACCGAGCCAACGAAAAGGCATTTGTTATTTTGCTCGCTTTGCTGGCTTTCCTAGTATATTCGATGCTGAACACCTTTCGACGATTCGCTATTGTAGACAGTGACCTAAGTATCATTTTAGAGGTGGCGGAGAATCGAAGCGCTTTGAAATTGGAGGGCTTTGGAGGCTCTCCGCGTATTCTGTTGAAAGTGAAAGTTACTTTTAATGGAATTTTCTTCACCGTTGGTTTTCACTGTTTTTGAGGCAGTTTGAAGTTTATACTTGTGAGATTTTGTTCTGCAATTGCTGTACTTTGTAATGGAATTGCAGAATGTTTAGGAGGACAATTGTAGATCTGTTTTAAATATTGTTGAAGTACAAATAGTATTCTCACGCGTGGAAAGGCGGGAAGGAACGAGCGAATAACAGCCATAGCAAACCGCGTTGAAACAGATTGATCGAAACGGACGCATCCATCAAACGCGTCACAGCTTTCATGACAAGAGCGTCCGATAGTTTGCTGGTTTTATTCTATATGGGATAGGGTGGCCTCAATACCACCGACGAAAAAATGAATGGGGAAACGTTGACTCTGCCATGCCATTACCGATTTTTTTTTCGCGCGTAGCAAACGTTCGTGTAAAATCGAACGGAATCTTATGGAAGCCTGAGAAACCTTACACGAGAAGAAAGTATAGCGTTTCTTAACGTACGCCTAAATTCGAATTCTAAACTTCCCCCAATAAAGTTTCTAACGCTAAAAGAAAATAGGTGCTCTTAAAAATCTATTACTTTCAATACCTATAGGGATTCATTGAATTTATTTGAATTAACGATACGGACTACACTGAATAGAATTGCATACATTGAAACCGGCCAACAATTTTAATGCATATTTCGCATTCTAACAAGTTCAATCGTTGCAGACGGAAGTGGAAGAGATGACGAGCGATAGCATCTGCGAGAGTGCCAGCCCGAATCTCACAGCTACGGAGACCACTGGCGGACTGATGGGACCGGAAATGTCGCCGAGCGTGATGGAGTGCGGAGGATGCGGGGAACGCGTCCGCGAGCGGACTGTTCTCTGCGTCGGCGGTCGAACTTGGCACTCGAGGTGTCTAAGGTGCTGCGCCTGTGCCAGGCCCTTACACGATCAGCACTCTTGCTTCCTGAAGGGTATGCGACTCTACTGCAGGCACGACTACGCCCTGTAAGTAAAAATTCTACCCTTTCGTCTTGGTGGAATTTTTCATTCGGCAGGCATTAGGAGATTCTATTTTACGGTTCGATCGATTGCTACAATCCTGGCAACGTTAATTTTATTACATGTAGATTCGTTGTATAGACGGATAGTTTAATAATTTTCTTTCAACGATCATCGTCTCTTAATTACCGTGTGACCGTAGAAAGAAAATGAAATTGCAATGCTCGGACACGACAGCCTACAAATAAATTCCAGTCGCGAGAATATAAATAAGACAGATACCTATCTATCTGTTTACGCGCGGTGTCTCAATCGGACGTTCATTAGAAATTCAAGAAAGAAATCGAGGCGCCGCGGCAAATGAAAAGAAAAGGCACAGGCTGGTATTAGCGATTGAATAATAAAGACATCGACGAACTTATGAAGGAAACTATACGTGTAACAGCTGAGCCAATATTTAGCTACCGTGGAAGCATCAGGGGGCATTAAATCCAATCCTACGGAACGTGTAATTGCCATCGGGTCGTCAAAGGCTCCACGTTTTCTTGTAGCCGCGGGTAAACGAAGTAGATTTAATTATCCGTGTAACGACGGACAAGAATGTGATCGTTGCTCTTGCGCGAAATTCTCGAACGCATGCCAATCTACGTGTAGGATAATAAACCACGGTAAAAGGGTGGTATGGCGTGGTCGCAATTTATCAATCCAATAAACATCGCGCCGTTGCGTACCTATGTGTTCACTGAAATTTCTTATCGGTCAGAAACGGAACGAGTTTCACGACGATCGATAAATGAATTTTGACGGGATCGGTAGATGAATAGGTATAAATTGATTAGAAGATCTCTATAAACCAGCAGCTTAACGTATTTATTTATTGCCCACGAGAAGTAATCTGTTTTTACACAATTCCTTCTATCGATGACAGATTCTTTTCCATGTTTATATAAATTCTGAAATTTCGTTATGCCGCGGCTATAATTCTTCGCTAGAATTTACAGAGTATACTTAAAGCAAACTTGACAAAATAGGCGACATAAAAATAGCAAATCCTGCAACAACTTGTCCAAAGAAATGTAACAATTTCGAACAATTCTACACTTATCTATAGAGTTTTTATTATAACGTTCTATAGAGAATTTATTGTTGCGAACCAGTTGCAGTTGCACTTAATTGCACAGATCATAATCCACCCCAGTTGCAGCTCCGGCAACGAATCTCCAAGGAGGAAACACTTTCCTTTATCGCTATTTCTTTTTTACAATAAAACAGCCAATTAGATATTCCATTTATTTATACAAGTATTATATTATGCAACATACACGCGTGCCCCAGACTCGGTATTCGATAACGGTCCAGCCGAGACGATTTCTTTCGAATATTCTCGTAGGAACGACGGCGAAGGGGGTATTATAGGTAAGCCTACGGGGCAAAGAGAAGCCCGCAATGACTAGTCGATTGTACGCGAAAGAATTCGATTCGAACACTTTCCAGCGTGTTTATCCAACTGTCAATCAACGTTTGTTCGGTCACCTGGCTGTGTTGCATCGGTCCGTCCAAATCACGGTATCGTGATGCCCGATCGCATGACGCGCGACCGGTATCGCTGCCTGTATTATTTGAACGCGAAAAGTCAGCGTGCCCCCAAGTCGGAGCTGGGTAAAAATGGGAAACCGTGTGAAAGGAATGCCATGTAAATTTATTATGTTTCCGTCGATTTTTCCGCTATCGTATGGCATTTTTCTCATCTAGACTTTGAACGCACGGGACGGGACACAAATCGAAGAGAGGCAGGCGCTTCGTGTACGCCGCTCGACGTGCTAGAAACTCCTCAATAAAATGTCGGCATTCTCTGTGAAGGCGGTGGTTAGACTTCTTTTTTTTTTTTAAGGCCGTGTCTGTCGTTGAACAGTCGAAGTCGTGTGTGTATGCGGGAGGTCCGCAAGAATCCGCCGCGTAATTTTTCTCGACTGATACTTTTTTCGCCTCGTAATGCTGCCTTACGATGACCCGGTCGACCAGGATCCACGACCCGTTGCAAGTCGTCGACAAGCGACTCGGCCACGAAACGGAGCCACTATTTTGATGCATTGTACGCCCGACCTGTCGTGATAAATGATCGGAAACTATACCGCCCGGCTGCCCCGAAGGCGGGAGGCAGGAAACCAGTGGACACGGAATCGTTCATTCAATTTATCATTGAAGTGTTGATACAATGCGGATCTAATTAATGCCAAATCGGTGGCATCTCGCGTTAGGATAGGTGTTTCAAAGAACGTATCTGCCCACTCTTTGCGAGTACACCTGGGAATGTACGGAGAATTTGGAGCTGATGGAAGTTTACGATTCACTATATCTGGATAATTCTAGCGATTTCTTAATATCGTTCGAATTAAACGCACGAAAGCAATGTTTTGTGTTCGATCGATTGATTAATCCTGTAATCGGGCTCGAAAGATCGTGTCAGGTCTAAGAAAATTAATGACAAACTTTTCACAGGAATATAAGGTGCGCATCGCAAGCGATCCATAATATACTATTGTTCCGAAATCTAGCCAATAATTATTGTTTCCTAACTTCTTCAATAGGATCCTTAAAATTTCTCGACGTATACGATTTGTAATATACTTCGTAATAGTAGGATTTAATCCTCCTTCGATCGAAGACAATGGTTCAAGTCACTTTATAAGCTTCCCTCAGGGATTAACTTCCGTTGTTTTCGACACCGATGCAACTTGCCGACCGCCTCCCACCCTAGGATAGGATTTACATCGGCCGAGACGAGAAAGAGCGTCGCAGACTCGCTCGTTCAAAATTCAAATCCCTTACTAGAGATCGGCGTGGGCGAGACGAGAAAGTTGACCTCGCGACCACGATGAATTAGTATTAGGGTTGTCTACGAAACAATAGGATTAAAATGCATTCATTTTCCGGTTGCCGCTTGTATGCGCGAGATTTACAGTTCGCAATTGCACATTACTAATGTGTATTCGTTTGTTAAAGCGAATTGCCGAGATCGGTCCTGCGTGTTTGTGAGGCGTGGATCTATACAAAAATGAACGTGGAAAGGTGTAACTTGATTGATGGTCTTCAGGGTGATCTCAAATGCAGTATCCTTTATTTGGGTGCTCGAAATTACTGTCAGAGGAATTCATTTTGCAATACTTTATTCCGTAGCTATTATGGTGAAAATTAGGTGCACGATATAGAAAGTAGAATACAAATGCATTGAAATGCGATAGGATAAACACCCAATAGATAACAAGCTTCTACTAGAACGAAAATCGCCTACTGCCTACGAATAAAATTGAAATCCTCCGATGTGGTGCACTTAACATCAGCAGCTCCCGCTTTCAACCGTCAGGTATTTATCTCCCAAACAGCTCATACGAAACAATCAACACCATTAGCAATCTACCCGGAGCGGATCGTGCAAATATCTGCTCGCTCTCACCGTGGATCGTCCTCTTAATCCCATGGGCACGGTTGTCCAGGGGTGGCGAAACGGAACACAGCGTGCGCTCTAGCCGAGGGATCCTAGCATGGTCCCGGCAGTAGTTCGCGCTTTCTCTGATTCGAGCAAGGGCGGCGGGGGCCACCGGGGTAGTCGCGTGGCCCCATAAGATACCTTCGCCCGGAGGGGGCTACGAGGCGAGGGGGAGTTTCGCGAGCACAGTCGCAGTATAAGCGGCTAAGCTGGTTGCGCCGCCGGTGTGGAACCGGACGAGGAATCGGGATGCACTTTCCGTGTTCATGAATATGATAATGGGCTAATGGCCGCTAGTCGTTGTTTAATTACCGGTCGCTCGCGCACACCGACCGACCACACCGGGACACCGGGGGCCGTGAGGAAGCCACCGTGGCTGCTTGTCGCTTCTCAGTCGAAAACGTTCTCCCCGGCCTTGTGCGCTGCTCACGGTTGCACACCCGTAACACCCAACCCCGTTCGAGCCATTCATCCGGTCGTGCGTGCGTGTGTCGTGTAGAATGCCCGTGTCTTGCCGGCTACACGGCTACCGTTTACACCGGCCTAGAGCTCCCGTGGGCTATTCTTCACGACGAGCAAGGTAGGCAGTGCCTTGCCCCGGGGGCTTAGCTATACTCGCGCGAGAGCCCTCGACCGCAGGTCCGTGTCGCAGCTCACGAGCGAACGGAGCAGGGGTGTGAGGATTTCGTTGTCGACACCGATGCAGTTTTGCGGAACCCGAGGCTGAGGATTGTATAATAGGTGGCGACGCGGCGTTTCGCCCCTTTTAATGAAAAGGTTCGAATTATTAGGGCCCGCGGAGTATGCTCTAGGAACGGGACCGAGCTTAATTAGTCGCGCTGAGTTGAGACACTTTTTGCCCGACGGACGGACCGGCACTTGTTAATGGATTTCGATGGTTGAAAGAGTTGATTATGGTAATGGAAGTTTATGTAGGTATGCGGATTGCGTGTATTGGCTGGACGCAGTGCGCTCCTTCTTCGTGGTTCATGTTTGTTGAATTAACGTTTGGGGCAAATTGATTTACACATTTCGAAGCAGGTTCTACAACGTTTATGGTAGGTGTTGTTGGTGGTTTGTGGATCTTTACGGTGATACGACCGCATTTCTCGCAAACTTGTAATTTGAATTTAGGCGAAATGGAAAGGGTTCGAACAATTGCAGAAACAGTTCTTAGGTGTAAGAACAGAACCAACAGACTAAGAAATATTATGCACAATGTACAGTGTACACCATTAGAAATTACTTTCCAAGGTGGGAGAGCCAAGAGAAGTTTCTCCCACGACTTTCTTCCATTATTTTAAGCTTGTCTTCCAAACTGCTTTCTAATTAAATTCCGCACCCCCCTTTCAATATTTCCAATTATTTCCCTCTCTCCACCCTCAATCCACATACCTATCTATCCATTCAGTACATGTTCCATACAAAACCACCCCCATCCCATCTCATTCTCCAACCCCTCCGCTCTCTTCTCCGTCTTACCACATTCCTAACATCCGCACACATTGTTCATTAAGCTCTGTATAAAACATCCGCACTTGCCATCGAATAAGTTCCATTCCTTCTTCCGATTTTCTCCCTTCATCCCTTTCCACCATCGTCGCCTCTTTCCTTATTCTCTATCTACCTATCTCCCACTTCCCCCTTTATCTCGCAGCTCTCGTTGCACCTTTTTGCTTGCCCCCCCCCCCCAATTTATTATTCCTTTTCCTCTGCCCGGGCATGGCCGCTGGCACGGCAGCGCAAGTTTACATACACGCAAACATACCCTCGGTGGTTGCAGCTCGCGCTTCGGGATCCGCAGGAGTCATTTATTTGTCACAGACGGACCGGCGCGTACACAGGCTCTGGGCTTCTTCCAGGTAAACGCGCGTTCGTGCGCGACGCGTTATCTAAGAGCACTCGCGGGTCCATTGCTTCTCTTCCTCTCTCTTTCTTTCCTTCTCGTCTTCGAAGTACGAATTACTTCTGCGACGCATCCGCGCAGCCACTGCATCGCTCGCGTTGGTACGTACTCTTGATAATCGAGTCGGAACCGTGGTAAAAACGTACGGCGGCAACGTTTGTGGACCTCCGGTCATCTCCCGCTTTCCGCATGCTAATTTAATACTTCACTTTTCAAATGTATTCAGATACCCCACGACTGAAGTGATACTACCCTGGATGCAAACCGTGTTTCCTAGAAAATATTCTCTTCCATGCTACTGTGATTAATCCCAGAAATGCGAATGCGGGGGAATGCTAAAATTACACGCCGCGCTCTTCAGCGTGGCACGATTGTAGCGTTCCAATGAAAAGCTTTCGAATAATAATAGTAATTAATAGCAGTGAATCGCCAAGCGGACTCGCCACCATTCCCCTGCGATTGCCAATGACAATCCCGATAAGCAAAATCGCATAAAATCCGCGGGGAAGGGTTGCTCCTTTTTCCGCGGCTCGTTCAGAATGCGTCCGATAGCCAGGCTTATCGACAGCTGAATGCATGAACACGCGAGGACCCGTGAGGGGGAGAAGGGAGAATCGTTGACACGAAATGCTTCTTCGCGGCGAACGCGTTCGTTAGAGACCGGAGGAAGCTAAATCCTCGGGGCGAGAGCTTCCATCGTTGAATTTATCGGTGCCATTGCCGCAGGTGGCCCCGCGTGCAGCGCGCCTGCAAATTCTTTACGATCGCCTCGGATTTTCCCGGGCATGGCAAAGAATCGTTAGTCACCAACGCGAGGGATGGAAAAACTCAACAATCCTTCGTGGGTTATTCTTCCTCGGTCTCCGTTGATAAAATTTAATGGGAAAGAATCGGCATGCCGCTGGGGAGTTAGATTAGGTGCGAAGCTTGCAAGAGGAAACGGATGTTATTTAACGTAAAATACAGAATACCGCTAATTTTCGAACGCTGAAAGGATCGGTCAGACACTGGTCAATTTCTTATACAAAAATTAACATCGTAAAAGCTCTTAGAAGATCTATCAAATTAATAGTATCCAAATTGTTGTTCATATCTTCTCCTATTTTAAAATGAACGATATATAACTTTTGTGCTGACTCTTATATCCCTTCTTCCATAGAACATTTGGCGCCAAATGTGCGAAGTGTGGCCGAAGCGTTGGTGCCGGTGATTGGGTGCGAAGGGCCAGGGAGAGAGTTTATCATTTGGCGTGCTTCGCCTGCGATGCCTGTTCCCGTCAGCTCTCTACCGGCGAACAATTTGCCCTGTTGGACGCGAGATTACTCTGCAAAGCACACTACCTGGACGTCGTCGAAGGCAACAACACTTCCTCCGATGGTGAGACTCCACAGTTACTTCACTTCATTACGAATTAGAAAGTGTTCTAATTAAATAGCGTGGAAAGTGTTCTGTTCGCTTCGTGACATCTGCTAAATTCTCGTACAAAATACAATTCCGTTAAAATAACTACTGGAGCCGAGGGGAAAGTTCGTGTTTTTATCACATTCTACGATGTTTCTACAGAAACATAAAACAAATATCCTCCAGTATCTACTTAATCTTTATAGATGCATTTCCCTCGCACATTAAAACCCCCGCGATCCTCGCACCCTTCAATCTTTCCACCGGAGACTCGCTAAGCACCAGTATCGCTATGCAAAATTCAAAGCTACCGAAAAGTCGAAAGAGTGGCTCGCGCCGGAGGCGTCTGCGAGCGAGGAATTATGATGGGGGAAAGATTGAGGTGGCGAGAACGGAAGTCGAAGGGCAGCCCTAATTGGTACTTTCGCAGAAGGCGGTGACTCTGAAAGTGGGCACAAGAGCGGTAACAAGGCGAAGAGAGTGAGAACCACGTTCACCGAGGAACAGCTCTCGGTTCTTCAGGCGAACTTTCAGCTGGACAGCAATCCGGACGGTCAAGACCTCGAGAGGATAGCGCACGTGACGGGGCTCAGCAAAAGAGTTACGCAGGTTTGGTTCCAGAATTCTAGGGCGAGGCAGAAGAAGCATCTGCACACGGGCAAAATGAAAGGGCAACACGGTACACTATTCCTTGCGTTTGTTTCTCTCACCGATATCTGTCAGGTTTCAAAGTTTCATGCACAGAGAGGAAAGAATATGTCATCGATGCCGAGAATAACGGTTCCGTTTTATTTCAAACACGCTGTCGCTCGTTGCGATCCTATTTATTCTTGCTTCGTCCGAGGGCATAAGTCGGTACCTTCTGGAAAGCGAACTTTGAAAAGGATAGAGTAGAGTTCAGGCAACATGACGTCACCCTGATTATTCTTTTATTTGATACAATTCAGTATTCTGCGGATGATCGTACTTCGGAATCAAGGAAACATCGTTTACTGTTACAGTTCATCAATCCCCACCGAATTCTACCGTGTCCGCCGGCGACTTCGGTCGGCACATCAATTTGCATCTAACATATTCCTTCCAACATCAGCAACAGCATCATCACGGTCAACAACAGCCGCAGTTGAGTCCGGCTACGTGCAAAAGTCCCACGCCTTCCATCTATCATAATCACGGTAAGAATATTAACGTTCACTCTACGCGTGTGAAAAATTTCTTGCACGACATTATTGCCTTTTCCTGATACGATAGCTTCAACTACATGGATTCATGCAATTAACGAAAATAAGCTGGTATATGCTGTTTATCGTACTATCTTTTGCATTTCTATCAAATTTATTCCAACGATTAAATAGTAACGGCACTTCTTGCAATTCGAGTTCCTTTTGAGAATAACCTGATTAATCAATTACAAGCGGATTCTTTATTTTTTTAAGAACATTAACATAATTTCGTTCGAGAATTGCAACTGTATATTATAAATTGATACTGAAAACTTTAAGAATTCTTCTGTGGAGCAAATGATTAAATATAGAACACGAGTGAGGCTTCACTTACGTAATTACTTTTCGAAATTAAATATCGATAAAAACCTTCAAGGTACTTTAACTAGACAAACAAAAATACTTCCTCCAAAGAAAGAGAAATATCTTATATATTTCGAAAGGCAAAAGGCAATGATTGCAACGATAGATCTTCCCCCCAAATATCACGAGTTCAAAAGTTACAAGGTAGGACGCATTTGTCAAATATCCGATGGGAAAGCAAAGTTTTACTTTGAAAAAGGTCTACTCTGTATCGCAACACCGTCAACTCTGTCTTCAGGGTCGGAACAATCTATGGACGAACTATCCCAAGACTCGATGATGTTGTCGATGCCGAACGAGGTCTAATCGTCGCTGCCTCATTAGCCGTATATTGTAAATACTCTTTTATATAGTATTAAGGTTCCCTTTTCCCGCGTCCGTGAATCTTTCCCGACGAACGCGTCCATTCCTTTCGATTTTACTTCTGCCGATCGAAGGTGGATGAAATCGTCTGTTTAGTAACGTTCAACATAATCCTTTCGATGCGAAGGAATTTCTAGAATGAACGATCAAAGAATAGAGAATGTTCCGTAAAGAGGAGTTATCCAACTGCAAAGATACTAATATAGTATTTTAATGCGTTAACCCTTTGAATTGAAAAAGAAAAGACGTTGTATAATGCGTAACAGCGAAGCGAGAGGTTTAATTGGTCCTAATTTATATTTCAGAAAGCTATTTCGGGCAAGGTTCAAGTGCTTTAAATGAATTTTTCAATGAAACATTTCTATTCGAATGTGGTAAAAGTAGGAGAACGCATAAAATCATTCCATTCAATTTTGAAAGACGGAATTGAGTATTTCTACGTTTACGAAAATTAATAATTTATTTATTTATTTAATATCAGCGAAAATTATACTCGATACTCGGGTACGTATAATATAAATCTTCCGAAATATAAGCGAAAGTAATTCGTATTTGTCAAACTTTAAAGGGTTAATCCAAACAAACGTTGTAGCTAGCATTCACGTTTGAGCCACGTTGCTGAAGCGCACCGAATGTTTCTCATACGATTTAGAATGAAATCCGCCCAAAACTGTTAACCTACCTTATTAAGGTGTACGAGCGAAGTGTAGGGACGCGAATTTTTAAGACTGGATGGTAGGCACAGCCCTCTTTCTCCCTTTGCCTCTCGCACTGGATGTTAAGCTTATTATAAATAAGTAAATACATTTAACGTTCCATGTTAAACATGAGCAGATTCGCATGATCCGATAGAGAAGTGAGTTGCGAGACTTTTTGATGCCAATTGATCAATGAAACGATCAATATAGGTCCTTGTTGAATTTTGTTTAGCGGAATTATCGAATTAACCCTTTCCACATGCTCTGTCGAATATTGAACTTTAATTGTAATCGATTACGTTGTTTCTTTTGTTGCAATAATTTCCCGTATAAAATAGCACAAATTATTTTTCGCACTGATTCTTGTTTGCGTCAGTTGCAAGAATTATACGTTGAATTTATTTTCACAGATTGATCGTGCATACAATTATCGAGAGACATAAATTATTAGGAGTCACCAATATTGCTTCGTTCGAACGATTGAATATGTATAAACTAACGTTGAAATGATAATTCATTAATTCACTTCAGTTTTTCACGCGTCGAATCAAACGCTTTACCTTCTATATACCTTTCACTCGAATCCTCTCGATGATATAAATCAAACACCTGTCATTGTGCAATTATCAGTCGACTGTAAGTACGATTTGGCCGAATATAAATTCAACGTCGCTCGTCACTTCTGCTACTCTGTCTTCGTTAATTAATTCACGTGGAAAGGGTTAATCGTGAATTCTAATAAATCCAATTTGATAATAGACGAAGGAAGCGAAAACGAATGTCCATCGTAATCGTCAAGAAGTGATAAATGCAATTTTCCTTCTTCTCGAGAGAACAATGCTTGGTATCTGTCCTCGACTATCGACGTTTCGCGAAATTCCCTGATGCAATCAGGTAAATCCGTTTAACAGAAGAATTATATATGTGTAAGGTCGATCCATATAAGATCAGCGATTGAACGAGAAATCAGAAACGTTCAGTGTCCCCGGGATTTCTTGAGACCCCGATTCCCGCCGATCAAGATCCCGAGGGGCATTAGAAAGCAATGTTCCGAATGAAAGTATCTTTTACAGTGTCTAGCTAATTAATTGTGTAATCAGAAAAGGATCATTATTTAATATACATGTACTGTGATGTAAATATTGTAAACTAAGAATGCATATACAATACAAAACGTTGCACATACGTATCGATTTCCCCCTGCCCCCATTGTTTGCGATCATCTTATGCTTGAAAATACCACTGTCACCGATTCAAAGTATTTTTACGACATTTTTTTTTATGGTGGTATCTTTGTTTAGTATATGTAAAATTTAGTAAAATGGTGAGAAGTCGAAGGATAAGGATCTGTGGGGTAAGAAACAATAAGTACATATTTAACAGTAAAAGACATTTTTTTATTAATAACAGTACGGTTTACAATATTGCGTTAATGAGTGTACAGGATGGGAGCAATATCAAATACTCATGCACGATCTTTTCTTGAGGCTCGTTATATACAAAAGCTACCGGGTACATCTATGTACAATACGATCTTACAAATAAAATACAATTTAAATAATATCTAGTTGCCGCTGTCAAAATATCGTGTATCTGTGAAACTTTCCATGAGAAAGAGTTGAATTTCAAAGGGTTTACTTTCTATTTATATTTAATTCCTGTCCTGTAAATTTGTTCAGTAACAAAGAATATGACAAGAACATTGAATAAAAATACATGTCCAGAAATGAAATAATCGAGCAATTAAAATAACCGCAACAATCAAAATTAATTTAAGGGCTGCTATTTATACAAAAAAAAAAAAGAAGCGACACATTTGCGAACACCGTGGAACATAACTCCACGTTCCTACTGGATTGCACTTTTTTTTCCAACTAGAATTGAGGAAAACTCTTATTAAGTGCGGATACAAGGTACAAGTAAATTACAATCGAAACGGAATAAATAATCATTTTCTTCGACTATTCGTAATCTATAGAATTCTCATCGTAGAATTCTAGCCTATTCATAGTATCACTTTTACTTCCCGTTTTGCTTTAAACATCTTGGTATGTACAAAAAGAAGAAGAGAGAAGAGTCTCGATTTTATTCATCTAAGTTATAAAGATTCCGGCGAGTGTACTCTCTATTCTAAGGATTCAAAGGAGGTATGTAATACTTCTACTTCTTATAGAATTATCATAAATCCATACGAGTCCCGATTCAATAATTGTACTACTCATAATGTACGAAAATAATCGAACACTGTATTCGGATTCGACCAGTTACCCTTCTTTGACATCCTTGAAGCTTTATTACTTTTGTTTGACCGAGAAGCAACCGAGCTTTCAGAACACGAAAATCATCACCGAACACGCGGACAGATCTTTCACAGAGTTACCCCGCCTGATGGCAGAATTGAGCTTGGAGATGATTCGGCGTCGTTGGGGTCAGAGGTGTTAAAGGGGTGAGGGGTGTTAGCGGACTGCCAGGGCTCTCGCTTCCTGCGCTGCCACCCTGGTATCCGCCCAAGTAAACGCCAACCATGTTCACCCCCGAGGTGTACAAATCTGGATGATGTTGCATCGGTGGCGAATGATGCACTGTACATGGAATTGCATTTTTTAGAAAATAACCGCGGTGGAATATGAAATGATTATTTGTCTGTGGATCGCATTACGTTGAAAATGTCTAATAACGTTTGGCCACGGATAATATTTGACGAAAGCGATACTAAAAGAATTCGGGGAACATTATCATCCGTTCGTGAACCATCCCTTAGCAACGAGCCAGGAAATGTATTCTCCGGTTAAAGATTCCCAAGTAAAATTCAATTGAACGAAATTTCAAGCAGAAAGAGTAAAAGTTGTTGCGCATACTCACTTTGCGTCTTAATTTTCCCGCTGTGCTTCTTCTGCCTGGCCCTCGAGTTTTGAAACCATACTTGCGTCACTCTTTTGCTCAGCCCGGTCACGTGTGCGATTCTCTCGAGATCCTGGCCATCGGGATTGCTATCCAACTGAAAGTTCGCTTGTAAAACGGAGAGCTGCTCCTCCGTGAAAGTTGTCCTGACCCTCTTCGTTTTGCTACCTTTGCCACCGTGCTCGGAGTCGCAGTCCTCCGAGGACGAGGTATTGTTTCCCTCGACCACGTCGAGATAGTGAGCTTTGCAGAGCAGCCTGGCGTCCAGCAGGGCGAATTGCTCCCCCGTGGACAACTGGCGGGAACAGGCGTCGCAGGCGAAGCAGGCCAAATGATAAACCCTTTCCCTGGCCCTTCTCACCCAGTCCCCGGCACCGACGCTTCGACCGCACTTCGCGCATTTCGCGCCGAACGCTCTGAAACATTTGGAACAGAGGAGATCGACTTCAACTTCGAGAGATAAACAGACCGTTGCTGCAAGGAATATAAACCCTGATTTCTTTTCACCCTTAAGAAGGCTGTAAGGAGTTCATTACGAGATAAACGTAATGGACGATGGAGTGCAATAGATTGCTACAGTAAATTGTCTTGAAATGCACGATGGTATAGATCTCGTTTGGATACCTCGGCAAACTGCTTACTTCTTTCGCAGCAAATTAACAACGGATTAGCCGCAACGTTCCTGGCTGGGAAAGAGAAAGAAGGAGAGACAAGGTGCTATTTTGGTCAGGACTGCAGGTTCATTCAAGACCTCCGTGCACGAGGATCCAATGGTCCTGTCCTCATTAACATACTACTCCGCCACTCGATGTCCCTCGGGGCATGCCAGCTGTAAAAAGCACAGCCTCTCGCGTAGCTTTTCTCAAAATCGATTTTGCAATTCCTCGGTCTCCCCAGAATAATAATATTAGACTTCTCTTATCCCAGTTTGTTTCATTTTCTCGACAGACACGGAAGAGTCGAGCGGCCAAAATCAGCTGTTTATGAATTCTCCGATTAATCGTCAGAGTTCTCACCTATCCTAGGTAACAGAGTATTCTAAACGGGTGCACGGCTCCCTTGCCTCGCTCGACAATGTAAGGGATCCAAGGGTCGGTCGATCCCTCGCGATTCGCTGGGTAGATTACGTCGAGATTATCTTAACGTCTCAGTTCCCGTGCCTTCCTCTGCCCTACAAATGACTCGAGCCCTTTCAGTGTCCGAGCCGCCGACACTAGGAAGCGGATGGGGCCACAGTTACATCTATTACCACCCGGATGAAGAATACGAGTGATTTGTAGCCACCATTTACAAGGTGAGGAAAATGCTATTATTTTACCGAGATCCCGTATGGCGATAGGGCTCAAGATAGACGAGGCGACGAATTATCGGCAGTGTAAAAACGATTCGCTTGCCCTCTGTAATCGAATTATTCATATATGGCGTTTTGTCAATCTTCAAACGGCAATCATTGATTTATTTATTTCTTCGAAATTTTTATTACTTTCCAATCTCTCCCTCGCTGTTCTTCCTTAATTTATCGAGACGAACTTGCGCAACTCGATAATTTATGATCGCACATTTTTGTATTGGAAATTGCCGGACGATGAAGAGGACTTTCGGATCGACGCGAATAGCTCGTGCGCCTCGTGCTCAATGAAAATTCTCTCCGACAAGAAAGAGAACAACAGGAAAAGAGGGACGAGCGGTAGGTAAAAAAGAGGAATGGTAGATCGAGCGAAGGGTTGCTTATTGTATGGAAAAATATGGTAAGCCATGGAAGGATTAGTCCGTTCACGAATCGCTCCGTCACCGTCCCCCGGTCTAAGATATTTTCGGGTATTATTGGTTATGGTGATCGTGCACTGGGCACGCCTAGAAGCACGCATATACGTGTTCTTTTCGGGACATCGGGACCTGGCTCCGCACATTTTCAACCCCCTGCACTTCGACCAGGACGGAACACTGTTTGCATTGGTATTAAGATAACAGGACGATGAAAAATTATGTTCCAAAAACTATCTTCTAATTCTATCAATGAACTGGGGATGAAACGTGAACTGAAATTGAAATTCAATCTGCCCTAAATGTAAGATCAAAAAGATATCTAACTTCCCAATAAATCTATCAAACCGCGGTTTTTACAATCTATTCAGAATATAATTTTCACCATTTTCGGAACCTTTCTTCGCAGAATCTCGCAATACACCCCCTATTAGTGAAATCGCCATAGATGCCGGAAACGTCTTCAAAGATAACAACCGTCGTCGCATCTCGAACTCCTGTCCTCCCACCAAATAAAATATCCCGCAGAATCGTACGAGACATCCCCGAAAGCGAGAAAGAATTATCCCTCCTAACGCAACACTCCCAGAAACATCCGATTGAGTCGTTGAAGATATTTTGCGATCCATTTACCCGGACACCTCTATCTTTCGCCGCAAAACTGACAAAGCGCAAATCGCTATTGGACCTCTCTCGTTTTTTCTTCCCAACTCGACGGCCGGGGACAGGAACGTTTTCGGTAAGGTGTCATTAGCATAAATAGCGGCGCCACCCCTTCAGTCGCGTTTACGACGTCCCGGGCGAAAGAGAGAAGGGTGACCGAGCAGTGAGTAGCTTGTAACCAGCGCAGGGGAACTGGTATTGGGTATCTATAAATCTTCAGGGCCGTGCATCGGCTACCAAAACGACCCCGCCCTAATTTATTCATTTGTTCTTCCACATAGGCGGGCCCTATAAGTCAACGGGGGATTAAGTCGGCCGATATCCGAACTCCGCACGGTAAAAGAGAAGAATTCGTGCTCCCTTCCCTTGGTTGGGCGACGCGTACGATCCTCGCGCACCTTAACCGGATCACGATCGCGATCTTCGATATCGCCGACGATGTAAATGGACCGCGTGATAAGCTGCATAACGTCCACGGTATTCTACGGTTGAATTATTGTTTTCGCCGACGGTGTTGGTCGCGCGCGCGTGGATCGCGCCCGACGCGGTATTAGCTATTTAGTGCGAACGTTGCGGCTAGCAGAGCTTTCGATTTTAACGATGCTTTAATTGTAATTCGTATTTCTGGTATTTGTCATTCGGTATGTGTGTATATTGGTTTACAAAAGTAACTCAAGCCAGGGACACGATTATTTAACAAGAAAGTTGAACGAAACATAAGTAATTGAAATTTCATATATCGACCAACATCTTCACCCGCCCATTTCAAACTTTGAGAATCTCCAAGTAAAATCATAGAAATTTCACGAGAGAAGCGTTCACCGCGCGTCAGCAACAAAGGTCGTTGATACCGAAAGAAATCGAGACACGAAGGGCGTCTACCTATGTATTCCAAATTATACAAAATCATCGGCGCACGGCCTTGTTTAGGAAATTCATCGAGATCACGGGCAGGCAAAGATAAGGATTGCCCGCGTGCGTTTCGGCATCCATGTCGCCGATCCGATACCATTCTCGAAGGGCGTAGGAATTCCCATTTAAGTGCCATTAAGGCAGAAGGCGATAAGGTCGCGATTAAGGCGGCGAACGATTCGAACGGTCGCGAGCATCGGTCGCATTGGATTATAAAAAAAAAGAAAAAAGGGAACCAACTACTGCCACCGCTAATAGAGTGATTTCTGTTTCATTCCACTCGCTGGAGCATCGCTCGTTATTTCTTTCGTCGTGTGACTATTTTTTTCTTCTTCCTGGCATCGAAAGGGCGCGGGGAAACGATCGTAGGTGGGCAGAGAATAGCGTCCGCGCTTATTTATTAATTTAAAAGACACCCTCCCCCGCGTCTTGGTTCGAAAAGCACCGACAGACGCGAGGGTGGACCAAAGAGAGGGAATCACGGCTGGCTTCGAGCTGCCTTACGAGGCGAATTCCTTAGATCGCTCGGACGCTGCCAGTCTTCGCTCGTGACTTGGCAGCCGTATACGTTCGTAGACACTGTTCTCCGGTATTGAAAATACCGTAGGAATCGCTTTCTTCGTGGAATCGTTCGAATTACTACCATCGATCCGATGCAAACAGGAGTTCTTTCCAGGGCCCAATAGAAAAAGATCGCCGGTAGAGTTGTGAAACGGTCGAGAATTCGCAGATAAGATCTGTTCCGTAATATTACTACCGCAACGTTATTGACCAACGCTTGTCGTTAAAATCAAAGGAATGAAACATCCCAAAAGAGAGGCCCAGGGAGCCAATCCATCTGTCGATTGGAAATCGACTGACGTTGATATTTCCCATACCCGTACGATCAGGCCGAAAATTGCGGTGTATTCTCTTTTCTTCGACGGACCCGTAACCGCGAGGAAACGTCAGAGCTGGGATGTCCTTTATTCCCGGCCGGCGATCGGCCGAGCTTCAACATCGGAAACGTGACTCGCAGCTCGCGCGCGGGCATGCGTGGTACACGAATATACGATCGGTGACGTGAATAGCCGGACTCTACGCGCGTGAGGTCCGAAGAAGAGGAGGAAGACAGAGCCGAGAGGAGACTGCATCGGTAGACATTAATCACCCACTGGCGAATCTCTTGAGGGCCCGCGTCAAATACGGCGCGTAGGCACTGATATCTGTTCATCTGCGGGAATATTTACACCCGCGTGACGGCCGCATGAGTAAAAGAAAAAGAAAAAATAGCTGCAACAGCTTTTTGCAAAACCGTTGTTCCAAACCTCGTGTTCCCCTTTCTACGCTGGACCAATTGTTCTCTTGGATGAAATGATGGAGGGTGGTTGGATGGACGAAACCCTGACGACATTTAACGATCACGTTCGAGTTATTTGCCGAAAGAAAAATTTTGAAAGTATAGCAATTCAATAATTATTTCAAAGCGTTAAATGATAATGGCGTGCATAAAGCACTGCTGTCCCAATCTTCGCTCTAATCAACCGAATTTCTCCGTCTACGATTAGGGGAGAACGTCAAACCAACGCGGAGCAACTGGTTCCCAGACACGGTAGAATAAAAAAGGAAAACACCTTGGTACTATTTCAGCGAGTCACAAGCCGGTAAGCCGAGCCGATGCGTTTGTAAATCCATCCCAAGGGATAGAGTATAGAATCCTTTGAAGCTGGCTTTCCCTACAGGGTGTCCGAGATATCGATGCTGCCGGTGTCAGCATATTCCACGAGAACTATCCCATAAGTCGAACAAATGATCGTTCTTTCCACGGGCTCCCGAGTGGTAGTCGAGAAACGTCCTCTTAGGCTTTGCTCATCGGTTAGGTATACACCGTGGCGGGGTTGTCTCTGCCGGTTTTGATCAGTCGGGACATCATTGGATCCATCGATAATCCCTCCCGTTGCTCCTGGATCGCGGGACAGCCGGCGTTCCCGGTCGATTATGGATCGGGAGTGAATGATTGAACGTTAGTTTTTGATGAACGAGCTGCCATTGATTGTGGTCACGAATGATACAAGGGAGGAAAGGATTGACTCTGTTGCCAATGGATATGGAATTGAAGATGCATATATAAGTTGATAGTGCACGGCTTGTGAAACAATACTTTTAGTTGAATCGCCGGATCTGGATGAAGGTGGATCCACTTGGTAGTCTCGAAATTAGATTTGAATTAAATTCACGAACGTCCAATGAAACGAGGATTTCTAATCTCAATCTTGCGAACAGTAGCCATTGAAACCGGAATAGGATTTCTCAATGGAACTGACAGTACGGAATAAGAGTTCCAATGTACGGTAAAATTAATTTCGATTCGGTGATACATTATCAAAATTATACCTAGACATAGTGTACTAATATCGTAGCTTATTATCCAAAGAAGGAGGGATGCATTCTCACACTAATAGGCCATCTCCTGCATAGCAGAGGGAGTACGAGAAAAAAGCCCGGGGTCCACTCTAGAACAGAGATCGGTCCGCTGGATCTTCAGTGGTATAAATCACCGGGCTTCGGAAACAGAGACTTCTCAGCTTCGTCGAAGGAACGATTATGGCGAAACGGCGACAACAGAATCCAGCGACCCTCGCGATAGAAACCAGTTGTACTTACAAGGCGTAGTCGTGCCTGCAGTAGAGCCGCATCCCTCGGAGGAAACAGGAGTGCTGATCGTGCAGGGGTCTCGCACAGGCGCAACATTTCAGGCACCTGGAATGCCAGGTACGACCCCCTACACAGAGGACGGTGCGCTCGCGAACGCTTTCCCCGCAACCACCGCAGTCCATCTCCATCCCGTCGTGGTTCTCATTGTTGCTGACATTATTGCCAGCCTTTTTGATACTGGCCACGTTATTGTTATTCGCGTTCACGTTGTTGTTGTTGTTGTTGTTATTGTTCGAGCAGAGAATGCTGTCCGGGCATTCCGTCTCCGTTTCGATTTCGGTCTGAAACAGATTTTATTGCGAGAAATGAATCTCAGGATTTGGGGTATTTTAAGTATAGTAATAATAGAATAAAGAGAGGGGTAAAATGATAAAATTAGTAAAACTAAAGCAATTGGCTAGCTGCGAGGGATCAATCATGCTTCATCGCCCCTCCCACGTAATTTACAACCTATTATGTATTCTCAGTTCGTTATTCAACGCACTAGGTTTTGCGGACCTTTCTGTGCACCTATTCATGACAGTATTTGAAAAAAGCAGGTATATCATTTGCAAGTGTTTGAAATGATAAGGTCCTGGGGAGAAATGAAATAGGATGTGCGCAGATATTATTACATCAATTAAAGTGAATATAAGCTGCTTGAAAATAACGTTTATGACTTGTACGACTTTAAACATGAAATCGAAAACTCATCGAACCGACGGTTCCCCTAAACCTAATGTAATAGTGTAGTAATGTTACATAATCGCGAACACGCGGCTCCTCCATTAAAGCTTTTAAGAATCTGTGACTAGCGTCGTACAGTTGTCTGGCTATTGAAGGGACCATTTCATATCGACTTCATACAAAAAAAAATCACTAGCTAAGGTATTAACATTATTAGAAAGGAGCAAGCCGTTGGAATTAGTGGATCAGCAAAATCAAGCACGCTGTTCATAAAACATCCACGTGTCGTACAAGCAAGAAGACCGTGCAGTCGGACGATCGTTTCCGGGTGGGAAGTACGGAAAAGCTGGCTGCGGGGGCTTCGAATCTCAATTAGTACGCGGCAAAGTGAAATAATAAACGAACGAACGGCCGTTGGCTGATAAATGATACCGCTCTGAGCATTGATCCCTCGTACCTCCACGACTGTTGCGGCACGATCACGCGCGACGCATCGCAATGTCCGCGCACGCGAAACTACCCTTAGGCGGAGGCGCATTTGTTAATTGTTCCAGTGGAATTTGTAAAAGCTCAGGATATTAGAATCGCGTGGATCACGCTTTGGTGGCTTCCAGCGCTTCCTTTTAATTGAATACGCGAGGAAGAGAAGTTTCCTTTTTTGTACTGTCGATAGTAATTTTCCATTAGCACTTCCGTCGGTAGATCGGGGAAGATATTCTTGCTAATTAAATAGTGTATAATGGTGCATTGTTGAGTGCATCGAAAGGAGTCCGTGGTAGTTTCGTTAAAAATATTCCTGGTCATTATAATTGATGTAGGTATAATTGTGAATTGCTGAATAAACGGAAAAGAGATGTTGCCGGGAGAAATTATTGACTCGAAGCAGTTTAATATTTCCACAATCTCGTTCAGGTATCCACAGCCTCGTTAAGAAAAATCTTCGTGGCAGCGAAGAAAGTGCATCTTTATAGTCGTCATTCATGGTACACATCCTTCCAAACCTATCGTTCAGAAACGAAATCTCATGCGGATCTATGAATGGAAGCATGCTCAAGGGGCTAATTGATTGAGCGCACGAAGGCGATCCTAGGCCTCGCGTTTAATTAATTAGATCCTCGGAGAGGACTCTAGTCATCAGTAACTATAAACCGAAAAGAGGCGATCCCTTTCAAGGCTAGCCGTGCAAAAGCTGCGAGTGTCATCCGCAAAATTTACTACGGACGATATATTAATTTACATTGGTGTATAATGTTCGACAAGATTTATGACCGGCCTCACCGATCAGGCTATTAAATCCGAGGGATTTGTTAATAATCCTGAAGATCGGAATAACGGCGAAACAAAAGGAAACGGGTCGTAAGCTTGGTATAGTTATTTTCATCAAACTCATTTCTTTGGGATCCTCTAGAGTTGCAGAAATAGAGCAGCATCCCTTATCATATTAATAATCAATGCACAATGGAACTCTAATTAATTATTTCTTTATGTAACAGATTTTTGTGGGATGTCATAAATTATTCCACACGATATTGGAATAATTTATGATATCCCACAAAAATGTTGGCGAATATTTTTGATGGCATAAAACCCGGCGTCACGGATGCAACTATTTAGTCTACGCTCCCACGAACGCGTAAGCAAGATCATCGATTCAAATGCATCGATCGTCTGATACGTGTCGTTGTTCATTAGTCAAGGACCGCACGAGACAAACCTGTGGGTACGTACTGGGGGTTTCGAGCAAGGATTAATTGACAATCCAACGACACGATGCAGCTGATTCGCCTTTTTCCCCCCCGGGCCATTCGGGTCGCGAAGCATCTCGAAAGGGGATGGCAAAAGGGGGAGGGAGGAAAGACAACGAAGGGAAGAGAAAGTCATTGTGAGCGGCCTAAGAGATAGAACGCGAAGATAACGCGTATCTGATCTGTATGCAATTTTTTTCTTATCGCTGTCTCTCGGTACACGTGCTCGGGCACGCACCTGTACGTGCACACGTGCGTGCATACACAGACGCACGGTTAACGCGCGACACCGCGAGCCTACGCCTGGATAATATTAATTGGTACACGGGTAAATGCACAACGGTTATTGTTCGTCACAGCGTGCAATCAATGAGTTAATTACATTTACGTTCCACGATTTATTGCGGGTTCCCGTCTCCCATTCCCTTTCCGCCGCGTCCCGATACGCAAAGGTTGAGCCGCTGCGATTTAATCGCGAACAGAACGCAAGCGATGCGAGGGGTGGTTGACAGGCTTCGAACGACGACGGTCGCGGTGTCGGTCTCGCGAAGAATTTTCGACAATACCCTTAATGTACCATTTTCGTGCCATTGCTGAAATATTGGATATCTTGCCTATTTCTACATGATGATATGCTCTTTGAACTGAGGCGCCTAAAGGACGAAAAACCGCTAAGAAAGTGGAACGTAGAAAAGTAGATGGAAAAGGAGAGGAGCGCAAGCGGCGTCGCAAGAAAGACAACATTGACGACAGGCAGTTTCGAAGATGCGCTACATAGGGCCTCCCATCTTCTTCGCCCCGTCTTCCTCTTTCTGTCCCCTCTCTCCTCGTCGCTCCTTCTCCCGTCGGCCGGTAATCATTTCACGTTTAACCGGACGGTCATTGATTTATGATCTGCCGAAGGCAAAGTTGAGCTTCCCACCTGTGATTTATACCTTCTGGCATTTCGATCTTCCCTACGGAAAGCGAGCTACACGTTTCTCTTCGACGTAACGCCGTCGATTAATACACTGTGTGTCGCGGCCTCGTACAACCGCGGCCACTCACAGTCGTGATTATTCCGTTGGAATAAGTAATGGAAAATCGTGGAACGGTTTGCAAAAGGAGCTCAGATCGAGATGGGTTCGGCGTTTCGTCCTGTGAATCTATTGATCCTATAATTGCATTTTACCCCTTGTTGTTGGAATAATTAACGTAATTAATGGAACTGTTGTGCTTTTCATATAAGGGTTCGAAACTATACCCTTGGCAAAATTTCTTGAAGCTTTTACAGTTTTCACGAACGTGTCGAGGCATTTGAATAGTTTTATTCCAATCGAAATTGCGACATTTCCTCTGTCCGGTGCACTTACATGCATTCATGTTTTATTACCCTTTGTCTCCCTTCCCAATTGCATCGCACCGTCTAAATCTCTGCGAAAGTGCAATGCATTATAGTCTCAAGTCACACATCTTCGAGTGTGTATCAAGTACCAACTGCACTTCATCGTAAGCTCCTATTATCACGTAATAAACGTTGCGCAACAAAATAAAAAAACAGTGTGCAACATTTCCATCGAATGTTGGCATTATATGATCGCGGCTCGTTAATTCCATTGTTCGAAACGGAACAATCTCTATGCATCGAGCATTTTGCAGATATACCCGACATGGGGATGAAGATTTTTCGAACATTCATTTATTTATTCAATTCCCTTCGCGTTTCGATTTCCGATGCTTGAAACCAATATGTAAAATCGTTCGTAAGCTAAATTTTACTAATTCAATTATTTTGCTTCATCGAAACAAGGAAGCACGGCGTGAACAGCCTCCGAAGCGTCTTCTAATTACCTGACACTTGCGCAAAGGGGAAATCTTGCGAGAAACCGGAGAATGGGAATTTCGATGACCATGGAGTTTTACAATGTCGTCCCCGCTTTACGATCCATAGAGACTGGCACAAAATCCATGGGGTAATTTACAACGGGTCAGTTACGCCGTGTCCTCTCGGTTTCCCTTAGAAACCGATCCGTGTGGTGGGGAAAAAAAAGGAAGCGTTTTCTCGAAACCGAAGCTTGTCAAAGGGCAGCCAAATTCTGTTGTTTTTTTTTTCTCTCTCGAAGGCGTCGAAGTTTCGTCGAGCGGGAGGAGGAATTTTGCAATCCGAGCGGCGACTCGTAGGTGGATGCGCGATCGCCGAAGAACGCAATCAGCGGATAGTTAGGAAGAATAATAGGAGTCATTTTTTATTCGCCAGCACACTTCGGGGGCGACGGAGATGAGCTGACAAAGTGAGAAATGCACGGGGCGAAGAGGTCAAACGGGCCTCACTACCGACTACCGGATACCAGGGACGCTCGTGCACATCCGATTCGTCACTTTGCCTACACGGATGAACGTTTTAATGGCAACGGGCGGGCACCGTTCGCCTGATTTATCACCCTTATACGTTTCAACGATTATCGTGAATAATTTTTCGCGATATTTTAACATTATCGCAGCTGTCGATTCGTTCCGGGGGAGGTAATTTTTAAAATGGAATCATTCTCCGAACTTTGTGAACGTTAGGTACGTGCAACGATCTAATGAAATTGATTATGTATTAAAGAACGACCTAAATTAATAGGCTGAAGATTATAGTAGATAGATCCTACATAGATTTTCACCCTCCTTTAGACAAGAGAATTACCCCAGTTTGCTCATTTGCAAGATTAGACTACTTTTCTCTGCAACTAATCAGACGCTGTTATCAACAATGTTCAATCGGTCGAAAAAGATTGGGAAACAAAATGGCTGCGTTCTTATTGAATTTTTCACGTCAATTTCTACTATATTCCGCCGCAACCCTAGTAAAAGCGATCTAATTCAAAAGCACCCTTCCTATCGCCTCGTAGAATGAAAAATCCAGGGACCCACGCAGACTCACCTTCATCGTTCCTCGTTGAAAGACTTGTCCGATTCACAGACCACCTAATTCCAGTTCCATAGTTCTCGAGCAACCCTTGAGAAAAGTCCTTTAACCAATGCAATACATACACGTGCTATAGAAGCATGGCATCCGAATCGGTCCACGTAAAAGTCCGAGCACAACACTTGCGGATTGCGCGACTCGCGCTAAGATCGAACTCCCTCCCCCCCTGGCATCGAATAGAAAAACCGAACGAAACGATCGCGAACTGGGAAACGTAAAAAAAACGTCGATCGGTTCGGAAGGATCGAAAAGGATCACCGATGATACCCTGTCCGGATCCGTGGCCCGGGGAAGACTGGCATCCCCGATTCTGCCCCTTCCACGCGTTGCGATCGTTGCCTCGATCGCGCTCACTCTTTGCACAGCCTCCACTCGGACGGGATCCCGCTCGCTTTCCGTGCACGTACACGGATCGATGCGACCGTGTGCGTAAAGCGACCGAACGTTGGAGGGGAATCGTGTTCCCTGACTCGACCCGACGGGGAATTGTCGCGGGGCTAGGCAGACCAGGAACCGGCGCTTTTCAGAACGAAGATCCCTGGAACGAGGGGTAAGCTCCGCCCATCGGACCACGCCCATTTCAGACAGCAGAACCGCGCTACTTTAGAATCGACAAGTATCCGGGAGTGGGGACCGCTCGGATACTTCCCGAACCGAATCAGACTCGGTCGGAACTTTCTGCGGCCAGCATGCTCCTCGTGCCCACTTGCGTTCCCCACTTTCCGCACCTTTTCCGTGCCATTCGTCACCGTGTTTGGAATCCTTTCTGCATTTCATAGCGCGCGTTTCCGTGCAGTTTTCATCCCCTTCGCCGTTTGCCAGGTTCACTCATATAGCATCTTCGCGGCACGATTATTTTGTCCTTTTCGCCAGGTCCGTCTTCCCTTCCCCCATTTCGCTCTTTTACATTTTGCTAAATTTGCCAATTCCATGTTTCTACCACCGAATCGTTGGTTCGCCGAATTTTGTATTTTTCCCAGTTGCAGTGTTCCCAATAATTGCAGACAAATCGAACCAATGCGATCCAGGAAAAGGATCCATCTGCCGAAGCAAGGTCGAAAAGTTAGATTCGTTTGCCCATTTAGTTGCACACCCTCCCGCCCTAGACGGCCAGGATTCCCCTCTTCGGCATATTTACGCGTGGATACGTATTTTATATTCCGCCGTCACCTTTTTATTTTCGATGAGTTTGGCTTTTCGAGAGGGGCAGGGGGGGGGGCGGTGGGGTTCGAGCACCTGTTTGTATTTCTGCTGCGCCGACACATAAATCATCCGGGAATGGACTAACGCCTTTTATCACTGCTATCCCTCTTTAGCCGGAGTCTCTCCTTCTCCTATCGAGGCAACCGTCGTCTCCCCTGTATTGTATAGATACCTGTACGCTTGTGTGTACTCCGCCATGTATCGGTCCTCGAGTGCGCATTCACGGGGCCCTAGACGGCCGACCCGTATGCACGCCCACACGCCGAAGATGAATATGAATTTTTCGTCTCGGGGACCCAGAAAAATCGTCAAACGGGTTTTTTTACGGTTCTATCCGCCGGCTTTTTATTGCCACCCCAACGCGGTGCTCGCGTGTGCACGCGTCCGTGAAATCCAATGTTTCTTGAATTATGCTCTGTCAGCGGGAAACGGGGATCAAACGAAAGTGGAAGCCGATACCTGTGAATTAGGTCCACGAGTGGCGTTTCGCAACGAGGCTTGGATCGTTCCTTGTTCGATCGGTTCTAGAAAGGGTGAAGCAGGTGGTTACGACATAAAATAGGGTGGTACGGATAGTAGACTGCTTCGATCTTGAACGAGTTAAGAAATGAACGAGTGAAGCAAATAATGAGAGAAAGTGCGGCCCTTGACCAAAAGATTCGAGTTTTTCGGAAACAAATTATTTTAGTACCATACCTCAGTTGGATCCTTGATATTTCAACAATTTTATTATATTACCGCTTCTAATGGCATCGATACCGAAAGAACCTGTGAACCATTACACCTTTCTCCCGATTCATCATCGAAAGAAAAACATTCTTCGATCGAGTATATTTATAAAAGGGTGACGAAACCGGGGACTCTCGTTCTTACACGTCTTTTGATCGCTGAAAACTTTCTTCCCCCCCCCCCCTGTGTCATTTCATCATAGGCACATATTCGTGAAGACGTAGCAGGCTTCTTCCATTCTGACTCTCGTTCCCATGTACCCTGGAATGGCCTGAGAAAACGGCCGCGGTTGCCTGTTACTTCGATCGTGACTTTACACGTCCGTGACAAAACCCTCGCGTTCAGGAATTGTAGAAACTCCCTCGAACATTCAGCCGCGGAGAAACGAAAGCTAAACGGCTGCTGCGAAACCGCAATACAGACATGGGTATTCTATTTTTCAAAATGTATTCATAAGGGTATTCGTGGATTCGTCCCCGTTGTTAACAAATTGCAACATGAAAATTTATTAGAACGCAGAGACAAAGCTTTTCGCCCTTGTTCGACGTTAATCGCACGCGCGCAGCGAAAACGTCACGTTCGCGTGGGTTCTAGTGTGGGTACGATGAACAGACGGGCCCGGGGTTCATTCGCGATCGACAGGGAACCGGGCCATTAGTAACGCTTACCCGACATAAAGCGAGAAAAATGGCGGTCGAATTATTCCTACGAGTGTAAGCGGGACTGGACAAAGGTCCTACCTCGCGAGGACACGCGGAGGATCCTTGAAAAGAGGAGCCACGGGGTTTCGAACGGTACCGATCCTATCGGAGGGGACAAACCGAGCCGGCGCGCCGCGGCTGCTCCCTCTTCTGCCACCATTAATCGATACCATCCCGAGAATCCCGTTTGCAATCGATGTCCTTTCCTCCGTGGGGACCACGCACACATCGACGGCCGTGTTTGCTGGATTTTTTGACGCGTGGAATGCCCAAGGTATGCGCGGCTTGTTTTCTGTACGCTGGAAAACGGGGAGAGTGCTTCGGTGGAAAAGGGGCGGAAGGGAGGCGCGGTCGAAAGTTGGAGGGTGAGTGGTTTTATTCGTTTAAACTTTGGCGCTGAATTTTTATGCCGGACGTATCGTGTTTCAATTGCGGGGAATACATTAGCGAGCACCGCGTCCACGTAATTAGCAATGTAAAAGACAAAGCTCCGGGAAGTCAGAAATCGTGAGAAATGTCAATGCGCGGGCCCAGTGTAGAAGAACGTTTCCCTGCCGTTTCGTTCTAAACATTTTCCAGAAAATTTCCTGGCGTCCACAAGGAATTATCATGATAAAAGTCGTCCGGGGACCTGTTCGCATTCGAGGGCGAACAATCGTGGAACGTTCATAGAAGAAACGTCCCCATTGTCGTGCAACCCTGGATACACCATAAAAGAATACAAATTCGAGAAAGCAGCCTGACATGTCATTCGCTCCGAACCGCCTGCTGTTCAAACAAGCAAACTCTTGTCAGAATCGATGCAACAGGCAATTTTTCTTCCTTGGCTATGTGTACGAAACGCTTGAAATTAAAAGGAACACATTACAAACCTGTTCCTCGGTTCAGTAATATTTCCTTTAACAAAAATCAGATTGTTCTTCATATTGTGTTTTAAAAAGAAATAATAACTATTAGTAGTAAGGAACTTTTCTGATCTCTCATTTGCTTAAGGAGCCATTGCTATTAATAGTTTCAACTGATTAATATACAATAGGAATAATTACATTGAATACTAAATATCTATTTTAATATTTTACTCATTATTTTAATTATTCTATTTATCAATTTAATATTGGAGATTCATTATCAGTTCCTTTACAATATTATTACATTATCTGTTCCTTTACAATACTCCTTCTATCCCCCTACACTGGCCCATCGATTTTCACTTCTCGATGACTTTGTTACGAACAACCGATCACCCCGTTTCTCAATGTTAGATCTCACATCTATTCTTCTACTAATTCCCAACAACTCCAAATAAAAATTGACTACATTGTAACAATGTATTACAACCATTTACTCTTCGACTATCATCTCTCGCCGTTGGAACAATGAAAAAAAAAAAGAAAAAGAAGTCGAGCATCTAATACGGAGCGAGTTCATTAGCGAGACATATCGTTAACCTTCGTTAGCTTGATCCAGCAGCACCGAGACGCGTCTGCGCGGATTCGCCGAATAGCTTTACAGCCGGAAATTTCGAGAGATACTTATACGCGATGGTACACAGGGTGGCTGCACCGTGTACGGTATGTAAGTCCTGTAATTTCAGGATTCCCACTTTCCAGCCGTCCGCTACACACCCCGGGCAGAGGGGGCGGCGAGAAGAACAGCGAGATTGTACCGCGACGCTACAACCATCCGCCCCCAAGAACGCGTATATCTCTCGTCCTTCCGTCTACGTCGCGCTCTCAGCTTCCTGCTCTGTGATCCGAGCCCCGGCCGGAGTTTCATCCCTCTTCAAGTTAGCTAACAGCAGGATCCTGCACAATGTAGTCGTGATTGCAAATCCGCTCGTTATCATCAAAACTGTGCCCCGACCTAACGAAACCCACCCCCTCGGCGCCGCGCGCGACCGTCTCTCTCCCTCGTGTCGCCTCTTCTTTCGCCGCTCCGCTTCCCCTTCGTTTCACTTCCGCGCGCTGCATCGCCCTGTCGCGCCTCTCTTTGAACGCGACAAAGTATCTTTCAGACGGTAACAAGATTCCCGGGCTTTCGCGAAATTTTTCTTCGCCACCGGAGAGCTGGAAGAAAAAGTCTCTCCCCCGTTCACCCTCTGCTACGTCCGCTAATTCGATCACCACAGAACGGAGAAGCGCTGGCTTGATTCCGAAGCGGCGCGAATGTTGTAGCCGGTCATGAGAAACGAGAGATGTTTGTAGTGTGTTAGATTGAAATTTTAATGACGACGAGTAATAAGTAACGTGACTCATTTGGTTTTATTGCACTCGATTCTTTGCTCGAGAACTAGTTTTATCTCGCATTTCGTATTCATCCCTACTTTGTACTCTAAGCTGTCAATGGTAATTTTATTTTACATAACTGAACACGCGGTATGTGGGTTGATCGACTAGTTCGAACTTATCGTAATTTGTACAGCGACACGAAAATTAGTTACAAAATAGAAATGGTTTGAATTTATACTTTAAATGAAAGGTGAGGGATTTTTCAGTGAATTAGGGATAACAACTGGTAAATAATAAGTTGTATCAATTTTATATCGTACATCAATGTTGTAGCGCGATGTAGTGAAATTTTATTTGCCCAATACAGTTCTGGATATAAAGTGATGAGTACACAGGTGCGACAAATTTGTTTTCGGAGCTGGAACCTCCGAAGCACTTGCTATGTAATACGCTTCGCAGTTAATGACGTAGGCAAAAGTATACGCAAAGAACTTTCGTCGCATTTTCTTCTCGCAATCGTCATTCCTAAAAAAAAGGTACATAAATTAACTATGTACGCTCTATCGGAATTATATATCATTTTCTAATATTTCGAAAAACCAATAAATCTCACTGATAACAGAAGCATTTATCTGAAATTCATCTAAAGCATATTCGATCTTTCTACTGTTGAAAGATTCCAAGTAAACGAGACACAATGCACGAATTGCTCACGCCAAAGTCACCAGGACGTCAAAATCGATGGACCAGCGAATGATTGATTCTCGAGAAAGAAAATCACGGTACAATAAAGGATCAGTTTTGATAGCGGATGCCGAAGATGATCCCTCGCTCACCTGCAATAGCACAGGTCGTTCCGTCATCGGGTGGGAATGTCCTGAGTTCTTAGGCGTAGTAGCCATCCTTAAGGATGTGTCACGCTCCCCAAATAACCTGCAATGTTTTCATAACTCGAGCAACCTTCTCCGAATTATAATAGTGGCCCCAAAGATTATTTCTCACGGTTTGGAAAAAATTTAGAGGAAATTCCGACGCTCGGGGCATAACATTCATGCCAGTTATAAAAACTGATGAAAAGGATTTGATTTACTTCAACACATAAATATGTTCCACGCAATTATTGACTGTGGAGCGCGTAATGAATTTACAATCAACTACCTTGAAATTCGGAATTTCGTCTAATTTTCAATAACATCCCATCGTTTTTCGGGAAAGCGATAAGGACCTCTTTACTCCATTGCGGATCTACATTAAAGGACCTGCATGATTTCAATTTTCAAGGGGGACGAACAATTTTGAACGTCTTCTCTTCCCGAGTCCTCGCGTTTGGACGGTATTCACGACGAGACGGTTCTCATCGGGACGGTAACACGATTATCCAGGCGGAATTTTCCGCGTGGCACGTCCACGCCCGTATTACGTACTCGCAGGTCGAAACATCGTTGTAAGTGGGCGCACGCGGGGTCAGAATGAAACGCGGCGGTGCTCGTTGATTCGAAAGGTATAATCGGATTAAAGGCTGAATACCGTCGAGCGGGGTTGCGCAGTTCATTGTGAACGGTGACTCGAGAGGGATGAAACGCGCGGACGTATGTAGCTATGCGAAATACGGGCGGCCCCGTCTCCATTCTCCGGCGACAATCGACGCTTGGGCCGAGCCCGGCTTCGTGGTCTGATCGAATTCGATTTTCGGGGGGGGCCGCGCGACTGCCACGTGGCCCCTATTACACAATATTAGACCTACACCCCCTCGTCGCGCTCTTATTAGGACGTCCGGGAGGGAGACAACCGTTTCGGCAACCCACCGACCGTGACTGCGACTCTCCTTCGCGATTCATCCGGATCGCGGTCCCACGCGATCACGTCGAGTGTGATGGCATCGATGCGGACGGTGATGCTGTTGGCGGTGGGTCGGACGGAATCAGTGGTTTCGCTCTTTTTTTAGCACCGAAAGGGAGGGAATGTGCGGTACGAACAAATTGGCATTGCTATTAGCCTTTCTTTCTTGCGATGATTGCTTTCAGCTAGGGTTGTGAATTATTATCGGTGGCATATTGAATCGAGAACATATCCGTAACAAGCTTATTAACGTTTCAGCAAGTATCGTTAGAAAACTTTGTAATTCGATCGAGAAGAAATTATAAAGCAAAGATGATTGATACTACACCTGCGACGCAATCTGTTACACTTGTCGCGCGCCAGGTGCAACTCCATGCTACTCGGGATCGGCCGCGATTTCGGTGACGAACGCTTCCCGACCACCCTCATGACGCTTAATTACGCCCCGCCAATCACGCTGTTATTCACGGGCGGCAGACACGAAGAAGAGCCGCGCGAATCGATCGAACGACAATCGGCCGTTTAATTTTTTTACGCCGATAGCCACGGTACCCCGCGCGGGGATGATGACTCGGTGGATCGTCGGCGCGCGACGCCGACGTGGAAAGTGTCAATCTGTCGACGACGGGGAAAAGGATCGACGTCTGCCGGCTGGGTAACGGCATCCAAACGATCGCTATCTGTGTCTCTCCTCTGACTAATTGTCGCGCGGATTATCACCGCCGTCGCAGCGGGTCCGGCTGAATCATCGGCCACGGGGGAAGCGCGGCGGGCACCTGAGCTTCCCCGCGGAAACGACCCGTACCCCCCGGGCGAATAGGAAACGCTTCGCGCACGCATGGTATATACATATGCATGCCGTCTAAGCCTACAGACGTGTAATCGTAGCGATCCCACGAATTCGAAACGAGATACGCGTGTACGGCGGTAACGCGCTTAGGCTTGTGCTCGCATTCAGCCTCGCCTGTGTTCCGGATTGGCGATGATCTCCTTTGTGCCGTGGCCACGATCTCTCTCGCGGTCCCATGTACAGACTATTTAAGGCTCGCGTACGGTACGGTGGCTGCGGACCGAGAAGCGGGACGGGCGAATGCGACATACAGAGCACGGTTTCGTTCAGCACGTGTCCTACTGTAGGGGGGTTCAAGGGTTCGGCCGTGTCTTCGGGAAGCGATTTGGACGATTGTGCTGCAACGTTTATAACGTATCGCCAATGGTTCGGTAAGATTGTAATATAGTTCTTACATTCATGATTAAGTATTGTTCCTACTTTCTTTTTTACATTTTATCCTGTTGACTAACCTTAACGCGGGGTTTTGTAATTGCGTCGATTAAATAGCCCTGGTTGCAAAGGAATCTTCGAGAATTTCGCCTGTAAGAAAGTGGAATATAACACTTTTCAGAATGATATTGAACGAGATGTAATGTAACGCAAAACTGGAATGTTTGCTTTGCCACACGAAGCGTAAAATGGAAATTATTTTAAGTGTTACGATTCAATGGGTGCAGCAGACACAAATTAAGTAGTACAAGTCTTTGGTGTAGTCAGGCGTAATTTAAGTAGTAGGCGTCCAGCGAAATTCTTCTGGTGTCATACAACTTGTCCCTACTATTACAGTTGTGCCATATTATTATGTTTACAGTATCAGGTTTGATACATTATTACATTATTATTACATTATTGATACATGATTTCATACATTATTAGGTTTGAACTCTGTCACTCCTCGTCCGACCTCGGAGCAGGTACGGTCTCTCGAGTGTTATCATTAATGGTCCGCTAGCCTTTCCATGTAAAGATTGTTTCATTAACTCTTCTAATTACCTACCTACGTTCAATGTTCATTCTTCCATGACATCCGCCTGGTCGCATATACTTTTATTCCAGGTTTTCTAATAAACATTAATCGCTTCTGTTACAATAAATCGATACCTCTTTTTGTCAGCGCAGTTTTTTTCTGGCTAAACATGAGATCAGCACTAGGGTCAGCAGGAAAGGGAGGAATAAAGAAGGACCGCACGATTTTTTTTTACATTATCCGATACATCTTGCGATTCGTTTCGGATAGCTTTCGAGCAATAATCTCGTGACGATTAAACAACAACCCCCGCGCTACCACCGCGTTGATCGCGTTCCACCTTCGCGCTCGGATTGAGTCATCCGTGAACGACGAAACTCCACTCCACCTTATGTATATCGACGGGGAAAGTACTGGCTAATAAAGAGAAATAAGAGGCATCGCGTATCGGTAGTCGGGCTCGAAGCAGAAAGAAATCGCATCGGTCGAAACCGGGCGCACGGTTGAATTGGTATTTAAAAATATGCACGCCGACAGATGCGCTTTCCGTGTCGCGCGCTCCCACCGGCTCCCATAAATATGATAAGGCTCTATAAAGAGATATACAGAAGCTGCGAGCCGGTTCCCCGTGCCTACCGTCTCTCGATCTTCCCTCCGATCGACCGACGACTTTGCAAACTCTGCAATGCAGAATCGGGAGAAGAAGAAGGAGCGGCCAGAAACGGATGAGCCGAAGATTGCGCGTTTATGTTTATTAATTAGAGGGTTGGTCGACCCTTCGTAAGCGGTCGAAACGGATAAATCGTGGTGTAAATGTGGAAGGTATATATGTATATATTTTGTAAAGAAAACCGTTGGACGATACGTGAAGATGTTGGGATCATTGAAAGGAAAACGCTTCGTGTTTTGGTAGATGGAAAATTTTATTCAACTGGATGAAAGAGTTTATTTGACCACCGGTATATACTATCGGATAATATCCGGACATTTGTCAGTTGTTTAGACTGGAATAGATTCGGCGCGAGAGAATTCCTTCGCGAAGTAAACGTTATTTGAACCATTGCAAATTGGAAGACGAATCGAAATGATATCCTCTTCATTTAGCATCCCTTCCGTCCCTTTCAAATACTCTGCTTTTAATACTTCTATACAATTAAATCGTCCACCGCCTCGACGGCCACGGAAAATAATAATATCGGATATCTTCTCAAGCAGACGAATGATACTTAAATATACAAACTCAGGGAGGGCGGGAGGGCTGATCTTCTTCCCGAACATTTTTGCGTTCCAGGACAAAGTTTCGATTATCCGCGACGCGTCGACGAGTTCACCCTCTCGCTCCCATCGAACACCGCACGTACTCGGCTGTGACGGACCCGGTGAATTTTCACGTATCCATCGGCGGAAAAGTAAAATGGCCGTTGCCGTGCGTACCAACGTTGATCGATAAAAGCGTCGCGACGCTGGGCGTGTCCGGCGTCGTTGCAAGCCGCCCCCGCAACGACCCGCGAATCGCCGCGAAACTCGGCGAAAGTTTACCCGCGCCGTCGACAAACGGCGCGTCTACAAAAAGCCGAGGGACCCCCCCCCCCCCCCCCCCGCCGCCACCCCCTGTTAACAACCAGCTTCGTCCCTCTGTTCTTTTGCGAAAACAGCTGCATCCGCGACTCTTCCCAACGGGCGTCGATCCACTGTGCGTTTGTCCGTGTTCTGCTTCGCTGCACGAAAACTCGGCAGAAACTTGTCCCGAGGAAATCTTTCTGGACAAGTAGAGATTCGTTCGCGCGCAGAAAGGTCTCTGGATATGCGGAAAACAGGCTCGTCGCGAATGTCAAGCTGGGGCATTGTTTGAATGACACGTTTAAGAAATGATTTGACGGATAAGGAACAGGTTCCCAAAGGGGGTGGGTGTGCTTTAAATGTTCAAATACGAATAAAGGTGGTTAGCAATTTGATTAACCCATTTGCAACATTGGCGCATGTATGCGCGCATATTATAGTTTATTCGAATACAATTAGAAGAAAGATTTCGCTGATACGGGCCAATTTTCCACTTTTCCGAACGATGCAAATGAGTTAACAGAGTGTCTCCATGAAGAAAGGCAGCACACATTGCCATGCGCTCTCACCAGTGCAAGAAAAATGTATTATCAATAGAGCCGAACCCTTTTTCGTTCACAAAAGGTGTAAATAATCAATAGATTACTTTTTTTTTCTAATGATAGCTGCACCACTTGTTGGCACGATCCGGCAATATCCACAGGGGGTATTTTTCATGCACTCGCTCACCTCGTCGTTGTCAACGACGTTTAATTCACCGTGTAACCGTACGCGGGATCGAGTTAACGTTAAGATCAAATTGGATTTAGCGCCGGCGCTGGCCTGGCTAAAACTTAGTCATCCGGCAGGACCCTCCTAATCCGTTTATGCTCCTCCGTTCTGAATGCTCCGTCGTCTCCGCGATTACGTAGCTAGTGAAATAAAGAGAACGGTCCATGTCGGAAGGAAGAATCGCTGTTAGGAAAAAAAAATAGCAACGGGACTACGTATTGATACTCGTTTTACCCTTCGTGGAAGATGGAAAGCTATTGGACGCACACATCAATTGCGAGTACGATATTCTTGAAAGAGACGTTTCTGTTGCAAAGGGATTAATATTTTATATTAATTAACGCTCGACAGTACACTTACTTTAATAACGAACGTTATAAAAGCGTTAACATGCGTCTGGAATTACAACCACTTAAGATAGACGCGCTAGAAATCCATACGTGATTGAAAAAGAAAAGAATTTATCACAGGGAGCGTTCCATCCTCGTATTTGCCGAAATTCACTCCGAGATTTCTCTACGCGCGATGTAACGAGGGACAAATATTTATTACCATCCACTGTATATCAAACAACTTCCGTTAAGTCGTCCACATCGGCAGCCTCCGTAGAAGATCAAAGCGTTCCGCGTCCGCGTTATCCCGCACCTTGATCATCCCCAAAGGAGAGGGCAGAAAGCCCGGCGCGTATACAGGAGTCGGCGTAATCGCGCTGAAATCCGATTACGCATTGAAGATCCAGGTGCTGACTTCGCGATTTCGCGACGATGTCTCGCGCCGGAGACGTCGCCGCGATTTTCTACCGTAAAAAAAAAGATCGAGCCTCTTCCCTCCGGGCTACGTCCGAGAGGAGAAAGTCTTCCAACGGGAGGATGATTACGCTTGCGGAGGGTCGGACCGGGCGAAATTGGGGTGAACAAGGTGAACTCGGCTCGCGCCGGTCCGGTTTATCGAGCTGGAACAACAAGCGGCAATCAGGCATAACTCGATCATTTCATTCTTCTACGTCCGTGCTCCGCCCTCGATCTCCTTGGCCCTTTCTGTGTGTCGCCTCTGGCCTCCTCGCGATACACTTGCATAGAGGGTGGTTCAAGGATGCAAGCTCGGGCAAATGTATTTCCCTCGGCGATTAGAGTAGGTGCCAAATTCTGAGTACTGATAGTGAAAATATGATTTCCAAAATGGCGAAAGATGCTAAGATTTACCGAGGATCGTTAATATATTAACGGCACACGTTTGCTGACACGGTTTCGAAAGAATCTGTACACCAACGCAATGCAAACCGCGTTGGCATCGCACCGTAACCGATGGGTTGTGAAGGTTCTCTTTATAGAAGCTCTCCCCTTGTTTTTCTTTTTCCGACGAAATCGCGAATCGTAAAAATCTCAAACAGTCGTGAGATAATGCGCCCTGTACAGCCCCGGTTCGCGCGTGTCCAGAATACATCAAGCCCGCATCGGGGGAGGTAGAATAAAACAGTACGACGAAACAGTGAATTCCTTGTTATAATGGAACACTTTTGAATGCGAAAGATATTAACACCTTGTATAATACCTGACCAGGAATGGGATTTCTTTAAGTCCACTTGCAGCGAACATAATGACGAAAATAATGTAGCTGAATAAAATAAATCAAAGATTGAATATTAAGGTACTTGCGATATATACCAGTCCACGTGCAATTCGCGAATTTCTGAACCAAAAAGATGTTAAACAATATACGAATGAACAATGTACACGCTTGTATAGATGCGTACATACAGGGTGCACACGCTAAATATTATGCACCCTCGCGGTCCGCTCCTCATTGGTCCATTCGATGGCTGCATACCGCGCAGGCGGGTCATCAAGGGGGGAAAGGGGTGCAAACCCCTAATTTCTGGAACAATAATTTCAGTCATTGGCAACGGCGGTAGACTTGCGAATCGCATTACGCCACGCTCAAAGGGCCAACAAGACTCGATTCTGTTACCTACTGAATTCTGTCGGTCGAGTATTATTACTACTCGATCGTGCAGTCATATGAATGTATTCATGCAAGAGAGGGTTGAGTGGGCGGTCTGTTTTCATAGAAAGAAACTCAGCATTTATTCTACATACGTTATATTTCTTGTCCAATAATGTAATTTATAGAAGAAAGGGTTTATTCAATGGGGTCGCAGGGAAAAGGATCGTTCGTTTGGGAAGGAATTTTTTCTTTTATTAACAACGTAGTAAACAAAGCATCAGCTTTTTACTAATGGTAGAATGATTCTTAAGTGCTTAATTTTTAATACAATTCAATTTTAGCCTCCGTAGTCAAAAATGTATGTATACAAATCAGAAGTGATCACTTAGCTGTGCAATTAACGGACCCACGAGCATTTGTTTCAGTGAAGTCTTTAAAAAGTTTAGGGATATCATTTATTTTCAATTCAACGCGTTTGGATGCTCGAGCACACTTTTCACGAAGGAAACTAAAAGTGTGCCGTCAATAATAGAATTGGACAAATATTCTGGTATCCTGTATTCGAAACGCGCCCCAGCTTTGCACCTCCCTGTACCGCGCAACATTATTCGGTCCACTTGTCTGCACCCCAGCGCGTGGCAACCCCTACACGGCCACCCTTCCATAATCCTGTTACCGAGCACGATGCTACCGCGCACCTACGCATTCGCCAACCTCTACCCCCTTTGTTCCCGCAGTCTAGCAAAAAACAATGAGCGATCCGGATCTTGAATTCGACAACCGTCGAAACGAGCGAGATATAAATTCGGCACTACTTTTATCGTTCGAGATAGCTTAGAAGATACTTACTTCCATTTCTTATCGCTGTCTAACTGTTCTCTCTTAGGTATGCGGTATGATTACATTTAATTCTAAAGGCCGAATTAAAATTAAAGACAGCTATAATAGAAGTGAACGCGTAATAGAATGAAATCAATTTTTTTTTTTACGCATCAATGCAATTATCTGCCGCGCGATCGTCCGTTGTATAATTAATGACCATGCGAGAGTCGAAAGCATTTACACACCTGTAATATACCAACAGCACGCGCCTGTCGCGAAACGGCACCGAGCGATTAAAAAGAGAAAAGAGGAATCCCACGGACGTGTAATAGGACGTTAATCAAGGAACCGATCGGTGGGGAACATCAAAGGACCCGGTGTCGGCGGAATTGGAAATTGCGTGTAAACCACAAGGAAAGACGGGGTTTATTTCTTCCTTTATCTTCGCGGTGCTCCCTTCGTTCCCGATCGCTTCCTTCCTTCCTGCCAAACCGAGCCACGCAGCCGCAAATTAGCCGCAACGGCCAAAAGAAAGTTAAAAAGAGGGTTGGCTCCGCCGTGGCCATTTCCATTCGCAATCGCCTGCAGCGAACCCGTCTGTGCCGTTCGGCGATCCACGGTTCCGCGTCTATCGCCCCCTTTTTCCCGCTGCTCGAGCCTAACCCGGGAAACTCGAGATCGGTCGAGCGTTGTTAATCCGCTGCTATTTTTTCCGCCGCGATAATTATTGTCCCGCCAGGGCCGCGATGATTTGCATGAATTTACATGGAAGCCCGTTTTTCCATTCCGTCGGGCATTGAACATTCGAAACTTCGGCGACGATTTTTCTCTTGTTTGCATCGTGTTCATGAACTCGCGTGCAATTAATTGTTCGTTGCTGCGCGGACTATCGTTTTCCACTCTGCACTCTTCCGATTCCTTTGACAAGGCTAGAATCGAGTCGTTCGTGCTTCATCTCCCCCTTGACGGCAACGTATCAATTGTTGCGCACGGGGTGTTAAGTACACTGCGGACCGCGACATGTGCTTCGAGCCACCACGATTCATCCTCTGTCTTACGCAGCGGCAGAGATTAGGGTGGCGGACACAGAAAGGGGATACGACACTCGATCGTTCGATGTCCCTGTCATTAATTATTTTCGCTCGAGCGAGTTACTCGTGGATTAACCTCCGCTGGTCTTCGAACGCACCCTTGGAGGGTCGATGAATTTAGAATGCACGGAAAGAATAGTTTTCCAGTAAATGCAAGAACTTTCAATCTTGCGAGGGAGTAGATTTGTTAATTCCATTTTGCCAATGTTCATAACTGAGCCATTCTATTAAAGTTACAACAATTCCAACAATTTCCATTCCCCCTAGTGCCATGTAATCGTACACGTTTTCTCAATGCTATTCTGGCATTCTAGAATTACTTCCACCTGAATCTCTCGAAATGGAAACGCGTATAAGTGGCAAATAAATAGCGCCGCTCGTTGTGCCTGAACCCAGGTCCAAAAGGGCTACCAGAACATATCCACCCCGCCAATGAATTGTCCCAATAAAACGGAAGCGTGTCGTAGCTCTGTTATTACAGTTGTAAGTGTAACGCTTAATCCTCCCACGGGGCGGTCATGCGAGCACCGACCCCCCCGGGCGATGGGTAACGTGTAATCCCGTAAAAATGTAAATTTCCCGTGGATCTCTCTCGCGGTGGATCACCGGCGACGGTAGCTCTGTTTGCACCGGCTGCGTTCGTATGCGCCGCGTTCGGTGCGTCGAATCGCAGACACGCGGAGCGTGTGTAGTTAGCGAGCATTACAGCGTGCACGTAATGCGCTACCCACGGGCAAATATTCACAGATGCGAGGCCAGGAAAATTCGGCTTTGCGCCGCTCTCGCGCCGGCTAACAGGATTTATTTGTATCCAGGCGTGGATGTAGCTTCGATCCCTCTATGCATCCCTCTGTCGTTCTCCGCTTTCTCCCTCGGTGTGTGTGTGTGTGCTCGCGCGTCAACGGGCCAAAGGTACATATGTGCACGTGTAACGTACGTACGTAGACACGAACGGTGCACCACGGGTAGATCGGCGAGAGAAAGAGAGACCGGCCGGGTTAGACTAACTAACGGACTACCAGTTCATTAGAGATCGCTAAACTTTAGGGCGCACCGAAAAGGGTGAGGATTTCGTTATCGTCCTAGCGCCCCGCGTGTGTGCTCTGTACCGGGCCCGTGTTCGGGCGCCAATAAAAATCAGCTCGGGGGATTCTTCGGCCGCGTGAACTTTCCTCGGGGCGAGGAAATTCAAGCACGACAGAAGAGCTTCTGCGAACGAAGTGAACGAAGAGGTCTGTCGGGGGTGCGCCGGAAGTTTCATCCGACGGGACACGCTGAAACATAAGCAGACATCTCCGGATCGCGACGTGTAAAGATCTGTGCTTTGCGACTCGCCGTACAAAACCGGTAAAATTTTACCGGACAACATACGTTGTACGACTTATTACTTACACCTGCGCCTCTGAAAATGAAAATGCGTAACAGGAGAGCAAAGAATTAAGTGCTTCCTGTCCGCAACAAAGTGGCCCCCTGAGTCAAACGGGGTATTATCAAGTATTATTATTTATTAGTCAGCTATTAGCTAAGAAACCGATTTATTACAAGAATGTCTTATGTGAATTTTGTGGGATTGCACAGTGTTTGACTATCTCAAATATATTCGGTGTACGTTCCCCAGTATTAGATGGATGCTTGTATATACATTATTATATATTACGTTAGTTCCGTCCGTGCACCTGATATCACGGTACAATCAGACTGTGAGCATCGGCGAACGGAAATGAATGTTGCATTCCGCGAGGAAGGATCAACGGCGGCGAGACCAAACGATACCACTCGCGGCTCTCGATCACCTTCGAACGAAGGAGAAGAGACAACGGTTGTCGGTGTAGATGTCTATCGGTCGCCGATAATCTACGATCGGGCGGACCGATGGCAGCGAGTTATTATGTAATGGGGCGACACGAGCAGGAAATCGAATCGACTTGTAACGCCGTGACGCATCCCCTCGCGGCGAAGCCGAAAGTCCCGCCTCACAATGCACGAAACGACAGGCAGACACGGGCATACGCGCGTTCATCGGCGTAAATAAACGATTAAGATCTTCTCCCCGCGACGATACCGGGACGATCGGCGATACTGGACCACCAATGAGCCGATCGTCGATCGACAATGAATTCCTTCCGGTCGAATCTTTCGACGACTACGGGGTACAACTTATAGACCACCCTCGATCATTCCTTTCCACGCCGAAATTTCTATCAAATTCTGCTTGAAATTCATCGCCGAATCAAAAATGAAATCGATCTATTTCGTATGCTTTCGTATATTGAATTTACATACCATCGACTGTTTGAACAGTGTCACGTTTCCTTCGGCTTAGCCCTGGATAAATAAAATTCAGAAGATATTATTGAATCGACTTAAATTCCAATGAAAAGAAGAAATCCAATCGCTTATCGCGGCAGTTGTTCGCCGTAGGCCGATAAAATCGCAGCCGAAGGGGTTAAAAACACACGGTGTGCGAACACGTACGATCCCCCCCCCGCGTCCCAGGTCGAGGCTTGTCTTTCGAACAGCCACAAGGCTATGAAGTTGACGAATGTGCTAAGATCAGCCGAGGGTGACTGGCAGATTGTTCGCCGGCGTTCTCAGCGGTGGTCCACAGCTTCGATCGATAGATTCCGGCCTTAAACGAAAGGCTTCGACACGCCTCTAGAAATATGATAGATCTCCGGTTAACCCGATTCGGACATCGATGCAGCCCGCTTTCGTGTTTAGACGATTTATCGTGACGCTCGCGTGTCTCTGGTTCGCGGGTCATCGTGTGCGGCGTGTCAAGAAAGTAATGTTGCGACGCTGAAAGTGTATGGGAAACGTTGGGAGTCAAACTTCATTTGCAAAGGTTTCATGGTCGCGAGGCGGATGATTAAGGGCGAAACTTTATCGCTTTAAATTCCCTCGTCTGTGAGAACGATTCGATAGACACGCCGGTCCAATAATTGTTTAATTTACTAAAAATGAAAGGTTGGGCCGTGTTAAAGTTTCAGTACTGTGAATAGCGCAACCGCTCGCTTCGTCTTCTAAAAGAATCCTCGCAAGCAAACAGACCCGCGGAAATGTAGGAGGCAACCCCTGTGACGAACAAGCATTTCCCCAACGCGACGAACAACTGTTTCAAGGCTTCGATATCACAGGCTGGAAGCATCCGGTGATGACGAGACCACCGGTTCCGTTGATTCCTTAACGATCTCATCGGCGATCGTAAAATCCGCGATCTCTGATTAGCCGAAAGACTCAACCCATAAGGGGTAGGAAGTTCACCTGATCAAAGAACGGCGAGATAAATTTCCAGATCCTGCTTTAACGACGAGGGCGTGTTCACGGTAGGCGATGTACCCTAACTTTTTTGCCCCGTAGTTAACATCGGACGTGATAGCGGTGTCGTCTCTTAATCAAACTTTGCTCGCCGCGAGCATCCCTTTCCTCGCCGTGTATATCCCTTTTACTGTTGCAGCCGATCCACGCGAGAGTCCGAGGGAATATCAGCGCGACCGTCTCGCAATCCCTTTATGATTGCGGTCTACCTTCGAGGAGCCAGCCTGAGATTATAAATCAAGCAATCAACCGCTATAAAAGTCCGCCCACTCGGGATCATGCGAGCCCCTCGTTCTTTCCGCGATCAAACGACGAATTTTCGTCGGTGTCCCTTTTTTTCTAAGAAGTCGATAAAAGATGGGGCACGCCGCGAATCGATTGTAGGATTCCTTTAGTATACATCCAACAACGGGGAATGTGGATATCGTTTTCTATTTCGGTACTTTAATAGGTATAGATTGTCAAGTTCAATTTGAGGGGTGCTTCCACCATGCTTACTCGGCTTATATGTCTTTTGCTAGAAGATTATTATTCGGAAAAGTCATCAGCTGTATGCTAATTCCTTAACAATACTGCTAAACCGGTGTCCCCCTAAAAAGACAAGGATCCAAAGGTTCGTCGAGCGTAAATACTCGTGCATTTACGCGAGCATCACCGAACGTCGACTTTTCCAAAAAGAAGCTTCCAGCGTAACCGTCCGGAAGAATTATAGCGGTGCCCGCGTAAAGATCGCTAATGGGACAGAGATCGGACACCTTAACGTACGCTCATCTCGAAATTTGTTACTTGGCATTCCAAGTTATCGCCACCTCTGCGGTCCAAGCGCGCCGGGTGGACGGCAACCCTCGAAACGTCGCGTCGCGATTACGATTCGCCACGGGACAGCAAGCTCCGTGTCCACGCGGCAACGGCACGGACCGGGTCCTGGCAGAGACGATTGTTGCCCCAACAAAATACGCGAGATGGCCGTTCCGGGTGAAAAGAAATCAGGACCAGTCCGGGACTGCGGCGCATTGTGTCGCATCTAGAACCGTCGCGTTTATATATATTATAACCCGAGGGGGTTTAAGAGGACAATGCGACATAAATCAGCGATCATCGCGCGTAGCCACGGCCAATTCACGCGGACACACGCGTGGGCGTGTTGCCGCGCGCGTGACCCCGAAACGGTTTCAGTCCTATTATACCTTATCACCGATTTTCCGTTCTTTACGAGCATCGATAAGCGGAGCTGAAACGATTGTACGGAACGTGTGCGAGACGATTGCAATTTAAAGGGCCCCGGCGAAAGATCCTGCCTCGTTGGAATCGTCAATTCCATTGACATGTGAATGATTATTGGGTGGAGAAGAGTTTTGGAGCTTCTCAACTTCATAATTTCTTTTCTTTAAATCCCGAAATAAGAATTGCATCATGTATTCAAATACGTGTACGAGACGATTCTAATTTAAAGGGCCCCGGCGAAAGCTCCTGCCTCGTTGGAATCGTCAATTCCACTGACATGCGAATATTTATTGGGTGGAGAAGAGTTTTGGAGCTTCTCTCAACCTCGTCATTTCTTTTCTTTAAATCCCGAAATAAGAATTGCATCATGTATACGAATATTTTCTGGAAAAAGTTTGGATTTCTTCACGCACAGCGTGTATCGCAAGAAATATGTGTATTCTATACGCGGCTCGCCTATTGTATTATTCATATAAACAGATACATAGACGTGCATCAGGCTCGCAAATAATCGAAACGTACTCCTGATTTGTATTCGCCGGCCGTGCTGGCCCAATCATTCTATTTGCCAACGGATGAGACGAAATGAAATGAAATCTAGAAATTCAGCTTATTCTAGTCGCGAACGCGTCTGGCTTTGTTACTTTCGTGATAATCATCCGGCTTCTCTTTGGATAGAACGGTGGATGAATATTTGATTAAGTCGCGCCAACTACAAATTTTCTATGTGCCTCTCGTTGAAAGTGTATGCACATTTTCGTTTGCAAACCGAGTGTATCGCTCTACTTGATATTACTGTATAATTAATAAGCAATTATCTAAATAGGTTGTATGAAAAGCTCCCGAATTATGTTAGTTAAAAATCTATTCGAGATACGATCGTTATTACTATATGACGAATTCATTTTAAAATAATTCATCATTTGTAGCTCAATTGGTGTCATCAAATGATCATTTCTCATGGACTTTCTCCACCGTAGAAAATGAATGTTCTTCTTTCATTCACAAAGGTGCAGCTACAAAATATCCAAGCGGCATTTTCCGTACCATCGATCATTTAGGCAAGTTTTACCTTCGGAACGGCGATATTATGAGAATCCGATTTGCGGCAAAGTATTTACCATAAGCAAAACCAATGCGGCTGCCAATAATCGGATGATGAATGGCCCGATCAAAACTATTAAATCGCGGGATAATAAGTTTCGAACAGGAATATCGGTAGAAGGGTTTAATATTAAGAACACTGACTTATGCAAATATAACATTTTCTTTTTTATTGTATAAACGTAGGACGAACGACGCAAGGTCATTACAAAAATAAGATTCCAAAATATAATGTATTTTACTTAAACACAGTAGGTAATTATTGCGCGTATAAACGATAATAATGTAATGTGTTTGATCATTACAAAATGCATATCGAAACAGCCGGTAGTATAAACACAATCGCACAACGGTCTATTGCATTTTTTTTGTCTGTTCATCTCCTTCGCACCGTGTCTTTTAAGAAGCCCTTCGTCAAATCTCAACTCATCTTTCCGTTCTTTTCTTCCTTTTTCGGGAAAGATTTACGTATTTAACGTGGCCGAACAATTTCATTCACAGCACGATGTATAAACATACGTTTTTACTTGACCCTTAACAAGAAACACTCTCGCAACGATAATCTCTAAATTTAATAAACCACCCCTCTCTCTTTCTCTCTCATACTTTTTTTTAGTTCTTATTTATATCTATATTCATTTTAACTATCGATAACAACAGAGACGAATAATAAGTAGACAATAAAAGAAAACTTAAAATGTTAAAACGTAACATTCCCTTAGTATTACAACGTATCTAATTTCCAGCAAAATCTAGAGCTCGATTATTATCGTGTAAATCGAGCAATGGAATAAAGAAAGTATTACAATAAGTGTATAAATTGCGAGAAATTGAATTTCCCTCGATAGCAGTATGCAATCGTAATTTTTTGAAAACTTATATAATCATTGGATTGCGAAAGAATGATCGCTGGTATATATTTATACATATTATATCTAATCAGAGTAGCGTTTAACTAAATATACTTTTAAGCAGAATGATAAGATTCATTTGAACTGTGTGGCTCACTTCTTTTCTTGTTAAGGGTTAATAATTTATACTCTCTGTCTTGTTGATAAATAAACAATTAGAGAGCTGCATTTCAGATCCTATCCGTGGAATCTTGATTTCATAAGAGTATAAAAACATTTGCTTAAAATCTCACTTCACTTTTCAACGATTCTCATACGAAACACCACGTTATTATACTTTTCACTCGAGTATGCTTTTTTTTTTTGTAAGTGCCGTTTATAACGGACACTTCTTATTTTTAGCTGTGACAAATCCACAGGCCTATACGCGTAAGATCATCATTCACATCGTTGGTATAATTGGTGAAACGCGAGAACAAAAGTTAAGGCATCGGAAACAGATACCTCTGGAGGGTATTTATTCGTTCCATTCCGGGCGTTTCGTTTACATTCAGAGTTCTGCGCGAAACTGCATCAGGTCTCTTTACCTAACCATGAGTTAGGTTGAATTGATACTTTTGCCTGCTAACGCAGCTGCCTTCGAGAGGACTATCTGAATGTCCATTGAAGGGAAATTCTGAAGTAAAATAAGCGGAAAAAGAAAAATAGGTACAGCGTTTCTGCATGCGTTCTGTGCATCGTTTACAAAGGAAATACCACTTACTTGTAAGAGTTTCACGTTCGTAGCAAAGTCGCCAGCGAGCAATTGGTCCCTCAAGAGTCTGAAACGTTTCGCGTGCTAGACCATATTTACATTTGGAACTATGACTCGCTCGCACAATAAATACTCACAAAATCATGGCACAGCATATGTGTATCAAAAAGCTGAATCTATTTTCGTCGGCGAACAGTGTATCCCAGATTCGCATTACATCCGGCAACGGAAATTCTTGCGAAAGGAGAAGCGTCAACCATCTAGTACGAAACATCCATTTATGAATTGCAGTGCAACAGGCTCGAGAAAATTGCGATCTCCATTATTTAACTTACCTGAAGCTGTAGTATTGTGGACATAATTCCTGTTGATGCAACCGCATCCAAACCTCGGGGTCGTTCGCTTTAACTTGTGCCGTGAGTTTACTCATCATCGAGTTTATACCGAATTCGGCTTCGTCCAACGACTTTATGAAGAAATCGCGGATTTCACTCATCAGATTGGTGAAGCAGAAAAATGTATCAGCCTCAGCGTGTTCTAGAAGCACCGAAGGCTATATCTGAATATCAATATTTCCACAGTATATTGTTTCATAAAAGATATTAATTGCAAATATTTACCCCTCCATTTTTGGTCAGGATCGCAAGCAAAAGCATGGTAAATAGGACCAACAATTTCGTTCATGCCCTGCACGTAGCCTTGACCTGGATTTAATTTGGCGTAAAGAAATAGTATTCGTTCTAAAACCTCCCAATGAGCTTCCCCACCTTCCGTAAGCGGTGCATAATCTTCTACAGCCTTTCGAACAGAGACTGCTATCTACGATGGATCGAAGAAGAATTTGTTAAGAGTCATGATTTAAGATAACAATTCGAAACAATTGAACGGCGTTACCTGCTGCTTTCCATCAGCATTAGGATACGAGAAACGAAATTAGTACGAGAAGTTCTTACTTCAGCTGTTCTTAAATATATTTACCTTGGTGACACCAAGACCTTTTCTTTCTACATTTGCGCTTCTTAAAACCGTATGCTGCACTCTATGATGTAAACGCTTTTGTCCACTGGCATTCACGATCTCTTTACAAGGATAATCCGTGCCTTGTTGAAAGAACGATATATCCGGACACAGCCTCCTGTACGAATAAACTACTTTACATACCTGAACATAGAAAATTCTAACAGCACCTAATGCTTAGGTTACCTAACGTCCTTATCTATTTGTAGAAGAACTTCGTTGTCCTTAAAGAACGTCTGCCACTTGCTATCTGGATTCAAATTTAACGGATGATCGTGGAGCGTTACGTCCACTCTTTCGCCGTCACTGTTTGCCTCACCAGGTGTGACAATGAGATCCTCTACGAAATAAACATTTCTATTATTACCTGACCTTCGTTCCTGGTAGCTATGAACGAACAGTAAGACGAAGGCAATACCAATAAAAGTCTTATAAAGTATCCTTTTACGCGTGAGCGTCTCCGACCAACTGGCTCTCGTCGGAGGTAAGTAATTCAACAAAAGTTTCCAGCATAAAGGTCTCAAGCCTCCCTCGTCCGGTATTCCTAAGAACGATTAAAACAAATTTATTGTACGATAAGAATTTGCAATTTCAAAGGTAATTAAGGGATAGGTGAAAAGATGCTTACCATGGAAGCATAATCGTCTAAGACAAATGAGATCTATTTCTTCAGCGTTCAAAACGTCGTCGAAATCATTCAATCTGAAAGAAACAATTATCTTAGTGAGAAGTTCTCGAGTTAATTAACACTCGCTCACAATTACCTCTTCTTTAAAATACTCATTGCGACTGTGTGCGGCACATGCGGTTCTTAACGAGAAATTCACTATGTTCTTATCGGCATTCGATAGGCGTGTGGGCGTACAATGATACTGTACCCGCTCTTCACATTACTGTCAGCAGTCTGCCAGATTGACAGGCGGACCGAACACCATTTTTCTGTACGCCAGGATTGTTTTTCTATATTAAAAAATGACACAAGGGCCTTATCACAGGGTGTGGAAAAATCTTTCTTATCATTGCAATATGGCACTTTACTCTCGCGTCTACGAGTACGCGAACTGTCGTTGCTGCACAAGTTAATTTAACTTCTAACCTAACCTATATTGCCGCCTGAATGCTTTTACATTTTACAGCGACTCGAGTAAGAACAATGTTCTCTCCCGATAAACATTTAAATATGTTCGCAGAATTTTTTAATAAATAAGAGGTAAAATAAAAGTAAAGGGACCCAGCTATCAATTACTGCAGTTTTATAACACTTCCTTTGCAATATTAATCGTTACAAACGATTTAGTGCATATGAAGAAATTATTGTCAGAGGGTAGGATTTATTTAGGGGTGAAGAACTATCAATGGTATTATCGATAATTATCGATCATTTTATCGATCACAAGGCTCACGAAGTACTGAAATCGTACACGTAGTGCCATCTCGTGTTTGGTATCGGTATATACCCAACGACGTCCCCAAAATATCAATTTCTGAGCGATCGGCAGAAACCAGAAACGAGATGGCGCCACGTACATGATTTCAGCACTTCGCGAACGACGTCCGCAAAGTGTTGATTTTTAACGTTTTGGCCGACTCCAAACACGAGATGGCGCCACGTACACGATTTCGGTAAATGTTTAATGACGCATGGGTCTGCGTCATCCGCATACAATAGGTATTAAGAATGTAACCCAGCAGGTGTTTTACGATCGCATCGTTGAAACATAAATGCACAAAATAAGTATGTCTACACTTTCATAGATGCATTCTCAGCACTATCAATAATGAAAAGAATATTTTTAAGAAGAGTAAGATGATGTTTCCGTATTTAAGGTCTTTCTTAAAGAAATAATCTTTTTACGCATAATTTTATTTATCGTTTCACTTCGCACTGGAAATTTATATCCCCTTACGACTACTGTACTATTTTTCATACTTTTCCTTCTTGTCTATTCTTCTTTACATTTTTCATTAAAATGAATTTATCTACGCTAATAAACAGCTGTTTAATATACTCTCTTCTGTGTACCGGTTTCTCTTCAAGGAGAAGACGTATGTCAAAGAAATACATTATTTAAATATTATACAACATATTTAGCAAATAATGATGCACATATATTTAGCCTTCCGTAACATCTGGGAGAGAGGAGGTGTTTGGGCACAGTTTTCTTCGTAGCGTCTTATAAACGTCCTTTAATTTTCCAGGAGTTTTCCTAAACTTTACATCGATTATTCGTGAATGGGAGTAGGTATTTCTAGGAGCCGACAAATATAAAAGAAACATTCAACTCCAGTTGAATGCCTTTTATTGGTAATTTATTTAGACATTTTAATTATAGCTTACAAATTACAAAAACGGTGGCTATATTATATCATTATAAAATAGCTACCATCATTGATATACGAGATTTACACTTTGATTTATTACATGTACGTTGCTGAAGAATACAAGATTAGGAAGAATGCAGAAGAATATAAAATATAGAATGTTGCGAAGTTCGTATTTGATGCAGTACGTGCTACTACATTACATCAAAACTATTACAATTTACGTCAAAGTTTAAAACGTAAAGTACATTGTATAACAGTAACAGTTTTAAATTTTAACGTTCTTAGAACAAATTAAACTACAGAACAATTTCTTCAAGTTGGAGTTGCTGGCGTGACACTTACAAATGGTACGTTTCGTTTTCTGAATTTCTGTCTCATCGGGGAACGTTTAATGTATTCTGGTGAAGAGAAGATTAAATATTAACAGAAGAGTCCTGACTAGTTCCAGTAGCGATACAATTTTCCTACCACTGAAACGTAAACGTTAAATTTACTTACTCTCACTTCTGCGCCCGATGTTGCTGAAAAAGTATCGCAAATATTTAACCGGTTTGATGGGCGATGTTACAATAGAAACCGAATTCCGTCTCCTGGAATGTTTTGCCGAATATGTATCCCATTCGCCATTGCTATTTGTTCTCTGATAAATTCCACCTTTTTGTGGCGATTTTGAGTCATTTCGCTTCGGATCCCTATTATTCTCAGCTGCGGGACAAGAGAAAAGGTGTAACTATGCACCGGAATTAATGTTGAGGATAAAAACGTACAGCGAGTGCCACAAACCTTGGATGTCTTCTTCCGGCAGGGATAAACTTCGCCTCTTCTTTGCCGTCTTCTTCGGCGTCGGAGACTTTATCCTTAGTTTCGTGAACGAATTTCTGGCCGAAGTTGGACGAAAGGTAAATCCTTTTTGTGCGACGAAGAATACACAAGGCAATCGCTTCTTTTCTTGCATCTCTGACGGCGAGCGATCAACGCTCTTCTGATTACGTAGCTTAAACTGTGCTTCAATTCCTTCGCAAGCTGAATTTCTCAATGCGTCACCTGTATTCCGATCTGTAGTACTTATGTCCATACTATCGCCTTCTGCGGTGCACTGGGAAGCCTCGGAGCCATCCGACTCGACAGAGTCCGAAGAAATACACGTAGAATGTATTTCGCGTTCCACTAAATTAGAATGGCTATTATTTTCGGGCATTACTACGCCTACATCTGAAAACATTATAATCATCGTTAATTCATTAGCATCAACCGCATTATGTGTTTACCATTTTAAGAACAGAACAATCGTTACCTCGGAAGTTCGACTTTTGGATAATCTTCTCAGTTATTATATCAATATCGTTGGAGAAATTTGACGACGTGATGCTGTCGTTATTACTTACATCGCTGGCATTAAACATCTGACCACGCGTGCAATGTTCATTCCTTAATTTCGGTGAAGGTAAATTGCCTAACCGACCTATGTACATCCCGGAGCAATCGGAAGATGTTTCCGTCTGCGAGCCGTAGCTACTTTCGTTGTAATTTTCCAATATTGTAGCTAATTTCCTAAACGATGTGACCAAGTGAGAGATCGACGTGTTTCGCGAAGACGAAGAGTAATTTTGAATCGAGTCTTCGAAGCTTTCAGTTGATGTAACACTTTTATTACATTTCTGTGCCATATCTAAGGAGTCATCGTTGCATCTTTGGTAGCTGTCGGTCAGCTCGGATCGCGAATTGTCAATGTTAAATAAACTATTGTCGGTCGTGGTCCTGCTAATGCAGGATGATCCGGTTACAGACGGAGCAAGCTTCTCTAAAATTTCATCGAACATACGTCTCAGCTGTACCTTCACTGGAACCTCTTTGCTTAATCGGAAATATTCTCCCTTTGCGCTTGTATCTTGCTGATATTGTGTTGAATTCAAGTCTTGCCTTCTCGCGGACGGCAAAGAAATGTAACTAGAGCTGTCGGTGAACAGAGAATAATTGGAGAGACGCTTCTTACTCTCCACATTGCTTGCTACGGATGTGCCAGTACTTTCTTCGCCGTCCAGCACTGGTTGATCGCTGCTCGCATCGTAAAAAACCTCGTTGTCCGAATTACACATCTCGTCGACAGATAAGAGAATAGCGTCATTTAAATTCAAATTAATATCGGAGTCCATCCCTAAATAGAGTGACAAAGTGTGATTTCATTACGCGAAACCACTCTCCACTTTCTTTCGTAATTGTTAATTATATATATACTTTACTTAAAATACTAATCACGATTTGCAAAATAGAAATTCGACGCGGAGTTTTATTGTATTTGTATGAAATAATATTTATTTACACGCGCCGTGAATAAAATAAGAATTTAGAAGAGGCACAATTCTGAACGATTCGTTGCTAGAATAAGTTAATATTCTATTGTTTAAAAAAACTTGTTACTCACGGCTGTACGTTGAATTGAAAGAATTATCAGAGTTAAGGGAAGAATCCATCTTCTCTATGGTAAATCGAGTTCGTTACTGAACATAAAGTCGTGAAATGTTACATGTTACATTCGAATGTCTTTCGAGGAGTCATATTCTGTTTACTAATAGGTTTTCGAATGCGTAGAATATGAAAATAGATAATGGGTACTAAACTGTATTTGTATCACCTAAAGTTGCTGCCGTGATGTAATGGCAATTTTTATTTGAAAAAGTACTGTAAAAAAATGCGCATAGCCGGATTCGCGATGGACTTCAAACAATCCGTGATAAACTTCATAAAACGTAGGATAATAAAATTGTAAAATGAAATTGGTTGAATAAAGGAAAGGCCAAGTGTGATAATAAGGGGCCTACAGCAGAAACAATTGATCCTTTTAAGTATTTGTAGCGCAAGTGATATGATTTAATGCCAAGCAATCAAATAACATCGATATCGGATAATTGAAGGCATGGCAGAAAATTATTTTAACAACTATGTATATTTATTCGTGTCCTCGAAACTCGTGCTCACGAAACACGCTGTGAAAAGCACTTAGATATAATTCTTATTTAGCTTTTCCTCCTTTCCCACTTTTTTTCATTTTGACATTAATTACATTTCATACGGCTCAAAGATTTAATTTGATCCAATCAATTGTTTAATCTCTTCTTTCTCAGGTGCTCTTTTCGCATTCGTTCCCTGTACTTCAATGCTTCTTCCTTTTCGTAATGATACTCTTTATTCTAAAACACTTTTGTAGCACATTTTAAACTTCGTAAAAGTCCCTTTCGGCAACATTGTTGCTAACTGCATTAATATGCTAGGAAATGACGTCAAAATTGTTTAAGGGTTTGGATTTAGGTTATTCTAAGAGTGATCAGGGTTTAGAATAAAAGAAACAAAGATATTCCTTTGATTAAACATTTATTAAAACATTTGAACAATGTACAAGTTAAAAAAATGGTGGTATTTAAGCTTAACAGGTACTATTTATAAACTATTCTTATAAATTTGGTTACAATACATCTTTCGAATATTACATAATAATTAAAGTTATAAATTTAATAACAAATAGATTTAAATAAGTTACGTTTTATGAACTAATACTTCAAAGCTATTAATATAAATAAATAGTTTATAAATTAAGTTTATACAAATTTTATAACTGGTATTTAATATAATATCTGCTAATATAATGTATTCAGATAATACTTAAATATTATTTTTCATTGAGTTCCGTCTTCACCTTACCCACAATGAAGCGTACAGTCCAATGTCCACATCTCCGAGAAACCTGGACACACAAGGTAGTATATTAAAAAAACTAATAATTAGCATAGATCAATCTATCCTAGTGCAAAATATAAGGAACATTGTAGAAGACGTAAAATTATAAAAGATAGTAAACTAGTCGTAAAGGAATCAAAATTTTATGTGCGAAGATAAGCGATAAATAAAATTATCTGCGAGGGATTTAAATGTGAAACGAAAATGAAGAAATTAACTTTAAAGAAGGAGAAATGTGAAGTGCAACTGAAATCTTAAGCATTTCCGTACAGTATGAACTATGTTTAATTGCATACTTATACGCATTGTGTCTTGTCTAAGGCCATTCACTTACACTGCTTTTGAAATCAATTCTCTGGTCGACACGTAACAGCGCAAATAAAGGCGCGACAATATCGCAGGAGAGAGGGGTCAGTTTATGGTGACAGCATCGCTGAGAAAAATTGAAAATTATTATTGTTCTGCAAGGTATCCGAATGAAAATCTTCGGGACGTACAATAAAGTAAAAGACGGGTGAACGCTGTTTATTACTTCTCGTATTCAAGGTATCTCGAATGAATTATTACAAGCAATAATATAATCAAAGGTAATGAATAAAAAGCGATGAAACTAAACATCAGACGTCACAATTTCATTCATCGTTGGTCACATCGTCCCCTTCTCGAATCATTGACTTTACTCGAATTTTCACGTGCTCTTCATCCCTTCCGCTCTTTCTCCCGCCCATGCACACGTTACACACGCACTCTTGCATTTTCTCTCTCCCTTAATAATTTGTACTTCTCTATTGGCGCAATCCCTTGCCTCTCTAGTTTCTAAGAAACCGGTCGATTGCTTCACCAACGTCGGCAGACTTGCGAGGTTTAACTATATGTGTTATCTTTACGACGGTAATAGCTTAAACGAAACGATGCGACTCGATCCAGGTGGATTATACAGATCCAAGGGGGAAAAAAGGGTTAAGGATTAAAAGATACAAAGAGGATCAAAGACCAAGACAGGGGGGGGGGATAATATGACTGTGCTCGATTAAAATGTTTGAACGTCCACTTCTTCAAATGACAATCCAAAGAAGGGCAGAAGATATAAATCCGATCCCTTTTTTCCAGACAGTGGACAAAATTGAAGGAATATGTAGAGGCATCGACGATCTCGCCTTGCTGCTCCTCGAGTAATTACTTTTATCGTTGAAAAGACACGATTCTTATCACGATCATCCCGCGTAGTTCGCGGTTCTTTTATTTGTTGTCCACGGCCGTGCCCTGTAGGAATAAATCGAGCCGCATCGTTCACGTGGATCGTTACGCTAACGACGGACAAGGATTTACTTTTGCGTCCCCTCGTCGACGTCAACGCGGTCGGCTCAATAAAGAAATCTGGTTGGTTAACAGTAAAATGAACGTCTAGTCGTAATAATTCTCTTCTTTTCTTTCTCTCTTTACCAGTCGACAATTATACACCGTTCTTCTAAATGGATAGTCGTTACCCGGGAATATACAAAGTATGTAGAAAAAGAAGGAAGAGTGACACGTACGTTCTTCTCCTATTCATCGAAATGCTTCGCATTTGTAAATACATTATGCGAACGTGTCGCTGGTTATAGCTGGATTCGTTCCCTAGCGATTTTAAGAGACGCATACTTTACAGGGAAAGCGGTGCGAATTCAATGCGTGGATAATAACCGGTGTGTGTGCGGGTGCACGAAGCGAAGGGAGGAAGGAAAAACCGAGTCCTCCGGTCCTTCGCTTGAAACATTTCTTTCATCGTTTCATTCAACTTCTTCCTTCATTTCCCCATGATTCCTTTCGCGACGGAAATGCGTATGTGCGATAAATACTGAATATGCAAGGAATTGGAAGCTTCGCAGATCTCGGAACGGGAACAATGATCATGATTATTTAGATTAAGTAAACACATGCACGCGCAACGATTGCATAGGTACGCCTTAAAATCGCCAGTGAAATCCATGGATAACGGTGGGAAATATCCCTCAAGGTGTTTGTTACCACTTTAATCGTAATTGTATCGTTACGGTGTTCGTATAACAATAAAGCAATATGTAAATGTCTGTATGAAGACTTGTCCCCTCGAATACGCGGCTGCTCGTGCGGCGCGTTTCGCGCGCGAGTCAATTTATCCTTACACGTACGGATGTACAAACGATGCAACGATAAAACATTGCACAGAATTACCTGTATTTTTATATAAATCCTTCCTCGTTTCTCATTTCGTGTTGAACTCCTTTCGCATTCTATCTTTTTCCTTTTTTCGAGGGCAATCACACCATCGGTGATTTCCCGTATTCGTTTTCAATCGTGATCAACGCAGTGTGCAACGTTTCGTCGTCCTTGTCTATACAATAATGCGCTATATTAATATAATCAATTATCTTTCGTACAGGTGAAGTATAGTACATATATTCTAAAATTAGTTGTTCTCTGACGACTCGAGCCTGTGGCTTCACGGGTCCGCATGTATAGACGCGCACACGTGTCAAAGTTCAGTCGTTTTCTCGCGAGTTTATTCTTATATCTATCCTCTTTTCTTATTTGTATATAACATTTTCTTTACTTCTTATCCTTGTAATCGCAGCTTCCCATCGAGGGAGACGTCCCGAACGTCTCTCTAAGCGCGCCTTTGGAAACGATCCAACATTGAACCCATTGCGTTTGCACGAAGCATCCTCTCCGAGCTTCTATCGACGATCCTTTATTTCGTCGATATAGCAACCAAATCAATATCCTTAAATCCTATCTGTCGACTCGAGCGAACGGGGAATCGCCGGAGCAGTCACGGCATCGTCACCCTTTTAGGACTATCCTCTGTGCCTCGTAATTCTTCGAAGAATTTCGATCGCATGTCTTTTGTTTATTATTGCGCCCTCCTTTCCCTTTTAAACTGGATTGCTTTTATCCGTTTCCTCTCGTTCATTAATCGAATGGTATGAACTGAGTGAAAAATCAGAGAAGCCTAAAAAAGAGTTGAATAAGCCAGTGGAATAACGTGTTATAGAGTCAGCCCTGTCTTCCACTGTTCGCTCGACTCGTTTCACTGCAGTCGTGTGTCTCATTTCTTTTTATTTTATTATCCTTCTTAATAATTACAACTCTTAACATACATTCATTGTCACTCTCTCTCTCTCTTTTTCTCTCTCTTACTCCGCCTTTCACCTATTTCTCCCTTTAAACCACCGCACCCTAGAAACAGACATTGAAAATTCACGAATACACATTATTTTCTTTCACTCTAATCCTTCGCGCATTCCACCTTGGTTTCTTCTCACCTCTCCTCTTTCGTATTAGATACGCACGGTACACTGTTTCTATCTAAACTCGCGTTCGTTCTTCCATTGGCTTCTCTTTCTCAATTAGCCGTTCCAAAGAAGGAACGCGGGTGATGTTCTTTGAATCCTCGTCTATTTCTTTTTCCTTTCTTACGTCGATCTACCACCTTCGACGATTGTTTTTTTTTTCTTTACTTGAACAGTTTGACGATCGGAACGGATCTCGTCGAAAGTCATCATTGAATTCTCCTTTTAAAACGAAACGCGTGCAGAGATTATGCCGGATAGCTCGTGCTACACTTATCCCCTAAAATGTATCGCGCAGTAGCCTAATAAAGCGACCGACAATTCGATTGGCGATTGCTCGGGAAGTAATAAATAATCATTAGTATAGAAGCGCCTACTAGCTACCGTTCGACGAATAAATTATAGTTTCACACGATTCGTTTGGCGTCACTTTCTTTCTATGTACTCTCTTGCTCGTTCCATTCGGAGGAACGTTTCGGATTGTAAATAATTGCGGCATGTCGACCGTCTGTCGAGGATTTTACGCACTCGATGTATCAGACGAACGTCGAGACGCTAATCGTGATGAAACAAGGATCGTTCGCTAAGCGTGAAAGGTGCATCGAACGAAACGGATCAAGCTGTGGATACGTTTAAATTGTATCATCACTTTCTTGGTCATTCGAATACAGAATGGAATCGGGGCTATTCACACTAAGATCGTGAACTCTGCTTTCCATTTCTCTACCTACTTAATCCATTTCATCCAGGAAACTGAAAGAGGCTTTACGTATCTCGTATTCGTCGGCCCGCCCCAGCTAATTTTCATCCGGACACATTTATCCGCGCGAAGTCAAACGATTAAGAACGCTCGACCTTCCATAAAACGTTTGCCCTGGATAGCTAAATCGTGAAATGCCTATCCAATCATTTCTAAACGCGGATTCTCGGATCAAACATTCGACTATTGTTCAAAGGAATTTTCCTCCGCTTGCTTTTCCCTTATTTTCCCTTTTGCGCGCAAAGGGTAATAATAAAATTATTATCCTTGTAACTATCGTGTAGAAATACTTAAAAACAGATCAGGTCGAGGGAAGTGCGCGAAAGAACAAAGGTAAGAAATCATATCAGTCTCGCGATGTTCCATTTTTTTTAATAACTAATGACGAGATAGTAATTTTGATAATAATAATAGGGATCGGCGAAAACGATCGAAATACAGTGCAGGAAATTACACTTATTTCCCTCTTCCCACCATCCTTCCATCGCTGTCCCTTCATTTCTCCCGCCTCTTTTCCCTCGATTAATTTTAATTTATGCGCGATTACAATACCGGAATCGGCTCGAATGCGTTTCAACACCTCTCGTCCCTCGTAAGGACAAGTTGCCCCAGAAAACGCGACTAGTCCTGTTAATATATTCTCGACGGACCTCGCGATCTTTTGACTATTCGACTGCACTTCATCGAGCATGTTATTAATTTGTTTGTTGGTCGAGATCGAAAAGCGTTGATGTACACGTGATTCTTTGCAATGGAAGTGTTTATCCGTGCACAGAGCGTTTCGTAATACGCGATGACAAAATTCATGGGACGACTATTCAATGAAGTTGTAGTAATTTGAGCTGCTGTCCTAATTCGTAATGAACCTGTCTGATCGATTGAAATTCTTCGAAAATTCGCCACCGATCGAATCGCTGGATCCAACGGCTGGTCGGTATAAAACATTGCCAGAAACACGCGCGACGGTGACACTATTTTCGTGTCGGAACGAGTGCGAGCTTGCGATAATATTAGGCACTTAACATTGTCACGGTGGATACACTCGTTATGTGCAATCGAAGATCGGTCAATTGTGTTGTACGGCGTTAGAAGAGATTCGTAGAAATACATGATATCCCTACGTTCGCCCGGGGCGTGGTGTTTAATTAATGAATCCTATGGCATACATAAAAGTTGCAAATGTATATAGTTTAATGTACGGGAAAGTACATTTCGAAAACCGGCTGTGCTTGGAGAATGCAAAGATTTCGTACAGTATAAAGGAAGAATATTTCTTTGTTTTATTAAACGTTTTCGCCAGACTAGAGCCGGATGAAATATTTATCGGAGTCATTCTCTCTTCATGCGCGAGTTAAAGATTAACGGTGATCGTGATCGATCGTCGTGTTCATCCTCGGCTCGTTCCTTGACTCGAAACTTTTTTTACGCTCCCCTCATCTTTCGCGAATCTTCCTAATGATAGAATGACAAATTTCCGTGTACAAGGATCGCGTTAGAAAAATTTCAACCGGGGTTCGAGTATCCTCGACAGGAAATAGAGGATCAAAATTGATTTACAGATGATTTTCATCCCCCTTCTGGATGGATCGTAAACGACAGTCTTTCTAGATATGCGTAAAGTCCGACGTTTTCTCAGTTTGAAAATTCACTACGCACCCTCATCGTCGTCTCCAACTCTGAGACGCGCGCCTCTCACCCTGGACTATCTAATACCGATTACTATTCAATATGTGTATATTCGTTGGCACTAAATGCCCTGAAAGAATTCGCTGCAATCTAGTGACAGTTGGGAACAGGGTCCACGGTGTACAACGTAGTAATCGAAATCCCGAGCATACACGCACGCACACTTATGCCTTATTTTTTTCCCTCTTTTAATTGAAAGCAACTCCGGTCACAGGTGACCAACGTGGCAGTAAACGCGTTAATGAAATCTTAACTACGCGATAATTCAGTTTGAATAAATTCGACGATTTTTCCATCTAATTTGTCACGCGTAGAATGTTAACAGTGAAATCTCGATTAACATTCAAGCTTATTCCATAACGATTGGCGATATAATTTCATTTTCGTCCCTTTTTTTTTAAGTATACAGTACGAGATTGTTGACTATAAACGTTCCCTCTGCTTCCGTCTCAATGGCAAACTAATATGAATAATTATTCCAAACACGTATTCGACAATTTCTCGTTGCAATCTTTTACACGGTTTCGTAATGAAGCTATTGGAACACCAATGATAAATTAATTTCATCTTTAACATTATGAAAGTCAATGAATAATAATTAATATACGTATATAGATGAAAAATGTTCACGTTTCGATTCGCAAATCAATGAAAAATATATGGCACGTTTCGCGAAAAAGGACTACCTTTCTTAATTTTACATCTATATTCTTTATTCCTTCGGTAGACAAAATGCAGGAAGAGTAGAATAACTTTGATTAAGCGAAATATTACTAACTGTAGGAAAAACATGTACTTTGATCATTTTCTGCAATTTATGCTCGTAGGATTTGTTTTTGTTCTTTGAGAAATGAAATCATAAAACTTAGGATCACCTTGCGGTTGTCGGTATGTCCCTTTTATTCTGAATAGTATGCTGTTTTATTCTGAATAAAGTTAAACTGATATCTAGTATAATAGAGTCTTAATAACAATAATGATGACGCCGTGGTATCTTGTCGAAGCGGAACATATAATTAAAAATTACACAGGGTTGTCAGGCAAAAGGATTGTCGCGCAACTGCAAGAACGATTCGCTCTGTCTCGAGTATAATGAGAGAAATGCAATTTGTTTCCTTGCTCGCGTAACATTCCCTCGGACTATAACAAGGTACGCCGAATTAGAAAAAAAAAATTGGTTTTCTTCCATCGCTGGAGCCAAACGAAATAGGGCAAAAAAGGAGAACGCTTTACAGAGAACAAAGAGACACATATTTGGCATCGCCGTTTCTTGCAAGGTTGCGCTTCGTCCGCGTGCAATGCGGAGCGTTAACGACCAAAGAAAAATACATTACAAAAGTCACTGACAAACGATCGTAAAAAAAAAAAGTAAGTATCGATCTTTGATTGCTTCTTTCTGAGCGAGTGAAATAAATTAAATTATACGCATCGTATAAACCCGATCTCTTAACGACTAAACGTTTCCCCGAGGCTCGAAACGAACTACCAGCGGTGACCGCCAATCTGCCAAATCGCCAATTAGTTCGAACACAATCGAGGTTTCACCGCAAACTTCGATTCGCGGGTGCTCCCCTTTCCAAGCGCATCGCAAACGCCCCCATTCGCGATATGAAATAATAATTGTAACAAGAGAATCCCTCCCTAATACTGTCACAACGCTTCCTTCGCGAGAGCTTGCGATTTTTCATCAACTTTTCATGATTTCATTCTGTCAGCTCAGCAATTATATTTGGACGGTGTTTCGAACTAATTATATCGTCTCAATCAACCTCCTTATTATATTATCTTTTAATTTTCTCTTTTACTTTGATTCTTTCAAATCGGACCCTGATTAACATCTGCCAGATATTTTTCGTTCGATAAATGCCTGTTAATGCTCAATGAAAGGAGTAATTATTTTTCAGGAACTTGTGTTAAATGGTGATCGCACGTGAAACCAAACAGAGCTGAGCTAATTTCTTTTTGTTTTTAAAGAATTTGTCGGTCGTGGCAATAATTTTTCTTCGTTTGGTTACTGAGAACTTCAGATTAAACATTGAAGTTGTCTACACTTCGTATTATTCAATTTGGTATTCAATACCAAAGGGGCGTCTAAAAGAGTGCAATTGAATTGAATTTTTGTTACTTTTGAGAATAGGAAGAAACGTTGCTCCGCGTTACTCGTTGGGATTTAGTTGCAAGATTATTTCCTTATAATTTGTAACATTAATTACTGTTCAGCTTAGTTGATCATTAATTTCATCCGCAAGATTGATATAGAAAATTAATTTTATTTACACGTTTTTTCGTTACATTCATACTCTCATTTAATAAATCACCTGCCAGAAGTATTCGGTAAGCTTTCAAAAGTAGCAAAGATGCGTAGATGCATTCCTTTAAACGCCACACAACGAAATGAATTGCGTGTACAAAGGGTAACAGAATTTCGTTACTTAACAAACTGTGGGAGAAACAGAAATTCAATGAACGTTGGTCTGCAATTTTGCGAATCAACGGAACACATCTCTGTTCGAAATCGCTTTGGAAAAGAACCATATGTTTGTACGGTTACTTTCTTGCTTGTTTGTCCTCAAGAAGCTTCCAAAGGAAAGATTTATTCAGTCCAGAGTTAAGACTTATTCAGTCAAGAAATCGCAAGCACGCTGCTAAATGGACCCAATGAAGAAAGGGGAAACGACAATCTTCGAACGCTTTTACGTTCGCGTTAAGCGAACAGGGATATTTTCTCTCGTGCCCTTCTCATTGAAAGCAACATAGTTTCTGCTCTCGAAAAGTAAGAAAAAAAATTCCTCTCCCTTCTATTCAAACTTTCGTCACTACCATTTCTCCAGCCCTTCCCTTTACGTCTCATACAATCCCCTTGACGAACTTGCAAATCTTATCACGCCTCGCGCGCATTTCTTCGCGTTGCCTCATTCTCACGTACACGCGCAACACACACTGCGGCCGCATTTTATCACCGTACAACTTACGCTACGCAAAGTTTGTGTTTCCTCTTATTACCGTTCTCTTTCCCTCTTCCTCAGCCCGTGGCGACTGAAAGCGCGTAGAAGAAACGACCGCTAGAATTTCCTCCAGAAGTCGTACGTATCTATTCGCAGTGGAGAACAAAGGGGCGACAGCTTTCAATCGCCATCCGCCATGAAGATGGGACAGAAGTAAACCTTAACAGGGGATTAGTTGCTCTCTAATTAATGCATAATCGCTCGCTAATCGCACAGCCACGCTCGCCGGAACGTTAAAAAGGATTCTTCTTGCCTTACTATTTTCCTTAATTCTCGCTTTGCATTCAACAAACGGCTCGCTCTTCCGCTTCTTATTCTTCTACATCCGCACCCCCTCGTCGTTTATTATTTATCTCGCCCCTTCTTCGAAATGTTTCCGTAACTTTATGAAACCCAGCAATGATTTGCGAAACGGTGACGCTAATTGTCCTTCTCTTTCTCTCCATTTCACGTGTGCGTATTATTTATACCGTTATCGCTTCAGCTACCGATTCCGTTTGTTCCCTTTTCTCATTTTCCTTTCTCCGATAGTTCGATCCTCGACCCGTACGTGGTACGAAAAGTAAAGGAAAATGTTAAGCAAGAGAAGTATGAAGATTTCTTTATTATCGTATAAAATGTTTTATTTCATTCATCATTTCGTTGTCGGTGTTGTGTAGAAGCATTTATAGTAACGTCACACGTACGGGACGATCTCACGACGCTGACGTGTATTTCGGAAACATGACGGCACGTGTTAATTAACTTCCGTGAATTTCGCCAAAGACGCGAAAGATAAAGGAAAAAACGAAGTCGAGCGTCGAATAGAAAGGATTCGCGTAGCCCTTTTACGTCTCCTTTCATACTTCGTCTTACCATCGCGTCACCGCTTATCCATATTTTACATTTAATCAACTACATTACTTTATACAAACAAATAGATTGATCGTCCTTACCGATCGTCCCAATAAATACATCATCAACGCGACTAACATTTAAAATTTGGTTTCTCTTAAAGCGTTCCTTCGGCGTCGGACGAAAATACACGTCAACGCGTTTTCCTCTTGCAAGCGTAGGGAAAGAAACGCGTAATGAGTTCGTGAACGCGATCCGCGAGCGGATCTTGGAATTCATACGCGCTGCCTTCGGCGTCCCCCGATAAACTTCCCACGGAAGAAACGAGAAACAGATATAATGCGTTTCTTCGTCTGCAACGTAACAAGAACAAAAATCATCTTCCTCTCACCCTCTCTTTCTCTCCCGACATTCAGCAAAAATACATTCGAACTAAAGATATAGGATGGCCCGAGAGAAAACGTGATTCGATCCGAGTCGCGCGAAGCCTTCAGGAAGGGTTGAAAGGCTTTGCTCTCCCTTAAATGCTCGTACAGTTATGCTCTGTAAATGCATATGCATATATGTGTCGCGTCTTGCACGCGTTTTAGTCTCGTCTCTTTCGTCTTACGATTAAACGCAATATGCATGCGCGCAACATTCTCGTATACGTCATACGCGCCACTCCATATGGAAGCGCACCGAATATCGAACAATTTAACGTGTTCTTTGCTACGAAATTACGATACGTACGCGCGGTATCGCGTCCCGTTATTCGCGGGAATTAATTCCGAATTTATTTTTTACACATCGTCAATATTACTTTTTAGAGGAGAAAGTCGGTGGTCCTAACTTGAACGGGTCAGACCACGCGATTAAAATTAACGCTCCGTCGATCTATTTCTCATTCGCTGATGCGATTCTTCCAGCGTTCCCGCGCTCAGGGGGGGCAATAATTTATCGAATATCAATGTGGCAATCGAATTCCGGATTCCAAACTGTATAATAAGTATGCTCCGAAAAGAAGATATTTAAATATTAAATAACGAATGAATTTTTAGTAAAACATAAAGAAAACTTTAATTCCAGCATGAAATGTGCGTGTGACATTTCCCGTTGCATCTCACGAATCTCGTACAAACATTTCCCTTCGCGCTACGAGTAATTGCTTAATTAACCAAAGCGCGAGTGTGCCTCTGCGTACATAGCAAGGAGCACGTTAAGAATGATCGCAGAGAAACGAGGACTGATCGTGTACGCGGGATCGCGCGTTCGGAGCCGAAAGGGGGAAGAAAAGAAGCAAATCGAATTATAGTACAATGACGAATGATCGACCGCAGTCGATCAACCATCGTCCCACGAAAATCATCGAATTGTTCCTTTTCTCGCCCTCCTGGGAAAAAGGAAACACGATAAAACAAGAAAGAAAACAAATGAAAGGACAGCAGTTGATTGATAAAAGAAATGCATGTCCCGATTTCTTAGGCTCTCGCGCGTCCTCGCGCGAACATCGACAACCCGAGAAGCTTTCTCTCTGTACATCATCCTCAAAGGGTTGCTCTCTCTCTCTCCCTCGAATATGCCGTATATTCAAAATTTCGTTAGTTACACCTTCGATCGCGAAACTTTCTCACGGTTCATCTAATCCTATGTAGAAACGGCGAGAAGTGTACTCTGCCCGCCTCGTACCTGTCGCGTGGTAAAACGAAACTTTTCCGCGCGCGGTGAAGAAAAGGTTCTTGCCCTCCGGGGGAAACGTGTCGCGCGTCGGACACGAGACGCGACGCACAGGTATTTAAAAAGTGACGCGAATCGAAGATATATCCCTCAGGAACAGCGAAACAACTATTTCGAAGCCGATAGAAAGATTGCAGATTCTTGATCTTTCCTGAGAAACATATTTTCTTGAGTTGCGTCACTTTTGGAATACACGTCCGAAACAGTTGTTCTCCTTCCCTTACGTTCAATCTACACTTCTTCCCTTTTCGTCTTCGTCATCAGCATCTCCGAATTGAAAGCTTATCATCGTCATGAGCCCTTCAACGCCGCACGTTTCTTCTTAGGTATAATCACTTGTGTAACGTAATGCAACATCGTTATAATATAGTATATACACACAGTACAATTACGGATTAGCGTTTCACATTTTTATCATACCGATAGACCCTTATACTCGATAACTTGCTTCTGTACTCCATTCGTGTACTCGCCTCTAACAATTCCTACATAATCCCTACCTGCTAGAAAAAAAAGAAAGAAATCGTTAACTAAAGTTCTCTTCACGCTTAAACCGTACGCATACGTCTCTGTTTCCTCTTTCTCGCCGTCCTTTGCTCACTACTTTCTCTCGCGTGCATACATAAAAAAAGAAAGGGAAAACGCGAGTGCGCCTAAAAATTATATATCGCCCCTCGGGATAAATAGTACAGTTCATCTTGCACGCGTCCTCCCTTTCGCAACTCGACATTCTCTCGTGTATCTCTGTTTCGAACGCTGCTCGCGGGGAATAGTGACCGCGTGCCGTTTTCGGCGATCGAGAGGATATCCGTGTAGTCTCGATCTTGGGAAAATAAACGAAAGCAAAAGGACGCGTTGTATCGTTTACGATTCGTCTTGCGGATTGATCGTGTACCTTATCATCGATAATCAGTTCGTTTAATCAATTATCATCGTACGATTCAAAAAGGTTGCACAGAAGGATGCGACATAAGTGGCGCGTGCGGGTATATGCTCCGATTACGGTTTATCTATGGTTCGCCGATTCTGGCCGATCGGCAAATCGCGTGTTCGACCCTGTACGAGAGTAAATCGCTCCTCCCCTCGAAAGGCACGAAAAGTTCTCCAACTCGGAGAGCCTCGCTCGCGTTTCTCGTGTCACCGCTAAACCTAACGACGTCGTGCTCGTTCAAGCATGATTTCACGTAGAAAAATGGTTTCGGAAATGTGTGTCCTGTGCGCGAGGATCACCGAAGAAGCGATGGTGGTGATTTTGCTCCCAGTGTTTCAGCCTTCTGCGTTTCAATATATTTATATATATATCTTCTTTTTTTTCGTTTTTCTCATTTTTCTAAACTCTCGTGGTCTCCCTGCGACTTCGGGGTTACGGGCAAAAAGACGAACGGCGGGGGAGGGCGTTAAAAAATTGTACACGCAGTAGAAAAGGGTTGGCCGCGAGCCGACGAGCGCCACGGACACAATCGTAAGAAAACGGTGGGAATGAACGATCTTCGTTCTGACCGGCCGAATCGAAGGTCCGAACGACGGATCTCTACCGATCTGCCGTGCGTTTTCCTTTCTGCCACGCTTGCTACGATCTACGAAGGAACAAAGGTCTCCGGTTATTAGTCGACGTTTGGCACAGATTAAGCGGACTTTCCAACGCTCTCCTCTTTATTATTAATCGTTTTTCGACGAAAACGCCACGCCAAAGTGGTTTCGCGGAAACAACTGTTGGTCGACGGTTCGCCTCGTCCCGACGATCCTTTTGCCTCGGTGAATTTGCACGTTGAATATTAAGCATGCGGTGTATATGAATAATATACATATGTGTATGCGATGCGAATGCAATCGGTGTATCTGTTCCGCAAAACGCGCGTGTATGCCGTGTCTCTTTGATCGATCCTCGTTTCGCCGAATTCCATCTTTGTCTCTATTTATACGTTTAATGCGTGAACTCAAAGAAACGTAACACGAAAAGAAATACCGTACGGCGTCGTCAAGAGAGTGAACCTTCTCCTGTCCTCGTCAGAAGAGTGTCTCTACATTATTCAGATGCTTCTCTTATTTTTTTTTTCCTTTGAATTCTCGTAACAATGTAAAAAAAAGAAAACAAGGGAACGTAAATAACTATACATTTCTACAGATAGATATATATCACGTATAAACACATGCATATACATATATGTATATACACATTCGCGGCAGGGGGGAGGGGTTCATATGCTAGTACATTTTATCTGCTTTGTACACACGAATACAACATCGCGTGCACGTGTATGTATACATCCGGTTACGATGCAGCATACGCAGCCTTATGACCTAGGAATAATAATTATTACTGTGATAGCAAGTCACCTTAAGTCTAGCAAAAGAAACAAAAAGAACAAAAAAAAAAAGAACGAACCGGAAAGAAATGAAAATTCCTGCCTCATAGCACGAGGAGAGAAACGCCCGCTTCGCTGTTGCGTCGATTCGCGAAGGGATGTTGACCGGAGAGGCGGGAGAGACTGACGATTTATCCAGCTGGCTCTTAGGGGGTGTATAACACCGGGGAAGGGGGAGGGGGAATCTTTCGAGATTCGGTAGGGTGGGGCCACGTACGGCGTTCGCGAATTTGTTCTCATAGAAAAGAAGAAAGAAGAAAATACACGAGAACCGAACGCGCATCGAGAGACGGGGGGGAGGTATACGTATATCGGTGGTATTTACAAGAGAACTAGCGAAAAAGGGTTAACGATGACCGGATATGGGAAGGAAGGAACAAGAGGTCAGGTTGGCAGGGGAAAAACTTCGACGTCACGGTGGTCGACGAGGATCCTTTCGTCCAGCTTCGACTTCAGCCCGACCTTCGTCCCGATCTTCGAAAGACCAAAACGCTCCCCGATAAATGGGTCGGCGAATCGATCCCCGTTCTATCCTGTCCTTCCTCGGCTCGATCGTGGTTCGATCGTGAACCAGAGCCGGCCCGCCAACGGCCGAACGAACGATACTTCTCAATCCGAATCGCTCGCGGTGACAGGGGAAAAATGTAAACGGCAACAGTTTTCGACGGGGACCTCCCCGACGGATGGACACAGAGATCGATCCCTCGGAAACGAAGGCGGACGACGGGCAGTAGGAACATACGAAAACGCCGACCGAGCAACACGAGATCATGAATGAACCGGTCGGCGACTGCAACACCGAACGCCAAGCCTCGGCCTTCCCGAGCGTCTTCGAGGGAAACGGAGCCTCCGGCTCGAGCGTCCGGGGTGAACGTAAAAACTGTGTCTTGTCTCGCGGAATAAGATCCTTCACTCCTCTTCTACGTCTTCTATTCTCGTACTCGCGTCACTCCGCTCTACTTATTTAACGCGACGCGCGCGCTTCCGTGTACACGCGTTCCGACGGAAATTCCCTCTTGCCGATGTTTCTTTCGAAGGGTCGCGGATCTTCTGTTTTTCCTTTGTCGATTGTTCGTTAATTCCCGAGCGGACGCGACTTCTTCGCGGCGTGGGCGGCGCGCGTTCAGTTTGCTGATCGCGGCGCGCCTTTCGATCACGAATGCTTCACCACGATCACGCCGGGCCGCTGTTGGGTCTGCTGCTGCCTGTGGTACTGGAGGAACTCCGCCTGCAGTAGCCGTTGCTTCGCCGTCGACGCGCTGCTGGCCGACGCCGACGATTTCCCCGTGGAGGCTTGTTTGTTGGTCAATGCCAGCGGGACGTCCTGCGCCGGCTCGTCGCTGAACAGGTGATCACCCTCCAGGTGACGTATCGCCTCGACGATCGTCTCCAAATTCTGTCGGGAGGTGTTGGCCAGGTAGAGCCTAGCCTGCGGGGAACCGTCGTCCAGTGTGTTCGACGGAGACGGCAACCTGTAATTACAATTTTCCCCTTTGTTTCAGTACGACGTACCACGTAGATGTTGCTATTTGCATTATTATACGTATAGTCTGTGCGTTGGCGACTAATTTACAATTAGTAAAGCGCATCGTACAAGTATCAAACGTAAATCGTTGCCAATCAACTAGCATCGTCCGTGTAAAAAGAACCATTAAAAGTGTTTAATAAAAGAAAAAATCGAAGACATAGATAATAATTTGCCTTGACATTTTGCTTAACGCGCAGAAAGTAGGTAAGTTTAGCGTAGAACTTAAACCCGGCTGTAACTTGAAAGACCGGAATTATTAATCCTATTAATGCACAACCGTGTCCTCTCACGAATCATCAGTTTAATATTTGTTGCTGGACGAAGCGCCTCGCACAATTACAATCGGAATCGAGTCGACGAAAGAAGGATCCTTTGCGCACAAAGATCCCGAAGGATGTATGAGAAGATTAAAAAACGAACACTCGCAGTCTAATTGAATATTTAACGTATCTGTGATCGAGCGATTCGCTTTACCTTTCAACTTCGACCTTCGGCTCCGCTTTCATCGCCGCTTCGAGAACGCTGGGTAGCCGCTGAGGTTCCGCGACGGGCGAGAACGGCCTGCTGGGGCTGCTGGATAGATACTGGGGTGACGCGTTCTTAAACTCGCCCGTACTCGTGGCGTACGCGACGCGACTCGGCGAGAAGGAGTCACCGTTCGCCTGTTCCTCGATCGCGGAGAACACCTGATTCTGGCCGAACGTCACGATCTTCGGCGCCTCTGGATCGGCCTCGTCCTCCTCCTTGATCTCTTCCGGTACCATGTCGGCCGGCTGCGGCGACAGGGGCGGTGAACTCGGCTCCGGACTAGACGCCTCCACGGTTTGCGTGCTGCCGACCGGCCCCAAGGACACCACGGATACCACTTGCAGAGCGGCAACCGCCTCCTCGGTTTCCTGAGCGATCACGTTATCCGTGTGTTCGATCACCTTCAAATTGGAACGATAATTTTATGGAACGGACATCGCCCCGGCAGAGATTCGCCGTTAAAATCAGTTAACGAACGCAAGAATCGTTACACAATACCGCTCGTTGAATGATACTTTTTACTTTGTCGCTGGAATTGCTCATTCAAAAACTGTTTATAACGAAGGCAATGTAAAATCTTCCGAATAGACAAAGTAATATGTTTTCGATCGTAATGCATCTTTAATGACTTCTCATTTTACTCCGGTCAGCGGGGAATCAATCGTTCATTTATCCAGAGATGCTTCATACATATAGTTCACCGTTGCGCGTCTTATAAAACTCAAATATTATTGAACTCGAGGTGTGCAATGGTCAACGTGATAACTGAATATTGTTCATTAATGTTAATCTTTGAAGGAGAACCAAATCGATTGAAACAACAGCAAAAGATAAATTGAGATGTAAAATGTCTGTTTAAATACCTCGTGCGGCTGATAGGTGATCAGCTGATTATCTCGGAATCTCTCTGGGTACAGTTGACTCTGTATGGCTCTCATCTGCTTCTCCAGATGCAACCTCGCGTGACGCTCCCTTTCCAACTGCCGTCTGAGCTCCACCACCTCGCTATTGACCACAGAATGTCCCTCCGTGGTCACCGTTATCACCGACAATGGTTCCGGGGACATGCTGCCCAATCCCTCGTCACCGCTTTCGCTAACGTGCATCGGTAAACTAACCACGACACCACCTGAACAGAGAAACAAATACCATGGGAAATTCGTTAAATCGAACGCGCAAGGGGGATCTAAGAGAACTGCCGATGGATGTAGCTTATTTTAGATAGCCATTCAATTGTGCTTAGAAACATCCCTCGAACGGATCAGAATATGTATCCAGCGGGTGTTCTTAGAATGCTTCGTTAAGAAATAAATACATACGTACATACTACTTGAACCTGGAATATGATGGCAGTCGGAACGTTACAGGCGCAAAATGAGGTTCTTTTACTTCTATTTTGTTTACCAACCGTTTGGTCAATTAGAAAAATGCGTGTATGTCGTCTTTGTGTTTATCTAAATACTCAGGTTGACTCGCTGCGCTATTAGTAGTTAACTTATTAGTAACTGCTAATAGGGCCAATCAAAGCTGACTGCCATCGTACCACCTCTCAGCAGTACATACATAGTGACATTTGTAGCTACTAACAGGATGTGATTTGAAGATTTGATCGAAAAGAATTTGGATTAAAATTACCTGTGTCTAAATGATACCTGCCTCGCGAGAGGTAAATACAGTACTGTGGAATATTTAATATTCGAGTACCTATTATCCGAACATTTCGTCACCCCGAAACGTTCTATTTTCATCAATCGTGCAAGCTTAAAAGTTTAATGACGCCTAGAGGTGTGGGAGAAAGCGAAAATAGAGTAACGGAGAGAATAAACGTAGAATAAAGAAGGGTGAAGGAAGTTTGATTTCATCGATCGGATTTCGACTTTTTACCCTCCTGCGAACGGAATAGAATATCCGGCGTAGAACGGGCCAGACCTGTAGGAATGTAATTACTCTCGCGAAAATGACGAACGACTCCGCCTATATTAATTTCCACGCCAGTTTCGAGCGACAAATTAAAAAAAAATTCCCCGACGAATCTTCGCGATGAGTCAGTGGTAACGTGAAGTAAATCATTCTGGTGACGCGGTAGTAAATTAATGATGGTCCGCTCGCGAAATTGCGATCTTCCCGAAACGAGAGGAATATATATATCTTTATAAGAATTTTCCGAGGATAAAAGATTGCAAGAGATGTCTCTTCTTTATTTGATTATCGACTGCCCATGCATTTGAAACGATAAAACGACGAGCTTTTGAAATATGTATACCTTGATTATCCGGCTTGCGTTTCTTTATCGGAACATCGCCACCCTCGTGCTGATTTACCAGTCGCTTCAACTGACAATTTTGCGACAACAGCTGCGTCTTCTCTTGCTCCAGCTGGTATATGTATTCGGCAGTCTGCTGAAGTATCGCAGCCTGAAAGAGAGAACAACAATTGCATTATTGAAGGATAGAATAATTCACAATTATTCTTAGTGTATCCAGAGCTTGATTTAGCATTAGACCATTACTTCAGTAAAAGACAATATAAATATTCTTCTTTAATTAACACTTGCTGAGGCATCGAAGAAAATCATAAACAAAGTTCCAAGGTGCGACCTCTTCATTAGTATATTCTTTCATTTAATAGTAAATCCTTCAAATGTAACACCAATTCAATGTAGTTGTTAGAAATGAACACTAAACGTACAATATAATTAGATGCCTCTGAAGATTTTCATAAAACTCCCTTGCAGATACTAATTTCTATTTCCTACCTAAATGTAAAGTAATTTAAGAAGATTAAACAGGACAGATGTTCAGTTCACTTCTTCACCCAAAAAGTTAAAATGTATTCACAGTTTCAGCGTAAGGTGTGACGATATGATACATTTATTTTGTTTGAAAACAATCCTGTATTCCATATAAATGTTATGCTTCCATCCCAGTTGTTCCTTCCAGTTCCTAGGAACCAATTATTGCAGCGTATGCAACGAAAATTGCACTCCTATCTCGATCCCCTTGAACTAAAGCCTTCTTCAAAAGCATGCTGGAAGGAACGGAGAACGAAAGTGAGCCGGCGTTTTGAAAAGAGAATCGGGTGTGAACCGCGGTATACGCAGGTGTCCTCTCCAAGCATTATTTGCAACCTGCATCAGTGGACACGAGATGGTAGAGGAGAAGCTACTTCCTGTTTACATCGCTCGGGCTTAAAGGGGGGTTTCTGCTTAGGGGATGGGACCACCATGGGCTTCGTGCATGGAGCCGATAACATCCGGAGTTGGCGGGCGTACGCGTGTCCGTACGCACGTTTTACTACGGCGTAGTAAAACGGGAACGATGGAAGGTGGCCGCAGCGAAAACAAAAGGGCCAATTGATACCGAGTCGAAGGTAACGGGCTGCGCGTTTTGCACCTGCCGACAGGTGGTCAACGGACAGATGCCTCTCTTCTGTCGATCGTGAAGCCTTCCTCGCGAATGCAACGTGTCTTCAGCTGTTTCCCTGGAAAGTCGTTTGCTCGAGGCGTACCATGCGTGCATTTCAAGTTGCTCTGCTTCTTTTTCTCTTTTTCGGCAGGTACACGTATCATTTTCTTCAAACTCTTCGATGCGAGGGGCATTTAATTAATCGAATCACCAGACGCTTGCACCAAGAACTTATCCTCGAATACGCGGGATATTTAATTGATTAAACGGTCAAGCGATTCTGCTAGAATTTGCTTCTTCAGAAGCGGGTGAATGTTTGTTCACTGAACGCTTTCAGGATAAGTTGCTTGCAACCGTTTAATTTTTCATGCAGAGTTAATAAAAAGCGATAAATACGAGATTGTTTGGGATATATTTAGCTATCGTTACGGCTCCAATATTGAAGTTAATGAAGGGAGAATTTATGCAATGCGTAAACGATTAGGCACAGCCGTGGGGCTATTGAAAAAGCCCACTGTAAACAAAAGTTTAATTTGTTGATAGAAGGAGGGTTGATAAACAGCAGGGGAACGCGGGAAATGCGAACAGATTATGGAGGGGAGGGGTGGAAAAATAGATATAATGTATCAAAATAAATAATGATAAAAAAGCGCAGTTTCCATCGTGACTCGAGGCACATTTTGCATGCACTTTAGAACAGTGTTCGGTTTGAAGGTAGAAGGAATTGTTTGCAAGTTGCAAGCGCAATTTCATGTATGCATTCGCCGGATGTTGTCCGGCCCAACGGAAGCGGATTTTTCCCCGGTTATTAAGGAAAAGGCCCGTAAAATCGAGCAAAGGTCAGCCGCGCATCCGTCAGAGAGTGGCAATAATTGTGCAATTAACACGTTAATTTGTAAATATTTAAATGCCTTGGAACGTCTATAAAACGAAGCCGAATCGAAAGTGTTTCCGAGTCTGCACAAAGCTACCGGTTGCTGCTCGACATTATTTACCGCGACTCGTGCCTCCTGCGTTCTCGTTCGTGCTGATCAGAAGTTATCCCACAGCAGAAAATGGGAAAGGAAACGGTGATTGTGAAGGAGGAATTGGAGACCGATCAAGTACCGTCTGAAGATAAACAATACGGCACTGACAATTTCAAGCACAGTTACGTATGGCAGCGCGTACTTATTCATGGATCACTGCAAGTCGGATGGTTAATTGGTTTCTACATGCTGCTGTTTCATGCAAAAGCTGCTACCATATTATGGGGTAAGTAATTCTTTCGCGACAGATTACTCAACATTATAAAACAAAATGTTACAACACAAAACGTCCCACGTGGGTCGGCTTATTTTCCGAAAATATTCTGCGACCCATTTTTCTTAATTAAACAATTAATTGATCCTGCAATCGAGTGAAATACAAATTATTAGCAGAGATTGAAACGAAATTGCTCAATAAATATACTGTTCCGAGAAAAATCTGTTCACGATGCATCGCAACTATTGTAATGTATTCTTTTTAGAAATATGCTTCCTCCTTTTACAGCGGCGTTCGTTGGCTTTTTGGCAGCTGAAGGCGTAGGGATTGGCGCACACCGTTATTACACGCACAGAACCTTTAAGCCAACCTTACCCCTGAAAGTCGTGCTACTTTTATTCCATACATTAGCGGGCCAGGTACGGATAATTATCTACAACTTCCCTTGAATCTTTCGCACGGTTTTTTTTTGTGGAAAATTTCATAGGAATGAATACCGTAATGCCAAAGTTCACTGTCCCGTACTTGTAACATTACCAACAGAGCCGAGACTAATTCGTTCCATCACTAATTCGAGATTAAATTCCGTTGCAACATCCGCGCCTGATTTTTAAATCAATTAATTACAAGTTCCTCGTCTCCCCCGTTTGTTACGCACGAAAATGTACAACTTTCAGAATAGTATGTTCGTATGGGCAAGGGATCATAGGCTTCATCACAAGTTCAGCGACACGGACGCGGATCCGCACAATTCGAATCGCGGACTCTTCTTTGCTCACATGGGCTGGCTGGTGATGAACAAGCATCCCTTGCTACGACAGAAGCAGCGAGAGGTGGACTTCTCGGATTTATTGCAGGATAAACTCCTCATGTGGCATTACAAGTGAATATTAATTATTAACGATATCACAGCTAAGCGCAGAAAGTAGAACCACGCCTATTTGTGTCTTTTTTCCTACATGCATTTCGTTCGACTATTGTTCCTCTTTAATTAATAATTTAAAACATCGGGTTCACGCTTTTATTTCGAAATTTACATGCCGAGGGAATGAATTACAGATACTTCTTGCATCTCTACTTCCCCCTGGCAATGTTCATGCCAGTGGCCGTGCCGATGTACTTTTGGAACGAGACGTTCTGGTCCTCCTTCTTCGTGGCCTACTGTTTCCAGTACGTCAGCAATCTGCACATGACTTGGTCCATCAACTCGGCGGCCCACTACGAGGGAAAGAAACCTTACGACAAGTAAGTTGAAGTTGAAACAACGATAATCTAATGGACAGCCGGATTCGGATCGATCGTAAACGTTCTGAAGGCAGATTCTCGGAATATGCGGTTTAGGAGAATCACACCGTTCTGTATACGTGTTTCAGGAGAATCAGAGCAACGGAATCACCGATCGCTATTATTCTGACGTTGGGCGAAGGCTGGCACAATTTCCATCACTCCTTCCCGTGGGACTATCGATTGGGCGAGGGGTTTAGCATAAGCGCCAATATACTTAGATTCCTGAGCTATGTCGGCTTGGCCCACGATCTCAAGGTCGTGTCCCCGAGAGTCGTTCAGGGCCATATGAAGAGGCACGGTGATCCGACCAGCTGGTGGCCGAATGCTAAGCGTACGATCGAGCCCACGCGACAGCAGACGGACACGAGCAACCACGTGCTAAATGGAAAGTCAAAAGTCGCGTGATTCCCTCCCTCCTTTGGCATTACCTGAAATATTTAATATCGTTCGTAGGATGGATGAAAAACACACATATGTATATCGAACTGAGCGTGAAACTGTATTATCAGAAATAAAGGAAAGAAGATTGGAAACTGGCAAGCGGCCGAATTTTTATTTTTAACATTCCATAGGGACAAGCTCCTGTTTACATATATTTTTTGTTGTTTCAAATTCATTCATACCTTGAAAATGGGAGAATTTATGAAATCTTTGATATTAAAAAGAACGTTATTCCTGGCTTTTTGCAGCAATCGTCACAGGTTTGATCTCGATACTCCGACGACATTTCAGTCGGGGCTGTTAGTCGATGATTTTGATCGTTCGCCCCGTCATGCAATTTATTTCCTGGCCAGGAGCAATTGATGGGGTCAAGGCCATTGCACTATGAAGCAGTTGTCTCTATTACAATAGCCCTGGCTAAACGAGACGTTTCGATATAATTATTATTATTCTTGTCAAGAATATCGACAATCTACTGCGGTATAGAATAAGAGCGAATTTTTTTCCAGGGGAAAGATCAATAAACGAATAATTATTACTTTCAAGCGTAAGAGTAATTGGAGTTCTGGTAATTGGACTTCCTCACGCTTACCCCGGAATCATGAGAAGCAACTACCAACATTTTGGGACACGTTCCTTTGTACACTGCCGATTGTCGCGAGGTTAAAGAACGGCTCGCCTCGAATTTAAGTGCTCGCGTCACGCGATTCATAATCAACTCGCAATTCGCTGGCTTATAATAAGCCCTTGCAGGCGCAGCCTCGCCTTTTCTTTGAAAGGAAGAAGCGTGCTGAAAGATTGTGGCTGCGACACCGCCTAGCGAGCGCATTCATAAAATTAATTCAGTAATCGTATTCTTACAGTATTTATAATTTTCTTGACAGCCCACTTGAATTCTATATTCTCTGCCAAATGGAACAGCTGTAACTTCCTTTAAGAAATACACGAAGTTACTTGATAACACTGTTTATCGAGACCGAAGGCGATCGTAGCAAATAGGTCCAAGTCTCCACTGTTTTATCGCCCCGCTTTATTATTTCCAATCGCCATGGACATCGGTGGCGAGCAACGAGGGGTTGGCAACCATAATTGTCGTGATAAAGGAGGATGTAGCAATCCGCTCGGCTGGGTAGCGAGAACGAGGCGTTCTGCGAGGTGGAAGAGGCGTTTGTACGACGCACGTCTTCGGGGTCCGGAGAGGCTGCGCGGCCCGGCCACGGTACGGTCTGTTCGATCAGAGCTCCGACGCACGTGGCGAAATCTTGTTAATGCCATTCCGCAAAGTCGAGGCGGGCCAAGGCCGATCCTCGAGCGTTTCCTGAACCACGGATAGCGAATTCTTTTATGGCCGGAGAGGAGCCGACCAGTCGACCTGGCGTCCCCTGATTTTATTTTTTTTTCTTTTTTTTTTAATAACGCCTCAAAAATTTTACGAGAACAAGCCGTTTCCCGGCGGCTTAATACGGGTATGCTATAGCGGTTGATATCGAACGGCGATTACGAATGGGAACGCGAGGGTCGAGTTTAATTTCAGGATCAGGGAGTACGGTGGGGAGAATCTTCTTAATCGTGCCGGATTAATTTCATCAATTCCTTTCTGATTAATTCAAATTGTAAAAGATGAAGATATTGCGCGATTTATTACATCCCTGTTTAAGTGTAGTATTTAATTTTGCTTGCTGACAACTTGGAACAGAGACAGTCGTTTCTTTCGAATTTCTGCCGGACTTCCCGTATCCTATTTACGTAGCACTTTAAAACCATAAATCTCGGAGGTTAGAAAAAAACACCTTTACCTTGTAGTATTACGCGAAGCCGTTACATCATACGTCAAACACGTGGACGATAGAGCGGTTTTTAATTCGGCGGAGCTTTTCAAAATCCCGCCGAACCAGAAAATGCCATGAAAGATCGCTCTCTGATTCCGTGGTCACATGCTCCGCGAAAACGCGTGTATTTATAAAAGAATTTCTTTCTCTTCTCAGGAAAAAGACACGTGTAGGAAAAGAGAAATTTTATCGACAGCTCGCGGAGAGGCCTTGAATACTCTATTTATACGGAACGCTCAAACTTCGACGGAAATAGCCGTTCAATTCGCAGATCGCTATTAATAAAAAGAAACGCACGGACCTTCAGGTCCGACGAGTCGAGTCCAAAGATTCGCGAGTGACACGTGCCGTCCCAGCTGGGATTTTTATCGAGGGGGGCGACTTTTTTCTTTCTTTTTCTTTCGCCGGGGCTCGTCCATTTTCCCGGCTTGCCCCCGTGATGGAAAAATCAGGATGCGACAGCTGTGGCGGTGACTGAATGGACTGACGACATGACACGACCGATCGATAAGAGCAAAAGAGTGGAGGGCATAATGCCGGTGCGGCTCGGCGCGCAGCTGGCGATCGAATAAGAAAGGAAAGTTCACCAAACGTAAAAGCGTGCCCCGCGTCCGCACGCGGCTCTACCTGCTGAACTAATTTTCACGCGCCGCCGGCTCGTATCCCATTTCGCGGCACGGCAAACGTTCGACGAAGGTTAACAACGAAAGGGGTTGATTCCCGAGGAAAAGGGAATGAAATTGGGAAAAATGCGACTCGGTTCTGGGGGGACGTGCAAAGTGTGTTCCAAATTAACGAAACGTGATCGTCGGTGAGGAAGAACAAAACAGCTGAGATAATCGAGGAGGGTTTTTGTCGAACGATTTAAAATCGGCGGTGAAGCCGGGGAATCTAAGATAAGGCGCAATAGCTCCGGTTCCTCTTTTCAACCCTTTCGGGGATGATGAAACGTATCAAACGGCGGAACAACGGTGGCTATCGATCGAGATTGTAACGGATACTGCGACGGTTGTTTTGTTTTACGTAACGTTTCGCAACGAAATAACAGGTCTAGAGGGGGGGCACGCGGGGCTGGGGGGGGATTGGAGTAAGGGGTTGAGCCGATGTTAATGGCAGGGAAGTTGTGAATGGTAGGTACCGAGTTAGAGTCGGAGTTTAATATACGAAGCCGCGGATTGAAATGAAATTCAATTAGAACCGGGGATGCGGAGTATCGATTGTTGGCCGGACCTTGAGGAGAAAATTAATCTATGCGCTTGTGAACGTAACGACGTTTTAATTTTCCATGCAGGAGCTTGTAACCTGATTTATTTAATGATTCAATTCTAGAACGTACTAAACCATTACACTGCCGTCGGAGAAGACTCAATATTATTTCGATCCTGTTTAAATATTCCGATAATAGTTTTGAAAACTGTGTAACTCTGATAAATATGCTTATTTTAGAAGATTGTAGTAGCCCAAGTAAAGTTTCGAGCAAAAGTTTTCTCCCTGCAAGGAGAGCGTGAGCAAGTAAATGTAAGTTAATAGGATAAATCGTTTCTGGGAAAAATGCTCACCAATGGGGTTGAAAAAAAAGGGAGAGCGTTAACACGCCGCTGTTACACGCAACGTAGTGAACACACGTAGCGGTGGAATTCCACGACTGATTACATACTACTCCCTTTCCCCTCTGTTATCTCCCATTTCTCCCCTTCTGCCACCCCTCCGCAGACCGTACCTTTAGTTTTCGTTTAACTTCGACAGCATTCGCCCTTACATCCCTCTTCCTTCCTTCCACGCTACCCTCTGTCCCTTCGTCGCCCGCCTTTTCTTCCTATCGCCACCTCTCTCCGCACCCGTGCCTTTTCCTGCCGAAGCGATGGGCTCGATCGATTTGCAATCATCTGTTGTCCCGATAAGTGTATGAATGGGGAATACGAAGTGTAGAATATTTGCCAATTGCAGTTTGAGATATCGTTGAGCCACCTTGTACGCTAGAACCTACACTGCTTTGCGCATTTGCACGCCGTGCGAGAGTAAAACAGAGCGAAGAGTAGAATATTTGCGCGCCTCTTATGGTGATCGAATAATTAACTCGCTCGTTAGTCGTACCCGCGCGGTAAAGCTTGTCTTGCCCGAGCTAAAAGGGAACTTACGACTGTCCATGGGAACTTTCAAGGTACCGGACTATCTTTTGCACGACGAGCGCGGCACGACTTAAACGACTCGCAATTCTACCAAGGATTGCCACAGATTTTGAGATCGGCCTTGTTTAAAGTATGCATATTATTTGAAGCAGTGCGAAGAATATAAAAGAAAAATCAAACCGATCGATAGTCCTTTTGATCGAAGGAGAAGACACTTAACCGGATCTGCTTCTGCTTTTTTGAAGTTATATTAAGAAGTTCGTGCTGCCTCGCAGGTTTGAAGCCATCGCTTCGCAAGAGAATTCTCTCCTACCAAAAGTCTCCCGCGTCTCGGCCTCGAAAGAATCGAATCGTTTTCTTCTTGTTGCGTCGGCGGCGTCGGCATTCCAAAGACCGAACACGATGCAAGAGAACGGCCGGCCGGTCGGCCCGGCCACCTCTATCGGACTCGCTCTCACTTCGCGCTGCAGTTTCGAGCTCCTTTATGATTCTGCATGCCATCGACAGTGTCCGTCCACCCACTATTCTCTTCAGCCCATCGACGGACTTTATTGTTTTCCCACCGCTCGATGGATCATCCCTTTCTCTATCCCTTTTCCGAGACTCAATAGAATTTCAAAGAAAACAGATCATTCCGACAGAGCGCACTTTTCATTCTTTCTTCACTTCAATTGCAATTAGAATCGATTTGAAGTTTTATTAATCAGGATAAAACGGAGTTACTTCAACTTTGCCCAGGTTTATTACAAATCTGTTTACGTAATAATGAGCCTCACCTGAGTTTTAGATGGAATTTAGCGAGGAAGCTCGCGGACAAGATGCGAGCTCAATAATAAATGTAGCCCCGAAATATATCCGATGAACTGCCGTAGTCGATTTTGTGTCAATGGCGTGTTAAACCGTGCAAAATGTCAGATCTGGGTTAAGCTCGACATGAACAATTCGGAGCTTCGAATCAAGGTGCACAGGATCAAGAATAGATAGCTCCCGAACGATGACTAATTCAAAGAATACGCATTTGTAATACGGTAGCGTATTTTGGTCGTTCGTTAAATTTGTCGAGTAATTATATAATCATAAAAGGAGAGAGAGAGAGAGTAACAAATTTCACGCCTTACACTTTACTATTATTTCACCAACTTCTTCTACTATCACTTTGCTAATTGATAGTTCTGCTATCTTACTAAATTCACGGGCAATCAAAAACGTCGACCGAATATTTTAACCCTATCAACGCAATATTTCCCATGTTCCATCAATGCGAAAGTTTCGTTTCGCCAAAAACGCCAGACTACTAATGATACAATCGAAAAGTTAATTACCCCCTGTCTGTTCCACGGTTCCGTTAGGGTTCTACGTATTTCTTCTTAATCGGACAGGTACGCGCTACGCGTTGGGAAGGGGTCGGCGAGGAGGAGATAATTAAAATTCCCAACGATGAGGTAACACGAGGCGAGAGAGACTAGCCTTCCTCCCGTGGGACGAGAAAACGAAGAAAAGAAAATTTCGTTGCCGCGGTTTTCGAAGCACCTTCCAGGAAGGGAAGGCTCCTTTGTGCCCGCGCTACGCGTGCGTGCGCGCTATGCTAAACGGGGTCTACCTGGGCGAAAAGAGATGAAACGGGAGACGCGAGAAACGCGATCCAAACGACCGTTGAGAGGCTCTTTGCTAGGGTTAGCCGGCAACTCAAGTCGCAAATTAAGCGTCGTTCAAGACCAGATAAATTTACAATCTGCGCCTACGTGCTTCGAGCGTGTTTGTGCGAACCATCTGAATCTCTTTGCAGACGGACGTTTTGCAGGCAGCTGCAATTGTGCGTTAACATCTCTGTAACTGAATGACGAGTTGAATGATTTCAGTCTTTCTTTATTTTATCCTATAAATCGTTAACCTTTTATCCACCTTTCCATATTTGAAAAAGGACACGAATTATTTTAATAGGAACTGAACTACGTATATGATTATATTCCTCAATTAATTGTAAACACGAAACTGTATATAATTATGTGAAGAAAGATGTTCTTCAAGAATTTTCTCAATCAAGATTCAATCCTTTTGTTACCAATTTCTACCCTTTAATGCATTTTAATTTATGCGTAGCAATCTTCATTCATTTTTACCCTTTCGACTCGTTTTTCCCACAAGCCACCCCTTATCACTTCAACCTCAGTCCATAAGCAGATATAAAGAATCAGTGATTCCTTTGTAGCCAATACAACCGGCGTTCGCGTAGTGCATCCCTTAAATGGAGGGTTATTTATTTAGCAAGAGCAGCCCCAGTTCGCAGAGACTGAACGCGGATAAACGGAACGCTTCTCTGCGATTGCTCGGGGGATATTCCAAGTGCACCATTGTTGAAATATTCGGCGGCTACCCGCAGAAAGAAGAAGCAACACAGCAAAGAGGCGAAAAATGCAAGGAGAGGGAACAAGGGGGACTGGCGGACGAAAGTGCAATCCTTTCCCGGTTGAAATGCAATCTTGTTGCCCGGCTAACGTAAACGCGTTGCCCGCCGCTGCACGGTCTATTAAAGCGAACGAGAATTGCAAATTACCCGCATTCGTTCATCTGCCATGGCACATTGCGGTCAAGCGTCCCGGCGCCAGACGACGCCGCAAAATGCGGCACGCCTCGTTCTCCAACGGGGTGGACCGGAAGCTGCGAAGTATATTCCTCTCCCGGAAGAGCTCTCCCATTGTGTCCGCTTTTTCCGCCTTTCTCCCCTGGTCCCTTCGAATTCGAACGTTGTCGCGAGCAAAATGTACCTTGGCTTAGTATTTTTAACACTGGTATATTTTTTTTAAAGAGCAATCATACCTTTCTATTTTATTTCACCTTATTTTTCGTTGTTCCGAATTGTCAGTGGAAACAGCTTGCGATTTTCACAAATAGAAAAGTTCAACATTCCCTGGCTCTTTATTTGTTTCTTTTTTTTTTTTAATTTCTTTGCTCGTTGTTTCATCTGCAATTTGGTTGATGCTACGCCGAGCGAATGGAGAAATCTCTTGCCATATCCTTTGTTCCGTAGTTAGATATCTCTGGTTACCTTGCGCGCTATAGAGAATTATAAATAATGGAACGAAGGAAACAGGAGGCGAGCAAAATGATAAATCGTCCACGAATATAGCATACTGGACGTCTCGATTTCAGATAGTGAAGATATTCGACGTTCAAGGTTAGCAAATATGCCGCGTGACAAAATAAACGCGAATGTATCGAGAGAGGAGAAACAAAAGTAGCTTGTAGAAGAAAATATAAATTCACGTGCCCGTGAATTACTGTCTCTTTAAATGCCACGTTAACGTAATCGTGTTGCCTGCAGATTTCTCCAATTTTGAATAGAAAGGAAAGATAAATAACAAAATATATGCAATGTAAATATTACTGTTACCATGCGTTCTCGTTAATGCACCTTCAATTTAATTGCGCACTTATTTCTTTGGCGATTGTATTAATTTTTGGAGATTACGAACTGCGTCGAGGGAATAAACGTACCCGCGTAAAGAATCGGAGTAGATTGGGCAATGGAGGTTCAGTAGCGAAAAGGGTAACTTGAATGAAATCGTGCTCTCGAACGACCCCAGCGAAGGGAATAAAGGCGACGGGATATATTAGACAATTTCCACGGTGGATCGTATTAAGAACGCGTATCCGAGTAATTTCGCGAACGTATTCGGAAGACTTGGCATAAGGGGACATTGGAGGAGAAAAATAACTTAATCCGAGTTCTATCGAGCATCGAGAAAAGCTGGACACCATGCCAAGGCACGAAGCTGTACATTGGCAACCACGTGGAGGGATGAAACGAACGATTTTTCAATTGGAAGGCGTTCAATGGACAGAAAAGGAAGAATAAAAGATTTTCGATTAAAGTTTGGTGTGAAATTATTCTGGAGCTACTCGCGAATTGCCAATAAAAAAGAAAATGATAAAAGCTCAGCAATGATAATGGAAGTGATTTCAATTACCACTTTGTTCTCATTGTTTCGAACTTGATTCGATCCATCATATTGGCGCAGTGCGTAAATGACTATTGGTATTTCGATACTATTTAGTTTATACACGAACGCGTTAGTGCTAACAATGAAGCATCGTGAACCGCTATTATTGCGCTACAGTGATTCCATTACGCAATTACTCTGCTAATTGCTAGCGGTAGATCGTTTAATATCGCGATACTAAACGTTTCCAATTACTATTGCGCAAATTGCCAGTCCCCGGCAAAACAAAAAAGAAGAGGGATTCTACCGTAAGCATTCAGAAGCCCCAGCAAATTTCGAGCTTGCCAATGGTGCTGTAAATAAAATCGAGAAGTTAGAAAAGAAAAATCAACGAAGATCGCAACGCGAAGGAACGAAAGAGGCAGGTAAGAGTGACGGCCGAGGGAAAAGGGTTAAAAGGAAGAGAAGGAGAGACAGTGGCGGGGACGCGACGTTATGCAACTGCATTCTGAGCGTGGCGTACTCTCGTACGTGCACCCGAGGACATTACTCCCGACGTAGCTCTCCGTAGCCGTTTTCAAGCGGCGACCTCGTCCCGATCCAAAAAGACCGGGAAACGACGACGACGGCCAAAATATCTCTCGTCAAGCGGTGCGCGTCGTCGCGTCGTCCCGGAAACGAAGCGACCTTCTAGCGAGGCCGACCTGGTTCGATGCACTTTTGACCAGAGTCGAACTTCGTTTCCCCCCCGGGGCGAACGAATCTAGACACTCGATTCTCGGACCTTTTACTAATTCCCCTCCTGTGCCTGGTGGCGCCAATTAAATATCCCGTTTCGACGATTAGCACCATCGTGGTGTGACCAAAATCCGGATCGACTTGAAATTCAACTAAACGAAGCTGGTCTATATTTCTTTGCGATTAACCTGTGTTGTATTTTCACACTGTTATTTGTTCACCAATTTCTGAAACGTTCGTTCAGTAATCTGTTATTATTTTGTGTCCACTGTGAATAAAGATGTCACAACGATATGGTCCAGTTTCCATTCATCAAACTAATAAGATCGATATTATAAATTCATTGGATAACTTTCTCACAGGTGGATCCGTAAGATGATTTCGCGCGTTAACCCAACGGGCAAATCAACGTACGTCTAATCCTTTCGCCGCTTAACGCTTCACCACCTAAAAAAGTGCATTCAGAGATGCAACGACGGACAAGCAACCCTCGCGCGGCCTTGCTCGAGAGCGCGAGGATCAAGCGGCACGCGTGTGCAATTTACGACTGCTCTGTTTCGCGGACCGTCTTAGAGAGTTCGTTAGCATAAATACGTAATGTTCGCGTAACGACATCGCGACGGTTCAACATACCAGACCCGCGGGGCCGTTAGACCGCGAGCCTTGCTGCAGCCATGTAAAATGCAAGCGGCATGGAATGCGCGTGGGAATGGCCGTGCAGATGAGAGAGACGACGAAGGGGGAGAGAGAGAGAGGTTTGTATCGCGGTTGCCGATGAATCGATCGCCAATTGATCGTTTCCATTATTTAAAGACTCTGGAAACCATTTGTTTCACCGGTCCCATCGGGGAATTGTCTGTGCTTCGTTATTCCGTGCTGAGACTGGTCCTTTGCTATCGATCACATCCGTCGCTCGCTTCTTGTTTCTTTCTCCTTTTCTGAAAAGCGGGCTAAGTGAATTCAGTCGAAGAACAATGTACTACGAGAGATCGCAACGCGTTTATATGTTTTAGAGAAGGGAAAGGTAGATGCACTTGCTCAGCACGATTTACGTAATACTGTTTACTTCGATTTACATCCGGTTATGGTGTTTCAGGATGGATAATATCGAAGGCATTGTTGTGCATAAATAATAACTTGATGTAGAGAAGACATCCACCTGCTGTCCTGATCGATTTATTCATCGTTTTTAATTGAGATTCTAATGCCACCTAATGATATGCGCTTTGAAATTCTACATCTATTTCATTCATTGCCGGGACAACTTAATATCTCTATATTGAAAAAAATTAATTAGTCATCAAATTGAAGTAACATTTGCAATGTTCTTAAATCTTCCCCGTGCAATTGGAAATTTCTAATACTTCCGCATCACTTTGAACAATATCAACCAGTTTCATTTCATTCGTTTCTCTATATCACAGTTCATAGTATTTCAGTTACAGCAAGGACTTGATACGCCCAATCATCGAAGGTGGAAGAACAAGGATAATTAAGATTCACGAGAAACAAGACACCTCTGTGGATCTCGTGCCAGAGACATTAATCGGATCAACGGTGCAACGGGTGGATCGCCCGATATTATTCTCCGCTGGTTTCGCGGATTTACTTCGACGAAGATGCACACGCTTTTGTAACGTATCGAAGTTACACACAGATCACGGAGTTGGGTTTTATACGAGAGGTGTAGGCTATTCTAGCCGAAAGAAAAATGAATAGAACGATCTCTTTACTGGAAGAAGGATAACGGTGAAGTTTCTTTGAGCTGCTAAAAGCAAGGAACACGAGAGCTATGTACTAATTATCATTATCGAGGACATATGCGCTATGCTTTTAATTTACGTTGAATATATCAAATAGAAAGCCTGAAGGAATTTCGATCTATTAATCTCTTGGTAGTTGAATGTTCAGCGAGTATTACAGAGTACAGTGAGGGTGCAAACGGTGGAAATATTTTGAATCTGAAACTAAATGATCTAATCTTGTTTCCAAAGAAATCCTGCAAAAAAAAACAGCGAAGCAAGAATTGAATAAAGCAGAATTTTTCGAAAAGTAATGCTGATAGGAGATTGCAACGAAGAAATTCCATTACATGCGATTGCGCTGCGAAATATGACGTTTCATCGAGGGAGATCGACTTCCAGCGGCGATCGGATGGAAAGCAAAAGAGCGTGGAAACGGAGAGACAGAAAAATAACGATACAGGTAACTTGAATTGATTCACTCTGCCGTGAATGCGATACCGTCGTATACAGCGAAGTCCGAAAATCGAATAGACGGCACCGTGTGCGCGTACAAAATTCTGTTTTATCTCCAATCTCGTTTCGCTTCATTGGCCGTATTGACTGAAAACGCAGAACATCCTGAAGAGAATCTCTGATGATACAGAAATTGAGAAAAAATAATCCGAGCCTCGTGCGAAATATTCGAATAACGCTGTACAATTAAAAATAGGTAATATAACATTGAAATACTGTAAATCGTCAACAATGTATTAAAAAGAATACTGTATATAAAATACTAATAAAATAGATGTCTCTAATATGAAGTAATAAAAATGTCAAAACATTCAAACTAACGCGCCTCGTTTTTCCAATCCTCAATCAAACGATTCCCAGTCAAATTATCATTCGCGTTACGCGTAAGTTATTTAGGGATAAAAACATTGGAACGGGAAATGCACCTGATACTCTAATCGAGCAGTTGACTGCGACGGGACAGCTGTATTCCCATGAGAGTCAACACTGATAGCGACGGTCATGCAATTACCGGCTTTAGCCCCGGCCATGGAAAAGCCGGTAATTAGTTAACGTGCTCCAGATTCGATGTTTGAGTAGATAAGCCGCCGCGGCCTGACCGCGGCTGCATGCGATTCATGTGCCTGATTCCAACGGTCACGGTCAAGGCTACCGAGTAAATTCCACACCGCCGCGTCTATTGTGCCCCGGCCAGCTGCTCTGGGCGATGTTTCGCGCAATTATATCGGCTTCTGTTTCGCGGACGATATTAAACGGAACCGATGTCGAACGTCGACGGAAAGTTTCTTTCCCCGGAAGGGAGAAACGTCGAAACGGAATGCCTAATGTAAATTTGACAAGACTAAATCTAATTGGAGGATACGAATTTTTATAGACATTATTTGACCCGCTACATGAGCCAAAAAATTCTAACCGAAATTCGTTGCACTACAATTTTTCTAACGTCGTTAAAAAACGATCAATTCGAACATCGTTAATGTTCGCTTGCGCACTCGGCAATTCGTACGGGAACCCCCGAATGGACAAAGTGTCGTGATCAACGTGCGAACGCAACCGCAAACGTCGGTTGTCCTGCAGACTGGTAGAACGGTAGATTTAATTTATCTCGGCTGCGGCTGACCTGGAGAACGTAATGACGGCGATGCCACTTAAGCTAACTAAGCAATAGCTGCGCGTCAATTCGCCACCGGTTAAACAACTTCCGATTTAATTCTCTGGTCTCTTTTGCTTTCGGCGTTCGGCAACAGATACGAACCCTGAGAATAGTGGACGCCAGCGTGAACCACCCTCGTTTCGATTGCACCTTCGCCCCTTTTTTCAACTACGTTAATCAGGAATTAGTTGGGGTGCTTTTCTTGTAAGGAAATTTATGTACTGGATCTAATTGCATCGAAACTCCAGCTGTACTATACCATTTCCTTCTTCACCCTGGTTAAGAATTTCCTATTTATTATTTCGATATCTAACTATAACAGAAATTATATTAGGTGTAATGCGAAAGTTTTTTCTCTTTCTTTTTTCTTAAGCGTTCATGTGGCGTTACTTTTAATTGATAGAGTTTCCCGCCCTATCGTGCAATTGTTTGGTTGGTCTTGGTCTATTTAAAACGTCAGTGAGAACGGTGAGCGACGAAAAGCTGTACATTCGACACTGCATTCGTTAAAGAGTTCCAACGGGGAATTAACGCTGCTTAGACATACGCCAGATTTGCCGCCGACGGATTATCATCTATTCAGATCGATACAGCACTCCTTATTCGGACAACACTTTCCAAATGTTGCGGAAAAACGAAAATGGCTTGATGATTCCATTGCTTCCAAGCTAATGTCGTTATTTCGCGACGGAATCCCGAGACTTGCCAAAATAGATGGGGAAAGTTCGTAGAAAATGAGGAGAAGTATTTCCAACACTAATTTCTAATGCATCTGTTATGTATTCTCAGAAGGGAATTGAGAAGAAAACAGAGTGAAACTTTTGCACACGCTTGATAAAACAAGAAGGTATGGATGGAGTTCAGGGAATGTGCACTGGTCACTCTATTTACCCAGCAAGTCGACTGCTGCTCGACTTCTTGAATTTCCGAGGTGGCAGCGAATTGTTCGTACCGCGACGAACTTCGCGGAAAACTTCGGGCTTGCTGACTCCCGAGCTCGACTGCTTTTAATCTGAGACAGCGTGTATTTCGCACTGGTCGCGGTGGAGCAAGTCGACCGGGCGACTCGTCTGCCTTATATCCGGTCCCACGGGGAGCACCGCGTCGTTGACACTCGATCGAACCCGTGAAATCTTCCGCAAAGAAATCGGACGCGTTACACCGTCGTCACACTGGGGTCGCGATTTCTGTCACTTCTCCGCGGTATATATTGAATTCATTTTAAATAAAAAGATGCGGTGTCCGAAAGCGTTTCGTATAAGCGTAACGATTCATATTTTGCTTAATGTACCGCAGCGAAGTTTCTGTTTCAAATAACGTTATCCATTTCGATGAATGAAGGCTGGAGAAAATGTTCAGCCAGGAGAAATGGACGATTAAAGATTGACTTTACTGCTTCCTTCGTTAGGATACCATTCCTTCTCTAACTCTCTTCCGTCCCGATATTTCTTTTTCCTCACCGGCCGCTACACGTTAATGAGAATTTCACCGAAAAATTACCAAACGCGGACCCTAAACGAACACGGGACCAAACGCCCGTTATCGCGCCTCGAAATTCTTCTTCCCCGACCGATCATTGACGACACACGATTCGAACGCTTACAGGCAACCGACTGAAAATACCATGCGTCACGCGCGTATGCGGGTGCTAATTAAGCGAGATCTTCGCTTCCATCGCGGGTGTATTCTACGAGTAAGAACGTGTTGCCGCACGAAAACAGACTGTTGTACGCGATATTATGCGTAGGACGAGCATGGGAACATCCGTGGGGAGCGTCGGCAGCGTGGAAACGTCCCTGGAGGCCATGCCTTCGGTAACACATTTCCAGGCGGCTTAACCCTCTCGCTCTTAAAGGCGACCACGTGTCGGCTGTGATTTACAATAATTTACATAATACGACAGAGTACCAGGTGTTGCCGCCAAGTTTAGACTCGCTGTTGGGAACTGCTCTGCACACGGTGTCAGCGGTACCGGCGGTCGATTCTACCCTTGGCGAAAAGGCTGCATAGTCTCTACACGTGGCCACACGTCCGTCCAGAAAGATGAGAAGCTGAGTAGCCGGCGTGTTCGCCGTCACCGTGGTATCGGCGAGCACGGGCGAATCGAAGAGGACCCGGGAGTTGCCAACACGTGGCCGTTTATGGGAGACCAGAATTACCCATCGGATAGCCAAGACGAGAGTCGAGTCACTGGACGTGCAGACGACCCTGACCTTGACTGTCAGACAAGGACAGCGGATGCAACACCGTGCAGCTCCGTTCACAACGGCGCCAAGAGGCTGAATCATCTCCGGATCGCTGTGGCGACTTCAGATGGACAGTCCACGCGGTCGACCTACATCCGGATTCTACATATATTCCCACTTTGTCACGTAAGGTTACATTAGATGTAGAAGCAGCCCTTCGTTAATTCGTTTAACAGTATTGCAAGGGAAAGTAGACGATGGTACCCACCTCGAATATGCTCGAGGCAGTCTTTTCCGCGCACCCCTAAATTAATTTACGCAAAAGCGATGTGTACATCTCGCGTGAGCATTGTCAACATATACCGTGCAAAATGCGTAGTAGAGTGAGACGATGAATTAATTTGACTGATGGTATCTTTTATTCGCGAATCAACGTGAAGGAACAGAACAGAACCATGATGCATCGGGGGCAGAGGAAAGATCTCCGATATCTTTATTGATAACGCGGAATATTGTAACGGACCGGGAGTGTCACTGTGAGCGGGTCGTTTTGGAGAACAATCAGGGACGAAAAGCGACGAACACTCGATCCGGGTGGCGCGTTCCCCGCGGAACAAAAAGATCCTCGCCCCGGTTAGGTGCGTGTGAATCGAGCTTGAGACTGCACACGCGCCTCGTCGCAGGCTGCACGCGAGAACGCGCGAAAGAGGAGAAACGCTCGCCCCGTCATCGTCGTTGGACATGGTTTGTTTGCATTCCGCGACCATGAAGCGGTCGTCAGTCTTACATGGAAATTATCGTCGCGCATGGGGCCCCGGTGCCCTTCGCCTACCAACTTTATCTCCTCTCTCGCTCTGCCTCACCGTTCCTCGCGGGTACACACCTTGAAGAGTCGCGACCGGTCAAGGAATTCACTGGTACCGATCGCGTCCGACAACGCTAACATCCGTCTTGCCAATGCTTCACGATTCCTCGCTTTCTTTTATCGCGCATTCCTTATATTCCTTTTCTCTATTCGGCGGAATGCCAAACGAATTGTGTGTGTGTGTGTGTGTATTAAAAAATTTGAGCGACCCAGACGACGACACGCAACGGGGTCCGAAACGGAGGGTCGCGCGAGAGCTTTGAATTATTCACGGGTTTCGATAACTCGTTCGCCGTGGCGCGTTAACGATAAGACTTCAAATGACGGCTTCAATGGTCGCTGGCGCGGCTCAAAGAGACGCTCTGTCCCGTGTACGTATACGCGCGTGTGCCGCATTAGCTATGCGATCGAAGTCGCTCTGCATATTTTCCCGTTCGCACACAGGATCGCGTACACGCCCGCCGCCCGGTGCGCGGGCGGGCGCTTTCATTGAATCGCCCCGGCGAATAATGAACTTTAAGTTGCAGCGTACGAGCGTCCTTTCCGCCGGCAACAAAAGGGAGAGGCGGAGAAGCGTATTAGCGAACGCGGTTGCTCGATCGGGGGGAATCGACTCGAAAAGCTCGCCGGCCGTTCAATGAACCTCCGCAAATATAGAGCTTGCTTCGCGGAGTCCGTCGATTTCATTGTTCCCCCGCTCGTTCGTTTCGTCGAGAAGGGAATTACGTCGAGGCGGGATCGCGATTGTGTCACGCTGTCGCGTGCCAGTCGTTTCTAGGATCCGTTTATGGAACTCTGCGCCGGGGAATGTAAGGAACATGGGTATTTCCGACGGTGTTCGATCGCTGGTAATAATATGCGCTGACAAGTCGCACGTCCGTCCACGCGCGGTTCGCACGTCGGTCGGAAAATGCCGCTGCGTCCGGCGTCGACGTCTTCCGCGACGGACCCTTGTCTTGCGATGCGCCACCGGAAAAAAAAACCCCACCCAGGTAGCGTTCGCACGAAGGGAAAGCCCGACGCTGCTTCCCTGGCAGTGTCCGGTACTTTTCCAGAGCAGCGAAATTACCTTGGAGGAATATGGAAATGGGAGCTACCGCAACGATATGCCCTAATCACATAACTGTGTACAACAAACAAACCAGAACTGGAATTGTTATGAAGCTACAGCGCTTCGTGCCTGAGACTTTTACCTTCGATTCGAGCCTTCGTACGATAAAAAAAAAATTCCGTCCGGAAGCCGAGAAAATCGTGTTAGTGTGAAAGACTCCGAAGTTGGCGGTTACTTCCAACTCTTTCAGCGCTGAATGGTTATAGTGTTTCGTCGCACCAAACTTACAGGGCCGTGTTAAAGGGAAGGGGAAGAGAATATTTTTAATAAATTAACGTCTTAAATTAAATCCTGGAGAGTAAAGGACGATCGCGTCAGAAGCGATACCGTCTTATGACAATTTTCCTGCAGCCTATAAGAAGCCACTTTGTATCAGAATTTATTACGGAACTCTCTTTAGCCGTGTTCACCGATCGGACGACACAAAGGACAACCTTCAACCTTTTCCATCCAAAGGGAGACAATCGAATCCCACTGGGCGCTATATTAAAGGTCTGCTTTTCAGTCTCTTCCTGAGACAGTCGTTTCCCTTTGAGCCTTGGCCACGTTTGCGCCAACCATCACGCGGATTTCCACGCGGCGAGATTAAAATCTACGCTGCGTCGGATGGTCCACGGCGCACACGATGCTCGCGCGAGAACGGAATGCCAGTGGAGTTCGGAGCGACAAGCCAGACATGGCAAAAGGGGGGAAAGAAAAGAAGCTGCCACGCGACAAGTTCCCTGCGCCGCGTCCTCGGGGCAATACCAGAAAGGGAACGTGGCCTAGGGTGACAGTAGAGGGGGAAAGAATTCGATTGAACCGGTGGATCGTTGGTGAGCGAATGGAAATCACCCCTTTCTTATTTATGCATTAAACATGCCAATCGATGGACATCGATATTGTCGTTCGCGAGACGCGTTGCAGCTCGAAACGTAAACCCCGTTTTTCACCATGGTATTTCAAGTAGTTGCCAAACTCTCGAGAAACTCTAATATCCCTCGTCGCGAAAGATTAAAGATTCAACCGCCACTACCCTGTCGTCCCATCATCGTCTAGCCTATGGCTTTTCCCTATTCTTCTTCTTCTTACTCGCTACTTTCCACGGCCAAATCAGATTTCAGTTTCTTTCACGAGCAAATTGGAAGCTTGTCTCGATTTCCTTTTCAATCTCGTACAAATCTGATGTTTTAGAAATAATAGCGTACATCTGACACCTCTATCAATCGTTGTACGCGATCAGCTGGCAAATCTGATTCAACGCAAAATGTTACAATCGAGCGAGGCACGAGATGAAATCTATCCGTTCATAGAACGAATGCCCGCGACAGGCGAATGCGACACGTCTGCGTCCGTGGAACGGAGCGTTCTATTATCGGCCGGTGAAAAGTTATTTTTAACGTCGATTCTCTGAGAGAGACGCGGCGCAGAGCGCCACTGACCTCGCCAATGCCCGACTGCGGTTCACCGCGAAATTCATACCCTTTCGTTCCCTTCGGCTTCTTCCCTCCTCTCGCTCGTTTCCTTTTTCTTTTTCTTTTTTCGATCGCTTTTACTTCATCCCTCCCGAGGTCGTTTGGGACCCGAAACTATCTCTCGCTTCATCCGCCGTGCCGATAATACACTCATCCGTATGACGCGTGTGTAAAGAGGGCAAAAGCATGGAAATTGGATAACGATTAAACATGCTTGGGAACTTCTCTCGTAATCGCACACCATTATCCATGATAATGAGCTATGAAATTGCATATGATAGCCGTCGAAACGCTATTCGGTAAATTACATTTGTAATCAATGGTTAACGCTATCTAGGATCTCGACGAACAGCACGCACTGTATCAATTACCACGTAATTACCTTCAATCATATCGCCGCGCGAAAGGCGATGCTAAATCACGTGCGAGTGCAAGGAAACTCATCAAACGGTGATTCTTAGTAGGGAAAAGAAAATCAACGACAATCGTCGGAAAGGTGCGTAAATAATCGCGAGTAAATTAAGATACAGCAATTCCCAGGTCTTACTGTTTAGCTTAAGTAATTCAATGTAAACGAGTGTCATCTCAGTATGCATTGTTCTAACATCTCCATGCGAAAATGATACCTTTATGGCCTCGAATGAATTTTGCTCTCGCTCGTGATTTCCATTCGACGTAGACTCGTTAATGGTGGGAAGAGGTTTTTCTTCTAACAGCAGTAACTACGATCACTTCGTTTTATAATCTATAAACAATTGCCAGATATTCAAAGAATACGCTCCAACAAAATACTGATCGAAGCGTCTCTTTGTCGCTCTAACAAAATAGGAAACCCTTGGTTCCCAGCGTAATTCTCATCACCGTGGATCGATCGTTCCCACAACCCGATCGTGCCTCCGTCCCAAGCGTTCTTTAAACCCGGCGCAATTGGAGCACGCGGGAGACTTTCTCATTAGCCGTACCGAGCGTGCATTCGTGAGGGAAGCATGGTCCCCGCGTCGCGCCGCGGCCTGGTGCATGTACATGCAACCGCGTGCAATCCAAGGTGCTCATTGAAAAGTTTCTCGCGATGCAGTGCCTCGCGGCCAGATGCGACCCACCCTGCGCCGCGCAGCCGCGAGCCCGTGCGCCGATTCGAAAGATCCGTCAATACGAGCCGACGAGTCTGAAAAACCGCGGAGCCTCATTCATCGCGGCCGTAGACACAGGCTGCTCGATAATGAGGGCGAAGATGGCGGATCAGCTGCGGCCGCTGCAGGGGATGATAGGATGATAGGGGAGGACGGAACAGAACTGTTCTCATTTTTCTTTTCTTTCTCACCGCTGCTGGCGGGGTACGGATCGTAATTGTAACGGGGACCATTAAAAACGACGGAATTGTGCCCCCTCGCGAATATTAGGCTCGACCTCGTTCGTAGTCGCGATGGATGGTCGCAGCAGTGATAAAAGAGTGTATCTCGTACGTAGTAGTAGTAATCGTAGTAGTAGCAGCAGTCTCGTACGCGCGGTAGTAGTACGAACAGTAGTAGTAGTAGTAGTAGTAGTAGTAGTAGTAGTAGTAGTAGTAGTAGTAGTGGGTGGTGGTTGGTCGCAGCAGCAGCCGCGGTTGCAGCCGAAGTGCAGAATCGAGTGAGGAGGGCTGGTGGGAGGATTTCAGAAGGAGCGCGGGAGAGGCGTGCACAGGCGGGACACGCTGGGATGGATAGGAGAGGATGCCAGAGAGCGAGAGAGACGAGGTTCAGGCTCTCGGTCTGGTCGAGCTAGGTCGGGCTCCTCTGGTTGCAGCGCTCCGTAATGAATGGTGCATCGCGCGCGGGGCAACGCCCTGTGCCAGCCAGCTGACTGAAATGAACCGAATCGAACCGAGCCGAGCTGCACCGAGCTGCACCGAGCTTGAAAGTGCACGTCGTCGTGTACGCGACGAGCCTCACCGCGACCGCCCCCGCCACACCCCGATATATTCCACTTCCAACTTTCAAATTTCCTTCGATCCGACTAGACGAATTCTAATCACTTGGAGAGGCGATTGGCTGCCCCGCCCCCCCCTTTCTCCGTTGGATTTAGGGGTAGTTTCACTCCTGGCTGTACATATGTCTGACGCGTATTGATCTTTTTCAGCTACTTCGGCAATCTTGCATTTGAAATTCTCGATCGAAGCATTGGATTCTTTATTTAGTAGAAGAGACACACAAGAGGGGGTTGTTTCGTGATCTCTGATGAGGCTAATTGAGATAACGGCGTGAGGGCACAATCTTGTTGGGCCTGAAGGGCTAAAGGTCAACGATGCTTCTTTCGTTACTTGACAAACAAATGAGATGTTTAATGCAGGCGTTTGTACCCGAGGGTAGGATGCAAGCGTATTCCAGGTTCGGACAGTGCTGCATGAATGGAGTGACGGAGCTCGCGGTGACCCGTAACTATCGATCCCGTTATATTTTCGGAAGCTCGACGTCACTACGATCAAATACGTCGTATACTCGAAACGGGAGCACGCAAGGTTCACGGAGAAACGTGGACCCGGATAAATAGGATAAGCGTGTTCGAGAATTCGCGAACTCCACGAAGAAAGTCTGTCCTTCTCAGCAACGGCAGTCAGTCCATCCCCGATGAACTGTTCGCCCGACAATTCGACCCGGTTTCACGCTTGCACACAGCCAGACGGACGTGTGCACACGCCTCTCAATCTCTCTCTCTCTCTCTCTCTCTCTCTCTCTCTCTCTCTCTCTCTCTCTCTCTCTCTCTCTCTCCCTCTCTCCCTTTTCTCGATAAGGCTATGACTTCGATTCGCGAAACTGTGTCGACCGGTAAATGGGCCACGCGCAAAAGGCTCGGAGAACGAACCGCGATCCGGCAAAAGGTGGAACATTACACGCGTGAACTTGAATCCTTTCGTTTTGATCTCTCTAGGCTGAATAAGCAGCGGCGGAACTATCTTTTTGGCCTCGATCTTACCTCACTACGAAGAGCTTAAAGAACTTGGCATACAGGACTTTGTTACTGCTGCGCTGGATAGCTGGAGATGATGGTTTTTATTTGCTGTACATACCTGAAACAGAAGAAAGGAGAATGTGACACCGCGGTCCTCGTCAATTTATGGTATCGGGTTGTAACGTTAAAGATCAGGGTGAAAGATTAACTCGGCTATAGATAATCTTCCTATTTGTACGGTGTTAAAACGGGAACCCTTCTGTTAAACTTAGAACTAAGTCCGATTAGGGTGAGCCAGCCTTACACGCCGGTGGTTGGTTTAAAAATATTATTCCTCGGATAGCTATTTAATAAAACTGACCTCCTCTCGAACAGGCAGTATTATAAAATATATAAAACAGTTTCCGCATTAAAATTGCCAGCAATTTCCGCTGAAGCGATAATCATAGTCTGGCATAATTAGACATTTAATCCTCTCCCCTGTTAACTATCAACGTTATCCACAAAATTCCTTCTTATCCAGCGACCGATAGATATTCTCCCCCGATTCAATAATATTCCAATAAATAATGCCACGTGAAACGTCCGCTTTACGAAAGCTGCGACCATTTACGAGCACGGTATATAAAATCTTACAACCCAGGGAAAGACGAGCTCGAAACCGGATAAAATCCTGAACAGCGAGATAATACGCAGGAGGGAAGTACGCCCTCGCCAGTAAGGTTGGACCGGGCCGTGGCAACGAACCCCGCTCACGTTGGAGGCCAGTTGATGCGAACCCTGTAATACGCGCAGCCTCCGCCGGAAGGGGGTTACTTGGTTTCGGTATGTACTTGCCAGGGCGAGCCGCAGCAGCCCGCTGCCGCTGCTGCAGCCGATACGGGATGGGCGAAGGCGACGTGCTTGACGTCACGCCCTGCTCGGTTACAGCAGCGCTGTGGAGTACCAAGAGGAAACCGTGAACCGGCCCGATTAGAGGAGAAATGGCCAACTGCGCGGAGGGTGGGAACGGCGGCAGGTATATTACGGGGACGAGTATAAAAAAAAAACAATGGGGTGAGAGATCTGAGGGAACGCGAGGATCGGGTGGGGTACGGTGGGATGAAAGGATCCTTGGAAAAACCGTAAGGAATGACAAAAACGAGATTGCGACTATGCAACGCGAGAATATAGTGCAGGGGAAGTGATGGGAAATAGTTGCGAGCGCAGGGATTCGATGGAAAACAAGTGCAGCCACGAGGAGACAACGACAAGCGAAATAATGAAGTATCGATAACGATAAGAATCGGGAATGGAAGGGCGAGAAAAGAAAAGCGGAGATGCAGAGAGAAGGAAACGGTAGAGGGAACGGTACAGGAGCGAAAAGGGGATGAGAGTAGCGTGAGAGTACGAGGAAGCAGGAAGGGTTGGCTAAGGGGACGGGGAGGGTTGGGAGAGAGAGAGGAATGGGCGCGTAGCAGAAAGGAGCGTCGCCCGGACGAGTGGCGTATCGAGCGACGCGGCGTCCGCCGTCGGGACGCCGACCCACGCAAACCGTGACGTCACGCGACGCGTCAGCTGCTGCTTCCGCGCAGAGCAAACCGTGAGCCCCGGCTTCGCAGACCCCACCGGGTCTTCCCGGATTTTCCTCATTCTGTTCCAACGGGCGAAAACGTGCTCGCCACATGCGCTCGTTTATATACGCGCGCGAACTCTACGCGACCGACATGCATTTTTTCGTCTCCCCTTCGTTCACGCTGAACGGCGGACTCGCTTTTCACCGGTTTCGAGCGTTTTTACATTTCATTAAAAATCTGCCGCTTAACCGGTATGACTTCGTCCTTCGAGAAAGCGGAACGAAATTGGCCGCGACGCAGAACTTGGAAAAGTAAAAACTGCTCTCAAACGAATTTTCCCTTGAAAGTAGAATAATTTATGCATGAAACTTTTGGCGGCCGGCTTTTCGTATTTTTGGCACTGACGTATGATGATCAAGTATGCATAACGATAAAAAGTTTACGAGTTTCCTTTCTTTTTTTAAATGTAATTTATATGTAAAATACGTATCGACGTTTAATTAAAGCTTCAGAGAAGCCGGATTAAGGATATCAATTTTATCCACTTTGGTATCACTGTAGAGTTTGGTCGGAAAGGCTTGCTTTATTCAGCATCGTTTAGCGATTCGCTTCGAAACTGGTTTGCATTAAACGTAAAATAATGTGTTCGACGCTTCATGGATATTTTGAAGCATCGGTTCGTTTCATGGAAATTCCGATGCATTACTAAACATATTTGAGCGTAGTAAAAAAAAAAGAACATGTTGGATGACCAATGATCTTCCCGTCATGAATCATTCAGTTTACTCGACCGGCACTTTAATCTGAATAACAAAAAAAAAGCTGCTATTTGTCGGCGAGTTTTTACTAATTTAGATTTATGTAATACGAAAATTAATGGAAACGCGTGTACCTAATTGGCTAACAATATGCATTCGCTTGATATATTCCCAGGAAATTTCTTTCAACCAACGGAAATCAGAAATTGTTGCATACTCATTCAGCTTCAGTTAGTCATACGTGGAGTATAAATACGTATCCCAATACCAGAGAACTTAAATTCCGTACCAATAATAAAACGAACAATATAATCCTCGTCTGCAATTAATTTCCCTATATTATCTAAAATGAAAAATAACGTGACGAAAGAATGTTCTCGATACCAGATGAGTTTCTGGTTTGCAAACGAAGTAATCGCCAAAGCACGCGCAGCATCCTTGCAACAACAGGATCATTTCGTCGGCCGGATTCCACGCGCGGAAGGACTAGTCTCGTCCCGATATCAATCGCGCGTATTCGCACCGCGATACACATATTTACCGCACGCGTCGTCCCGCCGTTTCGGTCGGCGTAGGAACGCGTCTAGCACGACCCCGGAAGCGGAGTGCCGCGCGACCAGTGCATAGAATGAAAAGCGGACACGCGGTCGGGGATCGGCGGAGGAACGGGGAGGGAAGGAGAAAAGTCATTGTCTATGAATTCCTGGCGGCCTTCCGCCTGGGCGTATCCTCCGCGACCGGATCGACTGCCTACGGGCAGCAGAGCATGCGTCTATCCGGCGTGAGGCTACTTTCACGTACGACGACCGACGCGTGCAACGACTCTGAGATTCCAATCTCTGCTCGAGAAAAAAAAAAGGCCGCCCACGTGTCACCGAACGTCACTCTTGTACGATTCGAAGCTCGACTCGCGGAGCCCGCGCCTCCGCCGCGCCGCTATCATCCCGAACGACGCACGCACATGGGTGAGCGCACAATCGGCGACCTTGAATGCAACCGGATGAAAGATCGCGGCTAAATGTATCAAACGAGTACATATATGCCCTCACCCATTGCCTCGGATTATCGTATCGCGTATGGACTTCTTTGGCCTCCCGGAAAAAGGCTGATCCTGCTAGCTTAGGGTTCGGTAGCTTCGCGTTGGGGCGCAACGATTTGGGAACAGAAGCTGGAGAACTTGCAAGCAGCATCGTGAAATTAATCATTTGGCATGCGGATAGTATACGAGCAATGGAAAATAATTCAGAAGGAGGAGGCTCCCCTTTCTTGGAACAATTCCATCAGATCGTCGACTATGGGCGAAAGCTGTACTGCACCATCCCAAGGCAACACATAGTTTGCATATCGTAATGAATAGCTCTCCAAGTATTTCCTGGCGATAATCAACCCAGGATCAACGTAATCCAACGGAAGACTGAAGGAAGAAGAACTCGCAAGGGTAGTTGTAACTTAACGCGCCCGTCATCCTCACGATGGGCAAAGTACACGCAAACAAATTGGCTTTCGATCGGTGATCTGAACCGAGGCATGTTCGGAGCGGCGTTGGCGCGCAACAAACACGATTCGCAAAGAGGAGAGGACGCGCAGACTCTCGGGGCCCCTCTAACGAACAGAGAGACCAGGGCGGACAGCAGTAGTCCGGTTCGCCAAGTACGCCAATTGGCTAACGCGATAAACGTGTAGAATAAAACGAATTGATCGTACGATAGGTTAGGAGCTTCAGCCGGGTCAGAGTCGGAGCGTGTCTCTCTGTTCGGCTTCCTGTGACGCATCCGATTGAACGAGCGAAAGAGGAATGAGACGCAGTATGCAACCGGCCTCGCCTGGTACCACCAGACACTGACGCGCGCCTCTCTTCGCATGTTTCTCGCGACCCCGTCGAAGTGGCTCGCTGCCACGTGGGTGGCGCGTATATGCAGAGGAACCCCATGACGAAACCCATTATCGGCGATCGATCGAATGATTCATCGTCGCACCACTGAACCACCTTTTCCGCTTCCTGATTTTAACTGTAATTAGAACGACAGCGCTGGTACACCCGCTAGGTAGGTAGGCACACACGATCCTGTTTGCGGCCACAAAAGAGGGACACGAGCTGGAGGCACGCATCCCCCACCCTTCTGTGCGCCCTGTGTTCTCTCTGTGATCTACCATCGTGGTAAGTACCGTGCTAATGGGACATCGGAGGATCTTTGAAAAGTACACATGGCTTACGTTGCACTGATTTCCCTGGTAATTATTTACAAGTTCGCCCATCTCCACGATACTGACGACTTTGAAATACGCTGCGGAGCTTCTAAATAATTACCATTTTTCTTACCATTAATGACAGACTGCCGCGTGTAATTCACACGTTTCATCCATCACGTATCTCGCGCAGCTGAATATCCATCTCGACCTCGGGGAAACGAACTACGACCTCAACCCCAAGGTCGGCGTCCATCAACGAACCGATTCACGGCCATACGCTAAAGACCTGCCCCACTTTCGTACCTCGTAAAAAGCTGCGCGGGCGGCGACGTCTGACAAGAACTATCGGTACGAGTATCGCGCCGCGTGGCAATCATCGTCCGAGACGGGCCAAGAAGACTCGGTGAGCTCGGGGAGTAAATCGCGCTAGATCCGTGTCGCGAAAGCTCGGCGTTGCGGAAGGTCGACGACCCTCTTCGACTTACTCCAGTGACCAGAGCGGCGGTGATTGCGATGGCAGCGAGAGGCGCGTGCAGAGACAGGGCAGCGAAGGAAAGTCGAGCGTGCGGATAATAGCGAGGATCCCGTGCCACAGACTTCTTTCTCTACTATTCCCTCTGTTGCGTCGTTCGATCGTGGCAAGGTAGTCGGCCGCGTCGCGGCGAGGCTCTCCAGCCTGTCCCTCGTAATAGACGCTCAAGGGTTTACGCCTCGTCGAGCGATACCGCGGATCGATCCAAGGAGACGCGACTCCCTCGCAGCGCGTGCCGTCGTTCCCTTGTCGAAACCAGGAGGCGAGATTGTCGGCGCGGTATCGCGAAACCGGGACACGCTAGCCGCGACTGGGAAGAAGATGCGGCAGCTGCTATCAATAGATCGTCGAACGTGAAAGAACGCCGGGGACAGGCATGGAAGATCTATGAATCGATCCCGTCGGTTTCATAAGCGAACCGGGGAAACGATTGGCCGAGGAACGCGAGGACAACTGAAAAGTTATCAAAGCGGACTTCAGTTTGAACAGCGTGCGATAAAACGCACGGGCCTTCAAGTTATTTGAATCTCAAGCTTGTCCCGATTACGATACGCTCGCCGTTTGTCAATTAACAGACGTGCAACTATCAAACGTATCCATCAACCGAGACATTTTTAATAATTCCTATCGATCGATCGCTAGGTACAGTCCGTCCGCAGATGCCTGTTGGTAAGTATAAATAAATCGGCCTTGGCTAAGTCGAGGATATAATACCAGTTCCCGAGCGAGGAAAAATTCAGAGTGCATTACACTCCCGGCGAGATCCCGCGGGAGGAAAAGGGCTCGAGAGGACGACGGTCGTTGATCAATGTCAACCAGCGTGTACGCTGGGATCTGCAAACGCTTCGGGGGTCACGATATCCAGCGAATCTAATCACGGACTTGACTCGATAGGATACGGAAGGTAGCTTCCGGTTAAGCTGGCCGTTTCGACGACTGTCCACGTGCGTACAGGATTCGTTAGTTGCAACTAGGAAAAATTCGCTGCGGAAATATCTGCCAAACGGACGACCAGCCGATGATCCTTATTAAACATTCATTATCGAAACCAACGAGCAGTTACTACGAGCGAAGCAACAAAACAACTGAATTTTGTCGGATCGGCAAGAGATTATATTGCGATTGCAAAAGATATTATTACAAGGATCGTCCATAATAATTCATCCGATAAGAGATAATTTCTCGTTCTTATTGATAACAGATGAAGGATCTTGACCTTCCGCCAGCGTGACGAAAATTATCGAGAAATTCGACTGCCGCACCTCCTCGATGATTTATATATTATCGTACCGATGCAACAGTACATGCGAGTTTCGCTGTATTCTGTATGAATGGTGTTTGATTACCGCAAGAAGCCGTGGCGCCTCGAGACTTCTCGCGGACGGTTGTCACGGAGAAAATCGTCGAGACGTAAGGAATTATTAAACCGTGAGATCGCTGGCCACGCTCGTGATCGATCGTCCATTTAGTTTGCCGTGTAACGAGGTACTGTATTTTATTTATACAATGCGACGTTGATCTTCGGAGACATTGTGCGATTAATATTTAAGAAATAAACTCTATGCGCCTCTCAAAAACTCGATGAAAAATATTTTTCCCCACTCCTAAAGTTTACTCTACAAACTATAAAGTCTACTGTTTAAAAAATGATAAATGACAGGGTTCAATTTCTTATGTACTTCTCTCATTCTGACTTATCTTTCACTTGCTATCCATAATTTATCGAATGGAGAACTAAATTCTGCAGGTTCTGAGCGTTTATATTTTTGTTACAATGATACTTAAGTATGATTGTTTTGTGTCTCGTTCTTCCAGGGTGAAAGAGCAATGCGACGATAAAAATTACGATACCGCAGCCTTGCAGCTTGCAATATGTTCTCGGAAAAGGTCGGAACCTTCGCGGGGACAATTATAAAAGAAGAAATAAAGAAAAAAAAATAAAAGTAAAAAGCTAACTAGTTCTCCTTCTTGTACGCAGCGACACAAAAAGCGGCAAGGACGATGTCTTTGATTCTCGCGCTGAATGCAAATACGCTGGCCAATCATTCGAAAATGCGCTTGTCCCGCGCCGCGGGAATATTAATGAAACGCACGGATATCGTATACGTGTTCAGAAAAACACGACTGCCAGTTCCTTTCCCGGGAAAGCAGACTATTAAGTGCACCTTTGCGCTGTAACTGAGACTGAAATCGCGAGATTGAGCGAAGGAAAATTAAAGTGAAACTGGTTGTACGAGGAAGGGAACACGTTCAGCTTAATCGCGAGAAATTGTTTACATCTTGTGTGGGAATTTCTTTTTATTAAATGTGTATGTTTCAATGAGATGCTTAGGGAATGCATAGGAATTGATTGATTAATAAAATAAAAAGAGTATTTGAAGAAAAAGGAAGACGAAGACAAACGAAGATCGACTTGAGTGGTCCCGGATTCGAAACCTTGACTAATTCGAAATAATTTCGACGCAAGTGATTATCCTTGAAAATGAAATCTGCGACACAGATCGCGCCAGGCGGAAAATACATAATTGCAATGAACGATTTGTCTTCGGCTCTCTCGGCCGCGCAAACGGGTCGACGTAATATCCTGAAGAAGGCGATCCGCAGCGGTATTCACTCCTCGAGAAGCATCAATCGGGGATCTTCTCGGAGAAAAGCGAAAATAGTAGAATGGCCGGCGTAATTCCAGGGAAATAGAAATCCTTTCGCCGGCGTCTTAAACCGCCATCGGTCGCGGTCGATGGCAGCGGAAAAACGGCGCCCGCCGCGAGTGAAACTGCATTCTTGTCAAGTACGTTCGCAGCGATCGTAACTGATCATTATTCCGCGCAAGGTGAACCAGAACACGCTTTCCCAGGAAACTGTGTTCGTCCCATCGAGGCTCGATGATTCGTCAATTCGAGCGATAAGTGGCAATAATTTATAGCGGAGTTACGGTTTCATCGGGAAGAATTTTCGAGGAGAATCATGCATCGGTAAAGCTTAATCACAGCTACACCTGCGCATTCATTAATTAGTTCGGTCAATGATATATCGATCACAAACGATGTACACTATAGTGGTTTCCTACCCGTTTCTACGTCTTCATCGACCGAACGAATTTTATACGATCTTCGTGACAAATGAACCGACGTAGGCATACAGAGCGAGGCGCAGTTTTCCGTAAAAAGGTGATCCTACAAGTTCCTCGGAAAAGTGCGCATCGGCCGTACGTCGGAAAAGCTAATTGGCCGCCCGACGAGGAGCGGATATATTTTTATCCGCCTGAAGTGCGACGAGCGATCCTTGCTGTTACCTCCGCGTTTTCTCCGTGGACCGCTGCACGCTCGCACCCCCTATAGAACAGAAGATCCTAAGTCTAAAATCGTAGTCGGCAGTCTTTCACTAGACTTCCACTGGAGAGTGCTCGTTGAAATAAGGCGAGAAGCAACGCAATGTTGCTTACTGTGCGGCGTACGTACTTTGCAATTAGATTCATCGTGAAGGAGCGTGTCTATGAATAGGGAAGATAAAGAGACGAAGGGTAAAGAAGGGTAAAGAAGAAGATAAGATGGATAAGAACGGTGTAAAGTGTTGCAGGGGGAATAGCCAAGGTTCACAGGAAAGGTATGCGGATCTGTAAAGCCGATATAGACGCAAACGAGCGACGCGAGTCTTTCGACGGAGTGCATTATTCGCACGGGACGGAGACATGCCTCTGGACACTGGAGCGCCGGATCACCGTGTGAAATGAATGAATTCTCGGAAGAATATTTTCAGTCGCCAGATCTCACTTTTACCAGCGGTCGTAATGAACAATGTTTTTCGCCCAGAATTAAAGCTTCGAAACTTTCAACATTTATCCAGACGAATCATTTTCCTAAGACTGTTTCGCAAAGCATTAAAGAACGTTCGCTATTTCTCCAAATTCTGCATCGCTCGCGAAAGCTTAACGAGAAGTCTAATCGATAAAAGACTACTCCAGAAACATAGCTACTCGCGTCAGACATTTCCGCCATCACCTTCGGACCGTCAGCGATAATATATTTACGCTTTGTCTACTTTGTTCTAAGCCTGACCGGGACTCGACGAGACACGGATCACTGGAGCCGAACGCGAGAACCGACTTCGTAGACAGCGTCGGCAGAACGAGAATTAACATCGGCAAAACGAAGTGCCGGTCTAATTGTTTCAATTATGCTCGACGCGAGCAGCCACCATGTGCCTGGGACGAAATCACGCTGATCTGCTTAGCTGACAGCGTGATTGTTGGGAAACATCCGGAATCACGACATCGCGTCGTTAAACACGAAATCTGGTTGAATAAGTTCTCCCTATACCATGCATCGTGGTACTATAGATTTTAGAAATCGTATGATTTCTGGAAAGCGTAGAATCGATCATTAATAACGTGCCCGTGGATTATCTATTCCTAGGCTGTTGCCTCTAAATTATAAGTATAGGAAGGAACTACATTGGGCGAAAGCTTTTCCTTTTGTTACTGCCAACGAAACGAAATTTGTATAAATAGGGGGAAGTCGATGGTTTACACTATGTCGTAAATTTTCTCGGGTGAAATATTAGATGCTTGAAGAATAAAATAATTAAAATGCAATATTCTGTATCGTATATACATAATCCCTCTTCCATACACCGCATACGTAAAAAAGAAAGACGAGTAAGACATGGGAAGAATCATATGCATCCTCGTCCTTAACGCGACAAAGCGAATGGGGTTACTAAAGAAAGCCTCTCCGTCCCAGCGGTAATGGGACATTTCCCGCGACGGCTATTGGAAACCTGAAGAGAATTTCCACCATAAGATCGATGGAGCGTGAATAAAGAGTGGATACATTGTGCAAAAGTACACAGACGTCGCAACGGGGAACGCGGACCGGCCTAGGCTCTCGATTCTTAGCGCTCGCGTGAGCATGACCTGCGCAACACTCCTCTGGAATTCCATGGCTAGTTCTTTCCGCGCGTCGACACACCGGACTGCAAATGCTTTTGCTCCGCGGACAGAGAATAAATATCGCTTGCGTATCGCGCAACAAGCGTGCTCGGGAAGAAAAAAAAAAAGAAGCGCAACGCGAAGTCCCCGTTTCTACCACCGATGTGTCTCTCTCTCTCTCGATCGCCGTTGCATCACTCGCGATGCATCGGGTCACTCGCGACATCCAGTCGATTCTGTTCCCCGGGAATTAATTTCGTCATTGCTATCAACTACTGACACGATGCTCTCTCCTTTTCTTCTTCTTAATCAACGTGTCAGGTTAAGGGTAAAGAATTTCTGTTAATACAATCACGAACTCTTCGATTTACGATACACGAAATGAATTATTAGTATAACGCGAGCAGCAATTGCACGCGTATAAAAATAACGGAATGCAATAATTACCGTTTCACGGTATTCGGTTCTGCATAAAATGATCAAGCGAAACAATAGGATGAATATGAAACAGAGTCTAACGCTGCGGGTTTCAAAAGCACTGCTCGTTAAACGGGAGGGAAAGAAGCGTGTCTTCTAATAGATAACAGCGAAACGAAGAGACGTTACATCGACGAGCGGTCCCCGATAACGAAGGGAAATTCGTTACCACTATTTATTATCATCGCAATTGGCGCGATCGGTGAATGAACGCACGGCGACGGCATAGGATTGATGCGAGCAAAAAACTGTTCACGCGAGAACAGATTGCCAAGCCGTTGCGTTACTTGTGGCGCCTGTAAATTATGGAGCCGGGTGATACAGAGCGAGTATTTTCCATCGCGCGCCACGCCTCGGTGTCGTTGCTCTTTTTCTCTTTAAATAAATATCGTGACGTCTGTACGTGTGCGCGACCGATGAATTAACAAAAGGAATTCCATCGTGCGACCGTGTCGAACAAAAACGAAATTGTAAAAAAGAAACGGATGAAAGGATACCGCGCGCGCGTGTGTGTGTGTTGAAGATACATACGGTGCTGCACGTTGCACAATGCAAGTGCAGACGAGAGTTCAAACATACGCTGATGATAATGATGTCACCGCTGCTGGAATTCCATTCAGCGGCACGTGAAATAATATCTCATTGTAATAAGTAAAGCGTATGACCGATAGCTACACGTAACTTATTTGTCAATTATTTCTTCTTTGCCAGCGATTCATTTGCAAACGGATCTTCTATGCGTTTTTCATTATTCATCGTGCTATTAATCAACGAATAACTTACCATTGTGTCCTTCATTTTTTAAAGATATCAAAAACACTCGTGATACGTAATTACAATACGAGCGACGAAGTAATCTGATGACGAGGTTTGCGGAGTAATCTCTACTTTATACGTGTATCAATGTAGCGAAACTTTCTTTCTTTCTTTTTACACGAAGGAACAGTGTTCCCATCAGTATCGCGTCCAATTAACAGGTGGAACTTGCGGGGCAAGGAGAAGAAAGCACGGGAGAGCATGTGCTACGAAACGACACAATATGCCATAAATAGAGGCCTCTTCGTTAATTGGCGATCCAGCGAGAAAGCGAATGCCGTAACAGAATTATCTAGTAATTGTGAAACCTCGACGACACGGTGAAATTGTTCGAAAGGCTGTCGCTCGAGAACCGGTCAAACGAATCCCCCCCCGGGTCTATCGAGCGAATAAACGGATGCTTTCGTTTCGCGCGCGACACCGATAGGCGTATATTCCGATCGCGGCGATCGGCTCGCAGTTATTATAAAATAAATATCGCGTCGAAAGCATTTATCATGGCCGACCGATAAATATTGCCCGGCCGCTCGTTTTAACGAACAGCCGCCCCGAGCAAGAATTTAACAACTTCCTGTGCACGCTTTCTAGCGGGCAGCGTACCCGCGACAGTCCCTATTTTCCGTGAAATATATGTCAACGGGTAATCCGTATTCTTCTCCGTCGCTGCAAGACGTGGGCTGTCCATTTCCGTAGCCGGTTAAAGAATTCTCGCAACGACTCCGAGCTGTGATATATAAGCATACCAAAAATAAAGAAAAAGGAGTTCTCCCGTCCTATCGCGACGAAGGAAACTTTGCGGACCGAATGATTCGCGGCCCGGCAAGACGTTCGCCCGAACGGCAACGGCCTAGGCGAATAATTACCCTCACTCGGCATCCGCAAAGCGGAACACACGGGAAGAGTCAATGAAGTTCGTTAAACGAAGTATTGTCGGCCGACGAGGAGACTGCACACACGGTGCCCGTTCCGTCGGCGGAGTTTCGCGAAACGGGACGCTCTCTTTTCGATAACGAGCAACGTCCTGCCATGGAGAAACCGTGCCCGGTATGCATAACGTCTACGACCGTTGAATCCGTAGCGGCGGGACACGCTTCGCGCACTAACGCGCGTACACTCTCGAAGGGACGGGAGCGTTACCCAAAGGGAACTACCGACACGGGCGAATTTGATTTCCCGAGCTTCCGGTGTTTTATCGCCCCGATCCTTCGGTGGCGTTCCTCTCGCGCGCGTTAGCAATGGAAAATCGCGCACAGCCCGCCGCCGAAATTGGATAACGGCCAGGGGAGGTCGGGTTAAAGACAAAGTTACGAGTGCCGCGGACCATTATTTTCCAAGCGTGAAATCGTCCCCCGCCGCTCGGCTTATCGATATTCTCCCCCCCCCCTTGCGTCTGATACTCGTCCAAATCGCCGATTTGTCGCAACAAGACGGGGAATACTTTTTCCTTTTAGAGGACAGGGTTCTTCTACTTCCGCGTTTCTCTTACTTTTCAATCAAATTGGCGTTATCTTTATTATATTAATTTTTAATATAATACAGAAGAATTACTCATTGTAATCGTTCGATTATATGAGCGATCGATAGAAGCGCGTTCGCACATTGGATTCATCGTGTCGTCTTGATAACTTTCGTAATGAAATAAATCTGAATGAGATTAACCGGCGAGAATATGTGGAGCCAATGCACCGAGCTACACGAATAATAATACCTTCAACGTGCGGATAGAAATCAATGAAACGGAAATCAAGAGACGAGGAACAATGAGAGTGTAAAAGTCCGAAGGGTCGACGAGCTTCGGTCGTCCATCAATTTGATCGCGGAAACTAATGCAGCTTTATCGTCGATTCCGGTTACGTCGTTTCTCGAATCGCCGAGTCGTATCACTGCGAGGAGCGTGAGTCAGGCATAAATCAACCCTCGTCGACGAACCCGTGCGGACCTTCGTCTCGATCGAACTACCCTAATTCGACGTTGGGACTTTACCGATGCAATTTTTTGTTCAGATCTACAACCGTTCTACATCCACTGCATTCTACTGCACTTTGCTTCATTCTTTAAACAGTTTGATATTTACAACAGTTCAATCTTTCGAAATATTAACACCGTCCCCTTTTCACGTTAAAACATTCCCATCCGGCTGGCGATAAGCGTAGATCGCAATATCACGCTTCGCGCTACTTCAAAAGCCTGGACGCATATCACCGCATTTTGATTTTGTAACAAAATTCCGCAACTGCTGCCGCCGGATACAAATCAACTATACACGGACACGCTGCTCCAACGATGAGTTTATTCGTAAATCTGCCTGAGTTTACTCGAAAAATGAAACCCATTTAACAGAACATGTTACTCAAAAAAAAAAAAACCGCTAATTAATCTACACTTCTCGTCAATTCCATAATTCGCGCTTCTATAAACACTGGAATGTTGAAACGCGCTGCTGGGAAGCAGAAAGAAGCAAATAGATGAATCTTTTCGTTCAGTATTCAAAACATAATTAAAATAATGTGAAACGGCGCAAGCGTGGCATAAAATAAAGCAGCGGCACAGGGAAAAGAGAATCAAGACTCGCGGAAGCAAAGGGTTCACAGATGTCCGAAACTCGAGCATGACCACGCTTCACCAATTTCCGTGTAAGAAAGCGGTTGTATAAAAAGGAAAGCTCGTGAAAAAAATTCGCACGCGTAGCGCGGATCAACGATCGGCGAGAGAGAAGAAACATCGTCGTCGCGGAAGTCCGCGAGAGATTCGCAGGTACGGCGAAAAGCATCGAGCCGGCTCGCACCCGTCGAGTATCCCGTGAATTTTAGCACCTTTTTATCGTTCCCTCGGCAAACACTTTTCCCTCCGTCTTCGGTTATCGAGGACAGTTCCGCTTACCGTCTCCTATTCGCTTCACTTAGCGCCGCCGCGTACTTGCCGACCGTTTAACGCCAGATAGAAACGCTCGGGAACGGCTGGGTCGTTAATGAGACACCTGCGATCGCGTCACGGAGAAGAAATGACGGATGACTGCGAGAACTGTTGTATTGTCTTCGTTCTTGTGTCGAACGGAACATCGGAGAATGAAATTTTCTTAGCAGTCCTATCTCTCAAACAAAAATTCGACGGGGTGCAGCTCCCATAAAAATAAGTAGAATACAATAAATTTGTTGAAAGAAATCCACTACCCGATACACATACAATTAACGGTGTCCAACGCCTCGAAAGGGAGAATATTAAATGATAATATTCGCATACGATTCCTCCAGTGCATCGTTCGAAAACTGATAATGAAAAATCTATGTTTGGTTGGGTAAATCAAATTCCGCAAAGAGAATTAACGGTGTCCAACGCCTCGAAAGGGAGAATATTAAATAACATTCGCATACAATTCCTGAAGTGCATCGTTCGAAAACTGATAATGAAAAATCTATGTTTGGTCGGGTAAATAAAATTCCGCAAAGAGAATAAACGGTGTCGAACGCCTCGAAAGGGAGAATATTAAATAATATTCGCATACAATTCCTGAAGTGCATCGTTCGAAAACTGATAATGAAAAATCTATGTTTGGTTGGGTAAATAAAATTCCGCAAAGAGAATTAACGGTGCCCAACGCCTCGAAAGGGAAAATATTAAATAATATTCGCATACGATTCCTCAAGTGCGTCGTTCGAAAACCCCTATTGAAAAATCCACGTTTGGCTGGGTAAATAAAATTCCGTAAAGAGTGGACGGAGCAAAGGATACATTATAAACCCCGCATAAGTCCGGCAATTTTCGCCTTCTCGAGGGGCGAAATTTACGAGGACCACCTGGGCCGACCGAATACCGGCCGTGTGACGCGGCCCCTCGATAATGGTCCACGGGTGGAAATATCGAGGGATGGCCGATGCACGGCAGGTGCACAACCATTCTCGGGCCGGGCGCATCATATCACGGGACGGGGCGGAGAACGTCAATGGGAAACGTGCGTGCCGCTTAAAAAAAAAAAAAATAAATAAAAAAGAGGGAGGAAGGGAAAAGGCGATCGCGCGGCGCGGTTTTCGAGGCCTCGCGCGCGCGTTGCAGCGGCACAGCATTCAAGGAACGACGGACCCGCTTACCTTGGCGAGGTCCTTCCACTCGTGCCACCTCTGGAATGCAACGACGAGGCCTACACTGGTCCGAAGAAAAAGAAGCGGCAGAAGAACGAGCAGAAGAAGAAGAGGAGGAGGAGGAGGAGGAAGAAAAGTAATAAGACGAACAGAGCGATTACGGGGAACGAAGAGACCCAGAGGTGGTCCAGCGGCGCAGGAATTGCGTAGAAGCAGATCGCGAGAGGAGGAAGCGAACGTTCGATAACGGGAGGATCCCGCACGGTCAGGGGCACGGAGTGGACGATGGTGAGAAATGAACGAGAAAATTGGGTTAACTCTCTTTTTTCTTCTCTTGGTCGTCGAAGGGGAAAAGATGACTTTTAAATATCGACCACGGATCGGAGGAAGTGATTAAGACGAAAGAAATGAACAAAACACGGTGAACATTAATATTCCGTGGGAAGATATGAATTGTATTGCTAATAATAGTACTCGTAGAATGAAATAAACACTTGCAGCATCAGCCAAGGATGAACGCTTGTACAGATTTAGAATTTGATTTGCTGGATGGTCTCTCTTTAGCCGCTCGTCGAGATGCGACGAATAGCAACAAATTCAAACAGGAACACTTTGGTACCGGTGAAAGTCTACGAAGGCGGCGATTTCGGCCCTTCCCCGTATACCACCTTTTACCTAACGTTCCTAAATTTTAGCGGAGACACGTTCTTTCGTACCATTACACGTGGTGTGGAGTCAGAACTACATTCGGAACCAAGAGGCCTACTTGCCTTGGTATAAAATGCAAATTGCACGCAAGCTTGAGGAAAGTCGGTCCAATTACGCAGATCCCGCTGCAATCGTACGCGGAACAGAGAGAAGGCTCGAAAGAGTTCAGAGATAACACGGTTTTCTTTATAACTATAACGATTTTTAATCAAATCCTTCAGCCATAAATGTATCGGGCCAATCATGAGATTCCCTAATTCTTCGCAGAAGATTCAATTTACAGAAACAACGGAATAAATGTAACCGTACTTGAAATTGATCGATCGCGACAGAAAAAAAGAAAGAAACAAAATACCCAGGGATCCAAACAAATCACTTGACTAATTTTCAAGTAAGCAACGCGTGATTACGTCGGCGCGCAATCATTCTGAATTCTTCGCGCAAGAATACCTCTGCACGCTTGAAAGGAAAAAAGATTCTGTACGCCTTCTTGAGGCTGGCTTCCGACGCTTACCGATAATCGATCGAAAGATTATAGTCGGCTTACTCGCGAGTCATATGGGAACGATACGCGCGGCTTACGTAACTAACGTACGTACGTGTGCGCGCCGCGCTACAAAAGAGAGCCCCGCTGTGGTCAATCATCGGGCAGGTAATGATATATTTATCGGAAGCATTCGACTACGCGAATTTACATATAAATTCAACTACGCAATATTCCTGACACGACGACGACGGCAACGACGTGGACGGGCGAAATTACATTTGCGCGGATATACAGTGTCTACAGATACAGCGGACTCGATTGAAAGTTATGATAGTCACTATGGATGTTTAGGAAAGAAACATTTTGTTCTTTTTGTTTCAGTTAAATTGCCGCTAATGTAGGTGGCTCATTATTTTCATACAAATCGGTCATGAAAATCTGAACTCGAAACGGCTGGTTTCGAGTAACCGTCGAATAGGGGATGAAAGTGACGGACGTTAACTCGCGTTTACGTAACTGGAGAGAGCTACCCCTAAACTCTGCGATACACTTTGTCGCAGCGATTGGACCTACAGTCTACGTGGCGAAGTAATTGCAAATACGTTTTAGGAAAGTTTCTAGATTTCAAAGGATAAAACAAGAGTGAGTGATACTTAAATGATGTCGCGTCTAATGTATACCGTGAGGGTGTTAAAATCTAACACTGCAATCTCCTCGCAGAATACAAATAAAATAAGGACAACGTAGGCGCGTTTAATTATCAATGTGATACGCGCTTGACGGGATTCATTAGTAGCGGATTGGTGGACACCAATAAAAAACGTCTGCTAAAAGAGAATCCGCTCACCCAAAGCGATATTTGAGTAGATACGAATGCGTTTCGAATGCGAAGCACCAGAGAGAACGCAATGCTGACCGCGCGCAGGCAGGTACGTAAACTCTTATATGTAAATAATTCTCTGGCCATTCCCGGCGCAATTGAGATATCACGGTGACATAACAATGCGATGCGTGCGTACGCAAGCGCAGCTGGCACGAATTATCGCGAATCTCGTTCGCATTTGGAGGCACATGCGTTTAGCGATATCGCTGCCCACCGCGGCTCGTTATCATTCCTGTCCCTGGCGACTGCGCCTCTGCGCGGCTTCGGGGTGAAAGGACGAGGGTCGAACGGCCAACGAATTCGACGCCAGGTCGCGTAACGTAGGTGTGTTAAAACGCGTCAGTACGCGTTCCGCGTACTCGCAGGCCGAGTCGCGTCTCCTGTTATCGATAAGATATCAGCGAGCAGGCCGATGAAACTCGAGAGCACAACGCATACGTTACGCGGCCGTTTCGCGAACGATAACGACTCCCTCCTATCTGGTTACCTGGAACCCATGGCTCCGCGGAGGGGGCAAGCTATGAGCGGAGATAACGAACTGATGAATTAAGATCCATTTGTAAATAGAAACGTGCACGTACGTACGTTCGCAACGCTGTGAACCGTTGGATTGATCACGAGACGCTACCAATAGCCGTTCATTTTTACCAACGACTCTTCATCAAACATTGATACGGCCTGAGAAGAGCGACGAAGGTATCTTCGCATTCGTCGATAATGCTTGATTACGAAGTGAGCTCTGTAATTGATCGACTCATTAGGAAAGCGTTGAAGGGTAGAATAAATTGATGCATGCAAAAGATCTCATGGAACGATGAAAAAAGCAATCTTCGTTTTGCAAGTAGTAAACGACAGATCCTAAGCGGAAGCTTCCAGCAAAACCGTCGATGGACAACGAAACGCGGTTACCCGCGTCGTTTGTGCGAAAAGTTTGACCCCCGTTGATCGAAGCAAAGTTGCAGCACCATGATCGAAGACGCGGCATGCATTTTACACGCCGGACAAGCTCGGGCGAAACGGTGAATCGGGAGTACAAGGTGTATCGCCGGTACGTACAGCAAGGATCGAGCGTGACTCAACATGCAAATGTTCGACGGCCGGCTATTTATTTGTTCCGCGCTTAACCCGAATAACCATTCCAGGACCGGCGGACGATCGGCCGCGTATTCATAGGTGCAGCTTAATGCACGCGGACGACTATGGATACGCCGAGTGGCGCCAATCCCCCATAAGGCAAGGTCTGCCGCTTCGTGGTCCTAAAGCTGTACGTCGAACGACGCGCACCGCCGAGGGACTGCGGCGGGGAAAAGCCTAGGTGAAATTTGTTACCATCGAACGGCTGGTGACGGACGCGCGCGTTGCGTTTGCAACCGCGCGGAGAAAGTACACGGTACACGCTGTGGCCCTCTCAGATGAAGCTGCGGAACGGAATCGAGAAGTACACGTGGAAACGCGTGTATCGACGAGCCCGACGGTATTAACATGCAATGAAGAAAAATTAGAATCGTGTTTTATAGAATGTACGTTCAGATACAAACATTCTCTATCCTTTAGCGTTTTAGAGGCGCACCGTGGGCACGTTGCGCGATATCCCGCGCGAAACGCTCAAACAGTATCGGAATCGTAAAAGCAAACGCGAGCTACGGCGTTTCTTGGCAATGATTGTCGGCGCGACGAGTCAACAAACTCATTGACTTTCTTACGCAGGGCCACGTGGACCAAGCGAGTGACTCATTGCTAGATTGCTCGCGGAATCTTCTTCCTCCATCCTTCAGCAATTTGCGAAACATATCATTTGTACATATTTATGGTCATTATTAAGTGTATAAAGAAACAGCTTTCCTCGAAACGTTCTACTAAACAGAATTAACCAACGATGATAGAAGCTGTATAAAAAACAAAAAAAGCAATAATGAATACATCAAAGTGCACTACATTATAAATACATTCCGCTAATTACACCCGGCATTTAATTAACTGAAACTGTCGTACGCGTGATACATCCGCTCGCTCCAAGTCATGGAATGATACGTATACGAAGTAACGATCGTTGCTTCGATTGAAATCGTCGATCAAATCGGGATGGCTTTCTCGTTCTGCACACCGGCGAGGCAATTACACGTAGCCATTGAAGGAGATTAATAACCGCGATGGAAAATAAAGCAATATCGCGCGCTATCGCCGACAACAGGCAATAAAAGGTACAATAAAGAGGCCGTAACATCGACAAGATTGCGTGGACGCATAGAATCGTAGAAAGCAGGGCGACGAAAGGGACGTCTGATCGGCTAAGAAAGCGAGGTGCAAGATAAACCAGGGAGGAACGTTACGAAAATTGAAGAAATGTACCAGAAATGTTAGAAACGGTAGAGTACGCGAATTATCATTCGAATTCATGCGTACAAAAGATGCACGAGGATAAATTCAAATCTTTGTACAGATGGCAAGTGAAATTAACACCTTAGTTCGCGCGCTCGAATTAATTCGAGCAGACGATAATGGCAAAAATGTGCACACATTAGTTAATTGGAGCAGCGTCGCAATTTATGTTATCATTTTGCTTAAATATACATATTTGTATTTCGTTTGTTGTTACAATAAGGGTAAATAGTACAAGAAATTTTTCAGATAAAGATTTACAAGGATGAAAGAAGCGATATTATTGAAGATTTCATTTTAGAAAAGTGCACGTTAAGGGGTTGAAAACCGCCGGAGGGCGGATAAATTCATCTAATTGAGACGATTAGCATTTTACAGAAAAGTGTTCGAGTTCGATATAAATGTTTGGAAGAACAGTCAGGGCCAGGGCAAATTTAATAGACATTACAGGAGCCGCGACGCCACCGAGCTCGTGTGCAAAAAGAATTTATACGGATCTCATCTGCAACGAGCTAATTCACCGGCGTAAAGCAGGATTGAACTATTTCATACGGTACCTGTTTGCGTCGCTGAAAAGCTGGCTCTGGACAATTTACGAACAGAATCCGTCCATTGATTAAGCCGAACAAACAACGTTCTGTTGTGTAAACATTTAGAAGCAGAAATAGCGCGCGATGGTTTCTCTGGCGATCGAAATATGTAATCACTGCGCGACTAATTTTATTCCGCATGAAGGAAGGCGTGGAATTTACCGGTGCAACGGTTTCGCGAAGAACCGGTGAAGCAAGAGATCCGCAATCTTCAATGAAACGAAGAAGAAAAAAGGAACGTTTCGTTTCAGGAATAGCAATAAAGTGAAGAGCGCTTTCCGAAGTGACCGCCGTGGAAACCCATTACACCCTTTCAACGCTTGTGACCAAGTTCTTTCATTTGCTCTGCGGTTTACTTCTGGACCGTTTGTCGATCCCCTTTTTATGAGTAACAGACAAGCGTCAAAGGTAAATCGTGTGCAATTAAATAATGTAAAATATTGCGAAGAAACATGGTAAAAGCAGGGGAATATAGAAATAAGATATTTCACCGAGGTCAAATGATAAAAGTCACATCTGAGTTTGAATTACGATAAATCGATGCATTTATAGAAATATTTGCCCCGATGTATAATCATTTGTAGTGAGTGCTACGAGTTGCGAACACGAAATGTATATTAATCTCCAGTCATTTTATCTGATACATTATTCCAACTTCTTTCTTTACCAATTTTCACCAATTCACTCGACTCATTTTTCAATTAATACGTAAACGACAAGAGTGACGTATCTCATGAAGCTCGCATCCCAATCATTCCCTTTCTAACATCATCGACTTTCGTTCCGCGATTCCCCGCGCAATGGTAATTCCGGTGAACGGGGTAAATGATATACAGGGCGCGTGCAAGTGCTCCCATCTCGATTTCGAGAGAGAAAAAAAGAAAATGTGAACAAGGGATAGGCGAGGAGCATGAAAGAGTGGCCAAGAGAGTGAACGCAAATGGCAGTAGGCTAGCCAACATTAAATTTGCATTTATATTGTATTCCGTAATTTATGACAGCGACTTATCTCGTGGCACGGATGTACGGCGCTCGTAATTGTTTTCTCCGCGTGTACGTACCTACGCAACGGATGCCTCGTGGCGCGCACGATCGCTCAAACTACATTTATGTCCCAGGTAAAAAAAGAAAGAAAATAGCGAAACGGGGGAAGTCACTAACCAGGGGTTGAGAAATGACAAACGTACAGAGGACAGTCAGAGGGAGAGATAAAAGGGAAGGGGGGTAAAAGAGGCAAATCTTCATTGTGAATGAAGGAGCACAGAGAGAAAACGATATGAACGATAGCGTTGGAAAAGCTGGACAGGGTGGAAGAACCGAGAAGAGGTGGACGTAATAATGTTTCGTCGGGGTATGTATGTATGTATGTATGATGTGGAGTGTATGTACAAAGTTACAAGTTGTCGCGAATTGTAAAGAGCGGAGCAACGAGATTCACGATTCCGTTTCGGGGAGAAAAAAAAGTAAACGCGTCTATTATGTATCTACCACGCTCGTCCCCGCGTACGTGTACGCTGGCCCGCAAGGGATGTACCCCATCCTCCTGTTTAATCATCTTCTTTTCCATGGCGAAATATGCCCGGCACAGAGAAAATTTACGAGGTTCGGGAAAAGTACCGGTAAACATTCGAACATGGTACCACAGTGGAATACAATCATTTCCGAATTCCGTAGTCCCTAAAGGAGAACACACGAAAATGGAATTATGCGTCGCCGTTCAAGAAACAATCTATCAGAAGATACGCGGAAGAGTCGGCGTCCCTTACGAAAGGCATGCTGCAACTAAAAGTCAAACGGCTTAATTTGCCCCGATGTACGGCTACGGGAGGGGCGAGCAACACGTGGAATCTCCTCCCACGAAAAGAAACGATATTTTATCCTCGTGCACGAGGGTGGACGAGCGGCACGCGACTCCACGAATTATCACCGACCCGGTATCGATTAATTAGGCTAATGACTGATCAAATCCGGGGCGGGCGACGGCCGTAAAAAGATCACCGTCACGAAACGGCCGACCCGGGCCACGTGATCCGTAAGATTCGTGTTCGCGATCCACGGCTGGATATATGCGGGTCGTCGAACCGAAACGTAATTCACTTTTATCGGGAACATTATTGACTGGCAAAACCCTTTCCTTGCCGGCCGCCCCTCGCCCCGTCGATATTTACTCGCCTCGATACTTGAATGATTCATACCGGTTATGCGCCACGATCGACGTGCTCGGCAAATATTGTACCATTACACACGGCGGCTGACGCACGCGGCTATGATGGGAAAGCCCGATAAAATCGACGCGAATCAAACGAAAATTCAATCGGGAAGAGTGAAACTGATTCGACGATGATTTTAATGGACAGGAGGAGGAGAGTGCCATTACTCGCTTTTGATGAAATACGTGGTACGCCGTGTTTAAGGGTATAATTAATTAATTAATCAACCGGATCAACTGTTTAATCCGATACGACCCGTTTTATCTCTCGAAATTAATTAATTAGTTTCAATTCTTTATTCGCGCGAGGATGTTATTTCTTTTTTTTTTGTGTGCGAAACAGCTAATGTTTAATTTAAGCTGATTACATTCGGAGTACTTTTTTCGTAGGCACACTGTTAATCATTTTAGACACTGATGCACAGCAGTAAAAGCAGAATAAAAAATGTTAGGAAGTAGCAAATGTAAAAATATTGTTTCTGTCTTCTCTTTTTTTAACGAGAATAAAACATTTGTATGCGTTAACTTTCCAGCAACCTGAACTACATTTATCATAAATAATTACGAACAGTTTTTAGCCCTACCTAGAGGGGTGCTCAATTAATTGTTGCTTGTTAATTGCATCGACCGATGCAAGCACTCGTTAAAATACTTGCTGCCAGTTTTTCCTAATTGCTCGAATCATAATAACGTAACAAGCACGATAATCTTTGTCATCTGCAGATCCTCACGGAAAGAGGTATATGCATTCGTTTTGGATCGTTCTCGATTTCCTTTTATCGGCAACTAGAATCCCGTCCACTTTCACGAATGTGCGCTAACTTTCCACAAATAGAGCACTTGATCGACAGCCCGAAGGCTTGGCCGCGCCAAAGAGATAACTTCGATTCCGCGCCACTTCACCCCGACGCGATCGTTTCTTAATCAAATTTAAACAATCGCCACTTGATATCGAGCTCAATAGTAAGTACTTGATCGTTCGTCGAAAATACAGGGGGAAAAAAGAAAGTGTACCGTATGACAGGGCGGATATGACGAACCGCAAGACCACTGACAATGATGTTGTATTGCGTAAAAAAAAAAAAAAAATGAGACTCTTATGAACCTTTTTTAATTTTACTAATCCGCGAAGATTCTATAGTAATCTGAACAGGCGTATGTAATAATAGTAAATAATACTGCTCATCGAATCCGATTGGATGGCCATTCTCTACATTGTATAAAATCAATAGCGTGCCATTAATAATTTCGTTCTCGTAATACCAATTTTGCAGATACGACACGACGCGTCGATGCTACTACTTGCTCTTCGTAAAACGGTATCTTCTTGAATTCAATCGTGAACGATTCGCGGATACGTTGCTCGTATAATGGAAAAGAAATCTCACCTTGCGACAAATAATGCAGGTTTCATCTTAAATGCTGTCTCACGTATGTTAATGCTTCCAAGAAGATTCGCAATACGTACCTGAAGCAGGAGAAAAAAGAAACGCTTGTCAGTACGGATTACTTTTTTGTCTCTCTCAGATGTAAATAATCTAATAACGAGATGTATAGATGTAATTATCACGCCAGTGAGACATAAAAATGTAATTAAACGTACGTTTGTCGGAGTTAGTGTAATAATTATGTTAGGCGAGGATTTATCGTGAATCTCCATTGAAAAATCTTTCGTAAATGCGGCTCCGTTAGAATGCCATATGAAGGGCAGAAAAGTAGAATTGCGCAGCGATGCAAAATTTTCGTACGCAAAGAAAGCTTCCGCGTGCCACGCATCGTCAATTTGACTGTTCCCTCGCTATATTATTTCCTACGTTGCGCATGATGAATCGTTTCGCTTGAATACATGAAACATGACACAGGCCTCCGGACCAGCGTGTCTCTCGTTCGTATGAATTTATTACGCGCAGGGACGCGATGGAATCGAGAAACATTCAATTGTAATTTAAACGTGAGACGACCAAAATTTTCTTTGCACTCAATGGAAATTTCAATATGTTATTAGCGAAGGCGATACGGTTATGTGAGCAATACTGAGCAAAATGTTAAACTACGTATATTAACGCAAGTTACTGTTTCAGTTGCTACACAAGCAAATATCTAAAAAAAATGTAAACCTTTGAAACAATCAAATCAAATCTTGATTCTTATAAAAGTTCTGCAGCGCCACGAATGTACGAGGAACGTGATTCGTTTCCAACCTGTTGAATGATAAAGTGACACACCGAAATTCGTGCTTCGAAGGGACGATTTATCAAGCCTGCTCTGGTGATAGAGAAACGGGGCGCCGGAGGCATCGAGAACTATGATTAATTAATTGCAATGATACGACTCAATCGCGAATGTTACGTAGCCGGCCAGGGAATGTTGCGGCACGGCTAAAGGTTAAATCAGCTAGTTCGCTGCTTGCACAATGATTAGAGCAGCAGCGTAAAATACGCTGAATATTCCACCCACAATTTCTCTTTCTCAATTCGAACTGTAAACTTGTCGCGCGATCACTTCAATGGCTACTGCGAAGCGTGTTCCCAACAGAGACGAATCGCAATTTCTGAATCACTGATAATTGAATGTCGTTTATTTCCGAAGGCAACGGAGAATAGAATGAATCATCCTAATTATATAAACAGCTTAATAATGTCAAATCTGTCGCAAAACTTCTGATGCAGTTTACTACTGAATTCTCTCGATTGCGTGCGGTAATCGATAGATTTTGATCAGTTTCTTAATTAATCGTAAGCATAATGCCAAGCGTGACAGGAAATACCAGCAACAATCTGCGCTGCTAAACCGTCGACACTCGAGGAACTCGAGGAAGAGGAATGCCATCGAGGAGATCAAATTTAGTGAACGGGAAGAAGACTTCTCTCGAGTTTCGTCGCTGGGACACTTCGTGAACGCAGCACGCGACGCATCACCGCTTTGGAACGCTATCTCCGCATGGCGTTCAGCTCATTAACAGGCTGTCCCGTGGCGGTGCGATGTCGTGCTTGATTCGTTGCGACCGCAACGACAGAAACGGAGTTGCCGCGCTTTTATCGGGCCGCTCTCGTTAAAGGCCGAAGAGACGACGCGGCGACGATGGAAACCTTGCGACAGTAGATCCGGGAGGGGAGGGAACGAACGAACGAACGACGATTTCCCACGGGTGCGGGCGTTCGAGCTGCACGGATCTAGCGAAGCTAATCCATTGCTATTCGTAAAAGCGACCGCCCGATGTTAACCGAGTGGACCACCACCCTCGCCGGGATGCAAGCCGACGCGGAGTAAGCGTCGGCATCGGGACGCCGACTGCCGCCGTGGCGCCTAGGGTACGTATCTCCCTCGGCTGGAGGATTCCAACGAGAAGCGTGGCTAACCGCTTCATCGTATCAGCCTAATCACCGATGATGGAAAACGATTTGCAACCGGTTAGGGATGGCGCGAGCGGAATGGGGGAGCGGAACGGGATGCGTAAAAGAGATCGGGGTGACAGAGGGATAGATTCGGGGCTCGGCCAATCTTCGGGCGGGTATTGGTGGCATTCCCGGTACACGTTCGAGGGTTCGTTGCTCTGCACTTTCGTTACCGATGCTAACATATGGAGCAACACCTTCAGCCTTGTTTGTTTCTATTATAAACGCCTGTGGCGATTTTCTGACGAGCTAAACGGTTCGCAGAATGAATGGGCGGAGATGGATCTCGCGATTAAACGAGAAGATATCTCATTTTTACGACCCGCCACGGTGTGCTATCGTTTTCAACGCGGTAACTGTATGCAATGGCTTTAAACTAATTACACTCGAAGCCAGAGATAACGCCGACAGGCGCTTATACTTTTTCGCGAGCACCGTGGGTAAACGATTTTCAATCGTAGAATAGTATATTAAATATTACCGATTCGCGAACCTTGGCTATTTCCTTGATTTTCTCACCGAAAAATTCGGATACTTTAATTTGGAGAAAAATTCGTTTCAACTATTCCCTCGCCCGCCTCGAGCGAGATCAATACAGAGGCAAACTGTAAAAGTAATAAAACGTCGAGATCTATAGGACAACGTCGCGAAGGGGACACGGATTCCTGCATTCTGTTGGAAACCAGTCGGTGGACGGTTAATGAAATAGAAATTCTAGGCCTGGAATATCATACGATCGCCACGAGGTTCCGTTCCACCGATAGTTCTGGAATGTCCGCACAGATTCAGGGCACGCTTCGGTTCAAACACACACACACACACACGCACGCACGCTCTCTGTCCAACGATCTCGGTCTCCGGAGGAAGCTGGAGCTACGTACCGACCGACACCGTTTTCTATCGCGTGAATATCTCGCGATTCTTGCCTCTCATTTATACCGAGCAGCAACAAATCTCCGACTTGTCACGGAAGTCCCCATTAGGAGGCGAAACTTATATTGCCCCGATGGAGAAGTAGAGTTCCGGACGCTGCGTGTACGATAACTATAAAATAAAAGGAAGCGAGATAGATGTGCAATAGATGAGGAGGTTTATGGACGCTGTATTTCGAACAAAATCTTTGGTCCCATTCGTTTATATTATTCACGTTTGTTGTCTCATCCCTCCCAATAAGAAACGGCAAGGATCATTGGAAAATTAGCGTCAAGTGTATAATGAATTTTGATAGATTTATATCATTTCAATAAACACCGATGGAATAATTAAAACGAAATATACACGTTCAGCGAAGAGAAGTAAATGCTCAGCGTGCGGATACTCTCCGATATATTTCTCAAAGTGAGGCACATGTAGAAGACTTTATAAGTATCGATAATCTTCTCTCGTGCAACATACTTTGATGCAAATTTTCCACTGCAACCGAAACTTTGACGAATCGCTCAATCACCTCTTCGGGGCGGAGTACGTTAAAAGAAACCCGGCGGGGTATAATTTTGATAACACGCTTCGAAATTACCCGCCGCGGTTCCTTTCAGCGTGTCCGTGGACCCGGTTTTACACTTTTGCATCGTTTATTCCCACCTGGCGTTCATCTCGGTGGCCGATACATCCCCCGATAAGCCTCTCCCGCCGATAATCGTCGCTGGTATCTCTCTCTCTCTCTCTCACTCTGCGAGCCTGGGGGCGACATTCTTGCCCCGCTTACCACGGGACAATTACCAAACGTGTCGCTCGCCGACTAATCGCCTTTAACGTACAACCGTCAAAATTAGCCGGAACAGATAGGATCGCACGGAATTCCGAATGACATTCCCTGGCGCTGCAGTGTTTCGAATCTCCGCGTGGGCTGGCGGGTCCGTCCCCGCCAGCACCGCAGGCTTATCGGTGTGTAATTCAGCGAACAGAGATATGTATAGCAAAAGCGAACCGATGGATCGTGGCTGATCCTTTGCATGGTCCTCGCGAGCCACAATGAACTTCCCGTGGACGATGAAACGGTACGTCGATCAATGAATCCCGATCGAAGTCGTACGGACTCTTTAGCGCGCGCGAGCATACGCACACACGCGGGTACGCGCTTAATTGCAAAAGCATCCGGCCACTTAACGCAAAGTGAAAAAAACTTCGCTTACTCATCTATTCATGTATGATTTATTTCAGAGTGACCGCATCAAGTGTAGTCATCAGGGACCACTTGGGGTATGAAAAGAATACGACTTGTAGCTACAGTTCATTTCTATTATAATATACTACAGAAATAATGTTTCATAATTAAGATATCTCTCTCATGGATGTTAAAAATCTTTCTCACGTTTTATTTTCTTATTTATTCGCGTACTACTTTGCGCAAAATTTACTCAACATTTAACGCGGCCTAACACTCTTGTAACCAACTGTATACATACCGTAGTTTCGCAGTCGCGATGTACAATAGGGGATGGAAACAAAGCAGCCTTGGTGCAGTGTTCAAACTGGTGCACCGTCAGATGCGAATGCAACGATAAGCGTGATATCTCCGAGTGAAAAGGGTGATGGTTTTATTATAGAGACGCGGGTCGTGTAACAATTGAATTAAACAAAAATTTAGATTCGTTCTACCATCTTGCGAGTATCTAAAGTTCATTTTTTATCTGCATCTCTGTTAAACCGGAGGGGCTCAAGACAGCCGAGCGACGTCTCGCCTGTACGCAGAGCAACGCGCTCCGTGTGTACGTGCACGCGTCGTAATCAGATCTCTATGCAACAACGATTGCACGCCGTCGCCGCAATGGCATCTACGCCTAAGGTAATTGACCCGTGGCGTGCTTTACGCAATTCTTAACCGGGCTTCGGGGGACTTTGATTCCACGTATGCACGCGTACCTGGCTACGGTCTACAGTCACCTACGCTCCAACCACGACGCAGAAAACGTTCGTCCAATTAAAAAATCTTCTACACAGATTACAAGTGTCATATATGAACGCTTGTAAAGATTGCAAACAGTATCATTGATTTCAAAGTTCGCCACCTTTGAGGCAACGATTTCCTAAGGGATTTACTGTTTCGATTCCATTAGTATAGGGTTTACGATTTAAACAGGCGATTCAGCCGTTTAAGCAGACCGATCATGCCCAAATAGTATTCCAGAGCTTTCGATACAGGAGTTACTTAATATTTGCCTTCAACATTGAAATACAGTTGAACTCGATATCCTTCCAATTATTTGGATGAATCGATTGACATGAGCAATCGACATTTTTAGGAGCTGTATCTGTTTTATTTGATTCATCTCGTTATCGATTCGCCTGGAAAGTCATCGGGGATAATTGGATCGCACCCATCGCTATTCCCGTGATCACCAGCAAACACGAGACGCTCCAATCGCGGCGACATTCTTTTTCCTCGTGGAGTTACACGCGGTGACCGTAAGTATGTCATCCGGTTGGATGGTTACACCATCGTCCTCGCGTATTTTCCTCGCGCTGTTCACCTGCGCGATCCGCACGCGATACCGAAGGAACGCCGTGAGGATCGAACGGGCCAGATGAATGTACGCTGGAAGATAAACCGACCAAGGGACGTGGACAAATAGCGCGGACGATATAACGTGACAGGGAATAAAGTTTAACTGGATAGGGATGGGACGTATGACTTGGGCGAAGGGGACGTCGATGAATCGGTCCAAGCGAATGAATCTTGTATTTGCGATCGCGATGGTCGCCGCATTCTTTCGTACCTAAATATGTGAACCGCGTTGTTTTGCTTCGAATATCTTCTATGCTGGCAGAAATTTGTTGCAGTTACTTTTTTTTTTCACCTGGCACACATTGATGGCCTACTTGGCTGTCTCTCCTTTTTCCATAACACAAGATCAGTGATCCACTATCTTTTCTTTTACTTAAGCTTGATCACAGTAGAAAATAAAGTAGTTTGTTATAAACTATACACGGAATATGCTATTGAAATCATGTTTCCTACTAAAACTTGATTGCCAAGTACACCTGTGCTATTAAGTACCCTTACAATTAATTAGAAACATCGTTTACCCTTTTTTCCCCATAAAAAAAAAGTATCAAAGCCGATACGTGCGTGATGGTTTAGATACCAAAACGAGGAGGACGGGAAAAATGATAAATCAGGATAAAGTACACATATATAAAATCGGCTTGCTAATATCTGCCGGGCTCGTTTAGCCCGGGGTATATATCCGGTAAGCTTTCTCTTTCCCCGTGTGTCCCTTTCGCCCCGGCTTAAGGAGGTGCCGAAGGGCACGTTTCCTGACATGCTTCGTGGGAAGCTACGGTGGATGATGCTCCGAGACGTGACTACGTTCTACCATCTCTCTTCCTTCGTTTTATCAGCTACATGCCCGCCCGAGAAGATACGACAATCGTGAATCTCGATAGCGCACAGTGATTTCTCGAATCGCGAATCGTTTCTTCCTCCCTGCTCCATATATCTTTAATTGATTTACGTTTTTCCTCAATACAAAAATTCGTTCCATTGAATTCCAACGATTATTAACCGATAGCCTTTGTTACACCAAACTCGACTCACTTTATTATCGAGTCTCGAGCTCGGCATTCCAATTAGGGGAACGAGGATCGAAAAGAAAGAGCAGCCAGATAATTGTGACAAGGTGAATGGCATGTAGTATAACAAGGGGTGAGGAGGTCGTGGGTTAGAACGGAGGAGAGCAAAGTCGGATCTCGTAGGTCGCGTTTCCGACAAGTTCCTGATGACAAGCGCCCCCGAATGACGAGCGCACAATAGAGAGGAGACTGCCCTTCCTGCAGGAGATGAGTTCTTGATTGCGCTGACGTTACTCCAGATGCAATGTCAAGGCGTCACAGTGACGCCAAAAGGTGTGCGAATTGAGATCTAAAACGGTTTCCCTTTGCTCGATGCTCCCTTTGTATCGTATCGAATTTTTCTGCGAGCTTGCATTGAATCTCGGAGAACTGTTTTCTTTTTTTCTTTAACTTGGGAACAATGAATACCGGAGCACGATTTTCCAAGGATACATTAGACTTTAAGGGTGTTCCTTCAAAGTGCTATTTTTTTGATAAATTTTTACTCGTACCATCGACTTCACAATTTAGTTCCCGATATTAAATTTGTTACGCTGCATTTGCTAACATTATTCTATTGCACTATGCCAGTTTAATTTCCAAAGTTCCTACACTTGCAGCCAGGATGAAAAATTGCGATCCAGCATCGAGAAACAGCGCGTCGAGGGGCAATTAACCCACGAGGCAAACACGTCCTCCGCGGAACGGTAAAAAGAAAAGCCCGAAAACATTTCGGGGGAAGAAGAGGGTAGCTCCTCGAAGCGTCGTGAGACAAGTGACGCGTAGCCGTGAAACGGTAAGCACAACGGGGCGGCAGTAGGGACAAAAGAAACCGAAGTTTCGGGCTAGCCGGGGGAGTGGGAAGAAACGAAAAACACAATAATAACGCGATCCTCGGCGCACTGTAAATACTCGAAAGGGGAAAGCGGGATAAAACAATAAACGGTACAATTGGTCCACTTTGACCGAAGTTTCCGCGGTGGAATAAAAGGCGGAAGCAAGAAAGGACAAAAAAAGATGGGGGTGGCGAAGAGAGCTTTCCGTCCACGGGACCAACGGAACGGAGACGTCTAGAGGCGAGAGAGAGAAACGGAAAATGGAAAGGAGGACCAGAGGAGCGGCGAACGAAGCGGGAGTGGGATGAAAAGGGGTCGGTGGGGGGTTGTCTTGAGGCCGACGCCCAGATCGATGCTCCCGTCTGAGGTTCCTGTAGGCGGAGGCTGTGCAGAATTCCAGACTGCAAGGACCTAGGTGCTCCTTGCCGCCTGCAATCCTTTTATTATTTTGCCATGGAGACAATCCTGGCCGGGACTGTTTTAGAATCCTCGAAGCGAAGTCCTGCTTGAACTGGTGAACTTTCTCGATTGGAATCGTGTTCACTTCCGGTTAGATTTTCATTCTGAGACTATTTCGGGATTGAGTTTAATTTTTTCTAAGGGGAGAGACACGTCGTGCCTTTGTTACTGTTTCATGTTTCAATGAAGAAATTTTGATTTCGACTGGATTAATTACTAGGTTAACGCGAAGGGATGATAATTGATTTTGGGATGGGCCAGAACGGTGGTAACGCGGAAATCCGGGCAGCGGAGCGAGGAAGGGCGGTTTCAAGGAATAAGTAGATTTACCGAATAATAATTCGAGGCTCATGATGATATTCTTATTGTATAGAAACAAGTACAAGTTTTTGGCCAGTAATATCTCTGAAGAATAAATCAAATGTCAACGACACGTCCATATCAATTTTCTATAATCCATCCTCCAACGAATTCCACTTAAACACCCACCCCACTGAGGAAGCACTCTGCACGATACTTTACCCTTACTGTCAAAACTAAATAACAGCAATCAAAGATATTATCCTAGAGCTCCGGTAATTCCTAGAGGATAGATCCACCCCCTCCCCCGCCCCTGTCCCATAAGCATTCCTCTGCGAACAGATTCCTACAAGACTTGCACGTTCTGTTGCAAACTGAAAATTCACTCCGATAACAATTCATCGGAAAATAATATCCCGCGATGGCAGTGATTCTGGTGGACGACCAATTCATGAATGATTCATTTGATCGGCGTTTCGCGCTTCCTGCGAAAAGTTCAACGCCGCGCAGAGAGGGGAAGAAGATAAAGAGGGCACCGAAGGGTTCTACATTTGCCGGACAAATCCCATCGAGGCATCCACGCGAAGGAGCGGGGTCCTATTGTACGACGGTGCATCCCTCCGTGGGGCGAGTCCACGGAGGGCCGCGGTCCTTGAGGGGCGCATGTGACAAATGCCTTTACTCGTTTGCTCGCACTCTTTCCCTCGTATGCACGACGGACGGCGAAACGAGGCACGTATACGCACTCCGCGAAAGTGCATAAGCATTCTTCCGCACATCGTTCCTTGGAACTCGAGCACGTGCCATTACGAAGCTTGGGAAACGTCAATAACCTTTCGGTTGCGCACGATAAAGCCGCACGCACGGCTCGATTATTTCCAGCAAGCGTATTGCTATACTATTCGCTGGTTTTCTCAAGAGAAACGCGGCAAATGTCGGGACCAGGCGTGCTAAGGGGTGGAGGGTGTATTGTTGGGTTCTCGCTATTGGCATTATTCTTTCCTCCTTCCTTCGATATATATAATTCGTTGTTCCTTCGAAATGACTTTGTTGCTTTTAGCCGACATCGTTGATTTACTTAGAATTATCAGAATTGTTTTTAAACCTTGAAAAGTGTCGCGGAAGAGGTTCGCCCACACCGGGACAGCCCGTCGTCGAAGCTGCCAAATCGAATTATTCTCACCCACGCCCCGACGGAACGGAAGGAAGTAGAGAGAGAGAGAGAGAGAGAGAGAGAGAGAGAGAGAGAGAGAGAGAGAGAGCGAAAAATAACATCCGGCTTGATCAAGTTTCCGTAATGTCGAGCTATAGTTGCGCCGCGATCACTCTGGGCTCTCGTTGCTTCGATCCGTCCGACACGATATTAAGCTTCGAATAGCCGTGGATACTGAGATTTCGAGAAACGTGAAATTAATAGCTGTCCATTTGGAAATAATATCGGCAAACGTTTGGCACCCAAAGACTGACGACAGAAAAAGTACAGTAATTGCAAGGTAATTCCATAATTTTTGGATAAGATCTTATTAAGACTCCAGTAAGAAACATAGGAGTCGACGAGGAGTTAGCATTAACTTTCGCAATTATTCACGATACGCGTTCACGTTTGGCTCGACGATAATTTTAGAGAGAACTAGTGGCAATCATTGACTCACGATTATTGACCACAGGGAACACGCGCCGGCGTAGGAATTTCTGAACCGCAAATGAGGTGTGCAGACTTACCTGTAACAAATAAAAAAAAGAAAATAGAATGCTTATAGTTTCACGCTGTGCGCGCTCCTACAATTATTATTAAATCGAACCCCCGCAGCTATGACGTTCACGGAATTATCTTTATTCGTGGCAAACAGCACGGTAGAGCCCGTTGTTTTGACAGAGTGAAATAATGAACATGTTTCTCGATGTGTATTCATTAAAATTCCACGTAATTTCTGGAAAATATTAAGCATTCGATAATGTAACTAAATTTTCATACAACGTTCGTCCAGCGAAAACTTTGACGATTCAAAGTCTAGTTACTTGCAAGCCTTTACTACTTTCCGGCTATATTTAAGGTTTACCTCGGCAACATCATAAACTGGTCAAAAATGACTTTGCGCTATTAATTATTTCTCACGCTTGCCCCAAATTAAATCAGCACGCGAGCTATGCATTGCCCCTTCGACACGAACGTTCCCAGAGATAACGTTGCGCGCAAAAAGAAACAACGACGCGATAAGCACCGTGGTCTAACTCTGCCTTCATTACAAGCTGCAAGTAAAGGAGCACGAAACGAATAATGCTTCTCTCGTGCAACCAATTACAAAAAAAAAAAAATACGAAAAACAACGGTGCAATGCTGATTTACGATCACCGACGTTCGAGGGCGATAGGGTACATACTCGCAGGCGTAAGTAATTCATTGCAGCAACGGCAGCGTTACGTAACGCGTTCTATGAATGAATCAGAAGTTACGTTCGTGCCGTGGACTTTATCTTAACAAAGCCTGTCCGTTTCTACGCGCAACGCTACCACTTCGTCCTTTGCCTTGTGTCGGCGATGGGACGCATTTCTCTTTTTTTTTCGACGAACCCTAGCAGAGGCTCGCCATGCACACGATGATACGCCTCGAGCGCTTTTCGAACCCTGACCTACCTCTATCCTGTGTGCCAGGTGAACAATGGGAGGGTTAGAATGGCCAGAGCGAGGTATCAAAAAACGTTAGCTTTTAATAGATGGTCTAAGGAACGTGGGGATTGAGTTTTGACATAGATCTGTAATTTGCATTCTTGTAACGGATCGTTGTACTAATGCATTATTTTGTAATAACACCTGTATTCTTCGAGCAAGTTTAACAGTTGGCATTGAGCAGCCGGAACACATTAATTGTAAGATATAAGTGCAGGACACGTAGAATGTATCGAAACGGTAGTTTAGACCATCTTTGTCTTAAAACCTTCTTCCAGTTAAAATAATTAGTCCTTAGACACTTTTCTAATCACAACTGGACAAAATTGTAGACGCAATTGAACATGCAATTATCCAATCCAAGAGTCCTACTGTACCTTCCGGCATCAATCAAAATTATACGAATTCCTAACACCCTCAAACGTTAAAAAGAAATTGTTACCATTGAGAATGCGTAAAAAAAAAAAATGTCAAAGCCAAGCGTCCAAGCGAATGTTTTCCCTTCCCCCGCCAAAGATATTTCGCTACACATTGCAATCAAGGCTGGGCGGTCTTTTTTTCACGGCCCTGGCTTTCTGATGACAGTAGTAGCCTTGAGTAGAGGCCCCCGAGGAGCGGAGGGACCGACGCGACGGCGGCGGAATCGAGCAGAGAGCAGGCAGGCGTTACGGGCCACGATGAAGAGAAGGCAGAGTTGCGTGGCCGTGTATCTATGTTTAGACGGCCGAGCACGTCACATCCGGTAGTCTGCGTTCTCCCCTTGATCGTTTGCTTAGTCTTTCGCCTTCTGTCTTTCTCTCCTCGGGCTTCGCCGTACACCTCCGACGGTTTCTTTTTTTCCTTCCGCCCCTGATCGCTGCTTCCTCTCGATCTCGTTTTAATCGCTCATTAATGCCCGAATAATTTATACGCAGGAACGTTTGGAGCGTTTAGCCGGATCGAAGGTCGGCCAACGATTCGGCATTGGTATCGGGGGGTGGGGGCAATTAAAAAGACGCCGTTTCAATGAAAATGTTAGGCTCGCGCGCTCGAACGTACACGCGAGTGCTGTGCGAATACACGAGGAACGGAGCAAAGCTTTCGTTAACGTGAAAGTGCGCACGACGATTGTAACTTGCGACTAATCATTGAACGGTATTTCTACTTGTACGCTCGCGATCAAGCTTTATCAGCCCAATGCCTAAGAAATGATCGTCGTCGACGTCCTGCATTTTTTTCACGATGTAAGCTAATTCCTTCCAGGAATTCAGTTCGCCACCTTGCAACCGTGTCGTCAACAGTTTGTTCATGCGTGCACGAATTGCATACACCGAATATGCTGGTCCTTGAGCAATACTGCTGACTGAGGCAGTAGGTTACTCGCACTCGTAATATGCAAATATCAATAAAAACAGAAAAGACGCTGACCGGGCTTATTACGCGTTAACCCATTTTTTTTTTTCATTCGTTTTGGGAACGACCCGCAGAAGAAGGAATACATATAATTAATGGCGTTTCAACTGTGTAGAACTGGAGGCTAGAGCGCTGATTAAACTTCCCGTCATCCTCAAAAGCGACTAAATACGTTCGCTCGATTGCACCGCGCTCTTGAAACTGTATCTCTCGTACTTACGTACGTATGTATCTTCTTGCAATGGAAGCTTTACAATGCGTTTCTGAAATCTATTGGAACGTAAACAGCCTCTCGATCCCGCCCGTACGAATTTCATCCCCTCGTCAATCGTGCAGGAACGTGCGCGAGCACATGGGCTATCGCACTTGTGATTTTAACATGAAGTTCTGTGTGAATTAATCGAGAACTCCGTGTATGTTGTCAAAGAATGTAATGCAAGGGAAACGAAGCAACTGTCGCCGTACAATTACGCGTCCGATCGCGCCTTTTACAGTTATTTTCAACTTCGAAGGAAATTAGTTAGAGAAATCGAGGATTGGACTGACTGAAAACGCAGCAGAAGCATACTTATGGAAAGAATGAGCATAGATGAATCGCAGTTTTCGCGTGGGTTGCAATGCGAGGGGGATCGATCGGTTGCAACTTGCACGAGGAGGAACCTCGCTTTTACGAGTTGCAACGCTGCACGTTGACCGCACAAGCAATCGATCTTTTGCCCATCCGCTCGGCCTACGTACTTTCGTGCAGCCATGTACAGGGCGGTCGGAGAAAGGTGTGAAACGGTAACGATTACGATCTAGGCTGCACGAATGAAAAGCAAGATCGTACTAATAAATAATAAATCATCGATGCGCACTTTTCTAAAAACAGTCCTCGCCTGCGAGGAGTACATAAAGATTACCATTGCGAATTACATTTCCGGCTCGCTCCGTTATCAGCTGACATCCTCTGCGTCTACCTTGGCGATTCCGTTTAAACCCTTCCCCCTTCCCTGCAACGTAACCAACCTTTTGCTACCCGGTGTTCCGGTTTTTTTCTTCCACTCCTGAATAACTGTGTAGCAATCTCGTTCGTACATCTAGCAGCGCGAGGAGAAACGGAAAAGGGGAATTTCTTGCACGCGAACGCGCGTGCAACTTCGCTTTCTCCCCCTTTGAACATTGTTGCAGCACGGTTATCAGTCACGAGACCACGTCTACCCTCGGCTGGCGTCCGGTGAAACGGCCATGCCCGAAAGGGAAAGAGGCATACGATGCGGTAACCAAACGTTGTCGCGGTTGCAGTTGGATTACAAAAACGGGGATTTCATTGAACACTTTACGGATCACCTTTTCGGATGCTTGAATCGCGAAAGATCCTCTCACGCGGAAGTTCAAGCGGGAAGAAATTGCGGCGGCGAACCGCGTAATAAGGAGACACACGGAGCAAGCCTGAACCGCCGTAACAAGCCACGATTTTATTCGCCACAAAGTAGCGAAACATTATCGCACCGTTGAATCGCGGTGCAATCTGATAACCGTGGCTACGCTAACTTTCCTCAGGCACCTCCTCTAGAAAGTTAGAAGCTTAGAAGTCCAATGTGATCCACGGACGGTCGAACGGAAACGGCGAATGATATCCAAAGAAACAACCTCCGCACGAGTGCGATTGCCGCTGGTATTTAATACAGACGGTCTGATGTAACTATTTTTTTTTTTCGTATTGTGTTTCAGGGGAAATGCTTTTCTCTTGAACAACCAACAAGTTCGAAACAGTTTTGACTAACAGCAGGATGCTGTAATATTATTAGAAAAAATAGTAAAATCCATCAGGATCTTACATCCAAGTTGTAATTACTTAATTGACAAATCAGAGTCTCGTATATGTATAGGTATTCGAGTGAATTCTTGATTTTGTGAATATTTGTCTCGAAACGTCTGACATGTTTTTCAATGAAATTTTTGTTATTCACGGTATTTGGTAGACACGCACGTAAATGGGAGACGATACGTTGGGGAAAGGAGATATCAATCCATCACAGTAAAAATCCTGTACAAATTGGAAGTTTTTTTAATATACACCGCAACGCGGAAATTGTTATGCGCAAAAACCGCAGGCTTATGGAGAATAAAATCAATAATAAAACATGACGTCAATCATTTATATTCAAGGACTGGGGGCATCATGATCAAGATGTCAACGACAGAGACCACTTCATAGAATCCGTGAGATCCAAACAGGCGTTTACTACTATTTAAAATAACGAGGATATTATATTGATGCGAAAAACAGTACAGTTTTTATCGATAAGGGTGAGATGTACGTACATGTTTGAACCTTCTACTTAATTGCCTAAATTATAATTAGGATGAATAGTTAAAATTATGATGCTTTAGAAAAAAACATTTATGCACTATGGCAGTTGGCCTTCACATCAAAAGGGTCAAAAACAACAAATTCTGTGGGTTAAAGCTGACCATTTCTAACATATTTCCCAAATTCAGAAATTATTTTAAAAACAGGGACTGATTGCTACTGCCTTCCAATTAAACACTCCCATGCAATTTTGATCAAAAATTCCACCGAAGGTCTAACTCCTCCCGCAAGACATGGAAACTGCGAGAAATGTATGCCCAGAGAAGGGCGTTCGTTCAAACGCCTAACCCTCGCGCCCCAAGCTGCAACAGAAGGAGCCGAATACACGAACGTAGACCCGGATTTGGAAAGATCGGCAGCAAGTCCCGAGAACGCGATTTAGACTGCCTGTACTGATCAAAAGTCGCGGTGCGTCATCGATGTTCGTACAGCCCCGGGGAATTACTCGTCGCAAGCGTGTGCTCTTTCCGCGATCGAGTTCCGGTGGCAAGGAGGCGGATGGAAGAAAGGCCCCGGCGGTTCGCGTCAGCGTTTCTTTCCAGCGGAACCGGTGACGGGAGCCGGCGGACGAGAAGCGAGCAGCAGTTTCTACGTCGTCATGAATCGTTGGAGTAGAACCCACGTCGGAGGTGGGTGGGTGGCTGGCTGGCTGGGTGGGTTGGTTGTACGACTCGGCGGGGCAAGGTGTAGGTCTCGTGACGTAGCAGTACGTATTTCTACTACTACGTTGTAACCTCCGTACATCGAGCCCCCGCTCACCCCTGCCCCTCGGCGCCACCATCGTCGTCCACCCACTATACTCCTCTCTTTTCCACCTCGTCCGCGTGTTCTGTCGCTCCCGGAATCAAACCTGGTTCTCTCAACCCTCTCCCGTGTAACCGGAATATGAGCAACCACCCCTCTACCGTAACCTCTCCAGCCAGCCAGCCAGCCAGCCGCCACCTACTCCGCCGCCTCTTCTTTCTCCTCCAACGTTGCACATCGTAGCCATGGCAATATTGATCGACCGGCTGGCTAGCCAGCCAGGCGACCAGACTGACTGTGGTATGCCTCGGTCCGCGCTTCCTCCGCGACGACAGCCGACGAGGCTTTCGGAGCCGCCGATGCCTTCCACGAGAGGATCCCTTCCGATCCACCGTGTCTTCTCCGACCGTATACACACGGTAGAGATACACGTATCCGCGATGTGTTACGCGGGCCACGCTGTCACGCGTATCGCTGTCTCGCCTCGTGACTGACTGGAGCGGACGCGGTATCACCAGGAGGGCTGGGCGCACCGAAATTTTCGCCCGATGCCCGCTTTTACGCTTGATCTCGCGCTGCCTGGCCTCTGCCGACCGATGACCTTTGGCCAGGTTTAGGGACAGTTCGGCCTCTGTAAATGCGGTTCTTTGGGAACTTCACTGGTAGCTGAACTCTTTTCGGGCTTTCGTGGACTTTCCGCTATATACACCATGCGAACCAGCCAAAGAGGAGAGCAGAAAAGAATTAACACCGACCGTGCCGGCACTTCGCACGGTCATTTGACCGGTTACGAAATAGTGTTTCCCGCCCTCGAAAGAGATTGTCCATTTATTGTAGGAAATCATGCACGACAGAACTTTTAAATAATAATAAAATAATCACGTATTTTCATTTTTATATGTAATATAAACAAGAGACGATACGTACAATTTTAAGTGAAACTTTGAAACCGGTCATTTGTACTGATATGTACTAAAAAATATAACACTTTCCTCTCTTAATTCAACTTCATTCAGATGTCTGTCCTCCGTTTAGATGTTTTTGCATGCTTCTTTACTCTCCGCAAGCCATTCGGCCGTATGCCGTTTCGAAACAATAGAGAACCAGAAAATTTCTATCGGAACGTTATACGAATCGGTACTTATCGAGGTTCACAGACGAACCAATGTGGTGTCTGTGCACCGATGCACAGCAGCAGCGGCACAACCACAGGGAACCTCAACAAAGTTGCCCGGCGCGGCGTCGAGAGTTCGTAAACCTCGATGTGCCCGTAAACTCTCGGCCCTGAATGCGGATCTTCTAACGAGCCACGATACAGATCCCCCTCCGCGATTCCCAATACAAACCAATTTTTATCAATGAACCGCCGCCGATATAATAGCTCGTAATTTCTTTCACCGGCTTTCTCCCTCGCCTCACGACATCTTTTTTTTTCACGGAAAAATCTTCTCCCTCGCTTCGGCTGAATCGATATATCGGCTGATGCGGAGAAATGATTTTCAATGCCTATAAATATCTGCTAGTTATACTGTCGCGCGTCACGTTCTATTCACTCGTTCTTCCTCAATTTGGTTCTCAGAAGAGTGGCGTTGTAAAATGTGCATTCAAGTAAATTGGCATTATATTAAGCTTCGCTATATGTAATTACTTATTCAAGAATGAAATTCTTTTTAAATAAAGTAATTTACTCGACATTGTTATCTTTATCGAATGTTAAAGTTGCGCCGAACGTAATTTCGCTTCCCCTTTCGGTATGGAAAAAAAGAAGCAGAAAAGCTTTGGCAGCGCGAGAATTGAACCTTGTTGAAATGTGCACCAAGTCACCTGGCCGATCTGTGCTATGGACCAACCCTCTCTTTCTCGACCTTTTTCCCCCGATCAGAATGAAATAAGCGTCTGTGTGTGTGTGTGTGTGTGGACAACGCCACGAGGTCAGTCGAAGGGACCTAACTCGGCCGAGTGGCCGAGATCCGTTCTGAGAGCTGGCCGAATGCTCGAGCAAGATGATTCCGGAAGCGCAACCGTGAATCAAACTCCCGGCTTCTTCTGACCTCTCCACACGTGACTATTCGTCGGCTACGAATTTCTTATCGAAAGATCATGCGACCGAATTCAGGCCTGTGTCGGAATAAAGGGTAATAACGGAAAGGGGGTTGGTTCATTTGAGGGTGAAAGAAACGTGGAGCAACGTTTCATAAGGGTGGAAATAAATTTGCAAAGGTCAGGCGAACGAGTTTTCCACCCGTTTATGTTATGTAGTATCTGTTATAAACGCAGAGGAACGGACGATTAATAAAAAGTGTCCAAGGGACGAAAACATCGTAAAGCTAATGCTGTATAAAAGCATTCCACAAAGAGATTAACGAAGACAGGGAACGAGGAGCAGCAGGAGTAATAGAAAGCTATATAAAATGTATTTTCCGCAAGAAATTGTTTCAACAAAAATAAATCTACCGTTGCTCGGAATGTACAGAAGAAAACAATTGCCGTTTGGTAGCGACAAATGAGTACGATATCAAAACAGGAAACCGTGGAACTATCAAAACACAAGTTTTGTGCGAAAATGTTATGCAGGATGCAGATAAAAGAAGATACGAGATTCCTTATTATGCGAATCTCAATAAGAAACATTTTTTAAGGAATTCGTAATAAATGCAGTGCTTTGGCCCATCAAAAGTTATGACAGAACGTTGTCTTTCAATTTGCCGATAAATTCTAGATAAGAGACACAACTGTTTTCATTGAATTAAAATAGTGATATTTAAAAATAATTAATGCGTGGACAATTAACCCATTAATGCGCACACTCGAATTAATTGGAGCGGACGATAATGGCAAAAATATGCACACGCAAGTTAATTGGAGCAGCGTCGCAATTGGTGTTATTATTTTGCTTAAATGCAATATAAATATTTATATTTCGTTTGCTGTTACAAGAAGGGTAAATATCATAAGAAATTATTCAGATAATGATTTACACGGATGAAAAATGCGATATAATTGAAGATTTTATTTTAGGAAAGTGCACGTTCAGGGATAAATAGTATCAACTAATTATAACCATACTCATTTCTGGCAGCCACTATCTACATTCTCCGTTTCACTTCCGTTCACCGTTCGACAAGCGTTTTCTCATCGAGATTGCTTCGGAGGGAGCCGTTAGTATTTTCACAGGTTAACATGCGGAAAGCAATGCCGATCCCGCGTGAACGAACGTCGCAGCAAGTGGGTTTGTCACGACACGAGGAGGACGCGCGACTTGCGGTATGCTAGGCAGCGGTTTGGCCGTACATCTGATATCGTGCTCCCCAGCAACCGCTTTACATGCGTTCGCCTACGATGAGGATCGACTTTATCGTTTAAACAGAACCTTATCAGACTTCGCCGCGAATATTTGACCGACGCGAAAACGGGGAAGGAATTGTAACAACCCCGGGAAAAACTAATGCAGGGTGTTCGGCTACATGTGAGCAAAAACGAGCGGGGCGACGATTCTATGGGGTAAAATAAAACGAGGAAATAGAGTAAATCTTTTTCGTTTGAATGTTCGTTTTCGAGAAAATTAAGTTTGTAGATTCATTTGAGTGCATCCGTACTAACGAAGTTAAAACCTGGTGCGACCGGAAATGCTGGTGAACATTGAACTCGAGTTTCCGTAGGAAAAACCATCTATTTGCTCAGAAGAGAAACGATCTAGCAAATTGCACGGTCCCGCGTTTACCTGATATCACAGCTAGTTCATCCAATTAGTTATGCAACTTTCCCAATAAATCGTGTCATCGGCAGAGCTGTTCTCGTCGTCTACACCGAACAGCGGCCTTTCGGCCAACGCGGTTTACAAGGAAAACATCGTGGCTACGTACACCACGTACAAGAACACAGCAGCAGCCCGAGAACACCTTTGAAGGCGAGCAGAGCAAAATCGAGAAGGGAGAGAAACAGCTGGTCGCGGACCACTTCCGCCCATTATTTTATCAAAGGGCGTGGAGAGAGACTGCGGAGCACCGGGAGGCCAGCAGAAGAGAAAACAGGAATACAAAAGAGACAGAGGAGAAAAGAGACTGCTGCTTTTAGCGCGGACGTTCCCGGCTAACCGGTTTGGAACTGTCGCTTGGCAATGTACAAATACACTTTGAATATTGGCGGGTTAGAGAGGAGGAGGGTGCAGGGACTTAGAGGCGAGACGTTCGAAGGAATTCAACCCCCCCCCCCCCCCCCCCTCGGAACGCCAAAAACGTGGAAGACGAAGATCCACTTTGACTTGATATCTTGATGAGATGAACCGTTGAGCAGCCGTATCGGATTTTAATACTCTCCGGAGGGGGGGAAAGCGGGTAACCGTTTCGTTTTTCTCGGGAGTGCTTCGAATAAATTGAACGTTGCTAGAGAATAACCCTTTTCTTCGTATGGAGGAGGTGAATTATAATTGGAGTCCCAACGATTTCAAAATCTCCCTTTCGCAGCCTCGGATTTAGAGGATTCATATTTGTTCAAATATTTAACTTGAACTTGTACTGTGCACTATTAATTAATAATTTCCAGCCGCGTGTGCATATAACAAACACCCGCTTCAACGTTTAACGATTGTTACTTCGATCACTGGGTGTGGACTCGCTACGGCTGGAGTTATGAAGGTCCACGTGATAAGGAGTACGACCTATTATTAGAAACATCGAAGCGCCACGAATTGCTCAGTCGATCTCCAGGGTTGAATCAAAACGTGGCGCGTAATACAGGACCGATAAGATGATCGATCCGACTCCCTTTATTCGCGATTACGCGTACCACGTTCGAGAGTTGTCGGACAAAAGGCTCTCGTGGAGTTACGCGTATCACCGACGCCTACAGCCCCATGAATTGTATCTCTATTCGAGTCCCCGGAAGTCGCTCGGCGATATCAATATGCTCCTTAGATCATCGCGCCATTCCAGCAGCGTTCGCATCTGCGCCGCGTTCAGAAGGGAATGATTGAACGACGGGGCTGGTCGAATGCCTTGGCTGACAGAGCAGCAAATGGTACCGTTCAGGAACACCGTTTGTCTGGCAATAATGACATTTTGGTTATCAATAGAGAGATCGCGAAATAGCCAGCTCGTTCCGATGGATTGATAAAATCAATGCAATTGATTTGTGAAGGGTAAATGTTAGATGATTTGATAAGTATCGAATTTTGCACGAGAATAAATGTGCGAATGGAGAATCGTTGTCTCCTATCACTTCCGATCTTATCTAATTATTAACTATGTATATCTTAACGTAACGGAAAAATTATTTAATAAGCCAATGGCATTAATGACATATTGCGTGTCGTTGCAAAGCAGGTAGACAATCGACGAAATTCAATGGCAAATTGTATCAAAGATTCCTTACTCGGGAGAAGGATTAAAAAATGGAAAGTGAAAATGCAAAGTTGTGGGGTACAAGTGCAATTGATTTTAAAGGACTCGGTGAAAAGCGAGTTGGCACAGCTTCAGCGGTGATGTCGTTTCACCCTCGCCCAGTAAGTGATCGAGCTCGATTAATTAGCGGGCCAATTAACGCGACGCGATCTAATCGCGCGTCGATAAATTATTTATCCTTTAAGCGCTAATTGGCCGTCGACTGGAGTGTTTGCTTTGCGGACTATTGCGCGACTGTCCTTTCAATTCTCCCTTACTCTCAACACGTGTATGCATATTACCTTTAACGCACGCAAGCTTCACAATGATATCAAAGTGTAATTAATGAATAAATTGTTGCTCCCAATTCTTTTCGTGTCATCACTCACTATTACGCACAAATTGATAATCGCAAAAAATATATATTGCGCTAAGAGACACGCAATTATTGTTTCAATCTGTGCACACATGTATCAAGAGGATTCTACGCAAAGGAGATTCAGTATCCATGGAATACCATTCGGCTTATGAATTTTAGTGCCGTTCCGCTGACTGCCATTTACGTATTATCCAATTACGAATCGCTCCGCATTGCTTCGCGTTACCTTAACTTTCAATTACGCCAGGATTGGATTCCCTCCGGTCGGTTCGAGGTAAAACAGAAACGGGAATTAACAGAGAACAGATTCGCCGTTATTAAGCTATGATAACTAACTCTAATATCGAGCAGTCCACGTAACAAAGCGTCTCCGCGATAAATGCTTCACCGGAGATTGATCAACAGATCAGAGAACCGCGTTTTCAATCAGGAGAGAATATTTTGGAGCACCATGAAAAATTGCGCAAGGAATTCAGCTGTTCATAGTAACTGACCATTCACCTACTGGCGACGTGGAGCTCTTTTTATTTCCACATTCCAGCTGCTTTTTGCCTCTCACAGTATGCAGGTGTAAAATTATTAATTTCTAGGGGACAACCGAAAGAAACAACCTCGAAGCAAGATTAGAGCCAGGGAACATGCTAATCGCGTGTAACAATCGCTTTCTGCGCCTACGCTATAGAAAAATAAAACGTACAACGAGCATGCTCATTGCACAACAATTGGTACACCGGACTACCTGCGAGCAAGCAAGAAAATCAACAGCGGAGCAACGGAATCTCTGGAATCCATGAAAATTAGCAACGGAAGCCAAGAGTGGTCGAGCATGTTCTCCACCCAATCGCTCTCTCCCTCTTTTTCCTCACCCGCCTGTCGCCAAATCTTTTCGCCCTTTTTTCCCCCGCTGTTTAGAACGCAACAAACGCCGTTCAGCGCTATATTTGTGGCGAAAGAGAGGCGCGATTGCACTTCCACGTACGTGTCCGTTGTCCGGTAAGCGGTGTGCGCGAGCTTTCGCGGCTGGTGGGTGGAAAGCAGCGACGAGGCAGGAAAAGTCAAGCGGTCCCGATCCAGCGACGGGTCACACGTCCGGCTCGCGCCGGACGAGCCCGACGAGTTTAAAAGACTTTTTAAAGCATGTTCTTCGGTGATTTACGATGCTCGTTTAAAGCCCACGGCGACTAGCTGGATGCGAACGTGGTCGTTCGCGCGCCGCGAGGGCGGCGATCGCACGCGTGCTCCTTTCGTGAACGATTCACCGAGGGAAACCGCCGCGAGTGTCAGGTCGCGGAACGAGCGTAATAAAATACACACCACCCTCTGATCGAAAGTTGCAAAGAGTGCCTTTGCTTCCTCGTATAAAGCCCCCGCTCCCTTTGTCTCCTTCGTTTATTTCCGTGTCCCCTCTTCGTCTTCCGTCACTAAAAAGTGTCGTTGCCTCTTTTTCTCACCCCTCAGGCGGTATTCACAGATCATTCCTCGTTTAACGTATGCTTATCCAAAAATATCGTTCGGCAGCGTTTGCCTCTGTTCGATCCACAAAAATTCGTCGATAATACCTCGAGCGTGTGTTGCTCATTTTGTCGCACGGTGCAAGGCATCAAGTACAGGTAATTAAAGTGAATGCGCAATTAAAGCGGCGCAATTACGGCTCACGTTTGGCTAATGCATTTTATATGATAATTACCCGTCCCGAGTACGATAAATGAAATGATCAGGATTCGAAGGTCGCGGCGCGAAACTCGTTTTAATTACCCTGAAGGGTGGTCGAAATATAGGGCTGTAAGATCTTTAATCGATAAACATCCGATGCAGCAATATAAATGTATCTTTTAAATCGTGTGAGTTCTAAAAAAGAAAGAAAAATGAACATTTTTCCGCTGGACATTCTTCTAATTCTCAACAAGAACCAGAAAATGCCATTTCGAATAAAAATTTAAGCGTCTTACACTCGTTATCATAATTTCTCAAATTAATTTTCGAATTTCCTGTTCGTCCGCAATTTTTATAGACACTCCTGAGAAAGAGAGGGAATACGTTGTGCTCGTAAAAGGCCAGTCAGAGGCTAGCAGGGCGCGGCGCGCAGCTCTCTCTCTCTCTCTCTCTCTCTCTCTCTCTCTCTCTCGTCTCGCTACTTTTATGAATGAATGTAGTTCGAGTGGGTGTGCGTAGCTGTGACTGCGCCTCCGCGCTACAACTTCTCGTCGCTGCCCTGTGGTGTGTGTGTGTGTGTACGCGTTTCCCTACGTGTGTACAACGTGCGTACACGAAGCCGAGGGCACAGAACGCGAGGGACGATGACGATGCCCGGTTCCGTGGGGCGTACAGCACTCTGTCGTTGCGAACGTGCCTCGGTACATAGACGCGTGGCACACCTGGGTGACCGGTCCCGTCGCGCGTACGTACGATACGAATGAATCGAACCGGGCGTTCATCGTTGCGTAGCCACGTCAGACGATGACCCCGGTGGTGCCACGTTTTCCCAGTGCTCTCTTTACTGCCGGATTACTTGGTCCGCAATTTCAAAGACAGCGGTGCACGGATCCGTGAACTCCTAATTAACTCCGGGATTTCTTGTTCCCTTTGGTTGGCAGTTTTATAATATTGTCGCTACCCACGCGGCAGAGACCGTATGTAGGTCATTTGGAGAGAAAGAGAGAGAGAGAGAGAGAGAGCTCTTGGTTCGCGAATTTCTGTTTGCCGAGCTCTGCCCTTGGGTTTGATGGATGATTCCACGGGTATTATAAATATTTCTTTTTTGGAGGCGCAAATGTACATCTTTCGAAAGAGCCCAGGCTTTGCGGATAGACCGCAAATACCAGCTCCACCTCCTGCATAAAGAACACTGCCTATTGCCATCGATGCGGGATAACCCGACGCGCCTTACATCGCATAAAGTACACAATCGCTAAAGTGCGTCCGTTCTTACCCCCGTCCCTTCCGCATCGCCCCGACACCGCGCCGCCACCTCTCCCCAATCGCGTTGTCTGTACTCGCGCTCGGCTCTAATGCATCCAGAGAGAAATTGTGTGCTAATGGCTTATCGCTATCGATTCGCGCAGCTCGTGGTAAATTCAACCGTACTTCCCTAACCGCCGCCGTTGCGGCCGCGCGCTATCAAAGTCGCGCGCTATTATTATCCATTTTCTGAAACGGGCCCCCGCAGGCGCGTACACGTTCCCGAGGAGAAAGGTACGCCGCGAGAGTACGGCGAGCAGCTGTTCCTTACGCGAGCGCGTAGCGGTTTCGCGCGGTCGCCGAGACGAGACAAGCATCGGCGAACATCCGCCGGTTGTTCGCCGGTCGTTTGACGGCGATCGAATCGTTTTGTCAGCTGGACTTTGTTAATGCTTCGCGACGATTTATTGGGCGCGCAAGGCTGCGCGTCTGCTGGATCCAGACAGATCTTAATTATTTGCAATAGAATTTACGTCGTCTCGTACCTTTCCTTTTTTCGCCAGCGTGCATACGTAAATGCTTTCGTAACGACCGCAGACAGAATAATCAGCCGGAGTTTCCGTCCGAAGCACGCATTTCGTATCAGGGGAGAGATAAGAGCCATAATTTACCGTTCACAAGCGGGGAAGCGGGAAAAAGAACAGGATATTTTACCGATAACGAGGAAAGATTAAATAAAAAAAAAAAAAAAAAAAAGGAAGGAGCGTTTCTCTGCACCGAACGCATCAGACACATTGCGCGAAATGCTATACTTGTCATCGGTTGTAAAGAAAAATACTCGAATCGGTCGCGAAGAGCTAATTATATCCGGAATGAAGCATTACCGACGCCCAATGGTTCGCGCATAGGTGAACAACGACGGGTGTTGCGCACGTTTTACGGTGGGCGTGTGCCATTCATTACACCGCGGCGAGGCAGGCAGACGTACGTTCAACCCGAAGAAGGTGTTGTTTCGAGCCTGGCAAAAGCCGACAGTCGCTCGCGATTCCATAATAGGCCGTTCCCTCGTAATAAAGAAACACTAAACTGTCGGGGCTATGAGATTAAGTCGCTTAAGTAGCGAGGTGTTTAGAGACAATTGTCTCGGACACATCGGCATTATTCATACTTCACAGACTTGTTTAACCCTTGTTTCTATAATAATAGACTCGACAGTTTTACAGAGTACATCAATAACAAATGACGATTCCTTGTGGGAAAGACGAAGAAAAGTTTCTGCAGATGATCCTTAATTTTGAGGGAAAAGTAGATATTTCAGAAAGAAGAAGAAAAGTTGGAAAATATATTCTCCGAACTTCATTCATGGAATCGTAATCAATTTCATTTATGAAATCCCTGTGACATGAAGGATAAAAAAAATGCTAGGGGTAAAAACAACGTATAAAATCTCGTAGAACAACTGCTGCATATGCACAGAGTGTATTTTCATTAAAATCCCGCTTTTTTTCCAATTTTCTACGTGCATCGCATAGGGCCTAATTGGCGAAAAGTGACTGCTCACAGAATTCGGAAAAGCTCAGACTGCTGTCAATTGCCCAAATATTCTCCATGTCCCGAACGAATTCGTCAAGCAGCGATCGATAAACGGTGATTTTCCGCGCAATCCGACACTCTCGGTACGCCGAATCACAGACGTGTTGCGAGAAAAGTCGGAGCACCGATTCGATTATGTGTTGAGAGCCAGTCGGGGAGAGAAGACTACTCTCGGTGGCGGTTCGAGGGACAAACGGCTGTCACAATCTCGCCCCGATTCTGATCGGTCGTCCGCGATCAAGGCCGCGTAAAAACGTCGAAGCACGCCGCTAAAATGCAACCGCAACAGCACCCACCGAGAGAATAAAACACGATAAGTAGAAACCACCGAGACTGCGCCGGTTCCTGTTCTCTTCCTCGTTGCCATCGTCTGGTCGGTCGCGATCAGGAATCAAGACGATGGGGGCCCCCGAGCATCTGTGCCGCCACCGGGTTTCCCCCGAGGGGCAGAGAGTGCGGAGCGGGAGAGAAGCAACGGGAGATATACAGAACAGGGCGAGAGAGAACCATCGGCCAGAAATCTTACGCGAAAAACCAGTTTCGCAAAACTGCACGGGCAACCTCGTTATCTGAACTCGAGCACGACCGGCGCGACGGTTTCGTCCCTCTAAGTCTATAACAACTCCGGAGACCGGCTAACCGGTTTCGTTCATGCACACCTTCGCGCGTTTTTAACGTGCTGCTGCTCTATCTCCGTTCTTCTGTCATTTCCCTCCTCCGTCGCGTTTTCAGCGTGCGCGTATGCCTGGGGAGACGCGTGGCGCTATTATTAAACTATCCCATTGCGAGGAATGGGAACTATTTCATTGCGACCAATTTTGTATAGGTGATAAGGAATGCCTTTTCGTTCCTTTAAAGGAATGTTGCCGTTGATGATAAACGCGAACAGCTTTTTTTTACCGTGGACAACTTTCTATCGTCGACAATGATAGTTTCTCTCTGCCCCGTACACGTTCATCTCAATTTATTGCTCGAGTACGATCATCGAATTTAGAAGCCGACAACAGCCTTAATGCAGAGCTTTCCCAAGAGTTGCTAACTCGATGCTGCAGTCGCGTGGCATTGAATCTGTAAAACGCTCGTCTCGTTCACATGGTATAGCGTAGGAATAGGAATGACTGGAGCATTTAGCACGTTCACGGAGCAAATATTCCAAACATCTTTTGCTTAGCAAGAATCGTTATTTGCAGCAACAAGTCATCTATCGTTTCCGGGCCAGATAAAGCGACACAAAGCAGGAGAATCGACCGTCCTGCAACTTACGGGACAAGAGCAATTATGCGAAATTCTGACAGGAGCCGCGATCGTTCCCATTTATTTTTATATTCGCCCGACAGCGGTGTATTCTTACTACGATCGAAGGCCGATAATTATCATCGCGATAACGATGCTGCTTTTCAGCAAGCAACGAAATAAAGAACCGAAGACGCTTGTTCTTCTTTTCCGGCAAGCTCGCGGAGCCTGTCCAAGACGATTATAGTCGACAGCTGATAATATCGAACAGCTATGCACGGCAATTGATAAATCTTGCACGGGCAAAGTTGTCGAGACTCGTACGAACGAGACGCGAGTTGTATAAAAAAAAAAAAAGACAGGAGAAGAGTAACGATCCGAAGGTGATTGAGAACTTTTTAACAACGTGAAAATATTTTTCATTCAACGTGTTTGCAGTTTCGATAAGAGATTGTTGGCTCGCGATACTGTCGCTTCTTTCCTTTCCTTCTCTCTCTTCCTTATACATATAACTCGCTACTGAAATATATAGTCCGTTCGTTAATAATTCAATGGATTTCGCTTCAAGTAACGGCAACACGGAATAATTGGGCAGCGGAATGTCCTGTCCGGAGGTTTACTGAGATGCGCTACTGAGAATTCTTCGCGTCATTAGAGTCACTCCACGGAGTGTGCGAAAGAACACGCGCGTTATCCCAGGAAACACAACTCACGAGTCACGCGTGACAGGAGAATCGTCGCCAGAAATTTGTAGAATTCGCAAGCAAAAAGCGGCTGTTCAACAGATAAGAATAACAGATAGGAACACCGTGGTGGAGGAGGTGTGGCGGTGACTATGCAACATTAAGCGGTCCGAAGAGCAAAGAGAATGGAGTCGGTCGAAGAGAAACACACGGGGGAACGCTTGAAAAAGAGACGACGGCCACGGAGGCGGAAAAGAGACACCCCGTGCACCGGGGGGGGGGGGGGGTTACACGGGTATCAGTTGGAAAGAGAAGAGTTCGGTCGGCTGGGTAAGGTTGAGGTTGGGATTAAGTAAGGCTAGGCTGGCAACGTTTGTAGAGGACTGCTGCCTGAAAATAGCACGGCACTCACTGTCTGGCTATGTGGCGTCTGTACTCCTACTCCCTGCGCCAAGCCACAGTGTCGGCTTGTCCGTTTGTCCGATTATCCGTTTGTCAGTCTCTCTGTCCTTTCTCATTCGTCTATCCGTCGATCTGAAACCGTATACACACGCCACGCGCGCGCACACACACTCTCTTCCCTCCACTGCGATAACGGTCTCTCTTTCTCGCCTCTCGCATTTATTCTGATTTGTTATCGTCGCGATTCTCCTCTTCCTCCACGGCGAGTCGTTGCAGACACATGGTCGTGCCTGTCGTTTTTCTAAATGCAACGACCTCGTTGCAGGCCACCGTCGTACCATCGTATGCACGGTATATATTACGGATTGCTGGTCAGAGTAAATCTGTCGGGAATCGGGGTGCGTACGCGTTTTTCTGAATTTAAACGTCTTAGCGGACGATGGGATTCGATGGGACCTCCTCGGGCACTCAAGATCCGAGGGTGGACGAATACGGAATATACCGTTGCAATTAACAGTAAAATTCATCAACCCCTTCGGTACCGTTTGAATTCGAGGAAATCTGAACGTAACGCGTCCCGTGTCTGTCTCGTCGAGTGTGCCAAAAGGGGTTAAGTGAAATATACCTCTGCCTACGTTAAATAAAGTATCCCTCTTTGCCCGCGTCATTTCATGGGAACACAATTTGTATAATTGTTCGGTGACCATGTATGACCGGAGAAGTAGTGCGTCATTCAGAAATGATCAGGGATTTATTTATACTCTTGGGAAACGTAACGCTACTGCCAACGACACTGGAGACACACGAGAACCTAGACGACGTGCGAGCAACTTACTCTGCGGTCGACCCGTCGTCTCCGCGAAAAAGCTGGCCTCGCTTGTGAAACGGTCTCGAGCAAACGTGTATAAAAATTAATGTTGCAGACGGGAACAGATGTTCTTTTGTATTGCGGTGAATGGAGTCGAAACGGGATTCCAAGAATTCTCTTAACAATGGAAACAACATAGAAATGGTCTTTGCAAACAATCCAACATTGAATTCATTCCTTTTTGAAATTCATTGTTCAGAGGTTACAGACCTTTCGTATTTTGCGTTTTCCATTCTCTCTCATTCCATTCGCCACTACTTTAATGATTATTCATTAATGGCGTTGTTCGAAAGCAATCCTACAGCGTTCGTATGAATGAAGATATCAATCGCGTCAAAGGTCGGCATCAATTTTTTCGCTGATAAAAGAAACAATACAAGTCGGTCAATGGAACTAATAGAGCTAACAGAAGATAATCCTCTCCTTGTCCATGATAATATCCAGTCACATGTTTCGCCATTCACGCGATGAGAGCTGAATGAACCCACGCATCAAGCTCCCACCCGATTAACTATACCCCTAGATTTATTCCCAACATTTTCTATAATTTAAATAGAAGAAACATTTCTATGCGCTTCGATTAAACGAAAATTATTTCCTCGGCCTGGAACAATTCTATTTGGCCAAAGCGTAGGTCAAAGAATACATATACATATATATTGTATATATATATGTATGTAGGTATGTGATCTATCGCGATCTGATACCACCTCATTCATCGTGTCTACCGTGCAGTAAAAAAAAACAATGGGTATCCAAATAATTCGAACAAAATTGATCTTGGATCGCGCGACCGCCAATCGCCAAATCCCGATAACCGATCTTTTAATCAAAGGGGTGAACCAGTGCTCGCTGTTGTCCGTTTAAAGTATCTCCGATGGAAAGCCCATCAAACAGCGATACATCTTTAATCGATTTCTCCATACAGCGGCAAATTTGTTCGAACGACTTTTTTACTTAATGTAAATGACAACAGCGGTGAGGGTGCACATAAATATAAAGCAATTAAGAGTGTTGTACATTAATCGTAGAACCTGTACTTGACCCTATTTTCCATCACGATAATTACTGTTGCTGGTGTTTACCACAGCGTGGACTCTGTCCGGCTGGCCATCGATACCCAAGCGCAATAAACGAGGGTGCACGATCAGTGCTGGCCGTTTATCGCGCCGCGATTCGCGCATTCCATTCTCCTTCGCGGATTATAATCCAATTTTATTGTCCCTTTCCACTGCGTCGGATCACGTACCCGCGTGGAATCGAAAATTACCTGGCTGCGGTAAAGAGGATCATACGGAAAGCGGTACGTACGCGCGAAGGAAACGCGCAGCGGTTGGTGCAAGGCTGTTGTGTCACGCTTATCGATTCGAATTCCTGATCGTAATTGGACAATAGCCACTTCGCGACGGTGAGTGTTAAAAGATCCGTTTTACTGCTCCAATGGTTAACGAACTAACAAAAAAAAAAAAAAATGTTTCTGCCAGTTATTCGTGTAAAGATATGTACGTTGTAGTTTGTTTATTGTCGCGTGGGCGTCTGTTCCCCTCAAACCGGACCATTGATGTTGCAATATATTTCTCGTCGCCGACACGTTACACCTGCTATCTTTCCGAATTTATTTAAAGACATTTAGATACACTCTGCCCTTTTTTTTCCTCGAAGGATACGATCATGATGCTCCGAATATACGAGACCCTCGTCAGCGGACGAATTTTATTTTTACATTTCTTCTCGCTTCGCGTCCCGTTGATTTTTATCAGGCCGCGCGTAAACAATGCGAGTTCACCCCGGATTCCACGTGCGTAATGAATGAAGAGCAAATTTCAAATCGGCGAGTGTGCGTGAGGAACGCGCGCGCGGTGCAGCAAACTGCATCTGATTCCGATAGCGGGTCGTTGTAAAATCAATAACCGACATTCCTCAGCTAACGAGTTCCCTGCTGCATTCTTTCGTCGTGCCGCGTGCCTAATGGCCTGGGGAGAACGTAATCGTATAATACTCGCGAAACACACGAGACCGCAGACACCCGCCCACGCTTCGCGGAATGTCGTACGCGCAAGCAATGAACCAGCCACTCGATAAAAAAAAAAAGGGGGGGATACATATATTTGTAAGTGACTGATCCAATCGATACACCGCTTGTCTACACTTCTGTTTTGAATATATCCGCGCAACCATACCGTACGTGTACGCAACTTCTCCGCTTGATCTTTCGATGCACTTTAGAACGTACGTAGTTGAATGAAATTTCACATGTTCCGTTAGATTGATTGATTCCGTGAACGCTGCCATTTTATCGAATTATTGGCGCAGCATGTTGCCTTTGCAGATTGTTAATGATACATATAAAGCATCTTATTTATATGTATTATAATAAAGCATCTCGAGTTTATGTCGTGGCGAACTATTCACTGGTTACACTTAATTTTATCCAGAATGGAGTGATAGCCTTCGCCTCAAAAGCTGCACTTTCTTCTGCAATTTTATACGAATTTTGCAAGTTACAATTCGGCCTGATACGCGGATTTGTACATTTAATTATGCTAAAGAAGGGGTTAAGATAGCAGCTCGAAGTAGCTAAACTTCAACCGATAACGCTAATGGAAGGCTAAGAGTGAGAGAATTTGCAACTGCTTACGTTTATGGATTTTTTTGAATAAATTCATAAAACACGCTCTTGGTAAGATTAAATGGGGGGGCAAATAAACGTTACGCGTCAGGTAGTTGTGCATTAAAATGTTAAATCTGCATAGCCAGGGATGTAAGAAAAGCAGAACTTCTTATGGCTGATTAAAACGCAAGCCAATCAATGAAACTGTAATTTCTGTAAGTTCACAAGTGTCCCATTTACGTCGTCCTAGATCGAAAGATCAATAGTATCGACAGGTGTACGAAGTGTAACACGTTCGATTGCTCGCAGGATACGTTTAACATGTTCATCATCTCTTGGGACAATAATATGAAGTAATGGAAACTTTGATCCGATAATGTAACAAATATACGTTAATTCTCTCGTTTCTATCGTGTAAAATTGAAGAAACTGACGTTGTATGAATAGTCTATTTTAGTATCGATTCGTTTTCATCCTCTTTCTAATCGTACTTTTCGCTTAAATATAAAATAGTATAGCGCAGCCCCTCACCAATTTTATATTCTAATACTCCACTTTTTGCAATATCTTTGTTTTAATGAAAATTCATACAAATTTTCATCTCTAGAATTTCATACTTTATGCACTTACTGACAATCTTGAGATCGAACAAGTATACTAAATCGCGGGAAGCATTGACTCCTCGCTCGAAGAGTATTTTCAACGCATTCGATAAACGTCAAGAGTGATATGGATCGCGGCGGTAATATTGCATCGAGTCATCGGCCGATTCAGCCAGTTTACGGCCGCTGTCTGGTATCGCATTTTCGAACCAGCTTTCTCTCGAATCAGGTTTGAACCCGAGAATGGAAAGAACGTTCTCACGATGACGTACTTACACGCGGTTGCGCTGACTTTTTAGTTTCTTCGTTAAGAATCGTACAGCCGTCGTCGTCTTAGCTTTCCCTCGATCGTGCGAATACGTATCCACGAGCCGCCTGAGAAATTCGCGGGTTAAACCCACTTCTATACTTATCATCGCGCAACCCCCCGTTCAAAAGATGCAACTCTGTATTATTTCGGATCTACTGCATCACATGCCATATATTTCTTTTTTCATACTTCAAGTGGAACACCAAAAATATTATAGATAATGAGATCACGCTATTTTCAGCAAGCCTACAGTTTTTTTTTTTTTAGAAAGCAATGTGTGCATTGGTATGTAATATTTAAATAGCAATTAGTATTCAGCATTACGTTCTTTGCAAGGCCAGAGCAAATATTAGGAATTTCGTAATCACCAGGTTTGGCAATACACCTAATCGATCGGCCACGAATTTCTGAATTGCGTAAAGAGGAAAGACACTCGGCTGTTGATTTCCAACGCGAGAGTCAAAGTTATTAGCCAAATTGCAAGCGATTACATTTCTAACGCTTTTAACAATGAAACGCAGTAGCGAAATAACAGCTGTTTATCTAGCAAAAATTACAGTAGAAACGATAACCGTCGGGGCGTTATCGGATGAGAAAAAAAAAATGGGATACTTTATTCGTCGAACAGCCGCGCCACATTGGAGGCTTTTCATTCATTCCATCGAGTCAGCCAGAGGCCAAGTGGTACAGATACGTACGTGTCACGATACGCGGTTGCGAATACGCGATACACACGAGAGCAACGAGAGATTTTATCGGAACAACGTTTGCCGGGTCGGCAGAGATTAGGATAAGGTGTACTCGCATACTTGCATAGTACGCACGTGCACACGTCACATAATAATACCACCCTCCTCCTCTCCTTCTTTCCAAACACGTAATCAGCGCATTTCCTTATCCGTGCTTAGAATCGCAGAAACAGTTGCACCGAGTTTCATTCACGTTTCCATTTAGTGGCCACTCATAGTACGCTTCGCGTACGCCACTATGTCTATTACTTACTACGCTTCATGCCCGCGCGCTGAATTTATGCAATCGCAACAGCGATGGCTACGAACCTACCGCCGACGAATGTCCGCGGTAAACTGTGCCAATATTTTATGTGCTATCCATTACCGTACTTCTACGACAATCCCTTTTTACGTAATTCATTTGTCGGTATGGAGAATTGTGCAATTTACTCTTACTTTACATCTTCATTAAAAAAAAAAAAGATCCATTCAGTCCTCGAACCGGATGCTTTTTTTAATTTATGTAATTAAATACACCTTTATCTTCCACTGTTCAACATTATATTCTATGCTAATATATACATATATAAAAAGCTTCCGATTCTGAGAAACGATCCGTGCAAAAAGTGAATACCAAAGACATCATATTATAAATTGCAAATTTAACACGTTGCGTAACACTTTAAGGACGAATTCCGATATCTGTCGCAAGGGGGCAAACTTTATAAACGCGGGAAGAGAATAATCATGAAATGTGTAATATTAATATTTATTATTCCGGGGGCTGCGTAATATTTATCTCGTAACAGTACATCTAATTTTCTTCAGCCGCGTTGAATTAATCGCGGTATCATTTTACCTCAGCCTCGCCGTACTTACACGAGTTTACAGAGCCTCGCGCCAAGGCTCTCATCCTGAAATTTATAATGCCACACGTTCGAGGACTTCGCTGAAATCGCCAAGTGCAGTATCCGCATTGCATACCACGTGTATGTACGTAGATTCGTGAACACGATCTCTTGTTCGTAATCAGCCTGCCGTTGCGTGAGCATGTAACGCAACGTTAATTACAATTAATAATGTTATGCAATTTTTCTACATCATTCGGGGCCTCCGCCTTTCTCCCTTGATCGCAGAACCCACTGCACACGCTTTATAACCCTTTTCCCGCAAAGGGCATTTCGCGTGTGCTGGAGAAAATTGAAACCTGACTACGACCGCTCCGAGATCAACTGCAATTTTATTAAATAAAATTTAACTTAAACAAAGACCTACTTTAACAGGAATTGTAATTACTATCCATTATTCCTTCAATTAATTATGCCCTCGATTAACGTTAGCATTTCATATGCTGCGAGCATTAATTTATATTTCATTTAATAAGCAGCGAATTAATCGCGAGATTACGTTATCTTCGAGATGCAGGACGGACACCGTTACGATTGCACAAGCCCATCCCGCAGATTCCATACGCTTCAAAGGGACATTCTCGATATTGACACGTCGGCAAGTAAACATTAGATAAACCGTCCACACTTTTGGCCACGAGAAAAGATACATATACCTGGTGCGAATCGTCGTTCATCGTTATCGCGTTATCAATGATCAGCCAACCATTTCCATCGTTTCGATGACGATTCGTCAGCGGAAACGCGCGCTGGCCAAAAATTAATCGCACAACGAAACTCGACAAGCACTTCCAGGTGTCCAGCTCGTAATTAAAGTACCATAAAGCCTTGTTTCCCGTACGGTAATAAGGATGACGGTATACTTTTGCGAAACGACCAATCACATCCTACGAGTCCGTTCCCGTCGGTCCATTAACGAGCGATTCTGTACGAAGCGAGCTAAATCAAGACGAATCTTAATCACGACTGGCTGATTGGACGTAATAAAACGGCTTATTCATTGGATAATAAGTTGCTTCTACGGTAAACACGAAGGGAACGATCCGCGCCGCTCAGGTTCGTTCACCTCCGACTGGACGGCATACATAATAACCATAGAGACATGCCGCGCCGAGTGTACACCGCGAAATTCGGTGCACGTAAACGCGGAGGCCCGAGCGCGTGGAATGGATGATCGATCCGCGGAGAGATTCGATCTGGCCGGAACAACCGTGCGGATTCCTTGCGGTTCCGACTGCAACGTGTGCACAGGTATATAGCGCAGACCGAAACGAGTTGCGTCCCAATAAAAGAACCAATTCCAATATTTACTCGTTCATCCCTTGTTTACCTTCCACGCGATCACCCCTGGCATGCCGCTGCATCGTTTCAGCTTTCGGTCGACGACGGTTCGACTTTCTTTTAAAAACTCACGCTACCATCTTAATGCACTCGTTGCAATTGCAGTGGTGCGAAGCCATATGATCGAATGATCGCGTGTTAAAATATACATTCAAATCATTCGAAATTATCAATTTCGAATATTTCCTGGCAAATGAAAAGATTTTCGCAGTCTCTTCAAATTGAATTTTAAGTCAAGGTTCTATCGATGGGGAAATAATTGTAATCGCATCGTCCGCCAGTCCAGTCGAACGGAATCCCCCACTTTCCCGTGAAGCTGCATCGCGCTTTTACGTAAGAGTGAACCGGCGAACGACGAGCCCGCGAAACATCTCATAACCCTTGGCATCGAGGAGCACACGCGGCGGCTGGGTAATTATTTTTGTCATCGAGTCGCAAACAAGCTCAGGAACCATGTGCGCTCGCTATTTGTAAACAGTGGGCTTGTCAACAACGAGTGAACCAGTTCATTACGCCCTCCGGCCGCGTTTGCCAAGCGCGAATAAGTCCGCGATCGTTCAACCCGACCTCCTTTTTTTTTTTCGAGAACCACCTATGCACCACCTTCGAGCGAGAAGAATGCTCTCGGGGATCGACGATGACTCGTCCCGTCGTCTTCAATCACGGTAATTAATCTTCCATAGGCTGTGCCATTTGTAACGTTCGCTACATCCAAGACATCGTTATTACATGTTAACCGTCGTGCCCAGCATCCTTGAATCTATTCTTGCATTCTAGATTTTTCTTTTGCCACGTTCTTTGGAATACAATTAATGCGCATTCGACCATTTTTGCACTAGCGCGGTTCTTTTATTATTTTCATCTGCACTTTACATTTTTTTTTATTTTTAATAAGATTGCTTTCTTAGCTTAATTGCGTTTCCATTAAGATAGTCAAGTTTTTCATCCTATCGTAAACCTGTCCACTTAACTCTTTCGTTTGACCGATTTCGAGGACGTTTCTCCATATTTCCCTTCCTGTCCCGCAAAAATAACGAAGCAGCGACAACTCGTCAATCATTACACTTAACTGGAGTAGAAAATAATAGCGTAGGCGGCGGAGGGAGTCCATCGTGGAAATGATAACGGGGGAGACACGAATCGAGGGGTGAAATAAGGACGGCAAAAAAAGAAGAAGAGACACGAGGTAGGCGATACTCTCTCGATCCATTTGACCGAGTTTTTCTTACGTTGCTCGCCTTTTTGCCCGATCTCTCCCACTCGGGCCGCGAACCCGGCTCGCGAGATCGTTGACCGAATGACACGGTGAGCAAAAGAGCCGCGAGACGCTCGTACTCCGCTGTTGCGACCTGGCGAATCTCTTCATATCAAATTGTCCTTCGTATTTCATGATTAACCTAACTTTTTTAGAGTCGCGGGAAACAATGATACATGCTCGCGCGCTTAATTGCATAATAATAAAATAATACAGCATCGTTGCGCAAACTTGTGCTGGTGAATAATGAAAATTGCAGGCGACTAATGAAGAGAAACGAGCAATCCCATGGCTCTCCTATTATCTGCGCGCGTGAAACAAGCGACCGTGTGACACAATCGATTTTTCTGCAAACTATACGATCGGTCAACTGAATTGAATAATTGCCGTGGCGCGTGTTACGTTATCTCGCGTTATAATGCGTCGAACGTGGATAGAACGAACGGAGTGAAAACGGAAATTCATAAACGCGAAACAGTGCAGTTATCAATCGCACGATACTTTAGATAATCCGCCTCGAACTCGATTACTCCCCCAACAATTGAAAAGTTTTCGATCTGAATGTTCAGGTAAAAATGTTCTACCAAAAAGGATTGAATAGAATGAAATATGGTAGAATGTGCGGTTGCTCGTCGTATTCGTAATTGTCTCTGGCTTTTACAATGCAAAGCTAACAGCTCATAAACGGCCAACTAGATTTTCCTTCAATCATCGATCGTTTATTAAAACGGCAACGAAACGTCCGTTCTAAGTTTACCGCAACATTTACGTAAGGGTTTTTTTTATATAACCCAGGCACCAGCATGAAACGCGAAGGAGAAATCCTGATCATTGCGACTGCAATTATAAACGCGGATGCGATCGATTTTTTCTTTTATGATGACACATCATTGCCTTCTTGAAAGTGGAACCAGAGCGTCTCGAAATTTATTCCGTGATCGAGGAAATTTCTCGATGGATCATCAATGATTGAAGCTAGTGTTCTACATGTACGTACGAATGATTTACAAATTACGCAAACGTTCTTGTGTGTAGTGCACCGTTCGGCCGATGGTGATATGAATAAAATACATGAGAAAACTCGAGCAATAAATATATTGCACGATATGCATGCAGTCGTACGTATTACGAGTGATAACACGGAGGAAGAGGACTTCACATGGCGCCAAGTCTCATCGCGTGCGACGATAATGATACCGTATTACGTACAGGTAAGTATATACAGTCATTTATCCGAAGTCGAGGCATCCGAAGGTCATGGTGTACTAGGTCGTTGAATTCGTCTTGATACGGGCTATAATGCTGTTAACTTAAAAATACAAGGTGCCATTTAAAAAAAAAAAAATTGCGGTGGCCTTGACGATAATAAATGACAATCTTTCGAACTTTTCTCTTATTGCAATGTATAGCCAATCGAAAGCCGATAAACTATTGTTTAAAATATTTTTCTTTGCCGGATTATCGCAAGTGCTTGAAAAATCGTGAAAAGCGTTACGTGGGACACCCTGTGTATGCAGCCGATACTGAATATTCATCATTCATCGTACCATTATTATTACCCATTTGTCTCGCACGTATAAAATTCTCAACGTATAATCTTTGTCGAATCAACTGATGAAGTAACTACGCCGCCCGATGCATGCCGTTTCCTATTTTTCCCCGTGTATGATTAAACGGGAACCGTTTCGAGCCAGACGGAGACTGTAACCTGCGCAAGCAAGGGTTAAAAAGCCCACCTATAACGCGGGGACAAAGCCAACAAATCATTACACGAGCATGCACAACGTTTCAACTGCATGCCATCAACCGGGACACGCTTTCTTCCGTTCGCCGAGCCGGCAAAGTTCCACTCGTAAATTTACATCAATAACGACACACGGGGACATCTGCGACGGACGTATCCACCGTGACTTCTCTTCTTAGCTGGTGTCCAGCATCTCGCGTAACCCGACGTCACGTTTCGTTCTCACGACGATAAATACGAGCGATAACCGCGACGGAGTTTGGCGACGCGCGGTCGTGTAACGAGTACCGTTTCGTCATCTTGAATTAACACCGTGCACAGGAAGCAAGAAAGCGCGTCCACGATGGGAGAAAAGAAAAACGACGAGGAATAGACGGCATTATCTATCGATTGCAGCCATCGTGTCTCTGACGTATTCGCGACTTTTACAAGAACCGCGCGGGGAACCATGGGGGAGATTAAATCGCGAGACACATTAAAGGTAATTAATGAAGTCCGACGAGAAACATCGCCTGTGTTTTACCGCTCGAAGATTACCCTGCCCCCGTAGGTATTCCTCCTCCTTGCAAACGATCGTGACCATTTTGTTTGCCAGAGAAATATGCACGAGGAAATTGCCACGAGGACGACCGTGAGAGAAGCAGAGAGTTCCTAGCGTATTTTAAACGTTCGAACGACGACCGTAACGCCGATGCTGATCCGGGAACAGAGGCTTCGTGCATCGATCATACATTTCATAACTTCCAAGGTAAGAAAAGATTCTTACTGACAGATGCATTCACGCATGAATATCCTCATGTGGGATACAATTTATTTGATTCCCCAAAAAATAACCATGCGAGCCGTACTACAACCTTTTCCGAGGATCTATCGAGGCATCAGTATTAAGAAATATCGCGAGGAAAGCCCGATGGAAATCGCTCTGCTTTCGATGCTGCGGAGATAGTGCAGGTGCAACGATCGTTACGCACAATGGTATCATTAGAGTTACTTGTTACAGGCAAATAGCACTGTAATCACCAAGTCACGTTCTATAAATACGCCCGATGACTCCTGACTGTAAGGTGTGCCCGGGGGACGGGTCGCTAATAAGAGAAAGAACTGCATTCATTTTCTTCCAGGCAGACGACAGCGCGAAGACTACCGGAAGGTTCAACTAACACAGAACCAGAGTGATGTCGCGCATTTGCACGAACGTATACAGTCTTGTATAATACAATGAAAAAACAAAACCTCCTCGTTGATGTTATCAGAAATAATTCCGTCGATCCGTTACTAAACCAACAAGCCAGTGTATATAAAAAGAAGCCAATATCAACGCAGTATTTCTTTTCGCTATGCGCGCACGACAAAGTAATAAATCACAATTTATTGAGGAAGCCGATGAAGCCGAAAGCGCGGACGTTAATTGAAGGTGGAAAGAAAGTATGATTCCACCTGTATGCATGACAGGCACGTAACAACACCGATACGGAGACGGACGTGGAACGAAGTGCACACTAACGGTACAATTAAGTCATCCGCAGGAATAAATGAACGCAGCGATTGCATTATAATCGCGATTCCCCGGGTATACCCCCGCGGCCTTGTCGTTTAGAGAAGCGTGTCGTTGGTATAAATATGCGCGAATATTGCACGCGCCTCGTCACCTAGGAATGCAGAAGGAAACCCGAAGCCCGCGGTGGTCTCGTATAACGGCCTGGTGCGTTAGAACTTCCACGACCTGGCCTGCCAGCAGAAATACATTTACGCGGGCGGCACTGTGCACTTTCGTCGCGGCGTTATGCATTCCCGGGAAATAGCGGAATGGGAGGGATACAACGTAATATTCCGTCGTAAAAGTTCCATCTCGTTTATAAAACGCTGTTGTTACACGTAATCCGCGCTTGGCTCTTACACGAGCGCGCCAGCGTGATGAATTCAATTCACCGTATACCGAGCAGAGATTTCTACATTCGAGGTAAACATCAAGTCACGCAAGATTGGATGAAACATGGATTAAAATACATTCGAATTTTTGTAGAAATCAAGTACTATATAAATCGTGATATTTCAACGGAGAGAAGGCCGGTGCAACGGAGATATTAATCGCGGTGGAAAATTACAATTTAAGAATCTTTGACGATACTCGGAAAGTTAATAGAAGAAAGGTTAAAAGCGATATTTTTCATTTAGTCCATGAAATTGGGTGTTGACTAGGGAGAGAATATTCTTAAGTAGAATTCAGGGATCGTGGAATATTAAAAATATCGAATATTTATGATACGACTAATGGCACGGTAAAATCTGTATTATAATTCCAAATGAAAGAGTCGAGAAGACGTAAGAGGCTTTTACGTAAACCGAACAGTTTCGTCTGAATGAGATGATTCAAATTTCACTGATTCAACATTTTCCATTATCCACGTATTATTAAATGAGTACAATACTGTTTTGTATATACACCGCTAGGTCGTAATCACGACCACAATAAAATAGGATACATGTTCAATATTATACCATTGTTTCATGAATATTCTCTTCATAAAAATTATCCAGTTCATAGTTTCGCAATCTCCCAATATCCAAGCAGCAATACGAACCAAACCCATCTTGCACCCTATTAATTCTCTATCAAAAAAAAAAAAAAAAAAACAACCAATCGGTTAATAATTTTCAGACAAAATCGTTTTCTCCCGATCCTTGTTCGAGCCCCGCTTAAACGCGGCTCCGTAATTAGAAACTGCGAGGCGAAATTCAATCTAAGATGAAACCAAATAATCCGTCAAACTCGTGGTCGTGTGGTTCCCTGTGTATACCCACGTTCCCCGTCGAAGCTCCCGTGCGACTTTCTCTTCTGTCCACTCGGGACACCTTGTAGAAAGCAACGGCTGCATCGACGCGCGGCGGCGACAGGTATATACCGATGCCGAGACCTTTGTCGGTCGGGTCTAACCAGAAAGAAAGGTGCCCCGTAGGGAAGCCCGAGACAAAGGGGCGGACAGGGCACGGAACCGTTGGAGAAGGGGCAACCGACGAAGAGGAGCGCGAAATGACCCAGATGCTCCGGGAGCCCCATACATTTAGCTCGCGCGTCGTCCCGGCTGAGCCAAGCTACGCGCGACCAATTGGCAAGTACGAATACCGAAACCCAAGAGGAGGCCCGCGCCGTTTCCTCGAGTACGATTCTTCTCGAATCCAACGCTAATCTGCTAAACAAATATATTTATACTCGATGGATTTAAAATCGATATTTAAGAGGGTACTTGTATGCTCGACAAGTCTTTTACTTAGCGGATTAAAAAGCAAGCCGTATCACCTGGCACGGGGCAAAGATTTCCACCGAAATAAGCTTGGCGATGCGAGTGAATCGCTATTGAAGAACTCGTATCAGCGAATTCGAGAAAATGCACCCCTCCCTAGGTTCTCGGAGAGTTGTTTTCCCTTCGCTATGGAAGTTTAAAAAGCATTAGCATTCACGACGCGTGGAGGAAAGAGAAAAGTAGCCGTTGAGAAAAATGAGTGGCGAAAAAAAGACTAGAAACAGGCGACGACGTTGACAGTGGTACAAAGCCACTTATTGCAGTCTTTACATCGTGCAGTACGCAGCGGTATTACCATCGGCACGAAGAAGCTGAAGAAGGAGAACGCATAGTCGTCTGGGTACGAAGCACGTGACGTCTGGGTTCCCGCCATCGTACCCTACCCAAGGCGAAACATGCACACGTTCTATACATGCTCGCGATCGAGTGAAAGAGAACCAGGGGAAACGGATGTGCGCGAGAAAAAAGAACGGTACGGAGGAAACGTCTCTTGCACAAAATTCTGCTTCTCATCCCATCTATCTTTTTTTTTTTTCTTTAAAAAGCCTCCACGGAATTTGTATTTACGATAGGTTTTTAATTGGCAAATGAAACATAATTGTTATGTAAATTGAAGGACGAACGATGACAAAGAATCATGTGAATAGAAAAGGGGGTGATAGCAGCGAGAACTGAAAGAGAAAAAGTGAACAATAATTTGAGAAATAGTATGGGGAAGAGCAGAAGGGAAAGTACATTCAAGTTCCCCGTACTTTAGGGTAAAGGAGGAGGTAGAAAGGGAAAGGTACAAAATGCAATCTCGAAAATATTTCAAAAATTTATAGAAATGAATGCAGCTGATTGCCAATTCTTTTTCGAACGACCTTCCCCGAGTTCTGGCTCGATGAAAACCGCTTACTAACTTGTTTCCAATCAATTCTTAATAATTCACTTTAGTATCGGTAGCAATTAGGGATAGTAATGACAATGCTGCGCTTGTCAATTCTGAAAAAGAAATACTTAACAAGTGTATACATTCTCTACGCCAACTTGAATCATAAATTAATGTAATTTACAACTGTCCGATCCGATTTACCGTCGAAGGACACGGTTTATTAACCAAGAACAGGCGTAAAAAAAGAAAGATCGAGGCAACAGAAAGCGAATCGGTGGTGCCAGCATTAATCAGCCGGCTTCAATGCGAACGCGTTCGAAAGCCGCGGGAGTATTACGGGCATCTGAGATCGATCTTGCGCGGCACAAAAGCACGATTATGCGTGCGAAACAACCCCGACCCACGCGTTCGCGCATCGAGGCATAGTAGGCACACGATCCAAGTTTCGTTAAAAGGCGCACGAGGGAACACAGAGGGGAGAGAGAGAGATCGGTTGATTTTTATTTTTGTCTGGCGAGGGTTAAATGAAAATGGGTCGAGGCGTCTGTGCTCATTTGCGCTCCTTCGTTTTACTCCTTTTTCCAAAGTACCGCCGCCCGCAAAAAGCATGACTCTCCTCGGGAGAGAACGTATGCGTATAATCGAGCGCGGTGATCGCGAGACTATGCATTCTTCTCTTTGCCATTGGTTAACGAATATCACGAGTTTTCCATGAAATAATATTCGCAACCGTTGTTTGACCGATTAATATATATATATGTATATACAAGAAGGAACGTTCTCATGAATGCTCTCCGCGCGGCATGTAACGAGCAAAAACGTCGGCGACGGCAAAAAAAAAAAAGGAATATCAGAATGCTTCGTATTTGGACACCGGTCTGGTTTAATATTCTATACGTAGCGAAAGGGAACCGAGCCGCGGCGGCATATATTCCAGACGACGACGCACTTCTTAGTGGGCCAGGGCTTCACCAAAAATCGTCGGCCATGCCTCCTCTCTTGGCCTTCGTCCCCGAAGGAGAGAAAGAAGAAAAAAGAAAGGGCCACGGGACCGGAGTACGCAAAGACCGAGCGAGGCCAGATACAAGGAAAGGGACAAAAAAGGGAGAAGAAGCACGGGCGGAGAGGGAGGAGTGGAACAACCGGCGGCCGGGATGGAAGGGAAAGAGTTAAAGAACAAAAGGAACGGCGAACGATCTCCTTAAGAGAAATGCGTGGGAATTGAACCATGTGGCCCGGAAAGGACTCGGCTCGCGAAATATCGTATTGCGAAAGCACGTGCACACCCACAGACGCAGGGCCATTTGAGCTACGAGTACCATTCGTGCCGTGCGTGTATTCAAAGCGGCGAGTACGTGCTCCATTCTGTATTTGGACGAGCGCACTGAGATTAGTTTCATTCTGAACGAGATTCCTGCTATTGCGCAACGCCAGCACGATTTGTATGTTTGCGAGCAGAAATTGCATTTTCATGCGTGATAAACGGAATGCTCGTTTGGGAAGAATATCTTTACGAACGGAGCCGAGAAATTAGGAAAAGTGTAGATCGACTCGTGCGATGTTGAAGAAGTCAGAGCGAATTTCGAATTTAATTTGCACTTGATATTTGCACATGTTGTTTGGTTACGTGCAACTATGAACAGAATGCTCCACAATAACAAACATTTCTCGTAATTATGAAGAAAAGATATTGCATTACGACTGCTAAAGGTAAACGTACCTGTAATACACTCCTGTATATCAGCTGGGACAAGAAAACCCCGAGTGACGCGTGACTCGTGACTGCACACTACACGCTGTGAATTAACAGCTGATTTTACGTGCAAATGTGTGATATCCACGTACGGGCATTTCCAACGCGTTACACTTTGATATCGTCCGCGGTATCGTGCGACTCGTGAACGAGTAAGCAAATTACTCTCAGGATAATCACGGACTGTATGGGGCTGTGAGATATAGAGAATCCTAATGAATCTACGCGCAAATGAAGAAAAAGAACTAAGCTTTCTAACAATCGTCACTAGAAATCTATTTTTTACTCTTCTACAATTTCAACCCCCAATGTACTCGCAAATTACGATTATCACGCGTATCATTTATAACGTTACTATAGGTAATTGGACAATGTCCCTAACTCGAAGGTTGTTCAAGTATTAAAGGAAGAGAACCATCAGCGACGTCCACCCGTCGACGTTCCTTTAATTAAAAGATAACAGGCGTCAGCTGACGCTTGCAACGGCGGAGTACGCAGCAACCGTATAAGGGCAAACTAAAAGCGGTCAGTGTCACACGGTGGTGTTGGGCTATTGACGCGAGACAAGCGATAAAAGAGCGCCGACATAGCTAGGCGGTACGAGGCGATCGAGCGGATCTAGTTTAGCGGCGTGGGATCGGCCGACGACTTTCACATGGCTAAAATTAGTTGAACAACGGCCCCGCGACTATTCGCAAAAGCCGCCGCCGTCGCGACGTCGTTTGCGGAACGTTCCGCTAGTACCCACGTACACGCGAGAACGATTCGGCTTCATTAGCGAATTCACCTTACCCATGGAGAAACAGGTGACCGTTTCCGGTCCACGTGTTAACCTTAGGTAGGAACGACATCCTGTTAAGGACACATCGCCGGTCACTCTAACGTGACCGTACGAGGCGAAACGTTTTACGGTCATCGAACAATTTATTCTTCTCTTAACGGTGTCTAATCGAATATCATCTCCAAATGATGCAAAAGTTTGTCTTTACATACGAAGATCCAAGTGCTCCTTTGCAATGAAAAGTGATTAATATTTGATTTTCTAGAATTCCGCAAATATTTCAATTCTATTACAGATCGCATGAATATTCTTTATTTGTGGCCTAATAATCAGCATAACTATATGTTGTAACTATTCTAGTTGCGTATGATCAGCTATGATAGTACTGAAAAATGTTCAAAAACAAATTACGCATCTTGTGGACAGAAAATTTGAAAGAGCGATGAACGAAAGAAAATGGATCGGATGAATGATGTGTTGCAGAGTGGTACTATTGAACGGTACACCACTCGTGCGATGGTGAAATGTGTGATTGTTCGAAAGACTCGTTTTCACGTGCAAAACGTGCGGCATAAGAATAGCTTTTTTGTACGCACTGCACACTTTGCACTCGTCTCAATGATTGGCCTTAAAGGTGAAACATTCTGCTTACGGTCACGAATTCAGAGGGCCAATCACGATACGCGGAATGGATATTGCCAAAAAGTGAATGTGATTCTCGAACTGAAGTATTCTTCCTCCAGCACAGATAACTTATTGGAGGAAGCGCTACAGAGAAATCGTTTTCCGTGGTAAAGCGTATAAAAGCTACTAAAAACAGGTGATAAGAATTTCGTTCTCTTTGATTCATATATTGGGCACGTCGACCTCGACGGACGTTTCTCAAAATAGAAATCTGTTGCGCCCCATGCGAAATTTGTTCGACGAATCTCTGATTACTTCTCGATACTTCAGGATGATTCCGTGATCGACAAAATCCGTAATATCGCCAGCTAAAAAGAAAATGCCACTTACCTTTGACAGTTTCTCGCCCTCGTGATGCGGCAGCAACGTCCTCAGTGATTGGAAACCAGCGTTAATACTTTGCATCCGGCGACGCTCGTTGCTGTTGGCGATTTCTCGCCGCATTCTCTTCTCTTGCTCCATGTGGCTACGGGGTGTCACGCGGCCGACGTTGCTGGCACCGTTCCCGTTGCTCAGGGCAACGTTCTGACCAGCAACACGGCGGGATATCGCCCCGTTGCTCTTCGATTGCTGTTGTTCCTGAGAATCAACGACCTCGGCGACCGTCACGCTCGTGGTCACCGAGCCCTCCTCCACTGTTTCAATGCTTCTGCAATCAGAATTAAACCCTGTCAGCGGGGACCAACAGCGCATTTCGTATTGAATAACTAAGAAATGATCCGATTAAAGAAAATTCGCCGGTACGATTTGCCACGTGTCGCCGCGTTATTAAAAATAACAGGAATACGGTTCTCGGCATAGCGAACTTTGTATTGAGACAAGAACAAATCTTTATTTCCGGAGCACTGCAGCGGTCGGCATGCATTTGATAGCGGACGACGAACATCGGTCGCAATCCTCGTAACCACCAAAGCGATCCCTCAAACGGACGAGATGGAAGAGGATGCTGCGCGTGCATGCAACTCGCACCCCCTAACGACACCCACACGTCTCACCGCGTTTTGTCGCGCCTCTGAATATTTCATTTACCCAAGCAGATACGGGAGATCGGCGGATATCAACGCCGGCGGAGATGTTAAAAAAAAAACAAACAAAACAGCCGTCTGTCTGTGAACCAAGGGCGCTTTTAAGGAAATTGAAAGCGTCATCGTGCTGTTTGTTTCACGGAACTGCATTTGCCGACCCGCGCGCTTATCGACGATTAAATTCGCGTTCAATGAAGCGAGACATCATTGTCGTTCTGTGGTTACGGTTTCAAAGAGTGCCACGTGACAGCGATGCAATGCCGCGGCGCGTAGAGTTATTCCCACATTTTCTTGCGCGAGCACGCTCTCCAAATGCTTCTTACAAGCTGGTGAAACGGTGTAGGTTTTCTCATACCCTAATGCAGTTTCAATGTCAACGGTTTTACGTTGATTCGCGATACGGCAAGATTATAATCATTTCAATTTTGTTCTTTTTTGTATTGAAAATCATGATGCGCGTGCATCGTGTGAAAGAAACATTAAAGTGCCCACTCTTCCTTTATTTAGCTTTAAGGGATAAATGCGTTACAGTTTGCAAAACACGATCAATCCAACTTTGAACTAAATTACACTGGCCGTAATATTAAACCAAAAACAAAAATTCCTTGTCCATGAATGTAAATTTGAATCATGTTCTCCAATAACTACTCGAATCATTGAATTTGCTTCATTTACAAGCGGCACATGAATCAATGAGAACGAACTGTACGTGTTGTCGCATATTGTTCGAATGAAATTGGAGTGTACGCACGATCTCACGCGTGTAAGCCATCATATTCCCATTGCGGCGCGCGTAAATGTTATACGCGCGGTTATTGCACGTATCGCGAATCGAATAGTCTTGTGCATTATCAATACTATCCTACCGTGTCACGATAACGAGAATTACGTTTTAAAAGTGATATAAAACAATCTACACTTCGAATACGTAACACAGGGTTTAATCTCATTATCAATATGATACCGTTCTTATCTACGCACAAAGTGTATTACAATAAATTCGGAGTAACATGAAATCATCGCAAAAGATTTCCCCGGATTATCCAAAATAAATAAATAAGTAAATTCAGCTCCATTCGTTTCACAAGTAAACGAAAAATGTTTGCTACGATCGACTTATGGAAAAAAAAGAGTGAAAAAAACACGTGTAAGTATCAAACTATCTGTGATTCTAAGCATTAGATCGGGTGAAGCGCCGAGTATAGAATGGGTGGTAAACACGTATTTGAGGAAAATTAACAACCGAACAAAGTGCTCTACCATTACGGCAACGCGTAATGAATAGTTTCGAGACGAAAAGATGAACGTTTCACGGCGGTCGCGGAGCAGAAAAGAAAGACGGGAAACGGGCTGCGCGCTAGGAGGAAGCAGCTGGTAAAATTACACACAGAGACGGTCGGGAGACGACAAGGGAGAAAGGGAATAGAGGGGAAAGATCGGGATGGCGGATGTGAGATGAGTCAGCAGGGAAAGACCATGACCTTGTGCCCTGCTCTTTGAAACATTCGTTCAACGCGTGCCGATAATAGAGACGGAATATATATATGTATATATATTCATATATACATGTGTGTATCATGTACGAGCGAAGAAAGAACGCCCCGAATGTGAACAGGACGCGTATGTATACACACACGTGCGAATGATAATTTCGTGGTCATAAAAAGGATTAGCCCGTCAAACGAAGGCAGACCGTGTGTACGAAACCTCATATCATATTCATGAAATCATCGAGTCACATCACTCGTTCGGAATTTAAATGGAACGATTGAATTAACTCGAATGCGAAATTTTTCTTAGCGACACGTAACACCTTCTTCGTTTTTACGTAAGCATCTAAAAAAAAATAGCTTGCGCATCATGTGTAGGGTTTGTTTAAGAATGAGGAATTCGATGGCCCGGCTATGATCAATTGATTTCCGTTAATACAGAAGTTATTCGAAATAGAGTGGGCGTTAAGAAACAAAATTAATTATGCGCTTCCTCATGATAAATACACATAAAATAATTGGCGACGCTACATAAGAAGGATGTAAAATTTATACAACATTTATCGAGTTTAATTCTTAGTTACCCACTCCAATTATAACAACAGCAACTTCGTTAACATTGTAGTTACAAAGGAGCAATTTAGAAACCGATATGGCAAAACAGCAACTAAAAAGAAAATCGTATTCTATTCGTGACGAATAAAAAAAAAAAAGAGGCAGAAAAGGCAGTGTAGACTGTCAAAGGTATACTTCCAAGAACCAATTTGCATTAATAACCAATTTCTAAAACGAATAGCTAAAAAAACCTGACGATGCCACTGAAATCTAACAGCCAGCCCTATGTGGAAAAAGATGAAAGATAAAATCTCGTACACCTGCCGCGCAAATGCCACCGCTTCGGTGCAAGCTAAATATCGTCTCGTAGCAAAAAATGTCTAAAAATAGGTGTAACCTGTTAAAAATGTCTGAGCAGCGATAAAACGATTAAGAAACCCATTACCGCTCGAGAGACGGTTTAGAAAAGATCGGCATTAAATTGGAGATCAAAACCGGAGGGCGAAAGAATCGTATCCGGAATCGGGGAATAAATCCCTTGGAGAAATTGTACGAATATAACTGGATCAATGAACCGGTTGATTGAATCATCGAGCTTCCTGCAGGATATACAGTAATAACACGTGGCCCATGCAGCAGAAGAATTCCACATGGCATTCTCCCATCGAGCGGTTACATTAGATCAGCTGGTACCCGGCGCCGCCGGCTTTACTGGCTGGATGCTGTTACGTCAGCTCGCTCGTCGGATACCCGCTGCGAGTTCGCTCGGATCAAACCCGCAGAAGTAGGTCGTCTAAGTAGGTGGCCACCTTTCTTTTCATCGCGAGCCTTACACGTCGCCTCTTTCAAAAGAGGCGCAAACACAATCTCGGTTCGGTTAACGAGCCGCGGGACTAATCGGTGCAAAAATTCCATACCACCTTCGCCCACGCCACTTAGAAACATCTGTATCATCATTTATGAATTGTGCTTAGACATTGCCTCGGTTATATGACGTTTTTTTTTTTACAGATTCGCAGGAACTAATGTATCCGAGTGCTATGATCCTTCAATTATTTCAAGTACACGATATTTTCTACGATGCTATGGCTTATCGCATTCTACGCGTTCGTTTAACAAACATTATCAACGCCTGATAGTGCTGACAACGTTGAAACCGGGGGACAAATTGTTATGTGCTTCTGTTACATTTAAAAATCATTGAAGACGAAGCAGCTCTAGAAGTTCAACAATATTTTTCTTGGGGAATTAAGCTTTCCGGGACAAGTTATCTGACGAGTCATATGACTGAGGTACGGCATGCTGCAATATCAATGCTGTGCATAATTATAAATACACACTGGCCACTAAATTCTGATAGCACCATGCCAATTGTTATTTCAATCACTCCCAATAGGAGACACAATTACTTCCTATACCATTAAAACGTATCTTCTACGATAACGTATAGATGTAATATGCACGTATAACATGAAATATATTCGGAGGTCTGTTAAAAAGCTAATGTTCTTGCAACCAGACATACGGGAGTGCATTCAACTGAACGACACCCGATAAATCGTGCGGAGTTAAGAGAAGCCTCGATACATACAGTAGAAGAGGCTCGCGATCATGGAATGAAGAAGCGGCATGGAAGCATGCGAACGTTTTCACACGGTCCGCCCACGCTTTTTCGCGCGGCTAATACACACCGTGGAATCGTGCACACACAAGCACAGGATAGATACTCGGGGATCCGTTTTGCCACGTCCGCGTTCCACGTGTGTATACGTACCGATCTCCTATAGTCCTCTGGCGCAAGCGCGACCGTACATGTTGGACGAGAGACAGAGAGCTACGAAGAGAGGAACACGCGGATTGTGCGGTCGTGTGTTTGCCGGCGCGCCGCGCCGTTCTCGGCCGGCTCGCTCGCGTGAGTCACCAACAGCTGATGGCTGGCGCCACTCAGCTGGTTGTTACCGGTGCCTTCGCACGAGCCTCGCTATCTCTGGCTGCCTATCAGCTGCGAGCAGCTAGCAAACGACCGGAAAAGACGTCTGTCTTGCCGAGCCCTGTAAAAAAACCGTGAAGAAAAAAAAAGACCTGACGATGGCGAGAGTTGCACAGACGTTAGGACATCTCTCGAAAAACATCCGTCTGGCTTTTCATCGACTCCGTGTCTCGGTTAATCGGGGATCAACGAAACGCGAGGCCGGAGACACCGTTTTTCCCTCCACGATCCCAGACACGCCAATGGAAATGCTCGACATCGATGGAAAGGTCAAGGTTCATTGAAAAGTTTGTAAGTGAATTCGTGGCTGTTCGACGATCTTGGCCGCGCTTCATTCATCAATTTCGAACAAGTTTACCGAACGTCGCGCACGCTTTGGGTATTTTAGGTCCCTTACGTTCCGCAATCGCCTTGATCCCTACTATGATCCAATTGCTCCACTCGTTTTATCGAGATGCGCGTATGTTAACTTACTACTGAATGAATTTTATAACCCCGGGAAAGCGGTAACGGAGTCTTACTTCCTGATTCCGTTCGCGTTCTACTTATTCCGCGTGTAAGAGCAACATTTCACTTTGTTGATATTCATCTTCGTTCCTGTTCGAATGAAGTTTTGATGAGTCAAGAAGCTTTAATTAGTGTAAACAATATATCAATGCGGAATATCGAAAGTACGTAACGCACTGATTAAAATAATTAGTCATATCAAATAGCAACGCCTAATAAAGGAATACATGCATCATCATCATAGAGCGAAACTTCGAAACACCCTGTGCATAGACCCAAGGCCAAGTTTGACTAGAACAGGGTAGCTGCACGTCCCTTTTCGAACAGACTTGCTCGTATAGGTACCTATCCGTACCACCGTCGTACGCGCGCGTGTGTGTGTGTGTGGAAGTTGGTTATGTTGGGGTTTGAACAGCCTGCACCCAACCCTTGGTAAACCTCACCCTACGAGGGAAGCCTATCAGACGCATTGCGGAGACCTATCTTCCCTTTCCTCCTGTTCATTCTACTGCTTCGTCGAACGATTACGTTTAATTTTTATTGGACTTAAAACCACGAGCTTAACAGGATACAAAAAGAAAAACGAAGTTCAAAGAAGGCGCAATAAAAACATGCATTACCAGAAAGTAAAATGTATTGTTCAAAGGGTCTTTTAATCATGAAGATCCACTTTATTGTGGTAAAAGTAAGTCTTCAATGTATGCAATAAACTGCTTAATCCAAAAATACAAGTAGCTGAATACACAAATATAAATCCAAGATTTCATATTAAGAAAGGGATTGTGCTCTTATCGTTCCTCCAACTTTAGCATTATGCTGTGCATCGAGCCAAGCCTGGCTACGTTGCCACCGATATTTTAATTGGAGTTCCTTAAAAATGTATTTGGTCCGCGTGAACTTGAAAGAGAAAGTAAAAATTGCAGCGACCAGGGGTGAAGATTGTTGCCAGAAGCAGCTGCTGCCCGGGGATTTTGCTAGAACCGAGGCTGTCAACGACAGATGTTAACAGGATGAAGAACAAAACCCGAAACGAGCCAGTATAAGCCGTGAACTCTCATTCTAGATTCTTCAACAGAACAAACATTTTTACAATTCCCTCGCAGTACTTGACAAATCTTTTTAAACACTGCTTCAAAACACTATACACCCTGACACCGCTTTCCTTTTATGTTCAAGTATCAATTTCACGTGTCAGAGATTTATCGTAATTACGATATATCGTCCCAAAATAAATGTATAAAATATTTCGAGAATCGGACAGCACCGTTCAAAAAGTTCATACCCTTCCACGGCTATAAGAGAACGCTCGTTAAAGCTTAGCAAATCATTTTCCAACCACCTATATTAACGTTCCGAGAATCAAGCGAACTTCTCAGGAAGCCAATTTAACGGCGACCGCTCGCCGTGAACTCGCAATTACACCGGGGCTCCAATTCGAAAATGTCATTACATAAACGACGCGATGGTGCGCGAGAGATCGGATTACAAAGCCGCCTAAATGCAAAGTGCATAAGGGGGAAAGATGGCGGGCAATTTCGCGGATGTCTTTGCCGGGCTAAGGATGCCTGCAGCTTGTCGCGTCTCAGCACACATACACGCGGGATGGAATGAAGAACGAGAATGGGGAATGAGTTTGGGAACGGCCCAGGCATATATTTAGCGATGTGACGTAAGGTACACGGGTCATCGGGCGCCACGTCTAGCTTACGTGCCGCTTCGCACACTCCCGCCTTCTTTCCCCTTTCCGCTCTTTTTCGTTTTACCACGAGTTCGCAGCCGCGAAATGCTACTAGCCTCGGTTGGTTTCTCTCTCTCTCTTTTTTTTTATTATTCAATCATTTGGGAGGGAAGGGCGGGCGTGCCTTCCGTCCCGGATATTTATAGGTGCAAAATATGCCAACGGTTGATCCGACTTTCTGCTTTTATCCCGCAACCCTTGTGCAGGCTTGCGAGGTGAACTCGAGGCTACGTGTTAGTAAAAATGTAACAATGTCGAGCTAATTTCTGAATTTAATTTCTCTGATCGCTGAAATTGTTAGGGCCGCGAAACATAGGAAACTCGAAGAAACAGCAAGTTCGGCGTTTTCAAAGTATTCTCAGCAACTGTGCAACTGCGCCGGGGCTGAATAATGCGAACTATAACAAAAATAGTCAGCGGAAATCAGAGTCACGGGAACGCAATATCCTGCGTAGGGAAATAGTGAAATGAAAGAAATTGCAAAGACATTCCCTGAATGGTGTCTGGGGCCGGAAGGAAAGCTAAATATAATACATTGCGAAGAATTTCCTCGAACACCTTTCACAGTGCGAATGTGCCTGGAAAAGGTGCGCTTTTTGGCAAATAGGGTTCTCGCCCGAATCAGGTTCCCTAAATAGAACAGAACAGTCCAGGGCCTAATAATAAAAGAACCGCCGCTGTTCCTGTATTCGTCAGGCCTCGGCATAGCTAAAGCCCAGGTAGTTTCCGTTCGAAGTGCCCAAACGTCCTTTGTCAGGTATCGACGGTCAGTTAGATACACGGAAATGGTCTTAAACTGATCCCCAAATGGTCGGAGAAAGGGTCAACTTGGCCGTGGTATGCCTATTCGTATCTTGTGTGGTCTAAATTTCGACTTCTGATTTCACTTGAAGGTAATGATAAATATTGCGTGCGGATAAATCCCTCCTGCCTGCACAAACGCGCACGATAACCAACTTAAAAATACGAACCTACTTATTAAGACGAAGAGCAGAATCCATGTTTAAATAAAGCCGAGATTTTCCATCAAACTTTGAAGACAAAATTATGAAGCTACCACACATCGGTGCGAACGTGCTTGCGAAGAAAGGAAAGGGCGTTTCGTATAGGGGCATTATTCCCTGCCCGAGGTTGGTCCCTTCGACTTTATCCATGAGTAATATCTGCACACACGCGTACGTAACACGAGTTTGCGGTGTGCACGGCGAACATGTGGAGCGTAAGAGGTCAATAGAGAAACCATTGTTGTCTGCTGGGCAGACTCCAGAACTGGAAAGCGTTTCAAGACTGTGGACGCCATTTCCGCAGTTTAGCTGTCTACTCTCAACAAGATAAAAAAAAAACATCGAAGCAATTCAGAAAAGAGATATTAAATGTGATAATAGCAACTGTCTAATATAAAGATACATGACTTTTTTTTTAAGCGTGGCCTTATATCTCAATTCAGAAATCCTACTTTATTCTCCTACTTTTTCCCTCTCTCTAATGAATATCAATCTATTAGTAACCAGATAATACAATAAATCTTAGCTGTGTAGTACGACGATAATTTTGTACAAGTAGAAGCCGGGTGTAGGAGGATTTGCCATTAATTGCGAGTGAGAAACAGAAATGAGTAACAAGCACGAGGGTGTAAGCGGTATAACCCTTGGCCGCAAGCACGGCGTGTAACGAGATTTGAAAATATACACAGTTGCAGCAAGTGTTAAGTCCATTCCTAGACGAGGCCAGGCAAGTGCCGAGATTGTGTAGTGTAGTGCAACGTACGTGACGCAGCGACGAGTTATTGTGGCTCGTTTGCGTAAAAAGCCAGAGGAACGGTGTTATATACGCTCTCTAGGCAAAGCCGCTTGGCTCGGAGGAATTAATAATCGATAAGCGCAACACGCTCATCCTGGAAAATGCATGGGACAAATTACAGGTGTACGTGGGTGAGGGCAGTGCAAGTGATCAAGGGTTCAGTACGGCTACAATCATGTACGCGCAAATTACGGGGAATCAATATTCTTGAAACAAATATTGAATACAGCGCTTAATCAATTTGGGAGAAGAGCATGTAACACTATGTATGTCACATTTTTTCTTGCACGCTAATCTGCAGATTTAATTTTACTGCAACATTACGTTTAAGAACGGTGGAATCACACGAGCCTTACAAACAAATAAAGCGTTGAAATGGGTGTGAAACAATTGGGATGCGCCCCGTGTTATCAAATTAACTTTTACCCATGGAGAAGAAACTAAATCGCAGCTACACGTATTTCTCTTTCAAGCGATACATAATAATAAAATCGATGTGAGCTAATGCGTTAAATTAAATTTAGCTCCGCTACGAATCTGTAGGAGCACGTGTATCATGCAGCCTAATTAAATTTGTTATCTCATTTTATCCGACGCTATAATTAACCGTGATCGCGAGGAGCCTTCGTATGAATGCGCGCTTCTTATCGAACACTCGCAGCATCCGCCCGAAATCACTGGGCCAAGAATATGTCGAAAAACGCTTTTAACAAATGTAGGTGAATATACAGAGGTTTAGTTAGTTGCCTCAATATAAATTTATATTCGCGATAGAGACAGATACAAAACAATTGTAATATCTGTTTGTAAACAGGAAATGATTCCGAAGATTTTTGTAACGTACCGCGACGAATAAAAGTTCGCCTAAATGAAAATCTAATATCAGAAATATATATTTATGATATATAAAATCTAATATCACCTGCTATCGAATGTATCGATTACGTAAAGAGGAAAGAAAAAAAATATCGTCGTCCTCGAGGTTGTTCTCAATACTTGTATATCACGTTGTAACGCACGCACTATCCTACATATTCCAATCGTGACAGACTTTTCCACATCAAAGTGACGCATTTTCATTCAACCATTTTGTGCAATAACTTGAATGAAGCCGGAGCATTATTTGGTGTCGTTAAATCTGTTAACGAGTGCGTTCACGATCCAAACACCGCGTGAACGTGATAACAAAAATGCAGGTAAAAAGAAAGAAACGCGTCTCTGTGTGCGTCGTGCGCAAGCCAGCGATAAGTACAAGCGCACTTATCCACGATGATTAACTTGGTGCAAGTGCAATACGTGATCGGTGTCCTCCCTCTCTATGAACGTATGTAACTCCCTCGCTTTATCTCTCTCGCCCCAACTGACCCTACTACTCGTAATACTACGGACACGCGTGTACGTGCACATAGAATTGCAGCTACGTACGACGTGGTGCGATCGCGTTGACCGTGGTCAGTATTGGCACGACCGATTTATTAAGTCGTGCAAACGAGCGAACGAAAAAGCACCATCGGCCGAGCGTGTGTTATTCCCCGGCACGCTTAATAAACGATGCGCTGATAATAACTATACGTATAGTAAACGCGATGTGTGCACGTACACCGGCAAAGGGGGCTGACGTAAATACCGAAAGATAATCGATGGAGCATCGAGCGACTGGAATTTTATCTGCGTGTAACGCGTCCGTAGAAAAACTAGGTGATAGGTGATGACAGGTCGCCTTTTTACAGACTAATATTTCTTTACTGACCGCGTAATTTTTAGGAATAACTTCCCGGGTTGTATTGGATCCTCCTCTTGATCGTTGCAAGCGATCGAGGAAGAAAGGAGGAGAACAAATTTGCTTATTAGTTATTTCTGTACGAGTTTTCTTTGGAGGGGGGGGGGGCGTATAAAATGCACGTGGAGATAACAAATGCGATTATTAAAAATTGTACAAATAAAAGCCAGATTAAATTGTAAAACTTACACGCGCGTGTACGCTGCAAACATCTGAACCCGGCGAACTTTTAATTCAAACAAAAAGGACGGATACTTAATCCGTGGCGAGTAAACGCTCCGCAATTGAAGTATCTACGTGGGTCATCCTAGTAAATTATTCAAAAAGCAATTGAATTTTGCGAAATGTATACAACTGCAAGCCTTACTATACACATTTCGCAATTAAAAAGGAAAACATAAGAAAAAGAAGGATGAGTACAATTTCTACTGGAGTAGAAATAATGTATCGCTTGTTATTCTCAATAATTCATACAAATGATACAGTATATAAGTGCAAACAATTAAATTGTTCCATTTAAACTTCCTTAATTCGCTCATCGCCAGCGTGGAGCGGAGCAGAAACGAAAAATTCGCCTTAACTGGCTAATATTTGCCCATAATTATCTAATTATGAATTCGTGACGCATCGTCCCAACGGAGGACTGTGGTACGGTGCATGCGGTAAACACGGCTTCGTTCGTATAAAAGTGGTGATAGAAACGGGCGAGCGAAAACTTATCACGATCGGCGAAGTATCAATCGCGTCGGTTACGTAACAGCAGAACGTTTAATCAGCTGATACGGTGCGTCGCGTGATGAGAGGATAAACACATATCAGATGTTCCCTCCCGTAACCACTGAACAGATTCTCTTTCCGCTTGCAGCGAAAAAAGGCGACAAGATTTTAGACGCTTTAAAAGTTCCTTTTTAATTAGATAACACCGCGACGCAAAGATCACTTTCGTTGTTCGTCGTATCAAAGTACGTATGTATTTCAGATTTCGCTAAAATTTATACGTGGTTTAAAGAAATGAGCCAAAATTTAGCTTAAATTTATACGACAATTTGATAAGTAAAATATTCTAGTGAAAAATATCTGGATCACATGTATGAAAAAAACCTTGCAGGTTATTTGATCATTAGATGTTCTACGTGTTTCGGATGCAAATAAAAGAATATATAAATCCACACTGTATGTACAGCAGAAACAATTAAAAAAAAACAACAACAAAATACTTGCACCCTCCTACATTTTAATAAGTCGAACATGAACGAAAAGGTATGCCGCGTGCATTAGTGCAATAATTTACGCTTGACACCTCCAATAAGAACATTATATATAAAGTCACACGTGGTCGTCGTTCCGCATTTCTTTCGAGCAATTGATTCATTTAAGCTCCGCGCAATCACTAAGGCGTGCCACTGTACGATGCTCCTTTAGACCGTACATCGAGTGTCAATGGTTCGTGTATTACATACGCGTGTTATCGCCGGTGTACGTCAAGCAACAAGGTCAGATCAATGAACAATTTACGAGACAGGTGCGATGATGTCGACGGAGTTAGTTTTGTCCGCGACTTTGGTAGCAACGAATTTCACGGCATCGTGACACCGGCCCACACGCGATACGTACAAAAGTACGCCACGGTTACGATAGATCGAAGCCTCTCCGTGCGAAGTGAATGTAACGCGGCGATGAGCGTATGTAAACAAGAAGTCGCGGCGTACCGGCGTGCTTCGGGTTATTTATAGAGTGCCATTATTGTGCAACAAACCTGGCTTTACGTAACGCATATAGCGTACCGCCGGCTGATCTGTCGGTCACTCGGCCGTATTATATGTATACAACAAAGGGAATGCGCTCTCCTCAACACTTTTTCTTTTTTTTCTCTCTCTCTCTCCCCGTGGACGACAGAAACACACGTATCCGTGCGTATCGCGAGCTTTGGAGCCAACTCGAGCCCGCGCACGCAAACACCCGCCATACGCTGTTCCGACCGGGCGGATGTAAACAAAAATCCGGCCGATTCTGAGAACCGTACGCGAGAAAAAAAAAAGTACGCTCGTAAATGAGAAAAGTGTATACATACAACGTATGTACACACAGTATCTTCACGTGGATTCGTCATACATTTTTCCGAACAATAATTACGATCTGTATCGCCATGTGTTACGAGGGAAACGAATCTACGGAGATGTCGTATGGAAATGGTACAGGTTCAGTACCGGAAATGCATTCCAAAACTGTTCAGACATCTCGCGATAATATTTCGGGGAAGTATTAATCACGGCCCTGATGACGAGTAAGTTTACCGCGTGCCCCGCGGCAAGTCGCTGTGATTTTTCTTTTAAATATGATTATAATACACGGTACGCGGGGTTACGAGTGACCAAAGATATCGAAATCTAAAGATTTCTGCTGTATTTCGTAAAATTTCACTGATCAAAAGGCGATTTTTGAAACGACACGAAAATTATAGGTCTTTGCTTTTCCTGAGAAACATATTTTTTGAGTCGCGCCACTTTTGAAATACATACGCGATAGGTAAAGGTATACGTATTAAAAAATACCGAGATCTAAAATTATTAGTGCGCGTAATAAAAGATGATCTTCGTAATTCTTGCGTGTGACGAAAACAGAAACAAAAATCCATAGGAAATGATGCATTTGAAAAAAGGTCAGAGGTACTACTACGTTTCGATGCTACTCGCGTATTTGTATTATTATAAAACAATTGGTTCGAGCGGACTCCCGCGCGCCATGCTTGGGCGTGAACGCACGGAGGGTATACGAGGTTGACGCGACTTGCGCGAATTTCGTCTGCCGTTCATTCACACGAGAGACGACGAATACGAAAGAGAAGTAACCAGAAATCGACTTGAAGTCGAACGAATTTTATGCTACTGCGTCATGTGAAAGTCGAAGGCTATTGTGCCGGCCGGCCGGCCGGCATCACGACAGCTGGCTATCAAGATGCTACATGCTAGGATTTTGTTTGTAAGCGTGCACACGTTTCACGTGCGTGTCACTGTTACCGAGGACTTGCCAATGCCACCGCGACGTCAACGACGACGGCGTCGGTAGCAGAGGCAACGGCATCGACAAACTACGATGGCCGAGGAGGAGGAGGAGGAGGAGGAGGTGATGAACGTTATTACACTGGTAATCGGCATGGACTCGATAAGGGGGACAAGCACGCCTTCCTTTGCCGATAAATTCGTGTCATCTTGACCGTAGGAGTTCGCGAGAAAGGCGTTGCTACACTTGTGTGTTTAAAGTCACAAATGACGTGGCGTGTCAAACCGCATCGCCCTGCTACGCTATGCAACGCTGACGTACACACGCGAACACGTATGTAATTCGCACGGGCTTTACCCGACGCGACACATGGCCGCGTACGCGGGGGCATTTACACGCTCCGGCTACTTCATTTCACGACTCGCAACTATGCGGCTATTTAATTCGACTAGAAAAAAGAAAGACTCACCCGCACAAGGTAGTCTCCTGTTCCTCGGTAGTTTCGACAATTTCCTCGAGCAGAATTCGATCCTCACCACCAAACACTGACATATCTCGTTGGTCCACGAGCACCGAGAATCCCGCCGCGCGATTTCACACACGTCCCAGCAGCCGTCGCCGTCGCGACAGCGAAAAGACGACGGACTCCTCGCACACTCTACCCGGAACAGAAAAAATACCGACGCGCACAACTCTCTCTCTCTCTCTCCCGCGCGCGCGACGCAATAACTCCGAAACTCGTGATTAATAATTTATTGTAGAACGCGGTGGCACGCACCGAGATTCGTCCACGGGACAGGCACTCCGCGCGGCGCACACACAACGCCCGAACGCGTTTTGTAATGGCGATCTTTGGCGGGAAACAGCTGAGGGCCCCCACAACGTAGCACGAATCACTCCGCCGCCGGCTTCAGGGCCGTCGCTACTTGAGGTCCGTCCGGTGCCCCTTTTCGTTTTGCACACGCGGCACTCTTCACTCGTCAGAAATTTTTCTCCACCGGTGTATTTTCGTCCAATTTGCAACACAACTTAATTTGAACCAGAATACACGAAGTTTAGTGTCTCTTCGATAACTTGTGTAATATATACGATCTCGATAGGCGTGCGTAGGAATAATGCAAACTCGTTGAAACATAAAAATTTATAAAGATTGTTACTGTTAATATTTATGCATGAATGAACGATACAAGTCTTCAAGCAAATCGTCCCATGAATTCCATCGTAATGAGAAAAATAGTTTTACGCGTACACGCCAGCGAAATCTTCACGTGGCACATGCTAAACGCTATCATCCGGAATAGTTTATCGATGAAAATACCACTCGCGCACTGTACAGTTGAAACAGTATAAATGGAAATATAATGCAACGAGGAGCAACGTTCGTTGTTCTGATTTTATGTTCGAACGAAGCTCAACACAGTATCATTTGCAGGTGCACCAGTTTTGCAAACATGCACGGAGATTCACGGAGTTGAACGCTCGAGAACCATTTTCAAGGCACTCGCGTTATTTCAGTAGACGCGGTTAGGGGTGAACGCCACATCGTACTCTGCCCTGGACAATGACTCTCTTTGGACCAATCCCACACCAGTTCATCTTCAGTTTCACACCGGCTTTCCGCAGTTTTCCGCAGGTAGTTGCACGCAGGTTGTCGGTTATCTTGCAATAGATCACTGGGTATACCTAGCCGCCTCCTCGGCGAGCTATTGTTAGAAATATTTAACGCGTTAGAAGGGACTACTTTCTTGTCGCGTAGGTTTACGCTAGAGGAATGGTGCGGCCGCGCGGGAAACATCTGCCAGCTGGCAGAGGCCCCGCCCATAGAATACGCCAATCTCCCCCACTTACCCCGACATCGCGAGCTAAACCAACATACACAACGCAAAGACCGTCCGTGTATTCACGGATCCGCGGCGGACGCATACACGCGATAATCTTCTATCCTGGTCCTTCATCGAGCTATGCGCTGTTACACGATACAAAAGCTGACAATAAAAATTCGTTGCTTCCCCATATGTATGTACGTCCGACATATCATATTTCTACATTGATGCGCCATGAAAGTAATGATGAAAGGTACGCGTGGCGTGACAAATACAAAATTTTTCGAGAGTATGCTTTACATCCTTACTGTTTCGTTATTGACCGTTCAACCTTGGCTTAACATTCATTTTTCGCACTTTGACGGTCCCACCTACACAAATATACTTTTTTCTATCGAATGATAAACAGATACATATTAAAAATTTGTTATTTGAATTCGATGCGATCCCAAACGATCTTAATATGCTGTGTTCGCTCAGAAATCGCTTAGATTTTGAAATTAACTAAGTTCATTAAAAAGTAATCATATTTTGTAATATAATCATTGGCATTTCGCGATTACTATCCTTACTTTGGATACTATGAAATTAATAGGTCTTAATACGTTACCAAATACGCGGCAGTTTAAAGATTGTACAGGATCCAATACAATTTAGATAAATATTAGATAAAAAACACTTTTCAAATCATATTTCTGCAGAAATTGCAACAAGCCTTCTCATTTGAATCGATAAATTCTCAAAAGTAGTACAGCCCTCGCCATCTGGCGGTCAATCATCGTACAATCTAAAAGTAGCGGAACGGCAACCGAAATACAAACACTCAGATGATTTAATATAAACAATGTACTTCCATCATTATTTGCAATTTTTTACAATATATGTGAAAAACATTTATTTTTTCATTAGTCTCTTTTTAGTCCTATAAAAGAAATATATGAGCGATGAACTTACAAATAAAAAGAGGAAATGGACACGTTCTCACTTCCATACCTAGTACATCGATAAATACTGTCGATTATCTTCGGAACGGTATTTTCTGTTAACATTCTGATACACCGACAGGTTACAAATAATTTGTAGAGACTGTATTCATAGTTATTACTCGTGATATTTGTTTGTATTAATAATATATTACATCGTAAAAAATGAAGGTTTCACACAATTGATTCAGAAAGATATAACTATGAATACGCCTGAAATGCAGGTCGCATTAATTTTTCTTATTCCATCTCCTCGATTGGCTTCATTCATTAAATGAAAAAGATGGTTACTCGTAAACCTAAAATTTTACTTAGATTTATAAATTTGAAAATAGAAATCTCATCTTTGTTTCGTCTTATGCATTGAGAAACGACACAAGTGCATCTAATATGGATTCACGAAGCATTCCTAGTGCTTTATAAAATAGCTACCTATTCAGCTTTAATTAGCTGATTATACTATTCATAGAAGAGAATTGCGCATACAGACTTCTTTCCCACTCCTCTTCAATGATATTTTAATTAATACGTAATATTACGTGAAATTATCCATAATTTTTATTAAAGAACAACGCACGCATTCCATCGGCGTACCTTAAATCAACTAATAATTATAATACAGAAATTGTTTAATGAAAAAGATTCCTTTGGATGTCTGTATTTTAATGTCAAACACTGTCCCCTAATAAAAAAGACTAAGTGTTAAAATAGATTTGAAAGTACACACACTAAAATCGTGTTATCGTGGACGTTGTTTAATGCAATATGTTACTATCGATCCTTTAGTTTGTATAATAATTCACATTATTCTTCTTTTGTACTCACACTTACACGATTAGTGCGTTTAAAACAAACCCCAAACTTTATGTGTATAATTGTAATACTATTTATAATGCCTCCCAATTTGTACACAATGGATTAAGAAAACGTTACTATTTTTTTCTTCGATCAGCAGATATATGTAGATATATATATAATGTCCTCAGAATTGTTCAATTTTTTTTACATTGCTAATATCGAATCGCATGTTAACATAATAAAAGAAAGATATTTCATTACATAAGCAGAAATTAAAACATTCTGATACGAACGACACGAAATGTTTTGCATCTAACATTATATCGATTAGCTGCTAAAGAAAAGAAAGAAAGAGCTTAAAGTACTAAATCAGATTAGTACCCCGTGAGATTCCAAAAATGCAGAATAAATAAGGATAGAGTAACCATGTTACCCTACTGCACTAAAGATAACGTTTAAAGAGCCTAAGGCATAATAGTCTTAGACTTTGTTCGACTGATTTGATTTACTGTAGTGACTATAAAGCTACGTATAGATACAATGCCTGTTATACAAATGCATCAACCACATTCTACCAGTTATCCTCACTTTCGCACTGCGATTACCATTGCCTTCGTTCTTGAAAAAAAAAGAGAGAGAAAATCAGATAAACCTAATACTGTGCTAAATGTTATATTTACAAGTGTAGACGTTTCGTTTCTTTGAAATATGTACAGCCTTGAGTAGCAGTTCGTGATTATCGAAAATAAATCAACAAATTTATAAAAAACCTCGAAAGTTTTTAGTATGTTTTTAGTAATGCGAATTATGTATTGCTAAGGCAAATACGATGAGCTCTGTACCGAATTGATACCCAAGAATTAGTTTGTACTTTGATTCGTATTACTATGCTTTTACGGTTTAATACATGTTTCTCTTGATTGACCCCTGAATTACTTTTGCCATTAAATTACATTTCTCCAAACATTTGTGTCAAAGAAAAATTCTTTAATGTAGATTAACATTTCCTTTCAAGCGTGGTTCATGCATCTGCAAACTGCTTAGTGGAATATGAAAGCATGGATTTACAAATAATTCAATGATTTCCTATATTCGTTAAAATGTTTAAGTGTGCCGGTGAATTCTTCTATTACTTCGAATCAAGACTTTACATGAGCATAAATATTAATGTAAAACGACTTTTGGCCTTTTTTCACCAGATTGTTAATACCGCTGCGGGCTGCGTGGAATTATTAATGGATCTGGGTCACTTCGTTCTCAAACTTATTCATTTATTTTAAAATATTAAAATTATTATTCCATTACCCTTCAACGTAAGCAAAGTACTCGATGATTAGTTAAGTAAAAAAATTTTACGTGTGCATACGTACATAAACATATACGTTTAATAAAGCATATAAAAAAAATATATATACATAATCATGGTGAGATACGAGTTCCTGATTTGCATCTACTTGTAAATCCATGTTTATTTTTATGCATCGATGAAACTTATTGACGTTATTAGCTATGGTACTATCTTTGTTATAATAATTTCTTCAATCCTAGTTTCAACCTTTCCTGAGCTGGATTCACTTTGATTTTCAACTGTTGAATAAGATCGTATATCTTTAAGGAAGGCCCAACTTTGAAACCTGTGAGGTCTATTATTTGGTCCTTCGTGAGTGTCAATAATGTCTTTCCGTCTATTTTACGTTTACTAAAGTTATCGCAGTACGTTGCACAATCGTTCACACGAAGGAACTGTGCAACATCAAACACATTCCATTCAGATGGCACTAAATCACCAGTGTCAGAACCTTTCTGAACACCATCTGCTAGCCTTGGGATGTATTTGCTACTGGCAGACGTTACCTGCAAAAGCAGATTTATCTTAAACATTTAATCATTAATAGACATTACATTCACCCCTGAAAATATTAATTTACCAACAATATTTGAAATAAATTTTTATACAAACTTTGGGTTAAATTTGCGTTCCGCATAATACTAAATTCAAATGTCCAGTATTACGTTATATTCGGATATTTCAGTTTAAAGAACGTCAAACGATACTCACATTTATGTACGATGTCGCGGTTCTTTCTTTTGGCAATGGAGGGCTTGGTATTTCACTCTGAGTATCATTCAATGCCTGACCCTGTCCGCTAGTTGGACTAGGTAAAGTCTGATCAGGCCCAGCAGGTTCTTCGGCCGGCTCGGGCTCCCGATTTCTTTGCTCTGGTAAACTTTCCACGTCGCGTTCCCTCTCAGTTTTTATCCCTTGCGCAGGCTCTACTTCCCGTTCACGTTCACGGGCCATGCTAATGCGTTCACTGTGCCGAGGTAGAATGTTTTTCGCGCAAGATACTTTACTGCTCTTCTTCACTTTTCTCTTAGCTTTACGTTTAAGGCCTCTTGGTGATTTTACTGGGAAGAGTAAGAAATATTAATCAATTGTAAGCATAAACTTTACGTTCTTCATCGTATACTGCATGAAAAAAAAAATAGAGTGACATAGGAAAATAGAATACGGTGTCCGATATCATGTAATCTTTCCAAGTCAAGATTTTTTAAAATGTTTTATCCATTTGCGAAAAATATTGTCGCCTTCAAGAAACTTTCGCATTAAAAGCCTCTTTTTTTCTGAATATTATTGTGGAAGAAATATTTACCAGTAGGACTAGTATTTTTATTGAGTACACGGGGCCCTTCTAATTTATGATCAACCAGATCACACCATCCAACGGGATAAATGTCAGGACTCTGACAATCCAGCCATTGATCGTACTCATCCTCCCAGCCATCAAAGTGTACTCGTAATAACCTCCCGATCACCCTAGTAATAGTAGCAACACAAACTAATCTAGGATCCATTAAATCAGCAGCTTCGAGCCTCATTCCTTCGATAAATCCGTGCTGAGGAATTTCCTAGAATGAAAGTTTATTTTTCAATGATAAATATTAAATTAATATTGCTCCAACACGTGTAACAACATTTAAAAATATTACTCTTAACACACTTCCCATTACTATATTGTTATTAGAGACTTGAAACCTTTAAATCCAGTAGAGTTTCGAGTTTCGAGAATTTAATCATTAGATTCGAAAACATCCGTAACTAAAAGCTTCAGAACTTACTCTATTAAATAGCTGTATCGGAGCAGGTTTAGTATTTGTTTCTGTTAAATAAGCATCCCAAGTAAACGTAGTAGGGTCGTATCCTTTAGGCGGAGTAAGTGGTAATCCATGTTGGGAACAGAACCCAATTGGAAAGATACAAGGTGAACATGAATGATAGCAGAACCAATCAGCTCCGCTTGCGTCCTCATCGTAACTATCTATACGGATCATAATGTAATCTTCTTTTAACACCTGCATAACTGTTGCCGCGCATATTGCGGAGAGATTAAGAGGATCGATAGCCTCTATCTTCATTCCCTCCCGAAATGTGTATCCGAGATGTACATGATGGTTCTTTGGCACGTAAAAAAGATCTTCGGTCGCATCGTCCTCGCATAATTTCGACTTCGACACATGCTCCAAGTACTCGGGATACGCATCGAGTGTCTGCCCTACCCGTTTGGCCCAGCCAACGGGATGTATAAGGGGCGAATCCTCGTGGCACCAAAAGCCATTGTCCTCGGGTGGCGAGTCGTAATACCTTACGTGCAAACGTTTGCCAACGATCTTCTGTATCGTTGCCACCTTCACCTGAGAGATTCGATTTTTGTCTACCACTTCCAAATGGAGGCCACATCTAAAACGCGACTTCATACTATCGTTCACTTTATTATAAAAATTAGTTGGCAGTGTTCGTGCACCGGTCAATCGTCTCATTAAAAAATCCTTCCAGTCTTTATACTTGTTGGCGATTGCTGTTGAGAATTCATTCGATTATTAACGATTTCGTAAAAGAAGAAACCAGTGGTGTTTCGCAGCGGATATATACTTACTATTGGGAGGAATTAGAGGTTTACCAATGGTTGCGCACCATCCTACTGGATGTATATCGTTCGAGCATAAAGATACCCAGAAATCTTTATCCGCATTGAGTCCGAATCCTTCGTACCTCAGCAAAGCCCTATACCCAGATATACGTAGAACGGTGGCGACCCAAAAAGAATCTGGGAAAGCTTCGCATACCTCATCGCAATCCGTGTTTTCTACTTCAACTTTCATACCGACCGTAATATTATCCCATATCTCCGATATAGGTGCCTGAAATATATGATACATGATTGGTAGACTTTTGCTACAGGTTGCAAGCTATACGTCGCTTTCGTAATATTGTGTTTAAAACTAACATGTTTAAAACAAGACACTGGAGCAGCACAGAAACCAGGTTCAACCAGTTGCGGAGTCCAATCGTAAGAACCTGCCATCTCGGCAGTTCTTTTTCTTCGAACGGGTAAATCCTCTGGCATTACTGGTTCAGATATTACCTTCCCTTTCTCTGGCTCAGGGGGTTCTGCTTTTATATCTGCCTCTTCTTTCACTAAGGCCTGAAAAGTTTGAGAATATTCATAACATCTTTTCGTAACAAACGCTTGAGCGGAACTTACATTTGACATCGCTTTAGATTCATTCGGAGAAGTTGGATTTACTGATGCAGGTGCCTCCGCAGAATGAGATGGGCTATACGTAGAATCAGCAGTGGGAGCTGTATGCTCAGAGGAGCGCGCACAAGCTCTACTACAAAATCGACGTTCCTTCGTGTAAAACGCATGCTTTACTCCGATAGCACCACATTTTTCACAGACAGCTATGAGGAGGAAAAGTAGTTTATAGTAATATACTGATACATGTTTTATAATTATATTTTGGACATACAGTGTGCCTGTTTTACACACATAAATGAAACACACTGTTAAGTTCTAAGCCTTACCTATACCATCCTTACGAATTGGAATAAAATTCAGATCTGTGTGCGGCTGGTACGCAATTGGTGTCTTTAAAACAAGTCCAGGATGCTTTATGGGTTTTATTTTCCTATTACGTGTGTCCTGAGTAGTTTGTGTCGCTGCATTGTTTACAACTTGCTCTCGTTCTTCTTCACCCATGTAATCTTCTAGCGTTAAATATTCAGTCATTTCCTGCCTTTCAGACTGTGAATCATAGTCCTGAAAACCAACAGCACCAATAAATGGAAAACGGAAATATGCAATAGAATGTCGATTAACTGAACGCCTATTATCAGAATATTGGTTCTTCGAATCACCAATCTAAACTATGCAATGATGTACTTTCTGAAGTTCCATTTTCAGTCTTTTTATGAAATATTCGTAAATTTAATTGTCCGAAAAACGATTGATTGGGTCAGCTCTGTCTTCCTATCACTTTTGATAATGGACGTTTGATCGTAACTAATCCAAGTCCATTTACACACACTAATGTGAACATGAAATTAATGCAATAATTGAAACAAACGAATTTACCTGTTGCATCTCTTGAGCGTCGACAGCTTCCATAGCTTCATCTGGTTCTGAGCATTCGTTAGGAAACTGAGGTGGTACATACCGTACCATAGTTGTTGGTGCGATCTGGTGATTCCTAATGTCTTCGTACGGATTCGAGCCATGCGAGAAAAATGGGCTTTCGGCTTGACGTGGATCCAACATAAGTTCATGGGTGGGTTCTCCATGTACCATCATATCGCCCATCCATACCATCCCTAGTTCTGGTAATCCAGGGATGGAAGCATACACTGAATTCATACAAATATCCATTCCTATAGTCACATAACGATCGAAATATTACTTTTAGATAGATTATGTGCATTAGTATATATTTTAGCGTCGATTAACGTGACGTTATAATTTAAAAAGTATCAATTTTTCAGCGTGAAACGAAAGTATTGTATACGAGAGCATCGATCACGACGAATATTTGAGACTCTCTCGATAGACGTGAGAACTGCTTGTTAAGTTCGTGCAGGAAAAATTTATTCAACGAATTACGATGCACTATACGATGATTAGCGATATTTAGAATTGATGCTGCTGCCCTTGCAGTTCACTCAGTATTGTACGAAATGCGAAGAAGAAGAAAAAAGTCGATATGATTTATTTCTCAAAGCGACGCCGAACCCTTTGAAAATCAACATTTATTCAACCTTTTCCACTGGGATACATTTTTCAGAGGAAGAAGCTTCTCTTCGAAGATACACCATATCCTGTGTAAAATATTCAATCGCTGGATCATAAATCACTATGTAATTTAACGCGCGAACTTTTATCACATAGCGTAGGAAAACAAGTACGAACCATTAGAAGCTTGCATGTCCATGACAAAGCAGGGCCAGAAAACTCCTGTGATTCGAGTCGTGTACAAATTGCTACGCCATCTGATATGAAGCACTATTATTACGTATAACGGCGGTATATACGAAATTTTCACAGCAATTTATTTATAAAATTATTTATAATTAATTTATAAAATTTGTCGGTACAAAGCTAAGAAAAACATATTAATAGTATTTCATTGTCCATACGTATTAATAATCAACAGCGGGCACAAACAGACTCCTGAATCATATTTTATCGAAAATTTGTGTGTTACGTTGCCAAAAAACAAAACAACATTCAACCATTTATTATTGCGTAGGCAATTATTTAAGATAGGACAATTGTATTAGGTACATTAGAATAATTATTAAAGAAACCAATCTTGATATTTCGTAGTACTCTTCGCTGTGCCATCTACAGGTAGCACCGATAATTATAGTTACGAATAATTTATTGTCACTTTAATTGTTAAGTTTCTAATGTTTGATATATAATTAAGAATTATACATGCGCAGAGATGATTATATCTTTACTTATTTTCTGGACGAATTATTTATTCGAATTTATATGAGAAATTCAAACGACTGATGCAACATTATATTCCCTTAGAAAGCAGTAGGGAGTAATGAAAATGTAATTAAACCATGTTCATTAATGAATATTATAATACAACGTATATCTTCCAAATTTAAAAATGGTCAAAGCTTCGTATGGCTATTTATAATAAATTGCAATTTTAAACAGAATTAGTGGGCTTACAGAATGTTTCTCTATCTCTACATGTAAAACAATTTAAAATAATGTCGTACACGTATATGTGCATATTTTGTTTGCCTATCTTAAATAATAGTTATTGAATAATACAACCGTAAACGTCTTCTAAATAATGTAATAAATTATTCTGGTAGATATATTTCTCGTGAAAAAATTAATTTACTCATAAATTATTGCGCCTATTATTTTCAAAATGCAAGCGGTTGCATAGTAATGATTTGTGACTTGCAAAATTATACATTTATTTGAACTTTGAACGTTTCATATGCATACCTGTATTTTGCTAATTTATTCTTACAACGTTGCAACTTATATTTATTAGAGCATACAAGTGTTCAAAGACAAAGTACTTGCATTCAAACTAGTAATAATCTTTTATTATATATCAGTACTTTATTTATAATCATATTTGCAGATCCATTACTTAGCATCTGGTAAAAAAAAAAACACAAACAATATGAGTGAAACGATGAAGGCAACAGAAATAAAGCTTCCCGTACCATGGGGACATATAGCGGCAAAGATATATGGCTCTCCAAAGGAACAGAAAATTTTAATGGTACATGGTGTTTTAGACAATGCTGGAACATGGGATAGATTATTAAATCATCTGCCGCCACATTATCAATATGCCAGCATAGATTTACCGGGACATGGACTATCGTCCACATTTCCACCTGGAACGCCGCTACAATTTTTTGATTATGTATATTCTATATTACTCGTTTTGGATGCATTGCAGTGGAGAACGTGTATATACATAGGACATAGCTTTGGAGCTCGAATAGGACTTTATTTCAGTATCATATACCCGGGAAGGGTTGAGAAGATGGTAGCTGTGGACGGCGCCATGGCTCCTTTAAAAGAGAATATGCTCTCTTATTTACGACAACTATATGATTTGAAATCGTATGCTAAAGATAGCAAAGCGTTTTACACCAAGGACGAAATAATATATGCATTGAAATGTAAAAGACAAGAAGCGCTAACAACAGAGGCTGCAGAAGCTTTATTCAACCGAGCCGTTACCAAGGTCGACGATTTATACACATATAATCGTGACACAAGATTAAGAGTAATTCCAAATCCAATTATGACAATAAAGCAAACTAGGGAAATGCTCAAGGAATTTTCAGCTCCGATTTTAGTGATTGTAGCGAATGATTCGTCTCATGTAGATCTGATGGTGGAAATGCTAAAGCTCATGCAAAGTATACTTGATCCAAGTAAAATTTCTTCGGTCGTCGTGAAAGGAAATCATGATGTACATAATAATTATCCTGAAAGGGTAGCACCTCATATATGTAAATTCTTACATAACGAGTTACAGAGTAAATTGTAGTGTTCATGGAAATTAACGTTTTTTTGATAAGGGCAGCACACTGGAATGGTAATTTAGATATTAAAATTGGTTTTATTTTTTGTGCAAATTGTTTATTTTTAATTTACATTGATATACGTATGTAAATATATATACAGAGATCATTCAAATCATTTCACTTTTACTCGAATCACACCTTCTGCCTGCTGAACTTTTATACATACTTCGCTACCTTGCAAAACAGCAGTCTTCAACTCATCTTCCAGTAATATTGCTGTATGATTCATAAACGATCCATTCCTTTTTGTATCGTAACTGTGATTTAACGTTAATCTCACTTTGTACCAACAGACTAGAGCATTTGGTAATGATTTATCGTTAGTCGCACTTATTTGTCCGAAATTTATCACGCGTTCGGCGACTTCGTTTTCTCTCATCTCTATCAATACATTTACATCGGACAGAGACTCGTATAGATATAGACTCGAATTTAAATCGAAAATTTGATTTATCTGCAATGCGGTAAATAATACATCAATTTGTAGTAGTTCATTCTATTTTAAACGGTTTTCGTCCTACCTGAAATTCGTTAATGTGTTGTGCAATACCATAAGATGTACCATTGAATTCATTACAAGTTCCCTATATGAAATTGTTGTGAAATAGGAATTTCTCTGTATGATGATTGAGCTTAATTTGAAAGACCATAAATCTACCTTTTCGAAGTTGTATGCAGTCGGTGCAAGGGGTGTATCGTTCTGTAAATTTTCGTCTTTCACATAAACCATATTTGGCAAATCTTCCGAATATACAAGTTGACCCACAAAAAATATTTGTTCCGGTAGTAAAATGCCGTTTGGCTTAAGTAAACATCTGTAAAAGAATCATTGCACATGTAAAATGCAATTAATCTTTAGTCTTATTAATCAGTCTTACCGAAAGAATTCATGATTGTTCTCCTCACTGCAATCTTTTAATTCACCTTTCATATCGAAATCATGGATAAATACAGTATCTAAAGAATCTTTTATATGATTGTACTTTGAAACGATGCAGAGTTTGTCGTTCAAACCATTTTGCTCTGCTATTATTCTGATAAAACTATTAAAAGTTGAATTCGCACTTTTATAATACAAGATCTTGGTATGCCTGTTTTCCTTTAGCATTGTTAAGCCATAAATAGGAAATGGAGAAGTATCTAAAATACTATGTATTTCTTTATTGGTTAACGATTTGCTAACTTCTGTAAGTAATTTTATATATTCGAAGTCGTTTAAAAATGTTACAACTTCCTTCGACAAACGATATATGATTTTTTTATCATTATGAATAGAAAGAGTATCGTCCGTCTTGTACGAACATTTAAGTTTCCCTTTCAACATTTCTCCTTTAATTAATATCGTATCTCCTGCGTTCAATAACTTTGGTAAAGTTGGAAAAACAGCGACTTGCCAGCAGGACTTCTTTTCGGAGGTATCTATCGTTGTTTCCTCATCCAGATGTAATTTAAACCATATTACTAATCCATCCACAGAACCGCTGCGTCTACATTTGATCTTTATCATATTTTTTATTCCATCTACGTTAAATTGTAGTAATTCCGATAATCTGTTAAAATTGATGGATAGAAGAGCCGCAGGTTCCGTTATATAATTAACTGGGACATTCCTTAAGTTTTCCGTATCATAGTATTCCTCGTCCAGTAATATAGTCATGTTATCAAAATTCAATGAGCAAGATTGTTTTAATTTATCCAACATCACGGTTGACTTACGTTTTATGTACTCGCATTCAATTGCAGCTACGTAAAGCGTAGCACCCATAGGTATTACTATACCATTTTCGTCCAAAATATTAGAATGTACGCTTATCATAGATGGTATCACGTGTTCTCCGAATAAACCAGCATCAAAGGTTTCTGTAACTACTAATTTTACCCTTAAAAAAACGAAAGGAAAGTATAATTTACGTGAAAATGAAACTTCTTCGTATTTAAACTGTACTCTGTGCGTGAATAATTATAAATGATTACGGAACCAACCTTTCTGCGATATCGTTAGGAATTACAAGGTCGGAAGAAAATTTAGGTAACAATATAATGTTCTTAGCGTCGTTCATTTCAAATACCTTCTTCGATATCTTTAACATTGCTGGTGAACATTCGCAAGCATAGATCTTTTCTGCACCCGCATTTCGGGCGTACAAACTCAGCAGCCCGGTGCCAGTACCTACGTCTAATACAGTGTTGTATCCTTGAGAGATTCTTTTTCGAATTACATGTTCAAACGCATTGTTTCTACGTTTGTCGTTTAACATTGGAAAATGCCATCTGTCTACCGCCATGCTAAACGCATTCTGCAGGTTTCTTTCCGCTGGCAAAAAATTAGGATTGGCTCGCAGGGCCCTCCTTAAGTACTCTATTGCTTCTAGCGGATCATTATTCCTTTAACAACATATTTTTTATCCTCATTATATGGAATTTTAGCGGTCATGATATCTGTCATTTTGGGAAACAAATTTTAAGTCGGCTGACGATCAATTTACTCGGACGATGAGTTCAAATTACCTTAAAAGGTGCGCCGCAAAATTATTCAGCATTCGTGGATTATTCGGAAATATATCTAAGGAACGTTTGTAACATAATACGACATCTGTAAATCGGTTATCGCATGCCAGTTGTATTCCCCATTGACCTAAGAAACAGAAATTTCGTAAATACTCGAAATCGAAAGAATAGAAAGGGAGTGTATTAAAAATATAGAACACAATGCATACAAAGGACATCAACAAACGCTTCCTCGATTTCTGGCCTCTTCGAAGGGCATAATTCCGCAACAACTGTATAATATGCGTACGCCTTTCCCACGTTTCCAGTTCGATCATGATCATAAGCCTTTTGCAATGATTTTTCAATTATATCATTCACTTCCCTCTGCATCTTCGAAGACACGTAGTATTTTCCCGGATTTATATTTATCATTGGGAAACATACCCCTCCTTTCACTGTGCAATATTAACGAGTGTATTGCTTACCTTTGAGTTTCATTAAATGAAAATTTATAACTTAAGCTTTCGTCATTAAAAGCTTGAAGAAACGAACTAATTGTTGGTTTTGTTTATGTTTATCTTTTTAAAGAAACACCATTCTTCTATTGGGATTTGGTATGAAGTTCTTCACGAATTCCATAGATGGCTCCACTATGACACTTGCGTAAATTTGGGCGATGCTTCAAAATCTTCCATGTGGGGATCGCATTTCTTCTTTCCATATCCTCTCTGTTAAATAGGAATATTTATCACGGTTTCCTATTTTTATTGGCATTTTGTGAAAAAAAAAAACAGTAAATTTATATAGCGTGAATGATTTGCTAGTAGTTAACGTGGGGAATGGGTAAGTAGAAGCAACAAATATTTAAAAGTACATAACTTCTTAAGGGTTTCAGAATTTTAGATTGCTGAACAGTAATAAAATAATCATATAAAACCTGTACATATTGAAAAAGGTTTAAGGTTTCCAACTGACGCAAATCTTAATAATGAAATTTCCTCTGAATAGAAATTTATTTGATAGAAATTACAGAAAACTTGCAATAATATTTAATTACATCAATAATAAAGCGAAACGTGTGCAACCTCTTAAATTAGTCGTATCAACGTTTAAGAATGTTAAATTTATTCAATAATATTTATATCTGTATGCAATTATAATTTTCTATACGCAACTTTTATTACAATATCTACTGCACACATTGCCGATTATGATACTATCTAATAATCGTACTCGGGGCGGGATTGAACAACAGCGAAATACCTGCTGTACTTAATCCTATTCAAAACTACTGTTCCATTGTCTTTCCCCTGTTTTCATCACTGTCCACTCTCTGTTCTTATATCTTTTTCGTTAGTCCTATTAAATATTCATCTTTGGCACTACATCCGCAAGCCTTTTTTTTTTTTTCTTCCCAAGGCTAGGCTATCTCAATCTTCTTCTCCGCGATACCAGAAAGCAACTGGGCACCCTGCGTAAGCGTTCTCCATACGTATAGTCAGATAGTCTTGCGTAACACGAGCTTCTACTTATTATTCGTATCATTGTTAAAGCATCAGAACGAAATCGACGGAATCCCAGGTGCCGGCCTCACCCTCCAATATCCGGCTACCATTTTCGAATTCGTCGCTTCTTGTTTCCACGTCTCTTCCTCGGCGTTTGTAGGATCCTATTCGAGAGACGAGTCCGTGCTTCGTTTCAGAGTGGTCGAACCGGTTGCCCCGGGGTACGGCTTCGGTTTAGGACCGGCCCATCGTGGAAATTCCTGTGCTGTTGCACCCGGTGCTTGCTTGAAAGGGATCAAAAGATGTCCCAACATCTGTGCCCTGATAGGCGGAGTCGAACGGCCGAATCTCCAATAACCGTGCACCTCGCTGGATTTATAAGCAGATTCTTAGATATGAAACGTGGATACAATAAATCAGGAGCGACAGCCTTATTGCGAGCCTTGGATCAGATCTAGCCTGAGAAATGTCAAACTGAGATATACCGAGCGTTGTTGAAAAAGGATGCTAATTCGTGAGCCCCTGTTAGATAATGTCTTCTGCTCTTTTTCTCTTTTTGCGATTTATTTTTATTCGAATTTCATCCTCAGCGTGGCACGTTAGTGCAAAGGGGGGGTGCGGGGGATACGAGAGGATTTCAATACCGTTTTATGGTCTGCACGATAATGATCGATTTTTTGGTACGCAGATGGCAGAAAGGTGGATTCATTTTGTTTGGAGGACGATTTCTAAGCCGGAGGGAATTTGCAAGCAGATATAAAATGTAGAAAGAGTAATGCACATGGCAAACAAAAATAATTACTAATCCCTGCTTAATTTAATAAGCCTCCTGAATTATGCAACACTTGAAACGGTTTCGGTGCGCAATATTCTTGCCAATTAAATGTGTTTCAAAAACGAGACTCTTAAATCTTGGATTTTCCTCTTAGCCCTGAGGATTTTAACGGGGGGGGGGGCGGCAGCGGGGGCACCTTTAAATCCCAAATACAAATAGCCAATTTCTCAGCGAAGTAAAACCTTCGAAGCCCGCGTGTCCTTACCATTAGCACACATTTAGGTATATAAACGTTATTGACTCAATTTCGAATAGCAATCTGAAGAGCAAATATTTCCAAACGAATTTCGACAAAGCGAAGCGCTCGTTCAAACGGCCATCTCTTTTGCACCTTGCTTGCGCTCCCCGCCCCCGCCCCCGCGTTCGTTCCATCCTCGAGGCGATTTAAAAAGAGCGAGAGCCTTTTAACAATATCAGCACGCAATTCATCCGATCGAAAACTTCAAAACTGGTGCTCGTTGATAATAATAGAAGAGATGGTCTAAATCTGAGCGGAACTGGCTTCCATTCGAAGACTCAAAACTTGTTGAAGATTGTTCAGAATTGTAACACTTCGGTGTGTATCGCAAACATGTTTGCTTTACGATACGGAGTCGGAGCGAGCTGTAACGAAAGTGGCGTTCACTGCGAATTATCTGTATCAAGTAGGGGGAGGAACGTGGATCTTCGAAATGGTGGTCCGAATGCGAGCCACTTTAAAATAAAAAGTGAAAGCCTAGTACCGTTAGATCGAAATGCTTAATGGGGATGAACTTACGGTTAGGTCGTCTCCCCTATCGACGCGCTGTTCGTGCATTTGGAATTCATTGAACAAAGAAGAAAAAGGCAGACGATCAACGAGTACACCTGAACGTTCACCGAATCGCTACTTCGTACACCTTTTTCTTCTTTTCTCTTTTTTTTTTGTCCACCACGATCCCTGCTCGGAGGCGGCACTCGTTCCGTTTGTTTTACGATCGCAGTCAGTCGAAGCGGCGATAATCAACGCAGGGGATGCCCAATGTATTCACGCAAAGGATTATCGGTGAGTCGTTCGTCGCATTGTCCCCGGAATAAAGTGTACTTAGCTGCTTCGTTTTCAGCTTAATACCTTTACAGGGTGCACACAGTAAAACACGGTCGAGTGACGTCGTCGGTCCCCGGGGGCGAGCCCGCGCCTCGCCGCGGGTTTCCGGCTACGGGAACGCTTCTGCTTTTTTTTTTCTTCTTCTTCTTCTTCCCTAACCGGGACACGCCGAGGTTCAGGCAAAATCGGTCGTAAAATGTTCGGGTGGAAGCTTTACCTGCGCGAGCCAGGAACGCGGGGAGGACGGGGTAACGAAAGCGCGTCGGAGGGTAGCTGAACGACGACGGTTGCGAATTACCATGCAATAAAATTAATATTGTTTAAATGCGGTTTGGAAGCGTTTCCCCCCCCCGGCTCCGCGTGCTCGCCGGACCCTCGGCATAATCGGGCACGGAAACGTGGCGCGCTAAGCCTGACCCGGAATAACCGGGCTTAATCTTTTACCTTAGCCCACGTAGCTTTCACAAATTTCTTTCGCTCGTAACCGTTTTACCCATTTTCCTCCTTATTTTTTGTCTTCTCTTCGCTGCACCTTGCCCGTTTTATTGTGCCCGTCGCAAGGGGAACGTTCGTTGCTGTTCAAATTGATAACGTTCGAAGATCGTGGAATTTTTATGCGAATCGTACGATTCGCTAGGATGCTGCGTGTTTACATTTACTTGTCTATTCGATATACTTTAAGATTAGTCTGATCGGTAGGCGTTGGACTGATGAATATTATTTATACGTGGATACGTTGGGTAACGATCAGTGGGAACGTGCCTCTTGGTAAACTGCGGAAGTCGCAAGGGTGTTGCCCGATGAAAAATTCGGCATACCTGGCGCGATGATAATCGGAGTCATAAATTTGGTTAAGATCTATCATCGATTCCCTTGCCTACCGACAAGTACGTGACGCTTCATGGTTGTACTCGGACGGGGCGAATGGTACTCGCTCTGAGACACGTTCAGAGGATGGGGACCTGAGCTTTGAGGCATTTATGGTCCGATTGTTTCACCTTTATGTTTCTGTCAAAACTAAGTCTTTGTAGTAGGCGCATTGTGCTGTTCTTACAATGGCTACTTGACAGGATCCGCTCGATCCGCCTATCTTCGTCGCCCTCGCTTCGAGCCTTTGTTAGAATAATATGATATACAGTTTCGGGTGTAGAAAAAGAGGAAGAAGGCTACGCAATTTCGTATATAGAACAGAATCCGCAGTGGCGGTCGGAACGCGATATTCGGCCGGTGTACAGTTATTTCATGGCGCTCCATGAAGACGAAGGGCTTTTAGGTACTAATTTTATGTAAAGTTACGAGACGCTGCGGTGCCCCGACGTGCTATCACGCCTCCCCATAGGTGCCGTAATCAAGGGGTTGCGCTTCACGGCCGCTCCGCCGCAGTATAACTAAACGTTCTGCAAGGAGTTCCGTGTAACCAACACATTCCGGGCACACGAACGTATTTCCTCACCGAAGTGACAAAGTTTCATGCATAGATACATTATCTCAGGGATGCTGCCCCGGCTGAATCGTCTATCGTATTACGCTTTCAATAAAAATATATGCTTTCCGATATTAAAATAGCAACGACCAGCCAGAATACTCGACACAGAGGGAAGTGTATCCTCTGTTAATTACGCTTAAGGGCACTTACAATTAAGCCACCCCCTTAAGTACCCCCTGCGTATTTACCCTAAGCGCGATATCTTCTAAACTCAATAAATCATGCACGGAGTTACGAATCGTATTTGATTTATCGTTCTACTCGCTATACTATTTTATTGCAATCACGTGTCCAGTCTTTAAACACGTCGGCTTGTCAAGAATAGAAACAACGGGGTGATATATAATTAAACAATACGGGAATCGTTGTAAATGCCCCTCGATCGTGTCACACAGATTAATTATCAGACATCGAACAAAGCGCTTTGCAATATCAATTGGGCCGCGAGCAGTATCTATCGAGGGACAGCTACGAAAAATCCTGTGTATAAATATATGTACAGGATGATAGCGAGGAACAGAAAAGGACCAAATATGTGACACGAAATATTTCCATGGGATCGCATGGGACAAGAGTTTCAGACGTTTAGGCAACGGCACTTCTTTCAAGTCTCCTGACGGGCGAATCACCCCGTATGAGCGCATCGCGTATAGAACGTGTACTCGGGCGCGCGGAGCATGCCCTCATCGGCGACGTGTTTATGGTGCCATAAAAAAATAAAAATAGAAAACACTTTTACGGTGCCGATCATTAAAGTCGACTCGGCCGAGAAACGAAGATGCTTCGTCAATTAATGTCTTGCGGGACTCGCGCAACCGTGCTCCACGAATATTCCCGCGGTCACGCGAAGAAAAAGACGAAAAGGAACGGAAGAAGGGAGAGAAAGACGTCACGCGAAGGATCGTTTCGTCGGAATTCTATTCGGTGGAACCGCGATCGGCGGACAGGCGACGCGCACCAATTAGTAGGCACACGGACGAGCGAATCGAACGAAATGGGCAACTGACGAAATTCTTATTTGATTGCTGGCAACTTGTACCGTGGGGGATATACTTTTATACACTGGCCAACGATTTCCCTTTTCTCGTTTTAGCGCCGAGCGAGAGGGGGGAAAATGAGCTGTGTTCTGCTTCTCGAAATTAACCAGAGGGACCGATGTAAGTTCCCCGTAGATTGTAGAATATGAGAATGGACCATAAGATTTAGAGAGCATGGAGAACGTTTAGAGGATAGCTATCGTTTTACCTCAAGATACATTTTATTCGAACGAAGATAGTTGAGCAACGAATGATTGCATTGGTGTTCGAGCATGTTTCTGCGTATAATAGTTGGACAACGGTGTGCGCAAATATTCAGCGATTTAGTAATAAAGAATTGAGACTTTGAATCATTCTTTATGATTCATTTTGCTTCTCACACTTTTAAACGGTAGAGCTTCATTCCTAATGGATCCACCAAAGCCACCGCCGACACGTATTCGCTAACTTGCGAATAACATCGTTGTCTAATTCCGAATGATTGCGTGGCAAAGCGTCGCGAGAGAAGCCGTTGACGCAAATGTGACGCTTTCGAGAACCGTTCTAAGCGCGAGTAATGCTGTTCCGAGATACTGCCATGACGCTTAAACCGTATCAGTTTATCTCTTATCTCAAGTTGTACCTGTGTGCTTTATCCAGTTTCCACCGCTTCCTTTTCTTCGCGGACACTTTTGGAAGGGGTTGCCCGCCTCGTCTCAGTCTTATAAAAATCTTATAAAATTTAAAATCTTATAAAAATGTACGCCGCAGTCTGGTGACGGTGTTGAACATTCCCCCTGCAAGCTGATAATGATTTAATGATCTATGAACGAGTTTATTCTAATCAACCGTACTTCGTTGTTGAAATAATATATTAAAAAAGATACATCTTGTACAAGTGCATTAAAAGAGAGCCGCGGTATATAAATGAATAATGAAACATTAACAATATAATAATATGTTCGTTGTTCCGTGGAGTTCCATAAATATCTTTGAAAAAGGAAGGAAAATAAAGAAATGCATGACCGTAGAGGCGGAAAAGTGCGAGACCTGCGATGGTAAAACAACGTCCTAAAAGTTGCAACGGGACCAAGGATTAAGAGTGGCGAGTTTTCGGTTTTCTCGAAGAAACGGACATTATTTTATATCACCGTTCCCCTGCCATTACGACCCCGGCCTTAAACAACTTGGACAGCTTAAAATTCCAAATCGTCGGAAGCGTGGAATCTCAATGGGTAGGTACCTACAAGTTTTACACTGCAAAAGTGGATATTACACGAAAGGTAAAAAGAAGAAAGAATGATTTTACTGAAAAACGTGTAGCGAGAGAGGAATGTTTGAATGCGGAAGGAATGCGCGCCGAATGGATGGGAAGGAATGAGATCGAGTAATAGGTGAAGTGTGAGTGATTGGATAAAGGATGTGCAAAAGGGAAGTGAAAGGAGTACGAAAGGAATAAATACGGGCAAGAGCGACAGGAGGCGAAAGGAATAAAAGCAAATTCATAGTGAGAAACTAGGCGAAATTCATTTATTTTCCTAACAAACAACAAATCGTTCCTCGAGTTACTTTCATTATTTTGTCCGAAAATGTTGAACACGGTAGAGAGGATCTTATTATTTCATCGCGAATCAATTTTTACGTTTGCTGTGTAAACAGATCGGCGAAATCAGTAAAGACTATCCTACCTGTATCGACAAGTGCTTCTACTTGAACCTAATGCAATTAACGTATCAATAATAATTCCGCTTATCGTATTTCGAGTGAAACGCCTAAAAACGTCAAGTCGAACGCACCTACGCGTTCATTTGCGCAAAGAATTAAGCGCAACTGTGCCTGCAGGAGAATGAATGCAATAAAATTATAAATATGCCTACCTGAACGAGTATCCCGGGGGACCGTTTAAACGAACGCAACGACGTACAAATGGATCAATTTTTGCCGGGCCAATAAAAAGAAAGATCGTTAACGACGGTCGGAGAAACGGGTCGATTGTTACAAGGTAACGGCAAAGGGTTGATCCGCCCTGCGTGAAAGAAGGAAAAGACAGTAAAACGTGCAATAACGACGGAAACAAACCGAAATCGGCACGACGGACGATTTGCGGTATGTGCCGTCCAGGAGAAACGGTCGGATCCCTTACAGGTCTTTACGATCGTTTCAATTAGGGGCAATTTCGCCTACAGTTAGGTACGAAATTTTTAAAGAGGTAACTACAATGTGGAGCAATCATTGGGTCCCCGGGGCCTGGCCGGCGGACAATGCAAAACAATGGACGAACTGAACGGAAACGATGTCCCCGTCCCCGTCCACCCCGTGCTCGTCCCGTTTATAATCAAAACGGTAACGTTTTAGGACCGCCCGCTCTCCCGCGGACCCCCCATCTGTGCACGGTTATTCAATTACCTGGAATTCGGTCGACCCCATTATTTTTCCTGGCCAAGATTTTTCTTGTCTTCGCCGGGCGAGGCGAATACAATGCGTGCAATTTAACAACGCTATTACTTAATGACGGAAAGTTTTCAAAAGCGTCCGGACGGCCCACTTTTCCGAGCGTCGTAACATGTTGTCGACGCCATGGAGCGATGGCAACTTTTGCCGTTCGGGAAAACTTTTGATGATTCGCGCAACGAAATGAAAAATCGAGCGAGTTCGTTTACTATCCTTGGACGCGTCGAATAAAATTTGGCACCGGTTACTTTTGCAATATAAGCGACCGTCACGTTCGCCGGAGTTTTTTTTTTTTTTTAACGCCGTGTCAGGTATGACGTTAACAAACAGTCGGAACGAGAAAAGAGATAACACTCGCCTCAGGTGTATTAAGGCGTTCTCCCTCGTCGACGGCTTGCCATTGTTGCGATACCGCGGCATTTTCGCATCTCCAAAGCTGTAAACTAGCCGAGCAATTACGACGTTTACCGCACAGCTGCTGTGGACCCGTGTACCGAGTAGCGGAACAGGGTCTGCAGGAAACTCGTAGGGCTCGTTGTAAGAAACGTCGTGGCGACACTTTGACAAAGTGTCCGCGTCTCTCGGCGGTCACAGACAACGACGAACGCCTTTTGTCACCGTTATTACGCCATCGATCATTCTCCGGGGACAGGAAAATTGCGTGGGTTTGCGTAAAAGTACCACTAAGAGGCATGAAAGAGCACGATTATTACGTGATACTCCTGTGGGGAAGGAAAATGGCGGGCGCAGTAGACCCAGTTCGACTTTTCCTTCGCTTAAACATCGGAGATGAATAAAAAGCAATTGAATCTTTTATTCACAGTCAGATTTACAGAAATGAATTTCGAGAAAACCCGATCGATCGTCCATATTCCTTCTTTCGTTACCGTCCATCGTAAGATGTTTATTTTCACCAAATATCGATTTCCCCGGAAACAAACATGTCCCCTGGGCTCTGAAAATGCTGGCACCGAAGGAATAGAATAAGTCCATAATTATTGTAGCTGGGTAGTTTTCGCGGGCGCGGTATGGAAACAGAGAGAACGAGAAAGGGGTGGTGGTCCAGCAAAAGAAACAGAAAAAAAGAAACGGTTCGGGTACCGGGGAATATCGGGAAAGGCCAAGCGTGCGAGGAATAAAGGTAGGGAGGCGAATCGAAAATGGAAAGAGGGCGAGCACCAGGTAAAGCATAGGCGGAGCGTATCCGAATGGTGAACGGAAGAGGCTTTCGCAGCGTTGGCTGCGAGCGAGTCAATATTGTGACACACGTCGCCGTCGGTGGGCCTGAGGGCAGCTGCCATTATACCAAGAGATTATCTTTTAGCTTCTACCTAATACAATCGGCCGTGCAATGGGGGACAGATTCACCGACCGACGGCATCATTCACTGCGACAACTTATTAACATTATTGAATCTCACGCCTGCTATAAGATCTGCGATTCCCCGATACGCGTTCGCTTCTTGATCCAAGATGCACGGACGATTTTCTTCATTTCAGTCGACTGATTTTTATTAAACAGATTAGCATCGATCTACTTTAGATACTTATTCTCCTTGAAGCAGTGGGGGCTTGAAGAAGTTGAAAAAGTCTTTTTTTTTCTTTATTAAGCGGGGAACACGGTAGATCAATAGGATTAAGATATTAAAAGGGATTCTAAATAGCGTTCGTAGGTCGATGGACAAATGTTTGCAGTAACGCGAGTTTCTTGGGCCTCTGAACGTGCATTGTTCTCTTAATTAAAATGTTTTAGTCATTTGAGATTGTTCAAACTACAATTCATGATAATTAACGAGGTATTATTTAATGTTAATCCTAAACAGGGTCAATAAAAGGGAAACGCGAATAATATAATTGGGTACACTGAAGTTATGTAGGTTCATTTATGTAAAGGGGCCGCAATTAAGATTCTTGCGAGTAACAGTTCCAGAGCAGAATTGCCCTCCATTGGGAACGATTTTACTTGAACGCTCTCCGTTCAATATTTTCAATAATACCAAGCAATTCCTAAAAAAAAAAACACTTATTTCGTTACACCGTACCTATACTCGTTCAATAATTTCTATTTTCGTAATATCAGCGCTAATTCCAAAATGAAACCAATAGTAGATTACATTAGCTGAACGCTTGAATGAGATACGATCTGCCATCATAAATTTGCACAGTGGCGAAAGTTTCATTTCGAACGGCTTTAGATTAATTCAATGGGGAGCGTTTAAACGCAAAGAACACGCGTTACGAGTCACCCGAAAGAAATATAGAGTGTTGATAAGCAATGGATATCTAAAAGATCATTGCTGAAAATAGTTGGAGGCGGTTGTATTACCCCTGCTAGAATGCAATTCTTACGTATACCTAGATAAATCTTTGATTCACATTTTTCTTACGCTTTGTGCAAACGCGATAAATAAGAACGATCGATGTGAATTACACCTAAATACATCTATTTGCAGCATGCTCGAGTTTTTGGTTTTAAATCATTTCCGCGGGCGGGCTGATTTATGAACATGACTCCATGCACTTTACAATTGTTATGCGTTCTTAATTGCGTGTGATTTTGTTATATCCGTGCAATAAAGTGTCTCATTCCGATCTGTTGATCCTGGTGCAATGAACGCAACGAGCCGTGCAATAACAATTACATCATTAAATATGCAGACACGATAATAGGGTGCGGTCTGTCAGAATGTTTTAAATAACTTCAAGAACATCGAACCCTGACAAATTGTTTAATTCTGTATTGGACATTTCATTTCCTGATCGCTCGTATGCGCGCTGCATTACTTAATTTCGAAATTTAGAAACATACTGACGAATAAACTATTAGCTTACTTATTAATAGAAGAATAAATAATTGATAAATAGAAACCTTAAGTTTGGCAGATTTTTTTTATGTAAAATGCTTAAAGAATAACAAATTGAGCTTCATCTTCATTTCATTTAATTTCGCATAATTTTGGCTGCAGCGTGTTCGATTAAAAAAAAATAAAAACAAAGTGTCTCGGCCACTGTGAAGATCAGCCCGCGACGAAGCTCAACATTCTCGTTCCTCTTGTTCGCGTCTAATCGCGCCTCCTGCCCCTCCAGCGGGGGTCGCGTAAACACGCGCACACAGTGGCGAGGATACGCGTTTTCATAAGCGCGGGCAAAAATGCGGCGAGCGTGAAAAATGCTGTCTATTCCGCGTGTTTTACAGGGGAAGAATGGCATTTTGCGGGGGCGTGAGGGCCGCCTTCGGCTCTTCTTTCGGTCCCCCAAGCGGTATTATCTGCGGCCTCTCGAACGCCAGTCGGACGCCATTACGGTCGTTAAGAGGCAGAGATGGGCGCTGATTGGTCGGACGGCGGAAGTGGTGGGACGCTGCCCCAACCGGGGGCGGACTCGACCTCTCGGCGCGGTCGTATCCTTGGGTAATCAAAGACGAGCGAGCAGTCGTCGGTACAACATCGTGAGCATCCGAGGCACACACCAGATCATCGTTTCCTATCCGACAGAGAGGCATTCCCCGTGAATTCGTCGAGACGTGTTCTCTCTCTATCCCCGGTCCGGTGGTGGTTCCCGTTTTTTTCCACGAATAAACGAGACATCCGATTTCGTCGATCCGGCAGTAACAGTCGAGTGCTCATGACGGCACGGTTCATCCGGTCCGTCGTTGGTGATCATCTGTGTAAAGTGATACAACAAGACGCTTGAACGAAATCGGTTCGCATCGCTCCTCGTTCCCTCCGACGATGGGAGGCCGGTCGGTTTATTGAAATCGGTCGACGCGCCGCAAAGACAGACTTATTCCGCTCATAATTCTTCGTCTATGTGCGCTCTGGCGGCGGGAAGTTGTTCGAGTAAACGCCGCCGATCGCGAGCCCATTTGCGCATTAACCGACCGGTAGTGGCGTGCAACCGTGAACGCGGGGGTGCACGAACAGTGTGACACCATGACGGACATCAGCAGCATCGGTATGGTCTCGTACTACAACCCCCTCGCGATGTACCGGCAGCAACAGCAGACGACGACCGGTCAGCAGCAGCTGATGCAGATCCAGCAGCACGCCCAGGCGCAACAGGCGCAGCAGCACGGGACCGCCGCCCCCGCCGACGGTGGCCAGCAGTACTGGTACGGATATCCGCACGGACACCATCCGACCCATCATCATCATCAGGCCGGTCCGCAGCAGTATCTCGATCACGCGGACGTTCTACCCGGCTGGCCGCATCCGCATCCCTACACTCATCTTCAGTACCAGCATCATCAGACGTATCAACAGCAGCAGCAACAGCAGCAGCAACAACAGCAGCAACAGCAAACGCAGCAACCGACGGCGATGACCACCGTGGCGGACTGGAGCGGAGACGAGACGAATCCGGCGATCGGGGCTGGAGAACCCAGTCCGCCGATCACCGTCAGCGGAAGCGAGATCAGCAACCCCGGTACTCCGTCCACGCCGCCGTCCAACAATAACAACACCATCACCACGAACAATAACAACACCACGACCAGTAATAACAATAATACCACACCGATGAGACCGGCGCAGATCAGGAGCCCCTACGAGTGGATGAAGAAGACGTCGTACCAAAGTCAACCGAATCCAGGTTCGTAAAGCGTCCTGATTTCTTATACGCTTGCGATCGTTAGTAGCCTTTAGAATATTGGAGGAGTTTCGACCATTGAAAGCCGTAGGGCGATTGATAAGTGGAGTTTTTACTGTTTCCCAGTTGTGTTTAAATTTGGTTACCGTCAAGTAGGGTTCGCCTATTTCGTACTTTCGTATATTAGGATCGAATTGCAAGCTAACAGGAACATCTAGATGCAAGAATAATATTGGCACGGTAACAGAGAAGTAAAGACAAGATCGAAGTCGGTATTTGATAGACTGTTACTGGTAATAGGTGTAGGAATTGGTTTATTCTTCTCAACTTTGTATCAGGTTGAAGAACTTTTTTAGGGTTTCCTTTTTCACTTGCTTTTCATTGGTACACGTAGAATTTGCTCGGCTACATTTACAGATTCTGCTCGGTTTCTCTTGCGCTGTTCTTGAAAAACAACAGCAGAATACCTTCTATCGAGTTACAATGTATGTATAATACCTTCTATCGAGTTACAATGTATCACCGGTGTGTCTGAGATCGGTGATTATAGAACTCCTTTCGTTCTCCGATTGCGGACACCAAGACTACGAACACAATTGTCGAATTCGACAAAATAATCTCTATTTGCATGAACGTACGGAAAGAACTAATACCGTTCCGAATGCGTCGAATTTAACAATGACGACATGCATTTATTGGTCAGCTAATACTTGAAAATCGAGACTCGCGTGTCGAGCGAGATTTAAATAGAGACAATGCTCGAAACCATCGCGTAAGTAGAATATGCATCGATGAATATTACTCATTCCCGATTGATTTTACCTCCGTCCTGTTCGGCGCGATCGTCTCGGCCCGCTGTTCGCGATTCCCTTGCGAATCGCTTTTGGATATCATTCTAAATTGCCCGCATTAAATTAATCGGCGACACGCGTGATGGATGAGACGAATTAAGATGTTTCTCATTAATAACGATAACGAATTCAACGTTAATGGAGCAGGCCAATTGTACTGCGAAAGCTTGCGATCGTCAACTCCTCGGTCTCGTTTAGCGATCGTCTTCAAGCTTCATTGATGAGAAACGGTTGAACCTATTGTTCGGGCATAGACCTAGGCGATACCTGGGTAATTAGTATACAATCATCGAATCTGATTTTCGAGCTCGTACAATGGTATTCTAGGACGTTGAATTTGTTTATCAACATATGCGACATTTACAACTCGAGGCGTACCCTTCGCAGAGTAAGAAGCATATTATTTCAAACCGTGTGTACGATAGAACGCGTAGTAGAGTACAATCGAATTTCAAATGTCTCTCGACTCATGATCAAATTCGATCAATTCGAACGTGTGGAATATAGAACGAATTCTTTTGCATTGCAATCAAACGTTTCCATAATTTTTAGATAATACGTGGATGCTGTAGCGAAAGCATAGCGATTCGTATAGCGAATCTTTCTTTGAAAAGTTCACCGATTACGAAGAATTTCTAGCACGAAACTTAATAGTTGCTACGATTAATAACATTTGCCGATGTGTTCGTAATTTATACTTAGGAATGAATAGACGTTTCTTCATTGAAGACTGACGTCGAAGAAATCTAATTCTATGTTTACAAATTCTATTCGACCACTGTTCTCGATATTGTTGGATCCGTACAGGCCTGGTAGGATATTTACGTGTCGCGCAAATCTACAGCACATCCGTCGAAATCGATCGAATACTTCAATACGTTTAATGATCATTTATACAAATACCAAATCGCTTTACCGATTCGCGTTTTCTACCAATTCTCTCGGAAAAGAAGAACGAAGGAATCGATCGCGAAACAATGACTTCGTTCGTAAAGTGAAAATATGAAAGTTTCATAAGAGAACTGATCGAGATCCGGTAGATGAGAAGGATTTCTTTTTTTTTTTTTGAGAACCAACCGTGTGGAGGACTTCTCGCGTACAGCATTCTCCGTTACAAACGCGTATCCGCGGTCTAGATACGGCGAACAATGTAAACACGGTAACAGACGAGCAAACATCTAATTGCTCTCAAATATTTGTGAGATAATCTCTCCGTCCTCTTGCTGTCGCCCTCGGTTTTCAACCGGACCAACGCGAAACTGGGAACACGCTACTCATTCGAGTCGTCTACGGCGGGAAAGGATTTCGTTCCTTGGCAAAAATCGATCCATTAACGAATGCAGTAATTTTAATCGACGATCGTACAGGTTTCCCGATACACGTGTACAAGCTTTCAATGCTCGCGCAAACTTTTAGCTCGCGTGCTAAAATTCTTCGGGTACAATTTATCGTTTCGTGTGGTATACGTAAAATCGCGGGAGATTTATGGCCGACGAGAATCGTTTTAATTTCTACGAGAAACGCGGGGTTGGCCATGGGTGATAGAAAATGTAGGATGGACTGGAAATATCATTATGTAGATTGCTTAAATACGAACGCGGGTGTCTGAAGGAAACACGCGTGGCTCAACTTAGCTAAGAGCGTGGACGAAGTACAAAATAAATCCATAGCGATCGGCTGACGAATAGTCGTGAACGCGAGGATGATTCGACTGTAAAAGGGAAAAAATGATTTAAGCAGCCATGTATTTTGTTTTTACTGTTGCAGCGTGCAACATAACTGCTAACTGCAACGCAAGTGCAGGTTCAACGATTCACGAGCTCTGCACCATTGACGCCCTCGGTACGATTCCAATCATTATCGTTCTGATAATCTGTAGTTTACGTTATTTGATCGTCGGTGATTCGTTCTACATCGTCCAAATAGTTGTTTGATCGTCTGTGCATGACACCGCTATTATCCGGCCGATGAATGCAAATGTTTTATCGTGCAATCCAATTATTATTTCGCATTCGCAACTTGAGCATGATCGTCTCTGTCGAACTTCAACCGACTGTCAGATGATTTCTATTAAATCCCAGTAATCTGCTTATACTGTCCCGCATATTTTTCAGTTGTTTTGTGTCGCACGTTGTTATATTGTTCTCCAACGTGAAAATTGAATTGCATGACACGCGAAGGGAAATAGTTGGAAGCTTTCCGATAAGTTTCTACTTGGACCTTTTTAATTCCAAGGTGTATCTAACTTAATTGCAATCGTTCGTCTACGTAAACGTGCAAAATGTTCTATTATTTTTACGTCTAACTAACGCGTCGTGGAACGATCGTTGTTGAATAATCAAAGCAACGAACGCCGAACTTCTCTCAGTCTAATCCGTTCCTTCCTACCTCGAGGTTTTACACCCTGTCTTTCTTCTACGGTTCCTCGACCGCACTACCCTTCGATATACCTTCCAGAGGCTATTATCCGCGTTTTATGGTTATATTGCAGGCAGCCGCTGCCTCGCACAACGACAGTCCGCGCATGATTCGGAATACGTATTACAGTTTCGCCTCTGCGAACCCGAGTATTCGCGTACTCCCTTGTACGTGCGATTTCTGCTCGTCATTATCAGCGTCCCGAATGATGCCCGCGTTTCGCTTGATTCCTCGGAACGATGACGGTGGCGGGATCTTGGATTTTATCGCGGTCGCCATTTTGGTAGCACCGTTGGGGGCTGATCGTCGTAGAAATAGAAACACTTAAACGTTCGTTTCAATTCATTCGTTTAAACTTTCAGACTCTGACATGCTCTACTTCATCTATCGATTAATTATCGAAATTTAATTTTTCACATGTAGCTACTGCGGTAAAATTTGTCTATACGAGTCGATTGGATAGAATCTATTCTTGAAACTGCCTAAGCAACGTTTGTCTCGATACTTTCTTTACTTGTTCCGGTCGTCTATAAATTTCACGCCACATTAGGTAAACTACTGGAACCTTCTGGTCACGTTTGCTCCAGAAAATTCCGCCACGAGTAATAATTATAGGTCCTCAATTGGGGGTGCGGGGGGGGAGGGTAAACGTAGACTCCATTCAGCGGGCCGGCAATTAGGTCGTAAAACTCCTTCGAGCGGTTTGTTTTGCCAACAATGAATGCTAATTAAACTGGTCGTCTGCTGTAGCCCGGAAGGGGGGATGTTTCCTTGTCCCCGAAACGGGGGTTGCGCGTTCTAGGCTTCTTCAAGGGAAAATGGTCTCCGTTTCTGGTAAACGGGATCGCCTTCCGTTTCCACGCGTATCCCGCCGACCCTTTTACCTCGATTTTATTCGGTTTTGCCCGACATCGAAGGATCGACAGTTGTTAAGCCGCGTTGTGTCGTGTGGCAATATAATAATAAGCTGAAGGGCGGATCGGGGACTTTTTCCGTCTACCTAGCGTACGAACTAGCGTACTATACGAACACAATGGAACCGCGTTCCGATTCAGAGGTACAAACGCTCTTCCCGTATACCCTCAGCATTGTTTTAAGACAATCATTTTTGCTAAGCTGTCCAATAAACCCAAATTCCTCGTGCCATCGTATTTCTAAACGTCACGTTGCGTTCTCTGGTCGCTTGCAAACACGTGCACCGTCCCTTGTGCTATTAAGTTCTCCCGATTAGCTGGACGAAGGCAAACGATGATTTTTTCTACCGTATAAGATTAAATGCAGCTTGGTCATGTCTTTCGCTCACTTGTGGGGAACGACTCGATACATTCTACTAGATTTTCGCGATCAAAGGTCCAGCTCTAGTTTGGTCGCGAAAAATTACCGCTTTCGAAAGTGGGTCTGGTGAGAGCCCGGGTTCATAATTTTCCCAGCATCAAGTAGCAGATTACAAGTAGCTCAATCCAAAGGAAAAAGAAAAGTTAAACGGACAGTTCGACAAAGCACGAAATTAGAATAATAGAATCGTCCCGATCTAGTATTACCTCCCCCAAGGCAACGTTAATGCCCAGACGCTATGGTCGATCCAACGAAACGGCTAGCTAACCGTGCAGCGGACACTTGATATGCAATATACAAATGTTGCGCGGTACAATAGAGGTAATTGTGATATACCACTGACGAATGGCACCCGTGCGGTTCCGCGAGCGTCGGTTAAAGCGGAGAAGAGACAGAGGTGTCGAGGGTGGCGGCGGCAGAGAAGTCGAGGGCGTCGCTGTAGGAACGGGTAGGAAAAGCGGGGCACGCGCTTTCACAATTTCGCACGGCGAAATGGAAGAGCAAACGCTATAATGGGGTGGCAACGAGCCCCTGGAGTACTGTTCCTTTGCTCCCTTGCTCTCGCCGGCTCTTCCCCGTTCCACGTCGCCGGTGTAGGCTCGTACGCAAAATATTCGTCCCCCTCTCGCTGCGTCGAAATCACGGTACGGTGGTTACGGTTGATCGAAGTGGAATCCACTTGATGATTAATAAATAAAAATACTTTGCACCGATGCTAGCGGAGGGTGGGTTATTGCGGTGGATTCGTGGTGGACAACTCTTGGCGGCAGAGTTATCACACTTTATAAAAAAGGTAGCCGAGTGTTTCGAGGGAAAGTGATCCGCCATGTCTGGACAAATATTGCGCGACGCGTTCAATATTACAAATTTCTCCATTTGCCGACGATTAAGTTCGATTTTTTTTCCCTACTGCACAGATTTTGGACATTTTTTTCAAGAAGCAAATTGCGAGACAGCTGTTAATGCAGCTATGTTATGTTGAATGTGTTCAGCGCCAGACAATAAATAAAATTAACAAATTTCTAGTATCTCGAGCTAGTGCAATCTTGTAGAAATTTCATTTCATATTCGTGTTTGACAATTGTACATCTTAGATTGTGTTCAATATCCCAGAAACACGTGTAACATCTGTTCGCGGCCGAATACGTGAAGTAATTTTATCTTGACTGACCTGGTGTAACAATTACGCTATTCAGAGGGCTGGCGGATCGAGTGTTGACAGGGAACCGGATAATCGTAGGTGCGAGTTCCGATATCAGAGAGATGAAAAAGACCGACGGTAATCCTTGCCGACTCGCGCGCAGTCATAGCGTTGCGCGGTTCGTACATCGACAAAACCAACCGCGGTCTTCCCCTTCAAACAACACACCCTCCCTTGGGGTTCCGGCAGACTTTTTCGGCTGTGAAAGTTCAAGTGGCGCACCTTGGTTGGTTAAAAATCGGAATACCACAAAAAGGAGCAGCCGAGAAACACAGTCATTTCAGTTTTTGGGAAGAGACTTCCTTCGTTTCTTTTAGAACGGGCAACGAAAGGTGTTTACGTGTTTCAAAGATCTTGTATATTATTCATTTCGTGGAATCCTTCGCGTTCGACGTATCTACGTCGAGTCTCAGCGAAGCGCAATTATAAGATCCACCGCAATTAAAGTAACGCGGCGTAGGGTTCGGAATTTTTTTTCCTCTTTTTCGAGTCGATGTCGATCTTCAAAGATAAAACGTCGATAAGATTTAATGATGCTTTATGTTTGTTTACGTGCATCGTGCTTCAGGGACCGTTACGCGTGTCATGGCAAATATTTGCAATCGCGAATGATGCTTGGTGTATCAAAGAATGACACGCGAATAACAGGAGACTTCTTCCCTGTATGTACAATTGTCGATTCATCGGCTCGTAAAAAATTGATATTGTTAAAGGAACAACGATAAGCACGTCCGTTTCTGATTTTGCGGATTCTGTGGAAAATGCATGCTTGGTCTTAGATAAAGGGTTGCGCGCTTGGAAGTTTGTTAATCAGAGATATGTTTGGTAAACATCGGTCAAGCTTTTTAACTTTTTGCATTGTATAAAATATTGTGTTCAGTATCGCGTTCAAGCAGCTTTTCTATGATGTTTGATAATTTAAAAAGGAATTGTACTTACATTACTTCGTTCTAAGCACGATGACTAAATTTTTCGACAATATTCAAACAATATATCGTTACATAGGAATTAATCGCAATTGTTCCTAGATCTTCTCGCAACCATAATCAGTGAAAAGCTATCAGTTTTATATCGCAAAACTCTTGTACATTTAAGAAACCAAAGTTTCGCATCGAACCTTACGTTTCGCAAAATATCCCACTACAGTTTTCATAAAACATACTTTACATTCGAAGTAGCAATCGTTTCGATCCCATCATTATCATCGCTGCGAAATGTTTCAATGGTGCTCCCGATAACAATTGAAATCCGTGCAAGACATCAAATTCGACGTGTCATAATATGTATATCCTTCTAATATTTGAACGGAAATGACACGCGTATCCTCGTATCCTATTTGTTTGCTCTATCAAACTTCCAACTTTTTGCGTTTCCTTTTTTCTTTTTTACTTTTGTAATTGTACTTCTACAATCTTTGCATTTTAGCAATATTCCTTCGATCGCGTCGCTATGCGCCTAATGAGATGGTGAACGTTTTAGGCAAAGAATGAATATTGTTCATTTCATTGAAACGCGGTCTGTTTGCGGCAGAAATGTAATCTCAGAGATTTCGTGCCAGCCATGCTGGATCCACCTATACATAGCATCGAAAAGTCTAAGGTCGAAGCTTATTCGTGATGCCTCGAAAGGCCTCGAGCACTCTTATCGAGGAGTGGTGGATTAACGTGCACGCCTTTGATCTCGCCGGCCCCGGGCCTTATCTAATCGTTTTCCTTTCTCCCGTTCCGTCCCGTTCCCATCCACGCGTCGCATCCCTCTCGCTCCTTCTCATTTTGTATTTCATACCGGTGTAATCGTTCCGAATGCCACGTCGAATTCACACCATTACCAGCGCCGACTTGTCGGCTCCTCTTTTGCTATTTTCTCTGCGATCCACGCAAGGATACTCCGGCCGCTGGTCCATCTTTTTTCTTTTTTCATTCGCCGTACTTGTGAAAATGTTCCTTCCAGGCGCAATTTGAAATACAATGATTTGTAATTGGTTCAGGTGAATTTTATCGTCACCGGTTATGTTGCACATGCATTGATTACTTAACGACGGCTACATGAACTTTTTATATATTATTTTTGTAACTGTTCAGTGTTGTCCGTGGTTGTTGTTGCTTCGTTATTTTCGCGAATGATAATAGCGAGCGTTTTTTAAGACTCACTTTGGTTACTTTATTTACCAAAAGAAGGTGGTACAAGAGAGAGAGAGAGAGAGAGGGAGAGGGATTCGTCAAAAACGTTATCTCCATTAAACGCGCTATTGACAAGAGACTTAGAGCAGCAGATATTAAACGTGTAATGATGTCGTTACTTTATCTCGGTCTCATCTTATTTTTAGGAAAGACACGAACAAAGGACAAATACAGAGTGGTATATACAGATCACCAGAGGTTGGAGCTTGAGAAGGAGTTCCACTACAGCCGATACATCACGATCCGTCGTAAGGCCGAGCTCGCAGCCAATCTTGCGCTCTCTGAACGACAGGTGAGTTAATCAACAAAAGCATTCCGACGAAGAAAAAAAACAAAACTCGTATTACTCGATATTTGAAATTATCCCCGAAGTGAACCCAATACAACTGTTCAAAGACTCTTCACAAGAGTTAATTACAAAAAGCCCGAAGCGTAAGATCTAATGCGTAGCGATAAAGGTTGATGAAACTGAAGTAATCAAGAATGAACGAACAAAAATAATAGTTTCAGCGACACAGGATTTCTAATTCGTTCTAGCCCTATGGCGATTTGTCTCGTTCACCCGGGCAACGTTCTGTTCGTTGTTGCAGGTGAAAATCTGGTTCCAAAACCGTCGCGCGAAGGAGCGCAAACAGGTGAAGAAGCGCGAGGAGCTTGAGCATAAGGACACGAAAGCTGTGGACGGACAATGTCAGCGCGCGATGGCCAGCCTAACGCTCAGCGGGATGGGAGGGATGCTGAGCGGTTTGATGCACAACGGCGGTTCGCCACCGTTGACCCTCGGCCATCCGCCTCACGCGTTGACTTTGGGCCACGCGCCGGCTTCTCTGCACCCGCACGCCCATCAGCACCCCCATCCGCACACGGTGCTAGGCTTGTGACCTGAAGAACCAGCCGAAGAAGTCTGGTCCAGTCATGGCTGACCTCGCACGCTCTTTCTTCCAGCCGCGATCACAAGAAGAAGAAGAAGAAGAAGAAGAAGAAGAGGAAGACCATCGGTATTAAACGCACGGCTCGATCATCGAGCGTGGTCCAATACTCTGCCAACTCGAGACCAAGATCGAAGACAGAAGGAACGCGGGATCCGTTTACACGATATATCCTTGGAACCGGGAGCAGATTCCAAGTCGATTCGTGCCAGGCATAATCGAATTACGCGCGTTCGCGTTGTTCTTGTCTCCTCGTCGCGAATGAGAGCGCATCGGGCGATGAAAGAATTATGGAGGAACCGTGGCGGATTATGATAAACGTCCGCGCGTTCCTATCTGGCTTCCCTTTAACGACGACCCCGCCGATGACGACACGAAACGCGATGGTTCTCTTAGCGATGCGGATCGCCAGGACTCTGGGCGTCCGCGAACCTATTGTCCGTCCAACGGTGATTGCGCGTGGTGACGGAGATTTTCTTTTTTTTTTCTTTCCATTTGTTTTATTGTGTCTTGCATAGGACAGTTTGTTGGCATTTTCCTTTCGCGACCCTCGGCCCCGCGCGCGTCGGATCGCGAGGGACCGCGAATGGCGCACGGGCGTGCTCGAGGCTCGGTCCACCGGGGTGGAGGCGCTTCAGCAATTATCCGCGGTGTACGTTCTCCGGAATTATAATCACGCAGTATTATTTTCGATTTCGCTAGAACGAAGTTCTGACCACGAATCGCTTTACGGTATAGTCCATTTTTTTTCTCCCTCTCCCTCCACTCCCGCAGAAAACGTTGCACGCGGTTTCTTTTTCGGTGCTTCGCGCGGCGACGGCGGCGGCGGTTCCCGAAGGAGAACAAATCTCGTTTGCTGGTCCTTCTTGGCTTCTTTCTTTTTCTACGGTAATATCGGGCATCGCTTCGAACGAGTTCAACTCCGGTTTGCCGACTCATTTTGGAAAGCGGAAAAGGTAGAACGAAGGAGAATCACGTTGTAGGGTGGAAAAGAAAGGAAAGAAAACGTGCAATCTTTGCCTTAAACCATCAACCACTGTACACCCACTCGTTGTTACGTTAAGCGGTCGATGGCAAACGTGAGCAGAGAGATTTTAGCGTTCAAGCTTTTCCAGGGAGGAGGAGTAAGAAAAAAAAAGGAGAGGGTGGAATTATATATAAAAAAAAGAAGTATATATATATTATTCTGTTCGGTTAAGGTTTTTCCGCATTCGTGCGTTCCAAGGGGGCGCCATAGCAGACTGTTTTTATATATGTATATTTTAAAAAAAAATTGTATCGTGTACAAATTAGTGCGAATTAAGGGATGAGTCCCATGATGATGATGATGATGGTGATGTTGATTCTTCTCACGGAGAACGGTGGTTCTCCCTTCTTTTTCTTTTGCATAATTAATCGGAGAACGGCCAGTTACGAGTTTTACTTTTACCAACGTTGTATCCTATACGGTTGAGCTTTTATTGTAAATATAGTGTTTAAGCTTTTAAAACGATAGAACCATTCTCGCTATACCAATATGACCGTGGATGGGACGAGACGACCCTGTATATTTTATCACGCTCGCAGACATTCTTTATCGAAGCATTCGGAGACGGAAAAGAGGTGGGAAAGCCGCGAAAGGAAACGAGATGATCGCGACGGACGTCGCAAACCGCGAAGATCTCATTTTTCTAATTACACGCATAGATTTTTATTTACCTTGTCGTCGGGCGAGGCATTGGTAATGTTATTATAACAATACAGCATCGTTGTATCATGATTTCGAAACGGTCTCGGAGATGCCATCACGGCTGGCAAAGCGCGACGATGCTTTTTCGTTACGAATTGTAAATAGAATAAAGTTTATGACGCTGGAACCCCTTGGCGCTGCATCAGTAATATTCCCCCAATGATAATGAGAGCGAAAGCAGGAAATTATATTGAACAAAAAAAAAAACAATGCGTAACGTCGTTGCAAAAATTTTGGTGTCCACGTTCGATTAGCTCACTCTCTTTATTCTCTTCTCGACGTTTGAACGAATAAGGAGGTTCGATGCGACACGACGAAATCCGGTGACGAAGAAGGGTGTCCTTCGTTTCGTTGAAAAGATTGTTGTACAGGAAATCTCGCCGTTCTTTCTTTCCTCTGGTTAGCAAAGAGTTTAGGTTTGTATCGGGCGGCAATATCGGGCGGTAGCGTCTAATTAATAGCGGTGAAATATCGATAGGGCGGAGAAAGCAACGGAACACGCCGGAACGGTTCACGGTGCGACTGATCGAGTTTCCTTTCAAGTTAATTACCTGCGACGCCGTAAAATTAACACCTTCGTGAAATACATGGCGTGAGATGTCCGCGATCGCGACGGTAGGATCGATTTTTCAAATAACACGGGGACGAAACGGCGAGCGAGCAAGCTTCGAAAAGCATTACCTTCGTCCCACCCCCGATTGCGATGCTCGTCATCGTGTCATGTCGAAACGTTTGTCCACCGCGAGTATCCTCGAGGAACGTTTGAAAAATCGTCACCGTCGACAGGCCCCCAATTGCCACTTGTTGCGCGGGCGCAATACGAAGAGAAAGATACAATTTCAAGAACCATGAGACATGCGCGCATTTAAAAAAAAAAAGGAAAAATTTCCCTGGGAGATCGGAGGATAGTGTGTCGAATAAATTCTCGGCTGTTGTTTCTCTTTCAACTTGCGTTTAGTTCACGAAGCGTAATTTTATTGAACGCCACAAACCACTGTTCCGCCATGAAACGTTCGTACGTCCGTACGTGTAATTATTACCCGCACAGGATCGGAGGGAGATTGTGCGACACGCGTGTGTATTACTTTAGCTTATCACTATCGAGTGGCCGTTGTTCAAAGAGAAAATCTCTCTTCAGTGGTCAAGAACGGAAATCTGAGAACGCGAGAATCGTCTCTTCTTTTTTCTTTCGTATCTCGAAACGCTTTAACTGCAGGCCGTACGGAATGTTCTGTTTCTCTAATTTTACTGCTTGCCGTGCGCTACGAACGATTATTATATTATTAACGATTATTATACTAGTTGAGACACCGTCTTTAGCTAGCAATTCTTGTTGCTCTGCACAGTTCCGGTATCGCGCCTGTGAATTCCAGGCTGCTCGAATAATCGTTCGTACCTTATTGAAGAGAGAAAATTATATTAAAATTGGAAGCACAGGATATTGCGCGAGCTGCGAGTGAAAATTATTAATGTATACACGAATGCCTTAGAGCGGAATGAAAGAAGGATGCAGAATGTTTTCTTGTTATATAACGATCTCTGGTCGTGTACGGATTTTAATTCTCACCAATTTTATTAGCGGTTCCAGATTTCTCGTCTCTGTGGTCTCTTTTCTCCTCCTCCTTTCCTTTTTTTTTCTCTCTCTCGCATTTCTGTTCTCGATGTGTTAACGCGTTTCACGCGGCCTTTATTGCTGCACCTTTGACGCCCCCTTCGATCCTGGGGATTTCGAATTTTTAACGACAATAAAGCGAAACGAGCAAGGACGCGCTGTCTTTTTCGAAGAGGAAAGACCGGTGTTTTACGCGCCGCGTGCCTTGAGCGTCGCCACATGATAAAACCCACGCAATTTACATTACGATGTTCCGTAGCCCGTGCGCGGACGTGAACGAGAAAGAGATGAAATAAAGTCTCACGTGAGATATGTGTAAATAAATACATACAAGTATCGCAATTCATAAGTTATTACTCTAGCGATTAATTAATATTATTCACTATTATCAATGTTACACGCAATCGTTAAGCCTAGTATTATTATCCTGATATGTGATCGCATTGCAAGTTTCGAAATACACGGTCTTATGTTTAATAAGCACACGGCATGTTTTAATCCCAGTCTCGGCTGTCCCGTTTCCGACAATTTCAATGGGAAAGAATAAATTGGGTTCTGGCGCGCAAAGCTGAGAAAGAGCGACCGAAGACAACAAAAAAATGCAGGGGTGCAAGGAAAGACCGTTCAAAGAGTATCAAGATTATTGTTTAATTCAAATGGCTCGCACACGAGATGAAAATGAAACTACAGCGAATACTTAATTAAAAAGAAACCAAGTAATGCAATGTTAAGTCAAACTAATTTCATGCAGACAATTTAAGTAACGATCCAAAGGTGCGTAGCCACTTCGACCAGCAACAATCGAACCTTAGTCACCGTGATTGCATTAAAATTCAACGAAGGGAGGGGGAGTTGGATTCAATAGCCGAACAAAGGTGCAATAACGAATAAATCTGCGGAATGGTAACGGTCGGTTTACGATCTCGCGATTCGTTCGCCGTATCCTCGGCCGGGAAAGTTTCGCCGATGTCTCCGCGACACTCGACCGAATGGCTCTCGTTAGATCGTACATAAATACAGGGGTAAAAACGTGTAATGCGGTTTACGCTAGTGGTCAGATAGTGGTAACCGATGCCGGTTGCGTATCCGTGAGACACACAGAGAGATGCCGGACAAATAAAGCAAGGAGGAACCGAAACTGCGAAGGTGGCAACGAGTCTCGTGGGAGCCCTCAACTTAACTACCAGATCGATGTCCGACCCAACCCCCCTTGTTCATCCCCTTGAAAGCAACCCCCTGCTGCTTGTACACAGCCAAGTTCTTGCTTCCTCCCACCCCTCTCGCCATTCTTCATCTTCTACTCCCCTTTCCTCGCTCGCCCATGCTCGCGTCTTTCCTCCACCCACCCTTTACCATTTATCTATTTCGTTCCCCGGAATCTTTTACCTTACATTTTGTTTATCCCTCTACAGTTGATCGTTTCTCGTTTACCTACGATACCCCCTTTTCCCCTTCTTTCCCCGCTCCTCATCCCTATTTCGTCTTTTCGCCTGTTCCTCGTTATCTTCTTTATATTTATCTTACCTTTCCGCTCTTCCATTTAGCTTCGCGACCCTCTTTTTTCACGACCAACTTATCCTCGCTTCCTCCTTCTCAGTATGCTTCCTTTGCCCTTGCCCGGTTTCTCCGCATCTTCCATCCCCGTTTCTTCCTGCTGCGTTCCCATGCTCCCTCTTCCCCGTCAAACGTTCTCTGACATTCACCTCGCTTTGCATTAATCGCGTTCGAGGAACGCAACTGATTAACAACGGTTTCCGCGTTTATAGTTTTATGCCCCGACGGCGTATCTATGATTTACAACGTCGGAACGCCACGGGATCGTCCGGTGAACGGAAAAATCTCGGCGCTGTCCGAGGCTCCTGTAAAACTTCACGACAAAAGAAGTCAGAATGCGTTTCTTCTTTTCTCGTGGCGGGCACACGCAGGCGACCACGAGCGGCCGACGTTTTGTGCACGATCCGTATACGTTCCAGGATCGCGCGGACGGACGATGGAGATCGGGATCGGGGGAAAAGATAAAGGAAGAGAAAGGGATGCGCCGCGGCGCGTCTTTTGGAATTGTGCGGGGAACGTTTTGCCCGGTCGGCAACCCGTGCGTAATTGGACCCCGAGACGTAACAACGTTTCACGTATTACTATGGAATTCCAAAAGGGATGCACGGGGGATACCTTTTTGTTCGACTCGCCACGTCCAGTCGGTCCAGTCGAAAACACCAAATAGATACTTTTATGATGGGGGGGGGGGGGGGGCTATAAAGGACCTGAATCCGAGTATCGATGGTTCCAAAGGGGCTAATCTGCGGATGAAAACTGTAATAAAACGTCCTCCCTGGGCATGTATCGGAAATCCTTTTGCAGTACGTGCGCCCTTACTTTACGCGTTTGGGGAGGCCCCCCCTTCGCAGGTAACATTCCCGTTTGTTGGATGGGTAAAAATTGGGAAACTACCGTTTCCATGTTTCCGTTTCTGACACAGGAACGATATGCACGTCTCGCGTTTCTGCGAATGTGCCGGATCTTATAAGATCTTGTTGTAGGTGGCTGTAGTTTTGTTACGACTGAATTCATAATTATTATATCGAGTATGGAAAAGAAGAAGTACGTGGATAGTCGGATACACATTCGTTTATTATGAAATTGTTTATCACGGTGTACAACAGAAAGTAAATGATACAGTTCTAAAATCTGTGGAGTTCTTCCGCAAATATTTGCCTATGTATATAAAATTCAACAACGATTAATAGTTAATTGAGAAAAAAAGGTGTTGGAACCGCGATAAAATTATTATGACCGTTTATGATATTCTCGGCCTATATTTACGTCAGATTATTAATGATTCGCGGGCGAAATAGAAATCAATTATTAAAGTGCACACGATTCCATGTCACAGGATAGAAATTACTGAAAGCACATGCGAAGGTTTTTACGATCGAATAATTATCTTAGGAAAGTAACGCAAAAGCCGAGAGCTCGGGCGCTTTCGCAGTAATTTTTTGACAAATAGATCGATGTATCAAGATATAAAGCAACTGTGCAATTTCTTCTATTACTACAATTCATTCACAGCGCCGGAATAATATTTATAAGAAAAGTTAAGGTTGAAATTGATTACGTTAATACATTAACAACGGGGGACTAGACTAATCGCATGAACTTTATACTTTACAAATATCATTAGTTTCACGATAAAATAATAAAATTCTTTAGCCCGCAGTAAAAACATTCCAAGGAGTCATTTCTGCACACTATACAAAGTGTAAAAAAAAAGAGAATGATTGACGCGGCAATTGTCAAGTCGAATTAAATAATACCGTACGATCACCCGGCGGTAATGTATTAACATGAACCTACATTTTCGTTATAGTACGCTTCTAATCTTTACCTAAAGAAACGATTAAAATTAAAATATATTCACAATACATAACACCGCATTGCGACAAACAATGATTGCAAATTGTAAAGCATATTTACATAATTTCATTCTCCTTTTCCGCATAATAAAAAATTCGTCATACGCATTGATATATATGTTACGTTCCTTTCTTATTATAATTTTATATAGAAAGATAATTTAGTTATTCTTATCTATACATATATCTTTAGATCTCCATATGAAAGTAAAAAAAATGTCTTCCCACGATTTAATGTACAATACTTATTACTGTTAAGCAAATAACTTATAAAAGCCTACATAATGTTACACGTACATTTCTTTCGGAAACCTCGTGTTCGATCTGCTACGATTAAGTAGCATAGCGATGTTATAATTTACAACTATTAACATCACAATTAATAGACAATGAGTCTCGAGAAAAATAGTATAAATGCTCCTTCTAAAACTTTACTAATTAGCACTGTGAACCTATATAGATCATTCTATGCTTTCGTTTTGGCAATCATTGCCAAGTTTCCGTGGAGTACAATTTCAATTAAAATTTATCATCACTGTTTAAAGCATCTCTTATGCGAGAAATTTGTCCCTTTTATCTTGGCCGCCCCTTGAAAGGTAGAATAACTTTATGAAATATGCCTCCCATTACACTACTTGAATATTATTTTGCAGTAATCGTACGATGTTAGCTAAGTTGTTTTAGAAAAGCATACATATGCTCTAAACGTGAAAAAAGCGTGTGGTCAATAGCAATCGTATTCTATGTGGATCATTTTCTCATTGCACCGTCGCGTGCATAATACAGAAATGCTGTATATTAGTATTGTGCGATAGAATTGAATTCTTTCATATTTGCATAGGACAAATATTCGTGAGCATTAGTCGATCATTCCGTAAACTTGCTAAATTATTCCTTCATCGAACGCTGCCGAGTGAAAACCACTCGATCGTTTCAGTCGTCAAATCCAGACGACCAAGTGGTAAACGTATTCCGCCAAGAAACTCGTTTTCTTGTAAAGTATCGTGGTTCCATATGGTAGCTTCTAACGTTCTCTCTTTAATAACATCCAATGCCATTCTGTATTCCAACTGCAGCGAACGGACATGTTATTATCTTATGCGACAACTCATTTCAAGACGAGAACGTTTATCGATGGAAATTACTTACCATTTCCATGAAGGAGGGATGGCAGTTCTTTTTTACGACCTTCGTCTTTCGCTTCGTCTTTTTCGTAGGGTCGGGTTTCAGATAAACTTTAACATACGTATTCGGCTCCTGTCCATTAGCCACTTTGGGCAAACCCCTTGCATGGTGAACCATCACGTAGAACGTTCCACGGGTGTAGTGGAGAGACATCTTAATTTGCCCGCTTTGCACGTTATCCCTCACGGGTTTCTCAGCCCACCAATTTCCAACTGATTACAGAAAACAATACAAATATTCGTACAGCGTTTTAATAAGCATACCATATTAATTACTTGAAAAGTTTTACTATACCCTTGACTTTACGCAAATGAATGTCAGCATTTTGTTGATCCCTCAACAACGGATGGAAGAACGTGTATACCAGATCACTTTGGGAAATTTCTGGTGCCATTTTGAACAAGCTCACCAGGAATTTCTCAATATCCGCCCGACGTTTATCAGCGACCTGTTTTATATTCGATCTTCCGACGCTTATGCCGCTCGGTAAACTGCGCAAACACGACACATATTAAACGATATGAATTTCATCGAGTTTTGCCCATTCCGTTTCGATCGTTCGCGAAGGTTTGATTATAAATGCGAATTTTTGTTGTTGCGGATTTGACTAAACATTTTTACATATCGAAGATTTTGAAACCGATTAGATAGTATCATCGGAGATAACACGGCTGTATTCAGACATCGTATATAAAATACCTACAAAACGCAAAGAATAATAGCGCGTATCTTCGTTCCACATTTTACAATAATTATTGCTACCGTTTATACCACGGCTCGATCGAGCGTCAATAAACCTTCGAGTTGGACAATTGTTTCGCACCGGCGGCGATTACTTTTGTGACAGGTACGTATCGCTATTATGTTCGCAATAAACGCGTAGGATTTAAGTTTGCGTAATTCCAGAAGGAACGTAAGGATTCAGATATGGCGTTCAAACGATTCCGCGCTCAGATACCGATTCAAGAAAATTCCTCCAAGAAATCGTATGCACCCGAATTTTATCGGAAAATATCAAGCACCGATTCCGCGGACCACAAATCACAGAAGAATACAAATAAGTATGTTACAAAATCCGATGCTGTGAATGTCGACGATCGTAACAATGATGATGTACGAAACAGTGACGAATGATTTGCATCGTCCGACGTGTACGGGAAGAAGAAATCCACATAATGTTTCAAATCAAACTAACCACGAAGCCATATTATACGAATAAAATGTTTTTGTAAGATCGACGAGACTGAAACACCTGCGAACCTGTATTATCTCAATGAATATAGACTTATGCGAAACGACCGTTAGAAATAATCACCGAAATTCAGATCTTACCTAGCAAGCTTCGCTAGAGGAAAGTGAATGCACAATTTTTGGTAGAACTCGCAGAACTCCTTGTACGAACGGAACAAATAAGTCGGGTCCGCGTGACCCTTCCGCTGTATACGTAGTATATACATATAATACTTTTCGGGGTCGTATCGCTTTTGATAGCCGTGTACCTGAACGCTCGTCAACTGGCCCTCTTGCTGCATACTGCAACGATCAAATAAACGGCACTAACAACAATCCCAAGTTCGTGAGGAATTAGTAAGAAGCGCATCAGTAAAACTCACGTGTACGTGCGTGGTATGAAGGACAACAACGTTCCATCGTTGTGATCGCCCGAGAATCTAAGCTGTGCTAAATTGTGCAGGAAAAAGTTGAATTGAGTGAACCAACTTTTCAGCGAACTTTCTATCATCCGGGCAAACGTAGCGGCTGCTTCGGGATTCGTTTGCTCCGGAAGGAGTGCTCTTTGTACGTAACTAACAGCGTCCATCGTGACACCAGGGATTCCGGACGAAGTCATCTGCGAATTCGTGTAATTGTTCATTTTAGACTTGTTCGCCAATTCCTTGACTTCGATATCGCCAAGCTTTCGCTGTACAACGCGTAATTTGTGTAAATCAGTTTCGCAATCTTTTTCGGACCAGAGACTATCCATTTTCCTGGCTTATTATTTGTCGGAATTAATTTTCCTTTAGCAACATTTACGGTAAGAAAGACACAATGTATGGACGAATGTTTTGTCAATACTGTGCAGATCTCTTTCTTGTTTACACTATTCTCGATTGACTCAGACTGCTGGATTCTTTTGATATTATGGGACCTCGAGCGATAAACACTAATTAACTACACATTGTATATAGTTTGGCACGATAGGCGGACCGCCTTCTGATAAAGCGTGCGGATAAGTCCTTCCGTTGCGGTTTCGCTTCGACTCGTGACAATGGAACAATTATCAAGTTTAAAAAATCTTTTTTTTTTTTTTTAAGTATAAGTATACAAAGTTGCAGCGAGTCTACAGATTAAGCTTCGTGCTTTTTGCTTTAATGGGGAAAAAAAAACATTTAGCCTACGGTATATAACGCAAATACATTTACCAATCCAAAGAGATGAAGAATCAAATTTCCATGCTTTCGAACCACGTTAAACGCTTGGCAGCATAAGTCCACGAAGTGATGGAATTTCGCTGATGGTTTGTCTCCACCGTTAATAACGTACGCCATGTCGGAAGTCAACACGAATGGTGTTCTGTCTCTAATTGAGAATACAAAAGCATATTTTTATAATCGATGTATAACAACGAATGCACGTATAATTGTGAATATCGAATATGCAGGATTATTTACCTCTTGAAATTCCCAAACATTTGTGCGTCGCCCAGGAATTTGCCAAAATCGATATGAAACAGATGCCCGGACGTTTTCAACATGATATTATCATTGTGCCTGTCGCAAATGCCTAAAATATACGTAGCGACGCTGTAGCCCGCGCAAGACGCGGTAAAGTTCTCCACCGCCCTTTCGTATTCCAGTTCGGAAGGATTGTGCTTCGCTAACCATTCGGCGATCGGCCGGTCTTTGAACGAACCAGTCAGACCGAACTCGACTTGTATCTTTCTTAAAGTCTCCGCGTTCGTAACCATCTCTATCATCCCGCGTTTGTAGCCAGTGGGAACGCAGGCAAACGTTACCATTTTCAGATCGAGGCCCTCCTTCAGCCACAGTTTGTCCATGATACGGACCATTTGCAGCGTTAACATATCTTGCTGCAAATCGTCTCCGACCTAGAGAAATTCAAGAAAATTGTAGCCGACTACAGTAGCAGGCATTGGCCTTTCCAAAACTTACTTTAAAGATCGCTGGACAAATGACATCGTCGCAGCTGACAAAGTTGATTTTCAACGGTAGCGTAAACGATGGAAAGTACGAGCAGCTTTGAACATTAATACCAAACACTTGTTTACTGGGGGACAGTGGCAAGCATGTGCCATCGTCCTCCATTAATTGACAATGTATATTCTGCAGACCACCTTTCAGTGCGTCCATTCGCATCGAGTCCTTCGTCTGTTTAATATTCTCCGCTACCTCGTGTAGATTCTGTAAAATTATGAATCGCATCATCGATACCGACAATATTAACGATAAAAATATGGTTATATGGAAAGGAATTGTACTTTGACAAGTAACTGTTGAGTCAGGAAACTATTCCTTAACGCATCGCCAATAACAGCCAGTAACGCTCGTAACATCAACTGTAATCTTCGATGGTATCGCGCGGCGCTAATATTTTTGTCATCCTCCGGTGTATCCTCGGCAGAATTCTGCAAGTATCGCCAAGGAAATATGTTCAGTTATACTCTGAGGAAATACCAGGACAGTGGTTCACGAAAACTAGAATTACTTGAGGACTCTGTCCTGGTAACGCTTGCGTTAGTAACCAGTAAATATGATGAGCCACTCGTGGAGAAAGTAGCGCTCGTTCTAATAGAAATATCGCAAGGGGTGACGTTTCGTAGGTTTCGTGTTTTAACGCTTGCAATAATTGCGGTAAATAATCCACCAGTTCATCGTTGCTTAATTCTCGGATCCACCCGACCGCCATCTCCCTAACTTTCATGTCCGGAAAACTGTGAAAAAAGTGCGATTAATTGGAGTTACTAACACGCTCCGTATATCCATATATTCAAAGCATCAAATCACCAAGGTAACAATAATTGTAAAGCCTGGACAGGAGGCAAAGGACTCCACACTCTGAGAGATGCGTGAAGATCGGGCAAACATGCCCAATCCCAACTGTGAGCAGCTAAGAGTACTTTAGGCAAAGCTTCCGGCCTGTCGTGCAAATAATGCCGTTTCTCCCATAAAATTTCTCGCTCTTCGATGAGAGGCCTGGAAAAAGAAAAGAAATGCAGCATTAATGTATCGATCGTACTTGTAGATTGAATAAATACATACTTTGAAAACGTATTTTGCTGCGTAATGTCCATTAACAATTCTTGCGTGTTCTGATCCAACGAATTAAAGTCGAGAGATTCTACATCGAAATCGCGTAGTTCGGTCGGGAATAATACTCTGCCTCCGTAATCGGGCAATTCTAAACCAATGATCGCATGCGTATCGCCGTGAGGATGAATTCCAGGTGCTGGAGCAGGACCTAGTCTTTTATCAGCGATCGTAGGCCAAACTGATAAGAAGAAGCTTCCCTGACTCATCGCTCTGCAAAAAGTACAATAAAGATGCACACGTCCAAACATTTGTTCATATTTAAATGAAGATGATCAATTACCCTTCGTAGTCGAAGAATTGCATCGCTCCCCATCCCAGCTCTTCCTTTTGCATGGTATTCTCTGCTGATGAATTCGATTCGTGTTCAGTAGGTTGCAATGTACGACCGTACAACACTAACACTAATCTAGCTTCCCTTGGTACTTGGCATACGCTTATTCCACGAAATTCCAACCTTTTGAAGGGAAAGCATAATTTAAGACGATTAAAGAACTAATTTATACATGTCGTAAAGTTCAATAGCGTTACCACGAGTTAAATAAAACTCTTGAATAGAAGTTGGTGCTAATCGCCATGGGTTCGGATAAAACAGGACTTCCAACCGGTCTCGTGCCGTGAAATATCTGAGCTGCGACGATGTAATCGTCGTGCTTCCATGATCCTGGTAATCTGTGCAATGCGCCAACACGAACCAAAACGGTGTCCAATACCTCGGACGATATTAATGTGTCTGTTATCAAAAAAGAAGTGCATAATAAGCTATTGAAAGTTGGCTGCTTGGCATAACAAAATCTTGCAAACAAAAGTTTTCTCACTCGTTGGAAATTCTCCTCTGCTATTTAATTCAAAGTCCACCCGGAAGGCATGGCAATACGTTTCTACGAGGTCCTGAATCGCGTCGCGAATCTTGCGACAGTGAGACGCGATAACGTCTGGGAATTTAGTTCTTAAAGTAACGACAGAATAGTCACCGTCTTCGTGCAAGATCTCTGGCTTCTTGCATTCTATATTGGCTGTATGAACTTGAGGTAAAAATTGGCAGCATGCGTTTACGAAATTATCAACAGCTTCTGTGATTTCGAATGTTTCTATGTTCCCCATTAATGCGCACACAGCTTTCACTGCTTGGACAACACCGCGGGGCTGTAGCTGTGGTAAAAGACTGGAGCTGTGATTAGTAGTTGCTAATTGTATAGCAGCTGTTTCTACGCGCTCCATTTCTTTCTCCACAGTTTCTGCAAAATTCGAAAAGCTTAATAGCATTTTACATGTCGTGTTTTGCAGTAGTGTCGTAAGATGTATTTCATGATTTCGTACCTAATAAAATAAGAAGCGTATCGTACGAAATTGGTTGTACCGGCTCGTTCGGAAGAATGTCTTCCAATTTCAGACACTGATCACGATTATCATCCTGAAGCTATTTCGAACGTTCGATATGAGAATACAAATGATTATTAATTGAAACACTCTTATTTCCGAATAAATGCTTACCGTTCGCGCTATTGATTGCTTTATCCGTGCTTTAGTTAAAATAGCTAACTCAATATCCTTTTCTAATTTGATACACTGATGTATGTATTCGTACTGTGCTAATGTTGTATTGGGAGCAAGATACTCCGCTAGTCCCCATACTCTCAAGCAATATTTATCTATATTTACCGTATCTTCATCCTCCAAGGAACAAGCAACATTAAGAATGACGTGTTCAACGCTACAGTTTACTGAAAAGAAATATACATCAAATATTATTTTACTGGAACTTTATATATGTGTTATATTAAAGATTCTCTGTTTGAATGCTCACCGTCACATGTGAATGAAATGGACGGAGTATTTTCATCAGAGTCCATTAACTGTGGGTGTACAACTAATTTTATACTTGTGCCTTCCGGATACAAATTTTCCATTACCGGACTAATTATATGTCCGATATTTGTACTGGGATCATTAAATGGAAACTCGCCTAAACATAATATATAAAATTAATAAAAATAGTAGATATTATAGGAACTGTGAATTAATGATTTCTACTAACTTCGCACAGACTTCACCATTTCATGAAAAGCTCTAAGATCGCAATCACGAAGTGACGGTCTAGTTTTCCTTACTGTTACATTTTCGTACAAACGCGTCTGTCGTTTCTGTTAAAAAAATTCAAGTGATTGAAATTCCATTTATTGCGTATTTCCTTTTATATTCAATCCTTTGGGATATTTACTCTTCTGTCCAAGGAAGTTCTCCTTCGTTCAATGGTATTCCATGCCGATGAGTTCCTGGGAGGTAGCGGAGGTGGGGCAGCCGGAGACACAGCCGGAGATTTCGCTGATTTTTCCACAGCTGCGTACACTGGATCCGAATTAACGCTTTCATTTGTGCTGTACATATAATCGAATGGATCGAAGGGGTCGTAAACGGATCCACTCACTTGCGATTGAATCTCTGTTGAAACGCAAGGCGCCCATGTAAAGTTAGCGTTAGCAATAAATACTTATATAATTATATCGCATCAGTATCACATTTCTAGATCACATTACCATCTCTAGGACCTTGAGCATTGTCATTCTGATCCTCAGTTTTAACAAGCAATGGATCAAACGCTTCCAGTACACTAACTCGAACATTAGTTTTATCTTCTACTTGGTCGAAAGAATTCAAATCTATCAGATTATTATTTGGCTTCTTTTCTATCACTTTCAACACGTTTAGCTGCTCGTCGTCCATGGAGAATGTAGATTTTTGGACACCACACGCGGAAGGAGTAATAGTTGGTCTGTAGTGTATAGGTAATGGAGGTATCTGAAAAGTAATTATAGATTTACTTTAATAAAAGTATTAAATTTTCCACAATGTTTAACATACTGCTACGAAAAACCCTTTTGCTAAGCCTCAATCTAATGTTTCTACGTAGAATATCGTTCAACTGGCATTTAACTTAAAATACTTATACATAATGTATACCTGCATAAGAAAATAATTTTTAAAATCATTTAGATTCCATGCAGGCTGGAATAAGAATTATCAATAAAATTACTGTCACAATGAAAAAGAAGAATAAGTAAATAGCCCACGATAAGCATTGTTAGGCATCCTTAGAAATACATAATACGTATTACTCACTTGTGGTGTTATTTCAGGTACATTACTGTTAATACTACTGGACCTTGACATGATTGGACTAATTTTTGGGGTTCCCGGTGTGCACGGTGCAGTGGAAGATCTGGGGCCTGGGGAAAGCGATTGGTATCGAAAGTCTCTGGAGTGATAACCAGCAGAACTGGTGCTGCGCGATACTCTGGCTTGCTTCTTCAATAGCGAAGGATGAGTTTCCCATCTTGGTTCTACAGACGTTTTTCTATCGGAGAACACACATTTATTATACAATGGACAATTCAGAAACGTATCCTTGTAGAAATTATAATTGCAAATTATACACTTACGGTGGTGGTGGCGGAGGTGAACAATAATCGCTCAGATTATCCGGTTTAACAGGGCTAGTAAAGTTAATCAAATCAACAGTATGCCCTTGACTTGTGGTAGCCGTTGTCGAATTTCTTCTAGATGGAACTGGTGGTGGTGCTAATATCACAGTGTTCTTCGTTTGATTGGTGCTAAAACAACCAGGCCTCGGCCTACTTCTACACTGGAATCTATAATTATTATTATTTAGTAACCCCATTTCTACCATTGTTAAAAGGGAATCATAAATTGTGCTTAAATTAACCACTGAAGTTTGGCTTACTTTTCACTTTGCGGAGTGTTGTCCCTCTCCGATGAACTGCTGCGCACAGGGTTGTTTCCTTTATGCACATTGCTCTGCGTAACGCATTGTTGTTGAGTATTATTAAATTCCGAACGTTGCTTTTGCAATTTAAACTTTTCCAAAGCAAGACTTTCCAAACTTAATGCTTGTGCGCGTTCTAGATCCTCTTGGAATTGGCGTTCATAATCGATCACCGCAGACCTTTGAGTTCCTGCGCTTCTGTTGTAGTTTGACATCTATGATTAAATTACAAATTAGTTAACATATGATAAAACAACGAGTAGCATATACATACAAGTACATGTAAATTCAGGACTGAACATGATATATACTAGCGTGAGCGAACTGCTAACGATGGGAATACAATTAAGAGTCATATTCAAGAGACACTACTGAAAGGTGTAACAGTATCGTTTTAACACCTGTGCGCCGACAAAATTAAAGGAAAATGTTTTTTCGTTAACATCTACCCACCAGCACAAGTATATTTTTAAACACCGATGAAAGTTGTGACAAAACTGTTGAAAGGTGTGGATGTAAAAAAATTCATTTACATCGATTAGAATAGTCATAGGACATGTTCTAATAGTAATGGAAGAAGTGTATTGCTGGCATAGACCTTATCGCTTAAAGGGTTGCATTATCGACTTAATGTGACAGAAGTGTTACGCGTCTACGTGAACAAATTTGCGGCTCACCCTAGCATTATTTTCAATGGAATGTCTCGCTGTCAAGTAGCGCGGAAAATCTGCAGGTAATAGTAGAGCGATGTGGATCGTAAAAAAGCACTGTCACTTAATCAAGGAAGTGACATTTTTGATCGTATAATTAACTGCCGTGTATAAACGACCTACTGCACACAATAGTGCGCCTATGCATATACAAATCGTTTTATGAACGAAGAGGGCACTGACTTGAAGCTGTGCTGCCACCCGTAGAGACAATGGCATAGAAGGCGCACAAATGAAGTATCGCATGTGTGTGCACCGTATATGCATGCATATACACTAAGTCTTGCAATCAATGCACCGATACAATGTTGGAAAAGAATGACAATGCCAATGGCGCGGATGTAATTGAACGTGGTGGCGATATACAGTTAAGTTACATTAACTCCTTCCGGTGTATCGACTGTCCGTATGGTTAGTCTCTGTACCTAAGCAGCGAGCCTTATTTGATTAAAGCTGATCTAATACATGGAATGCGTGGGATCGCTTGCAGTCACGCATTAATTTTTATGCTGGTATGTTGATTGTAGTTGTGCATGTAAAAGGTAGTTTGTACTAAGTACATTGTACAAGAATATTATTACTTTATGTAGAAGATTAACCAGAAATGTGACTTGTAATATTCGTGCGTTCAAAAGATTTCTTAATGATTAATTTGCAGAAAAATATTGCAACTAAATATTAACATCATTTTAGGTGAAAGAACATGGACTAACAGTATACGTATTCTTTATTTGTATTATACTTTATTGAAATTAAAATCTGAAAGAGTAATTAAGCAGTAGGTAGTGAATGTAGGTACTATCGATAATTATCGACGGTCACCACTATCGAAAACTATTGATAGTTATCGACGTTTCGATTTCAAAGTACAAATCAATGAATATTTCTGATTTATTTGACTGCATTTTATTATGTAAATGCATTATCTAAGGTAATTCAACCTAAATGACCGTGCCGGGAAATGGGCCTGGGATCTGTCGGTAAATGCGTTGAGCAGGGTAAGAAAATGAATGAGTAGATCACTTAATAGATAAATGTAGATCGCTGACATTATCCGTTACATAACCGCTTCAATCAGTAGCTTTAAGATGAATGTTGCATCGGTGTAACACTGAGAACCAAAGGATTAATTAAAATCTACTGTTATTACAATTCAGAATTCTGCTGTTACGGAACAATCGATTTAAAATAAATCATAATATATTCCTATAATATTTGAAACTTGCCTAACAATGGCTATTTAGAATGTACACGATAGCGGTGGAGGAAAAAGTTATCAAGTTTTTTTGTATTTCTGCAATTCCTAAGAGAATCAGAAGTCGGGTTACAGGTCTTGAAGGATAATAGAATAAGGTCATTAACATGCGCAAGTAATTCCTATTAGGCGAAGCAAAAAATTGTAAATGTTCATCTCGATAATCGTTCGCGCGATTTCGAGAATACGAACGTTTCCGAAATCGAGTCGTAGGCACGATGAACGATCGCGGCGCGCGCCATTACACTTCGGTCGTCGTAGCGTACGAACGTCTTATAACAAATGGTGCGTAATACATTTTACTTACTGACGCTACCTACATATATTCTCGAGTTTCACTCTACTATCCTGCACACTCGTTTACTTGCTTTAATTAACTAACACGCGATCAATCAGCAGTCATTTTGACATCGTGGGAATAGATTAAATAGTTTTTCGACTTGCTTTGCCGATGTACGATCGAGATGGGTCGCGTCTCTTCTTTCGTTAGCTGCGATTAATTAATAAATCACTACAAGCTTTTGAAATTAATTGAACAATTCTCATAGTTTCATCGTATTTTGTTTGACCCAGCATTCGGTTTTGTCGAAAATCAAAAAATACGTGCATTCTATGATAAGCCTGTTGCAAGAATTTACCCGCCATTTCCTTCGCTTTCCGTCCAATGTAACTAGTGTGACGCGGTTCCTTGAAATTATTTTTCTATTGTTACAGGTCTGGTACAGGATGATTGATATCAAACGACATACTTATAATAATACAGCAGCATGCAACTGTGCATCATAATAATAGAGAAAGTACACGGGTGGACAATTGGTAACACGTAATGTATTACAGGAAAGGTTAACGTATTCACTTATGTATATAATTTTGTTGCTTACAAATGTATTGTCTTTCTTTTTATTAGACTTTGGCCATGGGTGAATGAATATTTCAAAGTTCTTAAACAGGATATTAAACATCCAAAAGAATTTGAAATATTCATCTACCACTGTATTTCGGTCGTTTTTTCTTCGTAACTTCGTTATTGTTTTCCTCGATACTTTTGTTATTCTCATGCTCGGTCGCAAGTACGGTCAAGTCGTATTTTCGCCGCAGGATTTTAGCCCCCGTGCCGCGTAGTTGTAACCTTGATGCGTGATAGTTTCCGAGTTTTTATTACTACACAAGCAGTATTACGAGAATTTGTACTAACGCGACATAGTTCATTGATAGGGACACGAATATGTTTGAAACTTTGACAACGAACATTCACGGTACAGTTTTGATAAATACATTCCATTACTTCCAGTCTTGAATATAGGAATATGAAATTATAGGGTTTTAACAGATACATAAATATTCACAAGTATTTAAATCTGAATAATAATATTATTTCTGCATTGATAGAAAACATATCAGTATTTCCTCAACAGACGACGAGAAAGAGAAATAAGATGCAAATCTCTGTCGATTTATTTGCTCCCCCTCTTCCACCCCTTAGCATCACCTACTCCAGTGATCGGGACGATCATCGGGCAATGCTGCATCAGTCAACGATGTAAGTACCTTTATAGTTTATTAATCCTTTCTTTTTTTTAAAAACAATTTTTCGTTTTCATCATCTGTAATTAATTGTAAGAACAAATGAGTAACCAAATTCGTTCCTTTTATGTTTCAGCGGGTTCGGTTCGTCGGTATTTGGACAATTTCGGCGATCGCCCGCGATGAGATCGGTAGAGTCAGTGTTTCATCCGTTCAAGTTTTTTCTTGTATCGAGTCAGTGAGTTCGCCGATGTTAAATATTAAGCGGTCGCGAAAGTACTATGATTTTTTTTATCGTTTCGGTATTAGAGTCATGTGTCCTGCTCCTGTGATCGGGTGATCATCGGGCATTGCTGCATCAGCCAGCAACGTAAGTATCATCATAGTTTCTTCACCTTTTTTTTTTAATAATATTGCATTTTCATTATCCAGAATTAATTGTACGAACAAATCAGTAACCAATTTCGCTCTTTTTATTTTGCAGTAGCTTCCAGTTCCTCCATGGTTCTGGTGGTTGGCAACTTTTGGTGATCGCGCGCAATGCGATCGGTAGAGTCAGTGTTTGATCCGTTCATGTTCTTTTGCATTGCTTTAAGAGCGCAACCGCTCTGGGTGAAGTTAGATTTAGTAATGATACGCGATATTAGAGTCAGTGAATGCATCGATTACAAGTGTTAGATTTAGTAATGATACGCGATATTAGAGTCAGTGAGTGCGTCGACTACAAGCTGTGATCAGGACGATCATCGGGCAATGCGGCATCATCCCACAACGTAAGTATCTTCATAGTTTCTTAATACTTTTCTTTCTAATGGTCTTGAATGTTTATTATCAGGCTTCAATTGCGATAATGAGTTACAAATGAGGTTTCTTTTAATATGTTACAGCAGCGTCCCTGATGACTTCCCACAGCATCCCTGGTGGCTTCCCGGAGCATCCCCGATGACTTCCCACAACATCCTTGGTGGCTTCCCGGAGCATCCCTGATGACATCCTGCAGTATCATCGCATGGGTAGAGTGAGTACCCCAAGATTGGGCATTTTAAGTTCCTCCGGTCACTCAATCATGTCGCAGGACGAAAGGTCCGAAACGGCACGGGTGACTGGTTGTATTACGTAGAATTTTTGCCAAGCACAGTGACCGTGGGTATATGCAAATATACTCATGAGTAGTAACATTTCATTGTTTTATATTAGATGAGGCTAGGTCTTCTTGTACTTCGCGATTTTTAATACCTCGGTAATATTAAATTCGGGATTTAGTAAAAAAGAGTATTTATTCCTGATAATTAACAGGAATTTCTTTCAATTGAAAAAGATCTTTACCAAATATATTTTCACTATTTGAGTATTTGATTGATTAGTAATGTTGAATATTAAATGAAATAAAATGATATGAATATTGAAGTTAGTTTTTAACCCTGAAGTCGGATACCCTCCGACTTCGTTCATATTGTAACTATTTCGCAATGATAGTATTTATGCATATTATTATTGCTGTGGTAGTGACAATGAGTATAGGTTGTCTTCGATCTTTGCCCCGTATCAATTTGTTCTCTGCGTATCGGAATTATCGAATAACTGAATTTATTCGATATCCATACCAAAATCTTTAGCGTATGCAGACATCGGTGTCTCGTTTTTTCTTGCGACGCATAAATCGAACAAAATGTACAAGAAGACATTTCGCGACGGGTAGTTTTCGAAGTCAAGGCAGAAATCTTAATACCAAACTGGCGTTTTAGAAGAAATGCCTTGATGATGGGAACGCCCGAGGATGTTTTTATTAAACTTGTTCAATTTTATCGAGTCTTTCCCTTGTTCAGAATTCTTGCAGAATAAATTAACGTAGACTTACTTGAATATCCTTTTACGATAGAGTCATTGATTTGCTTTTTCAATAAATTAGAGTCTTTCAGTTAACTTTTTGATAAAGTAGAATCATTAAATTTTCATTTCAAGTAAAGTAAAGTCATATTGATCAAATGTTTAGCCCGATAAAAATGGTAAATGTATTAATCACTTTTTTAGATGAGGATTTTCAGGTTTAACCCCTTCCGTGTTCACTGCCAGGATCCCATTCACGTGCCCAGGTGCTACTTGATTGGGAAAAAGGCGGTGGGCATGATGACCCTAATTTTTAAGCTAATCATGTGTTTTTGGCGGCTGGCAATGCGTTGGTGTATCGTGCACGACGTACATTCCGCATTGTGTGTGTGCTTAGGCTGTGGATTTGCGTCGTTTCGTTTGAGATAGTAATTAGTAGCTTCACTGTTCAATTCAATCACGAATATACCGCATTCGTATTCTTTGAACACCCAATTGTTGCACAAACTGTGCCATTCCTTACAAATATCTCTCCATTCCCTACAAATAAATTGCCACTCATTATAAATATATTGCCGATACCTCGGGTAGTTTATTAACTGTTTGAAACGTCGATCTACCTTTTATCGCGAGAACGCAAAGATCCCAGGCATTGTCAGTCGATTTCAGGAAAATGGTACGTACCTTAGAGTGTGTTTGATGTATGCTCGCGCTCGGGTGTCGGAGGCGTCCCGGGACGTCCTCTCTAGTTTAGGCCCTTGCACCCGGGCGTTTGTGTGAGAACCGTGGAGCGTATGTTTTTTTGGTGTGTGTGCTTTGCCATTTTTAAATATAGGATCAGGTAGGATAGGTAACTTACCGTCTGGTGTGTGTGTTAAATATAAGTAGGTAGGGCCGGGCAGGTTGACACATTCTCTGATCGGGTAGGCCCACTTTTTCGCGTGTTCAACCTGTTTCAGGAAATCTGAGATTGAAAAGTCAAGTCTTAGCTGGGCGCGAGCGAAGAATGCGTTCGCCTCTGGCTTTGCACATTGACTTTTCGAACTCCACCCGCGGTCGCGGTCGCGTATTAGGCCCCGAAACGAATTCGCATTCAGGCTCGAGACTGCTCGTGTGCACGAAGAACGATTCTTGAATTTAATCGTTAATTTTGCTATTTTCTGCAATGGCACTTTTTACGATTATACTCGGTCGTGATTCGTCCACGGGTGTTCCATCTAGATCCGCGTTTTCACATTTTTATTTCACGTTTGTATGTTTTTCCTTGGTTTCCGAATAGAGTCTCGAGCTTAGACTAAGTTTCAGCGGGCATCGCGCCCGAAAAAAAGAAGAGGCCACGGGCCGAAGAGGCCCGGCAAACTGCCACTCAAGAGGGCAACTACTAATGGCTCTGCATTCTCAAAGAGAATGGAGAGTCATTCTCTGTTACTACTTTGTCACTGTGCTTGATTTAGCCGCATGTAGTAGTATTTTCAGCTTGGCCCTTTGCGGCCCAATGACCCCTGGGCAAAAATCGCGTTTTTATTAGAGTCGCGCAAAATTTGAGAACGGGTTGAATTAGAGTTGCGAGAGATGAAACTCGGATTTTTAATTAGTGTCGCGAGATATTTGATTTTCGCGTATTCTTAGAGTTACGGCCAAGTTCGCGGATTTTTAGGTAGAGTTGCGATATTGCTTCAATTCTTCGGTTTTGCAGTAGAGTTGCGAAACATATGAATATCGCGCTTTTCTTAGGTAGAGTTGCGCATATATCTCTTGACGGTTTTTCTTAGAGTTGCGATGAAATAGAAATCGCGTTTGATTTAGCGTTGCGACTAAAATATCGCGTTTGTTTTTGCAACTTTGTTCTTCTCAGATTTTAGTTTTGTACTAGCTTCTAATTCTTGCGGCAACTACATTTGCCCATTTCTTATCATATCTAATTTTCTCAGATAATAGTATAGTAGCTTCCTGTTAAATTCTCAGAGCATTTGCAGTTTATCTTTATTGAATTACTTTGTTAGGGTCACTCTTAAATGTTAGTGTTGCGAGACAATTGCATCGCGAGTTCCAGTTAGCGTTGCGTTTAACAAAGATCGCGTTTTTAATTAGAGTTGCGAACACAAATGCCCAATTGCTCCTATTTGGGAGCACGTACCTGTGCCACATGGACAGTGGCACATCACCGGCAGCCAAGGACCACGGCTGCACCCCCTCCCCCCTAGAGTTGCGTTTTACTAAATAATTGGTGCATAGAGTATAGAGTCAGTATTTTATTAGTGTTGCGTCGAATCGCGAATTTGCCACTATTTCATTTGTTTCTTTGTATTAGAGTTTAATCTGTTGAATTAGAGTTTCCTTTTGATATTGATATTTGAAGCACCACTCGCGTTTACTTAGTGTTGCGAAAGATAATTTTCCACTCACGGTTTGAACGAGTGGACTTGCTGGTAGCCCTTCTGGCTATCTATTCTTAATCATTGTTCTTTTCTTTCAGCATCGTTTTCTGTCTCGATCGTCTGTTACTGGAAATACTGATATAAACTTAAATATCTGATTAGCCATACTAGTATAACTACTTCAAGTTTCATCTGCTAAATTTCATTTGAATAATGAAATATTATCTTTGACTTTCTCTTTCATTTATTTTGACAAACCAGAATAGATGATAGAGTTGTAATTGAAGTTTGTAGAACTGACAATCTTTTGATCGTATAATATATCTAATTTGTAGATTCAATTCATAGACACAGTACTAGTGACTGTTCGTTGACAGAGTTTTGTTCAAAGATTTTTGCTTTAATCGTTGTACTCTTATTTTCACTTTTTTTTTAAAGTAGAGTATATTGTTACAGTTTTCGGATCTGCTTGTGCAGAAATAAAAATTCACTTCCGATATCCGTTCATGTTCATAAGAATCCTTGCAAGAAAAATGTTCTTGACTGTAGTTGGGACTGGCCATGGTGATAATAGTTTTATATCTCGCTTTCGCGTAATCGTCTGCTGCTTCTTTTTCATGGAAGCAAAACAGAATAAATGCAGTGAAACGTGATTACTTTCAGTTCTGAGTTTTTGATTAAACAGAGTTTACATTAAATTATTAAACCTTGTGCAAAGTTATTCGGTTACTAAGAAATAAACTATGAGGAACCAAATTTCTTCTCGTTTTTTCTTGGTATCTCTATGGTTAGATTGATGCCAGATTCATTTTATAATTAAAATACCTACTAAATGCAGTCGTAGCTTCAAGTTTGATAAAATATTGATAATGCTGATGCTAATAAAGGTAGTGAAAGATAGTATCATCTTGGCCAAAATCCAATTACTGATTTATCATATTGTTATTAATAGACTGTGGATTTTTGTGCAGATTCGAATTTTTGTTAATATAGTAAAAAAAGCAGAGCTTTGGTATGGAATTATTTCACCTACCAGGTATTATAAAACGCTATATAATTTGAATAATTTGTGCATTTGTTCATATTAAGTGCATCCTGTGGAATTTTGCACCTTTTAATTTTCTATAAATGCATTAAAGTCCAAAGTCTAGTTATTATAGTGTCGATATAAAATGATTGTTCTGTTTTAAATACGATCTTCTTTCAGCTGCAATTTTTTTCTGAGGGTGGGTTAGGGAGACTACTAATCGAGTGTATGAGATTGTTATAGATCCACAGGTGATTCCAATTATTCTAAGTAAAATCGCAAGTATTTTAAAGAAATATGAGTACGTCAAAGGCTCCAAAGTATGATATACCATGGTAATCGAGGAGCATTACTAAAAGATGGATAGAAATTATGGAACATAATTTGAACCTTATCAATCTAATGTCCAAGGTTTGAAGACTTACTTTTTATGAAAAGTTATTAACCATTTCGAGTCAGTTTCTGTTTCAGAAACTTCAAGGTAATCAACTGGTGTGCACTCAAGGAAGAGGATTCATGGTAATTACGTACATATGTATGGTACACCCCCTTCTCACCCCGCCCCAGCCCCTGTTTTCCATTTTATTAAAAAGATTATTTAGGTAGGCCCAACTATAAATGGAACAAATGTTTAGCTCATTATGTAGGTAGGATTTATTTGAACGAAAACAATCGATTGTTACATAGGCAGGCTTTACACGAAACGAAACCATTAGATCTTTAGATAGGCAGGAATTGGAACATTTTTATATATTGTACATAGGTAGGATTTAACAATTCTTTTTTCGCGTGAGTTTCAGTCTGTTTCAAGAAACGATGAGATAACGCTGGATCATCAGAAGGGTAATCAGGTACACGTATGTGTATGGGAAAGTATCTGTTAGATTTCTAATTAGGGAGGAAATTATTAATAGCTATAAGTTAACTTTAAGATAAGGATGCGTAGCTTTTAAGTTTTAATTAATTAGGACACATATTTTTAGTCTAAGATATTAGTTTGTAAGATATCAGCAGTGTTCGGCACTGCAGTGCCCAAGTAGGTACGTTAGTGTAAAGATTAGTTAAGCGTATAGTAATTAAGCGCATGTTCGTTTAGCTATTAAGTAGATTTACGCTACGGGACACTCGTGCCTTAAAGTGCAGCCAGACATCATTGTTCGCTTTTTTTTTATGCATATGCTGTGTTGGGTGTAGAAAGTATCCGTACACCCTTCAAAACGGAATATCTTTTTTACAATTGATCCAAACCACTTGAGTTTTTACTAGGAGATAGAAGGGTTAGTTTACTAGATATGTTTTCGTCGTCTTGACAAAAATCGGAATTTTCAAAGTTATAAAATAGTGCAAAAGACTCTCACTATTTTCTTCGTAACTTTGCAAATCCTATTCTTTAGAAATCCATGTTTCGTTTTGAAGAATGTACGAGTACTTTCTACACCCATTGTCTGTTAGAACAATGGTGCAGGCGTACTGTCGTGCGATTTGATTTGAGAATATTCTAAGCCCTCCTCTTGCTGTCTGACTTGCACGGCGTTTAATTAACGAACGTTCTGTAAACTTACAACAAAAGGAGCAGGGTTTGTTGTAAATTACAGTAGAGTTTAGTTTTTTTTTAAAAGCGAAGGGTGGGACGTGGATTAAACGTGGGTAGGGTGGGTCTCTATCGCAGCAACCTCCACGTGGTGAGACCTGGGCAATCAATTATTCGCTATATAATTATTATTCGAGTCTTTATACTGTTTGATAAAATGGAGAAGATGAGCTTAGTTATTATATAGCGAATAATTGAGCTGATTGGCTGCGCGTTACATGTATTCGACATGTGATGAATAAATCGGAAAATTTTTTAGTTTATACTGGAATTTTGTAGCAGTATGATCAGTTTTACAAGTCGTTAATTAGTATAACAATAAATTTTTAGTAATTGAAATCTGTCCAAATAAGCCCGCGTTCGGATTCTGTTTTGTTAGGGAATCTGTCAAATACAGTGGTATTATCGGCAGGGTAGGTAAATGAACGAGTAGGTTGCTTAATAGATAAATGTAGATCGCTGACATTATCGATTATATAACCGCTTCAAGATATAATTCGCCGATAAGAAGATAATTAGCCGTGCATTATACATATTTTTTTATAATTTTATATCTGTTAAGCACAATTTCTGGTTTAAGAAGGTTTATTGTATGAATATAGCAGTACGTTTCTAATTGATTTTTATGTAACTCAGTATAGGTTTAAAAATTATATAATAATGTCAAGTCTTAGGTAGATGATGTAAACATTTTAATAGATTATAATATTTTTATATAAGGTACACGTACGCCGTTATATAAAAAGTTCGGAAAAATAGCGTTTCTTTGACATAAATTAGTTAAGAGTACTATCATTTTTATAAATTAAGGTATAATAACCAACAAGTACAACACGTATAACAAGTTTGCAAATGGTAACTAAAAATACGACTCATTTTACTAAACTATTATGAAAAGTAACATCGATTAAGATCTTTGAATAGCTATTCTAAGCGCGTTTTTTTTTCGTATCTCCAGTAAAATATAAAAGTAATAAAAAAAGGGAAACAGCATTACAATTATTCTACTGCCATCGCGCATATTAACTGGTCAAGTTAGTTTAAGTACACAATACACATCCTTGTTATTTCTATATGACAAGTTTTCCTTTTATAGAATCTGTGCATTTAACAAGGTCGCACGATCCTAAGCCAGAATCCTTTTTCGCTCGTTGTTACAAGACTTCGTCTACTGAATTTTATCGGCGTAACAGTCTTTTCGCATACTTCTACTCGATGATTCCGTAGGAAAGAAATGATCCCCACTTTGATTTGCAATAGAGCGAACCGCATACCTGAAACAAATGTGCTGTTAATATAACAATTTTATCTGTACGACGTCATTGTACTGTGCACTACGGCGTACGTTATTCATCGGTCAACGTTTGTTGTAATAACTTATGACTTATCGGCTCCTAATGAATGCTTGAACATTCGAACAATAAAGCACGGCAGTGCCTTGCTTTAACGCGATACAATAGTGCAAGGTACATTTCAAAATCCTGCATGCGCGAGTACAAGATAAATGCTTGCACAATGAAAATTTAAATTACCTATGCAATTGCGTGGCCCTTCGCCGAATGGAAGATAAGTATACGGGTGTCTGGTTCGTTTGTTCTCATCCGTGAATCTTTCCGGATCGAATGTCGAAGGGTTTGGATAATAATCTGGATCATGGTGAAGACCGTAAATAGGTATGATCACCCGCATGCCTGCTGGTAACTCGACCTTAGTACCCGGTATCTGGTACGGGTGCTCGCATCTTCGGGACAGCATCGAGGCTGGTGGATACTTCCGGAGCGTTTCTATAAAATTTGTTAAATCGCAACAATATTCGTTCAGACGCGATACTTCGACATTCGCCTTGTTAGGCTAAAAAACGAAAGCGAGTCGTTAGGATCCTTGATTAGTAAACGATTTCTGTTTCTTTATGTGAAGAACGATATTCAATTATTACGTTCTTGTTCCATTGTACTTCGAATCGAATTTATTTTAACCAGTTCGCACAAAAATTGTACGGCGTCATGCGGTGAAAATAATAAATTATTCTCCGCGTGGAGGCGTTAAACAGATCCCAAGGTCTGCTTTGTTTCCGTAGATGGAACGTCGTTTTAGTTATATCTCGGCGTAGGTTGGACAAGAATTCAATAACGTGTGACGTATTCAATAACGTATAGAAGGTACAAAGTGATTTCGATCGTATACATGAGTTGGTACATATGATATAAAGTCATAATACCCGGTACTCTACTGCTTTTTATTACGTAGAATTACAGTATCTTGAATGTTCTTGTGTAGTAGGTCGTCGAAGTTATCAGAAGATCCGTCAAAAAATTGTTCTTTTAATCAGACCGAAAAATATTCAATATTGGCGAATCTCGATGGTATTGAAATTCCTTTAACGGCTCTACCAGGAAAATAACAGTCCAAAGCTTTTGTACTTTACTTTAAACTAATCAATACAAATCATCTTTCACGTATTCGATAAGAACGTGAAGGAAAGAAATCATAAACGATCGTAATAAGTTATGATTACGAATGATAACAAGAATACGAATAACTTAGCTATTTTATCGTGGAACGAGATCGCAAGAAATGAATTTCTTTACCTGCAATAATCATATCGAGATACTTCATGTCTTGTACAGCATCGTAAGTTAATTTGCCGTTTCTACCCTCGATGGCATCCTGTATGTCGCGTCTCGCCTTTTCCTGTATTTCGCAATTCAACGCCAGTTCGTGGAGGCAGAATGCAATGGTATTCGACGAAGTTTCATAGCCGGCGGCAAAAAACACAAAGGCTTGGGCGGCAATGCTGTTCTCATCCAGTTCTGTAAATAACGGTATCAACTGCGATAAAGCTTTTCGGGAGAATATATTCTTTGACCACTGAGAGCGATTGCAATCGCGACACAAGAGTAACTACAGAAACGCATTTGTGTTGCTCCGATTTTTAACCATTGCATCGTCAAGGAAGAAAATGCTATATAAAGCATTCTGTGTTGTGAAATGCTTTAAATACGCATTTTAATGATCGATCGATAATGTCTCGTTTATATAAAGTTAATGAAACGTTTCATTAACGTGATGCACGGTTTCATTGGCATTACGCGGATCCCGACGGTGCTATACATATGAATGGAGCACTTGCCGACAATTTTATCTTGATTAATTTGTTACACAAGTGTATCGCTTGCGGTCAAGCATTTAAAGAGCGCTTGACGCGTGCAACCAACGACTCGTTTATTGACTAAATAGACCTATCAATTATGTAACATATTTCTCCCTAGTGGGTATAATGAAGTTGCTTCAAATTTATGGTAAATAATACAAAGATCGGATCAATATATTCCAACATAATTATAATATCTAGCGTGGTGGGTGTTCTCGATATGGGAAATAAAATAGAAATATACAAACCATAGTTAAGTAAAACAAATGCTATCGCTCTGTTTGCTCATTTGGCACGTTCACCGATAAGACAACATTTAATTTGCAATATTAATAAGTTGACTTGCGTAAAAAGTACTTTGCAAACTACTTCGTCACTGTTTGTGCTGTACCGAAAATATGTCTGTCACGGCGTGTTAAGGCAAAGACCAGCATTTCTTGTATAAAATGTATGATTTTAAACGATAGACGTCCGCAGAGATACCCCTCGTTTATCAGCATTCATTTATTTCGTTTCGACGCTCTGTCAGAAGGGTTTCGTGTTTTTCCTGTTCATCGTTCATTCTCATAAATGACAAATTTACATACCTATCTCCTCGGCTTCTGCTTCTTCGTCGTTGCAAGCCTGACCGTTCCCTGACTCGTTCTCCAAGGTACCTTTATCTTTCAATTCGATCAATAGGTCCATGAAATCGTGCCTTTTAATTCCATGCTCTCGCCTTTGATCGATCATCTGCGATACGACGCTCTTGAAAAATTTAGTCACCCCAGGATCGATAACTTGTGCTCCCACAAATTTGTACAATTTAGGCATAGCCGTTCTAAGCATACGCCAAAGTGTGGCTTTGTAACTCGGCCTGGATAGTTTTTTCGCTGCCCTGCGAAACTCGGATTCGTCGTCGGTGAGCGCGTTGATTTGTATGCCGAAGGCGCAGCTACCGATGACGTCTATTGTAAATTTCGCCGCCAGTTCGCGAATCTCGCACGACCGATCGGTTTCGGCGAACGCTTCGATTAACTTTTCAAACTCTTCGCCGCATTCTGCCAGGAGGTAAAACATTCTTTTCAATTTGCCGGACGAGAAGGCCGGGGTCAATTTTGACCTGAGGCTTTTCCATTTCTTCCCCTCTAGATTGAAGAGATGGCCGGACAGAGGGTCCTAACAAAATATAAGATATACATATATCGTTAGTTGAAATTTTAGTTTCCATTTACAATTAACCCGGGAAGGTATTCGTTTAGAATTTGGTCGCTTACCTGGGCATTCACCGGTATGCCACGATTCGAGAAGCACGCGAAGTGTTTCACGCAAACGTTCTTTACGAGGTCCGGGTCCCGCAGGATTAGCACCGGTGATCTAACGCGGAACACGCCGAAATACCTCTCGTCTTTGAACCATTCGTACATTTCCTTTATGCCTTCCGGTAAGGATTTCCGGAACAATAGCATAGGGGCGAAGTTTCCAAATAGCACGGTGGGTTTACGGAAGGGCACCCCACGACTCGCCCAGAAGTCGTAAGTGGAAATGAGGAAGCAATACAAAGCAACCATGAATAGTGCCAATAAGAGGAATCGCTCGAAAAATACATTTAGTATGCCCCACATTTTGAATACAATAGTCTGCGTCAATTTATCATATAATTGCACGCAATATATTCCTTTTTCGGTGGATCTATATTGGTTGAATTTATGGAGTAGCTACGGCCTTCTGTTTCCCATTCTTTTTTTTTTTGGGGAAAAATTCCATAAAGAAATTCTTACATAAAACTTATACACGTAAGGAATTGGTTCATAATTAAAATTCCTCTTGCTCTCTTGTAATTTTAATATCTCTATGATTCTTGGGGCGTCTATTTGAAATTCCCCTTTTGGTTTTTAGAATTATACATAATGCACGACGGGTTTGTCGGCGCGTTAGAGCGTGGCGGATGCCAGTTCAACGTTATCGCCGCGAGGTCAACGGTAATTGTTAAAACAAAGGTTTACTTGACGGACTGTCGCGAACACGAATTACTCAGCTCGACGTTTACGATCAGATCCTTGGAGCTGTTTGTAGAAATAGAAGTGCATACAGTTGTCGGTGCAATTGACTCACCAACTAACTCAATATACGCACTCGCTTGTTTCTTCTCTTTCGGTGAACTGTCAGTGACGAACACGTGCGCTCTGCTGCTCCGAATCGGCGCGTGATTATCGGGTCAGCGATTTCGACACTCGAGTGCTAACCGAGTGTTAATTAATCTCGCTTTTAATGATGCTTCTTTTCAAGCCTTCATCCTTCTCCGTTCCTAGTTAATTGCAAGTGCAATTCCGTCAGGCTCCCTAATTAAGATAAGCGCGTCACGCTTTCATCTTCGGGCATAGCTGAACGTGAAAATAACACAGCTTGCTTTGATTAATAATTGTTCAAGTATTGTTATTCGATGAGAAATCCACTCTACGAGAAAGTTTCTTGTACTTTTAGCGCGCGATCTCCGGTATGCTTCACTCCTGAAAGTAGGACTTCGTCTTCCGATACGCTATTCAGGTGAGACGTTCTTCTTTATCGAATCATTTTGGTTTTGCTGTTTAGGATACGATGGCCATGCAGAAGCTTTCTTCTCGATATCACTGTTCATTAACCCCACATCTCCACATGATTTACACATCTGTCCTTCACTTTTATACGAGTTCCACTTTGTCGCGCGTAAGTACGAGCGTTCGTACACTTGGTGTGCCAAAGCACGAGTTTTCTGGACAACTAGAGAGGATTAAAGGAGGGAAGGCTGCGTATAAGCAACTGGTGCGTTCTCGCTGAAAGGCTGACCTCTCACCGACTGGAAAGCATGAGCAAACGCGCGCTCGCATTTATAGAGGCCTTGCGTTCCTGCTCCGGCTCGAGTTCGTGCCTGAACTCGTGTTTCGTCCACAGAGCCGCTCGTTTATCTTCAGCAGCTTCTTTTTCCCCTTCTCCCTATCACCAAAATACATATTTGATAAGCAGCCTGGGGATGGGCGCTCGTTCTTGCGGCACGAGATTCCTATGCGGAAACAATCGATAGCCTTTGATACGATCATTTTGTTGATAATAATTTCGAGTGCAGTATGTTGCCGGCAGAATGCTTTTAATTCTAAGGTAACTAATTAGGGAGGATATTAATAATACCCATGTATGTTAATCGGACTTTATTCATCTCTCTTTCTTGCAATTCCCCATTTTTGCTTTGATTTGATACTTCGAAAAAGGACTCCTCTTGCTGGCTGACCTGAACGACACTTATCTAACGAACCTTCCTCAAAATTGCAACAAAAGGAGCAAGATTTGTTTTGTACATTATAGTAGAGTTAGTTCTTTCGAAAACGAAGGATGGGTTGTGAATTAAACGAGCCTCTGCATCGTAGCACCCTCCACGTGATGAAACCTGGGCAATCAATTATACGTTCTATATTTATTATTTGAGTATTTACACTTTTTAATAGAATGGAAAAGATACGCTTAATAATTATACATAGCAATATATTTTCAGTAGTTAAAATCTGTCGAAATAAGAGCGCACTGGGAGTCTTTTTTGTAAAGAAGTTTGTCAAATACAGTGGTAATATTAGTAATACAATGTAATAAGGCAAATTGTAAAATAATAAATTATGTAATTCTCCCAGTTGCATGCTTTATCGATGAACAATGACTTTATCGTCCGAGATGGTAAAGTAGAACGCAGTTTAGGTTGGCATAAGTTAATCGGCCGATTAACTTATTCCGCGCAGCTTGAAGTGGCCCTTAGTGGTCGAGGCCAATTTTTTTAGTTTTTCTATATTTTTACAAAAGTTTCGATCAGGTTCACTTCTTGGTAATCGCGTGACGAAACACAATTACTCGATTAAAATAATGAGTTTTTTCGTGAAGCCAAATTTCCATGGATTGGCTGTGTTTATATGGCTTGTGTCTATTCTAACCTTGTCTATCAGTGATGAAATTAAAACAGATGGTAATACATCTTTGACATCCACGTTAAACCCAAGCTTTGTCAGTGGAATCCCAAAAAACGAGCATCAAACATTATCACCGGTAATTCCATCCACATCTGGATCTGTTAACACTACGAAAACGTTGAATGTACGTGCCAAAATTTGTTTAACATTACTCAAAGATATAAATTATGTTCATAGTATAGTCGCTATATTCTGAAACTGAAATATTTCTTAAACTGGTTTTCTTTTAGTTACTAATCACGTAGATATAAAGCTAGGGGTATAGTTGAAATGTCTGAAATGTTATTACAGAAAAATGTCACCCCTTCAGTTGCTGGGGAAGGTGGTCCGATTCCAATTATTTCCCCCAGTCAACAAGCGCCTTCTGCCGATTCCCATTTAACAAGTATCGCTAATAATTTAGGTATACAAGATAGTTTATCAAAAGAAGAAGACATAGCACATGTAAAAAAGAGAAAGTATACATCAAAAATTGTATCAAGGAAAGGAGCGAATGAATTGTTAAACACGAAAAATGAGAATGCCTCCTCCATTGAAAATGTTTCACCTAACGTTACAAAACCGTTAGTTGAAGCTTCAACTATTACAAATACTATTCGCAATAACAAACATGATGATAACAGTGTCGATACTTCAAAATCAAGTATCATACATCAACATGTAAATTATTTTTCAAACGCTGCTGTAAATAATACTCTACATTCTATATTGCAACAAAATTCAACGACAAACGTTCCTGTAGCATCGTCAACGATTCAAGAGCATAAACCTAAACCAACTGCAACGGTAATCGAACCTAATAGTGATAATCAAGCATATATACCGCATATTAAAGGTCCACGCTTAGGAATGCCAAAGAAAATTGATTACGTCTTACCAGTTGTCGTTACCGTTATAGCATTACCGCTATTGGGTGCTATTATTTTCATGATTTACAAACAGGGTAGAGATTATTGGGAAAAGAGACACTATCGGCGAATGGATTTTCTCATCGACGGAATGTACAACGATTAAGGTTTACAAATGTTACACGTTGGACGATAGTACACGCTACGTTATAGTACTACATATACACATCAATCTAATAAAATGCTCTGCGCTTGTAGCATTTATCATTTATATCAACAACTGTAAATTGTGCATTTTACTCGAACTTGTTGCATGTACTATCTTTACCGTGCTATTGCCTTAAAATGAGATTTGTTACTTTATACATATCGTTATCATTTATATAAAAGTTTGCTAGTTTTACTATTAGTGATTTTACATAAACGGTGCATGAAAAAGACAATACGAAAATAATAAGCAAATTTACGATCGTGATATTAATTTTTTATAATATTCTATTAATGGAACGCGGGATATTCTATCAAGGAAACACCTCCATTGCATTTTCTAAAAGGATTATTGAGATATGTACATTTGTATAGGCGCGTAAATCTATATTAAAGCAATTCTTGAAATTTGCTTTTTTAATTTTATAATTTTACACGCGAGAGATTTATCGTTAGCATACATTATGTTATCACGAAAAGCTTCCGATACAAAAATGAATGTGCCAAGAACGTAATACGTATATACAAACGTATCTTTCCAGATAGACAAATTCTTTACCGCGACATTTCCGTAATATAATTTCTTTGTAAAATTTCTAGCCCAACTAGCCCACCAAAGATTGTATTTGATTTTTGTAACTTCATATTTGCTATTGCTTAATACGATCCATTTACTTGCGTTGTTGAAAAGCTTCGCTTGCACGAGATCATTCTTGATGCTGTAAGTGAAACAAATTGGGCATACAATGCCCGTTTGTAAAATTGTACGATATATGCAATGATTTGTGAAATCACCGAATCTAATAAGGCTTCTACTTATTGATAGTAACGATGGTAGAATTTTATAAATTTTTTCGTTCATTTAACGTTTAAAGAATTTATGCATTACCGAGATGTACTAAAGCAATAACTATTTTTATATATGTATGTAAAGAAAAAATCATTTATATTCTTATATAATACAAATACTCGTAATTGAAAAACCGTTTTATTATTGTCTACTATTTAATTAGTTCTAGCTAGCTAGTTGCGCTAAGTAAAGGGAAATTCACGAAACTGTGATTTTTAATATTTTATTAGTAAGCTTTTCAAGTAGGTACATAAAATATTTAATAATAGCATTGCATGTAAATGACAAAGTTCGTAGTGCTAAGTGATTAGAATAGTGTTACCATTTTATATAATATTTACCGAAAAATGATAGAATAACACATTGCTTTCGTAAATTTGATATAATTTTAACACTTGTTAGACAAGTCTGCGTTGTATAAAAAAAGCTTTCTGCACATAAAAAAGAATGGATGAAGTCTCAATTCCGTGATTTGATTTCAAAAGCTTCATCCGAAAGAAATATCTTTGCAGGCGATAATCTAATAGCTTCGTATAGTATTTAGATTTGCAAATCGAAAGCGTTAATGTGCTTAATTCTTTAGGGCTTATAACAATATACACTAATTATTCCTTTCGCTATAATTCTACGATCATTGTTTCATCTTAGATTAGATTTCTATCTTAAGTCATTGCTTTCATTATTGAATTAAATATAAAAATAGTAATCGTCACAAATAGTTTCATCTTAATGTTGTAATCTCAATGCGAACATAATTTGTTAAGACGTGTTTAGAGTATTGCCATATAAGGTAATATCCAGATTAAATATTCAATATAATTCTAGGTATTCCAACAGCGTGTTTTGTCGTAAAAAAGATATTCTAATAATCTAGAAACTCGTCATTCGCCGAAGTTGTGGTAAAATACTTATATCATTTGAGAGATCTCTGTTTTTATAATATTAGATTCAGAAGGAGAACGTATTCTAACATTGCGTTTAGTTTAAAGTTACATAAGGATTAAAAATATTCTCGCAAAATTACATTCCACATGTTATTTGTACAAAAAAAAAACGTACAAACGACGTATAGATTGTTTCATAGTAATTATATAAACACACTGTCGTAGTGTGCACAGTAGCTTAATTTGCGGTTTAAAAGCAATTACAAAACTCTTCAGTTCTTAGATAAAATGAAACGCACTTGATCGACCAGTCAGATAACCGTTAAAAAATATACGTTTGCTATATTTTGCTGGTTCGATTTATATGATTAACTGCTCTCGATCAAGATTAATAAAATAAAATACAAGATGGACATACTTCAAGGTTTGAAGCATAGCTCATACCGCGATTTCATATTAAACGAATTACCGTATATTAACTTTCATATTTCATTACGACGTTTAATAGAATTTATTTAGATTTATACTTTACTTCATCAGGGAAAGCTTCTCTGGGGGGCACTAGGCTAAGCATCATTATATGACGCTGATAAGCTCTGGAATTACGAAACTGTGTATCCGTCCCGTGAATGCGATCCAGCACTCCCAAGACGCCGAAGCATTGATTGAACCTGGAATATTAATTTGCAAATGATAAAAGCCCCTACACACCTGTTAGCATTTAACTGCATTTTAATAATAATAGAAACAATGTACAACTTTACATATGATTTCGTATCAGAAATAGTTTTGAAAACATTATAACAGATATTGACTTACTTCAAATGATGGAAGTCGTGTGCTTCCGGGGATGGAAAGAATGGTAGATGGTAACCGGAATGGGCGTTTAATGTCGAAAGAGTAGCAAGCGAGAACCAAAGCCAAGCAGTAGCCACATGAGAGCCTACGATGATTACTCCCAAAAACGGTGGCAAAAGATTCGAGCCAATGTGTTCTAAGGGATGGCAATATAGCGACGTCACAGCTATGGGGGCTGTCCATTCGTGATGTTGCTTGTGTATGTACTTGTACAGATAGCGGCTATGCAGAAATCTGTAACGTGTAATTTTGCTTTTACATTGCAATCTGATCGCTCCAGCGAAGAGACTCTACACCCTTAAAGCTGAATATCAATTTATAAATTGAGGAAAGCTATCTAGCCGAATCTAACAATTAAGTAACAACGATATGTTTCCTAAGGTGCCTGTTTAACTATTTCGGAGTAAAGCTTGCGAAATATTTGAGCGGTGTACAAAATTTCCATACCGATGCGAGTAATAAAATCCAATCTCCTCGCACAATATGTGAATGGCAATTTCAACGAGCACCCAGTGGAAGGTCGGTAATTCGCGTACAGGGGGATAACCGCGCCATTCCATAAAGTGATAACTGACGAACGCCAGAGGAACTCCGACAATGATCTGATTGCATAGCACTTGAGCTATTACTTTGCACAATTCTCGCCTGTCCACCGGCTCATTCGTGCCCGGCTGTATTTTGTACTTTCGCAACGCGGCCGGTCGATTAGTTAGATCTAGAATCGTGTAAATTCCACCGAAGATCCAGTACACCAGGAACGTCAGAGTTAATGATCCTGTAAAGATAAAAAAATGTTAGCTAAAACATGTGCTTATCACGTTTACACGAAGAATTGGTAAAATGCATACGTAAGACGATAAACGTAAAGAATGTTCCAAGATATGCGCCGTTTCACACGAGAATGTAACGAATTATCTCAAACATTGATTTCAAAGAAACGCAGAGAATCGTATTTCTTCATATTTTATTCAAGAGGAGATGAAGAAGAGGAAGCAAAAGACGACCTTCATGATATCGCAAGCGAATAAATTGTAAAATCAAGTCTTTCTTTAATTTCTCCATTAGTGCAGGTGTCCTTCGAAAATTCGAAATATTTTCGATCGATCTTCTGTGTAATTTTGCTATGACTAATACGACGTATGATAGACTGATCTGGAGTTGTGCCGCTTTAAATGGTGCTTATATTTGAACATCCTGTGTACGCTTCTTTTTTAATCTTTGTGTTTTTTTCCGGCGTACCATAAACCCAAAGGGTGACGGGATCGTCCCCTACTTTGTCCAGGATTTTGTCCCATTGCGCTTGCCAGAAATCACCAGAGGCTCCCCAAAATCTCTGCAAATGCCTAAACAAGCGGAAAAGTTGTATTGGCGATATAATTTTTCTGGGGAACGCGCGCGTCCTGGAAACTTTCGGGACAACGAGATATCTTCTCGTATCGCGTCGAAACGCAAAAGCGGAAAAAAGTTGTATCTGTATACCCTTATTTGTTACAAATTTACCATGTCAGTGAGTTGCAGAATGCAGCAAAGCCGATCACTACGGTTCCGATTACGAAAAGAACGCTTCTCAAACTCGAAAGTAGAGTCGGCGGCGTTTGATTTTTACACCCATCGCTACTCGCAGGCGTCACTGAAAAAGTAGGTGAAAATAAAAAATGATAGCAACTATAATTGCAATGGTACACACGGGAAAAAAAATAAAAAGGCAATAGAGAGACTAACAAAATTGCGTGTAATTGAGAGCCGAGTGCAACGTAAATGTATCGGGAAAGATGTCGTTTGCACAACAGGATATTACACAAGATAGCCCCATTTTCGATCAACAATGCATCGAACGACTACTCAACTTTAGCCCTTTCAGAAGCACAACGATTAGGTGCAATTGGAGTTTTTAACGCGTTCGCGACCAACTTGTAAAACTGATCATAGACCGCGTATTCAAGTTCCCATATGTCTACAGGAATTCCAGATATAAGCGGATATGAGATTAATATTACATTCTTAAAAATTAGTATAGTTGAGCAACAATGTTGATATCTCAATAGTCACGCGTCGGAATACGAAAACAATATCAGACGTATACGAGTATATTTAGAACTTACATTTCCGCATCACATGGAAAGATAATTAAGATGACGCTTAAATTGATTATATCATTTTTGTGCTATACTATTTATATGTTAATTTATTATTTGATCATATTATAATAAATTGGCCATGTACTCACTTTATAATTTTATGCGAAAAGGATTAAGATTATAGTGGATATAATTTTTTCCAGTGGATAAAAGCTCAAAAAAATATTTTTAATATCACTATCGTGCAATATTTGCATATATACTGACGTATTTAATATACCAGTAATTGACTTGCACGGATCATGGTTTTTTTGCACAATTCAGCGTTATTTGCGTCTAAACTGCGAATGTAAATGTCTTTTGAAGGTCAGAAACGCATATACATAGACTCTACATCTGATGGTATATTTTCTTAATTCTTTTTATAAAAATCTCTACATTTTATTTGCCTAATTATGCAACAATAAAGAGTTCAAACATCGCGTCAGCTGTACATGGATGGTTATTGGAAACGATAATAAGGAAAAAGTAATTGAATACGTCTAAGGCATGAACAAATTTATATCGCTTGTTAACAATTTGTTGTACTTTGTTCTTTGACCGAGTTCTCACGTTCGTATTAGAGCAAGTACTTCAAATAAATTTTTAATGTTAAATAATTCGAGAGAGAATTAAAAAGAATGCAACATCGCGTTAATTATTTCTACTCTTCAGCGATTAAAAGAGGAGAGTTATTTAAATAATCGTTCATCTTGCGTTCGTGATCATGACTGTAGAAAGGAATGCAACAGTCCTCCTTTCCTTAAAATAAGAATGACAACTCTGGAAAATCGAGGTGATCAATTGCGGTAAACATTGAAAACAGCCGTGCGCCATCGATTAGCACCCGTTTATTTACATTTCCGCCTACGATTTTCTTCCCTCCAAATCGTACGCCAATAGTCGACTGCCCGTCGATATCTATATGATATCGACAGCACATTTGAAAAGGTGAGATACTTAATTACGGAATATTAGAATGGGGAAGAAGGAGTAATTAATTGCTTGGCGAAATGCTAAGCGAGTGAAAACATACGGTTCAATGAATCATGATTTTGCCCGTGGTAACTGTCAAAGTGGCTGCCTTAGGATCTCTCTCGTTTCGCCTGGACGTGCTTTGTTCAAGTGTCAACACAGGGTGGAATCGAAATTGTCTCTTCCTACCTTTGTACTGCTTCCGCGCGTCCATCATGGTTTTGACGATTGTATCGTCTACGATTAAGATGAACACGTAATTTCTTCTGTACCTGGAATCAATGAATTACATTTACGACAGCACACACGCGATAGTCGATAAACGCGAGCCGTTCTGGTACTGGCAAATGCGCCGTGGCACCAAGCGCGTACCTCGCCTCGAATGTGTGTAGGTGCAGTGTACGTATACGTCCTTTGTCGTATAGATAATAGATGTATATACGATAAACTATGTTCTATACTGCACCGTGCAATCTATATACATGTATACGTTTTGTATATTTACGCATCGCGTCATGCTGGGATTGCGTATTTTACCCTTTTTAAAAATCGATCATGACAGATATAATAAAGAAGAAACAAAATTTTGATCGGCAAATGACATTTATACCTTACACCGTTGTTTTTTCTTTATATTTTTCAGAATACCGCGTCGATATTCATCTCTATGTATCGAAGCGGAAGTAAAGTATTAATAACTTAAGGCAGCGCTTTGAAAAATAATCGGGTTCCTTTATAATGTATATTCTGCAGGTCCTTGAACTGTCTTCTGTCATATACGAATCAGCTGTTCTCACCTGTTGTGTGTAGTATAGATATAAACGCATGTGCATCGACAAGCTACAATGCGATTATTTTCTATACTGCTGAGAGATCATCAGTCGATTGTTTGAAGGCAATTATTCTATGACTCCTAAGGATTAACAAAGTAAATATAAAATGCAATGACAAATTTTACAATTGCCGCGTGTCTATGCTTCAGAAAACTTTTTGATAAAGGGACGCACACGCGATGCAACTCTAGTTTCTCAAAATGGAAATCATAAGATTAAAATCTCCTTCAAGCTTATACATTCGTTAAATTCGCAGTGAAAATTGTGTCGATTAAGTGAACATTTTTTCGAAAACAATCGGTGTTCAATTGAACACATTTCAAATTTGTGCTGTACGCGATGTGAAGGTACCGAAAAAATCCGTGGTGTGGCAGCACGTACGCGTTAAGGTGTCCAACTGTCCAACTGCTTCCGGCCGTGAAGGGAGTGATGTAGACTTTGCATTTTCGATTATAGAATTACGATTTATACACAGTATTCGTATGTAATTGTTTGTAAAATTATTGTAAATACTGTAAAGTTTGCCAAATGTAGATACCAAAATGTGCGGTTTCGATTGCGCACACATGTGAGCAATAGAAGCACTTCAACAAAATATGTGCACGAATAGTGACGTGTTTCCATCTTGACAATTCCAGGAATATAAATAAAGGTATATAGAATTTCGAAAATACTTTTGTCTCTAGAAAATCACGTATTTTCTTTGTATTGCAAATCAAAGTTGCCCGAGATAAAGTTTATTCTTTCAAATGCTTAAAAATGTGCATTTTTTTACTATTAGATATCATTAAAATATTTGCTTCCGTCTTATAACACAAATTATGTTATTTAATTGATAATGTTATTCCTCTAATTCTGTGCCCTATCTACTATATTAATTTCGTATTTCTTAATTTAAACACAGCATGTTCTTCCTCACTAAAGGAGCATTTTAAGGCTAACTTCAGTCTATTATTGTGAGAGAGCCATACGTATCGCTTTCCTACGCATGGAGATACTCCAAATATTCAGTCATGATTGTATATTATTATTTTATTCATTTTATTCATTCATTTTTCATATTTCTCTGTTATATTTTTAAACTTACGTCATACCAGAACGGCGGCTTGCGAAAGCAAAAGGACACAAGCACATAAAGTTATATTAAACGTAAACATTTTTTTTCATAATCTATTAGAAGTAATTTATCTCGCAATGAAATAGTTTTTAATGTATACAAAGAATACATGATGACACGATTACAACAGTTGCATATTTCTATTCCGATGTTTTACATAAGAAGTCATTTAAAAGGCTCCTGCTTAAATGCTTTGTTGTAAGCATTAAATATGCCACAAGGCAACCTGACATTTGGTGTCTATACACACGGATAATACAATTAGTTTACCCCGGCCGAGCTTTCATCCAATTAGCCTATGAAAATGAGAGCAGTGGGTGACACTGTCTGTGACCATTTTATCGAAACTTTCACTGCCATTGACATCATAATTTCGTAGTTACAAGGGTTTAAGTCTGTCTTGTATAAATCATGGTGATAAAGTGGTTTCTGTTATTGTTCATTCTAGAGTTCACAATGTGGGGTGCTTCAGAGGAACCACCTGGGACTGAAGCGGAAGCGGAGATGCCTGAATCTATGGCACACGCGAAAGAGAAGTGTGAGGAGAATAAAAGTCAATTGGAGTCTCTGAAAGAAATTATGTTGAAGAATAAACAGAGTTTGGAAAAGAAGGAAGAGGAACTTCAGGTAACGGATACTTTTGTTTGTAAACATTTTGCAAAGCGACTCGAGGTTTTTCACTGAATTTGTCTGTGAGTTTAGGAATATGCTAGAAGACTTTCCAAAATAAAATCCAGAGCCAAGCTGTTACGTCGAAGTAAAGATGGAAATACATCATCCAAAGATGTACTTGACACGTCTGAAACGTCTTTGGCGGATACGTCCCAAGAGAGCATCGAGGATGTTAGTCAAGCAAAAACTGCGAAAGCGAAGTCTACTTTACTCCAAAAGAAGTTGGCGGAAAACAGGAAAGCGTTCGAGCAACGAAACAAAGAAATAAGTGAAACTAAGCGAGCGGTTGAAGAAAAAGTAGAGGCTATTAGGCAACAATTGGAAGAGCAAGATTTGCAAAGGGAACAGTTATCCGTTACACCTGTTAAACCGGTCATAATCACTTCTGAGGTTTGCAAATCATTTTTAGAAGCCTTTTAAATCTAGAAGTTTGTTTAATAAATTCTACGATTGGTAACATTTTACTCGTAGGTCATGTCACCTATACAAATCGAAAGCATCCAAGAGAAAGAGCATAAAATTGCAGGGCTTAGTAATAAAATTCTAGAACTTGAAGCAACAATTGTGGACCTTCAAGAAAATCTAAAGGAAAAAGATTCTGTCATTGAATCTAAAATGAAGGCAGTAACCCTTATGTCTGCGGATCTCTCGAAAAAGGGCAAAACTACGTTGGACACGCTCGAGGATACGAAAGACGAAATGCGAACAATGCAGGAGCATTTCGTGCTTCTGGAAACGTCGCTGAAGAACAAGAATGAGAGTCTTTTAATGCAACTGCAAGAAAGAGATGATAAAATATCAGAACTGGAAGACTCGATTAATCGGTAATTGTATAAATTTCCTAAATATCTCACTAAAGTACTGTCATCTAAGCTATTTCTTCTGCTAATCGAAAGATGTTTATTTGCTTATTATTTTCGTTCAGATTCGAGAAGCAGATTAGTGATCAAAAATTGGCAGAAACAGCCAGTGCGGATTTCTCTCGTTCCACGATGGATACTTTAGTAGAGACGAAGGAAGCCATGAAATCTATGCAGGAAAATTTCGTACTCATGGAATCGTCCCTTAAAGCCAAAAACGAGAATTTGCTTCAGCAACTAAGAGATTACGAATTGAAATTGGCAGAAGCTAACGAACGCGTATTCCAATTGGAATCTGGCATTGGAATAGTTAGAGATCCGACTGTCGATGATTTACAGTTCAAGTTAGAAAAAATGGAACACAGCAATAAACAGTTGCAAGATGAAAAGTTCGAATTACAGAAAAGTGTTGCGGAGTTGCAAGATAAAATTGTCAATATATCTATGCATGGAAATGGTGCGGTAATCGAAAAAGATAACAGAATAGTTGAGCTTGAAAATTTGGTGGAAGAATTAAAGCAGTCTAACACGCTTCTCGAAGAAGAATCCAAAGCAGAATTGCAAAAGCAAGTAGCGGATTTAAGTTTGAAGAATGAAGAATATTCGAACAGAATAACCGATCTCGAGAATATGGTACATAAGCTTGAAGAAGAGAAAAACGACATCGAAGCAAAGTTGCCGGAGGAAGGTGCCGTTAAGGGGGACGATAAGGTGGCGAAACTTACTAAGGAGCTAGAAGAATTAAATAAGAGCATGATAAAAATGAAAGCGCAGCACAAGAGTAAAGTAAAGAGTTTGCAGAAACAGTTGGAGAACTTTAAAAAGGTAAGAAACTTTTGTGAATGTTATTTTTTAAATGAATGAAGTAGGATGAAGTACACTTGTACCTATGCTTTTACAATTTAGGTGTCTGATACAAACGCGGAACTTGTCCGATTGGGGAACCACGTGGCTTTGTTAGAGGAGGAGAAAGGTAACCTTCAGCTGAGTCTGGTAGACTTTGACGAGCTTAAAGGTAGGAACCAGGACAGAAATTCTGTCGTCGCTGTCTCCATTGTTCTAGTTTCGTTTACCAATTGTACGTGCAATGCCTTGTCCGTTTGCATTATTCTGAAAATAATTATCCACGGCCTTGTTTCCTTGCTGCGGAGAAATTTCAATTTTCTGTGTACATATATAGATATACGTATGTGACGATTACATACGAAAGATTTTTATTATATTTGTTGGCAATTGTTTTTGTCGGATATTGAAACGCGATTAGAATCATGCAAATTTCTGGTGATGGAATTCTCTTACAAGATTAGTTAGACATTTCTACTAAATTACAGACATCTTTATTTTGAATACTAATCAATTTACATCAGATGCATTTTATATATTAATATAACATGGTACCTACTTTTCTTGTCAAAGTTTGCTAGAGTCTGATCCATAGAAGTAGATTTGTTATATAATACTATGCATATACATATTTCATATCATTGCTATAGAATTTTTAGTATAGTCGAATTGCATGAAAAGAATTCGTAAACAATTTTATTACTTTTCGGGAAATCATTTGCTATACATTACCGTGCGATTTGTAATATGATTTAAAAATACAATTAATGCTTCAGCAACTAAACGAATAAATGGGCAGTATTCAGATTAATCGCTAAAACAAATTTTATTTGCTATGACATTGGGAACTTGCTTGGTGAATTAATAGCTTTATGATTCTTTCAATCATATTTAATGCGCAACAAACTAATCCTTGTAGAGCACCCAATATAATTAACCATGAAATCTTAATGCTTATCGAACGCGGGTTTATTTATAATATTTAAGTTACGCTTGCTTCGCATTTACCATCAAATAATATCAATGATACATACATCACTGGCATGTTGTACGATCTGTATAGCCTCGGCAGGAGATTGGCAAGAACGTGTTGTTGATCTTGAAAGCAAAGTTTCCGCTCAAACGAAAGAAATTGAAATGCAAATCGAGGCCATTGCGACTCTAGAGAATCAAAAATTGGATCTTATGCAAGGTAATCTATATGCTGTGTTCTTCTCTGTACTAATTTATATGCCATACAATTAATATCGAGTACAAAAATAAGAATCAATTCGCCTAAAAAGAAAGCGGAGCCATTCTAGTTATTCCAGAACGATTTTTCTGTCTTTGTCTCAGAACTCCACACGGCGAGACAAGAAGTTTCATCTTTGGAAGCGGAAAACGCGGAGTCCGAGAATCTCCGGGTAACTGCAGAAATGAAGGTGGTCGAGCTCGAAGAACAATTGGAAGCTGTACAAAGGGCGCAGAACGAAAGTAAACTGGAATCTTCGTCGGAAGTGAATCACGAGGAGCTGCTTAAACAAATTGAAGTTTTGACCCATGAAAATGCTGTGCTCTATGATAGAATATCGAAACTGGAGGAGAAGGGAACATCCGATACCGGGTCTACCGAGTCTTTCGAAGCCATACAGGACTTAGATAAAACGGAATTATTGAAAAAGATCGAGGACCTGACGCAGAAGAATAGCGAGCTAACGCTTCAATTGGACAAGCTTCAGGAAAAGGATAATTCGCATGCTGGATCCATGGAATTGGTCGGTGAGGCGGATAAGAATGAATTGCTGAAGAAAATCGATCAACTGACTCAGGAAAACGCCGATTTAACGATGAAGTTGAGCAGAATCGAGGAGAAAGGCTCCTCCGACACGGGTTCCACGGAATCCTTCGAACGCATACCAGAGCATACCGAGAGCGTGACGAAGATCGAGCTTCTCACGCAAGAGAACAGCGAACTTATGACTAAGTTTACAAAACTGGAGGAACAATTGGAAAATATAGAATCGAAGTCGGACGTCGATCTGAAACTGAAGATCGACGCTTTGTTGCAGGAGAACGAGAACCAATCCGTAGAACTGGCCAAGCTCCGAGCGCAAGTGTCGGATCTGATTGAAGAGAATACGAAATTGCGGAAACAGATCGATCTTTTGTCCGTAGATAATACTGATCTAGCGGCTGCTACGGAAAAAGAAAAAAGATCTAAAGGTTCCAAAATATCTAAGAGGGAAGTTGGTCTCAAGCAACAAATCGATGCGTTAAGGAAAGAGAAAAGTATCCTGGAGAAAGAGATCAAAGAGCTGCGCAATTCCATGGAACAAGCACACAATACGACGCAAGATATTCAAATCAATGACCTGAGAACAAGGATAGAGGATCTGTTGAAGGAAAACGAGGAAATAGCCACGAAGGTATCGGAGCTTAAAACGTTTAATCAGAAGTTAAATACAGATTTAACGGAAGTAACGCGAGAAAAGGAAGAGTTGCATGCGAAACTTAATCAAATGCTGCACGATGATCCTGATAATGAGAGACTGGAGCTCGTTGAGAAGTTGGACAAGTTAAATCGAGAGAAGCAAAATGTTGCACTGGAGAAACAAGAACTTCAGGAGCAGATTAATAATCTTATGGAAAAGTCCAATCAAGAAGTGTCGAAAGCGACGCAATCGGACGAATCCCTTCCTGTGGAGTCGGCGATCGTTGATTCCTTGGAACGGGAAATAGAGGAATGCAAGAAGCTGATCGCGGAGCAAACCGGCCTGATCGAGGAAATGAAAATAAAGCTTGCGAATAAGGAGAGCGAGCTGGAAGAGAAAGGTAGACAGATTCTGGAGTATGAAACATCCGGGAAGAGTGTTGAAAGTTTAGAGAATGAATTGAAAGAAATGTTGAAGACTATAGAAGAATGGAAATTCAAGTGCAACGAAATGCAGGAGAAAATGGAGAAATTGGAGGCGGCAAAGGCTTCTATCGAGGAAGGATTCAGAATGTTGCAAAATGAAAATGAGATGTTGCTCGAAGAAAAGAAGGAGAAGGATGCAGAAACCATCGTATTGAAGCAACAGTTGCAGGACACAACGTCTAGGTTCGAGTTGAAACTTGAAGAACAGCTTACGATCATATCTGAAAAGAACAGTGAAATTGCCAGTTTGAAGGAAGTGATCGAGGAAAAGGATCAAGAATTGCACGCTAAATACATGGAACTGCAAAATGAAATGATCGTGATAGACAGTTTGCAGGATGAACTGAATAATTGTAAAATGTTAATAAAGGATAAAGAACATTTATTAACGTCGATGTCGGACGAAGTTGCGGATCTTAATGGTATGATAAAAAGCAAAGAGGAAGAAATATATTCCTTGAGGAAAGAGATTATGGAATTGAACGATAAGGCCGAGGAATCGAAGCCTTTGAAAGATTATAACGACCTCTTGGAACAGTTGAAGCATAAGGACAGTATACTCGATGAACTTCAGTTTAGGATCAATGCGACTACAAAGGAGAACAATAACTTGTTAGAAAAAGTGAAGAACTTGTCTCAGCAAAACAGCGATATTCAAAGTCAATTGGCTGAGAAGCAACAGGAGCTGGTCGATCTAATGACAATGAAGGATCAGTTCGAAACGCAAATGGTGGAAGCTAGAAACGATAAGAGCGAAGCCGAGAGGCGAATCTACGAATTGCAGGTCACGATAGAGAGCAATGCCAAGTTCACGGAGGATTTGCGTGCGGAATTGCAAAGCAGCTACAGGCAAATGGAACAGCTTAAAGTGAAACATATCGAAGACACTCAGCTGCAAAATCAGAGGCTGGAGAATTTAATCGAGGAACTGAACGGTAAAATGCAAGAGTGTGAAACGTTGAGAGGCGAGTTGGAAATCAAGGAGAGATTGGTTGGGCAAAATATTACGGAGGAAGCTAAAATTGCTTTGGAAGCGAAGGTTGGCGAGCTAGAGCAGAAATTGAAGGAGTCTGAGGATAAGATACAAATACAGCTAGAGAAGATGAAAAAGATAGCGGCGAATTTGAAGAAGAAGACAGCTATATGCCAGGAGTTGGAGTCGAAGATCGCCGAACTGGAGGAGAAGTTGACGACCGAGAAAGACGAGAAAGAGGCGAAGAATAAGCAGATTCAAGAGGTGGAAATTGCAGTGCGCGAGAAGGATAACAGAATCGCTGATCTGGAGGAAAAATTGATGCAAGCGAGAAACGAGTCTACAGAAGCCTCTAAGAATATCGACACACTGGCAAAGGATTTGGCTATCACCAAAGAGAAAATGTCAGTGCTTACTCAGCAAGTCGTTGAAACAACAGAGGAGATTACAAGGCTACGCGCTGATCTTGAATCTTGTACAGCAGACTTAGAATCAGAGCGAGGAAGCAAGCAGACAATAATGTCGGAGTATGATTCTTATAAGCAACAGGTGGCTCAGGAAAACGAACGTAAGCAAGCAGAGCTGGACGAGATGAAAGAGAAGGCTAGGGAATTGAGTGTAAGAATGCAAGTTATGGAGGCGGAGTATGTCGAGCAATTAGCGGTGATCAATAATTTCCAAACTAAGAATGGCCTACTGTTGTCGAAACAGGCGCAGATCAACGAGAAGTTGGAGAACGTCGAGAAAGAGTCTGAGGAACGAAGACTGTTGATCGAGCGGATGCAGAAAGCAGCTGTTAGCACCTCCACGGAAAGCACGCAAACGTCGGAAGAGGATGTAACGGAGGATGAAACAAAGGCGACCGGGGCGCAACACTGTAGCCATTGCGAACAGTGCCAGACTCTGGTGCAAGCGTTAGAAGCTAAACTGCAGGAGAGGGAAGCCGAAATTGAGAACTTGGACAATGAATTAGCCAATTCTATCGGCAACTTTGTTCAAATGCGAGAGTCTCTCAGATTCAACGACTTGATGAATCAAACTGGCGCGAGAAACCGGTCGTTAGAGGATCCGTACAACGAACTATTGCACCAGTACAACACGTTGGTGTCCAATCACGAGGAGCTGAAGACAAGATTGGAAGAAGCATTGGAGGAGAATAAGGAATTGATGGGAAGAATCGAGGAACTGCAGTCTTTGAATAAGACTTTGGATGAGAAGATAACCACAACTGAGCAGACATTGGAGGACAATAAAGGGGGCGAGGAAAAATTACAAAGTGCGGATTTGTTGAATATGCAACGGGAGATGCAAGATGTTCAGGAACGTGCTGCTCAGATGGAAGAACAGTTGAACTCTCGTATAGCTTCCCTTGAATTCGCAGAGGCTCAGAGAGCAGAAGCGGAAAAACTGTTACATGAGACTAAAAACAGTTTGGAGCATGAGGTTCAGTCTCTGAGAGCTGATAAAGATGCAAGCGAACGGAGAATAGAGGACTTAAAGATGCAATTAGAGATGTACAGGAATCAAAGCATAGAGCCTGTCGAGAAAGCAAGGATAGTTAAAAAGGAAGTAGCCGCTGCTGAAACTTCTCATCAGGACAATGTTCCACAATTATTCGATGCTTCCAAAATCTTTGGTTCCTCGTCCACTTCGGATTCCGATCTGCTAGCTAATAAGGAGGTGAAACGACTTCAGTCTTTGTTAGATGAGAGGGAGCTGCAAAGTTCAAACTTAACTCAGGAGATCGTTCATCTGCAGCAGCTAATGATCGAGGAGAGGGCACAGATTTCTCAGAATTATAGCGAGCGCGTACGTGAATTAGAAATTTCGCAGAAGCAATTGCACGCCGCACAGGCAAATTTGGAGAGACTGGAACAGGTTTTAAGTGAAAAGGACAAACAGATAGATTCATTGAATGTCGCGTTGTACAATCTCAACGTATCGATAATAGAACAGCAAAACGATACGGATAACAAGGTGACAGAGTCCTCGGTAGAGAATGATAATCAGTTGGAGGAACTGAAGAGGGCCTTAGACTCGACAAAAGAAGCGTTAGACAGAGCAGCTTTTGAACGAGATCAGCAAGCGGCTCTAGTAGAAAGTTATAGATCACAGATCGATAATTTGGAGGCCGAACTGAGGAACTCATCATCCGCAGATACAGAGTGTATACAAGATCTCGAGAGTCGAGTTTCCGTCCTCACCAAGGAGAGAGATTTACTGCAGCTGCAAGTGAACGATCTGTCCAGGTCGATGGAGGATCTTAAAGATTCCGCTAACGTAGCACGAAACCTGCAAACAGAAATGGAGAAGACTGTACGTGAGAGGGACGAAGCGAAACAAGTAATTGCTAATCTCACTCAAGCTTTAGAGGAAGCACGCAATCAGGCAGAGAAAACGGCAACAATCACAGACTCGTCTACGAAGGAGTCCACTCCTTTGGATGAAGTTACAGTGCAGCTATCGCAGGAAAATAAACCAGTCGTCACCGAGGAGACTGTGCAGGGAAGCTCGTTCGATATTGAAGGCGCCTGGAGCGCGGGGTCGACCGAGAAGCTGAACGTCGACGAAGAAGCCTGGGGATGGAATGCGGAAGACGCACAATTGGCTGGCGAGCAACAGTTGACCACTTTGGTTCCTAGTGCGGAGATGCAATTGAGAGCCCGAGTGGATGATCTTCAAGATCGTATCAAAGATTTGGAGAAGGAGAGGGACAAGACACTGGACGACAATAAGACTGCTCAGCTAAGGAATGCAAAGATGATAAAGAAGCTGAAGGAGTACAAGATTCAAGTGGACAACCTGCAGCAGCAATTGAAGATGCAGAAATCGACGAGCGACTTCTACGGGCTGGATTCCGCGATAGAGGAGGAACTGAAAGCCCAGATCGGCAAGTTGGAGAAAACGTTGAGCGAGGTTAAAGAAGAACAGAAGAACACAGTTGCCGAGAAGGAGGCGTTGCTGAAACGTTTGGACGTTATCGTTGCAGCGAACGAGAGGTACATGGAGATGAAGGAGAGACAGGACATGGACATGGAGGTGTTGCGAATTCGTAACAAGGAGTTGTCCGACAAATTGGAAGCTCTTGACAAACGTTTGCAGGAAGGCGCGGCTGCTTTAGAGGGAAACGACGTACCTCCGAAAGTAAACGTCTCGATCGAAGAAGCTGAGCAGGACAACGAAGATCGTCTTCGGAAGCAACGGTCCGTTGATCAAGAGGACTTCGAAGGTTTGTGCAAAAGATACAAGGAGGAGATCGATGACCTGAAGGACGAGATGGAGGCACTTGCGACGGAGAACGAGCAGCTGCAACACTTTCTGGAGGAGCAGAAGATGAAGCTGTCTCAGATGGAATCGGCACGAACCTCGGAGGAGAACGAGTCCATCCAGATAGTGGACGATTTGAATAAGAAAGTTTCGGAATTGCAGGCTATGCTGAGTAAATCCAGAGATGAGTACGTTCTCCTGAGGAAGCAGTACGAGCAGAGTCTGATGGATGCTAACGATCAAGTGACAGCGATGAGACAGAACGCTGATTTTCTGAAGGAGGAGGCGTTCGAAAAGACCAGAAAGTTGGAAACGGAAGTGGCTGATCTTCGTCAGCAAGTCGACGCTTCGGAGTTCAACGCTTGCGAGCTGCGGAAGAGCTTGCAGAATGCTTTCCAAGAAAGAGCGGGCCTAGAAGAAAGACTGGCAGTTCTAACAGCTTCGTCCGAACAGCAAGTCTCTTCGGTAAACGCTTCGATGGCGGAGGTCACTGATCTCCTGAACATTCGGATACAGGAAGTTGCCGATCTAAAGCAGGAGCTCCAGAGACAGTACGTGGACCATGAGGAAGCGAAAGTAAATTTACAGGACACCATCCAGACCCTAACTCAGGAGCTGAACGAGAAGAAGCAGCAGCTGGAGGATTTCAGGAAGTCATTCAGCGATAGGGAAAATGAGTTCGTTCAACAACAGAGCGTGGAAACCGTCAGCGCGCTTGTGAGCCAGGCTACGCAAGAATTGATGCAGAAGCATGCGATAGAGATCGAGGAAAAGGAGAAAAAGATACGATCGCTCAATGAAGAACTGTCCGCAGTGGAAGCCGCTGCAAATGAATATAGAACGAAGGAAGCGAACGCTGTCGCTCAATTAGATAGTCAGCGACAGGAGCTGGAGCTTCTGAAACACAGTTCGTTAGAGAAGGATACGATAGTGTCATATCTCCAGGCTAACTTAACAGTCACGAGCGAGCAGTTGGCTGAGAAAGAATCGGAGTTATCCAGGTTACGTCAGGAGCAAGAGGCAGCGTTGAGTAATCGTGCTCAAGAAGAAGAGCAATATAGGACAATCTTAGAGAACAACAAGATCGAAATTGGCCAGCTTCGTGCGGAGATAAAAAAGGTAGAAGAATTGAAGAAGGAGCTGTCGGAGAAGACCGAGCACGTGAACAGTTTGAGATTAGAATTAGAGGAGACTGTTAAGGTACTGGAGGAGACCAGGCAGAGTTTGCACCGAAAACAAATGGAATCGGACAGGTCGTTCACCGTGGAACTGGATCAGCATCAACGGACCTCTTCATCGAACGTTATAGACGGATTGCCTGTGTTCAGAATGGGCGACGACAATCAGGATTTACAGCGCACTATAGACACCTTGCAGGCAGATTTGGCAAGGAAGCAGGAGGAAATAGAGCATTTAAAATATATCTTAAACGAAAACACGTATCCCAGTATACTTCAAGACATGCAAGAGAGGATCAATTGTTTGTACAACGAAAGGGCCGAGTTGCAATCGTCTTTGGAAGTAGCCGGTGTTCGAGCGGAGGAGAAGGAGAAGCAAATCGTTGCTCTGAAGGAACAGATAGAAATACAAAATCGGGAGCACGTATCCAAGGAGGAAGGGAACGTTTTATCCAGAGATAGAAGATCGCATCAGGACCAGGAGCAAATTGTTCGGCTCCAGAACGAGCTGTACGCCAAGGAACAGGAGATCAGCGAGCTGAAGTATATCATAGCTGAAAAGGATTCTCAGCTGTCTCTTCATGCCAGCATGGAGCCTCAGTCGGATGATTTCGAGCTGCGTGATACGGTGCAGAGGTTGACCGCTGAGCTGTATGGCAAAGAACAGGAGATCGAGAGTCTGAAGTCGACCATCGCGGAATTGCAGAGGGAGGTAGTTCGTCTACAAGAATTCGAGAGGCTGTCCGAGGAGACCAGAGACGCTATACAAAAGCTTTACGCGGAGAAGGAGCGCGATCGGCAGGAGGCGCAGCAATTCCTGGAACAGAAGTTGAGGGAGAAGGAGATGGAGATCGACGAGATAAAGCAGAGGCTGTCGTCGGAGAACCGAGGAATCTTGGAGGAGTTACAACTAAGGGACAGAGACATTGAGAATCTAAGGATACAGTTGCAGGAATCCACCGTGATGGAGCGAAAGATGAAAGACGAATTGCACGAGAAGGACGACGAGTTAATTCGAGTTAGCACCGATTTAGCGGAGAAGGAGAGGAGATTGGCGGAGTTGAGCATCACCAAAGACACGGAGCTTCACAATTTGCGAGTTCAGATCCACGAGAAGGAGGCCCGCATAGAGGAGCTCCTCGCGTTGTCCGACGAAGAAGAGAAACAGCTGAACGAGCTGAAGGGCACCCTGGAGGCACGGGAAACCGAGATCAATTCGTTGAAGACGTTATTGGAGGACAAAGCGAAAGAGTACGAATTGATTCAGAATATTTTAAAGAAAGACGTACCTGTGGTCGATGCTTCCGCAGCTCGAAGCGCGGACGCTTCCGGCGAAGAAGACAAGTCACCTTCGTCGCAAGAACTAGATCTTGCCCTGTACATGCTTCATCAACGGGACGTTAGATGCGAGGAATTGACCCAGGAACTAATGCAGTTGCTCGAAGAACGCGACACATTGCAATTGCGCTTATCGAACGCGATCAGAGTGAACGAAGAGTTGAGGAAAATGGGCGGTTCTGCGAGCACCTTGGACCTAAGTGCGAAGTCGGAGGCGTCCACTTCCGGTACCGTAGAACCGCTCGTGGAACATCCCTCGCCGTCGAAATCCGTGGGACCAGTCGAGATTGCCAAGGAAGCTATCGACATACCGATCGGCGAAGACAAGGAAGCTCTCGCCATGAAGTATGTAGAATGTCATCGAAGTTTAATATTAGAGCCACTTCTTTCTTTTTTCTTCTTTTAGCTTTTACTACTATGGTTGCTGATTTATTTTTAACATTTGTTTTTACACGGTAGAAAAGTATCGTTGGAGAAAAAGCTTTCACTATTGTGCTAATTAAATGATTACGCGTTTGTTTAGCCCCGTAAATTCCCTTAGCCCGTAGGAGACCTGGAAACAAGTTTTCCAAGTTGACTCAACAATTTCCCCCGTAGCCCCAATTCATGCAATTCGAAGCACTCAACCAATTAATCCCGTCAGGCACAAATATTTTCACTTACACACGAGTCATTTTCAAGGAGCTCCTACAACATCCAGAACGTTTAAAGGCTTAAAGGTTTGACGAACAAAACTCTTCCTTTTAGATTTATCTTCCCGTAGTTGTACGCGTTAAATAATTCCTTGATTAAATAATACAATAATTGCCCCTTGACGAATACGACTTAACATTTTCCCGCAAAGACCAATCAGCTCTAAATTTATAAGCTCGCTAAAGGGTTTTGTAGGCCGTTGGTGTCGCGATGAACTTTCGTCTGAAAGCTTTCCAGCGACAAAGAGGAAGAATTATGTTTTCATTTCCGTTAGCTAAAGGAACGTGTTAAGATGTGTTTATTACTCTAGCATAGTAAGCTCCTTAAATTCACTGTACAAGCTAGTTTTCCCTTTAGGCTGTCGCAGTTGCATACCGTGAGCCACGCAAAAGATGTGCGATTGAGGGATGAACGAGAGTTGCGGCACAACCAGCAAATGTCTTTGCTAGCGCACAAAGACGTTCTAAGTACCTTACCCCCTGAAGCAGCTGCCAGGCTCGTCAATGCAAATTACACACTGTGTATGTATCCTCGGACCGAATTTAACATGCTTCATTTCCAATTTGTCTGTCGTAATTTTACGTAAAAGTACTTCCCCTCTTTATCACATTTTAAACTCCCCAACTTTTTGTGTAAAAAGTACATATATGTATGTAAAAGATTCGCATAGTTCAAAAAGGGAAGTAGCGAACCATTGTATTTTTAGATAATGCCCGTTTTGCATTGTTTCGATTACAAGTTTCACAGTGGCAGTAGAGTTGATTGTAAATGGTTCTGCTTTTCTGTTTGCAGCTAGAGATGTCCAGAGTCAGTCGAGCGTTTTACTTAATTGGCTGTGGGGTAAAAGGTAAATCGCTTGAGAGCATTAATTTTTAATATTAATATTAATGGAATTGTTAACATTTATCTTGATGTCAATTCCGTTGGTGTTAATTGGATTTCTTTTAATTTAATTACCAATGTTCATTTTCATTTATTAGTTTCTCGTTCATTTTTATAATATCATTTCTGATTTAGAATCGTCGAGCCATTTCGTGCGCTCATCTTTCTTTAAAACCTTAATATCAATACGCAAGTGGTATTTATCATAATACAATATATATTTAATACAATTTATACATAATTATAGCACGCCAAAAGTGGTACACATGTGATGGAACATTAATGACGATGAAATGGTCGCCATTCTTGCCTTCTGGATACATTCCTGCCAAAGTGCCAACTGGGGAGACTATATTCCTGTAATTAAGCTAAATCCAACGAGATAAGAGCGATTAGAGGTTTATGTTCTGACTGACTCGTTGACTGTTCTGTGAGAGCGTCATGGTTTGTGAAGTGTGACGGTGCGCATTCCTAGATCCAGGGGGTGTAAAGATAAATGCGTTTGTACTTTTTACGCGATAACTCCGATTGCGTTGATATACGGCATAGGGTAACGAGTCGTGCTTCTCTGTGGAGGTTTCGAAAGTAAAAAAGTCGCTCCTCTTCGGGGCAGAAGAGGGTTTGCCAGGAGAGATGACTTTAAACTGTATTATAATCGTTGTATAGCCGCTGATCTTAGGTGAATTGTAAATGAAACATTGCCTCGGAGGCCAGACAAAAAAAAAATGTATATTTCAGTTATTTTATTAGCTATGAAATTGTTAATAGAGTGTAAGGGTGTTTCTCGGGTATCGCGTTCCGATACTCGATGGAAGTGTTTGTTCGTTCTGATATTTATTAATCACACATTCACTACTGTTCCATTGAACGGTTTATGATTTATAAAAACCCCGCCTACATGGGAACAAGTGTTTCCGAAAAAATGTTACCGATTCCATCGAATCGAGGCAAGAATGTTATATTCGAATGAAACGTTAGGAAGTCGTACGATCACGTCGAATGCGATGTGTTGATTGTTGGATTTTGCTCACCAATAGAAGTGCCGTATTTATTCGTTGCTTTTTACCCGAAATACCTAATTCGAACTTTCCATTTCCACGGAAAATTTTGTACAGAGAGACAAGAAAGTGTCGTCGGTGAATAAATAAACTGTGAAACTGAAGTATTTATTTATCGAAGTGTTTTCATTGTCAATATTCAAAACTTGAGTGAATGATGTTCAATGCTGTTACAGGTGTCGTAAATACATTAACACCAGTCAGTGTGTGCGAACAGTTCGTTGAGTATCGTGAAGTATTTACAAATGTATCGATCGAAATTAATGAAAATCACTGAAGTTACGACAAACTTGCTAAACAAGCGGTACTTCGTCATTTAGGATTTATCCTACCCGCTTTCATCCCTATCAACGATATAAGACTCGTGTATATCGTGTGGATTACGTTTTGTGTAGGATAATAAAAACGAGATGACACGAGGTAGTAATTCCTAAAATCTTCAAATTAAGAAAAGGGAATCAAAACTTTTTTATCGGGCGCCGATTGCTGTAAACAATCTTTACGGTGATTAAAACAGACCCGGTCCCCGTGCATCTCGTTCGGTATTGTCAGTCTATCTCCTTATGATTAAGCGTACCATTGATTCTTGTATTCGATACGATTCGATGCATAGAAAGTAATTCCTCGTTCCCGTTCGTAGTATAGACGAACCCCTCGCGATCGTTGCCCTGCCCAGGGTTCTCTGAGTCGCTTGAATCAGGTTTTCCACATTTTACTGCTACCAGCGTGATCACGCCGACAACGGAAAGACCGAATATTATGGACATCAGTGCCACCGCTGGGCCAGGATATGGTCGACCCTGATCATTGTTCGTGTAGGCAAGGACCAATGGATTGGCCTCGTCCCAACTGGTCCAGGTATTGTTCCAAAGCGATGGATCCGCCCTGGGATCCGAGTCCACGTTGCTAGGTGGTATTACGGTGACTCTGTACTTCATAAGGGTCCTCTCTAAAATGGCTAAAATTACTGGCCTTCTCTCGGCAAGATTCACCATTTCGCAAGGATCTTTCTCTATGTTGAAGAGGCACGGTGACTTCATGGGATCGCAAGGTATCTGGAAACGATAATTGAATTTTATAATAACAAAAAATGTGTAACATTTTTAAGTGCAACTCGACACCAACCCGGTCCTCCTCTTTCACGTTGCATCTTAACCGCGCCTTTCTTCGCAATTCCAACATCTTCTCGGTAGTAAGTAGCGTCTCTTGGAAATCCGTTTTCGACGCAGCATCGTTCACGTCCCTTACGTTTCGTTTCCTTCTTTCCTTCAATTCCATCGCCTGTCTGGCGGTGACTATACCCGAAATCGCCACCCCCGCTTTGCTATACAACACTTTGAAGGGATCGTACGTAGGAGAAATACCCTCCGAAGGGTCTCCGCTTGCTCCAAGCCAAGCGCTACCAGTATCTGTCTGGCCGATAACGTACTTAAAGTCACCACGCCTGATAGCCGCGTAATTACTGAGATCATCTATGTTCAGTACTATCTCCGATCTAGCACTGATCTTGTCCGATACCAAGGCTTGCCACAGATCGAATCCATCGATGTTTCCGAGTTGCCTTCTATCCACTCCTGAGAGATTCATGAAATTTGTGTAAAGAAACTTTTAAGCTTTATATAACGTTCCTACTCCTTTTTAAATAATATGGAGAACCTGCTGCAGACAGGAGGGTAGGAAGCCAATCCGACACGAACATCATTTGATTCGACACCCTCTTCGATTTTTTAATCAAAGGACTCCAAATCGCAGCTACTCCTCTGGTTCCACCCTCCCACGGGCTGTCTTTGATCTGAAAAATTTCCAAAATTCCATCTGTTCAAATCTGTATACAACCATTCTCTGGAGGTGTATAAAAATTTACTCCTCGAAGTGGGTAATTGCTGCCCTGGTTACTCAGAATGCCCTCGGTCGGCGCACCATTGTCACTCATGAAAAGGACTATGCTATCCTCCAACATGCCACGATTCCTCAGAGCATCTATCACTTCGCCCACGCTTTGGTCTAGTTTTGACACGACAGCTGCAAGTGATGAAAGCAAAACTTCAACTTCATGTCAATAGGAATTAAGATAGAATACAGATGCGCATATCGAATGTTACTTTAAGGCTCGTTTCCGTTCTTTTGAGATATTGAAACACAATTCCTGCAGCCCTACAACGTCATCAGACGATACTTTGTCCGGCCAGTAATACTTGCCTGCTTGAACTCTTCTTTCCGGATCAAGAATATAAGAAAACTTGGCAATTTCTTCGTCAGGGGCACGCAAAAGTTGATTTTGATTCCCTTTATGAGGTGCTAGATGCGCTAAATATAGAAACATAGGATTATTGGTATCGTGTTCTTTGATTAGCCGCACTGCTTCGTTCGTAAACAGATCTGTGGCGTATTTCCCAGCAGTTTCCCATGCTATCGTGAGATTCCGTCTCATGTCGAAACCTTTGAAGCTACCGAACTGCGGATCCTGAAACCAATTGCATTAAATGAATGTAATCTATCAGCATTTTATGTTTTAAAGTAGTTGACTGTTAAATTTAAGTGTCTGCACGAAATTGATTTCTCTGATATTTACTGGTTCTTGCGTAGTGTGCGCGTAATAATCTTGGAGTCCATTCCAATAACCGAAGTGCGAATCAAAGCCACGGTACGTTGGTGTGTATTCTTTTCTGAAAAATCCCAGGTGCCATTTGCCCACTGCATGCGTTTTATACCCCACTTCCTTTAAATACTGTAACCACAATCGATTAACGTGATTAATTTCTGGTTAATCGATATGTAGCTTGAACCTATTTCATATGCTGGGGTTTTAATTAATTTATTACACGAGTGATTAACAATTCTCATAGATTTTCATTCGAAGTGTTTGAAATATTCAAACAAACTTCTAGAGTAGCACCCTTTTAAATATATTTCTTATCGTGATATCTATTGAAATCACAAACATTAATATCCTTAGATGGATCAGTATTAAATAGTGCACTACTTTACACTTTACAATTAATATTGCTGACCGTTAAAAAAAAACATTTCCATATGCTTCGAACGAAGGATATTAACAGCTTTTAATAGCAGAATACTACAAATAGTTCGAAAGAAATGCTATACGAGGGGCGAGGTGTAAAATAATGTAAAATAAGTATGGTCAGGTTGCGTGACGGGTTTGGAAACCTACCTGAGGCAGTAGCTTTTCGGTCAAGGGAAGACCTCGCGGTTCGGCCGGGAAAATAACAGAGTGCTGCATTCCTAGATGAATTGGATTCTTTCCGGTCATTAGGGCGGATCTGCTTGGTGTGCACAATGCAGGCACGTAATGATTATTCAAGATGATACCATTATATGCAAGGGCATCGATGTTTGGCGTGGGTATCTGATCGGATCCGTGGAAGCTCACGTCGTTCCACCCCTGTTCAGAATGTTAAATAGTTATCTCATAAATAATTGTAACATTTTTTTTTGTTATTGGATTCTGTTCTTGTTGTACCATTTCCTCTGATATATTTGTTTAAGTTACTCGTGAACTGTAACAATTTCACTCACCATATCGTCAGCAAGAATGACAACGATGTGTGGTTTCTTTTTCGTTTGCTGACGATGTCGGTATGTAATGTCCTCAGAATTCCCATTTTCCCCTTTGAATCTCACCGGTGATGGAAAGTTTGTCTTCGCTTTCGGCGTCGATAATAGTGATGAGAAAAAGATCGCCCCCACACTTGCTACCATCAACTGCGAGATGAACAGCGCGATGGAAAGCTGTAATATTAACGCGACGTTCATCTCGAGACCAACTGAAAAGAGTAAGACAAAAGTTAACATTTTCGTAACGGTAATACAAATTTTCGTACACCTTTAATTCTCTAATCCAAGTTTGAACATTCTACTATGATTCATATAATTATTACAACGTAACATTTTCTCAACGTAATTTTCTTAAACAATGTTTTTTTTTTTAGAATCAATTCATGTTGGAAAAAAAAGAATGGATCCCAATAACGGTAATATTTCGCGTGACACTGAATTATTCGCTTATGAAAGAATTCTTGGACCATTGAAACCTCTTCCTACACAGTGAACAACACATGTCCATTTGTCTCGCAGAAATTCTTTACTGAATCCAGAGAAAACTCCGATAAGATCTTGCAGTATCGACCGCTTTCAAACGTGTTGCATGGAACTGTAATCTTTTGGAAGTCAAAAAAAGGGCCTCCCTTACGTTGTCGAAAAAGGGGAAGGACGATTGACGCGTATACTATTATCCGCTGCAACCGCTCCATTTTTTCCGTTTCCGTCCGCGTAACATTCTTCTTCCCCCGCACTAAAGAGATCAGCTTGTCGGGTTAGTCTTTGGCTAACGCGAGACACGACTGACTGAGAAACCTGGCAGGACGAGTCGGTTTATTACCACTTCAAATTTTCCGGTACGGGGAATGGCGCGATGCAAAAACGGGATCTGGGGCATAACGATGTTCTGGGGAGGAAAATGAGCGGTCGAAGCGTGAAATCTGCCAGCCGTGGCATGTACGCATAGAAATTCCATTTTTCTTCTGACTCGCTTCATTTTCTTATCGTTTTATAAGATTGTAGTATGCGCAGTTTCACTTTGTGAAATTCTCGTTTGCTGATACATTTTTGTGTCGATGGTGAAATTAAGTTCTATATCATCGATTGAAATTGGGGAAAAAAAGAAGGGAATGTGTTTGCCAGTTAAAGTGAGGTATTATGTAAAATAAAACGCTGGGTAGATATGTAATTCTGGTCGAGTTAATTATTCTATCAATTTTCCAATGGCTGTTTATTACTTTTGCCTTCTTTGATTCTCATTAAAATTTTCTGGTTATATTCAATAACGTTGATCATGTACATACATCGAGAATTATATCTGGACGCGTTCTTAAACGATTGGAATAGGTAAAGTGAAATCACAGAGATCTCTGGTAACATTGAAAAGTTGCTTGCAAATAGAGCGGGTAATTTAAAGCAAACGACGTCCAAGAAGGATCGGTAATGCGTGCACGCAAGATCGTTAACTCACATCTAGCTACATACATCTTTGTATAAAGTAAAAGGAAAGTCAAGATTAATAGTAGCATCATATAATCCAAATACAGGTGAATAATAATTTTAATCGTTATTGAATCAAGATTACTTTTAACGCGTCGTATGGATTGAACCTGTAACGCCATCAGCATTATTAGCATATAATAATTCACATTACTGCGTAGACCGGCGGCACATCGACTGCCAAATACCATTTGAATAATTAGATGCAATTGTAAATACAGTTTGCACATCGCCTAGGGCCGCGACGCGCAATTAAATTTCCAATCTACGTGACGTCGTGATTGTCATAAATATGTTACCCGGCAAATCGGTTCGTTAATTCACTCAATACCGTTTGATTATCGGGTGCTAGTAATTCTACGCGTAGCCCTTTATTGCTACTTCGCGATCGGGTTTCTGTCGTTGAACAAATCTTTTACATCGTTAAAGAATGTTAGAAAGAATCTCGGACGTTTAGATTACTTATACAGTACGAGTACTTTCTCGTTTTATCTCGTTTCGAAAATATGCATTCTGACTTTTATGATTGGCACAATCTAGTCTAAATCATACTAATTGCAAGTTAATTAAATGGTGTTGATACACCGTGATACTATTACATGTTTCTCGATCTAACGAATTAAAACTGATAGTACATATTATTTACTTTTACGGAATGTTGAAAGTGTTACGGTTTAGCTATTCCATTTCGTCCTACGAAGAAATTTCTCAATATTTGAACTTTGACATAGTAATACGGTCGACTTTATTTTTGGATGTTTATTTTTTATAAATTTAAAAATAATTTACAATACTTCCCATGAAATTGTGTTCTACAAAAATGATCAAACGTAAGATTGTTTTAAATCGGAAAAGATTTAATCGTGTTTTTACGTAAATCTATTTTTCCTTGGAACTTATAGAAAGCCGTGATGGTATGCGTAAAAGTAACGTTTACAGATAAAAACGGTATAAGGTTGCGCACTGATTGCCGTAGCAAATTGCGTGGATACGCATGACATTATACGATTTTTATTAGTGCGCGATCCCGCAAATGAACTCGTGTCACGGTAAAATCACGCACGTCAATGTTTTGTTATATTCATTGCGATTTCTTATTCATTTCTGTAGTCCTTTTGCTAAACTGTTTCATACCTACACATAATACAGCATACAGCAAACCGATGTTACATCATAATGTTTACTTAAAAACGAAGTTATATCATAGATGAGGTATAATCCCGTACTTTTACTTCCGCGAAATGTAGAAAACAGTTTCGCATGAACGCAAAATAAAAGCGCAGTAAATATTTCTTTTAGAAGATACCTTATACCAAATTGTGCGCATTATCCAAAATTAATGTTCTTTCGTGCAGTTCTATCGTGAAAGCTGTAGCACACTACTTTGGCAATAATAAAGGAAGAATGATTAAGGATGTATTTAAATAATCACATTAGTGCTAAAAAGTGTGGAATTGGTAGTATTTTCCGTTGGCACAATTCCATCAGAATCATTTGAAAAATTGATGTAGTTAGTGAAACATTTAATATTCATTTCGGTAGATTTTTCTTTGAGATCGGAATATCGTATTCTGCTCTTTAACTATTCACTTTTGCGTGTAAGCAGTTATCGTACACATAACTGTTAGTTTAATTTCAATTGCAAAACATCGTGTATGGGTATTTACGTGATCATTAATAAATTATTACTCTTCTCATAAACGGCAAACGCAGAAGTAATGAGAAAATGAACAAATATCCGAGGGATTCATTATTTAATGTATAAATGCAACATGAACAGAGTTATACACCAAGTGCACAGAAAACGTTTCAACTATTTCATTAGATTGATCGCGACTGAGAAAGAAAGTAATTATTTCGACGGGATATCATACAAATTTTGCATGGCTTATTGAATCACGATATATGGATTATAATTAATTACAATCGAAAGGTGGCTCACCTCAGAACACTATGCTGCACACTTTCTTATTCACCAGTCTGAAACAGACTGCGATTTGACTCTAATTCACGCTTAAGCGGCAAACGTTCTTACAACCTCGAGAAGATTTTTTGTATTTCGGCCGTGATCGATCGAGGCTCGAAAGGAGATAGTCGGATCCAAGGTGGTATTGATTGAACACGAACATGCACTATTTGCACCTAAAACGTGAACTGGAACAAGTAATCGAAATACAAACGAGGCAGACAGTTAATACTCTCAAAAATACAGACTATACAGCATTTTACATGCAAACAAGGATTTCGTAATTTATCGTTTCTGAATCATGGCCAGGAGATCTCAAACGACGTTGTTTCACGGTACTAGACTAGACGGTGCAAGAAAAAGATAGATCACGGATTTGCGCTTCCATTGCACTCGACAGCAAAACTTAAATTCTGACTCGCTGCCAATACGCCAAGGAGATGCAAACTAGTTTATACATTTAATTAGAATAGTTGTTCTTCATAATCGAAACACGACTACATAGTTTAGGTATTATGCAGTTTCGATTCAACCGATATCTGTAGATTTATTAACGCCACATAGCGTTTGCGATACTTTCCAGACAATAATGCACGTTGCAGGTTTAGGATCGCATCGCATTGTCGTAACGAAACTTGCACGATTTAATTGCCTTTCACTTTCCAAATTCCATTGACGAAAAACAGTGAAATTGCGGGGTATTCAATTATTGGCGAAAACCGAGTAATCTATTACGTAAACGCGAACCAGCGTTAAGCAATGGACGTAAAATCGTAAGAAACGCAGGATTTCAATGTTAAACCGATATCTTTGTGCTACCTTGATCACGTAATTGTTTGTGCCACGATTGTTCAAGTAGACGAGCAGTCATCAGCTTGATAATTACTTTTACACAAATACGTTCTAATGATTGCACCCATTCGAGGTGAATTCTTTGAAAGTATTATATTTACGTATTGACTTAATGGAAAAGCGTGAAGAATGGTCAGCATTAACATTATATCCATGGGCAGTAAAGTCTTATGAGATTTTTCAAATTATCCATGCGAGATTTTAATGATTCCGGAAATCTCATGCGATTTTCTTTTACGAGGCGATCAAGGCCCGTTCGTTCTCCAGATTCAACAGCTGCAACGATTTTCCGCGACACATGCTGCCGCTATGAAACATTCTCCTCTAATAATGATAATATTCGAACGTATTATCTTTATTAAATACGAGCGATTAAGTGATAAAGATACGTGGAAAGTCAACGTACGTGAAAGGCCCGCCTTTTAATTTAAATCCGTATCTGAATGATAGTTTATAGAAAGAAATTTCTAATTGATACTATAAATTTGATTACACTCGTTCTTTCCAAAGAACCGCAGTGATATCTATTTAGGTATATTTTGCATTGAATTACGAACTTTAATATTTTATCGAATCGAAAACTACCTTTAACGGATTAACTCATGTTATGCCATTGCATCGCGGGAACACCAACGAACATGATGATAATTTTGACCTTCAAACGACTCTTGTAGCTCGTTTCTAATTAACGGGTTTCGTTGGTTCGAGAATAATTAAAGAATATCAGCACGTAAAGTGGCCGGTGACGTGCTCGTTAATGACCGTTTCACGGACGCAGTTAAACCGCGAGATTCTTCGAAGGTCTTTTATCATAATACGACTATACGTTCGACGTGCGTTCATCCAATGCGTCCGCAGTTTGGAACACCGGGCAACCTTAACGAACGTTTTTGCGACTTCCGTTTTATACACCTATACGTAGTTAACGAGGTGTGTTGCAAATGGTGTCGGTTCAATGTTCCCGGAGGGCCTCCGTTTCACTCGCAATGAATGGAACGGATTCCCGTTGACTGGGTTTGATCGAGGCTAACAATAGAGGAATCTCATTCCCTCGGTTTTTTTGCATTTATCGTATAATTGTTACCTTATTGGAGAGTCGACGATCAACGATAGAATTGTTTACTTTCAAATGCCTGTAAAGCACTTTATTCTTTATTTGTTCATCAATCGACGAATATCCATTGCAATTTACATACACGCCATTACTAGCAATACGTAATTTTCTTTGCTATAAGATCCCTGGCGAAGGTGTGTAAATTGTCAAGTGGTTTACAAGAATTATATGTACATTCTCCACATATTTCATCTGTTGCACTTTGGTCCCGGGCCGATCAATCAATCTCTATAAAAATATTCTGTCAATCAATTGCGCTAAAGATTTTTTTTCAATTAGTCTTCGCTATGTTGTTTCAAGACCAAATGGTTGGTACATATGCAAATAATTGCAATAAGAGTTATACATATAATTGATTATCATGTTTTAACTCTATTTTCAATCACACGCGGCCGTTAGGCATGATACGAGCTTACTATTTATGCATTCTTCACTCAGATTTTATTTTCTCTAAAAGATGCAAAATATCCCGACGTTTTTTAGATATTCGTTGCTCGCGTTTCCTCCTACCGATCGTCTCCGTACTATGTAAGACATTCTAGACTTCTTCTAGATTCTAAATTTCCGTTTATGTAAGGGTCAATCAAATAAAGAATTATGGATCGAATGTATCATTATAAAATATTAGATATGACAGAATATATCAATTATTTGAAATATTCCATGTAACACCCGAATTCGTTATTTGACAGTAGAAGAAAATTCTGTATCAACCAGATATACAGGGTGTCCCAGCTTTTACCAGCCAAACTTCGTCAGTATACTCTACGGGTCTAAATAAGAAGAAAGATACGAATATAGTTCGTTTAAAGCTTTATTAAAGGTTTACGACAACAATAAGGAACACTAACGGATATCACTCTGACCTGAAGTTACTGCGATACAATGTAGGAATAGATCAGAAATATTTACATTTAGTCTGTGCACGAAGTGTATATCTGCATACTCGCGATTCTTAAAATGATTACGGCATTTCGATATGAAGTCTAACAACTTACTAACGTACTAATAGCGGTGATAGAATTACTTTCAAAATCTTTGACGACCTCGTACAGTAAATATTGCTCGCACAAACAGACTAAACGTAATTATTGCTTATGTATTTCTACATTGTATCGCAGTAACTGCGTGTCAGACTGTTGCCCGTTTTACTGTTCCCTACGTAATTCTCATTTTTATTGTAACATTTTTAATAAAACTTTAAACGACCTATCATTCATATAACATTTGTTTTTTCTTATTTAGACCCATAGAGAATACTGCCAATGTTTGGCTGTTAAAACCTGGGACACCCGGTATAGCTCGAGCCTCATACGCGAGGCAAGTGGTATAAATGAGCTGTACAACGAGTAAAACGGTAAAATGCATTATTTATTCAGCGATTGAGGATCGGAGATAAGGGGGCGTTGAATGCATCTTCGTGTTAGAAATAAATGTCATGTAAATCTTATTTTAATGCCTGCTTGATTTTGATCTAACAAACACAGTTTCACTTTGCTCTATAGATTATACACACAGCTATACTTAACGTGCTTCAAGCGTTCACGAATGAATAATTCGCGTCTTATTGAAAAACTAGAACAACCTGAAGTCCACTTTCACAATGATTTATCTTATTGGAAGATTGTTAAATCATCGATGCAGCATCGATCATTCTTATCCTGTTCACGTGCCATACCTTCAAAAGGAAAATTGAACAAATGCAAAGATGGTTTACAATTAGTTTAATTTATTACGTATCGTCTCATGATAAGCAGAATTTTAAACAATAAGTTATTAGCAAACGATTATAAACAATTTATATTTTAATCTTATTGTATATCCGCCTTCTTGGTCAAAACGTGACACTCACTTGTCTATTCTTGATCCTTTGCGTTTTGTTCAAGTTATAGTGGTGGTTCACGTTTTTAGATTACTCTACTTTTGCCTGTAAAGAAAAGAATCATGTTTGCAATTGTGCCTCGTTACTATTAAAAGCGAGTTCAAGCATAATGTTCAATTAAGCACGACTTACGGTTTCATTGTTGTTTGAGGTGTACCGATTGGCGAGCTGTGTGGCATTATCGTAATTTCCGGGATCTGAAAATAGCGTTCGCGTTCGTATCAATAGGTATTGCTCAGGATTTTTGTTTTAGTATACCATAGAATTTGCAGCAATCGCTGCTCCGAAATTGATTAGCTTATTTCCGCTCACCTCTACGCTTGTTGGTGTTCCTAACGCGTAAACCACAGCGTCGGCAATGTCTTTGTCTTGTAACATTGCCCAATCGCTCGAATCGTGATTTGTCTTCTTCAAGGCGTTTCGAAGCATGTCTGTTAACACCGCGCCGGGGCTGATGTTCTATAAGAATGTAAAAATAAAAATCCCATTATAAATAAGGAACACGAAAGATACGATTATCGATAAATCGTAAATGATAATATTCCAATACTGAAAGGTTTGCGCGATTAAAAGAATAAGGACTCACCGTGATTTTGACTTTGAGACCGGCATGAATGATTTCGTGACGAAGCTCTGTGCCCAAAGCACGTAGGGCGTATTTGCTGGGTGAATACATGCCAATGGGAATATGCAAGGATTCAGCGTATTGTCCAGCTATGCTGTAAATTGCATTTAAACATATGGAAATTATATCAACAGGAGCACAATATTCGAATTGTAAAATTAGATGTATTTTATTGCAAACGATGACATATGAACATGCTTCTAATCACTTAAACGATAGAAGCTTAAGTACTTAAGTACTATCGTGATTTGTTATCGATTTGATATTCTGAGAATGAAGCGACTTCTATACGGAAACATCGTACGGGAAAGTTTAAAAGAATCCTTTTTCCCACTAACTTTTTGTCGGGAAGAAAAATGATTTCGGATTGTCGCATGTGCCGTTAAGAAACCAGTTTTGTAAGGCTAAAAAACCACGTATGCGCATACCTGTTGATGTTCACTACGTGTCCAGGCACATTGCGTTTCTTCATGGATTGTATGGCCTCCCGTGCACAAATTGCTGGAGCTATCAGATTGGTGTCGATGACCTCACGGTAATTTTTGGTCTCCGAGTCTGTAACAAAAATTTAGTATTGCTTAAAAATTTAGACATCTTTTTATTTCTTTATACGCTGAGAACGTTGCTTAATGCAGGTAGGTACTGTATGTACAGCTGAGGGACTTGATAAAAATAAAGGTCAACTGGATATCGCTCGATAACTATCGCAAAACTAGTTCGATAAATGTATCTGTGGCTTAGATGCACTCTTACACCTACAGCGTGTTTCATAATAAGTGATGCAAGTGCCAAGATAGATGCATAAAGTTATAGTCGAGAAATTGAATGAATATAACACAAATTGTGGTTTTCCAAGGGAGCGTAACTCGATCTTACTTCGTTCACTTTTTTTTTAAATTGTATTTATTAGTGCAACAAGTGAACAGTAGTTGCATTTCAAATTAATCTTAGTAATATGCTTTGAAAAATGGATATACATAGTATAATATAATGGATATAAAATTCTAGTTAAATTTATTTTTTCAACTTGAAGCGTTACATTGAGCGATTGTAAATTATTGCGCAGGATAATTCTATGGCTATCTTTGTATTAATTGTGTTATCACATACAAGGCATTTTGAATAATTACTCAACTCATCAGTACGTGAGGGTCATTCGTAATTATCATGAAGCACCTTTTATGCACAAGATAAATGCATTGTACTTAAGAAATGAATGTATGCTTTATGTAAGCTAATGAATGTAAGCTTATGAGAATTTTTTAAGTACGACACTATTTATCCAGAAAAATCCATGTTAGAATTTTGAAATTAAATTGTCTATAAACTTTAATTTGTAAAAAACATTTTACAGGCAGGTTCAGAACAGAAAAGTATCCAAAATATTTTTAGAGTTTTTTCTATATGAAATTTATCAGCCAATTATCAGAGTTAAAGGTTTTCTACTTTGTTCACGCAAGTCGTCATTAATCTTTTTGGAAGCAATAACTTATCTGCTATAAACAAACATAAATTAACTACCTGGTGGAACTCCTACAGTTATTTTAATTATTTTAAGTATTTTTTTAATAGGCCTTTACTGATCGTAAAGTCGAGGTTCTTATCCGATATAGTCTTAGTGCGATCTTGTTAACATTTCATTGAATACCTACTTTATTAAAACATGAAAACTCTATAGTTCCGTACACGTGACTGCTCAATCGATTTACAGAAATTGAAAATAATACCGCGGAAGAATTAGCGAGTGTTAATTTCATTTTGCAGCTAGAACATAAAACAATCCGTACAATGTAAATTTGTAAATTTTAAAAGGATAAGATGTATTTTACCAATGATCGAGTGTGCACCGATCATTCCGGCGTTGTTCACCAAAATGTCAACTCCACCAAGCTGCTTCTCGACCCATCTGAACGCTTTCAGGATATCCTCTTCCTTCGACACATCGCATTCGATCGGATAAAACTTGCCAGCGCCGAGCTCTTTAGCCATGTCCTGCAATTTCTCCATTCTTCTCGCCAAACCGACCACTTTAACACCGTTCTTCACTAGAGCTTTGCATATCGATGCACCGATCCCTGCACTTGCACCGGTCACGATCGCTACTTTCCCAGACCAACGATCCATCGTTCTCGATATTGTACCGCTAACTAACTGTGCACACGGAATCATCAGACGCTTTATATGGGGACTTCAGTCTCCGAGCGCGCTACCAATCAGCGGTGAGTCGTAACATCATCCAGAGATTACTACCAGCATTGCTGAGTCAGCAGTGATTAGAGACTTGTGTTGAATTCTTTTCATCTCAGACGCTTCCGCTCTTGCTCGCACGATTCATCACATTTCGAATCGGTTCCAAGAGATCCTTGAGAACCAGCATGATTTTGGAAGGAATTTCCTTTGAGGATTCGCTGTTGAAACTCTTTAGGGGTTGGGTGTATCGATTTTAAGGGATTATTGGTTGTGCTTGCGTAATTTTGAATATTGAGTTTTGTAGGAGTAATTGTTGCAGTGATGCATAATAGATAACATGTTGATCTGTTGTCTCCTGGATAGATGTTTTCAATGAATGTTGATATCAAGGGTTTCAGTGTCGAATTTTTTGATTTTGTAGGTTTATCAGTTCTTTCTTGCATGGAATGTTAGACATTTTATGAATAATTATTGTAGGTGTCTAACACGAATTAACTTTGAATTCTGATTTTTCCTATTTCAATTGTACAATATGCACAGTCACCGCAACTGCGTTACATGAATTTAATTTGCATATGATAGATTTGAATATGATGAATACGGGATTCGAATAGAAACAGAAATATTACCTGTTCATTTTCAACCTTTCACTTTATTTATGCTTTGTAATAATATCTTAATAAAGTCATGTAATTTGTCCGAATATAAATCTTCAAGAAAAGAGATGATTATAAAAACGTGAAGCTTATAGCTTTGTTAACTGATCTTTACAGAAGTAAACAATGAAAAAAGTATAGGAGAAAATTGATAACTCTTTCGCATCTCAGAGCATTATTTACATGCACTAATGTATTTTTAAGTATTCCATTTAATGCTCACATATCAATTGACTATGTGACTTACATAACATTAGGCCTACAATTATATGCAGGAGTACAAAGCGTAAACTATTCAATGACTTGCTCTTTTGAGAAGGACATTACCGACCTTGATACCTTACTCGCATACAAAAATGTTGCATAGTTATAGATACCGCTTTGTAACATAACAAAACAATTGTCTTGTATTTTATTTTCTACAAACGATTATCGAGCAATATCGTAGATAACTTATCAACGTACATTGCGTAACAGTAGTCTTGACTAAAAAATACATTGTCAGTACAGTGGATTACACTCCAAAGACAATCGCGTTATTTTATCTCCAGCATAATACTCGTCGTAACATACACGCTTACCTGTGCATGCCACTTTCCTTCGCAGTCTTATCAGTTAAATGAATTTCACTTAAATAAACCTAAATGAATTTTATAACAAAAGTAGACACGTACATACGAACTTACTTAAAGATAATATAAAGTATATTAACTTTGATTCACGTCAGAGAAAGGATTTAAGTTAACATCTCGTCGAAGCCGGTTGAAATTAATTTCAGAGGACAAGAACTCTGCTTGGGGGTAGCATGCTGCACACACACACACACATTTACAAGGATCGACACTTGGGTTCAAATGTGCACAGTTTAAATAGGATTAAGGTAAAACGATGAGGATCTTATCTTACAGTAGATATCCCTCCTACGGAGGATCACGAAGCTTGTTGTCTTGGTAATCTTTCCTAATTCTAATAGCGTCTACTCTTCTTGTTCTACGCATTACTAATCTCATTTGGTATGCATGGGCTTTTGGAAGTTTCCGTACAAATACGCGTAAGTCGTGTCTTCTTCACGGAGCGAAGGAAAATTTCCTACGTCAAATAAAATTTAATGACAAAAGATGAAAGGAATAATTGACAGTACAAGCTATCTTTCCTTCTATGAACTACTACGTGCATCGTTTTAGCTGTCTATCTCTTTGTAATAAATTTCGATAGTTATGTAACACGTGTGATACCATAATGGAACTTCGTTGGCAAAAGAATTTTTCTGAAACGTTATTCATCTCATTTTAGAGATTCAATTGCTTTGTGAGCCATGATAAATGCTGATCTCCTACTGCATGCTTCTTAAAGGATACGTTTTCGATGAAAAATTGTGTAAACAGGGGTTTCGTCATGGGACCAACTGAAGTGATAGTCAGGATAAATTGCCTGCATTCATCGGGACGGGTCCCCACGATTTTTCGGGCAGACGTTTCGATAATATTGAAGTTCGGTGTTGATCTTGTTGCATTATGTGTGAGAGGGGAGAAAAAGTTTGCAATTTTATATGAGATAAGCACCAAGGCGAAACTCATCTAATCCCATAAAGTCCTGAATAAGAATAGTCTTATTCAAATTCTGTTTTCACCTTTTATAGTATAGTTTACTAATTTCGCTGCGATTAAATTATACAGATTATATATTTCATATTATCTGCTGTCTCAGTGCATGCAAAGATTATTAGAGATATCATTTTTATGGAAAATCCTCTGATCAGGGTAAAAGAGGATTTTAGAGATAGAATAAGGGAAGATGCATTATGAGAATTTCGCCCTATGGCATCTTTCTATGCGTGGCAAAACTGTTTTCTGGAATTCTGCCAAAGTCAAGACTGTCGAATGAGAATCGATTTCAAGAACTCGTCGGGATCTTGTCCCACCTGCAATGACGTTTCTCATCATGCCTTCGTTCAGGCAGTTTGCAATTTCCGGATCTCCCGGAAGAGGCACCTTCATGTATGTAGGAATCGGCTTCACCTCGTCGGCTGAGTAGAAAATAATGAAAAAGTTATTTTACATGCCTTAGTGTACCTCCACCTTTTGGACTAGAATTTAATAAGGTGGAGACGAATCATCGTACTATTGAATGCACAATCCTTAAAACGATCATTCGATGATATTGATCAGTATTACACATTTTAAATAAATATGAAGGGTAATCGGTGTCAAATGACAATTAACTTTTTTTTAAAAATAATATCTGAATTTGCAAGTGGCATGATACATTTCACACCTAACATAGCCAGTCTTTGAGGAAAGCTTTTAAGGATGTTCTGTTAACCGATTTTAAGCGCGAGCATAGGCAGAATGGGAGATAAAGAAGCAGGTGTCAGGGACGATATTGAGAACCCTTGAAAGAGCTTGCGATCAATCGTCACAGGTTTATCTCCGTCTCGCTAGAATGCATTCTTGACTTACAATCAAGGCTCACGATCGGCGAACATGTGCTAGATAAACAGAAAAATCTGGGCGAAAATAGCAGAAAATTCGGAAGACAATTCTTGAGGAGCAAATTCTGGCCGGATAAAATGATTTCATTTCAGAAAAAAGGAAGTGCAACTATTTAATAAAACTAGCCATTAGTGTTTCAGCGTGTCTGAATGTTTCAGATGCCTTTCGCGTCTTATAAAAGAAAAAGTTAGCGAAGGTAAAAGTACTTGAGTATTTATAAATTATGTAGCAACAGGTGAACTTAAAAATGGCTTCCCTTCACGAAGTGATATAAAATTAATGAGATGTACGTTAATGCGTTCAAGTAATTTAAATGTTTTAAATATTACGTTCTAAAGAATTAAAAAGTAATAAGGCTACAATTTATTATTCAAATGTACTGGATCAAGTTTATTATTAAATATTATTACAAGTCTTTGTAAAATCTGCAGGACATTTTGATACTCAAAAGTAAAAAACGAGATGTTCCAAATCACATTATATGTTTAGTCCGAATGTGCATGCACCCGCCTCAGGTTATTTCCCGAAGCTAAACTTCTTCACAAAAGTAAGTTCGATTCTCTTCGAAGGCGAGGAACCAAATCGATGCAAAACTTTTTGCACCAGCTGCACGCATATCGTATTGCCCGCGAGGAATTTCAGAATACTTCCAAGAACATTAACTGATCATGAATAATAATGTCAATATTATTTCTTATCCTTATTCACATTAAATATTTATGCATAAAGAATATTCGGTGTCGACTCATTTGTAAAATTGAGCAGTACAGCTAACAGAGAACATTTTCTTTTGCGCAGTGTTGTGATATACGTCCACGGATTCATTTCGTCAGATGATGAAGCGAACCTGCATCGAGGGTTTTCAGGAAAGTAGAAGACTTTCGCGAGCATTCCGTGGGCAAAGCAAACATGGAATATTGCAAATTAAACTCGGCTCCGTGGCTGCCAGTCCCAACCCCTTTCTTATTAGTCGTCGGATGCAAGGTTCGGATATCTCAATTCTTGTATTTTCATCTCTGCTTTTAATCATCCTGCACAATTTATTATTATGCACGCAGCTCAATGTTATGCAAATCCTAAACAGCATAATTCTCCGTTGTACAAATTACTCCGTTGAATATGAAAATTAAGGCGACGCGGCTCATTAAATAATCTTTCGTGTTAGGTATTGCGTAAGCTAGTGAGATTTTTTTTTTCTTAAAGAGACAACGTTTCGAATGAAATTAATCAGTTATTCAATAACGCGGGAGCGTCGAATGGATGCCGGTGGATTACTTATACCCGAGATCGTGAAAAAGCATCGAAAACACTCCGCGAAAGTTCTTAGGCAAAGAGGCTTCAGCCGAGTAAGCTCGCGTTCAGCTTGCACTCTTTCTTTCCCCTGCCTTCATTTTTTTACGACTTCGGCGTGCACGCATTGCAAACCTGGTTGTATCTGAAAAAAAAGCCTTTATGGTGCTTTTAGCAGCTCATAACGCATAGCTTATTTATTTTCCAAAAAACTAGAGTTCGCAGCCCTCGTGTTTCCACAGCCTGGAATGCATATCATAAGTGGTCCCGAAGAGAATTTCATTTCGGTCAGAAAGCTGAGGCTTTGTAGAAAGCGATCTAATTACTACGCGCCTTATATCGCGTTGCTCGATTACATCTTTATTTCCGTACTTAAAGAATTTTTTTTATCGCTACCGATGAATATCAATTTTTACGAGCACGATATTTCGGTTAAAGTTTCTATTGGCCGCATTGCATCCAACCCAATCCTCTCCCCAACGGTTTGCCTCAAAAGGACTTCATCTTTATCCCCCAAACCACCCTCCGCCGCGGTAGACTCAATAAATTACATTATCGGTCGATTCGACTGGACGAAGAGACTCGTTCTCTTCGGCGGTGCAGCATGATGTGCGCCGGTTATGCCGCGACGAGGGAATTTCTCAGGAATCCCCGGGTTCGTTCCACCGTTGCCGAAAATCAACGGCTCACGGCATTACCGCGTGTATGCGGGTTAAGAGGGAAATTCTTTCCTTGAAGTTCCGCGGTTGCAACGGTGAATATAGGTTATCGGGGATGTAAGGCGAAAAGGGGGGCGGCTGCGTTGGAGGTCGAAGTCAAAGAGTAGATAGAGCGAAAGAGAGACAGCGAGGCAGGGGGTGGACGGGACAAAGAAGATTCTGAATATCGCTGACGCGGCCATCTTGGAGCGCCCTTCATGCGGAGTTTCTCCGTTTAACTTGCTGTTCCCTCCGCATCCTTGTTTTTCATCATCCATCTTTTATCGCGCTCCCGTGAGCCGATTTCGATCTCCGGATGAGTTCAAACACACGCGGCTGATCCGGCGATACGACGGTAAGACTTTACGAGCATACCCCCCACCGGCATCTTTGAGGAGATATATTTCTTCTTCCATTATCATATCGCTATGACTGTATCGGACTTAATGATTAATAGCCTCGATGAACTAGCGATGAACTGGACGGGGGCATTCAAAAAATTGATTGACGTCGAAAGTCTCTTCGCTCGTAAAGAAATCTCGGGGCATGTGGGCCGTGAATTTTTACATTTAGATCATTTTTTCTGGTATGTAAAACAATACAGTTTTGTAGCTTTAACATCGACCGTGTTTGTTCTTATGTGCTTTAGAAATGAGGTTTCCAATATTTTCTAAAGGAAAGTAAATGTATTCAAAAACTGGGACGTACTCTTTTCTTTTTAAACAACGGAGGATATATATAAGAAAATACTAAATCGGATAAAAGTAATCATTAATAAAATGATACGATACTCAAATTGTATCCAAAGAATCTTTAAAATCGACGAAACGTGTGTTGCAAAGTATAGTATTATTAAACTTTTGTTGATCAGAGAGGGGGGCCCGCTATTACATCGAACGACACCATCGGCAGAGGCAAAAAGTACCTATTCGAAACGCGTTATCAAGGAAATAGTCTTCGCGGGGGCCAGCTGATGTTCTCTGACGATCCCCTCGAAAGCGTACCTAAATGAATCCTACAGGAGTTCCGTTTGACGAGGGGAAGATATCCACCCTCTCCCCTTAACATGAGATCAACCTGATTTCTGATGTTTTATGTCGAAGCTAATGGATCTTGATATGCAATTTTTATATTTTGATTCCCCCTGCCAGATGGCGAGGTCTCAATTGTAAATAGTCAATGGCGCACGTAAAGTACCATGCGCCGTATTTAGTCAAGTTTTAACTTCAACCTTGATAAACTTTTTAAATCGCGGGGATAAATATAAAATGTACTTTTCGAACGAGAGTTTTGTTCACGTGGCAAAATCTGGAAACTACGTCTGGTAATTTTCTGGTGAAATATGCCACTAAGTTACTGTTGGGAGGAAAATACGATGCGAAGTAAGAGAAGTAGATCGGTCGTATTTCTTCTTACAGAGAACCGGTGAAAGACCGGTTTCCGGATGAAATTACCGATTTCCAAGAGGTCTCGCGGGTACTTCGATCAGCAAAAGAGCCGCGTAAATAGTATAATGATCATTGGCTACCTTGATTCGAGACACATGGTTCCCTAGGTTCATCATTAATATTATGATAGCGAAAGTTTAATCGATGCTAACCTAATCTAATGTCTGTGCTGGTTTATATTTCTTTGAGCTGCATCGGGAAATAGGTAATTTTATTGGCGACGTTATTATCCAGTTGTAGAAGGGATTTGCTGTTTGTGATTTGTTCAGTAGTTTACAGTATTTTAATATCCATTGCTTTCAGCGAAGTATTGAAAATGTTTATGTTTTTACCAATCCTTTCGGTCAATTAATTGCTAAATTATGCCGATGCTCTTAAGTGAAAGTTGATTATAATGTTCAACATAAAAGAAGACCATTACAAGGGAACACTTGACGACGATATTTAACGATTTAATTAAAAGGGTGCAAAAGTGGGGGTGACTAAAGCACGTTCAAGAGGCGCCTGGTACAAGAGAGCCGGGGAAAAAAGATATCAGTCATTTTAACAGGCGATAACCACGTCATCAATAAACCATCGAGGGATGGGTATCCCTTTTACCTCTACGATTAGTTTTTTTTCACGTCCCGACCAGAGCTTTAGGCAGCAGAAGATACATTACATTAGCGCAATTATTTCGTTCACTTCAAGTTTATTATCATTTACGAGGATTCAATGTTTTCATACAGGAGTGAATACAATCAAAGAATGAATTGTCAAAGCTTCAAACCTAGAAGGGTAGAACCAAGTGTTGAAACTTTTCTTTTAATTTCTTCAACGACCATCCTCATTTCCGACGCGGTTTGTCCGTTTCTAATAACTTCCGTTCAAGGCCTGGTATCGATAATCCCGTTGTCGAGTGGGTATCGAGAAAACTCCGTTGTTGAATGGAGTACCGTAGAACCGCAGGAGACTGCTAATGCACTGTCAACAATGGATCTCCCAGTAGGAAATCTCTTCTAGATGCAATGAATTCAAGCTCTGCTGACTTCGATTACTCCTCACGCAAATACCATGACACCTCCATGGAATACAATTTTCAGTAAAGTTCACCTAAATTTTTCTGGAAATCAAAATATCCTATTGATTGGAAATCAAATATCCTTTGATTTTCTCTCAAATTTCAATTCTATCAACATATCTCGTGTAATATTTTACACTGTTTTGTAATTGAGAACAATATCCAAAATTACATTCCACTACATTATTCAAATTCTAATTTGAAACTAACATTCTGTGAAACTGATGAAGAACGCTGTACTATCGTATAAATTCATTCTTATTGCAAACACAGTACTGCGCGTTTATGTAAGTCGTTTTACTTTACAACTGAATTGTTATTTCGAGATGGCTATGACAATTCCAGTATATCCGAAACTACAATAGAATTCACATTAGATTTCCCGTATTTATCTTCGCTACGCTCTGTAGTTCCGTTGACTTTCCTACTTAATTTATATTCTTAACACATTTGTCCTGGGAATGATGGTGAATCAGTTTTATTAAATTTATTCTTAAATATTTTTCTCCTTCTTATTTTTCTCATTTCTACGGCAATAACGTAGAAATAGTAACACACATAGCATGCTACTATTATTATATTCCAACAAACAAATCACATAATATATTTTCTAAACAAACTTTCAGATTCAATAAGCTATTCAATAATATTAAACACCAGTGTTAGATACTGATGAAATCTCTATGTGTGTGCTACTTCTATTTTTTTATTTCAGCCTTTCGTTAAAATGTGAAAAGTATCAACAACGATCCATCTATCTGATCAATTTGCCAAAAGTGGTGGGGCCATACAGACTGGGAACAAGTGATAACGGGGTACTAGCGAGAGAGAGAGAGAGAGAGAGAGAGAGAGAGAGAGAGAGAGAGAGAGAGAGAGAGAGAGAGAGAGAGAGAGAGAGAGAGAGTGAGAGTGAAAGCGCAGGGTGGCAAGTGCCGAGCTGCCACCCTTCGTCAGCTGTCCTCTACGAAGCAGTCAGTATGCGTCGTGGCTTCGCCACGTGCTTCTCGTGCCTTTGAGAAGGTTGCGTTAACCACGATGAACGGTGTTGTAATTCACGGTTGTATCTCGTGAATTAGCCGTGGTGATTTAGCTATTACGATCTTCCGTGATACCACGATGCGAACGAATCTAATGATCTCGATATCATCGCGATCGTCGAAGAACCTGTTCTTGTGACCATGTGTCGAATCAAGCATTATTTTTTCAAGATCATCGCGATGATAATTCGACTGCTTCGTGATCGAGCGTAAATTGGTGAGTCTGTGAAAAATATTGGTACTTTTTATTGCTGCCTGTTCAGAATAAATTTATATTGGAGTCTATCGATTTTGCATGAACTAAACAATGTTTTTTTTCTATGATATCATAAACATTGCTTTACATTTAATATGTCACATGGAATCCTAACACAGCTTGAAATCATATTTGTCAAAAATACCACGTTTCAAATATTTTATTTACGAAGTACCTTGCTTAAAAAAAAAAATGCATGATTAAATTAACTAAAGGATTGATTAAAACTTCCAATTTAGTATGATTATTCATGCGAACATTATAAATAGCATTTACTTTCAAGTACTAAATGTACGACACATACAGCAGTGTTTATCAGATTTTCCCAATTTCTTTCGTAATCACATTGCCATCAAATTATACGGATTAAATAATATGAGAATCGACGAGTGTCTACTAAATTGCGATTCGAAACGAACATCGGACGAAAAGCAGACGAGAAAGCATTAAATTTAAAAGGTATTGATTTCATTCACGTTCAGAATCTACATTTTTTAATCAGTCTAGTAAAAAGCTATCCAATTGTCTCAAGTTTATAATTTGCTGACAAGTTTTACTGCTTACCAGATACACAAATTTCAGATAATCAGATATACAAACTGTAACAATCAAAGATATACAATCCAATCTATTATACAATTCTCCTCACATAAGACATGCCAATTAAATATTCACATCCACCATCCGTCGTTCTTTTCTCGCCCCTTTTAACTGGCGACAACGTGTAACGAGGAACCAGGGTGCGAATTTATATCACCCCTATGAATCGTGATCACTGCATCGAAGGACGATATGTTTCACGGTGCAAACTAGCTCGTCCTAAGTAGCGGTATCCTTTTTTCGCATAACGATGTGTCCTTACTCCGCGGCACGATAAATCTGCGCCATTTAAAATGGAGCTAATGCGCACTTTTTTTTAGACGACCACTCGTTTGTCGAGATCTCTCGTTAACTTGGGAATTTTGCAACGTTTTAAATTGAATTCTTCACGCGTATCCTCATACGTATTTTAATAAGCATAAGTGTTGTACGCACAATTGACTATAGTTAATACAAGCCATGAATAATAATTATCATCTAGTTCAAATAGTATAGTATGGATGACAAAATATTTTTTTGAATAACTATCCCAAATTAGACGTGTAAATATTTGTCCTCAATAATTCGACCAACCGCTGACTTAATATTTCCTACCTTTTGGAATAAGAAACCTTTAATAATGGGGCACCAGGAGGAATTACTCCTCGGTCGTAGCTGCCTTTCAAGAAATTCATTTAACGACGTTTCGTACGACGTCGTATAAACTCATACTTGATGCATGTAAATTGGTTTCACGTGCAATGAAACGTTACTGATTCGACGAAATGCGCTTTTATAACATGAACGTGTACCTATACATATAAATATTCACAGGGGGGGGGGGCATGATATGAAGAATAAAGAAAGAAATGTTTCTGTCGCTTTTGAAAGAAGGTGGTGGAGCGATACCTGCGACCTAATGGGGACGTTCCTTAACGTGAATTAGGCAGGGGATCATTTCTGTGCAATAAGATAACGCGATAATTGCTTCAATGAGTACTTCTAAGACCTCGCCTTTAAAATGCCCGTTGAAACTCTGGTTGGCTGAATGAAGGAAGTTTATATGCTCTTAATTAGGGAAGTGTTACTTTTTAAGAAGTATGCAGGCTTCATTGCTTGTACACTATGTATACAAATGTTCGTTAATGAAATGTGAATTAACATATTTCTACAATAACTGTCCATTGGAATTTAATATTTGTATCACGTCCATGTACAATTTCTAAGTACTTTATATAAAAATTATAAATACCATTTATTGGAAAATATTTATTGGATATGTATATTAAAATCCAATTCGGCAAAGAAGTTGGGCTTTCGTTACTCTTCGTCTTTCACAACCTTTTCAATCGTTCATTCAGCCAAACCTTTTCAATAACTCTATCAGTGTCAGTATTGGTAGTGGTGGTGTAGGTATAAATGAAGAATCTAATATAGTCTTGACGAATCGAAGGCGCGAGTTGCTCCCTGGCTGATTAGAAAGTTTCATCATAAAAGTTGTTGAAAGGTTTTTTCTGTATCTTGCGGAATCAGGTCAAAGGGTATATGTACCATTTGCCCCTTTGGCAATCACTCTTAAGGCATACCTTTTTTTTTTTGCGTGCATTTACATGTTTCGTACATTATTCCGTCAACGATGGTAGATTTCGTTTTGCCAAGAATCGTCCAAACCGACTGTCGCGCTTCTCGTGTTCACAGGTGTGTGATTTAATTTCTCGTTGACCCACCTGCGATGTTGCTAAACGTTAGTAGGCACTTGACGTTAAAGATTATCATTTATAATGAGTACCCGGGGGGAAATAAATTTCGATGTTATTTTTTAATGAGAAAGTGTAACGTCAGGGATGTATATTAAAAATCGTAATTATCAGTAATGACACCGTAATCAGTATACTGTATGGAATAAGAAGAAAATATATTCAGAGAATATTTACATTTTAAGAAAGTAAATTGACAAATATGGTCCTACAAAAATTTGAATTGGAGTTTAACCCAGTTTTACAATAAAGGTTTTTACTCCAAATTATTTTAATCGAGAGCTATTAGTAAATTAAAGAATTAATGAGATTGATATAATAAAACAGCCGTCTCAGCAGGATTCAAGGTAATTCAAATAACCGGCAAGTTTAAATGATAGAGATTCGTTAGTTTTCCCTTTTTCCAATAATTTCTCGGTCCGATTCCACTCTGAATAAGTGCTGACATCGGTAGAATTAGATTTGAGAATACCCATCTGTTTCATCTAATCGTTAGACAATATATAAAATCTGGAAACTTGTTCTTGGGAATAAAAGGTTGAAAATTATAGTCTCCTTATTAACAAAACAAAATAAGTGTCTTCTTTTATCAATACAACAAATATATTTCCCACATAAGATTTTACAACAAAAACGGTTTCATAATTTCGACAATCTTCATTCACTAAAAATATAGTATTACGATCACCCTTGTATTTCATATTAATATAAAAATATATACAAAATTTCTGCTGCTATTTGCTTGGCATAAATTGACCGGAGAATTTTATAGCGTGCTTCCGCTTCCACTATTATTCGGTGCATCGTCTTTATCGACATCGTCCTTATCAGCTTCATTATCTTTGTGTTTATCGGAATCTAATTTATTGTTTCCGTCGTCCTCTTCCAAATGTTTTAACTGCAATTGCTGAGACTCCTGCCTCTGCGGGCTGCGATTCCGCGAAGCCGATCTTCTAGTCGACTTTGTTACTACATCCGCTTTACACTCTTGACGCGATGGTGATCTTCTCCTTACTGAAAAATGAAACAATTTGCATAATAATAAACATTGCAGCAATACTTGCCCAACTCCCTACAACTATAATATTTATAATAAAGGTTCAACTTCGTAGACTCCTTAAGAAGTGGATGAAGTAAGCTGTAAGGGCACGAAAAGTTAATTCCTGGGTACAGTTGTGTTTCTTACCTTTCGCCTTCTTACCCTCGTAATCACTGTGATCCGAAAATTCGCTGCAACGGCTGCGATCCCTGGACGTCGCCTTACGCCGTTTACGACTAGACGAGCTGGCAGCATGTCCAATATCTACCCTCAGCTTACTGTTCGAGATCTTGTGCCGAGGTGACCGAGCCTTTTCTTCGTGCTCATTGTTCTTGAGCTTTCGTATCTCGGCGATTTGGTCGCGCCTTCTGGATCGGCTGCGACGCCTTCGTTTCCTCTGACGGCTGGAGGAACGTCTTCGTTTTCTGTCGCGACGCTGTCTTCTTTGTTTCTCTCTGAACAACCAATTAGAATTATTGTACGCAAATACTAAAATTGACAGAAGCAACGAAATCTTTATGCAAGGGAAGATATGTCGTCGTTACCGAAGTAACAGGAAGTCACTTTCGGATTCTCTTGTGTCATTGAATCTTTTCCCTAAAACTTTTTTCTATTCTTTATCGAACAAAGAATCAACATTGGTAGATTAGATTCAATGAATGAAATATCAACCTATTCTCATTCTTGTTGCCCGGACCGTCGTTCGTAGATAATTGCGCCGTGTTGAATGAGCGTTTCACGTTCTCCGATTTCTCATCGTTATTCTCGTTCGTGGTCTGCTTAACCGGGGCCGGATTTAACGTGAACAGTGCCTTGTAACGACCACTTCTGTGCCGCAACAGTCCTGCATTCACTGCATGCTTCAAAGCTCGTCGAACCTAGAAACTTGTCTCGTAAGGAGCTGCGAATAAAACCCTTCGTGATGCGCCATGCGCAACCCCCCAGTTTATAACTAATTGCAAATACTGACTTCTAGACAGATCTGCTCTTCTTCTTTAATTAAATAGCCCAAAGTTGGTTTTCCACTTTCGCTGGCAAATGGACGCGGCACGAGTTAGTTTACGATTACCCTTTATTGTTAATCACCTGCATGGTCAAGTTCCTTGGCGGAGCCTTGGATGATTGTCGAATAAAGTCGAGGACATCTCGAGCAGTGGACCCTTTACCTTCGCAAAGATGAACCACGGCGTCGACCACGCGATTCATTAGCCGTGGATTCGATGGTTGCACCATGATTAATACGCCTCGAATGTCATTCAATTATGATAAATTCCATAGGGAGATAGCACATTCGCACATGAATGAAACGGAACTAGAAGCTTACAATGCTTGAGCTCCGTAATGCAGCTGCTAGAAAATTATTAATCAGATGAATAATAATATTAAGGATGAAAGGCATAATACACTTTACAGTAATACGAAAATGTAACAAAGTGGTTTATAAATACTCGAGAACCACAATAATTGATGTATTGAAAGTATTACGTGTTCGTGAGATTTATTTAAATAATGTTATATCATGTACTTCCAAGAGATTAACGTAAAACTGCATTACTTCAATGGAATTGTTTATGCCAACCCGTCCACATCACTGAGCAATAATCTTACGATTTGGGAGAGAGAACTGTTGCGGATAAGTGGAAGCAATCATGCGAATAAATATTTTCCCACAACCACAAATTTAATTAAAACATCGGGAATTCTACTAGAATCAACACCAAACTGTCATCTGATAATGTAATCCGTTGCTTGGTGCTTTTGTTTTCTATTTTTTCAATGCAATGAACGAAGCTCGCTTCGCGATAATACAGTGATCGAAATTGAAAATTTAACAAATTCAATGAAGCTATCAGCATCATAAACGCGCTTTGTATTTCGCATAATGAGTTTTGCATAATATAAGTATTGTAAATTAAACTTTTACGATAAAAAAGAAGTTGCGGTTACATAAACTACACTTTATGGTTCATACAATTCCATCTAATATTTTGCAACCTACCCAAAAATCTAATCAATTGAATTGTACAGCAAAGGTATGAATTCCGCTGTCTATTCGAATATTTTAAGAAACGTTCTCGATTAGAAACTGATAATCGTCAGACACTGTGCGCTGAATTCAAATTCAAACGTATACTCACAAATGCGCTTCTCCTATATTTGCAAATACCCTTTTGCGAATTGCGGCTGACCAATTTCGCAACAGGAATGCCGTAGAGACAATCGATCCCTGTCTCCGCCGTCGAAGCCCCGCAATGTTCGACGTTTAAAAGTGTATCGAACGAGCTAATTCGCCAATTCATTTCCTTTCTATAGCCGCCAATTAGCTGTGCCCGCACATCGGCCGAAGCACCGTTACGGAATAGTATTAATTATCGTCGATCGACCGCGTAATTGAAATGTGTTCGTCCTCGGTCATGAATGCACGAATTCGAGCATGATGCGGGATCATTGTTCGACGCGCGTCTTTAAGGACCAATTTCACAGGTCGAAGAAGGCTCATTAATGCAGGTTTCTGGATCTGACAGTGTACAGTTAAGTTATTACAGTATTGCTTGGTTTAGTTATGATAGAATTCAATCAAATTCAAAGGATTAAAGGAGGAAAGAACGGAGGAAAGGAGAAAATGCGTAGTTCGGGTCAATCAGAATGATTTCCTTCGCCAATTCTCCCTCGAGAGACGTGTCTGTCATCGGTATACATATTATTCATCGATTCGTTGAAATCGTTAACGAACTTCCGACCACGAATTTCACATTTTTTTTTTGTATTTTTAACGCGAATTATTTTCTGTTCAATTAAAGCGGAATAATTTTGAAGTTTATTCTCGCTCGTCAACGCGAATCGCAATCGACGATGCTTTCAACGATGTTTTTTGCCATTCATGCTGTGCCTTGAATAACTGTACGGACAGATATCATTTGGACACTCGAAATGAATTCGCGCGAACTATTCAGTGATTGAAATGCTTCTTCTCTCGTAAGGGTAGTTGGAACTTCTTGATAGTATAACGCCTGAATGAAGCCTATGCAAACGCCTGTCCCTTCTGAAATGATTACGTATTTTTGTCAGATTGGCGAATTATTATTATAGATTATAAAGAAATTTCTTTCTGCTTTAAAATTGCAAAAATTAAACATTCATCATGCTATCGATAGGGGTATTATTTGATTATTTCTTTGAGCTGCTTCCTCCATTATGAAATCCAAGTCCTTTTCTCAATTTCTTGTTGCAGAAGTGTAAAATATTTGAACGCTGGGCGTTCCAAACGAATTGATGAACGGATCAGGCCGAATCGCAAGGGAGGATCAGTCCCCAGACATCATGAAGCAGCGAGTCTTGCTGGCTCTCGCCAACTTGTTCACTTCCTATGCATCTCTTCTGTAAGTATTTCACGAATGTATAGAGCACGATAATAAAATAAATGAAATATTGCCAATTTCTAATTTTTCCAAATTAATCACGGTTCAATGCTTAATACGTTTCATGCTACTTACGTGTAGGAATTTACAGACGTCAATTATAATGGTATCTAGAGCACTAACAAGTAGGCACTCGAATTGATCAGACTTTAGTATACGGTTGCTCGGATGGGATCGACGAAAAGACTTCAAGATAGATTGTTCAGCGTCTGTTCGAGAAACCGTAAATGCAACGATGGAACGTTCGGTGCGGGGCGAATGCCGTAATGCAGATCGCTGGAACCCTATTTGATTTGAACCCCCTTGTTAGACAATTAACCCAATTCGAAGCGATCGCTGAATAACCCTCCGTCCCTTAAGGGTTCCCTTCGCAATTGTTCATCTCTCCGTTTCATCGCGTGAACGGTTTAATTAATCAATTTTAGAACACTTCAACATCGTCAACGTGAATCGTTCGATGGGCAATAGTGCGTGGTGACGCGAGATGGAATGTATAAGTTATTTTCCCGGACGACGTTCGTTATAAAATCAAATAATTACAATGAGTGAGGAAGTGCTCGTATCGTCACACAAACAATACACTCGCTTATTTGCATGGAAGACTGCAAAAGGGGTCGAGAGAAAATGAATCGGTCGTTTTAAAAAGGCGAGGATGAACATCTGGCGGAATGGTCACATTCGAATCCTTATTTCTCTTGCAAATAGGTCGACCATTTCTTTTTAATACATGCGATATGTAAATCCTAACATAACGTGTGCGTATACAACGTACACATGTGCATACACTGTCAAGAGGCAGGGAACGGATCTTTGTCATGGTACATTCATTTGGTCGAAAGGAACACGAGGGAAAATCAAGGGATCGAAAGGCGGTCGATGTCAGCGGACAAAAGCGACCGCAGTATAGGGCGATCCTGGAAAACAGAGTGAGAATAGAGTAGGCAGGGAACAGCAACAGTGGAACATGTCCGATCGAGCAGCTGTTTTCATCGTGACCTAAAAGAGCGGACAGGCATTAAAATGCCGCTTTATTTCGGTTTTAAAACGATCCGGCCGCAATTTGCGTTCTCCCCTGTCGAAATTCCCTCGTCCCAAATTTCCACTCCCTGTGTACATGCACGGTGTTATACGTACCATTGTGTATGTACGCGGTTCTTGTGCCACGAAGCCCAAACGAAACACCGTCACACGGGAAAATAAGGAAAACAGAGGAAGAAGTAACAAAAGTCTGCTCTTTATTCCTTTTTTTTTTTTGGTAAAAGAAAAATAGGCGAGAAGAGATGTGTTTAATTCTTGAGGTTCATTAGTTTTGAGCGAAGAGGAAAACGTTGTCGGAATGAAACAAGTGGTGCTTTTCGCATTTTGCAATTCTTTTTCATTTTTTTCCCCAAGTTTCTGAATGGAAGGTTTTTCTCGTTGCCCTTCTTGTCCAATCTCCGCCGCAATGGTCACTGCGCAAAGTGACTCTGATTCGCGGTAACATCATTCTCACAAACGTTGTCCATGGAAGACACGGAAAGCCGAAACGATCAGGCACGTGGTTGTAAAGCTCATCTCCGCATATCGATGGGTTTACACAGGGATGCACACCGGCCTAGAGTGGCATGCAAATGGATCGAAGGAGAATAACACAGCTGGTTCAAGTGTCTAAACCGCGATATTCCAACTAGTTGCATCAGAGTTTGTAAACTCCTCGCGTACTCGATCAACAGCAGTCCATGTCTGCACGTGAACATTAACGAAGCAATTAAAGCTCTTTGGGCAATTAGCGATGTCGGTAAATATCAATTAACAGGCTGCCTGCGATTTGTTACGTGTGAGGCGTGACGTGCGATGATTTTGTTAGGATAGCTGCCGTGGAGTAGAATCGCATTTGACTTGAACCTTACTGAAAGGCACGAACAATTTAAGGATAATTGGACATTTCTTAGTTTCTAGAATCTTAGGAGATCATGCAGGGCGGATTAATACGGGTTTATACTACTAGTATCTTCATAACGTAGGCAGGGAGGATTAATAAGCGCTTTTACTACTAGAATATTCCTGCAGTAGAAAAATTAAAAAATGGGGAATAATGTTATATGGAAAAAAAATAGGAAGATATGAGCCTTTGCATGAATATTTAATCATCCCTCTTGTTTATTTTACAATTCAGTGCTTTCATCATTTTCCGATATATCTATTTCCAATACCTTTGAATTTCCCTAGTTCTAATTATTCTTACACGTTCCAGTGTTTAAGTTACAAATACAAATGGTAAACTGATCGTTCGGCAAAATCTGTTTCAGGGCGGCGACAGGGACGAGAACGTCCACGAGACAGAGGACGCAGAGCAACAATCACAGCAACATCAGCGAGCTGCTGGACAATCTGCTTCGTGGTTACGACAACAGCGTGAGACCGGACTTTGGTGGTCCACCGGCCACGGTTGAGGTCGACATCATGGTGCGCAGCATGGGTCCGATTTCCGAAGTCGATATGGTCGGTATCTCGCGACGTTTCCTTTTGTTTTATTCACAGCTCGATGCTCAATAGTTCTCCGATTGCTTGCAGTCCCATTTACCGTTGCCTCGCGCGATATCGAACCCGATTTTACTCGTAATCTGATTCAGCCGTCCAGCGAGAAGTATCTCGTGCATTTATTGCAAGAACCGATGAGCAAAGTAAAGTTAATTAACTCACTGTGCAGACTTACTCGATGGATTGTTACTTCCGGCAATCGTGGGTGGACCGACGTTTGGCATTCCAAGGCGGCAAGGAAACTCTGGCGCTGAGCATATCGATGCTGGCGAGGATCTGGAAACCGGACACATACTTTTACAATGGAAAGCACAGTTACTTGCACACGATAACCAGCCCGAATAAGTTCGTCAGGCTTTATCAGGATGGGAGAGTACTCTACAGTTCGAGGTACGTGAACATTTTGGGATTCTCGACGAAAAGACAATTATTATTTTCATAGAACATAATTTTTGCTACTTTAAGATTTAATTATTACCACTTTGGATCATCGCAGTTCTTAACACTTTTATTTAGTGGTTACAACTTGCTGGTTTCCGAACGAAACATTTTTCATTTAAAAACGCAAAATGTTGCAAAATGATAAAGTCAAGTAGATCGATCAGCACGTAACATTAAACCGTGAAACGTTACAGTACCAGAAGAAGATCTCGCAATATCTTTCAATCAATTACAATCGATCAATATAAAGTTTAGAGGATTGTTGAAGTTTTCTCTTTTATTACCCCTTTGCTCGTTTCGCGATTTCCTCGCTTTATCGAGCATGATGTTGCAATTCAAGCTCACTTCCCCCGACTTACGTTCGCGTTGAAGACAAGTCTATCGTGCTCGTGCTGGAAAAACGCTTGACCACAATTCGAGAGCGAATGATAAATTCGTCCCTGATACAATTTTGCTGGATCGGGTTCAACTCGAACTCGCTCAGTCGCCCGCGTAATATCGCCTTCGTTTATTTTGTGCGAATCGTGTATTGAAGATCGATTTATGATATATGGTGCATACAGCAATCCAGTGCGAGCAAAAGCAAGGAAATATAAAATAAATAACTTAAACTTTAAAAGAAATCGCTATCTTTTTGTAGCCAAAAAGTTGGTGCGCGATCAAATATTGGCTGCCTGCGAATGTTCACGGTATTTCGGTCAAGAATACAAAACCAGGCACCTCGTTCCTCCCCCTGTTTGACTCGTCATAAGGTTCGACAATTCGACTATATTTCAAACTGTTCGCTCAAGGCAAATAGAAGTATAGGCACGTATCAGAAAGGGCTGCAAGGTGGAGAAAGCGTGGAATCAAGCGACGTACGTTTCTCCTTTGTTAGCCCATTCCCATTCTCTTGACCTAGTCTTCTGGATCGGCTCTATTGTGTACCCCAGAATTAACCCTTGAGCTCAAGGTACCTCTGCTTAGTAGACTCACACACGCGCACTTCCGTGATCTTCCTAAGAATCACGTGTCGGGCCGAGTTCTTTCCAAAGTGCAACGTCCTTCTTGGATCCAGCATATCATCTTTTGTATGCTATGTCCAAGACAAAGGACTTTAAATTACCCCCTTGATTCGATCCAATGTTGCTAGCTCTGGAACGGGAACATTTGAATAAAAGGTTGTGAAAGATATGCGCGGATACATCTTGTTGGTTTATAGATGGAAGTCTGTTAGAAATTTTGATATACATACATATATGTATATGTTACCAAAAAGGCTTTTTTTATATAATTAACTAAAAAGCTGAACAAATTAGGGACAATCTATAATGAATTATTCTAATCGATGTGTAAACAATTGCCCCGCTCGTAACAGAGGAAGAATATTAAAAATGTGCAAAATTATTATAAACGCATAGAAGATTATATGCTACTCTCCATAACGACTCTGTTGGCCTAATCAAAAGGTGTCAACTTGGCGATAGATCTTTCTAACGTTTACGTGTCCTCCAAAAGCGTTTGTGGAAACAGAACACAGCGATTCCTGGGATGTGAGCAGGATGGAAAATCGAATTCCTTCGGAAGCTCTGTACACTTTCGTGACCGATCGGTAGCCATTAAATATCGATCACGTCTGCTCTGTTTACACAGCACTTTATTAGCTACTACTACAGCTTTCCGTAAATATTTATTCGGACCGCGTCTAGTTACTTTGCCGAGATTGAACAGATCTAAGCATCGTGATTGCAAATGTTTCTCCCGTTCGTTCAATGCTTAGACGGACGTTTATTAAGTCTGATACTACACTCGCAGAAGGTTTAAAAACACCATCAAGTTTCTCTAAATTAACTGTACAAATAAAAATATCGGTGTGCCGAGAATTTTTTTAACCGATTTTACTATCACATATGTAGATTAACAGCAGCGTTATTAGCCTTCAGTAGAAGACTCTAGCATAAGTCAGACGGGCCATTCAACTTCACTCTCCGTCCGCGATAAACTTCCCCGGTTCTAAAACTTTACTATTCCTTTTTTTATGGACTTTACATTGGTTCGACAACAGGGAGGTCAGATTTGTTCTTCGGTAGCATTCAAGCATGCACATGTGCACAACGAATGTAAGGATAGAAGTACAATAGAAATTCTACTGTTCAATGAGACGATAAGCTTTCAGTAGAGAACCCTGGCATAAGTCAGACGGATCATTCAGTTTCACTCCTCGCCGGCAACAAACTTTCCCGGTTATAAAACTTTATCATTCCTTTTTTATGGGTTTTATACTTACCTCGGCAAACGGGGGGTCAGACTTATCTGTAGCAAAATGCAAGCATGCCACGCACGTGTGCAATATCGACGCGAAAAATAGATCGACGATTGTTTCACGGTAAATCTCTTATCGCAATTGTCTCACTGAAAATTTATACCCCTTTACAAATTTGCATCGTACTCGTCGAATATCTTTGACGTATCGCAGAAATTCCAAACATGTTCCCGCATGACGAAATCGCGCGATCGTGACACGATTTCACGGCTGGCCGCGTAAGCAGTCGGAGGTTCTTTCGGTGCGCAACATCCGCTCATTCCCGGCCGGGATAGACCGAAAACGCGCCGCTATCCGTCACAGATAATCTCCCGCGTGCTCCGCGTGATCTTCCACAGCCGCGAGGATTCCATCCTCGGGAAATCCATGATTTTAGATCCCGTCTACGTGGTTACAGAGATGACGGCGTACGTGATACCGCCCGGCCGATGTAGTTTTAGGATTTCACCGCGTTTGTATGCTAATCGAGTTCGTTATTTTCATGCAAACGAGACAGCCCGCGAAAGCTGCTAAAGAATACATCATAATAAACGCGGGCTAACAAAGCTCTTCCGCTTCTCGTCCCTCCCTCGTCCATCTCTCCCCGCTTCTCTGTGCAGCGCTGTCAGTCTTATCCTTCGTGCAAGAACCACTCGCCTGGATGTTTCTTGTATTTTACAAGTTTTTGCGAGCGGATGGAGCGACTGATGCGCTTACTCTTGTTTTTGTGTCGCCCGTTTAAAATTTCATTTCTTTGAGGCTACGCAATGTTGGCGGTGGAAAATTGGTTTTACACCAGGGTTTAAAGGGGTCGGTAGATCTCCGTTTCGGTTCCAAAGTGGCAGTAAAATAATTATCTTACCCGGTATCTATTAAATGACATTTAATAATTTGCAAGAATAGTAGAAGAAGGCAAGTAAAAAAAGCCTGGACACATCTGTGGGCCTCTTGCAAGCACGCCGACTGTAAGTCATAGATTTGCTCTGTTAAGCAGCAATGTAAATATGCAGAAACTAATTAGTAATGAGACTGTGATTCCCTCTAATTAAAGTGTTCCAGGCATTATAGAATATTCAAAGTACCAATGAGGCCATTAGAAAGTATTAAATTCGACGCTAAATTACAAGGATTCCCGACACACGTCCAGGCCTGCGGCTTGTTTCAATTTGCTCATTTGGAATGCTGCCAGCATCTAATTTTTCTACATCTCTTTATATCGTTCCGTGTAGCACAGAATGTTGACAAACGGCTGCAGCTTGCCAACAATTGTCCACGTAGCGTGACATTTAATAATTAACTTGGAAAGCTGATTAAAAATACACTAACTGTTAAAAATATGTACTCTGCATAATTAGCCTGAATGGTGAAACATTATTTAAACTTTAGACACTATTAAAAAATTGCTATTAATTCTCAATGATAATCCGTCGTTCACATAACCCTGGCCTATACAATAAAATTTGCCGTCGTCATCGACACGATAAAAAAACAAATGGGTAGAATATGACCGGTTTGGCGTGGTCGTCGTAAAAATTCATGATCCAACCATACAAAAATGTATAAAACCTGTAAAAACGTTGAATGTGACGGTGAAAGAGGCGGTGACACTCCTCTTCCTTCGCGCCTTACTGTGAGCTTTCCGGAACAAACCTTTCCCGTTGCGTTTGATGTTCCTTCCAACGAACCCTTTTCAACTTCGAAAACGTTTCCGGCTCCCGGCATTCTGGCAACTAAGGCGCGAAAGTTCGCTATCGTAGACGCCGTTTAATCCTTCTTCGGGACGCCGCGAGACACGTTTGCGGCCAGTACACAAAATCGTTTCGCGAACTTTTCAACCGAACTTCCTAACGTTTCGAATGATCTTACTAACTCGCGGCTCACGCCGCTGTTTATTTGAAATCAAACCGACGCATGAAAGTTCGTGTAAAATTTTGCGGGGCCCCGAGAAGAAACGTAGAATCGCCGCGCGTTTCCTATCATCGTTCGCGATCTCCCGGTTTTCGAAAACGTCACGTTCAGCATATACCGCAAGACGCGAGCCGTCGTATTGCCTCCGGTAAACGTAGCCCAGTTGCAAATTGATTGATCAGGAATGCCAGCGATGATGGATCCGATTAGTGACGGATCGTCTCGTATGTTGTAGGCTAACTTACCTCGTAGATAACTCGGTCAAGCTGGAGTTCTCAACTATTCTCGATATCTGGCCGTAGGCAAATGTATCTATGCGAACTTTTGGCATTAGATTAAAGGAAACGTCGGAAGCGCCGGAAGCATTTCCACGTGTTAAGTATCAGATATCCTGCTGGAATAGATGCAGTGTTCGATGCAGTTGAATTTAGGCTGATTAGAATGTAGAGCTAAGGTAATTTTATGTGATTACCGTTTCTTTTTTTAGAAGATACTCGGTTCAAAATTATCGATACCGCGACACAAGGAGAAAGAGAAATCTGTGTTGTCCAACACTTCACGCTAACGAGACCAACTTTTTCTTGTTCACGAGAAATTAGAACAGATTCTTCTATTACTTTACAATATTTGTAATATATGTAGAGCAAGCTCTATTTTCAATCTTTTGTTTTACACACATTGCAGTATTTCACAGTAACACAAAGAAGAGAACAGTCTACTCTTAATTCGTTTAATAAAGAGTGGAATTTCAGTATGAAGAGGAGAGTAGCATCATACGAGTAACCACGAAAATTCACCAAAGGGAGATTGTTTCGCATATTACCGTACGCCCACGAAAAATCATAGCACACTGCCTATTCATCGTGGTACAAGTAACAATAGCTAAGCCAGGCTCGCTTCTCATCGTCCGTTGAATTCGAAAATGCTCACCCTAGCGATGCTAAATAATATTTTCCATTAGCACGCTTCCAATCTCTGCATGCATGAGTTGTGCTTAAGAAAATGCCTGCGAAATTTATTCAAATGAAGTTTAAATAAGGTTCAAGTGAAACGAAATTTCTATTGTATATTATTTAAATTGATTTGTTGAAGCCAATTGTACGCGAATTATCTTCGTACAGCACCGGTCGTAATTTTAACTTGCACACAATGGTATGAATTCTTTGATTTCAGGCTCACGATAAAAGCCGGCTGCCCAATGAACCTCGAAAACTTCCCAATGGACACGCAGAGGTGTCCACTACAATTTGGCAGCTGTACGTTTGCGACTTGAACAGACTCTTAATTAGTGAGAAGGTTTTTTACAGCATCTAAAAAAGCAAAGATCCCTTTATTCGTTTTAACTCGAATAAAAGAATGTAGTGTCTCTTCTCGCAGGTTTTGTACATTTATATTATTTTGTTTAGCGTATATCAAAGATGAAGTAGTTTTTTTTTGTGCAAAGATGTTTTATAGGGGAATGAGAAAGATTTCGGATCTGCATGATGTGCTACCCCCTTGCGAGACCTTTATTCTTAAGAGAAACGTGACACTTTGCCGACGATTGAATTCGAGACTATTTTATGCCTCCCTAGCAAGAAACATCTTCCTGATTGCAGTTGGTTACACGAAGCGAGACGTGATCTACAAGTGGAACAGTGCGCGACAAGTAGCAATCGCCGAGGACATGAAATTATCCCAATTTGATTTAGTCGCCAATCCGACAGCGAATTATTCTGCATCGCCTACTCCTTCGCACGGTAAGCCTATACTTCCTACATGTTGCTTTTCAACTTGTTCACTGTGTATTACTTTCTTTTTCTTATAATATGAACGTACGATGCGTCATTATTTATTCATATGAATAAACAAAAGGTGTCATCAATGAAATTGACATCTATATAAATATTATCTACAAGTAGAAATAAGAATCATTCTCGCAATCCTCAATCTAAAACACAGTAAACTGGCAATAATTAAACAACGAAATCCAAGAAAACAAAAAGAAACAAACGAGGAAGAATTAAATGGAAGAAACTCATGCCGGGCGATAAGAGTCGTTGAAAGCGAAGAGTGTCGGTGACCAAGATTCGTTCGAATTAGAGAAACGAGGGAAAGGAATGGTCTCTTAACGACTGAAAAGAAACTCGATTGAAAAGTTTTATCGAGCCGGCCACGCGGACTCCCTTGGAATATCGACGGCGCGAATAAACCAGACCGGAAGCGGTGGGAGATACTCGGAGCAGCGCCCAGGAAGTGATGCGAGAAAACGACGACGCGACGTGAAGAAGAAGAACGAACGGGCGGGGGGGGGGGGGGGTAAAGGAGTCGGGGAAAGTGGGATAAGGAAAAGGGGAAAGGTTTCCGCGTTGAAAGTTGGCAGCCAGAGAAACGACGACTAATTGCAGGAACCACTTGGAGAGATCTCCGTGTTCCTCTTGCATTTTCATCGGCTGACAAACGATGGAGGATCGGAGACGCCGAGGTTCCGAAGACTTTGATTTTTAATTGGATTAGCGATCGATCGATGCTCGGCAAACGAGCGTCGGCGTCGTGGTTCGCTACGATCGCAGTTGCAATTATTAAAGATCCGTCGGACGCAATGCAAACGTTCGCGTATCATCGTTTCTATTTGCATTCGATAAATCGGAATACCGCGTCGGCTGGGAGGGGAGGCGGAAGTAGCACGCAGAAAACAAACGAGTTTGACGAACAGGCAGGGTGAAGTTCAACGCTGCCGAATGAAAAGTCCGAGTAAACAAAATGCGGACGGGCGTTGCGTTGGATTCGTTTCGCGCACAACAGTGGAGAAATTAATAATCCTTGGGATATATTTGAATCTCGATACCCGAACCGGTACTTCACGCTGGCACTAGAGAAGTGCTCGGATGAAAATCGGAATGAGAGTAAAGTAAACGCGAAACACAGGGCAAGAGAGATTCTGAGTGGAATACTGCGCAAACATTCAGTTGGCTTGAAGAATTTATTGTATTTCTACTAGCGAAATTGATCTTTAATCATTTCCCTCTCGATTGTGTATGGAAACGTTGGGATGAAATATGCATGATATTAAACATTAAATTGTGACAATGATATCCATTAATTGAGGTCAATTAATAAATGCTTCAGTGCATGGAAAATATTGTGTTTTCCAGCCGAGTACTCGATGCTGCTGGTGTATTTTCATCTGCAAAGGCACATGGGTAACTTCCTCATACAAGTGTACGGGCCCTGTGTCTTACTAGTTGTCCTGTCCTGGGTCTCCTTCTGGTTAAATCGTGAAGCCACCGCGGATCGTGTGTCTTTAGGTAAATTTGCAAGTCGAATTTGTTTCAAAGATTAGACAACACCTCGGAGCATAAATTCTAAACAGCAATAAAATGTTCTTAATTATTATTTATAGTAATCGCTTTATTACATATTTAATTTCCAATGATTTTCACAAGAACTGCAATTGTAAATAGCGTTGCTTAACATTAATCATTTGGCTGTGTAATTAAATCTACAGTAAAATATAATGGACTTTCGCTAAATATTCTATTCAATTAAATTTGTCCTGGCCATTTTGCACAGGACACAAACGTCCCCTGGATTAATCATTTTCTGTGCTTGTTTCCAGGAATCACTACCGTGCTAACGATGACATTCTTAGGTTTGGAAGCGCGTACGGATCTGCCAAAAGTTCCTTACCCGACCGCTCTCGACTTCTTCGTTTTCCTGTCATTCGCCTTCATTTTCGCCACCATCATACAATTCGCGGTGGTCCATTATTTCACGAAGTACGGTTCCGGCGAGTGTTACTTCAGCTCCGACCTGAGCGAGAGCGACAGCTCCAGCGACGAGGGGGAAACGGAGACGCGATCATTGAAGAAAGAAGGGGTAATTATTATACCCTTTTGTAACTGCATTTTATGTCCCGGAGCGAAAGCAGTCGAGTAGATAATTACTTCAACACTTGCAAACAAGAATCCGAGCAGTCTTTAATACATCCCTTATTTTGTTTACGAACCAACAATGCGTCGTGATAAAGGGCTTTAATTTGATATATTTATTGTCACAAGTATAATAGAACGACACTTAGCTTCATATTTTTTTACCTTAAAAATTCTCTATTTTTTTTGTTATATTACTTCATTATCCCGCAATTTGATATTCTATTTTATTTTGCGATACGTTAAAAGTCCTCATCATTTTGATCATTATAATGATACTTATTCGGACCTCACAAATATAAAGAAGATCGTTCAATACTTCTTCTACCTCCTGGAAAATCATGCAGAGCTGCATTATCTTGGCAGGGTTCCACGGTGATCTCGATAAACTTGAGTTCTGATTGAAATCGCTGTTCCGCCAGCGTTACGAACTATCATATGCACGGTATACCTTCTTACGTTCGGCTCGATATTGTATTCATGCATGCGCGAGAACTTGCTGGCGAACATTAATAAGGGGATGATCTAGAAACCGAGGAGCATCCCACCACGTTTGCATAATCGTGATTCCGCGAAATCATCGAAATACGATGCTGTTGCTTCTTTCTCTCTTCGACTCTGGCATCGGATCAAGGATATCTTTCCTTCCAATTTTCATTGACTCTAGCCCCTCTGAAATATTTGACGGAATAAGGAATTGTCATTATCGCACCTTTGTTGCATTGAAAGTGATACACGTATACGTAATCTTTAGTCAACCCTTTTGATAATATTAATATAATATTTGATTATGTAATGTAAATAGTTTACAGTTCGATAAGTCCACAGTGTTCATTAACAATCCAGGATCATTGTAACTTGAAGCCCTCGGTAGTCTCTTATCTACCAAAACCACTTTCCATCTATAAAAATTAATAACTTCCCAAACTGCTCCCCACAAATTTGGCCCTACAACCATACCATTACAAATCCTACATCGTGACGAATAAATCGCTTTTTAGGTACCGCAATCCCACAAAACGACAGCCGGGCACCTAGCAGCGAGGGGACACCCCAGTCGAAATTTCACCATGAACGATGACGGTATGATCGAAATTATCCCCTTATCAGCGATCCCAGAGCCTATCGTGGATCCCGCGGTCGGCCACTGGCAAATGTCCTGCGTGGCGTGCAGCTCTCCGCCTCCGCGGCAAACACCCCCGAGCAAAAAGGAGTCCGGACGAAGACGTCGCAGAAGGACACCCAGATACAATTCCGTGTCGAAGATCGATCGGGCGAGCCGTATCGTGTTCCCCTTGTTCTTCCTGGCGATCAATGCGTTCTATTGGTATGCCTATTTGTCGAGGAGCGAGCGTATTAATTACCACAACGCGAACACGAACGGGACGTGAGACCTGGACACGTGGTCGACCGTGAGGCGGAAAAAAGCACGTGTGCAAAAGACACGTTCCCCATGGGAACTTCGCCCGGTTGATGCTCTCAACCGATCCACGATGCTACATTAAGCGATCACATGCATAATAGGAATAAACATTTCTCGTGCTGGGAACGGGATTCGGCAGGATAATAGAACGGTCAGGGAGTTGTTGAGCAGGTATGATGCACCGTCCGTAAGTTTGATCATGTTAATTAGGAAGAGGTGTTATACCATCGACTGGGTGCACGCTTTGGAGGGGTGGTACTTGCATGCCCGAATGAGATGCGTTATATTAAATTTGTATTCGTGAAATTGACAAATTTAATAGGATATAGAGTCTTAACATTTTTTTTGCAAGAAAATGCTGGGCTGGTGTATGTGCGTGTCGTAACGATGATTTGTAATTATAGTTGTTTAATCCCTTGGTCCTATCCTAAATTGTAGTATGGACAACGATACCGGACAAAGGTGTGGGGTCGTATTTTAATGAAGCTACGTATGTGGAGTCTTGAATGAATGTTCAACGAAAGTAAAATATTATTTTGTATATAATCTTCTGAAGCATCAGATTCGTCTCGGTGTGTTTAAACTTATCGAGCATAACTTGCGTTGAATGCAGGCAAAAGGATCGCGCAAGTTTGACTGAATTAGAATGTATCGTCTATAAAACGTACGGGATAAGTTTCAAGTGGTTAGACTCTATCAGATAGAGGAATGTTTTAGCCAACGAAATGGTAGAGAAATTCAATCGTAACAGCGCATTAGGTATGACAATAAAAATTTATTTGAAAAACAGCTTGGTGTTGTTTATTGTAACATATGTTTCTGGCATATTTTTTTACTTGTTTAAAACATTTGACGATTAGTTTTAAATAAATAATTTACTTAGAAATACTACCAAGTGATTATAACATAATAAAATCATGTATTTTTACCTTTATTATTGTCGCTACGTACATATATATCGATAAACAGGTATACAATAATACTGTCATTATTAAATTGAACATACATTTGCAGAGTAGAATTTTTGGATTAATATTCCCGATATGAAGCAGCATACAATTCTTGTAATGTTGCAAAAAAAAACTATTCAGTTACACAGTTACGAGCTAATAGCCCTGTCCGTGATCGCGTACATCTATGTGTATAGTATCACTCTTTGGCCGATCCTCAGCTTTACTAGGAACATTTATAAAAATAGAGAACAATAACAATAGAAAAATAAACTCGAAATCAGACATGAAACAATCGTTTATAATATTTGTACTATCACCCCATTGGCATAAGCGAAACCTAGTCGATAGTAACTATTATTAGACACTGAACACTCCAATTTATCTAATATACAATGTTACATCGTGACGCGTAATGTAACAATTACTACATGCGATACAGAGACATTATACGTTTCTTGTGCAATCTTTAACATTTTGGAAATAAGATACTTTCCATATGAAGGACAATTTATCACATAGAAAGAAATAAAGAAAGTCGCGGAATATATCATACGAGGATATTTAGAATAATTAAATACAATAAATCGGTGTTACAATTAAACACATAGCGTGAAAATATAACAGAAGATAAAATAATTATACATATGCATCACGTCCGCTTACAATCTATACGAATCCAAACGTTAATGAATTGTGCTAAAGTAATTGTGCTCTTGAACGAAATCATCAAGACGACGCGATCATTTTTAATACATCACCTAACTCGTGTGCATAATAATCCGGTACAATTAAATTTTTTAAATCTGCATTAGACGAATTCATGGCATTTACATCGTCTTCTGTTGTGACCCCCGTTAGTACGAGAAGAGTTTTAAATCCGCAACGTTTTCCGAGAAGGATATCAGTGTTACAGCTGAAATAGGGTAATTGCATTTTAAACGTTAGACAAGCTTCTGAGATGCGCTATAATTTTGTTATCATTATCTGTTCTATTTACTTGTCGCCAATCATGAGGGTTCTTTCAGGGTTTAAGCCATACTTTTTGGTAATGTATTCACTCAGAAAAGAATCTGGCTTTCCAAGCACTACCGCAGACCTATTGCACGCTACTTCTATAGTTTTGATGAAACAACCAGTTCCTATATAATTGATAATAAAAACATTATATTAGCACTTTGTAAAAAGTTTTTCTATAAACCTCATGGAAAACTTTTGAGTAACCTGGGAACTTGTTAGAATTCGGTGAAGGCCTTTCTGTATCACAATTCGTCCCTATAAAGTGCACATTTGGATTTTGCAAGTAAGTCGCAGCTTTCACGAGTTTAGGAAAACTGAAATGCTTATCGAATCCAACAATGACTGCACCCACTTCCGGATCTGGCTTAAAATCTTTTATCAGTTTTACTTCGTCACCTTCCATTGGATCAGTCTGTAATAAAAAAAAAAAACAGAAATGTAGTATCCAATTTTACACTGAAACGTGCCAGATATCAGCACAATCCTTGACTAGAAAACTCACACCAACTCCACAATGCTGAATCCCTTCTGCCTCTAGTTCTTTGGCAATGCCATCGTTGCCAATCACATATGCTTTTTTATTAAACTTCTTTCCCTTAAGGTACACAGCAGCAAGAAACGAAGTACAGACTATTTGATCCTGAAAGAAAACGAAAACGTTATATTACAGAAATCATTGCCTCAAAATGCCAAACAAATTAGAGCATTAATTATACTTACAACTGTCGCATCGTACTTCAGACGCTTGCATTTCTCTACAAATTCTTGTCTAGTCTTGGTATTGTTATTCGTTATGTAGAAAAACTTCTTCCCTAATTCTTTGAACTTATTTACAGCCTCAGGTGAATTCAGTATCACATCGGCCTCCCTCCATAGTACGCCTAAGGTTTACTGAGATTAAAACACCATTTACAATGTGGCATGTTAAATTGATTAAGAGCTAAATTCTGTTTAATGAATCGAGTCCGAAAGAGATAAACAGGACATCTGTGTGTTAATGCACGTGATAGATACGGCAGGCTACTCACCTACGTGCTTACCGATACACCACACATACAGATGATCTATTTATTTTTACTGATGCATTTCGTTGGACAGAATATAGTGCCTTACAAATATTAACTGCTACGATACTCAGAGTACAATAAAACAATGAACGATATACATACGTAAGGAGCACATTATTCTTTCTCAATGCTTACAGAAAAAAATATAATTTTACATTAGGCAGACGATCACTCACCATCGCAATCCGACAAAATTACATCGATAGAGCCAAGGAAATGTTGAAACTCGTTTTTGGATAATGACAGTATATGTCTTGTCATCTTGCGACAACGTCCCTGTACGACTTGTCGGAACGAAATGAAGCCAACTTCCACTACAGAGCTCGCGGATAGCGCCCTTTATAAATTAATACTTGCGGTAACTGAAAAGAGAGTTTCAAACAGTGTGTGCCGCTGGCTGACAGCCACGCACTTGCGACGTGACCTTACGTGCTTGTTACATAATACAACGATATACGTAAGTCGTTCCTATTTCATTCACAACCACCAATAGATATAATTGATAGCGATTATAGCGTATCAGTGCAGATGGCAAGGAAATGGCCTTATACGTGTAATTTGTCAATGATAAACGGAAGGCCTTCTATTCGATTTCAACTATCGCGCTACACACTCTCGAAATGTGTGTTATCGAAAGTAACAGTCGATGTAGCATACCGAATTGTTTCGAGAAAAATTGTTTTTAGTTCGAAATTAGATACGTACGTAAATAAAATTCGTGTCCTGAAATTTGTAAAAAATATAATGACGTCCTTTAGCAAAGTTCCATAATTTTAATAAAGAAAAAAAAGGTCAATTGTTATGCGAATTTCGGTGTAAACCAAGATGTTAACTAAATATAAGTCTTCAGTAAATACAACAACAGCTATTTTAAGGAATTCTTTAATCACACTAAAATATCAGTGTGCGTTTTCATAGAAAACATCATTTTCTAAATTACATATTTACTTTGAAACTTTTCCAAATAAGGTAGAAGATCACCAAGAGATTCGACATAATAATCTGGAATAAATTCCTTCTCCTGTGCAGTTCCTGACTGCTTCCATTTGTTCACATCTTCCAAACTAGTAATTCCCGTTAATACGAGCAATGTTTTAAAACCACAACGAGTTCCTAATAGTATGTCTGTATTATGACGATCTCCGATCATTAGCGTACGCTCAGGATTGATTTTAAATCTCTTTCTCAATACATCTGCTATGTAACGTTCAGGTTTCCCCATTACCACAGCTTTCCTTTCTGCACAGCTTTCTATACATCGTACCATACTTCCAGTACCTGTTTAAAAAGCACATAGCTAATAATAATAATCAAAGATTCTCGAAGAATAAAAAATAAACCATGGATATACCAGGTATAACAACATCTTTATCAATGGGAAACCTTTCATCTGTATTTGTGGCAATGAAATGCACATTCGGATCGCTTAAATACGAGGCTGCCTTTACCATCTTGGGATAACTGAAATGCTCGTCGAAACCAACGATAACTGCACCTACTTCAAGATCCTTAGTAAACATTTTGTAAGGGACATTCTTACTAACGGTATCTGCTCCTATTCCGGTATATGAAATTCCAACTTCCTTCAACTCTTTTGCTATTGCTATAAATTATGATTAATATAGCTCTGTCCCATGGTATCATGAAACACAATATTTTCAGTAATACGATACGATATTATTCTCACCTTCGGATCCTATGATATAGACTTTCTTATTAAAACCTAAATCTTGTAAATAACAAGCAGACAAATTCGCTGTGCACAAAATATCATCCTTCGTTGCATTGAAATTTAAAACTTTACATTTTTTTACAAACTCCTCTCTGGTCTTTGTACTATTGTTTGTTACGTAAAAGACTCTTTTGCCGAGGGATTGGAATGTATTTATCACTTCGGCCGCATTTGGCAAGGGATTCATATACATCCAAAGCACGCCTAAATTATACAGAATATATTATAAGTGCAATTATATTTTAAAATAATATTAATTAAATTCTACATACCATCGCAGTCGGTAAGGACAGTATCGAAAGAATTTAAAAATTCTTGAGCATCATTATCACTGAGCGTTTTAAAGTCTATTCCAGCCATTCTAAAACCCAAATTCCCTTATCACAAATCGCCGTTTGAATGTAAATGCAAAATGCAGATATCGGTAATCTTTATGTAGAAAAATATACGATACAATATTATTGGAAAGTTTTATAAATCGAACTATAAATCATAATCATAAATCATTAACAGAAATAAAATATGGTTAATCGATATTTCGAAAAGTAATAGAAAATGGGAAGATGCAATTTATATTAACAAATGCCGAGATAAACAATATGGACTTTGATTTGATAATACCAGTGATGGAGAACTATCAATGGTGGGCACTATCGATAGTTCCTCATAGTTGTTCCATCGATCATCGATAGTTACCGATAGTGATGAAGATACATTTATGCAATTATTGCACGTTTATTTATTGCGCGCTATCAACTTACAACTTTCAATACCTATAACCGTCGATAGCGAAAATAAAATATCAATAGTTTTTGACAGTGAATCACTAACGATAATAATCGATAGTCCTCCACCACTATTCAAGATGGCGTCGACAATTTAACCCAGTTCTTTTGCATCTGTAACAATTAAAATGTTTTTATAACTATAGCGATCGTCCTTTAAAAATATGTACATGATGTTGTTATCTGTGAATTCCCAAATGTGAGAAGTGATGTAATATTAAAGTGGAAGGACAGTATATTTAGAAAACATTCCCTGATATATACATAACCCCAATTGTGAATTCGACTAGTGTTGATATTTTCTGTTTTGCATGTTAGATTATTCGCGAGAACATAGCACATTTCAACAACTGTAAAAATTCTGATTTTAGTTGCAACAATTAGTTATTAATTGTAAAATTTGTATGAATTTAAACTGAAATGCATTAGAAGTAAATTTATAAGGACTGCTTTCAAATATTAACTCTTGCCTAGTGGATACTGTGTCCATTCGCACTCAGTTGTCCGCTCTTTGGTTAAGGTTTCTTTCCTTCATTTAAAATTGTATGTTTGTGAACAATAAATTAATAATTGTTTATTGCAGGTCTGCACAGGGAGTTCCTCCTTTAAGCAGTGTTTCTGACTCCCCTGAGCAGTAATTCTGGCTTCCCACAGCAACGTTTCCACTGCCCGAAACAGTGTTTCCACTTCCCCCCAGCAGCGCTTCTTATTCCGTCAATGGTTCCGGCACCTCCCATCACAAGCAAAGCTGCAAGCTCTAAGCGGTGCCTCTTCAAACAGTGGTGACGTTGTGTGTGATATATCAATAATGTATCAGTATGCTAGCGTAACCGCATCATAGCACTATCGTATTAAATTATATTTATATACGTTTCAAAGATTTATGTAAGTGTTAACTTTAAGATGTATTACAAATGCATTTATAAGAGTAGTCAACAGGTCACGGTTTTGAGTTTGCAAAACATTCTTTTAGCACATGTAAATCTATGCTTTTATCATTATTATAATTATCATTATTCTTTAATTATAAGATGTATTGTAAATTAACTTGTAAGAATAATCTATAAGTAATAGTCTTTAATTTTAAATATTATCATTTTTGTAATTTGTACATTATTGCAATTTTTCAATAAATCTTCACAAAAGGAATGCAACTTGTTTCATTTTTTAACTCCTCTCTACTTCTAATAACTTAAGTTAAAGATAAATACTGGAAAGTGACATCAAATTCCAAGAGTTAATGAAATAGGATATTTAGCGATTTCGAGTAAGACGAATTCTGTAAAATTATGTTTCGAGAAATGCCTCCTCGCGTATCATGTGCTCCTGATACAAATTGGCGATTTCAAGCACTTGGGATTTCGTAAAATCATGTTCCAGCAAGTTCTTGGAAATGACGTCGCATTCCAGGAATTGATGAAATGAAAGACCTCCTCGCATATCATGTTCTCCTGATACAAATTGGCGATTTCGAGCACTTGGGATTTCGTAAAATCATGTTCCGGCAAGTTCTTGGAAATGACGTCACTTTCCAGGAATTGATGAAATGAAAGACCTCCTTGCATATCATATTCTCCTGATACAAATTGGCGATTTCGAGCACTTGGGATTCCGTAAAACCAAGTTCTGGGAAATTCTTGGAAATGACGTCACGTTCCAGGAATTGGTGAAATGAAAGACCTCCTCGCATATCATGTTCTCCTGATACATTTTGTCCGATTTCGAGCAAGAGGAATCTCGCACAAGCTGGGCAAGAATATACAAGTGGCGCCATCTCTTGCCAGTGTCGTGTACTACCCAACTAATTAAACCTGCTTTACTAAACACCTCTTGCTCGAAATCGACAAAATGTATCAGGAGAACATGATATGCAAGGAGGTCTTTCATTTCACCAATTCCTGGAATGTGACGTCATTTCCAAGAACTTGCCGGAACATGATTTTACGAAATCCCAAGTGCTCGAAATCGCCAATTTGTATCAGGAGAACATAATATGCGAGGAGGTCATTCATTTCATCAATTCCTGGAATGTGACGTCATTTCCAAGAACTTGCTGGAACATGATTTTACGAAATCCCAAGTGCTTGAAATCGCCAATTTGTATCAGGAGAACATGATACGCGAGGAGGTATTTCTCGAAACATAATTTTACAGAATTCCTCTCACTCGAAATCGCTAAATATTCTATTTCATTAATTCTTGGAATTTGACGTCATTTTCCAGTATTTATCTCTAACTTAAGTTATTAGAAGTAGACAGGTGTTAAAAAATGAAACAAGTTGCATTCCCTTTGTGAAGGTTTATTGAAAAATTGCAATAATGTACAAATTACAAAAATGATAATATTGAAACTTAAAGACTATTACTTATACACTATTCTTACAAGTTAATTTACAATACATCTTATAATTAAAGAATAATGACAATTATAATAATGATAAAAGCATAGATTTACATGTGCTAAAAGAATGTTTTGCAAACTCAAAACCGTGACCTGTTGACTACTCTTATAAATGCATTTATAATACATCTTAAAGTTAACACTTACATAAATCTTTGAAACGTATATAAATATAATTTAATACGATAGTGCTATGATGCGGTTACGCTAGCATACTGATACATTATTGATACATCACACACAAAGTCACCACTGTTTGAGGAGGCACAGCTCAGAGCTTACAGCTTCGCTTGTGCTGGGAGGAGCCAGAACCATTGATGAAACAAGAAACGCTGCTGGGGGGAAGTGGAAACACTGTTGCGGGCACTGGAAACATTGCTGTGGGAAGCCAGAATTATTGCTCAGAGGAGTCAGAAACACTGCTTAAAGGAGGAACTCCCTGTGCAGACCTGCAATAAACAATTATTAATTTGTTATTCACAAATATACAATTTTAAATGAAGGAAAGAAACCTTAACCAAAGAGCGGACAACTGAGTGCGAATGGATACAGTATCCGCTGGGCAAAAGTTAATTTGAAAGCAGTCCTTATAAATTTACTTGTAATGCATTTCAGTTTAAATTCATACAAATTTTACAATTAATAACTAATTGTTGCAACTAAAATCAGAATGTTTACAGTTGTTGAAATGTGGTATGTCCTCGCGAATAATCTAAATCTATTTAGTCGTATTGACAATTAGGGTTATGTATATATCAGGGAAAGTTTTCTAAATATACTGTCCTTCCACTTTAATATTACATCACTTCTCACGTTTGGGGATTCACAAATAACAAGCTCATGTACATATTTCTGAAGAACAATCACTAAATTATTTTATAAAAACATTTTAATCGTTAGCCATGCAAAAGAACTGCGTTAAATGGTCGACGCCATCTTGAATAGTGGTGGAGGACTATCGATTATTATCGTTAGTGATTCACTGTCAAAAACTATTGATATTTTATTTTCGCTATCGACGGTTATAGGTATTGAAAGTTGTAAGTTGATAGCGCGCAATAAATAATCGTGCAATAATTGCATAAATGTATCTTCATCACTATCGGTAACTATCGATGATCGATGGTACAACAATGAGGAACTGTCGATAGTGTTCACCATCGATAGTTCTCCATCACTGGTATTATCAAATCGAAGTCCATATTGTTTATTCCTGGCATTTGTTAATATAAATATCATCTTCTAGGTATTGAAAGTTATAAGTTGATAGCATGTAATAAACAATAAACACTTACATAAATGTACTTTCATCACTGTCGATAACTATCGATCGCCGTTGCTCCAACTAGGGTAAAGTGTCGATAGTGCCCGCTATCGATATTTCAGACTGACAAACTGTAAAACTGTAAAAAATAAATCATTTTTGTCTTCAAACGCTTGAATTGGAAAGTATTATTGCTTGTTTAAGTATTGAGACATATTTTAATCGAATAGTTAAGTAACTATCCTTATACGCTCCATAGGTGGAGACCCTACCCCTCTCTGGCGTTATTATTTATGTGGGAAAGGGACTGTGTCCGACACTATACGGTAAATTTTACAGTTTGTCGGCCTGACTGACGCTTCGATACTATCGATAGTTTCCCTTAGTTAGACCATCGTTCATCGATAGTTATCGATAGTAACGAAAATACATTTACCCAATTTTATTATTTTTTGTAAATTATTGTATACGACAAGTTTTACAATTTGTCAGCCTGACTGACACTTCCATACTATAAATAATAGTAGTGGAGAAATATCGATATTTCCCGACTATTTATATTATATTAATACTTTAGTACTAATATTATAAGAAAATTCTAGCAAGTTTTTCAAAAAGTTTATTATAAAATATATTATACCATAGTTAAGTACGTATTCAACACTACATACGCGAACGACGGCTATGTATAACAACTACAGGTGCAATCAGTCTCAGGCTTCCAAGCTGACCGCAAACAAAATAGGGAGCCGGGCAATACGGAAATTAAAACAACGTCGTATCTTAGTCCTAACAAAGGAATGACACTTGAAATTGTTAGGCTAGCCCTTTAAAATTTGACCCGTATTACTGTATGTACATGTTTCAGCAGACATCAGCTTCGGAGATCACAAAAGACCAAAGTCCATAATGCCTTTGAAAAATGTACAATAAATCGGTCAAAATTACAGCAATTCATCAAATTTGACAATTGACAATTGATGACAATTAACGCTACTGTTATACACATTCTATAGTTTCAATATTTTCGAACAATTAGAACACGTATTGTTCATCGTTTACTGGATAATTAATAGAAATCATGGTTTTGAACGTGTATCAAAAACACACGTGCACACGCGGTACATGTGTATTTAAATACACGTAAAAAAGCGACCTCAACAATTTAATTACAATAATTGGATTCGGCGTCACAACCACAAACGTACAATTAAATGCGACGAGACTAAGTCGGCGCATTGCCAATCCAAACAGCCAAATACATGTCAACTGAATGTCACCTGAATCAGTTCATTCACATGTTACAATCGACGATGCTATTATTCGTACATTAATTTTTATGCAATAAAAAGGGGCTGAAATCGCAAAGCTACCCTTTCGTTGAAGACAATCAACTTGAAGAGCTTCTAAACGCAAATTCGTAATCAACGTTCAGCTACTGTCTCTACACGTAATTAAATAGATCTTTAAAACGCTTTCAATTTGGATCGAAATGGCCCCAAAGTATCAGTCTTTTGGTTGAAATTTTGTTAATTTTATTATACATACTTGAGCATAATTCTATGAAGTCCGACATGGTGCAATATTGATGTACCATTTACAGTATCGGCTATAAGTGTTCGAACGATCCATGCCATTGGATTTAAGAATTTAATTGTTCAACAATATTTCCACGAGGCTCTATTTAATAAATTATTTTCGCTGGTTGTCTATACTTCTTTCTGTTATTAGTACACATATTTTTAGTATCGGTACGACTATTTACGTTCAGCAGAAGGATAAAACAAAAAATTAAAAAACTTCAATTGTTCGAATACTTATGGCTTGGCTTGTCGACTTCGATAACGCAACTATTACTGATGCACGTAATAACCGAGGGAGCATTTTGTTCGAATATTTCAGAAATACATATTGAAGTAACGACTTGTCGTTCTAATTAAAGAGTTACATAAAAATACAGTTGTCACTTGTATTTATTGCGTACGTTTCGATAAGAAATAAATCTTAAAATCTACGGGCTCGTAATAAAATGTAAAATAAAATAAGGAACATGTTCTTGGAAAGCTATATAAAATTATATTGGGAAACTACTCGAACAAAATGCTCTAAGTTATTAAACCGATACCTATAGATTCCTCCTTACAAGTAGATATAATATTAACGGGTTTCTTATATTAAGTATGTTATGTCTCGATACGTGCGAATATAAATTGCAATATACCTGTATACTAATTACTCTAATAATAATACTTAGATTTAACGAAACCGACCTATAATCGTGTTTAATTATCATCTTCTGCATGTTAACGACTACAAATTACAGATACCTTGAGTTCTATTATATTAATGTGTTCGTTCATAGTCTCTCATCATTTAATGGGCAAACACCTTACGAAAGAAATAAATAGGAACCAGCCTATAGATGATGTACAATGCACTAATAGATAAGAATTAAATATACCTGGTAAATTCATTAAAAATATGGCAGTTCAGGCCAGTTTGCAGAGTTTCAAAATAACGCGCATGCCTTCTCTCGTGGTAAAACGATTGTCGTACAGTAGCCATACGTATTATCATGTCAGTCATTCGTCATAATTTAACAAGAAGAAAAAGTAACTAAACCATTACCTTCCTTTTCTTTGCATACGCCACTTTAACTATGTTCACAGTCTCCATTAGTAAAGTATCTAATATAGTTACAGTGAGACCATTCTTTACGGCCAGCTCATCGTGATGGAATTTCGTCCATTCAGCTTCCTCAGCTTGGGCTTCTCTGGCTAACAATTCATCGACTCTGTCCCTTCGTTTCCTACTCCAACGCATCACCATGTTTTCCCGTTGCAGTTTCGTCTTGAAACCGAACAACGTTGCTACCTCTTTATTCACATAGGCGTTAAGCTCGTCTAGAGTCCTAGGAATCTTCATTAGAGGTTTCGTTTTCACGCTTGGCTTCGTCCAACTGGGACCTGGTTTCTCGTATTCGGCTTGGTAAACCTCAGCGATCGTTTCTTTGCACAGATCAAAGAGGAATGTGTTGTAAATTTTTCTGTCCTTCTTCACAATTTCGTCGTTCTCCCTGCTTAACTCGCAGATCTCCGGCGGAGCTTCTAAGCTCATGACATCTTCTCCAGCCTGTTTAGCTTCGAATATTATGGCCGTTGCTTTTTCAGTAAACGCCGTCAATTCTTCTATATTCGAGGGAATAACGGCTGGAGGAGGAGAAGGCGAACCAAGAGATGTAGAGATTCTTGGACTACCACAGGGCGGCGTGTAAGGAGGCGGTGGCTTGTTAGGTATCTCTCTAACGTAGTATGACACTTCTTCCGCTTCCAATTTTTTAATCTATTGCGGTGAAACACAAAGATTAGCTTACACATTCACATGTTACAGATTCTACAATATCATAAGAATCAATTTTTTTTACCTCTAACTCGATCTGTAGTTGTTCGATCCGAAGTAGTTTGGCTTCCCAATCTGCAACTTCCACTCCGGGTTGATCCAGTGATGCTGTGCAAATGAGAATGATAAATAACGTATAACTTCTGTTACGTGTTGAAAACAAAATTATCCAGGAAAAGCAACACGAATCTTTACATTATCATCTTACAGTTTTACTTCAAGTAGGTGCTATCGATGATTAAAGAAAAAAAAAAAGACATCCAAATATGGATAAAAAAATAATATTCTGATGCATTAATAACAAACAGTTACGAAGCTGTGACAAAATTAGACATTCCGAGTAAAATTCGTACATATTTATACGATAGTTTGGTCCTTTTAAAAATATTTAAAGGAAACAGAGTAGATGTAATATATATTTTACAACTGTGTAGTGTTGCACAATAATTACAGGCTTTCCTTGTGCATATAGAAACGAGGAGTTAAAGGTCAAGCACTCATGCAACACTGATTTGTACAAAGAAGAACAAGTCAATGTCTGTTTCATTCAAAGTTTCGTGTTGTATTACCTTTAAGTAACAACTATCTCGACTTTGCTATTCTGAAAATAAACAATACAATGGCTATACGAGGCAATGCTTTTGCACGGGAATACACAGCCAATATAAAAATCAGAATGTGTATCTGTAATCTATGTAATATACAGGTACATATTATCATATTTATACTGCAAAAAAAAATAATGATTCATTACATATTTACATGTTCATTCAATAGCAACAGCAATGATCCAATGATCTTAAAATCGTACACAAATTAAGTATGAAGGATTTGCCAGAAAGTATTTACAAAATATAAGAAAATACTATGTAATTATGAAGTAGCTGCTCAGAAAGGAGCTTTTTAATAAAATAATACTTGACGTTCTAGTAACTTAAAGATATAAATTGTACGTACATAAATAAAAATGATACCTTTTAATTTATCTATCATCACTTCTATATCTTTCTCGGACGTTGCAACGATGGGCGTAGCGTTGAACGTGTCCGATTCCGCACCTTGAGTTTCCCCGTTAGTGTTACCTAACAAATCATCGTTCAATGCATCAATGTTCAGCCTCGAATCATCAAGATCTCTAGGCGAGTCCATCTCAATTTCCGAAACACCTTTTGGTGTATCTCTGTCCTCGCTGGATTCGGATAACACATCTTGTTCTTGCTTCTCCTTCTCTTCTGTTTCATTTGGACTGACTATCGAATGATCTTCCTCCGGTGTTACAGTCTTAGATTTTTGATCTTCTACAATGTCCTCCAGAAATTTGTTATCTTCCTCGTTCGAAGATAAAAGAGCATTCTTATTTAAAACTTCAGTTTGTCGTATATCGCTATCTTCAGAAACATGCTTATTATCTTGAAACTTGTGTGCATCGTCCTCCGAGCTTGTTAATGTTTTCTGTGTTATTTCATCAAGTATCTTTAAAACCTCGTCCGATTTATGTATTGCTTCATAGCTTTTCGGCATAGATTTTTCTGTAACAGCAGACTTTTGACGTTCGCTCTTGTCGAAAATCTCTGATACCTCAAGACTTTCCTCTGAAATATCTTCGTATTCTGGATCCTTCAAAATATCGAACGTTTTATTCATTACATTTTGTGATACATTGGATTGAGCGACTTCAACATTTTTTTCTGTTTCAACTTCGTTTACAATTAGAGTCTCATTTTTTTGGTCGTCTACCTCACTTTCCTGAACTTCAGTGGGATGCGCATCGGTTTTATCGTGTGACAGGGATTCTGCTTCAGTGATCGAATCCGTAGATGGTTTGTCTTGTTTTTCTATAACGTCTAATCCACTTTCAGCTACTTCAACCAAATTGTCCATTTGTTCGCCATCAGAGCTATCTTGTTCTATTATCGGTTCCAATGATTTCTTCTGTGGCAACTCTTCTTCTTCTGTTTCTACGTTGTTTATGAGTTCATTAACTTCTACGGGTTCTTCCTCCGCTAATTCTACTTTCGCGTCAACTTCAAGTTCCGATAAACTCTCAGTTTCCACACTGCCTGGTTCTAATTCTGTTATAACAATTCCACCTGACTTAGTTTTACCGCGATACGCATCCTCTTCGTTTTTCATTTCCGCCTCTACATCCTCATCTACAATGCTCTCCGTGACTATCTTAGTAGCTATTATATCTTCAGTGATATCCTCCTTATCGCTAACAATATACGGAGAAGTAATTTCTTCATTGTCTTCGTCGGGCCTCCCTTCGTTTTCTTCCAATGTTTTAACTTGCACAGTAGAAGTACTTGAAAACGATTTCCCCCCTTCGTCTACTGTAGTCTTTATATGTAACACTTTATTTTCTCCAACATTCGACTGGTTCTCAATTTTGTCCCTTAGCGTACCCTCCTCGATGCTCCTTTCAACTTTGTCCAATATCTTCGTCACGGACTCGTAAATAGCCCTTTGAAATTCGTCAGTTTCTATACTGCACACAATTTCCTCTTCGAATCGTTCTTTATCATTCTCCCTAGCAATTATATCCAATAGATCCTCAACGGTATCATTTTCTTCTGCTACATGGAAATTCAACCCCGTTTCATCAAGTTTAGTTTCATGCATATCGATATTCGTAGATTCACATTTGGGAACAAACAGCGACGCATCTTCCACTCCACTCATTTCGTTTACTTCGAAATGTTGACTTTTTGCATCATCAATTGCCTGAGATACATCTTCCGAATCTAAGATTGCGCTAGAGTCATCATTAAACAGTTTTGAATTACGACTCTGGGATCCTTCCCATTCAGAATTGGCGATGTCTTGTGGAACTTCAAAGGAATCGGATATGGTCCAGTCATCTTTGTCAAAGGAAGCTTCTTGCAATTGAGTCTCATCCTTACTTACTTCCTTTTTGCTACTAAGATGGTCCAGTGTTGCTCGCTTAGACTCTTCGACGATTTCTTCAGATGAATCCTCGAATCCTGCATTTTCAGCTTTCCTAACTAAAGACTCATTCTTGCTATCGTCAGCGCTGTCTTTGGATTCAGCCAACGGTAAGTCGAAGTCTTCTATCTCTGCAATTGATCGTGCATCACTTATACCTTGCTGCTTATCAATGTTCCCAGTTTCCTTTGTATGACCTGTTACTACACCCTCAAAGCTCTCAATTTTTTCGATGAAGCTGCCTGACCGCGGTGAATTTTCTTTCTTCGATAGTTCATTCACATATTCAGCAATCGATGGATCTCTTGAAAGCGTTTGGGACCACTGTTTAGGCGCGACGTCGCTTTTACTTTTCAATCGAGCTTGTGCAGTAAGTACATCGTCGATAATTGAACTGTGATTGGTATCTATATACTGGCTCGAAGATTTATCATATTTTTCAAGTAAATTGGATTTCTCGGAAGTTATTGTAGAATTATTTAAATCTTCCTCAATAAATGCATCAAGATTATCTTCGACTGGACATGATACTTGAGAACCGGTTGTGCTTGTGCTTCCTTTGTCTTGATCAGATTTGGAGCAAATTTCAGACACGGGCCTGGCATTATCTTCCACCGAAGCGTCACTCGAAGCTTTCTTGTTATCGTCATAGAAATTTAAATTCTCATTGTGAATTAATATCTCCGAACAACTAAGATTATTCTCGTTAACTTTAATACGTTCCGAGATAGACTTTTCGATTTCATTTAGAATCTTCTTACTTCTCGCTTTATAATCGATTTCCTGACGAATTGATTTAGAAGAGGATATTTCGTTTTCTGGCAATATAGCAGATATCGCATTATCAAATTCTTCAACTATACTGTTACTGTCATTAGAGTTGGTAACTGATTTTACTTTTGTACTGTACGTCAAGTGCTGCGAAACGACAGAATTAATCTCCTTCAGGTCTAATTCTACATCTTCGTTCTTATTTTCTTCGGTGACTTCCACGTTGGGGATTTCATCGCTCTTATTCGACTTGGAAAGTATTTCCGATATATCCTTCGATGTACTCTTCTCTTCCTGCTGCAAGTCTTGCTTCTTCTCTTCGCCTGGCTTCTTATTGAAACGCAGCATCATCTCGGAAAGAATTTTCAGTTCATTTTCGAGCGAACTTATATCCTCATTCAGGTTTTGGTTATTCAAATGCAAGAAATCTAATTTTCTAGAGAAATCAAGGGTTTCATTAGTAGATTCAGCATTGACATCGTTCGACCCTTTGGAGGAAATATGTGATCGATGTATATCTTGCATCTTCCTGCCGCCAGATTGTGAAGAGACAGTTCTAATTCGAGACTGCTCGGAGAACGTTTCAAAATCGGATTTGTATTCTTTCAAATCAGACTGAATGCTGGCTTCGTTCCTAGAAACTTTAGTTTCCGACTGTGTAGGTATATCTGTTTCAGATTTCGCGACACTGATCTCGGTTCTAACATCTTCGGAGATGCTGCTCTTTTTTCCATCGGAGAGACTTCGCCTGCTTTGTACTTGATCCAAATATTGCCTAGCGCTGTGAGGAATATTCTTCTCGGAACGTACATCGTCTGAAATCGACGACATTGGCTCTGATATACATTCGTCGAAGACGGATTGCGCGCTGCGATTAACGACGCTCAATTTCGCCGGGCTTAATTGTTCCGGTGTTCCGATGACTCTGTAAGATTTAACCATCCGTTCTGAATAATTCTTCTCGTAATCAGGTTCGACCGTATCGCCTTGTCGCAAGTTCAGATTCTTCGCGAGATCTTTTACTGGCGATCTTCTCGACGGTAGTAAATCAGACTCCGACCTAGATCTCAACAAATCGCTATTTTTAAATATATCTTGTATCTTCTTCAGGGGTATCTCAGGTACTTTGAAATCAGCTAAAGATCGCGACTCTATTGCTAGTTTATCATTATCTTTGGAAACTCCCTTCTTCGACTCTAGTTTCTTACGCATTTCGTAAATAGTTGTGTCGTATTTCTGTTGGTAAACAAGAACATTATTTTAACACATTTGTTGCATTTATTAAGTAAGTGGCTAATATGTTGTACGATGATTATTTACCTTAATTTGATTTAATAAATTCGCTTCTAAAGCTCGAAGTTTCTGTTTCGTTTGTTTTCTTGCCTCCCTTTTCAAGCGTGACATCTCTATCCGTCTTTCGGCCAATTTCTCCGTGAGCAACTCTATTCTTCCCTCGATATCGCTCGTGTCGGACGAAACTGTGGTATCTATAAAGAGACGCATACTCTCCTCTGATAATTATCAGAGCCAAAGGTATACTCGTTTATGTAAAGCTGATAAATTAAAAAATAAATAACGCTAAATAATACACAATTATAGTGCAATGGTACAATTAATAGAATGTACTTGTTGTAGGTAATGAATAAAATAAGAAATACTTGTATCTCCGAGAAACTGTACTCTGAGAGTTCGTAAAGAGTGAATCATAAATTTTGTAGAAAATAATTTATAAGCAATAATGTTCTATATAGCGCCTGTAATTAATATTGAAATTACCTTGCTGACAGAACACATTCGATGTCGCTGTTACAAGTTTAAGTGCAGCTTGTTCCATTCGGGCAACGCGATCCTCCTCCGATCTTAATTTCGCATGCCAAGCCATCCACTCTTCCACGCAGTTTTTCCGCGATGTAAGCGCAGCTTCGCGTGCATTCAAAATTCTAAAAAATGTAACCACGTCTGATAGTACAAGTACACCTTCCATGGCGATTCGATCAATCAAAATTATATTTGAATTAGTGCTCGAACGATTAAGAATCTATTTGATAGAATAGTTGAACCGTGAAAATGGATCCGGATATTCTTTGCCACCGTGAAATACTGTAATAACAGTGGAATGCACACATCGTCGGTGCACCGAGTCTATTTTTACAATGCTTCATTTCATGGTGCGAATACGCGGTCTATTATTAGACACGTTACACGTGTCTCTAGCGATTCGCAATTTTATCAATTTAACAGAAATGGTGTATCGGGAGCTCCGCGCACGATTGTATCAGTGAAAAGGTGTTCACGTCTGAATTACTTTAAGCACAAGCTTCTACTTACTGTTCAAGTTTTCTGGAAGTTTTCAAATTATGATCTTGCGATCTGACAACCACAGATTTAGAGTAATTTCTCTCGCTCTCCCCAGAACTATGATGAGAAATAGCGAAATTGCTGATCTGAGATTTTATGGAGGTATTGTCGAGATTCTGGTCACTTTTATCTTGACTGCGAACCGAATTCTCGAAAGTTTCTACATTTTTATCAAACAACTTTTGACACAGCACATTCTCTTTACTATCGTAATCATCTATTCTGTCCGTCAGTAGCTTCAGGTTTTTATCCTTGACGCGCTTGTCCGTATGCGCATTTTCTTCGTTCCTATCGAATTGGATAAACTCCTTCTCCATTTTGGTTCGTTTATTATGGTGTTTGATAAATTCCTCGGTCATCTGAGAATTGGATTTGGATCGTAATATATTTTCCGTTAGTATACTAGATTTACTCTTCTGACACTTAGAACTCCTTCGTTTAAAATTTGACTTAGATTCAGAACTGTATTGAGTCTTCTTAGACATGTCGGTTGGAATCGACTTGCTGCTCCTCTTCGAACTTTTCGAATGCATTTGTAAGATATCTTCCGAAACTTGCGACGACCTCGATGTCTTTGATATAGTGTCCTGGCTAATAGAGCTTATTTCTTCCGGTACAACTTCGCTGTTCATCGCGGAAGATTTCAAAGTTTCCCTGGGGGATGCTATATTCGGGAAATGATCATCGATCATCTGGGCAGACTTCGACTTCTTCGATAATTCTTCCACCAAGGTATCGGACTCGGATTTAACGTGTTCCGAGATAGATTTATTTAAATTCTGCTGCAACAATTCTGAAACGTCGGGAGACTTTTCCTTCTCGAAAATATATTTCCCGGGAATGTTCATGGAATGACTCGACATCAGCTTCGGATCAACGGAATGCTGATGCGACTTCAGTCTTATAACGTCAGCCCTCGGCATTTTTTCCTCGAATTTTCTTGTCTTTATTTCATACTTCGGCTTGCTCCCATCCGTCTGCGTCTTGTAAGGACACATTTCTGAAGATACATTGCTTTGCGCAGCTTCGTTCGACTTGTCGAAGAACGACGCGTTTGGTTCTTCGATGAAATTCGTGAATTTATTGCTTTTTGGTAGATCCATTTTGGAGAAATGCAACTCGGCTTCTGACATTTGCATGCGCACGTCCGCCTGAGACCGATCATGCTGGGATTTATCGGAATCCACTAAGGAACTCATTGAACTGTTGCTTCTGATATCGTAACCCTTCATCGGACCGGAGAGCCTCCGCGGGGATTGGCTGTCTGCGCTTCTTTTCAGTTTTGTCAGGATATTTTTCGTAGACATTTGAGGATTAAACATGTTCCTTTGCTTCTGCAGCATGAGCTTGCGTTCCTGGCTCGCAATTTTGTGAAGTTCCTTCAATCTGAAAGGAAAATATTAATCTATTCGAATAAATTTGTCGGATTTGGAATTTTAATCAAACGTAAAAAGAGTTACATACCTATTCATTTCGTCCTTCTCTTGCTGCAATTTCAACAGTAAAGCCCTTTGCTTTTTTTTCACCGAACTAACACGGCTATCCTGACCGGTATCCTTCAATGCTCGTTTTTGTTCCTCCAATTTAACCAATTTTTTAGTTCGATCGTTCAAAGTTTTCTCACGAGATTTAAATAACATCTCGATCTTATCGTATCTCTGCTTCTCATCCTTTATTAACTGTGCGATCTACAAACGTAAATACATCGTTTAATTACAGTTCGTTTCGAATAGATGAATCTTAATTTCCTGTACTTACTTCTAGATCCAAATATTGATTAAATGAACAAGTTACGTCTCGAGTAGAGATGCTAATTTCAGTACCAGTCTCTGTTCGTATAGACGACGTGGTTTCGTGCAAACTTATTTCAGACATCGTTCTTAATTTACTGGGCAACGATATTTCTTCTATCTGATCCAAATCCTCGAACTGCTCCACGGAGTCTAATGAAAGATGTGGAACTTCGTTGCCCCCAGCGAATCCTCGTTCATATGGCATTCCACATACTTCCGAGCATCTGCTTTGTACATTTCGTCTAGTCAAACGCACTTCCGTTTGCGTCGCTATATCGTTCACCGTTTGCGTTTGGACTTCCACAGCTTTAACTACTGGTTTGTTTAATTTATTTACATTGTCGAACTCGCTTGCCACGGTTTGACTCGTAGTATGATGCATCGCCGCGTGACTTGTAAATGCTATATAAATATTAATAATTCCATTAGTACGTAATGATTGTTGTATTGTCCATTCGATTAAATAATATATCTTAAGTCCCTACTTTTATCAATGGTTGTATGCTTATTTAATTTACTAGTCTCGTTGCAGTGTCCCATATCATCGACACTTGTCTCTTCCGCCGCTTTAGAGAAATGTGACTTGATTTGCTCGTTCGATTGACTATGCTGCAGTGGTAACTCTTTTTGCTGATCTTGTTTAACACTATATAAACATTTTTCAACGTCCATCACCTGTCTCAACGATTCATTAAAAGAATCAAGCAGATGCAACTCCGCTTGAAATTGCATATGCAAAGCGGTTGGATGTAGCTGTAATCATATTATTTATTGTATTACACAATTATAAATTAAAAATATTTATTTACTATATGTATACTTACCAATGGAATGCCCTCTTGTTCTGCTTCAATTGTTTTAGCTATATTATGTTTTGAGCATTTAGAATCAGCTTCTATATTCGCGTTTTGCATGAATTGCCTCTTTCGCTTAGATCGAGGCATAAGATTCATATCTGGTGTAACTAAATCACAAAATTCCTCCTGCTGCGAACGGTTTTCGTCTCTGAATGAAATTCTTCTTGGATCCAACAATGCTTCCGACAAAGCGCTGTCGTTTAAATTAGATTCATTGCTATTACTCGTTTGTTTCGTTGTCGTAGTAACACTTTGTGCGAACGATTCTTCTTCTTTCTTCGTATTTGTTGTAGTACACTGCGTTAAGGAGTCATCAGTGTATTTCGAATCTTCCGTGGACTTACTCGTTTTATTTACATTAATATTTTGCGCCACTTTTTCCAAATCTTTACTCTTCGTCTGCTGCATAGAAATAGTACTCGGGCTTTGAGTTCTTACACTTGCATTTGAATCCGTAACACTTTCCACACCCTCAGATTCTTTGAAGTTCATTATATACATTTTGCTATCTACTTTACTCTGTAAAGGCTTTGCTTTTTCGGACCTTTTAATTTGCTCCTTAAAATGTATACCTCCCGTTTTTCCTTGAGACTGGCAAGTTATTTTATGCTGCTTAATTTGTTTATTTTCAGACGAAAATATATGTTTCTGATCATCCATCTGCTTCAACATGTGCAAATCATCTTTGTATCTGGCATCGAAATTCTCATACATATTCCTAGATTCTCTGACAGTAATTTGATCGGCCACTTTTGAAGACCGTTCGGAAAGTGATTCGTTACTACAAGATCTGTTCTTAGACTCTAACGAAGTATCTCTTAATTTGAAGGACCTGGTATTAATAGACCTATGTCTTTTATCGGTAAGCTTCTTAGCGGTGGACGTCGCGAAATTTTTTGTTTTCGGTTTTGCTGAGCCAAAATCGCTTTCCCTCGGCATATGAAGCGGCAGTCTATCATTTTTCACTTTCGCAGCTGATGTGTTATCGTTTGGAGTGTTAGAAAACTCTTTCCTAGAAACATGTCGCGGGCTTCTCGATCTTTTATGAAAATCTTGCTTCGCGTCATCCTGCTTCGATACCGATTCATCTCTCCTAATCTTCTTAGTTCTGTTTTCTTTTTCCCTTGAATTCTCTCTTACATATTCCTTCTTCTTCGACAAATTTGAGGATATGGAGATATTTGGCACCTTCAGCGGCTCTATTTCACTGTTGATCGTCGATGAAACATCCGACGTTGAAAAGTCCAACCTCCTCTGAACTCGCTCAGAACTTTTACCTGCTTTGTCCACACTTTCTGGAACAAGCTCCTTCGAAGGCATTTCGAATTTCGGAGATGCTATTTCTTTCGCCGCACAATTCTCCCTGGTAGAAAAGTCTAACTTCTTTGCAGAGATTTTCAAATCTGGTACTTTCAGCGGCCTTACGAAATCCATCGTATTTACAATTTCATGCAAATTCTGCATACCATCCGATTTAAATAAAGCTACAGATTCAGGCGCATTCTTATTGCTTGGTTCGTGCGTCTTTCTACAGACTTCGGAACCATCATCTAGAGCGTGCTTTCGTTTTACAGCGCTTATGAACGTAAATGGATATGGCTGAACAGAATGATACGGCAATACGTTTTCTAAATCTTTCAGGTCACGAGCCGGAGGATTAGACGATTTGTCTTTAGACATTTGTTTGGTAATACAACTTTGCTGCTGCTGGTATTCAATGTCTTGCTTAAGATGAGCTGCCTGCAATTGCAATGTAATTTAATATTCTGTCTACAAATGATCAACTAGAAAGAGACAAGCAATTGAGTCGACTTACTGCCGCGCATGATTCAGCACGTTGTACAATAATGTCTGGATCAGAAAAAAAGACATATTTCTTTTTCACATTAACGTCTTCTTTTTTGGAGTTGCTTCTCATATTTTCATGCCCGTTGTATAGTGACAAAATTAGAATTATCTATTATTCGCTTGTCCATGCCTGCGAATATTTAGAATCGTCCAAGCTATGAACAAAGTTTGGCAATCGTTAATTAAGGCATCTTTGATAGGCTACTCGAGAAAATTATTTTCATATTAAATATTTACATATGCATGTACATTAATTATTATAGTGGACATATGGCTGTTCGTTGCATTAGTTATTACAATACATCGAGCTGTATTTCAAATGCAAGAAATTTCAATATAAAATAACACATAATGCATTTCTAAAACATACTAATATGTTGAGACTTACGTTTTCGATACTCAATGGAATTACTACAAAATGCAGGTAACACAAAAATTCACAGAAGAATAGTAACAATCAAACTTACGACGCCAGATCTCACAACTGTATCATAAAATAAATTTTCTGATATTTAATGAATAGTGACGAATAAGTGTTATATCTCGAGAGGAAACTAAAGTTTCTGATGCTATGCATAATTCATATTTTCAAAATATTAAGCACAACAAATGATCACAACGGTCATTTGTAAACGACGATCACGTGGTACTTTGCGATTTGCTGCTTGCCAAAATTGAAAACATGGCAACGACAAAATGTGAATGATCGATAAGTTATGTATTTGTAAACCTCGTTACATATACCAACGACACAATGAACGCAATTTACGTTAATATTGTATTAAAAAACACTGTATAAAACTTTTGTACGTGTTGCAAGTTATTTTGTGAAACTAACGTTAAACGAGAAGAGCGGTAACCGTTCATAATAACAGAGAGGAGCAGAGACTCTGTTCAATAGAGTGTGTTTACGCCATTGGAATGAACTGGCTCAAGCCTGGTGCTGCCCTCAACTAAAAAATAATAGGCATCCGAAGATTCTCTACAAATCATAGAGGGCGGAGGGAAACCAATGGTTTTGTACAGGGTCGGTATTTCAGAACATGTGACGCAAAGTCCCATAAGGTGCAATGTCTATTCTGCACTGTTCTGTATCTAATTCGTGCCAGTAATCAAATACGCATTTGCTAATAAGCATAATACAAGTATTTTGATTAACAAGGATTGAATATATTTATTAAACATGGCTCTGTTATTGCGAGGTTGCATTTTAAGCCAAAGGAAACTATTCGCACAAGAAGTCAGATCACTCAATCGAATAGTTGCTTACACTACGTACAACATTGACATTAAGGTTAGGGGATCCTTAAAAAAAAAAACCAGTGTGATCCTTCACCGGGCGGCCTTTAAAATGATCAATGTTTAGTATCTGCGTTTGATCACTCATAGCGCGAGGCTTATTATCTTCAGTCGTCACTTTTTTATACCAGTCGGCGGGAAGAACAGCCTGTATCTTGTAATTAAATAATATGCTTAATATGTTAGTTAAATGTATACTTTTTTCATAATATGCTTATACTACCAATTTATTTTTGTCGTGCGCATATTTCAATAATGGACGTGCAATATTTAACGTTTTTTAAATTTACTCTAATGATAATAGTACTTATATTATTAAAAGCATGTTTTCAGAATAATTTTTGTGTATTAAAATATTTTGTTTACTTCAGAAATTTACAGCAAGTTTGCAAGTGAGGCACTATTCATCTGATAACAACAAAAATTTAGGAAGAGAATTGATATACACTGGAGCAATATCAAAAAGAATTGGCAACTTGAAACTATTGTCTTTAATATCATCAACCTTGACGATATTGTTGCAACCTGTACTCTACATGAAGCTCCTAGAAGATGGATATGTAACGAATCTGGCTGCTCTATTTGCAGGCATAAATTTTCTCACTGTGTGTACTCCAATAGCGGTATATCTTATGACCAGAAGATACGTACTTAAAATGTACCATAATCCCAAAGACGGAACGTATATTGCACAAGTGTACAACTTCTTCTTGGGCAAAAAAGAGGTATTTAAATTTCTATGATATTGCTTTACACATATTTAAGTTTTATCGGTCATCATAGTATGATTTACGTATACATTTCAGATTGAATTTACCCTGGATAATGTAGAAGTGGTACAAAAAGAGTTCTTCGCAATATTTGCCACATGCAACGTGAACAAGTTCCCATTGCTATTCGACGAGAATGACTTCGTGGATCGTAAACATTACTTTCTTATCATGGGATACAACAAACCGGTAGATTTCGAAATAGAAAAATTAACGGTACAGTCAATCAACCAGGCACCGATTACTGACAGAAGTCGCCAGATAGAAAATAAAAATAAAGATACGCAATAATTTGATATTTGTATAGTTCCATTCATTGCGCAGATTCCGAATCGGAAAATTTTATACATTGTTTAAGATTACCGTATACATATAAGTTACTAGGTACAAAATATATACAATGCATTATTTATGTAGAGATTGTATACTGAAAAATATAGTAGCAAATTATTAGATCGCGACATATTTAAAGTTTCGTAACTTCACTTTCCGTTACGGAATTTCTAAGGAGTATTTCAACTCACCAGCCAACATACATAATTATTTATCACGTTCCTTGTTTTCTACATATACTATCTACGAGTAAAATGTGTTATTAACAAAAATAATGGACTACTCTGCGTTTCAATTTTGAGAACCTAATAAAATTACAAATACAACGTAGCAGTCTAATTACAGAGAGACAAATACCTTTTAACATGAGTTTTACGAATGGTACACGACGTAGTTTGGTAATCGTGCAAGAATGGCGCGTACATTATTAAAGAGATCACAGATTATGATCATACGCTTTGAATTAATTTCAAAGGTATGAGTAAAACATTTACATCGAGTCGATTGTTTAATCACTGTACACTAAGCCGGAAGCAAATCAAAGTCGTCCGATACGTGTACCATCGGGACATGCATATGTTCGATCTGCGGTGTCGCTTTAAATTCACATAAACCAACTTCCTTTAATTTCCATTCCCAATCCATTCTCTGTACAGCATGTAACGATTCTGCCTCATTGTGATGCCTAAGTAACATAGTCTCCTGGAACAACAATTTATTGTTTCGTTTCTTCCAGTTCGTATTTTAATAAATGAAAATTTGATAGATGTAATGACTCTCCATGTATTACGATTTTTTAAACTGATACGTATAAAAGGAAACTTATCAGTCGGTTTTCACGTAACAAAGCTTAATTTAACCTGAATGATGAAAGACAAAGCAACAATTTACATTTGTCTCTAAATGATTCAGGCATACCATACAATCAATTAATCTTTACCTTAATTTTTTCCCATTTATCATCTACGTCTTGTAACCAGCTTAAAAATAATCTGCCATTGTATCTACTTCTTGCGTTTCGGTCTTTTTCTTCTTGTTCAGGAGTAATTACGTTATAAACTTCTTCGTCCTTCAATATCGTGCAGACAGAAAAGGGAAGAGATTGATTGGCAAGAGCTCTGGCAGCCCTACCATGTACTCTAAGAATTTCCTGCTCCACCGATAAAACTAGCTTCTCTTTTTCAACAACATGCTGCATCCTGAGGCGATATCTCTCCTTCTCTTGCTCAATGTACAAGTCCTTCATGGGGCCTTGCAGTCCTACCGGAGGATTAATGTTTGGCTCTTTATTCGCGTTTCCAGCTAACACGTATGTACAACGATTCATTAGATAATCCTTGAAACCCTGAGGAGGTTTTGGCTGGACTGGAAAAAGGCCTTTCCTTCTTCGTTCGATCTAAAAACAAAGAGCAGTAAAAATAACGTAACTAATCCAACAAAATACTGTCGGTAAACAATTTGTTATGTATATGATGCCAGCGATATGAACCTGTTTCCTTATATTTAAGAATAACTGATAACAATTAGTGATCGGTTGATCATGTGGATGAACTTCTGGTCCCGCATTCGTTGTTTCAGATGTCTCGTTCGAGGCAGTTGTAGCAGCCTGTTGTGCTTCCTTATTGGGTTTCATTTTCCTTTTCCTGGGATGAAGTTCAACAGCTGGGGCTAGGGTACCCGAGTTCGACGTCGTCGATGAGGTAGTTGACGATGAATTCTCCGAATTCTCCGAACTATTATCTTTCTGACATTTTCCACCGGTTTCGTTGTTCTTTTCTGACTTTTCCGCCGTTACATTAGTCTTCGAAGCGTTCGCGTTACTCGAGTTGTCTGCTACTGTACTTTTGTTCGATTCAGAACCAGTCGTCTCGGGTGTCGGCGAGTGATGCCTTTGTTGCGGGGAGGAATTGTTGGAGCGATCGGTTGACGCGGCAGACGGTAACGGAGACGAGTTCGAATAATTTCCATTGCCACCGGATGCGGAATTCTCCTTCATCGTTGACGATCCATTACTGCCGTTGCCAGACCTATGAGAACTCCTGAGTACTCTTTGATGGTGCGTCGATCTTTCTTCTCCATGCAGGGCGCCACTGAAATCTTTTTTATCTTCATTTTTCGTACCACCCCCGTTATCGGTGGGACTCGTTGTGCCACTATTGGACTGATTTTGCTCTTTGTCAGTCGAATCGTTGCTGTTCGAACTGGCGACTACGTAGGGCAACTGGTGGCTCCTATTCGACGTGTTTTTGCCATTTCTATTTCCCTGTTCCTGCTCGGACGTGGTGCTCTGGGGAATAACTATTTTCAAGGGCGGTACTTTCGGTGCAGAGTTGGAATCTGAACCCTTCGACCGATCGTCTTCGCCATCTGATTCGGGCGGTGCTGGTGTAGTTGTTTTACTATTCGCTGCTGAACCGGGTGGATTCGAAGGTTTTGGACTGCTCGCCATTGCAGCAGTGCTTGGACTTTTTCTATCCGCGTTGACAGAGCTGGCATTTTGATTACTCTTGCCGGAAGTTGCTCCCGTTCCTTGTTTACCTGATTTTGTACACTTGAAAAAGGAACAATAATAAACATTAGGCATTATTTGTTTAAGTTTATCGAAGCGTTATCGCACTGAATACACTGTGATCATTAAATTAATAAACTTTAATAAACCGTGGTAAACCTACTTTTTCTCCCGTATTACCCGTACTTCTACCGGTGCTCTGTCTTCCGGTATTGTTTCCTTTTAAATTCTCTTTCACAGGTTCCGAGTCTTTTCGTTTCTTCCGTCGATTCTCCTCGTCCTGTTCCTCTGTGTTGTCGCTTTCGAACGAGCGTTTAGACGATGGCGACGCGGAAACCGCAGGAGCATCATCGCTAGTAATAGATGCGGTCGTTGTTTCACCGGAGGAGGTTGCACTACCAACGGTAGTCGCGTTGCTGCCGCCACCCTGAGCTCCTTGATTTCCGCCAGACTTGCTGCCATCTTTATCTTTCTCAGGATTAGGGTTCGGTGACGAGCTCGAGCCTCGAACCGGGGTCGGTTCTTTCGAACTTTTAAACTCGTACACGTCCCCGCTATCGCCAGCTGATGATGTGCTCCCAGAGGTATTTGTGCTTGGGGCGGCATTCACGGTCCCCGATGAGACGTTTGTCGATGTCTTCGACGAAGCTTCCATTTGACCTTGGTTCTGCAAGCATTATTGGTTCATTAAAAAACAAAATATTTTAAAAAGTAAAATGTATAAGAAATACAATTATTTGTTCTAGGATTATTCTTATGCGGTCACGTGTCGTTTGTAGACTGTTCTGCACGTAACACTTATCGCTATGCTTTATTAAAATGACCTCGGTACCGTCTGCTAATCAACGCACACATTTGAAACATTTATTTTTGCCAACCGCACGCTGAAGCCGAAGATAAAGCAAATTCCTCTTGCGTTTCAAAGAAGATTTTAAAGTATTCTCGTAGTAGTTGACAAAGACTTGAAATTTCTATAGCAGGAGTTAACCAGTTTGTAAGGAAATTTGAAACTAAAAGTACAGTAGCCCCGAGAATTTATCGAAATCCCAAGCAAATATATTCTTAGTCTCTGCATTTGCATCAATTGGATCAGAGTTAAATCGCTGAAATCCAATTGATCATGTACTTCGGATACACCGTGCACCCCTTTCATCATCATTGCATCGAGAACCGATCTGAAACGAGAGTTCGGGAACGTCCAGTGATGCAAGGTGCACCTTCCATCACGCGTCGACCTATTAAATCGAATGTTATATCTATACCTGTGCGTTCATGCCGCCCTGACGGGTGTTAGTCGTGCCCCCTCCTTTCTTTTCATCCCTCGATCCACGCACCTGGTTGAGTCGAAGCGTCACCCTCGGCGAGCTTCCAGACTGCCCCGTTCCCGATCTATCGACTGCAACGAACAAAGCAACGGAGTTAATTGCAATAACAACTATGACACGTCGGACGAATGATTTTCCACGAAACCAGTATAGTCTCTCCTCTGGTACTGTGAGGATGAGAGCACGGCCGGTGTGGTCGAAGGAATCGCCAAGACGAAAGGTGGGAGGAGAGCATTAATAGGAATGGCAGGAGCATTCGAAGAGAGAAGGACAAGGACGACAAGAGAAATTCAGGGGGAAACGAGTAGCGCCCGGTCGCGATCACCGGGAGTATGGCTGTAATCACAGGGGGGCACCCGGGAGAACGAGTTTCGCGAGCAAAGTGGGGAGAGACTATTCCCGCGATCCACGATCGATTCATTAGTGACTTTTTACTGGGCGATCGGGTTACGAGGCGTGCTATTAAACTCCTTATTCGTATCGCTGTGTAATGCAGCGATCGGCAAGCGAAACTTACTCGTCCCCCCGATCCATCGATTGATCTTCCTCTCGGTTTAACGCGCTACCGTATTTACCGATGCAACATTATTGTCAATGTCGATGTCAATCACGATGTCTATTTTAAGAACAATAAATTCATGCCGGCTTCACTTATACATTGATCACGTAGTCTTAAAAAAATGACAGAAATATAGTATAGAAAGTACAGAACTGGTATGTATTCGCGTTTTATACCTGTTTCGTTGAAATTGGACGTTACCATTAAGAGCTGAACGTAAATGGAATACTAAAATTACGATATACGCGGACAAGTGTATGATCATTAGTCGCGTGAAAAGGGATCCACCGCGAGATACAATTACGCTTGCCGTGTAATCACCGTGGCTGCATTTCAACGGGCGTAGTTGGTCCGCGAAATTAGCGAGCAAAACGAATGAAAAGGGATTTCAATGGGGAGCGCATAATACCGGTGGCCTGTCTCTCATAGCGATTTCACGGAACGGTTGTTCGGAGATTCTAGGATGCGAAGCGATACTGGAAACGTCGCTGACGCAAACCCTCCTTGCTACCCCCGATCAATATTTAATTGAATCTACGGGTTAACGCGACATACGTAGTCATCATGTAATTTTGGAATCCGGATCAATGCGCTGTGCCAAAACGCATCGCGGCAGCATCGATCCCATTATTATCATTTCGCGGTAAAATAATGGTGTATTTTTATTCGGATCCCTTTTAGTTGGTCATTGATCGTAGCCTCCCTGCCCACCTTGTTCCGCCCACTTGCTACATGGGAATTGTGCCAATGAAACCTGGCTTACAAATAGTGGATCCGAAAATACATCATCAACTCTCCCGTTAGTCAATGAATACGTAGCTGTTCGCCGCTTTTGTGATGCATGGGCAATAATGATTCTTCCGTATACGGAGTTTAATAGATCTGCGTTGAATAAAGAAGCTTCGTTTAGCTCGATTTGCGTTGTTTCGGGAAATTGCTTTGCTCAGTTTTTAAAATCCTCAGCAGGGAACAAATGTGGAAATAAACCGTACAGGGATTATCGCGCTGCAGTTGTCGACAAACAATGCTCTCGAATCGGAGCACGAACATAATGAAGTAATACCTCCAGTCGCAAATCGAAGCATACATACAATAACGCGATATCGTCTATTAAGAGAATACGTCATATTTGTCGAGCATTCTTACGACGAAATGACGATACGTAAATAGCACGATGCATATTATTCGCATAACTCTTCTCAGAATGCAACGTATATTATTTCGTAGCGCGCTCCGCCGCTTCCTGTACGAGATCAGCCTCGGGCGACTTGAATTACCGATGCGTTAAAAGAACTTGCGTATCGGCCACGGTGATTTATCGGTCGCGTCGTGCTAGTCGAGAGATAACCATGTTTCACGATGCACACAAAGTATTATGCACACATAACATGATCAGCCATCAATAAATTCTCGCAAATCTGAGTGAACACCGTCGATCCAATAAAAGGAGTAATGTCAACAGTCGCCGGATCAAATATTGATAAAACCGATAGGAAGGGTTAAAAATATAATTTCGCGAAATATACTTTTATTACGCATATATTCCGTAGAAGTTTCATTGGCAATCATCGGCTTTCTCCGTTTCGTTCCTGACCTTGCAAAACACGGACCGAGAACCAGTTTTTTATCCGGTGGTTAAAGAGAGAGTAGACTTTTTGATCGATAACCGTGCGCGTCTTATCAAGCACTGTTTGCGCGAGAAGTTCATTAACTTGCTACGATAAAGACACAACTGGTGACATAAACTGATACTCAACCTTCATGATTATAAAATTATCTGTGCGCTATAAACAATTCGCTTACGCGCAACTTTTTTTCCATTCAAACCATTAAATTAATGCAAAAATTTACTGAACATGCGAAGAGTTATAATCGATGGAAAGAGAAATAATTGATTCTCGCCTGAACTTGTACAGTAAGGTGAGACTTTCACGATTGTAAATTGGTAAATTGAAATGCCAATTCGAATCAGCTTATCGATCAGAACAATGACGAAATATGCTAGGAGAATCAAGGTCAGTTGAGACCACATCGTGAAGTATCGTTGTTTCCTCCTACGATCTACGCGTCAGTTTACATTGCGAGAGATTAGCATATCGCTGGAGCTGAAGCTTAAAAAGATTTTGCTACACTGAAAGTGAACGCACGAAACACGGTGTATCGTGTTTCCAACATGTTCCCGCGAAGTGCACGAGACATAGTACGTAACCGGTTCTGATACTCGCTACACATGCACGCTTAATTGCCGCGGTTAAATATTTCCTAGTCTCGTCGATTTCGTTAAAAAAACAATGAATTCCTACGTCCGATATTTAGCAGGACTTTCGCGTCAGCATGTTGCACACCGTAGTAGAAAGCGAAGATGATTGAATATTAATCACAAGAATAAATCACACACCTGTGCTCTATCCGTTGCGTCCGGGCACCAGCGCGATGCGTCAAATAATTTCGATTGTTAATTTTAGACTAAAAACAAACAGACGTAAATAATCTGGGCGAGCTTGCTAGAAAATGGTACTCGCGGTTGCAACAACTGCAACATAGACCCCTTTCGGAGGTGCGATCACCCTAGTGGTGTCGATGGACGCAGTCCATGAGCGCAAACGTGTCCAATATACTCGCCAGTCAGCGCGCTCTCTTTCCCTCTCTCACTATTGCCCAGCACCTTTTTCTTTTCTTTCTCCCGTTCTTGCGCGCGTTCCTTTCTCTCTTACCTCATAGAAGCCCTGACTTTGTCTCTCTCTTATTCGACAGCGACGACCAGCGTGGAGATGTGTTCCAAGGTTCGGCACTCCCGTTCTCGCGTACGACGCTGCTTCGAGTTGAGCTAATATCGAATTGGCAAGCGAGAAACAACGCGCGACGGTGTAATATACGTTAGTTTAGTAAGCTTGAAACACGCGTCGAGCCACGTGGTCGTTGGTACTTGCTAGTAACGGTACTTTTGGGTCATCCGACAGTGGCCGGAGGGTTTCGAGTGTACGCGACGTATACACAAAACGCATAATATCTTTTTCTTACGGGCACAAGTGTACAAACTATCGATTTCAACGATACAGGATACCGTGATGATGGACCAACGGTGTGAGATCGGAAAGGATAATTTGACTATCAAGCGCGAAGCGACAGACGACGGAAAGGTTCAGTAGCCGCAGCAGCAGCGTGTATACACTACTGTCGCTGGCACGGCTCCCACAACGCGTCGGAGCGAAGACACCGAGCTAAGAGAGAGAGGAACCGGTGTGCGACTGTGTCGCCGCGTTTCCGTCTCGACTAACTTCTAGCAGGCGCGACGCTGCACCGCGCGCATGATACCGACGCGTCACTGCTCGGACATGTCGTGTTTAATTAACTTCTTTTTCTGCATCGCCTGTTATTAATACCGATCGACGGTGATCGCCCGCTCACACGTGTGTATGCACGGTTGCAGACTGCAGGGGCAATCTGTCCATGCAGCTGCGCGCGCACGATTAAAGTTACGCATGCATTTGTACTTATATTACAAAACGGCTTCTCTGATAATTATTATAATGGTATTTACCGTGAATATTGTAGTATTTAGCAAGGAGTAGTTAAAGGGGTATTGGATTTTCACGAACAGTCCTGTGTTCTTTTCAGGAAACAATATAACTAAACAATCAATTCTTGCAAGTATACAGTAATGCTGACAGCCTTATCAGCATGACTGTTGCTTTTACAGCAATACTAACTGAACTTAATTATACTTGCAAACCTATTATGCAATATTTTAACAACAGTTACGTTTAGCACCATTTTTAAGTAAATAAAATGTTAGTAAATATGTATAGAATATATTTTAATATTTAGAGCGAGATATTAATGCATAATTGTACACAATCTCACCTTTATTTTGCGGTGGTGTCCTCCGCATCTCACAGGGGGCTCCACTGTCCTCAGCAACGTGCGGTGCAGCGGCTGGTGCACTTCCGGTCGTACGTTGCTGTTGTTGTTGTTGAAATTGAGAATGGCTATGTTGGTAAAGATGCTGTTGTTGTTCCTGTTCTTGTTCGTTTGACGACGCGGATGCACTCGCTTCAGCTGGAGATCTTGGGCTTTCAGGAGCAACTGTTGTACTCTCATCAGGTGAACTCGCACCTGCAATATCTGCAGTTGCAAATAAAATACAAATAACAGATTATGAGCGTGTTCTACGAAACTTCGTCCGAAATGATTCACTTGTACAACGATATGATCCAAAATATAAAAAAAAGAATGGAATTATGTCTCGAAGTACATGTTCAGTAGAATACACACAATGACTTCTAACCTTCAGCTTTATCAATATTTTAATGTAATTGACACTTCTGTTATATCAGTTCAGTATTTTGCTTTGACCTAATGTTTATAGAAATCGCAAGTACAAGAACACTTAGAACGTAGATCCTTCGCACTAATTTTTGACATCGAGAGATATGTACACAATTCCTAACATCACATTTGACTAATATCTTCACAGGTTTATATGTACTAAAAACAATTCGACTTGTTTCTTTCTTCATCCGTATTGTTAGTACAATCTTGCAAGAACACGCATCTGATTAAGAGACTATTAATTTTGCAAGGTCTAACGAGGATTTTAATGCTTCGAAATACGACGAATATGACAAAACTATCGTTTAATCCTCGAGGTTCTCCAAAATTTAATATTTCTTAAAGCTTTTGCGTAAATTAATTCCCACGGGTGCTTTTAACTTTATTTCTATCCGGGCACGTTTTTTTTTTTTTAATAAACAGGTTCCTTTTTTCCCTTGTGCCACCAATTGTCACGCCAATGTTGGTTTAAAGGCGGTCAAGACGACATCTGTCGGTCCGCCGGGGGAAAGTCCGTACACGACGTACTCGACGTGCACGCGATCACGGCCCCTCGCGAACTAGGGGCCATGTTGCGACGCTATGCCGACGATTGGCTCCGCCTTACCCCCGTTTCCCCAACGACATGAACCGCGAACATTCTGTTTCGCCAATCGGACGCAAGCTGATCCCGCCAATGCATTGTCGGTGGTGCACTCTACAAGCTGCCTTTAGAATCCACGCTTGTGTCTGTGAACTTTGATGCAGTACAACGTGCAAATGTGTGCCGACTTCGATATCTGTATATACGAAGGCGAACACGCATCCTATAGCTTCCATGCAACTGCACATGTTCCAGCGGCAGCATTTCCTCACGTGCCGCTCCTGCGCCCGGCATACCAGTCGAGGCGCATTATCGCTTACTTTCGGAGCGTGACCGTGCGCTCTGTGCCAAATAGAGCTGTGGAACGGTACGAGCTTCATGTAGCTTTTCGTGGACTCGAAAATCTCATTTTCTCCAATGGCCTTTGACAATAAATGGCCAGAATTTAGCGCCACTTTCTACTTCCTCATCTTTCAAATGATGAATCCATAGTAGAACGGGAGTTTGGCTGCTGCCTCGATAACATAATCAAATTGACACTTGCACGAAAATAAAATCGACTTCACATCTTATACTTCAAACTTTACACGAAACTAATCTAAGATTAAGTGACACGAACTTTCCAAACGATAGTCCCGACAAAAATACAATGCACAAAGCATTCCGCCGATGAACGATTCCTAGTACTTTAAATTGACCAGCACTGTAGCTAGTGCAATAAATTAAAATCCTTCTGTGGTGTCTCTTAAAAACGGAGGGTTCACCGGCGAAAAACAAGTCTCTCAAGAGTAGCGGATGAAACCAGCCATATTTATGATCGTCACGTTCGAAAAGCAACGACATCGACGCGGTTAAAATAAGATACAGAGACAAAGAAAATATAGAGCCGCCAGGAAAGTCAAAACAGGACTCACTAAAATACTGACCTCGCCATTATAGAGAGGAAAAAAAAAACGAATGTTCTCAAACGACATGTATCTGATTGACGAATGAGAAAAGGGACGAGACATGCTCTCAGGGTATTTACACGCATGAAAAACCGCCGCTACTTTAAAGGGAATATACCAGGCACGATAGTCGTCATCGCTTAGCTCTTTTGCGCTCTCTTACGCGCTTTTCTCGCGAAACGTCAATCACGAATGTCAGAGAGCTGTTTGCCCGTAAACAATACGCTATAAAGATGCTTAAGAAAACACCGCGTTTCTTAAAAACAAAGCTATTTTTACAGCGTCGGCTCCCTTTCTTTCTTCCTTGCCTCTAGCTTCCCCCTTTTACTTTCCCTTGGCAAATATCAAAGCGAAACGGTTCTTCTCACAAACGTTAAAATTTCAATGATTTTTGTCAAGTAGTAAATCTGTTAACACTTGCGAATACACGCAGTACATATATTCCACGTACACGGCACCGCGGACAGTATGCCGTATGTATTTTCGCAAGCGTTCGTTATAGAGGCCAAACCCATCCGTTTGAAGAGTTACAGACAGAAGTGTTTCCAGGAATTCGCGTGTACTCTTTCTACAGAAGCACAGTAAAAAAGTACGATGCTCGAGTGTGATGATGGAGCACCATGCACACAAGGAAGGTCGAATACGAGTGTATCTCGTGCTCTGTCATGTAGATTCGCGGTGCGCGGTTCTTGTCGAGAAGTGGCCACATTTGTCGGTTTTCTTCCCGATCGATATCTTTATCGTTACGATAAGACTGGCCATTTACGGCTAAAGATGGAATACCATCATCTTCCAAGATTCCCTTCTTTTGTACAGAGGGCAGGGGGCATGGGAGAAGTAACACGAGAAGCTTTTTAAACTGGTTGACGCGGAAAGTCGTATGATTTATCGGAGAAGAGAATATTCCAAATAAGAAGCAGGCAATTAATCTTTACTATAACAAAATATTTAAGAAGATTGCAATTCCATTACAACGACCATTACATACACACCAAGAATAGTATTAATCGCACTTGGCTGACTCAGTCGCGATATTTCCTCTGAAGTTACCGCTATAAAAATTATTACTAGTTATATTGAATCGGTAGAGAAACGAGGCATTCGATTTATATTCGTAAGAACCATCACTGACCAGAGGATAAAAATCCTCCTCCTTTATTCCAGGTACTTACGGGGACCCATTTTAGGATATATGGAATGCCTTAACCTGGATGCTTCAGAAAACAGAGAGAGACAGGGGGAGAATCCACACCTTTGCACAATTTTAAATGCACGAGAGAATGTGATTTTATGTCTCCGTACTTTTTGTATCGTGATCAGCGTAAATTATACTTTCATTCGTCGTTTTTACTCCAAAGAAAGATTGTTGTACTGCAAAAATGTTCGACGATTCACGATTTACAGCGGAAAAAAGAAAATCCACCACTGAAGTTTCTATGCAGGAGGAAATGCAGCGTTTGTTTTTTCGCATGCACATATGATTTCCGATGAAAATAAGCTCGAAACCGATCTCGCGATAAACAAGTCCGTCATTTCTTGAGTAGTCTATCGGCTTTAAAGGACACAGGCGGCGCCCGATACCACCTCCTCCTCTTTCCAGACCAATTCGATGAAAACTGCGTTCGCTTTAATTGCATTACACTGGAGATTCGACATCGAGACTTTTATTAATTATGTTCCACATCGTATACGTATATCCAGAAAAAAAAAGAAAACCAATTTCATTGTCGTCTGTCCCGAATATGCGATCCGCAGCATAAAGATGAGCGAGGAAAACATTTAAAGACAGCGTCACCAGCGTGAAAACGAAAGATAGGGAGTATCAACCGCACTGTTGCGACAATTTAGCTCGGAATGCAATAAATATTTGCATTGGCAAATGTATAATATTTACCATCGAAAGTCATAAATTTCAAGTAGTGGTGAAAAATTATACGGAATAGTGCGGCCCTGTCCCGAGTATTGATCTGTGGGAGAGTTGTCTGCCACCCCTCTCGGGCTCAACACGCTGGATGTTTCATCCCTTCGCAACCCCAGAACAACAAGGATGTCGTGCACCTGTGACTGCGGTATAGGTGAATACTCTATTAGGCAACTGTCGTTGAGGAGGCATTGTCTTTACTCGCTATGCGTCAAAGAATATGCCTTTTTGTTAGCATTCTTGGGCTAGATTTTCAGAAGTTCGACCCATTCCTTGGGGATTAATTTATACATATTTTCCGAAGACCTACTCATGCAACCAAGCAGGATACGATAAAAGGGAAAGTGACTATAACAGAATATCCCTGGGAGAACTGGCACTCCTCTTATTTGCTAATCGAAGGGCAACGTTCCATATAAATATTGAATTTAAATAACTATCTTAATGTAATTGTGGATAGAAAATAAATATGAGGTAGTCAAAACAGAGGTAAAGGGGAGTGTTTTCGTGCGCCGCATCTGCTACAAATATTGCGTACAAATGTTAAAGGAAGAACTATTTCTTCCATTTATAGCATTCGTTTCTTCAACCTTAAAGGGTAATAGTACGAAACGGGGTAGCCAAGGAACGGAGGTGGATTGTATATGAATGAACCCGGACCCGCTGACTTCCTCCGTTTAGGAAGGTCGTGCACCGTCGCTTTCATTTATCGACGAGAGTCTCCACTACACTCAAGAACGAAGGAGGGGTGACTGACCCCGGCGACGTTGTCTTTCGTTTCAAAAGAGCATCTTTACTTTCTGCCGCGAGTTAATTATGCTTATACGCGTTGGAGAACACGGATAGAAAAAGAACGAGCGGACAGTGAGTTAGTGGGAAATATGAAAGCGCCGCGATATATTTTTGTATGTGAAGTAAAATATAAAGCCCGTGCAATTTTTAAGATTTCTAACGAAATGTTATTCGCAGTATAACAATGAATAAACACACTAATGACGCCATTGTAAAGAGCAGTCGTTATTAACACTGGCTGATAAGTGTATGTTGTAAAATACACCGTCTCAGGTGAAGAAACTAAAGAGAACAATATCTTGTTAAGGTATAAATCAGCATTTCAATGATAGGCAAATTGTTTTCGATCAGATTGGTCCTTTATCACTATATATTGACGAAGGAAATTTGTGTTTCTCATTCTTCGTAGTTGATTGAACATGATTTACAAAGATAGAAAAGCAGTAGGCTAAAAAGCACAAAGAAATGCAAATCACTCACCATTTGCTTCTTTAGTGTTGAGGTCGTATCCATTCACGAGCATCTGTCGTACTCGAAAATCTTCTTTGCGGTTGATAGACGCTTGGACTGGCGATTCCCCATTTTTGTTTGTCCAACGGCCTTTCGAACCTCGCTGCTGTAACGTCGACGATCTTGTCGTACTGTTTGATGTATTTGTATTCTCCGTTCGGTTTCCGCCTGAAAGCAATCAAATTTCGTCTATCCTTGTCAAATAATTAATAAAATTTGTCAAAGCATGAAACTTCAAAGTCCTAATCTTAACAACATAATTAATCAAAACTACAGAGATATATGTATTTTAAAATTCGATTGTGTTAGAATATTTTAAATTACTCTCGATTGCTCAGTAAATAGTCAAATACCAGTTTCTCGATATGCTCGTGTACTCAAACATTTCACTGGAATCCTTCCGTTATGTGAAAAATAACAAATAGGTTAAACAATGCAACCAAGTTCAAACAAGTACTACACGTGCGATAACAAATGCAAAGCAATGTAAACGATAACCTATATCGCACAAATCTAACGGTAGTATTAACGACCCCTGGTGCTAATCGTAGTTACCACGAGTTACCGGTAATCGGTTTCGCCACTGACGAGTAAACTCTGCCGTGGCGGGAACTCGCGCGCATGTCAATTACGCTACCCTTCTGCTTTGCAAGGCGGGAGGCATTATTCGCGACGTCACAGCGAGAAGTGTGACGGGTATATTGTTGGTAGGTCTGATCGAAAAATGCAGGCCCGCCAAGCACGTCCGCGTAAAGTACCTAACTTCCGTATCGCGTTGTAGCAGTTTCGATAAAATGAGTTCACAGAGCAGGAAACTAATATGTGCATATTGGGAGGAAGCACGAATGCTGCGTAGTTCGCCCGAGTGTCATTTGTTCCGCGTATCAGTAAGGATATACGCAGGCTCGTGATCAAACGAGAATTCCTGTTAATAACACTATTCTACTAACCTACCTACAATGTAGCACAGAGCTATATTGTAGTGAATGTCGTTGTCAGTCGAGTAGTAGTAGTTGTGTAAACACGGAATGGATAAATCGCGCGCACACATTGAACCTACGTTTAATAAAGCATACATGTAGATAACACGGAGCAGTATTTTTCGATAGCTGGCTGCGTGTACATCCGCCAGTCTTAAGAACTGTGCGCGTGCTTATTTTTGACAAAGTAGTGTCTGCCTTTTTTACCTGACACCATGTCCTGAGAGGTCATTTGGAGAAGAAGCGCGAGCTGTTGTCGCTCGGACATCCGCGCTGGGTAACCGCGGAAACGACTGTTACCGCCTGAGGGCATTCCGCCTTCATAACTCATGTAACACGTATCCGAAAACACACGTGGAGAATCGCAGCGAGCACTTGATAGGAAGGATGTCACTCGTGGATTAACACGCGTCTTGGTTGCCGGGCTCGCGGTAATTTATCACGAGCAAAGATAACCTAAAATCGCACAGTCGGTTCACGCCATTTTGACCTACCGAGCGCGCACAGATACCGCGAATCAACAGTCACGCGACACATACGTAGCTATACGCGCCAAACCGATCGCATGCGACGAACACTGACAATTGTCGCGCGCGTTTTATATACTCTCGTTTTTTTCCCGGGCCAACGATTTGATTTCGCGACACGGCATGTGTGTGCGTGCTCTCTTTCGAAAACAGGATATGCGACACACGACTTCGGGACACAGTGCGCAATATGACGCAACGTTTGTGTTGTGTTTACAGTTGGCATCTCTGTCTGGAACGTGCGTCGCGCCAACATTCAAATCGACAAAATTGAAAACATTCTTAAAACACACCGGTCCGCTGTTTTAACCTGAGTTCAACAATGACGAGTAATCGAAAGAAGTGAGTAATATATTTCTTTTCAAAAGCAAATATTACCTTAGTTAGTAAAGTATACCCGAGTAATTTTTTTTGTGTGTTTTTTTTTAATAAAGAAGTTGGGTTTACATGTTGTATCACAAATCATTCAGCTCTAAACACATAACGGGAGTTGTACCATTGTACAACGGGTAACGTTGCATGTACATTCATGAAATAAATAATATAACTGAATGAAAATAATTGAAACGTTTGGGTACTATAATCGTCAACTACAATAAATTCGATCTAATGATTATAATAGGCCATGTAGAGCCACCACATTCATATACATGTATATATATTAATTTCTTCACACAGTCCGCTATTAAATAAGGACAATCGAACGACATTCGCATTATTATCGCTGTTGCATATGCACATATTTATTACATGTTATATTTTGCGCCTCATGTTTATTGTAACAACATTATGGCATAATTACGAATAATGATAAGAACACATTGTTTAATTTAATCTAACGCAGTAGCTATCTATGTGTGATATTATACAAAATATGTAACGACTTTCTTATCGTCACACTGATTACACATAAATTGTTACACGTTAATTGACATTTCCAATACTGCGATTTGCACGCGAGTTGTTTTCTTTCATGATGTACATGAAACTTAATATTATAAACAGAGAGAAGACTAAATTAACTAAAAATAGATCTAATTAATTTCATGGCATACACATTTTCCTTTTGTTTATTGTTTACATAAAATCTTAACTCGCTTTAATTTGCATACATTCTTTCATCTCGCATAGGGTAAAAATAGAATGAACAGTTTCATCCCTAAACCATACAATCAAAAAACGATGAAGGAAACTATAAATTATTTGGCCATCATTACATATCAAAATGTGCGTGAATATTAAGAGTACATGAACAGTAACGATTATTACAGTAATTTGGGACTCCAGACAATTAATAATCACAAATAAAATTGTAAAGTAACTTCAAAAGATATATTTAATATAAATATAAGTTGGGTATAGTATTAATATAATGTTGAACACGGTACCAATATAATAATTCAAAGGGAAACATATAAATGTTCTGGAATATTTAAAATTCAGTATCGTTTTTTATTGATTCTTCGTTGTAAACAAAATGAGTGAAAGTTTGAAAGAAGAAGAAACAGCAGCAGTTTTAAGATTTAGAATGATTTGAAAAGGACATAAAAAATTAATATTGATGAATATAAACTTAGGGATGGGTTTCTGGAAGCCTCGAGACCCAGATAAGAAGTATAAAATCAATGAAGAGTTTAGAGTTTTTGAACAAGAATTTGGATTAAATACTTTTGTATATTATTTATGTTTCTGTATGTATTTTGTTTGATTATGATCAATAAAGATTTATGCAAAAATGTTGAGTTCAGTTTCTAAAACAAGATATTTCTCATACAAAACAAAATCATTAATTCAAGTTTCGAGATTTTTGAATCTCAAAAGATTTCAGGGTTTGGAGATCTTACAAAGTCTCGGGCTCAAATCTCGAGAACTGAAAAATGAAGTTCAGACCCACCCCTAGTATAAACACTGTTGTTTGATGCACTTGTGTATTGAATATCCCACTGCTACATCCATCCCTATAAAGTAATAACGAATTAATGGTTTCATTAATTTTTCATATCCCAGGATAGCGTGATCATAGAGAACAGTGTAATACAAATACACAGTATCTACAGGATGGCAGAAGACAATTTTGGAACAACGTTCATGATCCATTCTCTATCGGAACGATGCCTGTTTTGTATCATAATGGGAAACATGTATATCTCTAGGTGCCATAAATTCTTCGAAAAGTAGTTGGACAGAGTGGTCGTGTATAATATCGAATTCAAATTCGTCTCAGAAGCTATAGACAACGATCATTTTCGCAGATTCCGCTTAGTCCCATTTTTATTGGTCTGTCTGAAAAAGGTATTTCGAGAAGTATAAATAAATAAGCTTCCCAATAAAATTTTCAATGTCTCGCGTCAATGTTTTCCTTAGTGTTTTTCTGTGTGTTTGTCGAATGAGATGTATATTATATGTATATTTATGTACAAATTATATTAAGAGTTAGAAAGACTAGCAGTTTTACACTAGTAGTTGATACACTTATACAACGAGTCGTTTATGAAGTGGTTCTTGCATGTTACAAAGAGGAAATCATAAAAGAGTCGTTTCCATGCTTCACGTTTTAAAGATTTAAAATCTGTTTAAGGCGAGATTTTCCTTCACCTTTGATGGTCTTTAAGTGAGATACATATAAAGCTCTGATAGTTTTTTTTTCTTGCATCGAGACGAACTGGAAACTTTGCCATGGAAAGTCTGCGTTAAGCTTTGTAACATTTTCCTTGGGAAATGGATGACCTATCTATATTACATCGATACAGATATCAGTTATTACTTTGATTAGTTATAAACTTAGATTCATTATACATCAGTGTCTGAACTGCTATGGCTTAATAGTATTTCTTTACTTTCTGACAGTCAGAGGGACGATAGGTTGTAACAGTACGTGATAGAAATTGTAATCGATGTTACAGCACTGTGTAACATCCGTTGATGTATTACAAAAAGTAAAATCGTAATTGTGATGAAGAATGGAGGGGTGCAAATTAACATAAAGAAGAGTACAAAATGGTAATTGCTTTCATGATTATGAGACTAGTTATTACATTTACCTTTAGTTTCAACTAATAATGACGATATCATTAAATAACAATGAATATTCGAACCATTTTCAAGAAAATGTTTTGTTGAAAACGAATTCTCCTTTAAATTCTCATACATATATCAGTGCGGTACCCTTCTTTATGTAGACGTGACAGCGTGATAAGACAACCAATTACTCTTCTTTACTCCCTAAAAAAAAATTCATAATTAAATACATTATTAGAAACGTTCCCTATAATAATAATCCTAAAATAAAAAAAGAAACGATTTTCAATAGAACGAACTAACGCTTAAATTCATGTTGTACATGCTCGCGCATGGGCAGTTTAACAATTGTACTTCATTTAACGTAAGTTTTAGTAAATTTGAACGCTTTTTACTCAATTCATATGTTAGAATGTAAATATGAACGAATTTCGCGGCTTTTGATTGATCTCCGGTTCACGTACCGTAAACCTGTTCATCGTAACCATCTTTTGGATTTTATCGATATTAAACAATCATGTTTATATTCCCCACGCAATTCACTAACTAATTAACGTTATGATTAAACGCACATATCATCGTTACTCCCTAAGTTTACGATGTCTATCTACTTTGAACGATCATTAAGATTTCATTCGTATAACTATAACAACAACGATGATGACAATAGTGATGGATTATGAATTATGATATTAGAATGAATGGTGATAAATAGCGATAATTACTATTTTATTGTGGTTAATTCTCATTCATGGTGCTAATACGCAATGCACATTATTTTGCTTCAATGGAATGTCTATCTTGATTTTCGTTTAGAATTCAAAGGAAACTACACATCTGATTATTATTGAGTACATTTCTAGCCGAGCTGCTTGCTTCATAGCCGTTGCTTTTGCTTATTTTACAAGGTTAACGATCAGTTTTCAACATCCTGCAGTTCATCAATAAAGGTAAAAAATTATATGTTTAGGGTGGGGCGCAGAAACGAATATTTAATGGGGATGAGACACGCTAAGAACGACTAGCCGAATGAAGATAAATTTTATTCTGCTCGGTCGCTTGAAAAAATTGTTATTCCCTTTAATTATGAGCAAATGTCTTTACGCTTCGATCAGTTTAATATGCCACTTTAAAAGTGCCTAATTTTATAGCGGTGAGTTTCTCTACCAGTCTTTTCTCCTTCTCCCCATACCTAGGCGTTTTAATTATTAAAATCGTCATATTGAACCCTGTGTTTGACTGTGTCACGTTTTTAACAACATTTGTGTATGGCACAAATGGATATATAGAGCTCGTGTAACTAATATGTGTAAATAACTTTTACATCTTCCACGCTGGTGCTTACATTGCGAGGAAGACATTAGAATTCGTACGATCTTCCTTTCCTTGTTCTCCGTTCACTATTAAACCCTGTCGCAAAATTTGTTGTGTTATAATATGCCAATTTTTTAATATGATTCTTCGTAATTGTTCACGAGATATACGCATATCCTTTCCTTGAAAGTAGATTGTTTTTCTTTTCCATCGTAGGCTTCAATAACGTACAATATATGTGATGCCGGCAATTAAATTATTACTAGCGATGGATGAAAGAATCGCTGGGATCACCTCGGTATCTCTCTCACGCACACACACGCTCATTCGCTCTGGCGTTCACTCATTTTCCTCCCTTCTCTCCCTTCACACTTATTGCAAACATTATTATAGAAATCTTGATTAATTTTACAAAATTCACTTGCCCCCAATTCACAGTCGTTAAGAGGAGTTCCAGTATTTTGGTAATCCTAAAACGTGTGGAAGTCAATCATCGCTGTTGCTGGTAGCGTTGTAAGGAAAGACTGTCAGTGCGGTAGTGTTCGATGATCTGACGCCAACCGTTGGTATCACGGGCGGCCCACTCATTTCTCCTCCGTGCTAAAGTCTCCACAAGCTAGATCTTCGTGCCCCCGATCCCGATCCTGTCGTGCATAAACAGCGATCTCGTTAGACCGAACTTCAACAACCTCAATACTTTGGCAGCCTCGTAAAATCTAATTGTCGAACGTATGCCTCCAGGAATCTGTCATTTTACAATCTGTTTTTTTTTTTTGTTTCAAGTGTTGCACGATCAAAAATACTTTGATTCTCGATTAAAATTCCATTAAGGAAATCGAACGTTCGAAAGCTACAGCGGATTGTTTCTAGGAATATTAAGTGGAAAACGCAATGGTACCGGCTTGTGTTTAACGACATCCTCCTCTATCTATGATTGTACCGACCGGCATGAGAAATGGCCACCATCTCTATGGGCAGGGAACCTCTTCGCTTGACGAGCGGTTCAGGGATCGAGTCCTTTTTCCCTAGTTCCCTCTTCCATTTAAGCCACGTGCCATTATCGTTCCCATCTGTGGATCCTCCAGAGAACATTTCTGGCCCTCCAGAACTTCTTCTCCTCAATATTTTTTTCCGATTACGGGCCTTACCATTTATGCTACTCCTATTGAACATATCACGGCGTAATTCAGATATGTCTGCCGGCACTGAACCGCGCCGCGGCGACGGCATGCCGGGTCCCGTGCTATCGATTATTCTTGTTATTCCATTATTGTTGCTACTTCCGGTATTATTATTATTATTGTTATTATTCATTGGGAGATTCTCTCGTTCATCTGTAAAGACCGCGAAGCTAATGGTACAACGAAGTTGAAGCAAAATCGTACAAACCATCGACACATTATTAGCATTGCGCATACGTACTGGTTAGAGATAAAATATTCCCAAGGAGATTTCCGAGCGCGGTTTCTTGCGGAAGACTTGCCCTTCGAGCTCCTGCCACGTTGCCCTCTCGAGGTCCTAAGGCTAGTCGATTAAAAGCTCCACCTGGTAATGCAATGATTAGATATAGAGCGATAACATAAGAAAAAGACTTACGGCAGGGATAAGCAACAGTGAAATGCTGTACGACTTTTATATCATTTATTCCGTTTTCACCTTGATGCCTGGTGATGTCAGTCGGCACAGAGCCACGCCTAGATGTTTGATCGACTCTGGTTGCTATAGGGGTTACCGTGATGTCGTCTAGCCTCGAAAGAAGACCCACAGGAGCTGATCCACGTCTCCTAGCCCAGGACTGCGTGGCAGAATGCATACATTAATCACTTGTTACATTGCTGTACAGGATAAAAGAGTCGTACACATTGTTTCAAGTGATACTCTACATATTTACATAATTGAAAACGATACCCATCAACGCAGATGAAATTCTTGATAGAGACAATCTACCAGAAGCAACAATTCAGCAATAAAACTTTACCTGGCTACCCTTCCTAGACAAGGCCATCCCCTTCGAATCCTCTATCGTTCTCGGGTCGACGTTCTCCTTCATTTGCCCGTCCAAGCTCAGTTTGGCGATCTTCGAGCTCCTCTCCTTCACAGTGTCCGAGTCCCGTTTACTACCGGTAGAAACAACTTCACTGTTCGCATCTCCCTTTCGAGGTTCACTACCACTGTCGCTCGAGGAGGAGACGCTTTGTATGAGGGGCGGTGAGTCCGGTGGGCTACCGATGAAGAACACTTTATGCATGCTAAGTTCGGAGGACACTGGTATCGCGGTGAACCGTCTACCACTCGGATCAGTCGTTACCGTCTTAGTTTCTGGCACGGGAGTTGAGTATCTTCTTAACTCGGAGTTGTCGCACTTTGCTTTCATCGTAACCGACATCGAACCGCACTGTTCCATTTTACTGAACGCCAGTGTGGTTGTTGGTTGATCTTCTAACAATTTCTCAGCCTCCCACTTCGCCTTCGAAAAGGAGACACTATTGTCGACTTTCGACTCTGTTTCGATGCTACGAGCCTCTTTATCGGAACGCGACCCGGTCAGAGACGCGTAGAAAACTTGCGTGGAATCGCTTCCTTGAGCAGACGTTGGTCGTTTGCATCGATTCTTGAAGCTGGTATCCTCTATACGAATCATCTGCACGGAATGCCGGCGAGGATGTTCCGTGCTCGACAATTGCCCTGCTTTCTGTCTGAACGTCTCGCAAATAGCAGAGCCTCGCCTCTGGCTCAATATCTCCTCGTTCGATACCTCAATTTTACTGAAGCCTACCAGCGGTGCATCTTCGTTCATTGGAGGGGTGTCGCAATGCCCGTCGGAGCAAGCCTTTTCCTTTATCGAGCCGGAGCTCGAGCTGTCCGCTTCCATGAGAATCTGCGAGTAACATTGCGACAGTTCCGCTGTGGTGGACAGATACCTCGTTCTAACGTAAGGCTGTAGCGGAGGGAAGGTCTGCTGTCGCGTCAGCTGTTTCGTCTGTGTACCAGCCGCGGCCTGTTGGTCATCCGGTTGTAGAACCGTGCTCAATCTCGACGCCTCCGCGCTGTTGGTGATACTGGCTATGCTGGTCTCCGGCAGGAGACTTTCGGCACTCACCGGCCTCTCTCCCGTATTATTCGTGTTGGGCGATAATTCCGCTATACTAGCCTTGGACGATAGCAAGGACAACGAGGTTGGATCCAGCAGACTTTGATCGTCCCGTTTCAGTAGAAGGTTCCTAGACTTGCTGTGCTCGCTCGGTAGACTCTCGCGTCTGACGTTGCTTCGCGGAAGCAGGGTCAAAGGTTTGGAGATGCTCAGTGGCACGGAATGGCGTCTTCCGACGCGCTCGAGGCCAACTCGAGCTGGCAGGCTTTGCATTCGAGAGGACTGAACGTAAGCGGCTGGTATCAGCAGATCGATGCTTCCGGTGTCCTCCTCTGCGGCTGGATCGTCCGCCGAACTCACTATTTCCTCCGCCTCCTCCAATTCCGAGATCTCGGTTTCCGTTTCTTCGGCTGCCTCCTGAAGAGTCAGGGCTTCCCATTTCTTCTGATTGGCGCGCAGGTGTTCCATTAGCGATACACTGAGACCGTCGCCCAGGAAACGATGCCATTCCTCGTACAGAGGCGTCACCACGTATTTGAAGAATCCGGTCTGTATCTTTGGTATGCTGGTGGTATGGCGATCGCATAACGGCGTCACTGGAAGGTTCAAACGGCGCTCGTAATCGCCTTGACGAAAGAATTCCTCGCATACTTTGTACGACCATTTCCTCGAGATGTCCCAAGGCCGGCAGGGGTTCGATATGTCCGCGCATTTTAGCGCGATCTGCAGGATGAAGTGACGGTCGTCCGCTCGTTTCATCTCCAACAGATTCTCGTCCAGGTAGTGCTGCAAAGAATCAATAACCGGACAATAATGAACGTTGCGCAGAGATCAATGGGAATAGTTCGTAAAATAATGATCATTAAGCTTCTTTATGCCGGGGACGAATTTATCAGGCACAAAGAAGTTACATAAACCCGACCAAACAGTCGGGTGCAAGTGTTAAAGGGACTAACAAGCTGTTCGTCAGCCCACCTTGAATCGCATGAGAAACTCTTGCTGTCTCGTGATGTCCGTGGCCAAAATCAACGAGCTGATGTGCCGCTGAAGCTCCGGCCTCACGTTTGCTGGCAATTGGTCCGAAACGCCACTTTCCAGAAGGCAGCCTATCGCTGACCTCCAGTGATGATTCTCCAAAACTGACGTGTTCTGCAATTTAGTTTGTCGGTGTGTACTCGCCGTTTCTCTCGAACTTACAAACGGATCCCGTTATCGATTGGTCTTAAACATTTCAAACGAAGTACCGGGAGGGATTGGTGTTTCGGTAATCGAGTTCAATGGATTCGTGGCTTCGATTTTTTTTCTTCTTTTCCACCCAGTTCTTTACACGCGCGTAAACGGTAAATGGTGGCGAAAATTCTATCGGACTCACTTGATAGAGAGCAGCCAAGTGATTGCTCGTGGCGACCAGGAACGGTTGATTGACGCCCGGGTGATCCAGATCATGCGTCACCGCGGCAATCAGCGATGCCATAATTTCCAAGTTGGTCAAGTGCGTCCTAATCTGTAAAGTGTTCGTCGTGGCAACTTGACCTCACGCCTTTCCCTGACGGTTCAAGATCTACCGTATCGAAGGTGATTCCGCTACTTACTTTTTCCTCTTGGAGGAAGCAGTGCATCGCTTGAGTCACGTCCGTCGCGTGTATACTGTTGTGGTATGGATTTGTACTGTGATAACCCTCCTCGATGAAGGCTACAAATCAGATGCAGAAGCGGAAGGGATTAAATTCTCTTTGCCTGCGTCCTTTTGCATTTTGCCCGTAAGCTTCGAGTTAAGGCTAGATTATTATAAGCTGATCCTCAGGATGAAAATCCTAGAAAGCTCCTTATTATTAAATTCCAAAAATGTTAAGAATTGTTCTACCACTGCTCTATTATTGCAATTATAATTGTTATCGAGGCCAGATATTTCGTCGACCCGACAACAGCGCAAGCCTTTTAGTATCAGATTTGTTCCTTTGTAACTTCGTTTATGTCTCGTCAAAACCGGCGACTTAAAATACCCACAATCCTCACAGCCGACGATCGCAAATTCTTCACCGCAAGTAATTGGAGCAATTAACCACCAAGAATGAAGTTTATTCCATTCAAGTGGTCAAACAGGGTACTAAAGTATTCGCGATCCGGCCCTCAGTTCACGCATGCAGGAGTATCTAAATCCTGTCTGTATGGAAATCTTGCATGGAATAAATAAATAATAAGCGTCACGCGGGCTCTATAAATACAAATATGTATAGCCCATAAAAGGGCGGTCCGTTTTTCTTCGCGAGGGTCTCTTCCTTTTGAATATTTAATGGTGAGGAATAACTTCCGACCTGTGTTCCACAGCCTCGACGATGACGTTGTAAAAATTTCGCGCGGAACGGGAATAACGATTATTAATAGGCGCGGGGGGTGGGTGGGGTGGTTTCAGCCTTTCGCGGAAACGCAGTATCAACGAAAATGGTAGTCACATGTCGGAGGAACACGGAGAGAAAAAGAGAGTGTGTGTGCGGGAGAGGAGATTGTGGAAGCGGTCGTTCGATTCCACAAACGCGCTAAGTAAACGTACGCCATATGTTCCATGCTATAATATTTAGTTGCCCCACCGAGGAACTGGCCAAAGCAGATCCATCGTGAAATGTAAAAATATGTTTATGGATATGCGGGCCTGGGTAGTACTCTACGGGATACATACAAGAATGCACAATCTTGTAAAGTTCGATGATAAAACTGGGAATTTTATCTCCACTTTCAACCCCACAGCTTGCGGGGAATGAAATGTTAATTCTTAAACCATTGCTATCTTATTTTTAAATTAATTTACATCGATTTGTACGATGAAGAGGAACTTTGTGAATCTTCATGATAGTCAACACTTGTTGGCATGATACTCTAATATCGAAAAGTGGTTTTCCTCGTGTTTGTCTTGGAAATACATACCGAACAATTTCCACACGGTTACCACGTCCAGGTTGAAGTATTGCAGAAGTCCGTACCAGTGAAAAAGGTGGACGCACAGTACCGGAAGCGATCGTCCTGGAAATCAAATCATTAATACTTCGCTATTATTATTTTACACGCAAGATCGGAATTAGGCAAACGACGACCGAGGCCTTCTGCGATTTCGCGTGAACTCGAAAATATTTCGATATCATGTAAATCTCAGACGTCGTGACAACAAAAACGATCGTGTTTGCACAGGATGTTCCTCGCTGTTTCTTTTTGCGCTCCCGTCTGTCGGCTGATGATAAATCGTTCGGTGTTTCGTACGAAGGAAAGCTTTCTCCGAGTTGTTTTCTTATCCCCCGAAGATCGTGGTGGTTAACATTAGAATTTTGCGTAGGTCTCGCTGAAAAATTTCGTTTTCGCGAAGCTTGCACTCGCTTTGAATTATGCATCGGGCGTAACGTCATTTACAAATGTCTCCTATCTGTACGAAGCTTTTTGCGGGTTCAGTTTTCGTAAGTTATCCCCTGTTTCCCTTTCGACGAAATCGCAATTCGTGAATGTCCAAAGTAATGTCCGGGTATCATGATATTTTCTTCTCATTTCAATTTATACGAGAGACAGATACGATTTTACAGAGGGACCTTCGCTCCAAGGTATTTCACAATGTTCACAGCGCAGACGTAAAATGTTGTTCCAGCTAGTTTGCTTTAGAAATACGTACAACGTTCGAGCTTGCAATACTCGGCTAAATAATAAAAAGACGAAACGCTGCCCTGATGTTTAGTTTGCCACTTCTGGAAACATGTTACGAAGGTGCTCATTGAATATTTTAAGATTCTCCGAGGAAATGTCTCCTCCTCTGAATTTCACAATCGAATCACTGCAATAATTAGTTAACTCGTTCAATATTTGCTGAGGTATCAAATATACTTTACGATTTGCTGTTTGTATGAAACATCCAAAGAAACTTCAATGCCTGCGACGTTTCAGCGGAATACGTAATTCGTCCATATCTTTTGTATATAAAAAAAACGATGCTATTTACGTGATATATTGGAATATGAATAAAGTATTTCTATTGAAATTATAAGATTAAGTTATTTTAAGAATCGTTGAATGATACACGAACGAGTTAGTGAAGAGGCACGTTTCTTTTCCAATTACTTACCTCCAGTCACCGTTTCCAGCGTGAACGCATTGAATCGCCAGTTTCCGGCCTTTTGTAACACGCACTGCAACAAATCAACAAAGCACAATAAATTAGCCGCAGCGAAATGAACAGTTTTGTCTAGAGAGGCTCGAAACGCGTTCAGAAGCACAAAATACTAGTACAATGGCACGAATGTATTTGTTTCTCGGGGGTATGATAAATCATTAAGACCCTGGGACGTTAATGGGAAACTTCGAATTCGAACCTTCGCCTCTTGTAATTTGCGCTGACTATTAATGTGCGAGCGTCACGCTATCATTTTCGCGCAAATAATAAATCGTTCGAAATGCGAGGCAAAATGGAAACAAAAGTGGTTGTTATGGAACAGATCTGTTCAAGTAGCTTTTTAAATAAATTTATGTACAATATTTTAACGTGTTTGATGATAAAATTTTTTTTTTAGGTACCTAGCATTTAATTATTTTTTTCGTACTTTTGCAATTGCATAATTTAGTGGTCCTTGCTAGTATTGGAATACCATGGTAGCATATATTCTTTTGCAAGTACTCAATCTTTTTTTTTTCATGTCTATGCGAGATAAAATTAAGAAGAAGTGCACTTTATGAGAGTTTAAGGAGTTTTAAATGCAAGTAAGGTACACGGTCCTCAGCTTCTTTGATGCGAAATGTGTAGAACAGGTTGAACCTTCGATGGATGTGCTCCTAAATGCGCCCTTATGCCGTTAAGCACGAGATGGAATATTGATCTTTAGAGTGTATTTATAGAATCGATTATCTGTGATCCAAATTTATGAGCATATTAAATTTTTAATGCGTTCCATGTAGTTCCACGTAATAGATGACAATTTTCCATTTCATTTAGTAATTTAACTAACAGGAGAACGATACTCTAATCGAATTGCAATGAAATATCTTCCTGTTTAATTTCCAAGAAATGTACAATACTTTAAATAAGATAATAAAGCTTAATAATAGTATTTCTTCTTTGATAACGAATTGCACGTAATATACGTTCAATTTTAATTCAATAATACGTTCATTAAATATTTCTACTGTCTTTTATCGCTTGACAAAAAAAGGAAATATACAAATTTCTTGTTAATCATATTACATGAATTTGTGTTATATGAGCGTTATTCCCCATTGAACATTGGCTGACTAATGAACGCACAAATTTACTTTTAAACAGAGGTAATGACTTTCCCATGCACCGTTGCAACCATTCCTGACCAGTAATGTATTAGCATTCAACCGGTTCAAAGGTTCTGATCGTTCGACCGTTATCATTGGTTTTCCACTTCAATTAGCTAACGGTTTAAGTCCTTTAACCACTTCCGATTTCATCGATCAATCAATTTTTATTTCATTTAATAAGTTACGCGAAATTGCTGGAAGAGAGGGATACGCTCGATATTACTAACAATTAACAATTCGATCAATTAACTCTATTAGATCGCGAACTTTTATGTATCTTTGCATTTGCACCGAATACAATATTCAGAATAAAAAGAAATTATACCAAGAGTCTTTAATTTTATTCAGATAAATTGTATTCTTTTTGCAGGACGATTTAAATGTGGAATATCGCATGATAAGAACCAAACTGTGTTGTTACATCTTTCGTCCCATTCCTGCACCCCGCTTTCCTTACGCTCTGACCACCCCTACAATCTGATAACGCAAAAAATTTACGTTCCCTACTTCCCTAAATAAACTTCCTTAATAATCCGGGCAGCGGCGACATGATTTGCATTATAAGATATCCTGATCCCTCGATCGTAGTTGATACGATTCTCAGTGTACATATTTTCTTTTTACGTGCACGCCCATAAAGTTTACGCTCTGACGATCAACGGCTTACCTGAACCAGGCCATGGAAAATATCGTCTAGAATGCCCGGCTCCTGGGTTAAGCATCTCGTGGTGAGCCTCTTACGACGTCTCTTGTGCATCGTCAGGAATCGACCGGTCGGCCTGGGCCTGGAATGGCCGATGTCCAAACTTTCCAGCAGGATTCGGTCCAATTCCGATAATCGTCGATACGCTGCGTTCGCCTGGGTTTCGTCGCGAACGTCCGCCGGAGTCGCGGGCACCCCGGATGTTGGTAGGGCGGCGCTTTCTGTGGAATAATTCCGACAATTAGTTGTGTTCCAATAGCTGGGAAGGAATATTTTTATTATGAGATATTGCCTTTATCAAAAAATTCAATTCTCCCTACTTTGCATAATTTATTGATTATAAATGTAAGAGTCTTTCGTTTCGCTATACATTGTTCGGGGTGAGATTCGTTTGAATCATTCTGTTCTTATTATTTCTATAAATCATTCTTATGCGTACAATTCAAACAGTCCCTTGCTTAATCACAGACCCGGAAAATAAAGGTAGCAGCCAGGGAGATGAAATATTTTGATATGCATTTCGGGCGAGTGGGAGGTCTCCAGTCCATTATATTTCCTATTTGGGGCTTGGGGGTACATTTTATCGTTATCGGTGGAATCTCGTGCCCTTTAGGCATTGTTATCGAGCGACCTGGAACTTGCCCCCATGGTGATGAAAGTAAAATATTCCCGCAGGAGGGAATAAAAGTCGCCCCCTCTTCGTTTGTCTTTAATCAGAAGCGCTTTGTTACATAAGTAAATAATAGTAAATATATCGCCTTGGTATATCAAACATGCCAATAGTAATAAACAGAGTAGCCTTCATGAAAATATTCCACAGAAGAGATGTTTTCTTCTCAGCGATCGTCCACAGTTATTTTATTATTTACGAGACCCAATCCTTTAGGAATTCAACCACAAATAATCGGTTGGCCATTGGAAAGGATCGTCGAGACAAAGTATTACCCTATCGTTCGCAAATAGAACAAATCTTGCGATTCAATGAGAAGATCCAAGGATTCGTCACTTGGCTACGCTCGGCAATCGGCTGTTCCAAGTTATCGGTATCGATGTATGCATCGGATTAAACGCGGCAAATCAGACACTTCGGGTGCCCACATAAACGTCCGGACCACATGCGCGAATCCGTTCGTGAACTATGCACGTACGCGTGCAGTAGTGGGCAGGTTTAAATTAATTAGCCGCGTGTACCGGGCGCACGGAAACGCGTTGCGACTTTAACGCGACGCGCCTCTATTTTCAGCCGTTGTTGATTACACGATCGCCTATAAACAACAACGGTAATAATAACGGGTCGTCCTCGTTGGCAAATCAGATAGGGAGCGGGTATCGTTCGAACAAGTCGACGACGGACTCGTTGCTCGCGACGCTGCGATTGTGCAACGCTCTAATTGTAACTGGTTACGGTGGTAAGAGCAGTTGTTACGGGATAAGAGGCTCGGAAGTTCTCTTTTGATCATTTAAATGGAGGCGAAGTCTTCTGTGTATAGATTACATCTCTGAGTTATTTCTGTTCGTTCGGTTACTCGCGACTATTCTCGATGCAAATTTATTTTAATAATCGCTGACAATTGTTCGTTCATATACAATAACACATATTTATATCGGGTAATATTCGTGCAATCCTGTGCAGAATTTCGTTTCATCTTTAAAGCATTTGAAGTTGGCAACTTTGAAGCTGCGAATGATACAATGTTTGGAGCACAATTGTTAGCTCCAAACTCTTGACAGTAACTAAACGCAAATATAAATCTTGACACTTTAATAGACTGACATTTAAAGAATAACCAAGTAAAACATCTGTGCGGGCAATTTTAATTAATATCAATCCCCTCAAGCTCCTGATGTACAAAAACGACTGGGATACGTCATTTGATTATCATTATACATTTTCAGAAATTGTTGCCTCCGAGACGCAAAGGATTGTTCTCATTTTTTTTTTATCACGTCCGGCTTCATTTTATTTCTACATCAAAGGGTTAATCTCCCTTTTAATGAACACGTAGGTGTAGCTCGTAACTAAGCTTCAAGACGCGTGGAAACGCATACGTACTTGTTGCGCGAAGGAAACAAAAGAAAAAGTAGTTTCCCCCCTGGTAATTATGCGTTTGCTTAACGACACCTCGTCCAAGGCGCATTGTCAAGCGATCGGTTTGCAATACAATGCTCTAACGCCGAGGATCTTGCCTCGCCAATAATAATTTCTGTTGCACAATTCCTACGATGCGCCGTTCCGTTGCGACACGGCGTGTTATTCGGCGTACACGACGCGGGCAACGACGATGTGTGATTGCACGATTACAGTTTTTCTTTTCATGCTAATGCGCGCGTACGCCTGACACGAGACTCGCCTGCGAAACACTCGAAAAGGCCTTCCCGTTTCTATTACCGGCACGAATATGCTTGCGTTTTAACTCGACGCCGCGGCGTTAAAAGGACGGAGTTAAGTAAGAAGAACAAAAATTACGAGTGCTTAATGAAAGGTTCTTGCTCTCTCGCATGAGTTTTCGTTGCGCCGCGCTAAGTTCGTCGTAAATACAGATTCGATTTCGGTAATTCGTTTACGAGAGACGGTTAAACGAATAATTCTTCTGTACGTTGATTAATGTGCAAGGTGGATAAGTTGATGGACGATAAAATTGATTCCGTAACGATACTGATAATGCGGTGACAGATGAAGGGACAAGTCTTTTATCTTGACTTATCTGAAAAAGAGAATCTCCGGTAAGGACCGAATCGCGGAACTTAATTTAATTTATTTCCCAATAGGACGGGGATTTAAATTGTGATCGAATCGACGTAGACCGGACTCTTTTGTATCTTCGCCTATCAAGTGAAAAGCCTATCCAAATCCTTTGATATAAACGCAACAGAGCATCTGGGTTAACTGGAGGAAATCGATAGAGAATCCGTACGTTCCACTCAAACAAGTGCTACAAGAGAGAATTTGAATATAAAAGATATGAAAGTCTCTGAGACACAATTTTTATATATTAAAAGAGTAACAAAACCCTTTCCTATTCAGCTATTTAAACCATGACAGATAATTCCGTTCGGATTAAACATCTGTTACTAATGTCAGCTGATCCAGAACTTAGTCCGGTGATCGCAGTATATGTTCAAAATAAAGAAAAGAGAAAAGATTGAATGGAGTAAGAATGTAGAAGGAAGCTTATAGCGTACAACGTCTGTTTCGACGAGATAGTTTCGTGAAGTCGAGCCTTAACAATCTGTCCCAAGCACAAGGTGGACTAATATCTGTATATCCACGTTCGACAAACGGACGCGAATGTTTCGTTAGACCAGACAAATATGACAAACGCGTGGGGCTATTATCATTTATCGGCAACGTCATAGGAAATACGCTGTCCCTCTAATCGTTCCGCTTTTTACGCCGAAAATGTTTGTCAATTGGATCGAATATTACGAAAAGTGTTCAGTGTTGCTTGCAGTGAATAACAGATCTCTGCTTTCGCGTTTTTACCATTTTCCTTCGATACACCAATCGTTCACGGTCAAACACGAATCTGTGCTTACACATTTTCCTTACGTCTAATTACTTTTAACAGAGGGTCGAATAATCTTCATACTTTTATTTGGAGGCTACTTTTATCGTTTCGTAAATGAGAATATGAGCATAATGAACAGAATAAAAAAAATTAGGCCTGCAATCTTTCTTGATAATGAAAAAAGTTTTGGGATCACTGGGTCATAGAATCGCCTCTTAATTAAGGGCCTAATTGGATCTTGATGCGAATTTATCGTATTATTCATTAAATGATGCTTTTATTCTCACTACCACATTAAAAAGCATAAGTAAATCGTTCTCTTAACTTTTTTTTTTGATGCACTATGCGCTTTACTCACCAGAAATACGGACGAACACAGCATTTTGTTCACCGCTGTCGACCGTTATCTCCGCGCTCCTCCTCTGAAAAGATAAGAGAATACCATTGATTAAACCCCATTATTGGTTGTTATTAATTATTACAGTTACAGGTATCAAAGAGTACGTAGTATCCCGATGTCTAACATCAGAAACTTCACATTTTCTTTTATTCTCTGAGCCAAAATTCTACATGAGTCACTTCAACGTTATTCCGATGCAGTTTGCTCGTCCCGTGTTACAGATCAGAACAAAAAGGAATGTCTTTCCACGCGAACACCTTCGGAAAGTATTTAACGACGTCGACTTCAGGAACTTCGACAACCTCTACCCTTCTTTTCTCGTCTACAAAGCCAAACTCTGCGAACTTGTCTCGCCTGTGAGAATCAATTCTCCTTTTTTTTTTCTCGACTCAACCCAACTTCCATTCATTTTCGTGAAAGATAGACATCGATGAGTATCAGCTGAAAAAGCAGCGGAGAAAACGATGGCTGTATTGTGAGATGATACTTCTGCGATTTGGAAGCAGGGAAAGATATCCGAAGTGAAGGAAGAACGGAGAAGTCTTTGTTATAAAAGCAAGGGAGGAGTAAGAAAGAAAAACATGATTGATAACTAAGGAGAGATAAAAGAAGAATGATGCTGGAAAGGAAGGAAGGAATGGAAAAAAGAGAGAGCGAGTCGTATAAAGTGTAATGAGCGAACGGAGAGCCGATAGATAAAGCGGCCTGGCGGTGTTCGACAATTCGAACCCGCTGGCAGACTTTTCACTGGCGGATCAGGCTGATTGCCAATTGCAAAATGGGGCGACCTGGATTTCGATTCGAGGCTCTCTCAGGTACGCTTCCGAAGCGGAGGGACGATTACCAGCTTCGTGATAGGCCTGAGAAGTAGAAGAATCCTCGAAGAAGCGACAGGAAGTGTACTCGTTACACCGGCCACGTAGGAGTGCTTGGCAGAATTCGTGAATTCTTGGACCCAATGGTTTGCTCGGGGTCAAGCAATCTTTCTAGCATGCTTGAAAGAATTTGTTACAAAGTCGCGACGTAACGAATATGTGTATCTGTCCTCCTTTCTTTTTTTTTTACTGAAGATATATATATAAAATTGATACGAGATTGATTGGGAGACAATAATTTAACGAACGTGCAAGCTTAACATTGGAGAACCTCGGACGTTTGATGCCAAGAAACTTGAGTTTAATTAACTTTGCTATATTTGGATATATTTAATTTGTATGGCTGTAGGAGATTTCATATTTTTACGTGTCAATATATCGGTTCACGTTGTCAGTAATTTTAGTAATACTCCTGTTTAAACGTTAGTAACAAATATATTTCTTTGTTTAATCGTCACTTTACTCTGGTGATTTAAACATCAGCTGATCTATTCTCCTTTCACGATAGCAAGAGAGATTGAACGACCAGCTTTCTTCAAACGTATCTAATATACAAAGGAATGTTCCAACAATTTAAGTTCTGATAAATTATGCATGTCGTCAAATCAATATCAATCAGAGATAATTCTTTCGAAAAATAAAGAACGATATATCCCATTGTGGATCAGTAAATTTCTATCTTTATTCGTATCGCGACTTTCTTCTCTCATTGTGTAAAGTCGTGAATGGAAAAAGAGCATTCCAACTGCGGTTGCGTCTTCGTATTCTGAAAATGGGTTAAGTACGTTAATTAGACGCGTGATAAATCTTCATCTGGTTCTCGACGACACTGTCCACTTCTGCGCTTCTTTCGTTAGTCAGTGAATGTTCCAAGTCCGCTACGTCAACGGAAGGAGTGCAAAAGGTAGAAAATCTAGGCGAGTATGTACTACGTGTTAATTAGTGCAAGGTAATAAATTCACCGATACGGGAATGTGATGTGCGATTAAGTGTTACGGGGGGATTAATAATATTGTTACGTGTTTAAGTAGCATTTCATGCTCTGTCGTCGTTCCCTTTTTTTTTTCTTCCGAAAGCTATACGATTATGTTATGTGGTATGAATATGCGAAGTAATCGTAGTTAATTGTAATGAATTTAGTCTCGTGTTCCGTTTGTATTTTTATTATTTCCATTATGTGATTCTTGCTACGCTTTTCGTACTTTCCACGATTGGAAATTTATGGATGTTGGATTAAATAAACAGCGATTTCACTTTTGTTTTATTACGCTTGCAAACGTCACGGTTTGTTAAATATCCAGTTTGCATGTATTTATTTTACACGCAAGCAAACAGGATCATTTTTAAACAAATCCGTTGGATCGACAGAAACTGGTTTGTAATAGAAAATTAATAGAACGCAGCGATTTTCTATTTGGGTATATCGAAACGATTATTCAATTGAATTATTGTTATTATTTGAATTCATCCAGTATCTCAATAATTTTCGGTTAAACTGTGACATTCACGATATATTTTCAAAGAAAAGTCTTTGCAATATTTATTCTCACTGAAGCGCAATGAAATAATTCGTCTGCTATACAAACTGTGCATAACCACCTCCTTCGCAGTGCTCTTCAGCTTCGACTGTGACTATGAAAAAATAATTCCGGTTTACGCTCAAAGGATCATTGCATCGCATTGCCTTGAAGCGAAATGTTGCAGCGTCTAAGAGCAGCCGTAGAATTTTTCTAAGGATCTGGTTCAGTGCTCAGGGGAGCATGACCAGAGAGCACGAAACTCGAAAATTCATCATCGGCTTTTCGACTTCTTTCGTGGTCCCTTGATAAATCTCGTCTCTTCATTCTTCTCTCACGCGTCCTTCGTTTCTTTTCCATTTCTCTCCCTATAGTGTCCACTCGTCGAATGCAATAACAATCCCGTGGAAACGCGTGAAAACTTCGCCTCGTTTATTCTTGCATTTCAGAAACTCGGTTAGAATGCCGGATCTTATTCAGAGTTTAATATAAAATTCCAATTCGAATGTTTTTCCTTTAAAAGTTAATGAACGGTGCACACAATTTTCTAATATAAAGGTAAGCAGTTTATCAATTAACACGAGCACTACAATCATACATATTTCTTTTCCAAATCTTCAACAGAATCTTTTGGGTCGTAAGTTCGAGGATCATTTCCTTTATCTGCAAATTGGTTCGAATGATATAATGTTAAATAATATTACGCGCAGCACGGCGAACGAAACTTCATTGTCAGCGCTAAACTGACAGCTGTCCTAAGCTATACGACATGCAGTTTCGGTATTTTATCCCTGCGCTTGCGAAATCGTGGCGTATCAGTTTAATTCGATCCCGATGTCATATATCAAGCTGTCGCGAATAGAATAATAAATTCGCCGTCGTATTTGCTCGTGACCGTCCGTGAAAATTTGGTCACCGGCCAATCCTCCAAAGATCGTTCCAGCTATCGCTACGAAACGTCGAATATTTGCGTTCGAGAAGGCATTCGTTTAATCGAGAGAAAGAGAGAGCCTTGGCAGTCCGAGGGATTTGCTGTGCATAGTTAATTGCAACAGGCCATGTGCGCTGATGCATTGATTATGTAAACTAAATTCCAATCGCGTGTTATCTCTCAATTTCTTTTCTTTGTTCCATTAAACTCGACTGGAGATCGACGTTGGACTGATTTCAATTTATGGATTAGTTATGTTCATGTTTATGGGAAGGTGCATGATTGTATTCAGATTGTTCAACGCGGTCTTTTTTTTAAAATAAAGTAATTGCTACTTTTAAAGTGTAAACAAAGTGATTTGAAATTTAGAAGGTCTGCTAAGGTCTTCAAATTTAAAGGTGTCTAAGGTATTTGGTAATGCAATGAACTTTTTCAAGAATTATGCAGTAATTATTTTTACAATCTCATGTAATAAACGGATAAATGAAAAATCTCCGTTGTAAGTAAGGGTGCAGGGTCGGGTGCACGTTGATAAATTCACCTATCAATGCATCATCGTAAAGTTCATAGCAATTTATAATGGACGCGAGTGTTTTCAATTATACGCTGGCACGCAGCGTGTGTCAAAGGCCGGCTTTGATAAATTAACGACGCAATAATGCAAAAATAATACCGTTCATACGTCGAGATAAATCGTAGTAATGGTTAGACATACAATTTCAGTTGTGACTGTTAAGCGAAAATAAACTCCGATTTGGTCGACAATCGCAACGATGGTTAATGTACAGTTTTTATTTGATAAAGTAATTACGCGATGCTGCGTAGTCGTCATTTTACGCGTCTTGTTTGTAATACTGCATTCATTTGAAAATATTGTTGGCGTAACAAACATATTTTGCATAAGTCGTATCGTTCGTTTTCTTAGTACAAATGAAATTTATTTATTTATGTTTTGCAAATATATTTATCACTTGTATTATATGTCAACAATCTTACCACAAAGGGTGTAATCAACCTTGTATAATACTTTCTTTCCATCAATATATCCGCCTCTTGCGGTGCTATGCTCAATCGTGCCTTTCTAAGTAGTACGTTCCAATGATATGGTCAGGCATAATTTAAGTAAGACATATGCATTATTATATTTAGAGTTTCTGTCATTTCTTCTCCGACCTTTGAACAATTAAAGCCTCTTGAGTTTGAACAGTCGCTTTTCGATATCCTTTCCATGTAAAAATAGTTCTATCAACAGTTTCAAGTTATCCATTTTCACGTTCTGTCCCTCCCTTATTCTAATCTCTTATTCTCATTTTTTATTATCAGTTTCTAAAACCTTCATTTAAATTTATCAAAATCTCCTCGGTGTTTCAAATTTCTGATAATAATTAATATATATTACTTATTATTCTTTCGTAATTATTATGCCTTCGTTATTTCTATTCTATTTGAATAACTTTACTTATATTTGTCAGTAGATTTATTTTAAATAGTTCTACATTTAATATATTGTTCGTGTGCACAGGATTCCTGGATAAGGAGGGAAAGACACTGCGCTGTACTTCTCGTCCAAAGCAAGAAGACATCAGATAAAGTTAGAAGAAATTTTGTATTAAGATTTACATAAGTTTTAGCTTCAAGATGTATTGTAAATGTATGGATATATAAAAGTGGCTACTAATGTGCATTAGGTTGCAAATGTAAATCTCAACACTTTTGTAATTTGTATTTTATTCAAATGATTAAATTGAACTTCAATCAATGAAACTCAATGAATTTTTTTACACCTGTCCATTCTTAGAGAAACCCACCCCAAGTTCGCGGAAATTGCTGGATATTGACGTCAAATTCCGAGAATTGGAATTCCAACATTTGTATTTGTTTAAATATCGCAGTGTATGCAGGAAATCGCAGGAAACTTGTTAATTTTCCTGTGCATGAAAACTTAAAGATTGAGTACATGGATAAATAAGATACACAATACTACACAATGCAACAGAATAGGACCACTCACGAGCATCATCTCGCTTATACACATGGTCGCTTATAATAGCTTGAATCCGAGCAACAACATAATTCCAAAAATTCTTGTACATGTATATCTCTCCACATACATACATATATGTACATATGATAGATCTGCCTACCCCATTATGTTACCATTTATATTATTTAGATCTGAACAATTGTAAGCGATCGTACAAGTGGGGTGATATTCCACGAATAATGATATTTTCCAAGCCCGATCGAACGTAAATGATCCTTATTATCTAAATAACAGTTGGCGGTGATGGAAATTGATAAAATCTTATATGTACCAATAATCCAATTATCCGAACCGTATTGTTCACCAGTAGCGTTCTATTGACGTACCGTATTTCGAGTCGTGGAAAGGAACGTCGGAACAATAATGCCCACACTTAATCGTAAATGTGTTAAGAATACCGCGACACCGCGAATTACAAATTGACAGACCGCACCGGCACCAGACTCGATTCCCGAGCTGTAAATCGTGGATAACTGCGAGGCTGCTAAGATTAACTCGGGCACGCTGTTACGAAACCGGAAAACGGCCATTAAGATCGTCGAACGATCCGCAGAAACGGCCACCGTCGTTGAAAACGGTTAATCGGGCAAGATTTATCGCTTCGACGCTGTAAAACCAATGAACCTTGCCCTATGTTCGTGGAATATCAATGGGATGTCTGCTTCGCATGTGACACCTTCGGTGCAGATCCTCCAATCCATTGATTTTTCGTTTTCTCGGCGGGTATCATTTGGCTGATCGATAAACGAATTGGAAAAGCGTGGATTTAATGTTCACCCGTGATTTGCAAGCTGTTCGCAAATAAATTGGAGAATGAAATTCTCATTGACGGGGGTGTAAATTATTGTGCTCGAGAAAAATATGTAAAAGATATCACAAAACGTTCCATTTCAGTTTATTTGTGTTACGGAAATAGTTAATAAACAAAATGAAATGCGCGTAGATCTCGCCTAATATAAAACCTGCGGTTTGAGATACGATGCTATCAAAGTCATACCACAATCGTATCCACTGTGCTTGTTCGTTCCTGCATCTCCAGTTCTGCTAGCAAATTGCAATTTTGCATTTCCCCAAAACTCATATGGCAGGCACCTGGGAATTTCCACCCCTCGATATCTTGCATCGCGGCAAGGGTTAAAGAACCCCTTGCACCGGTTTCAGTCCGATTGAAGGTTTCTTTCTTTTTATTACCATTCAAACCGGTTTCATTTGCAACTATCTTGAGACGGCAGTCAGGCTATTTAACGCAACTGTTACGAACCTCGCGAGAGTCACTCCCTTTCAACCCTTTACGTATACACATACACTTTCACGCATACGTATACTCGGAACACTTTCCATCCACCTTGTTCGCTTGCCAGCGCAACCCTCTTCTTTCCCCACCACCAGCCCCTCCTTCAGTCAGCCTCGCAATTTCCTCTTTCTTCGACGATTCCGTCCACTGCACTCCTTTTGCGGCCCTGAATACTTTTGGACACGAAGGAGAGGGCGAGGGAAGTTAGTCCCGTGACGTCACGGAGCCTAGGGTCATGCGTTGAAATTCAGGTCGACTCACCCCCCTTTATCTTCTACGGATAGATTACGTAACGCGGCCGTCGATACTGATTTCTTTTCTTTTACCTACGTGATAGGATGGGGAGGGTATTAATTAATGGGGTATTGAGGTATTGTACGCAGACGAGAATTTTTGACCGGTTTTCGAGGGCTGCGAATGTAGGACTGTGTATTCTGGGTTAAAGGTGTCGGTGATTCGGGGAAAGCTTTAGACAGGCGATTGGGGTTCCTTGGGGGTGGTTCGGAAAATTAATTAACGATGAAAAAGTTGGGGAATCTAATGCTTCGATTGCTGAGGGTGAGATGCACAAAGATTCGAGGATAAAGCGAGTGTCAACATTTACCAAAGTGGAATATACAGCATAGAATTCGTTATAATAATTATACATCACATTATGCCTAAAATAACTTTCTGAATATTTGAACAACTGCATTCTATGATAAATTTCCATTTGGATCTTCCCCTTAGGACATTTGTACGATACCACCGCAGCGCTCAACGCATCGCTAAATCGTTAATAACATTTTCACTATACGTTCTACACCAACGAGATACAATACGCCGCGCAACTATCGCTAACACGGACAGCAGGGAGGCCGTTTCGCGAGTGATGAGATTCAGAAACTTAATTACGACGAAAATAGATGCGTCGCGCGTGCATCGTGATGTTGTTATCGAGTTACAACGAGTACACTCGTGTTTCACGAACGATATTTTAGGTTTCGAGCGGCGGGTTGTTTTCGAAATAGCAGAATTTCGTCCCAGTTGCCAAGACAATTACCGCGGTCTGGCGAATAACGCTCTTTCTCGCAGCTCGACGCCCGTCTTTCTTCGCGATTATGTTAATCTGTTTTTCGTGGAGCCGCACGATTTCGCGCGACGACGACACGCAGAACGCGTCGTTCAGCACCCGTAAAACGTGTCGCTTGCGCGGCCAATTTCGAGGGTCGCTTCCAGTTCGCGACGCTGAAATTGATTTCGCGACAGACATGATGATCTCGCTATATTGATACTCGGTGGAATTCATAGAAACGTCTGTACACTTTGCACAGGAGTACGTGCATGCCCGAGACAGTAGCAGTTGCATAAATTGGCGTAACGTTAGAGTTGTATAAACAACGAATAGAGAGGCTCGGCGTCGAAACGCAACATCTGCGCCTTTCTGTAACTACTAGCTTCTAAGCACACCTTGCGATTCTATGCGTACGCCAGCTGACACCCGCGTAGATATAATTATTGCAAGTGTCCTGCTTTCGAAACGAGACACTGGGAACTCTCGAAGCTTGTTGGAGAATTTAGAAAGTTATTGTGGCCAAAAATGAATCGGACTCGCTCCATTCTACATAGTTACGTACCGTACCGTTCCGAACACAATTTAACCGGAGGACGTCACAAGTACCAAGAAGTTGCGCAGAATAAGACGTTAGCGAACAAAGAGTGGAGGAACAGGACGTAGATAATGCATGTGTCAATAACAAAGGAAAGTAGAACGAAATGAATTGCGAGCACTGCGTGACAGTATTGACGCCCAGTTACCTTATCACCGAACGTTTGTAATATTGTTTTAATTTTTCGCAATCGCCCGTTACCAGCAGGAGTATCTATTGTCCATACTATTAGATTCATTAATTATCTAATGCAAGACTACTAGAACTATTATCGTTTGCAGACGTAAGTAATTTGAAGGAAAGTACAACACGTTTATTATTATTTTTCACGCAGGCTTTAACGTCTTAGAGGACGTTCCTTTTCCATGAAGGAATCGAAGAAGATGGATGAAGTAAATTGAAGAAATCACGATGGAGTTGATGTTAGACCAACCCCGTCAATTTTATTGTTAAACATCCACATTATTTTCCGGCGCAAAGGATAGCACAGAAATTGGCAGCTGGTTTGCCGATATTCTGCACGATTTTCGACTAAATACAATATAATATGTATGTATTAATAAAAACGTTGGGCATGCATTGACCCATTTTCTGGGCGCCACGCTCCATCGAATACAGATGGATAATTGACGAACTTTTATTTCAGCTGCAATTTATCAATTGGCCCGCGGCTCCTCCATCATTAAATTGGTTTTCTTCGTTTGGCCATCGGAAGCTTCGTTAATCATTAACGTCACGTGCCATCCAGTTAAATTGCCTCATCGAGAAGAATATTTAAGTTTCTCTCCGCGACGACAATTTGCAATCCTGCTAGGCTTCTGCTGGCCTGGCAAGGATCAATTTAAGAAATGTATATGGAATCGTGGATTCATAGATTTGAGTCGCGTTCATCTGTGAAACCGGTCGCACGTATTCGCGAAATGATCGCCGATCCGAAGTTATCGGGCAGAAAAAAAAGTGATTTTGACAAACGACTCGCTTTTCTTTTTTCGCTGCCGCGATTAGAAATAGGAACGCGACGAGTTATCGCGGTTGTGAAACGAAACCAGTTCGCAATAAAGATATATGCAAGTACGAGTGGCGGATTGAAGTTTGAAACGTAGCCAAGATTAGGTGATTTATGGTAGCTACGGTTGCACACTTGCACGAAGTAGCGCGATGATGATTGTTTTCTGTTCGATCGAGAGTAATGCGTTCGCGAGATATTAATTCAATGTGTAAACTGTTCGTTAAGAAATTGTGGTATAGAAATATATGTATATATGTTGAGGTTTTCGTAATTTTAAGGAAATCGCAAAAAAAAAAATGGTTTATAATTAAGCAAAGAGTATATCAATTCATTTATAAATATTCTCCTGCATATCGCAAAAACTAGTCTTACGAGACTGGATTATACCGTATGGTAATATGCACAGTTGAAAACTATTTTTACCTTGATTTGTACCGTGCATGCGCTGAATGATATACAAAAGATAGGGCAAAATTATTTATGCAACATGCATTAGATGAAGAAAACAAGTATATTGTCAGTACATAGTTTCTAAAGTAATATGTGTGAATTATGAAAGCTGAAGCGTGATGTATAATAATAACGGTTGCAGATATATATTATTGTTCTATTATATTTTACTATCCCATCCATCCCTGCCTTCTAAACATGAAGAATTCTAGAACGATTTCAAATTACCTCTCAACTGATGCCGATTAAAACCATTTTATCGTCTTAAAGTTCAATTTATCTTTAGTCAACACTGCATTTCAATAGAAAAGCAAAGAACTTTGAGTTTATCCATCGATATAATTTCATTCCGCTGCTAACTTCGTCTTTTTTCTGCTGTTGCTAAATGATTTTCCGTGTTCCGAGGAAAACTGCGCTGAAAAGCCAGCTGCTCGAAACGAGCTGAAACGCGATCCAATATTTGCCTTCGCTAACTTCCCCCCGCGAGACTTCTTTAACAACGATTCCATATGAAATTAAGTTCCAGCCCGTAACTTTCTCAATAAATTCCAATTTCCGCGTTCTCGTTTACTGGACGAAGTTCTTTCTTTCTCGACCCCTTCGGCCGCCGTACACACGTACCGTACGCACTGCGGAGACGAGAATGGCTGGAGGACGACACGTGTGTTCCGGGAAGATCTTCGGAAGAACAACAACAGCTACGGATAAGCTGGGTGAAACGGGCTGTATTTAATCGTGACGAAATTCCAATAAAATAAATCTTATAAAATAATACAGCTCGTGTTTGTCGCAACGGGACCGCAATCTGTATCTCGAACTTAATAATATTACAAAGCAGGATATCAAAATGTAACTATTAATTGATTGACCAAAATAAAATTCCATACAATCTGTAATTACTTAATTCCGCTGTAAGCGAATTAATCAGACTTTGAGTAGTTCATTACTAATCATGCCAATTACGCTCTACGTTTTTTTTGTTAATGGAAACGTTGCTACGGATGCAGGTCAAATGTTTGCCCATTGTTCAAGAACAATTTGAACTCTTATTATCCCTTTAGCTTTTGCATTAATGCGTGGCCAGCACACTAAAGGGTAAACGTTGCGTCTTGAATGGCTAAAATGGTGGCCGATTCTGATGAAAAGCTTCAAAGTGGCCGCAGCACAAAGCATAGAATTACGCTCTTGTTTTGCTGGCCAAGAAGACTTCTATGGTCACTTAATCAGTGTTCGCTAAATAAAAGCTAAATAAATTTTCGTGGACAAACAAGATTTTTAAAAAATTGGTAGATTCATGCACAGCATTAAAAAAAGAAAGCTAAGTACTTATTTTTCAAACACCAAAGATTTATCGAGTGCTTGTATGTTCGACTATCTGTTCCTTATGTTGTATCAGACTCGTTATGAATTATCATTGACGCTTGTTTTTTTTCGTTTATAGATACTGACAATTCCGTGGTTTCTGTTTATTTTTTTATTATCCATCTGTACCAAGCATTCTTCTCAAGCAATAATTTCACTAAGTTAAACGTAATGGAAACTACAGACAGCATCAATAATTTTTAAACGTATTATCAGATTCGACATGTATGTAATATCTCTAAAACGTTTACATTATCGAAAATGAGCATTTGCTTCGCAAACGAGCATTTAAACGCGGGAAGAACAAAAATGCTACAATTTCCATCGTATGTATCGCGAATTATATTTTACTGGGATACGTTTGTATTCCGCGGAGTTTTACGACAATACGACTACTCTCATTTTTTAACGTTAAAATGTCTCATATTTGACGCGTGTAACTCGTATAACGAATATTAAACGCATGAACCGTTCCAAAACAGTTTTATATAAAAATACTACATCTCGAATGTTCGCCGTCCAATTCGTGATTTCTGCTTTTTAATTGTCTTGCACTCTGCCACCGTTGCGAAATTTGCCAGTACAACGATTTTCCAATGATTCTACAGCAATGTTTCGTAGCGCCTTATCTAAATACCTTATTCGTTGCAAAATTTTGAAACACAAATTTAATATTATACATACATATCCTTCTGACTTTCTCTTTTTTTTTTCTCAAGAAATTCGATTCCTTCGCAGTGCATAATTGTAATAGAGCACTATAGCATTAGATTACCGCGAGGAAATCTTACACTGCCCTTCATTTCGGAATCTAGTATACAATGCACAGTGCGTAGAACTTGTGTAAACCAATCCAGTCACAATGCAATTATCGTACCGTGGCCGCCGAGTGTATTAAGTGCAAAGCAGTCATCGCACTGCGTTTCCGATTTTATTTTTGCAATCGATTACGTGCCCGTTTATTTTTATCCTTATCGAACATTCGTTTCTTTTTTATTCCAACAGCATAGCATACATTTTTTTGTTCATTCAAACAACATAGCATATATATTTTTTCCAGACTCATTGTTTCGCGTATAATACCTAATTTATTCAATGGACAAACAACTAAAGAGAAATTCGATGAAAAATTGAGAATGCTTCAGAGGATAGAACGTTCAAAAGCGTATACCCAAGTTCTGGTCAATTTGATTGTTCACGTTTCTACTGGACAGACCGATGATACTCGAAGCTGACATTGTTATTCGGCAACCGCTTCCTTAGAATAGTATCCGCCGCGAAACTTCTTGCGAATAGAAGTAAAGGTGAGCGAAGTGGTTATGTAAATGTCTCAATCGACTATGAATATGTTCTGTAACGATATCGATGGCGATGGTAAAAAAAAAAAAAATTCTCAAACCTTCGAAGTTTTCAACGAGGTACCCTCGACAGAGATATTGAAAAAAGTTAGAGGCGTAATAATAAACTAGGCTACTGCCCGGTGATTCCAATTTTTATTACAAGGTATTTGAAATTTTATATTAAAAAAAAAATGTACTTGATAAATATGTAAAAGCACTTTATACGCAGTAAAGCCTCACTTTATTCTGTAAAATAATATTTCCAGAGTTCAACGGAACAGTACCAAATTTGTACAATATCAAATTTATTATTTGATATATCTTCTATCTCACAAATCGCCTATGCGAAATTACAAAAAAAAAAGAACAAAAGCTTTGGATACTTACAGCAAAGATACCATTGCATTTGGTTCCAGGAATCTTTGCTGAGGCGACAATAAAACATGCATCAAAGACTCGAGGGTGGAGGAGATGCGTTTATTTTCTTGTTTCCGCCGAGGATAGTCTACTATGGAATTCGAGTGAGCCGAGTGAGCGAAACGCATTTCGCGAGAATATTTTCGTTGCACTCGTGCAACCAAGATCAGTTCAGTGTTCGTGTCGAACGAAGAAAATAGTTTTCCATTTGACGGCAGCGATACAGGGGTGATATGAATATTAATAATAAGAGAAATATCGAAATTAAAGATCTCGTGGCAAGCGGTCTCGTAAACAGCATTGCGCTTATGCTTGGCTAGTGGCTAGGCCTGCTTGCTTTGTCGCCTCGATTCACAACCGTACTCTGTTCCGTCAATCGCATCGTAACAACTATTCGCATATACTGGGTGTCCTCTGAAAGGTGGACAAAAATTTGGGTGCGTATTCAAAGAGAAAAAATACTGCCATGTCTTTATCAATAGCTACGAAGATATAAATTAATGTTGACTTTCCGCGGAAAATAATCAAATAATTTCTACAGAGCTAAGTGAAATAATAACTCACGATAAAATAAATGAACTCGGTAATATAATAAAAATTCATTATCGTGCCCCATCTGCATAAAAATTATGTACCAGCAGTCGCTGACAATATTTCCATAATTGTAATGCCAAAAATGCTTGCACCAGCTGACCGTGTAACTTTTCTACACCCCTCGGAACACTCTGTACCCGCACGGGGCGATCACAGAGCAGCAAGCATTGGCGTGGATCCATCGTGAGACTTAATGCAACACCTCCGGATTCGGTCCAGCGAGCGGCGCGAACGTTCAGTGTCGCATTTACTTGCCCACGTAAATATTGCGTGCCTAGGTATGTAGCTGGCTACGCCTCGCAACGTGCTAGACGTTTCACGGTTCTTCGAACACCTAATTGCATAACGACCGTGCACCGTATAATAGCAGGTCGACGAAATGTAAATTCCATCGCGACAGAGCTGTTCGTTACGTTCGTGCTCGTCGTGAATGATTTAATTGCGCCTGCATTCCGGATGATGTTGCACTTTGACAGTCAGTTACATTAGCGTCGATCACTGGCCGGCTTAAATGATTTTCATGTAAATAGCGCGGTTACGGGCCGGCCCTCTCTGGTCATGTATCGCACCGACAGGAGGAATCGATACAGTAAAATCTGCTGAACGGTAAAAGAGAAAAACATGTTTCGATCGCCAGACCAGCAATTTCAGAATATTTTGGGGTGTACAGACAAATTGCAGTCTCATTCAGGCGTAATGTTGAATTGCCAGCATCTTAGAATTTGTGTAAAATTTGCAATTGAAATGTGTTACATGTTAATGAATGTTTCTAGTGAGAGACTAACGATAAGTGAGATTGCCACTGCACTAACTATATTGCTTTTTCTAACAATAAACGCGGTGGTTTTGGCATTGGACAATTGTTGGAAGCTGGTGCTCACGAGCGATAGGGTTGTAAGTAGCATGTAGAGTGGAGAGTCTAGACAGGGGGAATATGATAAAGCTGATAACGAGTGAAATTTGTAGATATTAAAGAGAGGAAATAAGAGGAGCTTATTTTATTGCACATTAAACATTCAAAATTGTATTTTTAATTAGTATTTTGTTTATTCTCACGATCAGGGTAGTGAGCTTCTGATGCACTAAGCTTTTCTATATTGTTTAGAAACCATTTGTCAATTCTCCTTCATTTGCAAATTGGTTCGAGTGAAGGATGATCATACATCGATTCAAATTCGATCATCTATTTTAGAATGATATCCTTCCATACTCGACTGACAAGCACCGCATTGTCTTTTTCAACCCAACAATAAACTACCCTCAAATTAAAAATAGTGGAAAGTTTTCTTTTTGCAAGCCATCATCTAATATTTTTCTGGTTTCTTTCTGCTGACTGTAGTTTTGAGATTCTACGTATACCTACAATCGTTGTGTCACACCATGTATACCGTTCGATAAATGTCCCTCCCAAACGAAACTACGTTTCCCGAGGCGATGTTCGATAGGCGGTTAATGCCATCAGAATTCCATTCACCTGGGAGAGTGGAACGAGCGAAACGTAACGGCGTGTAACAGGGAAAGGGTAGGAAATCTCGACGACGCGACGGTCACGAATCTTTTATGCGACAAATCGAAGAATCACGTTGCACGTCACGCAACGACGATCGCGGAATCCGTAGCCCGGATATTTTCGTCACTGCGGTCTGAACTTTGACTGAGCGCCGAGCGAAGGGCGGAAAAGATGTGGTCCCATGAATCGGGTCGGAAACGAAGAAACTCCACAGAAGAGACCCGCGGCAAATCCCGAAACTTTCTGGATCTCAAGATCTGTTGACTCGCACTATTTAAAGAATAAGTGGAACGGCGTGCATCAAGCCGGGTATATTGCACTTGCTTTCCTGCTTTCCACTAGTTCGTCGCCATTCGCGGTCTATAAACATTCCTTCTGGCTATTTCGAATACCAATTCTATACCAATCGGATTCATGAGAAACCCGGCTGTCAAAACTAAAAATAGCAGACTACTCAACAAGAAATTATTCCAGCTAATTAATATTGACCAGTTGTACGAGTTACTTCAACTTTCCCAGTTGACAGTTTATTTCTGCATAAAGGTTTGCGTATTTGCGTAAACGAGAATAAAATAACGCAAGCAAAATCGTACAAAATGTTTATAATTAAAGATTTTGAAATAAAACATACCGAAGCACTTCAATTATTTTCATAAATTATTACAGCAATCTCCAATCCAGATTCCAATTCCAGAACATCCCCTAATTAAAAATAATTATGCAAGATATTGCGAATCGCTATGCTATATGGAAAAGAAAATCCCAAAGGACGGGCATTCCACAATCCTGGATTTTTTTGAAGGAAGATTCTCTTTTTCTACCAGGGTTAGCCAAAAATTCCAATATTCTACTTTTTGCATTGCGGTCCCTTCGAGGGTGAGAATCGATGAACGTTTTCAAGATTCTTTCGGCTATCAATCAACTGTCGCCACGAATACGAGGAACGTGGGTTGATTGAAATTCCATTGCGGCATGTTTTAAATTTCGAAAGTGGACGCGCGATTAATACAAGCCCGTCGTTCCAAGTTTGTCGTACGATGAATTAAACCAAGGCGCTACTAGCAATCGTATCGACAACCGTGTCACGCTGGCCAAGATAAATATTCGAAAACTTGTTCCCCATTTCGATGCGATATGATATCCACAAATCAAAATTGATATCGCGAGATTTTCTCTGGCTACGGTAAAAGCTTTCACGTGCATCCATCATTCGAGGATTAAACAGCTTAATTATTAAACGTGGCTAATTAGTATTTAACAGTCGATCATCTAAATGTTCGTATATATTCTGCAGTTGCAATTTTGTTATCGTGAGTTTCTTTTTCGTAACTATGACGAAAGTTTCCACACGTTCATCCATCGTTCGAGGATTAAACAGTTTGATTACTAAACGTGGCTAATTAATGTTTAGCAGTTAATCAGCCGAACGATCGTATATTTCTTGCAGCATGCAACTATTTCATTTTGCGTAATATTAATTATGACGGAAGACACTTTTAGCATATCCGAAAAGAAACATCCAAAGACAGTCGGCGAAATTATTTCCAATAACGAGGGGCCGGCTAATTCGATGCAAATTGACGGCGTTGCTTAACAACTCATGCACGAATTGAGTTTCGTTATTTCGACCTCGATCGAGGAGAGGAACGTAGCAGTATTCGCCTGTGCGACGTCGTTGATTGAGATGGAATTCGAATACGGCACACGCACAACGCTCGTTTATTTTATAGTCAAGGCACGTTTCATAGATCCAATAAGAGATTGACCCGATTTTTACTGTTCGGTCATCAGTCGCTTTCGAACCGCGACCGCTCCGCTACTTTCATGCCGCTGAAGATAAACCGTCGTCGGGTCGTCGGGCGAAAGATTTTGGCAAAGCTCTTCGGAATACGAACGCGATCGATGGGTTTTACTCAATATTCGGCTACTGGTTCAAAGTTGGGAATCTCCAAACATTATAGGGAAGTATTTTAAAGGGATCGACAATGTTAAATTAGATATGAAAGTGTAGTTGAGAGTAGACTGAAAAGTGGAGTCAAACTTTTCGTGACCGCCACTGTCCCTCTTTTTCCGTTTAACCCTTATCAACCAAGCATTTCCTTCTACAAATAGAATCGGAGGAAGATAATGGACATACACCGCGATTTCGTTATGCACGATAATACGTCGGTTTCAAGATTGTCTAACGAGTTTTGACAAATTCTATAATTCATACAATTCTATTGGAATTTATTGTTAAAACAGATGACTATTGTAAAACAAGTGGTGATTGCAATTTACCATAGGAAACGAAATAGAATATGAAAGGATATTAGGAAAGACGTTGTCTATGGGAATATCTATCGGGCGTGATAGGAAAGTGGTCGTTTATATTAGAATTAGCATCGCGAGTAACCTATCGCTGGATCACCTTTTACGGTTTGCTTGCATTTGCGGTTATACACCTTCCAAAAATTAGAATGAAAGAGTAGAAAAGAAAAAGCGCAAACAGTAGATATCAAAGACTGAATACAAGGCATCGTAATTCATTTGTGCTAATAATTTTTCATTCTCCTAATGATATGATACATTAAAAAATAGTAAAATTTATATATATTTACATTTGCTTGTTTTTAAGAATTGCAGCATTTTCAGATCGAAATTTTAATCACTTTTGATCCATGAAAGAAAAGAGCTCACGAGAATAAATGAAGAGTTTCTCAAATTTCGATAACTTGCAAGCTTGCAGCATGTTGTAAAATGATAAATCGAACTCATCCCACTTTTTATGAACCTGCATGAAATATCATACATACATTTTCACTCGAACTTTATCTCCTGTACGATTCTTTCCGATAACTTCACGTCGGAAGAAACGAAATTACCACGATGGATCAGGCTTTTGTCATCAAGCGTGTAAGCTGTTTTGCGAGTGTTTCTTGAAGTTTCCTCTTTCTCTTATTGTCCCGGTGTGTTCCTTTCTACTATTTCTCGTTCGATTGTCGCAAGTTCCAGGCGGAGGGAAGATCGCATTATTTTCGAGGGTAGGTCAGGCACAATGGTCGCGATAACCGTATTATCGTCCCGTCTCATAAACTTGTTTCGCGTTAGTTTACGAGCACGCGAGCACTTGACTACCGTGTACCAAGTGCCTGGCGATATAATGATCCGAATATTTTGCGGAAGCCATATCGCTAATTATTGTACTTTTGATTTACGAGAGAAGTCACATTACACGCATTCTAGCGATGCTACTCGTTGATGCGCGTTGGTCGTGTCCCTTGATTCGACCTCGAATGATATTTGTATCATATATTTCTGCTACGACGTTGTGGAAGAAATATTGTTTGTAGCTAATACAGAAGTTATTAATTATAACTTTTATACTGATTTATGGCGTGTGTTCCGGATTTAGTTCATGATGAAATGCGTGAAAAAATATGCTAAACGCTCTACAGTAGTTTTCAACATCTGTAATACTTGAAATCTATACAATCAACAAGATCTACATATCTATTCTATTATAGGCAAGAATCAAAGTGCAACATCCGCAAAAAAATGCATATAACATTCAAATGTATTTCTTTCCTTACCCTCGTTCCCTTGATAAATATAGTTCTCGAGGTTGTCGACTTTGATTTATATTTATACATGTGACAAACCGCGAAAACAGAGCGCGAGATAGCGGTGTATCATCATCGATTCGCCAGCGGCAACATGCTGTTTCTTGTTGCGTGCGCCACCGCCTTTTTCACTTGTTTTTCAACGCCACTTTCGATATCGTATTATTACTGAACGATCAAGCGAATCGACGTGAAAGAGCAAAGCGATTTTTATCGTCGTTGAACGAAAGCATAAATCGTAAGATCATATTCGTAAAATGTTTTACAAGGGTGGATAGATAATAGTGCAATTCTAAATCAACAAATTTTATCACTATTTAATTAGAAAGACATAGATATGATATATGAATCTGTACGTACATTTGTCTCACTGGAAAGTAGAGTTTCACTTAATTATCGTGAGCCACTGTTGATCCATACATCATCAGAACGCTCGGTGTCTGAATAACGATTGGGACAGGATTTAAAGTCCAACGTATCTAACGAAAATGTGATCTGCCTTAAATCTCCGATGCTCAACTCTCCTTTTGCAGGTGTCTCGTTCGAGTACACATTTGCATAGCCCCTTAAAACTTATATGTACACGTTCGCCCAACTATCATAGGCAATCCGCGATCCGCGAATCACGGCTTAATATATGCGCTCGCGTGTAACACTGCCTTTCTTACGTCACAAACGAGTGCAAGTATGTCTCTCCCCCTACAGAGACGCGAATGTACGTTTTCGACTGTAAATCGAAGCTATCCTTTCGTTTTCCCTATTCGCACCTTATCCGTGGGCTCTGCGTGGCGAAGTTTACACCCCAGCGAGTCTAGGTCAGGAACGACGATGACGACAGCTACCAACGTTTGACCTTAAGGTCTAATTATAAAATTCTCACCAGCAGGAGAGGGCGAGAAAGAAGGGAAGGCGAAAGAGCGAGGCAGAAGCAGAAGAGGTGCAACACGAGGCATGACTACCACTCGACAAAGCAACAAACATTATCCCACTTATCAGTTTGCCACCGATATCGAGAGCAACGTGTTCCTGGGGGAGATTTTTCACGGGATATCGTGAATCGGGGCGATCGACCGTGGCTGCTCTATGATTCCGAACCTTTGAAAAAAAAGATTAACCTTTCTATCAATCTTTCTCATGCTTTCGTTCCTCTTTATTTCGTCCCATCCGTTTGCCAAATATTTTTTACGAGCACCGGCTCATTTCTATTAGACCCTTCGCAATTCGAATTTGTGTAGCGATCGACTCGAATTCGAGACACGCATCCCGATTTCCACGTTTACGTAACCCGTGGAAGCGACGAGGATGCGCTTTATCGTATGCGGTATTCTCGGCGAGTACTTGCAATACCATTACAGCCGGTTTTCAACTGTTGGCCACTTTGAGTAAGGTTGACACGAAACTTGCGTTAACCGGTGAATGAACCGGCTGTGTTGCTCTATTCTTTTACGTTCCCTCTATGCTTGTTGCTCAAGTATGCTTTCTTTTTTTTTTTTATCATGGGTGTTTGACCTGTGGCGTGTCTCCACAGGGTGATGAGAATTTTTGTGGAAATACCTAGTTAAGTATGGGTAGCACATTTGGCAAACTACTAATATCGTAGTACCCTAAAAGGTAATGAAGCAGCGAATGGGTCCGAAATTGACTTATCGATTTTATAATATTTCTAACCCGTCGCTGTTGCCTTAGAATATTTTATTATACAATTTAATGCTCCCTCTGCCCAATAAAAAGCATTACTTTCTGAAAGATTTTGTATGTTCTTGTAACAATGAAATCTTTAATTAAATCGAGTTTCATTTTTCTACCAATACAAATCGAACAGAGATCTTCAAGCGAGGATGGTCAAAGTGATATGAAAATTTTCAGGACAGAGCGTTTTCCCATTTTTACAAGTGAATTTTACATACGTAAGGACATCTAATTTGTAATTTCTATTCTACAATTCAAATATCGGAGGCGAAGCACTTGGACGGGATTCAGAGTTTTCGAGCGTGGGACGTGGAGATTCAGATAATTGTCGACAAAAAGGAGGGAGGACGAGGGTAAATGCAGCAATGCTTGCATCTGGGATGCTCCTTAAATGAAACATGGAGTCCTGATGTCGAGACGAGCCAGGATCGAATTGGCAAGAGGCTGCAGCATTCGCAAAGTAAAGTGTCTATTATGTCGACGCGATTCGAATTTAGAGTTCGACTCGTCGGTTGTGGCGCGGATTTAAGAAATTGGAGAGGTTTGGAAAGGCAAGGAAATTATTTCTATATCTATGAATATCTGAATCTAGTAAGGACATTTTTATATTATCAAATTACCTGATTCGTGTTTGAAATATGAATAGGAATAATTAATCAGTGTTGCATAATCAAAACAGCAATTACGTGCGAAGGTCTCCAGTCAGACAAATTTTTCGGCTGTCGTTACAACAGCACAGCCTAATGGAATTTTAATCAATTTAATTACGTAATAGTATAAGCAATAAGAAATTCAACAGCATGTCACATAAACGATGGTGGCATAATAAACAGCAACTCTTTATTATCATTTATTATCCTAGCCGAACTATCTATCTAACCAGAGACTTTGTCATATTAGTGGTTGTTACAGCAACTATTACTCCAAAAAAAAAAAAATATCGAATACACTTTTCTAATTCTGCCATCAAACTTTTCGCTGATTATCACCCCGAAAACCATCTCTTCCCTATAATATAATTTCTGCACATTTCCTAACAACCATGTCCGTGATTTTCGCTATAATTATTATTGAATGGAGAACAAAATGTACTATTCAAGTAGCACTCTTCATGCTCAAAGCGATTCAGTTACCACCATCGATGATAATTCACCACCTATGGCAGTGACGAAAGAATTGCCAGAAGAAAAAACAACGGGAATTATGCGTGGGTGGTAAAATAGTCTCACCTCCTGCGTTTCAACAGCTTCTTTTACGTGCTCCGCGATCTCAGCCGCCTTCAACCCGGTCTCGATGGGTGCGAGCTGCGAGTGCCGTCGCGTCTGACTGTCGGTGGTGAGCTCTTGGTAGCAGGATTCCCCGGAGCCGCGTCTGCTTCCTGCGATGCACATGGCTCGTCGTAGAAGTCCCGCGACGACGGCACACAGGCCGCATTGCATGCCCGATGCACTTCCACGGCTGGACAAGGAGCCGCCATTGGTTCGTCGACGGGTCCGAGTCCCGCGGGAACCACCGTCACGTGTTTGGGACGCCAGCTTTTCTGCCTTCTTTCTACACTTTCCCTTCCACCCTTTTAGCAGCTTACAATTTTGCCGCTTATCACTTTCTGTTTTGATTTCTTTATTTTACTTGTCCTTCTTGTTGGCCCTGTGCTCATCTTCTTACTTTTGAGGTGTTTCGCTTCGATCTTTTTCCCAATTTGATTAGGTATATATCGTGGCGCTTCTTTTTATTAATTGTGTTTGACTTCAAAATTGTTGTCCTGCCTCAATACCCGTTATCCTGTATTCCGCCCGTTTATCTCGAGGGTAGCTTACGTTTTCTTTGAGGTCCGTTTTGTATTTCGTCTTTCCACTATTTTCTTACGATTCCTCTTTATCACTTCGATCTTATCGAACGTTTCTATTTCATTCAGATAACCAGCACTTTTCTTCAAACTTTTTTACTTCTACCATTTTTATTTCCTAGATTCACTTTCTTGATCAAATTCTAACCAACACCCATCATGTGCTTTCAACACAAACTTCTTCCTTACCTCCGGCTATCTTTATCTTTTTGCTTTACACTGCTCTTGAAGCTTTAATTCTACCATCCGTAGAAGATACTTTTTCTGCTATCCATTTAAGCTCCAATTCCTGCAATTTTTTCCTCTTACATTCCACTTCATTTGCTCGATTCTATCCAATTACCGTGTTCCGGATAATCAGCTTTTCCCGGTTCCTTTTCTCTTACTTCTATCTTTCACTTCCCTTTCTGTCTCAATTTCCTCAATTCCTCCTGCAATTCCTTTCTCTACACAACTCCCTTTAGCCACCGTCACGTGCTGCACTAATTTCCCACTTCTCTTCTCCGCATGTCTGTCCGATTCTTTCCTAATCCGTCTACCTTCCGCAAGTCCTTCGGGTTCCAATTTCTCCGATTCATTCACCGGTCCAACGCTGTCTCGGCAAGTAACTCGTCCGCACAATACCTCCAGCCACTTGGTCCAACAATTCCACGGAATACAGTTTCCCGATTATCTTCCACCCTCGAACGTCTCATTTCAGACACGATTGTTATCCCTCGTTCTTCTGATCAAGATCGTCGCTCGATCTCGTATCGTACACGGCTCGGACAAGCGTCTCTTCCGGTCGCGCGCGTATCACCTGCACAACGAAGCAAAGGAACATCCGAAACGGGTCTCCGCTGATCCCGAGGTCGAGGGAGGAGCCTCGCGGCTGCCGTGTCTTTCGGAGAACTATCGATTGCCGTGAAGTTACACGAGTTCGATAACGTCTAACGACACCCTGGACCCACGATGGAGCACCGTCGACCAGACGCGAGGATTAGAACACTAATTATCGGCTGAACGGAGCGTATACCCAACCGGATTGAATGATAGACACGCGCCGTGTCTCTTTCTGTGTTGTATTTCAAACGTAAAATATCTGGTTTCGTTGGAAAATTAATATTTCGATTGGGTATGAAATTTCTATAATACTTGAATTCTTTCTGTTTAATCCGGATCGATGTTCAGTAAATGCGTCGATATTATTAGTATCCGTATGATTAACGTTGTTATTTTAATTGTGTTTTTTTTTGTCACTGACGTCTCGTTCCAGTTTAATCGAAGTGTTTGAAGTTTCGTCACTTGAAGCTCGACAATCGAGGCAAGCATGCAAGGATCGTGTGTTCACGGGGAATACGCACGTGCTCCACACGTCTAGGAAGCACGAAATCGCGATTACAACTTTCACCCACGTTGTCAATCTCCTTCGCGTAGTCGTCGCTAATAGCACGAGGCGTCCGATACGTTAGGTAAACAGGGTGATCTTCGCTCTACCCCTTCGCGATAAGATACCAGGGTTCGTGTGGCAAGTATGCCCGGGTAGAGAAATAAAAACGGGCAAGAACAATGGCAGCACCCTTTGTTCTCCCTTTGACCTGGATTTTTCACCGAGACTTTTTCAGCTTACGGAGCAGCAATTATAACCGTGTGACGAGAGTGCGCTCTCAAAGAGTGTACGCGAAGGGAGAAGCTGGATGAAAGAGAGGAAAGAGATTGGAAAGGGGGAGAACGCGCTGTTCCGTGTCCACTCGTTTCCGCGGTTCCTACATCTTGCCGATAGCGCATGATTAAACATCGTAACGAAATGGGAAGAGAGATTTTCATAAGTATTCCGAACACCAGGATGCCGTGTACAGCTTATCGCAAGGAAAAAAGTGTTATCGTCAACAACAGGGAGCCCAGTAACGTATTATACACTATACGCTTTCAACGAGCACGATTATTTTTGCATATAACGTCACAAACATATCCCCGCGATCACAGCAGAGCATCCCCCAAAAGCCCGAGCGACGTCAGTGGCCTAAAGCCCGATATCCGTTCTTGCGTATGCATCCTCGCGAAGTTCTATCATAATGTATGGGTGTCCATCGAGGTCGCAGGGAGCCGCCGCGCAAGGGAACGTTATCCTGGAGTACCTTTAGCCAAGCATAGAGGTTCCGAGGATCTTCGCGTTGGAATTGCTAACTAGTACGAGCGAGAGAAGACCGCGACAGGGTAACGCCCGCGCACAGATACCGTAGCTGGTTCCGCACCGGGACGAGCCTAGGAGCTCCATAACCGCGTGTCACGGGCTGGCCCCCGGGCCACGAGGCCCGGTGCCGACGCGAGCTCGGCCACGAGGGTGTTCCTCCTCGATGGGCCCTCCGTCGTACACGATACTCCGTACGAGGCGACTGCGTGTGACGATAATAAAAGAGGAATTCTCCCTCAGTAGAGAGAGAGAGAGAGAGTTGTGGGCCGGAAGTGGTCTGACGTTATCACCAGCCATGCACGCCGGCCGGCCGCTGTGCATGCACTGAGCCAGCGACGGACTCTCTGGCGATATTCCGAGCTCGGCCGTGCTCGATCGCCTCCGTCGCGTATCGTACACCTCCGTTGCCCTGCCGCGCTTGTTTCCCGGTCAGGCTGCCCCCGAACCCGCGCATATCGCCACCGTTACGAAGTGGAGTAGCCGAGAGGAGCTGCTGCTCTCACTACGCGTCGAGCTCTCGTCGCGAATAGGTTTTTTAGCGAGAGAGTGCCATCGACTTGTACGATACACGCTACTTGGTCCCCATGCTGATATTTCTTCTCTTTATGGAAAAGAGAGAGGGTAGCCGGTCGTACGCTAGGAGAGGAGATCAATAACGAATCCCTCCCTCTTTTCGTCGCGCGTACGCGGCGACGTAGCCGCCTCTATTTACACACGCACGTCATGCGACCCTTGTGCCATCCCCGGAGGGCCTCGCGGACCCTGCGCCGGGGGAGGATTTTGCGGTCGTAAGACGCGTGCATAAGATGGACCCGTTTATTGATCCTTTACAGGATTTCGCTTCGGATGAGCAGCGTGGAAGTATATAAGGGCTGCTGCTGCTGCTGCTGCTGCTGGCCTATTCTGGAAACGGAAGTTGCATCTGTGTGTTTATGGTGTTTGGGGGTTGTAACTTGGGAGGAGACGTTGGGGGTGAAATGGATGGGCGATTGCGTACGAAATCTACGTTGTCCTAAGCTTGTGGATTAGTACACATTTGGAAGCTTAATTTTGGTACTGAGATTTGGAGGAAATTGGGAGCCGTTCTTCTTTTTTTATTGGAGGATCTGTGCAATGATAATTACTGGTGCCTTGGAAGTGCAAGCGCGGCCTCGGCTTACATTCCCATCATACTGCGTGAGAAACAGTGAGAAAACGTTTCTAAGCCTCACTCAAGCTGCTTTCACAAGCTACCAGTACCATTGCTAATGCAGAGAAGTGTTAGCTCGAATATTTGCCTGTACATTTACTAATAAACATTCGTCTCTACGCACTCTCTACTGCGCAGTAAATTTATTTATTTACTTGCAAACTGGAAAATCCCATCAGCACAAATAATTGAGTACGAATTTACAATAGTATATGATGCGTATCGTTGGTTCGTAAATTTTTAAAGCTGTGCACCCAGCAATTTTGTTTAAATGTTCGCTGCATAAAACAAGAATTAATTCATATGGTATGCGCCATATTCGCGTATGCGTATACAATGCATAATATACAATTTTACTGTTACTATACGTTACGTTATTTCTTCATCCTGAAATACCGCACGTCCCAGTGCAATTAATATTCAAATCGCATTGCATACGATGTTTTCGTATTGTTGCGGCAAACATTAAGCAAATTACACTGTGGTAGCTCGTAAAACAGGCGAAATTCAGCGAGCTTTTTCAAACTCCGTTTGCTTTCGATGGTACTATTGAAAAATCGATTAAAGTGTATCGCGCTGACATTAATTCCTTTTGGAAATGAATACCCAAAATAGAAAAGCTTTTATTTATTGCGCGACCAAATGTTTTATTGCCGAACATAAAACATACGTGATGGATTTGCGCTACATTTACAAAGTATCCCACAAGAACTGTGCCATTGAATTTATGTTCGTGTGCCACCTATCTCTCTGCATTTTACACAGATACCAGAAACGGACAGATGAAAAATCGATAAATATTTCCGGTTCCACATATGCGATTCGCTAGATAACGCGTGCACGGTATCGAAAATGTGCATGCACTTGTGTCTGCCCGACGAATACAATGCACGCGTACGTTTTATTTGACGTGAATATGATGAACGTACGTAAAAAACACTGCACCCTGTGTTAATCCGTAATAAACTTCTCCTGTTCACTTAGTCGCGTATATCAATGATGCATGTATTTATAAATATAGCATTTAAAGGGCTTCGGTGTGTTTTTAGGTGCTTATTAGTTTGCGTTAATAGCCTTGTTCATTTATCGTTTCTGTGATTTGCGTGGAAATTGTCTTTCTCTTAGTATTTGTCAATTTATCCAGGAAAAAGTCGTAAAATGTCATTTACTGTTCTCATGAAAACAATATAAAACGATGTTGCACTCTTGCGCGACTTTTTATATTATTACAGTCTAATGGTAAGTATTAAAAGATAACGATGTAAGTATGGATTGTTTTACGAGGAACATATTTGCGGGAAACTTTGATACCAACATATCGCCGTAAAAGGAGGATTATATGTTGTACTACTCGTTCAGTGATACTAGATACACTTTATGATTTTTTTATTACGTTTGTACATAAACGCAGAATTATTTGGCTGAGTGGTGTTTTATTTAAGAAGTAATACAACAGCATCTCACCGTAGGAAACCAAAAAGTGTTTCAGTATTAATATTGAAAACAGAAGTAAGCAATTATTTCTCCAATTACAAATCTTGTACCATAAACTACAAATGAACAGGTAAACAAAGAAGATCAATTCTTTCCCCGTTACCAGAGAACACACCGATGCTAACCAGACCCGAAGGGTGGCGACTGTCAATATTCGCTAGAATGTTCTCAGGGGAATACTTCTGCTGGTCTAATGGCTGCATTCAGACAAATACAGCGAAGGCAGCAAAATAAAACCCAATCACAGTTTTCATTGAGCAATACTTATGCTCCAACACCTGCAGTAACCTTAATCAACACGTCTGAGTCAATTTATAAATCTATAAAAACTGGCTAAACAGCATGGTAAATATTTAACAAATTGCTCATGAAGTATTAGAGCCTAAACTTATGAAAGCTTTCGACTTTTCTATGAATAATTGATGCACCTCAATATACATATGTATGCATTACGTAAAATTTCAACTAAAACCACAAGTGCTACTTTGATTAAACTTTAACAACCCTCAGAACAGTTTAATGCTTCCCTTAATTTATTTGCTTAACGATAGTAGCATGTATTCAAATATACATGTATTGGTGGCACAACCGGAAAAGGGGTAATTCTACGTGAAAGAAACAAGTCGAAACTGTAGACAAAAATTTTGGCATTCGACATTTGGTTTCCAAGAAAAGCGATTTTAAACATTTGCATAGACCGCGTGCATTAGCAATTAAGGCAGAAAATTGTTTCGCCGTTTAATGAAGCAAAGCACCAGAATACAATAGAGAATGCAGTAGAATCATGTTCCCCACACGAAGACAAACATTTTGAACAATTTCTGAAGTTTATCATACACGAACTTTCTTCTTCAGCTTTGTACAACGTGTTTAATAAGGACATAATAATTATCCAAAGTTATTATCGACAATCATGGAATTGACAATCATCTAACGCAAGCACCCGTAAAAATACATATTAGCCAACATGCATGCGGGCCAAGGAAATGTTTAAAGTCGATTTTCTTGGAAACGGAGCCACAAATGGAAAAATATTATTCCGCATTTTCAACTTACTTTTTCACATAGAATCATCCCCTGTTCGGTTGTACCACCAGTTACGGAACAGCCAGTATATAAGATTCAATGCATCGCAATAAACAAAAAAAAAAGGCAAAAGAAATGCTAAATGTCGTATGCATCTCCCAGAAAGATGACCATTTTATCGAGGTAAAGACACGATGTCACCCATCAGTTTCCGTAATCGTGACCCTGAAAAATGTAGGTAAAAGGAGATGCGCGATTTCAAGGTGAGATTCCCCCGCTGGGGCAATCGCGGATAGAGAAAATAACGGTGTGTTTTCAGTGAGCCCTCTCCTTTCCCGTGTACGCTGGCAATCCCGAGGGGAGAGAATCGAGCTGCATTATCACGGGATTGCCCTTGTCGCTATAAAAAGACTTGACCTGTATTCTCTTTTTACCTGGCCAGCACCGTAGAAACTTGGTTTCCCTCTTCCCATTCTTCGAGCTTTTATTTCGCGGAGCACCACACTCTCCGCCGAGGAGTCTTCGGCGACGAGAAATCGCCACGGTTCCTGAATACGTTTGCGACGAGCCTGGAGAGGCCTGGCTGATCGATTGAAGAAGCGAATTCAGGTAATAACTCTCTCCCCCTCTCTCTCCCTCTCTCTCTTTATTGGCGAGGAGCATCTGCGCTTGGACGAGATTCCGCCTTCTAGCGGTTGCCGCGATGGTTTTTAGAGGTGGATCGATACTATTCCAACGTGAGATAGAGGGATCGTGTGCTTGAACATTTGGGAAATGGTGACGTATAAATAGACGGGATGCGTTTAGTAATTGGGTCCGACTATAGCTCCGATATAATTGAGGAAGGAAAAGAAAATTGTGGGGAAGATACTGCAGTATTTCCGTCTGCTAGTTAGTAGCGTGAACCTATTAACATCCGCGCCGAACGAAGACTAAACCGCAGAAGCTTGCTTGATATTAAATTGTAGCGAATTCACTCGGCAGACTAACTTTTGCAATAACAGCGTAGGGTATAGTTGCACGACGTTTCACGCAATGGCAACGAAACTTTGAAACAGAATGCTCGCATATTTAGGAATTCACCTGAAGCAGTAATTCCAAATATAGAATGAACGCAAACGGGCACAAGTACGTATCTATTACTGTAATAGAATAATACATGCAAGTACTATTTTTCTCTTGCCTCTGTCAAGGTGTTCGCGACGTATAGCTCATGATTGAATCGCTATACGTAATCGAATAACTTCGTCGGCTTGAAACTTGCAGCTTCGTGCCCGCGAAAAACTTTGTGTTGGAAACCTCGCTCTCCGCTACTGTGGCGTATAGATTACTGTGCAATCTTGATTTAATCCTCTATAAGGGAATTCGTTTTTAATTTATAGAAATTGCACACCACTGCACGTGCAAGATATTGACTTTAGAGAATATTTAGAAGTGGAGCATCTTCAGATCAATGATAAAACCGATATTTCTCAAAAGGTGATTTAATATTTAACAAACCCAAAAAAGATTTTAGTGGTTACACTTGCGCTCGAAGAATGAGAAATATCGAGATTCGGAGTAAAACTGATTATATCCAACTAACAACGTTATAGAAGAAAACTTGTTAAAATGGAATATGAAATATCGTTTATTATGAAAGACACGGAAAACGCGGCGAACTTTTAAGGCGCACAGTACTCAGTCAAGCAACTTCGACAGTTTCAGTCGCCTCGAAAATTGGAAAACATTAGTTGATCGCAAAAGTATATGCAAATAGGTACAAAATAGGAAAAAAATGATATACAAGCAATAACTTGTTTTAGCATTGGAATCTTTGTGAAGATGTATTACTTGTTTTGCATACCTGCATACCACGTGCATTACCCATACTTTGCGTTAAAACTTGTACAATATGTAAGTGTTACTGGTAAATACAATTGCAATTTTTTCAATCTCCCAAGTTTATAAATACCTATGCACCTCTGAATTATGCTGTCTGGCCTCAAACCGCCTACCAGGAATTTTCTACTTATCGAGGATGCTTACGATACGAAGTCGTCGTCGATCAGCAGAATGACCACTGCGGAAGCAATCATATCTGATCGTTGCATTACAATTGCAGATACCATTTTCGATAGTAAATCCTCAGTAATTTACAATAGATTGACAGAATACGATTGATCGAACATGTTTTTAATTTTCCTTCATAATTAGACCTCTTTCGCAGTAACAGACACAATTGCAGCAGGGACAAAATAAAAGGGGGGAAACGAGAGGAACAGATAAGGGAGAACCTCTGTGTGTTTGGTGGGTCGGCTCGAACTCGGGGCGACTGCTTGACGGTCGTTGACCCCGCAATTGCAAGCAGCACCCCGACTCAGCCTCCCTCGTGTAGGTGCTATGGAACTATTCTATCTGTCTCCTCCCTGGTATCTATCGGTCTTCCCTGTCTGGTTACTCATTACGACTCTTTCCGCTTCCTCGGTCGCCTGTGCTCTTCTTTTTTTTCTCTACTGTTGCTCCTCGGACAGCGGTAGATTAATTTCTTTGCACCCGAGGGGAATGCACAACAGAGTGGTTGTCACGGGCAGCGGGGGAGTGCATCTGTCATTTTTATTATTACGGAACATAAATGGTGTTCGCGACTTTTCAATAGTTAACATTTTGCTACCAGGTTTCTATTCCAAGTTTTATTATTTATTAAGTACCGTAATTATAATTTTTCCAGCATATTTCGCAGAGCCGGCTCTCTATTTTTATTATTATCCTTTTGCCTAAAATTGGTTTGCTTCAGATTAGGAGAGGTTTTACGAATAACATTCGGACCATTACGTTTTCTTAAATGCTGTTCCTTTACGCTCGTTTCACTGTCGTACGAACGCTTCGTGACGTCCATTATTATCGAGCAGATCACCTTATCTAACTCCTCCAACCCCCCCTGCGTCATTTTCTTTCTCCTGCGGCTTGCAACGATAACTCAGATGGAATGACGTGCAATTTGTTTCGAGAGGCATTGTGTGACAGTCGAATTCAGCGGCCGAACCACCCACAGCTATCGTGTTATAGTTATTTCTCCCAGAGGAGCTACGGCGCAAATCGCGAAATGAACAACCGATCCGTGTTATTTCGATTGGCGAACACAGATGTTCGAGATTCCGATTTAATATAAAATCTGTATTGCCAAACACGAAATGGCTTGATTAAAAAATATCTGAATTTCCCTGTGCCACTTCCAACCAAATGTTTCATTCCAGACTGGGTTCTTTACGATATACTTATGGAATAGCAGTGGAATACATCATGATCGACAATTATTGAACTATGCGTCAGCAAGTTGAAATCTCAAATGTGTATATTGATAATTCCTATTTTCTTTCCCTTTGAATTGTTTTCTCTTTACCTTATATTAAAGCCAGAGATGTTACCATTGCCACGGCTGTATTTAATCACGTGGACAATATCTTACGTGAATTCGTATTTTTTTTGTTCGCACAAAGTGCGCATTTAATTCGTTCCACATTCCAACGGACCGAAGATGGGGAATTTTTTCCCTCTCTGGATGTGTTTCTATATTAAACGACGGGCGATTCGCAAGAGACATCTCCCTTTCTCATCTTTAGTGGGAACACGTTTAGAAAAGGGATTCTCCCCCGCTAGGCGCTTGGGGTAGTGTGAAACGAATCATAAGGAAAAATGGGGAAGCTATAAACATCTGGCTTTCTTTTATTACGTATCGGTAAATCAATTATAACAGCAAATTGCACATGCTCCCGCAGGAGCTTTATCAAAGCGTTCTGGAATTAAAAGAAAATTATTGCGAAGCTTTGTCAAAACCCGTACAATTATTGAATACCAACAACAGCCTTTCACTTGCCAATTGCAAGTCTCGTTAAAAACGCCGACATAATTTTATCAAGAAAAATGTACTCAACTTGTACGAAAATAATTAATCAAACAAAACGAAATCATATCAAAGCTGGATACAGTGCAACCCCCTTTTTCTAACGTAGAGGCGGTCAAACTTTCGCCATTAATTTCCTAAACACTCCCCTCATCTTCGCCTGTTTTACAACCCGAGCTCCCTACCTGACACCCTACAAGCTCGTTCTCCAAAGCTAAACTCTGTTACCGCGAAACTGCATGACGCTTGATTAAGCGGGGGGCGGGGGCAGGGAGGGGGGGGGGGGTGTCGCTCGAACGCTGCGTGTAACGCTATTAATAGTTTCACGGGGGGTAATTTCACCTCGGAGACGAACGGAAAAAAGAGCCGGTAGCCCCGGAAACGCGGCCACGGAGGCTGGATTTGCTAACGATGGGGTTGCTCGAGCGACAGGGGTGGTCCGTCATGGCCGGGGCCATATCAGGGAGCACGCGGAAAAGGTGTTCCTGGGAAGGGGTGCGCGCGCACCACTTCCGCCAGCCGGATCCTGCGGCCCGGAACCATCGAGCCTTACGAGCTCATTATTCGCCGTTATATTCCCGACACATACATCTCCACTGTTTTCGTATGTATTCTATACCTCTCTGGTGGGGGTGGCCAATCCGAATCCTCTCAAGAGGCAATCAAGACAACAGTGGAGGTCTTTGGAGAAATTGGATTTTTTTTGTAGACTTCATATTGGGTGAAAGAAGATTGGGACAAGAATATTCTTCTCGCATACATTGAACTGGAGCTACTGTACGCGAGGGAAAAATAAATTATCTTATAATCGTGTTGCAATAGAAGCATTAACGATGCACTTATTCATTTGTACCTACATGTCGATTTTTAATAATACACGTGAAACATTTGCAATTGTATTCGTATTGGATTGAACGTCCACCGAAGAACGAGATTCCACTCTCTTTTTTTTTTTTTGACGTGCAATTTAACAAGGCCAAGTTCCCTAAATCTCCTTACAGTGAAACCGTTCCATGCTCTATCCCTCAAGTTAAACGAAGGCTGCCGGTTACAATGAAATTCCATTTTCCCTCAGATACAGCGCGCGATAGGGTGAATATTTTTCATTCGAACCTTCAGTGAGTTTGGCTGATCCCTTCCTCAGGTTTCGCCGTGAAAATATCTTGTCGACTGCGCGAGGACTTTCGAAATAGGGTAAAGAAAAGGGTTACGCCAGCCTGAAGAGGCACGGTGCCAGAAATCACAAATGTCGAAAGAAAATCGATTTTACAGAAAGCGGAGATAAGCACAGTTTCTGCGAAGGTACTAGAAATCGTACTAAATATCACGATGACGATCTTTGCAGATGAAAGACTTTCGAGATCCTAGTTTTCCCTGAATACTAAAAAAAAGGTTTCATTTGAAGATATTTTATAATCACCTTGAACAGCGAAAATTAACGAAAAGGATTGACGCAATACCGGCCAATTTCTCCAATTTGATGACTTCTTTAGTCGATCGCAACCCTCTCACCCTATTCCCGTTTAATCGACGGGACAGCACATGCAATCGTGAAGTTTGCCCACTGAAATACCGAATGGAGAAAGAAGTGCAACAGAGGCCGGCAGCGTCGGGGGCAGATAAAGAGGAAGTCAAGGCAAAGGGGAGGATCGAGAGCGGCCTCTCCACCCTTCCTCGCCTCGCTGTCTTTATTGATGTATATCCTTCCTTTCCGTGTAAAATGTCTATCGCGCGGTCTCTCTGTTGCTCCCTACCTTCCCTGTTGGCTTTCGCATTTCGTTGAACCAACGATACGTCGCTTCGGGAGAACAGTTTTCCACGCCCCTCTTAATTTGCGCAGTATTACCTTCACGAGGAAGAAATATCGAGCCTCCGATGACATTCTCGAGGCTCCATCGATTCACCCGTAAACGCTCTTAAAAGATACATAGGTCATTTGAAACATCGACAGTACGAGGTAGATGTTTCTTTATCCTAGAGTGCTGTTTCGTTAAAAGAGAACGAGAACCCGTTCGGTTATGCGGCTTTTGCATGAACAGGTGCCTGAACGGAAACAAATTGGTTGCAATTCGTTTTCATTGCATCTGAACGGCGACGTCCGATTCGTTTCATGACAGCGTCACACGAGGTCTTGAGATCGGTCCAAATTGACGGCGATCTGCGCGTCCAGAGGTCTTTTAATTGTGCAACGAATTAAAAATGGTACACGCCAGGGGCAAATACCTGGTAATAAGATACTGGAATGCGAAGTTGGTGTAAGAATCATTGACGCTAAGATGCATAACGAGTTGTGACATTTTGTTTGTGATAATTGGACGTTCTTCAATTTGCCGTGAGAATCCGGGGAGGTAGATATAAATTAATTCAGTCTTGAGTTGTTTTGACGTAGAAACAGAAGTTAGATATTTCGTTGCAGATTTGGATCGTTAAGTTGATAGACTGTAATGCAAACTGAATCGACTACAATTAACATGTTGCACACCCTCGATCGTTGCCGAGCATGAGAAACAGAGAGATGCCACCACCGGTGGTGTAGGTGAGAAACACAGGTCGAAAATAGTTGTTCGCGATCCGCCACGCTGAACGTTTTTAGACGGCCGCGCTAAAGTTAGATTGTTTTCTGAACAAACGGGTTAAGAGGGTCCGAGCTAGAGCGCGTGACACACCAGAAACGCCTTGAAAGAGTACCACGTTTGCGAAGCGGCCGCTCGATTAAACCGGTGAATTAAAACCTCCCTCGCGAATGTTGACACCGGCGAATCAAACTTTCCTGCGAATGTTTTTTTTCGATCGGGATTCACTTATATACAACTCGATACCAGAAAGTTTGTATTACTTGTTTATCTGGCACAGAATCGTAAAAATATGTTCATTTCTTTATGCATGTTTTCTACAGGCTCGAAAACGACCTAGGTGTTATATTTCTTTATGGATATCTGCGGGTTTCAAGATGATCTACGTTTCACATTTGTAAGAGTACATTCTTGGTGCTGTGCGGTAAAATATTTATTACTGGAGAAGAAATGTGGTTTCGTTAATCAAAAAAATTCCAGCGTAGATTATTATATTTTTAGCCCTCTGTGTATTTCTGGGGCGCGGAGTGCACCGTAAAAATTTTATGGCACTTTTGTACGGGGTTACATGTACAAATGGTGCCAATAAAAAAAAATATGAAGTCGTTTTAATCAACTGAAGTAATTGCGACTGTTCCTTCTATTGCAAACTCTTTCCATATCATATATAATGAATGATGCTAATTAATAAACCTGTCGTTACTTTACAGTGCAACCCATCCTTACAAATATTACAATCAACTATTGACGCTATCTAAGTACAAATAAGAAACTGGAAAATACAACCTGTTGTAGAACTCTCGATCCATCAGAAAGTCCAATATCCGTTCTAATTACGACTCAAACTTCCAGCAGAACCTCAATAGTAGTGGCAGCTAAACCATAAAATAGATCTGTTAAACACCACCTCAATTAAGCTCATCGAACTCCATATTCTAACTATTAAATTTTCTATCGGGCTCCTGACGATAATACCAAAGTTCTAAACAATAATTTTAAGCCTGCACATTAAACATTAGGAATAAACTCATTATCATCCGAAACTCCACCAATTACGCACAGTTCTCACGGATCCGAAGTTCTACCTCGATAAAACGTTTTGCAAAGCCAGTTGGAGCTCGTGTGTGGATGAAAGCTGCGACACGCAAGGAACGAGCGCAAATGTGCTCGTTCGTTAGTACTATGTTCAGTATGACGTCAGTGTGACAGGTAATAATGTTAAGTAATATTTACTAACAGGCAGGACCGACCTCGGGGTCTCAGAGGAGGCCACGAATCATTTCTAAGGGTGCCTCACTATTTCCCTCTCTGTCCCCCTTTTTCTCCCTCGCACACATTCTCATCGAGGGCGCAGCCACCATCAACTAAATTACCCGCGAGAACACGGCCTCTCCCGTCTCTTTTTCATTTCGATCTTTCTCGTTTTTCCACGCACAAACGAGCAGCAAGAATTTTGGCGTCCACACAAACGTGGCTCCGCGGCATTTCTCAATCTGTCGTATTTCAGCGAATTTATATCGGGAGGCTGTTCGATTTATGTACGACACGGCCCGGAACGCGACGTATACTTGTGATCTTGCATGCTTCTTAAAATCCGCGCCCTAAATACGATTTTATTAATACGCGGCTTTGAAGATGTTTTCGACGTGAAACGATGGTATTACATCGTGCAGTGGTCGATGCACAGGTGCTTGGTGGGTAAACCAATTTTGGGTATCATACGTGAAGGGTGCGCATATTATGGCGAGGAGAACGTGTCAGCCCTTTCGCAGAAATTCCCTTGATTTTTGAACTATTTTTAATTAGTACGTAGCAACAGCCCGAGGGATAAACGTAATTGTCTTGCTGTCTTTATAATAATGAAAATTAAGTCTCGTTTCGATCGCATATCGTGGATGAATATTATTTATAAGATTACAATGTTTCGGACGGATTTAATCGAAAATGAAATTCTGTTGTCGGATGAAGCGGTGTCAAGACATCATAATTCCATCCTGCCTGCCGTTAAATTCGCGTTACGATTCGACTTGACGAGGACACGTCGGTGTATAAAGTAGAAGTCAGCAGTAAAGTTTATGGCGCGAAGTAACGACGTACAAGTCGGCATTTTCCTCTCTTCTGCACTTTTCTCTGAACCTCCGTCACGCATCAGTTAGTCCGAGAAACAACGGAAATTGCATTGCGCACGAACTGCCGGCGCGGCATGCCTCCTATTGTTGCGTTAACCGCATTATAAAGTATGAAGATAAAATGTATTACGACCTAGTAGCAAATGAAATTGTATTTCAGTATTCAATGAGAATTTCGTCCACTTCCGCGTCTAACACGCTGCGTAGGATACCTCGAACAATGAAACGTTATTCCGTAGAACGATCCTTTCAAGCCCTTTAATTGCACATTTAAACGGGAAGCAGTGTAGCTGATAAAGTAACGTGACAACAATGTCGATCGTATACGCAAGTGGCACCCCTCTGATTCTCACCCTTCACTCCACTCGTCGCTTTGCTCCCTTTCTCACTCTTACGGCAATGTAACCCCATGAATTCCGATATCCTCATTGTACGGCACCCCTGTGGTTTCTTTACGGAGCTAACGTGCCACAGAGTCTAAAAATGCATTAGCGGCAAATGGTATCGCTGCGTAAACTCATTTGGAACACGTACAACGGTCGGATCCTACACTGAATGTCCACGAATGTGCGTCCGTGATATGCGAGCAAGTAGTCGTATGAGCACCGAACGTGTCCCGTCGATTTCCGGCCAAATGGAAAACATTTTATGATAGTGTGGGGTAAACGCGGTAGTACCATCTATTCGCTGGTAATGTACAGAAAATAGTATGTTTCATCAAGCGTGATTGTAACAATAGAATAAATATAATTGTATACCGTGTAATGAGCAGGAGTAATTTGTATTAAATGTTGAACTCGCGATATACATACATGTATATCCTGGGAAAAGGATACTACAAGTTTTAATGCGTACCGATTACACACTCTGTCTGCATTCATCACAAAAGGATATATTACTCAATATGCCTAACTGCTTTTATGCAGTTAGTTTCTCGGTATTTAGAAACGGGAGAATCACCAACACTCCTTTCCTCCCATATAAATATTTTGTCTTAGGTAGCTATCACTAATGTTTGATAGCGATTTTTTTTTTTAGTTACTTTCGGCAGGACTGCGAGGATTCACTGATAAAAATCTTCTACTTGTCACCAATTCAAGCTATCGGATTTCATATTACCAATCACTTGATACTGTTGCCCACCTGATCGATTTAAAACCGAAGATACTAAAATGCCTCCTAAGTCACGTTATTTATTTAAGGCAGTAATGCTACCGAATTATAACATAAATTTTATATTTACAAGATTACACGTATATGTTGAACAATGGGTGCATTTCAAAGTGCTAATAAACGTAGGTTAATATACTCGATTTGGCATCGTAACTCAGTTGTTCAGTTTGTTTACCTTCTCAGTAACTAAAGCACCTCGTAACGCAGTTAGAATGACCCAGTAAAACGGCCACAAAGCAGCATTCATTAAATAAAAAATTTTGAAGGGGATTGCAGCACTGATTTAACATTTACTACTGAGCAGTTAGAACTACAGAAGTTAATGGAGAAACATTCTATTAGGTTGATGAGAAATGAACGATCAACTGGTAGTGGTAGAATGTCAATTATATTAGTTTTTTATATTAGGTGGGAAATTAAGCTTTGACAGATAGGATAGTCTCATCCTTTTATTCAAATATTAACATATACTAATTTGTTAAATTTTAATGCATGCTAATTCGTATTCATATAGTAGATAGAACCCATGACAGAGAATCAAATTTAAATAAAATATGTGATTATGGATCGCCAATTTCTTCAACAGACTATATGTTTCAGAAGAGTCTTAAAACATCTTGTTCGACATTTTGGGATGGAAGTATGCCACTTTATCATTTACCCGTCGTCTCACGATTTGCCATTAGGCGCACTATCTTAAAAGCACTTTAAACCAATTCGTTAGCTTCGTTTTTAATCATCTTGCAGAACGTTCGGATCGTTCACGGTGGGAGAAGAAACGACACCTTTAAGGGCTGTTCCGAAACAAATTAGGAGGAGGTCCATCGATCTTGGAAATATTGGAAGGAAGAAAATAAAAATTCATATTTTTCAAATTTTTCTTTAGAAAGTGGCTATCAGAATTTTTGGGGACATTTCCGCAGTGACGCACAGGCTAAACATGTTATCAACGAGTTCAATTAATCCATCTCTCCAAAGGGAGACCGTTTCACGACAAGGTAAGCCAAAGCAATTGCGTTTCACCAGTAAGTTTAGTCAACGATCAGAGAAACGCGCTGAATCCCTTTGATCTTCGACTGACAAACGAACTTGCCCTGGCAACAAACATTCCGCGGATTTCATCGCCCGAGCTTTGAGTACGTGAACAATAAACGGTCTATAATCCAGCTACATCAAGCCCCAGAGATAACCAATTAAGCTCGGAAAATTAATTTAGCGCAGATGGGATACGACTGTCGTCGATCAACGAAAAATCTAGCCGACGGTTTCCATCAGGATTTCGTCAATCTGCACGGTAAATAATTTCGATATCAACAAACTGGGTCAAACCGTCAATTCAAGGGGAAACTAATTTTTCTTTCAATACTCTTTTTGATAAATTCAAATGTCCTATACTTGGATACTTGTTACAAAAGAATATCCACGTCATAACAAAAAATTAGTAGTTTTATAAAGAACCAAAGCTAGTTCAGTAATTTTACACAACACAATAATCTTATTAAAGTTATTGATTGCGTGCTAATTACGTAGGTGTTTGACACCATTTACGTCATTCACGCATTTCAGTATTCAATTCTTTGTGTTGGATCATAGATTTACCATAAATGCAACGGGTTTGAGAAAATTTGAGGCTTCTGAGGACTAAGACGAAACTATTTTTCTGTACACCGACCCCTTTTAAGGGAATCTCAATTTCAGAAATAGATCTCACTCATTATCCCTTTATGCTAAGGTGGCTGGAGAGCTTCCTCGTCACCGGCTAACTAATGCGATTTCTACTTTTCCGAAAATGCCAATTTTCAGGGATTATATAAATCGGCGGAAGAAAGAAAACGATTGCGATAAAATAGAACCAGTTTAACAAGCTTCGATCGATTCCACTGAAGTCATAGAGTAGGGAAAACAAAAGCGAGCAATTTAAAGTTAAAAACGAGAGGAGTAATCAATAAGAAAGGGGTGGCTGCCTATGTAAATTGGTCGCACGATGCAAGACTGCTTGTTAAGCAAATGTATTATTCGCCTTCTTTATTATTTTTTTTTTTTATTGCGACATGTATCGAAAATTGTATTTAGATAAAGCCAGGCGATAAGTATTACCGGGCTTTACTCGCTCGCCCTTTCGAATGAAACTAACTGTGAACTGTAAATCGATGAAAAGAGGATAGAACAAGACATCGCCGTTTCGTGTGCACGGACATAGGCGTGGGTTTAAAAATCTACGACAAAGAAAATGGAGCAGCAGGCGCAGAATGGGGATTTCTTTAACAGAACAGCTAGACTAAAAAAAGCAAAAGGAACACACTGTCGCAGCATTGAAACAGCTGCTAGATATTTTTATCTTCTTTTTGTATGTCGTGCATTTCGGAGATTAAATCGTTTTCGAGTTTCTGACTGCGTAATTGTTGCTTCCCCCCTTTTTTTAATTAAAGTGATGATGATATATTATGATACCGATATATTATTTAATATGCGAAATGCTTTATGCTTTTGAATTCTATAAGTTGTAACATCTGATTATAAAGCAACCTACATATATTAACATTTCCAAACAGGCGCAGAGAGAATAAAATCCAAAAATACCCTTTTAAATCACGGAGAATTCCGAACGAACTAATTTACGATTACATAATCGAAATCGATTCACAAAAAGTTGTGCAGTAATAAATTCGAAGAGGAATAATATAAGGAAATGTTTCGCACGAATTATGTACGTGCGTCACGGTAATAAACAACATGAAAAAAGAGGGAATGTGCGTCCAGTGATTTTAGACCAATTAAAAAAGGAAACCGATCTTATTTTGCCTTGCAAATAGATGTAATATTTTAAAGGTATTTTATGTCATTTAAATTTCCGCGTTGAAAGCAAGCTTTTAGCGTTACATAAGAAAAATGTGAAATGATATTTTACATGCCGAATTGTTCTAAGAAACTGGTTATACATTTATCTCACGAACCGTATCAGCTATATGTATATAAATAGATAAGTATAAGGAAGTATTTGCTGATCAATATAATGAAAAATAAAGGGGGCAGAAAAACGTGTGAACGAACCATATAGGCGGGAAGACACGATTATCACACCGCTCTTGTTGGCAAAGCTTTTTCTAACTTACACAACTTTTACACAAATACGATCTCTATAAATTATACAAATAATAATAAGATACTTGAATTTATTTCCCATACAATTAAATATTTAATTACAAATGCAGCTGTTTCTTCAATCGCATTTATCGTTAAAAAAGAACCCAATTACCTCATTTTAAATTAAATCACTTTAATCTGCTCTTACTAAACAAAAATTCTAATCTTTTAATCTGGTTTTATTTATACTACATAAATATCGCATCTGCGACCTACTTCCACCTTCATTTCCAATCAATTAAAAACCCAATATCCCACCCGCAATTTTATAAAGCAACCGTGATTTAAATGGATTGTATCATAAAATGATTTCCTCCTCTCAAGACTAACAAAACCACCAACATTGTAAAACGATTACCAAGCAAACTTTCTCGTCAAAGGATGTATTACTCTGGATAACACACGTTTAATTACCAACCTCACAAAACCCCTCCAACGTTTTTCCATGAATTCCACTCCTACGAAAACTGATTAGACGGCACGAAAAATGCAGGCAAGTTGTCAAAAGCGCAATCGATTATACGTACAGCCGCAAAATGTCAGCCGTGAAGAATAATCACCTTGAAATAACTGGTTCATAGTAGCAACCCCCCGAGAGCTATCTGAGCCAGCGTTTCAGCAGTGCGTGAGCGAATTTCTCACAAATTCTTAAAAATGCATTTACGCTTACCGTGCACCTTGGATACCCTTTGCTGCGCATAAAGATGGTCCTGACCCTACTTTCATCGTTAACATTTTAATAATACTTCCTCGTGCTCGTTTCATTGTTATATTCATGGGCAAATTTATTTGCTTGTTAAATCATTCGAAGAGACTTTCGACCCTGTAGTCTTTTTTCTATAAGGAATTTACATTTCCATAAGAAGATTATTCTACACCCCTCTATTTTTCTACCATTCGTCCATCGTTTTCATTTCGACAAACTCAAAAGATAAGGATACGTATCAACTATGAATCTTTGAAGTTTGTTTGACAAAGAAAAACTAAAATTTAGCCACGATATATAAATCGCTGGATAAACAATGTGTTCTCTAAGTGTGTATATCGGGGGTCAGCAATCGAGGCAATCGAAGACGTTCATCGAACCCGGAGGCACCGTCGCGCACGCGAATCGGGGCGATACGTGCTACCCAAGTATAGAAGGGTTAATAACGCGTGTACGCGTAACTAATACATCGAAGTGGTGCGCTAAAACGCGACATCCCCCCAATTCGGTTGCAGCCGCACTGAACAAGGGAAAAGGAGGCGTCGAAGGCTCTTGGAGACGCGAAGTGCCGGCGTCGTGACCTCGCGTCTTTTTTGACTGATAAACGTGTGACACGTCGTGCGTGCTCGTGCGTATTCGTACTGCGACTCACCGGGTAGGGAGAGAATTGGTCGTGTAGGACCACCCAACGGCGAGCATCGCGTCGGCCCCCGAAAGACAAGCACGTGGAGTACGGTATCATGGTGACGGCGATGACAAGAAGGGGGCGTACGATCCGCTCCAACCCTTTCGCCGTTGCGGACGCCGCTACTAAATCGTCGTCCCCGGTGGCCGCCGACGCCGTCTCTCGTCCACGCGTTTCTACTACGGCGCGTCCCCGGCGTGCGCGTTTGGCGGCGTTCTTTAAACGTTCTCCTGATTGCCGCACCAACAACAACCGAACGGGTTTACAGGAACCCCACGATGGAAAACAATAAAGGGGCGACCGGCTAGCCCCGAGGACCACGAGACTCGAGCGTAGCCGAGAGGTAATCGCGATAGTTGATTGGTCGACGACGGTACCACCGGTGTACGCCGGGCATTGCGCGCAACCGCGTCCCGGGGATCAATGAGACTCGAACCCGAGGAAGACACTCGCCTAGAAGTGGCCGAACGCTCACGAGCGGATGCGAGGGTCACCGAAGACCGGGTTGCTTGCGAACCGGGTCGCCGGTACCGCGTCTAGTCGATACCTCACAATAGGATGATTCTCTTCCTTGACGATTTGCTACGAGATAACACGGCCGACGTATCCTACTTTCACGTAAAGACCGTACGGAACGTACAGATGTGCACCCGTGCACACATCGCACCGTCGGCTATTCGTCGATGATAACGTCGCGACGCGACGTCGCGATTAGTACAAATGCGGCGATTCTGATCGACTGTGTCAATGTCTCAACGATTAGACCCCTCAATTATATGCTCCACGAACATTTAACAAGACCGATTAACCAGAACGATGCGAAAGTGGGTAAACAATCTATTGTTATAGTCGCAAAAGTATACGACTCGCTCGGTGTTTCTTGGTAGTCTTGAAGTCTTAGACCGCGAGGATAATGGTAACTGTTGTGGTACTTGTTTGAGTTAAAAAGCGAGGAAAATACATGCTACAGTTGCTCGCAAAGTATTAGGCCTCATCAAGTACCCAGTCAATTTTATACAGAATATATCCGTAGAAACGTAAGTGAATCGTAATGCATTTTTAATATCGTTAAAAATACATTATAATATAAAAGAAGAATAAGTGCACGAATGAGTGACTCCTGAATACGGTGTTTCAACATGTTGTTTACAGGGCATCCTTCGTTACACTAAATTTCTCATTTTTCATAATGCTTGCAATTATTAAAGTGACTTTAGTATAAACCTTGCAGGTGCCAAGGAGTTTGCTGGCTTAATTTTAGCACTATCGCGTGCAGCCGCCGCATACTCGCTCGAGTTAATTGATTTGACCTAAAGGAATCGTCGGTATTGTCAGAAAAGTGTCCGACGCTCGTTTGCTGATATAAAGTGGTCGTTTAAATAAATAAAAAAAAACATGAAGATTTCTCTATGTGGACAATTTTTTTTTTTTTACCAATTACTTTTAACGTCATTCGTTCCATGTAAACGATTCCTGTAACGCGTTTCGAGTTTCCAGCTTTAAATACACCAAAAAAAAAACAGACCACACAGCGCTTGTGTCAGAATTAGATGAGATTTCAAAGGGTGAAAGGCGGTTCTTTGTGCATGCCGAAGTAGAGGTTTAAAGCACGGAATATTTATCAGCGGGACACGGTTTAGCAATACCATTTACATCAGCGAAATACTGCAGCCCGATGATTTAAAGTTATTTATTAATTTGCAGTTGCGAAAAAACTTCTATTATTAAATTGAATGCAATTTCAATTAGTTCTGCTTGATTAATAGGATTAAAGACTGAGCCGTACAAGATACACTTTCTCGTGGGGTAATTAAAATTAGTATGCACTTCTTACGTGCTAATCCTGGCTGAAATTCCAGCGATAAAAAGCGATTAAGGGTGTAAATAAGAGAATAACGCGAGGTTGGAGAGTGCGTGCACCATTTGTAAACGTACTGACCAGACTGTTTGCCTTACATTACAATTTATGGACGTGAGAACGATTACGCGTACGATTGCTAAAGCGATGCCCGTGTTACGTCACTGTCAAAATGCCGCACATGCTTCGTGACACGGACACGGATGACGATACACTGAACGGTTGGGGCGGAGAAAAGAGATAGCGAAACACGAGGAGGGTGGATGAAAAAGAGAGCAGAGTGGAAAGAAGATGAACGGGAAAGAATAATCCTGGTTCAAAGGAGGATTACAATTTCAAAGGCTGGGGGTGTCCACTGTTAAGCGAGAACAGTTTAAAATGTTTAATCAAAGCGCTTTAATCAACAAGGCTGAAAGCCAACCCCTTCGATACAGAATTCAATCTCCACTTTGCAGTCATTTTGTCAAAATTACAAGGGAATTGGCGCAGAGATTATTGGATAATACAATGTAAAGGGAAAGAAAGGGGAAACTGTGCGAAGGGAAAGATAAATGATAGGGCCAGTAAAGGGGTTAATTTTATTAGAGTAAAGGAAGACGAAATGACGCGAAGCAGATGCAACTTGATAAGATTGAGGAAGCGGTTGATTGAACAGCTGAAGTTGAAGCAGATGAAAAAGAGGAAAAAAGGAAATATTTGCATCAAAAGTTAGAGGAAGGGCGAGACCGAAGAAAGGTGCAGGCACAAAGAAAGAATATAAGAAAGAGTGTTAGGTAGATATGCTGTAAAATGTCAAAAATGGATATCCCATGAAAAAAGGAAGAAATAAGCGATCAAGAACAAAGCGGATGAACGAAGGAACAAATCAATTATAAAATTGACAGGGAAAGTGAGGGAGAGAAACAGATAAAGATTGATAAGAAGAAAGAAGGGAAGGGAAAGCAGAAAAAGGGTGAATGTAGGGAAGGATAAAGAAAGCAGGGGTGAATTTCATCATTTAATTTTAGCACTATCGCGTGCAGCCGATGGCCACCGTAGGGGTATGTCATGGCCCAGGGAGACGGTTGCAATATCGATCCCAACTTCACGCACCTGAAGCGCACCTTCTCTCCCATATGAAAAGAGGCTCGTCGCCATTCCCGTTATTCCAGCCTCTCCCTTCGACCAGTCATCGCTTATCTTTCATTTTGTTTTTTTTTCCTTACCGAACAAAAATGACACGTTCTTAGAAAATGAAAAATCAAGCTGTAGGACCCTTAATACTATAATATACTCTTATTAAAATCGAACACCCCATTCTTGTCTGAGCCAAGTGACTTAAATTTATGAGGATAAATTTGTACAAGCGAAGAGAGAATATTTAACAAAAAAATCCGTATCTTTAAATTATACAACGTGTTGAATAGAATACGTGCAATTACTGTACGTAATCGTTTTGAAAATCGGCCAGATCTGTGCTTTTGGCTCCCATTTGCAATTGTCATTAAGTCCGAGGGCTATCGCCGAGGCATTTCTATTGGGAAATTCCGTCCGCTCACGGTAGAATCCCATGGGATTGTACCGGCGGTCCAGAATGATTCCCGTGGATTCTTTAGTGAGAGCTTAAGTTCGAAATGTATTATATCGAAAGGGGAGGCTGGATTAAAGGAAATGGACAAGGCTTTTAGTCTTGCGGATTGAAATCGGTAACCGTGGCCAATATCGCGTGCTTATGCGTCGAAACGCGTAACGCTATCGTAGCTGATTACATATTATCGAACATTTCTGTAATGAATTTTTAATTTTCAATTCGGATGCTCCATATTCTTAATTTTTAAGGGACTCTGTCAATAACTTTTGTTCCTATTACAAAAAATCGGAAGATTAAAAAAACGAACGTTTATTGTGGTGCAATTAATATTTTCATTCATAATCGTTCCTCTTTTTCACACTTCCGGCATGTTAATAGCTACCGACAGAGGAATTCGTATTGCGATTGTGTATAATGTCCGGAGCTGATCGAGGATGCATAACTTCGTTTAAATTGGTTTAAGCTCGCGAGGAATACCTTATAATTAATAAACAAAAACTGTTTCACTTACTTGGAGGAACGTCGCGATTATTTCTTCGGAAATAGTAACTCCACCCCGACGTGCGAGAGCCTTTCGAGGAATCGGGATGTCCAAATCAAGTCTCGGTAGTTCCACCATGGCGTTAGATATCCTACCCTCTCATCAGCTTCGCCGTTCTATTCTCCAGGGCTAGAAAAATTAATGATGGAATATATATTAATGAAAAGCAAATGTTGAACAGCCACTTTATGGAATATTCGAATGGTTTTCTGTAGGTTTTCATCTAGTGAAAGAAATGTAATAAAAGGGTCTGTAGCTAAATGGTTCCTACTCGCGTGATTAGGCGCAAATAAATGCGTTCTACATATAATACCATAACCTCACTCTCCCCACCCGTCTATATTATATAAATATATATAAATGTAAATTATTCTCAATAATATTCAATATTATGATTGTTTATATGACGCGGCCGTATAATTTTGGGGTACAGATACGCTGATATATTTAATATAAATATATGTAATATCGTACGGTTATACAATTTAGAAGTGGTTAGATATGTGCACGTATAATATTCTAAATTAAATACTTGATATTATTCTTACCATGAATATGAATTAATGTTTGATGAATTCCACGGTTCTTTAACCATGCACCATACGCAAAACGTGCAAAAAGATATCGAAATCAAATAAAAAATGATGCTCTGTTTTTTAAATGATACGCACCCGTAGTTTTTTAAATTCGAATGTTGACAAATGACGAAAGCGAATTCCGCGCAACTACAATGGACATACAGGTGTCACTGTGCATTTGGCGCCGATCACTTTCAAATTAATTAGCGACTGCGAAATCAAAACAGAAACAAGAGAATAAACTTTGCATGAAACATTCCAATCTATTCTCATTATTCTATTTAACACGTGGATCCACACACTGATCATTTATCCATAATCCGTCTATCAAGCTTCAATAACCTTAAAATTGATCTCAACATTCCGTATTACGCATCATTGGGATTAGATGAAAACGATATTTGACTCTTTGCGCAGTCCCATGCAAGTGGCAGAGAACGTAACGTTTGCACATTAGAACTGGTGCACTGGCAATAGTAATGTTAACAACGATGCATTTGTTAAATGTTGTAACATAACCTGACTCTAACTTGACAAATTTTTGTTTAGCTCACATTCTACCAAACTGTTCCGCTTACATTAGAATTAATGTAAGATCGGAATAGGTTAACAGTAGAAATGTATTAATTTGTGTATATGTCGTATAGAGGGCAGCACCAACCGGCTCAGTTAGATTTCGATATCGACAATTTATACCGACTATCTAAAGCTTCGATACATATCGATTCTTTCCATTGAACACTGCTATCGAATGGATCCCATTATTAAATAATTAGATTTACATATTCAGAATATATTCTCACAAATTATTCTTTATACTTAATTTTAATAAAAACCACATCTGTATTTTCAATAAGATTTTCTTTGCTATATTACAATACTCTCAAACGAGATGGACGAAGGAAGAACCGGAATTTCAAAGGCGACATATTGTTTTTTTTAATTGAAACTCATAATATCGTTAATAATATATTACCTTATTAGAATTGCTGCTACATTTCTATCCTACATAATGTTCTCTTAGAGCGATCCAACAATGTAAAAACTAGTGCCCAACATTGCGTTTGGTTGTTTAAATTTGAAATTACCGATAAACGTACGTGATGTCTTCTGAACGCGATGGGGGCGTTGGAATCATTACGATTCCATTTCTGTTGGCAATATCTATTTTTTTTAACGCATAAGTCCCTATATTCATTCTACCCGAGTTTTTTTTTAAGTAAACATTTTTTCACAGTGTCAGTTGTGTCAGTTGCATATAATATTTCAATTCTGAAAATAATTTCGCAATTTAATGTTACATTCGATCTAAAAATTTCACGAATTTAGTGCAAATCTAATTACCAATCAAACTTATCCCTTTCCAGCCAATACTAAATATATCCTTCGACGAACTATCTTATTAATTGTACTTCATGGGTAAAATGTGCGTCCAAGGCTGTGTCATATGTTAGTAGTGATGTGGAACTGCGATAGGAGAAATATGACGGAGAGGAATTTATTTATTTATAAATTATTCCTAGTTCTTGTAATAGTATGTAGTGCAATAACACAGTGTTCCTCAGTTTTGTCGGACAAGCGATTATGCTACGATCCAGACTGCTCCGGTAATTGAAGCCATACTTTAGCTTTAATGTGAGACTTAATTCAAAATACATTTTAAGTCCAGCCAGATTATTTAACAAACGCACAATTTTCTTACGCAGTGCTGATTTCGACTGCTAAGACGACAATGCGATATACGCCGAAAGACCCGGACTTGTTATCCTTTGACATTAATGCGTTGGTCGAAGTTTACAGTAAAGAAGCTGGCAGCAGAGATGACTTGTGGGGTGTAAAAGTAAGATATATTTAATTTTTAATTTGTTATTGCCATTTTTGCTTTGTCTTTCTTTACTTACTTTTCGAATCCTTATATTTTAGAAAGACATGACAAAAATTTATATGTCAGGGTTTTCTATTTCAATTTTTTATTTTACTTAAATTTATCGGTAAGAGTAATGTGTTTTCCACCTCAGGTAAGAGTGTACTTGTGCTCAGACCAGCGTAGCTCATACTATAATGGACAAAGATATAGCAGGCACTAAGAGATAAAGAACGGGCCTATGCATGAAACAAGTACACACTTAAATGAGAAGGAGAAGAAGAATGGAAACTTCGTTTTTAGTTTTACAACTTTACATGTTTTTAATAAAATATACCAATTTCAGATCAATAATAAACGTGGGTATGTACCAAAACGATTTCTGAAAGAGCATAGAGTTCTAAAAAGAAATTTGAAACACATAGTACCCACAAATCCATTTGTTACCGCATCGGACAAAGAGCACAAGTCTGAGGATATAAATAATGAATCAAAGTCTGATAAGAAAAATATTGAGGCCTCGGGCAGTCCACCAGATCCCAATAACTTGGAATCAAAACCTATTAAAGAATTGCCAGGCGAGAAGATCGATCCTACACCATCTATTGAAATTATAGATGGAACTGTGATTCATGTGAATCAAGATGTGCCTTCTGTACCAGAAGTCATAGAAGACACGGTAGTGCCAAACACACGCGGTGTAGTTGATGATTCAAGAATTAAGACCGCTAACGGTAAAGCTGAATCGAATATTTTTACAGACAGTGACAAGGTGTCAGAGCACGCCTTGTTTAATGAAATAGGAAATAAGAAGCAGAGTGTATCCGATAAGGTTGATATCAATCATTTCGTGACTAATTCTGAAGAAGCGTTAGATCTAACAATCGTGCCTGGTATACAAATTACGACGGAGAACGTAACAGACAGTTCCGTTTCTGATGCGAAAGACGGCCAGAATGTGAAACAAGGCATTACTGGTAATGCTTCGCAAACAATTACATCCGATGAGAATAAACAGCCGTTAAATATTGAGAGCAAGAAAACAGTTCCATTAGGCAAAGAAGATAGTACTAATTCGACTGAAACAGGTACACATAGCGATACAGTCTCGAATGTACAAACTGTAAAAATTACCGATAAAATTGTGGAGAAAGATGCCCGGTTTTCTGAAAATGGTACTATAGTTACAGATAACAGTACTAAGCCGGATGTACAAGTTACAGAAGGTTCTGACAAACTTGAAACAAAAGAAGTCCAGTCTTCGGAAAGTAAAGCAGGTGTAGCAACTAGTGATACTAAGCAAGATGTGCAAGGCATAAAAAGTCCAGAGAAAGATGAAGAAAAGAATGCCCAAACTTCAGAAAATGCTGCAGTAGTTGCAACTAATGATACTAAGCCAGATGTACAACAGGTTGCAAAAAGTTCTGACAAACTTGAAGCAAAAGTGGCTCAATCTTCGAGCAGTGAAACAGTTGTTGCAACTAACGATACTAAGGCAGATGTACTGACTGCAGACAGTTCTGATAGACTCGAAATAAAAGAGGCCCATTCTGCAGGAAATGGAACAGTTATAACAACTAAGGATACTAAGGCAAATGTACAAATTTCAGAAAAACTCGAGGCAGAAGATGCCCAAAATTCGGGAAATGCCACAATAGTTGCAATTAATGATACCAAGCCAGATGTACAGGATGCCGGGAGATCTGACAAACTTGAAGTAAAAGAGGCGCAATCCTCGGGAATTGAAACAGTTATAATAACTAATGATACTAAGACAGATATGCAAAGTGCAATCACTTCTGAAAAAAAATATACAAAGAACGAGCAACCCTTAGAAAGTATTACTTCCAATGTAGAAGCTGTTCCATCCTCGGAAGATCTTACAATTGATGCAAACAGCAATACTAAATCAGAAACAGGACGCGCAGAAAATACTGTAGGAACTGATGAGAAAGATTCCAAATCTGCTGAAAGTCCTCCAATAGTTACAAAAGAACTCCCACCGATTGAAAATACCGTACAATTGAAAGCGGAAGAAACTGAATCAGAAAAAGAGAACGAAAGCAAAAGTACGGAAGATTTAAGTAAATATAAAGGCAATGGATATATGTCGCCTATACTTCTGCAATTAAATTCAAAGAATAAAGTGTCCGTGCCAATTCCGTCGAATAATATTGAGGCGCCCGCTCAGAGTACAGAATCTATTAGCGGACTCGATACGAAAGATGTACAGCTTAACTCAGATATCGAGGACAATGCATATTTAACAGAAACAGCAGTCGATGTTGAATCTCGTTTAAATACTGAGGACACTGTATCTCTGACAGAAACTTCATCGGAAGATAACATCCATGAAGTACTAGGTATAGTTCACATATTGCTTTTACTTTATATGTATATTATCTATTTTACGCATTATTCATAATAATTTTGTTATTGTAATTGATCTTGTAATCAATTGCGCTTAACGTTTTGCCAGCTTCTTCTCTTGGCGTATGTTCAGCTGATTTTGGCTGTTCTCCAGGAGATGATATTCAGGATGATTCTCCGCGTCAAGTAAGTTTCAGTTATTCTAGAAATGCCGTATGCACGAATTGTAAGTTTACCATGTTTTACTTATCATTTAGCTCATTGTTCCAGGAACAGTCTTCGCAAGACAATGAAAACGCTATAATGGAAGGAATACACCTAGATAGCAACTATTGGATTACACTAATGTATTTAAGTGTTACTGCTATTGCAACACTCATATTTTCCTTGGGCTACTATCGCATCGAGGTACTCATGTTCTTTCTGTCGAATATGTATTTCTGATTTGCAAGATTCAAATGAATCTGTATTTGATCGATATGATTACTAATTCTATATTTTTGTAGAATATGAGAAGGGACAGGCAACTCATAGCTAGAATCAACAAACTGGAAAAGGATTTACTCATTTCCGAAGCAGAATGTACAATGGCCAATGAAAATTTGAAATCAGCCACGGATAAGGTAAAGTAATCATAAATTGATGAACTTCACTCAATAATTACTTTTCTTGACTTGTGTCATTAAATATATTGTAGTTGAAACGCATGGAAGATGAATCGTTTGGTTCTGATGAAATGGTGCTTTCCTTAAGAGCCGACTTGGAAGCCTCACAGGTAAAATATTATAATCGATATTAATTTATTTAAGAAGATTACAAATATTCCTCGCAATGACACGATCATGCAAATACTTTCCATAGAATGCGAAAGCTGAATTAGAGGTCCAAGTTGCCATATTGGAGAAAGATTTAGAAAGTGCTACTGAGGCCGGGTTAGAATTAGAGAAAATGTTACGAGAAGTCCTATCAGCGAATAATGAAGTTAACCCGTTAGCTCAATCAGTAGAGGATCTGCAAACAAGGCTGAATGCTCAACAGGCTGCGAACGAATCTTTAACAAAAGCTCTTACTCTTAAGACTCGTGAGGTACGTAAAAAATTGAAATTGCAGTGTTCAGTGTTTTTTTTTCTTTTAAAGCATGGTTTTAATCATTGCATTTTGTGTTCTGCATGCTTATCGCAGCTTGAATTCGATAAACACGAGGTTCGTAATCGTAGGCATTCGCAAAACGTGCAATATTGTTCTTAATGGTATTGTGTTTAAATGTATTACAATTAAACAATTATTTTTTAATTTAAAAAACTGCTGTATACTTTCCAGAATGAATCATTATCAGCTGAACTTGCATCTATTAGAAGGAAGCACGAAGAACTTGAGGTAGAATTCTCCCGGGTTACGGAAAATTTAAGGGTCGAAATAAATAATAAGAATAGCGCCGTGAAAACGTTGAACGATAAGGTCCAGCAATTAGAAATGCAAATCAAGGAAGTAAGTGTACTGTCGATTCTAAACGATCCTTAAAAAGAGTCTGTTCCATTTATTTTTCGTGTATATTTGTTTGCAGATTTCTACTCAAAAAGCAACCTTACAGAAAGAACTGAAAGGTAAAGAAGTAGAAGCGAAGGATCTTCTAGACGTTATTAGTAAATTGAAATCGGATAACTTGGATTTGGATAAGTTATACGATGTATCTCACATTAAGGCTGAGGCAAAGGCTTTACTAGAAGAGAGGAACGAATTAAAAATACGATTGGCCGAGGTTGAAGGCGCCCATAATTTACTGGAGGGTACATATAAAAATACAACTTCTATGCACATGTACCAATCTTGTAAGATATGTTAAATATTATGTTTTGCTTGTGTAGAACACATGAAAGTGATCAAAGAGGAAGTAATTACTTTAAGCGAACAGTGTAAAGTAGCAGAAAAGGAAAAGAAGGATGCAGAAACGCGACTAGAAGTTCTGACCAACTTTTTCGAAGAAAAGGAGGCTCAACGTCAAAAGTATTAGAAGTTTATTTCTGGTGCCGTAGTTTTATTTCTATTGAATTAAAGGGAGAATAATTATTGTTACACGTTATTACAGGGAAGAAGCTGTTTGGTTGCAACAGCAGGGTGAAGTTGTATCGACTGTAGAACGAATACAAACGATGCAAAATGAAATACAAAATTACAAGTGAGTACTAATATAAATTCAAGGCAATTTTATCCTAATAGTGGTACGTAAATTTCTAATTGCGTTTTAGGCAACAAATAGAGATGTTGAAACGTGAAATATTGGACCAAGAAAGGGAATACAAGAATCAAATATCTATTCTTGAGACTAAGGCACATGAACAATGGGTATGAATACCTTAATTATGTTTAATTCAAATTTGATGGATTCTGTTTAACATTTCGATTGAATCTTAAGGTAATAGCTCGTCAAGTTGAGCGTCGTTTGGAGGAATCAAAAGTTGAAGCAGGACAATTGCGTAATCGCCTTACATTAATAGAAAAGAATATGAGCGACGCGGATTCAGAAGCAAAATTACATCGTAAGTATTTGTATTACGAAAGAATCTTTTCTGTATATCTAATGTTCATATCAACGTTGCTGTCGCTTCGAGAACTATTGCTATACCATTTTTGATTAGCATAATCCAAATATATTAAAGTTGTTGCTAAAATAATTAAGTAAATCAATATAATTCGTTTAATGTAGTGCTCGTAGAAATCGTAACTGTAGAAATTAGCTTCAACATCATCAAACGAATTTAATCGTAGAAATGAATTCAGGATGGGAATTTTAAGAGATACATAAGTCAATTTACAGTTGATGCAGCTATACGAACAAATACCAACTTTCAGGATACTATAATGTAAAAGATTGTATTCTCTCAACCTGATTTTCGAACAGGGTTGGAGGCAAATGGGGAGACGACAACGTCACCTCCATTATTCATAGGGGCAGACGCATCCAGTTCCCCCATAATGTTTTCTGGTTCTTCGAGCGTTCCACCACCGCCTCCACCTTCCTATTTACATTCGCTGTTTCCGCCCTACTTGCCACCTCCATTGCCAAACGCGTCCGGTGTACCACCGTACGATGTTAGCCAACGACCGCCACCGTTAGGTGCACGACTATCATCGCCACCCCCTATGCCCCCTCTGCACCCTCCTGCTTTGAATAGGTACGACAACGCAAGTTCCCCGCCACCACCGATGTCCCCGCATTTACTTCCACCATTCAATCATAGATCTCCTCCTCCCCCGTTCGGTAGCGATATGCACCCACCTCCTCTACCACCCCCTGGCTCGATATTACCACCGTCCCTTGGAGCGCCGCACACGTGGAGGGACGAATCGCTGCCGCCCCCACGCAATTCCGGCTTCCATCCATCGCAACGAGATCGAGATCGAGTTCGAAACCACAAAGGTTTGTGTAAAAGATGACAATGGACTGCGAGAAACTGGCATGCCCAATTAATAGACGACGTCATTTCCCATCGGGATGATAACCCTCTGTTTTTTCTTTTGCCACTATTATTATTTTATCGTGTATTCTTTTTGTTGTGCATGCAAGGACGCAAGCGATTCTCTAAAGTGAGACAATTTTGGAGTACTATGGAGGGGAATAATTGCAAATAAATGCAATAGAGCAGGTTGATTTTCTCGTGATTGATTTTTGTTTCGCTAGAGTTGCAGAGAACATTTTTGTTTCGTATTTCATTAGTCTACGTATTCTTGTATCGTTAGCGAGTGCATGTTATCTTCTGGCATTTTGATTAAAACATCATTTATTCTGTAAGATCCAAGTTCGTGATTTGATTTTGAAACTTTAACAGTAATATTTTACCATGATTATCCAACGTCTATTTTCAAGTAAACTCCCCTTTCTTCTAGTGCATGACTTGCATGTTTCCAATTTTTTTTTTTGTATTCGTATAATTACAGGAAATTGAGAAACGATTTAACAAGTTATTTACAGCTTCTTATTGATTTTAGGTTCCTTGCATTCTTCGGGAGAGTCGTTGGACAAGTCGCATCATAGCAAAGTTTGACTTTCCCATTTTGTTACACCTTGCGCGTGCTGATTTTGTCAGTGCGGTAACGGGGTATGCAATTGTAAGAAGAAACCTCAATAAACGAATAGCAGTGATGCAGGATAGATTAACGCTAATAGAAACGGGTGGCATTTATTATTTGGTGAAATAAGAGAAATATGCATTTTGATGTAGTATTTGTCGAATGTGATAAACGCGTAGTTACTTTGCTTTAGTACAGGTATCTGCCAAATGACATCACTGTTACAAAAAGAAAAAGAAAACAAATTGCATATATACGTTCGATCAATCAATTTATAGGGGGTACACTGAAACATAGATCAAACTGTAAAAATGTTTCTTTATATAACTATATATATATAACTTTTGTTCAACTTTAAAAACTCACGTCTTCGTAAGTGATTCTCAGAGGAGAAATCCATTGTAATATGAATTTTGATTAAATGCAATTGTTATATACATGTAAGGTTTTAAAAATTTGAAATATATTGTAATTTATTATCACGTTGGGTGTTTTATAATTTAACACGAAGCCCACCTTATCTTATGGCGCATCATCGAATGATCAACCATTGAAAATTATATACGTTTATTACCCACATCTTTCTTTTTACATCTTACAAACAACAATGTAGTTCGGCGTCCACGTTGTTGTACCATTTAATGATCCATACTTACAGTATTCACAATTCAACAAAGAGTTCAAGGAATGCAATGTGAATACACCGTTCTATGGCTAATGAGTCGTACTTTTATAAAAATTCGTTTCGCCCCGTTCGCGATCATCTTATATCACAAATAATGGATACGGATGGTCAACTACGAAGTTGCATAAGGAAATATACAGAATAACGATGCAATTGTTTTATGCCAAAAACACTACAAAAAATATAAAGAAAAATATAAGGACCGCGAATATTTTTATCATTAACCACCTGTTGTTAGTTACAGATTGGAAATATTTTAGGATCTCTGTATGTGCTGCCTCCACGTTTAATTCCGTTTCCTCTATATTGCTATCTATCCTGTAATTTTATAAAATTCGTGCCACAAAAGTTATGAAAAATGCGATCTCACGAGATATGAATTTCGTAGCTAAAATCGATTGGAGAATTTTCACTTAGGATTCTTTAAAGTTAAGTGTAAACTTTTATATTTACCTCTCCACCATTTCCTCTTGTTCCTTAACCATGTGCGCTAATTGTTGAAATATTCCACCAAGCTCGACTATAGTAGACTCTATGCTTTGCATCGTTTCTGCCCTCGATTGCACATATGCATCCTGGTAAATACGAATTGTAAAGATTGAATTAAAGCTTTCGAACTATTCTTATTCGCATTGTGTTTTCTTTTCAAAGTATTTTATGCTACATACAGTGTCGTCATTGATTGCTTGCTGTAACGTTAATTGTCCCATTGCCGGTTCCAGATCAATAGCTACAGAAGAAGATGAATCTTGTTCTTGGAATAACAACGATCCTTGCTTTCCAGCAACGCTCGGAGGTAACATAGTGGATACCGAGCCTTGAGAGAACTGCTGCCTTCTACTCTGCTCTTCCCTCATATTCTACACATTTTTAAATGAATATTAACGAATTTGCGAGGATAATTTGTTTCCTCTTCTACGCACCTCTGACCTCACTTCGAGTACGCTCTTAAAATGATTAGACATGTTTGCCAGTTTCGATTGCAAGGCCATAACGATTGAAGATGAGTGCGAAGCTATATGATGACTCTGAGACGCAGCGTATCCTTCCCGTTGTTTCTTACTAAGTTCCTGTAGCTTTCCTATTTGGTGATTCAAACTTTTCAAATCTGTCTTTATAATATTTGTCAATTCTTCTATTTCCATCTGTCGGTCATTGAATATAGACTTCCTTTTCGCCACTGAAATAGTAATCGAACAATTACATTGCGATTTAGGTACGATAAGGCAAACTTAAGAAATACATAGCGATCTTACATAGCGCGAGCTTTTCTAGCTTCGTGTAAGTGCTCGCTATATTTTTGCCAATAGTCTTAGCGATCATCATGAAGTTCGAGTAGCTTTGTAACTGGCGCGCACGACGAGGATTCTGCATAACCGCGGCTCTTGCCACGGTTCTGCTTTGCATCGTCCGGATCGCGTTGACGAATTCATTGGTCCTGTCGCGCGACGTCATTGTCGCTGGTGCGATATCCGCTTGCTTCCTTTGGCTCTCCGTTAAATCGCACCCCTCACTTTCATGGTTATATTGCTGGCTTATGGTACTGCCCCGCCAGGGACTGTTTGAGGTTGTGATCACGAAATCATCATGGTCTACTTCGGGGCCAACGTGTCGTCTGCGTGCTGGCATCGCATCCTCACTTTCCTTACGTGCTTACGCTTTCACGATCGGAATAAAATGATAAATATCGCTCATCTATCCGGAGCACTTTCCACTAAATCTATCAACAGATTGAAACGGACACGTCCACATGACAGCTATATTCCGTATGATTCCGTATGATAGTGGGGGAGAACTATCGATGGCACTACCGATAGTTATCGAAAACCATCGATAGCTTATTTTATCGATCACTGTAACTAAATATATGAAAAGGAATTTCGTACATATAAATTATATGAATTAATAAATTACTTATACAAATTGTATAAATTGAATGGTCAGATAAGTTGGGAGCTTTGATACAATTTATAATTTTCGTCAACAAGTTTGGTATAATATTATTATAGGAGACTGTTAAAAATATAAACGAATCGTTTCTCCTTCCAAGCGGAACACGCGTGTTGCGTTGTTAGAAAAGTAATAAAAGTCTTAATTAGAGATCACAAGTATTGGAGTTGATAATTAACTCTCCCTGCCTAACGAATTTCCATCAGAAATCGTGTATGTGGTGCCATCTTGTGCTCTATGTCTGTACTAACAGGCGGCATTCCCAGAGTGTCAATTTTCGACGTTTCAGGCGACTCCAAACACGAGATGGCGCCACATACACCGTTTCGGCATTTCGGGAACGACGTCCCCAAAATGTCGATTTTCGCCGTTTCGGCCGACTCCAAACGCGAGATGGCGCCACGTACATGATTTCGGGGATACGTTTAATGACGCATACGTATGCGTCATCCGCACATAATAACTGTGAAGTATCTAATCCAGCGAGGTGTTTTACAACCGGAAAAATATATTTTGGGCAGTGTAATGAATTGCAAACGTGTAGTACGGAACTAATCTAAATTATTAGACGAACTATTAAATATAGAAATAGAGCAGAAAAATAATAATTGGTACTTACAATTAGTGGATAGCGGGTGTTTAAGGAAGAAGGACAGAGTCGAGGAATAATGACAAAATTTAAATGGGAAATTTTTAAATTTTACTTATCTATAACTTATTTTGTATAATGTTGTCTAATATTATTGACGGAAGTTATAAATTGTAGACGCGTAATTGTAAATGTGTTACGAAACTTATTAGATAATACGGATCAATATACAATAGTGTAAAGGAGGGAAAAGGGATTTGGATGTTGCAACGGACAACAATCGTAACAGTATTGGCTTCATACAAAAAAAGAAGGGAAAAATGAAAAAAGATATTCTTGGTCCTCTCAAAAATTTCTCATCCCTGAATATCATAAATAGTATACAATCTGTAATATGTATAGTCCTCTTACTGATGGAAATAGTAGTAGGATTGCCATACGTGAAATTGCATGCAGTACACAATCTCATCTTACAAGAGGTATGCATTCAAGAGAGACTAATACACTTAACAATATATGTATAGGTATTTGTATATGTCTATATATATATTTTATACATATACGATCTCTATACTTCTACGATAATCAACAATTTCATTGTCTCGCGATAGTTTATACGCTTTCCCGCACGCGAAAGTAATAGTAGTAGTAGTAGTAGTAGTAGCCTGCATGAAACCGAAAGAGCGCCATGGATAAAAATTCTTTCACTTTGTTCTATATTATTTCACACATACCGTTATTGCACTAATTATTTTTTCTTTATTAACGCATTACCATCGAAATGTTTGGGGCCATACACTGCACACCACGATCGATCAGTATACAAATGAAATAATCTAACAATTCATACGCTAGTTTAAAAGATCGTTTAAAATTACTTGCACCCTGTACAAGACCCAACATTTTTTTCCAGAGAAAACTCGATAAAAGACAGATATATCTGATCACAAGATAAGCCAATGGCCCAGAAACTTTTCGAATAGCAAATTTGAACGATAAAAATGTTCTAGATACATATAAAAACGAACGATCAAATACCCGCGAAGAATTAATAAAACATGGAACGATCTTTCGGTTTCGATCGATCCTTCTTTTCCCCTTTGCGATCGCTTTTTAACTGCTTCAAGCAGTCAGTGTGTCCACTTGGTTCTTCGGTATCTCGTTATCCAAGTCCTCGACGGTTTCCACGCTTCTCGACGGCGTGCCACTGTCTTCGCTGGCCGGGGTAGCGGTAGTTTCGATGGGCGCACTCGCCGGAAGGGTTGTCGCTTCCGTGTCCAAGCCCGCCTCGCCGCCGGCCGGCAGAATCGTGTCGTTCTGAGGTTTCACGTCGACTATGCGGACGCGGATCAGAGTGCCCTGCTCGTCGTCACCGTCCATGTAGGTGGTCTCGTTGATGGTCACAACGTGGCCGTCGATCACCTGGATCGTAATCGTTATCTCAAGCAAGTTCGGAATGTGAAGAAACATTTTGTACACGTGTGCGGCAATTAGGGAAATCAATGAACACCTTGTTCGAACTAATTAGGAAGATATCGGACTATTCATGTCACCCTTCAATCATCCGAATAGAATATACGACGTAAAGCAATTACGCACGCGGACTATATATCCACGGGGGATATATTTCATCGTGTCGGGTCCACGAATGGTCGTAAGAAAGGGTTGACCGGGTGGGTGAAATTTGTCAGACGGATCGAAGTGATTAGTCGAGCATGGCAGGCGGAAATGATCGTAATATTCGTACGTGACTCTTTACCTTGGTGACAGAGGTGGTGTTCGCCCCTTCAGGAAGCTTGCCCCAGGATGCGCCGCCCTGTTCGGGAATACGTGACAAAATGCCAGCCATTTGCTCTCTCAACCTTTTCATTTGGGCTGTAAACAAAAAAGGAAAGAGTCGTACAGCGATTAGAAATTAAAAGCCGATGCGAACGCGTACCGTTCATCGCTGCGCGTGCTTCTCGAAAAAGATAAAGAATGCAAACCATATACGGGAACGGAGAATGATGAATGTATCGAAAGGGATGTGAATATTCTTAGGAACGGGGAGGAATTTATTCCAGACATAAATGAAGGATCGAAAAATAATTCATTGGTACTCGTAATCGAATGAAAAAGCTACTCCCGATCGATGTACTCTCTCCAAAGGAACAACTCAAATTGAACATCTCAAAGATAGTATTCATACAAATTATATAAATGTCTAGCCAACGTAGTAATACCTTATCGTAAGGAAAGGGCGGAGGTTAGAGGGTAATCGAACATGCACTGTTAATTTAAAGACTTCCTCGATCGGCGAGTGGAAAATTGTATCGGGAAAGCTTCGACGACGACGTGCAGATTACCACTGTCCTAACGAAATCGACCACGATTCAGGAGGTAATACCCAACGCTTGTAAAAAGGCTGGGTTAATCCGTGTCTGGAGACCGACACAAAGATAGAAGCCGTAATTATTTCTATAGGCCATCGTCGAACCGGATCGTTTCGCTTAACCGCTTTATCAGCCGAGGAGAAGTAACGTCTCAATAATATCACGTGCTATCTAATTTTTCTACGCGAAACTCAAGGATACCCTACTAGCTTCTGCGTTATCACCACGATGCGGCAGAGACAATTGCTGACCCAGTTCGAAAAGGAACAACGAAGGGTGTAAAGTGTAAAGCGAGTCGATTGTATAATACCGACGATAACAGTCTGTCCGACGATTTGTTTAAGCTTGACATGCACCGACACCCGAACAGCTGTATCGATTGAAAACGTTGGAAGGGTGTAAAAGTGGTACGGATACACTCCTGTCGATGCGTTCGATCTCTATAATTTCGTGGGCACGTGATCCCGGGTATACCTCAGAAATCATAGACTCGGGGCACGATACGGTACGTGCGGTACGTACGGAACAAATAGAACGCGCGAGAGACAATAAAGCCTCGAGCCCGTAAGGTACGGTGTAGACCAGGCGACACCGGTCGGTCGTCAAGCGTTACAAATCATCTTAGATTCGTGTAGACCGACAGAGATTATTTAGCGCTCGCGGAACGCGATAAAGATTAACCCAGGATCGTTGAAATTCGACAAAGGCTGCCAGTAAATCGTAGAATCTGGCGCGTGTCCGTTCTACCCCTATGGAACGCGAATTAAGTACCCGTTGTACAGGTAATCAAATGTTTGCTGCGAATAGGAATAATCCGCGGTGGTATGAGATGAATTACAAGCGCCTGGCCCATTCCGATTGAAAATAATACAAACGAGCCAGACCAGCTGTATAATCAAATTATATTTTGTAGAATTTTAATCGATCGCTACGGTACGATCTCTTAACGATCTCTCTGAACTCTTTGAACCTGAATTATTGTTGATCGTCAGTTTTCCAAGGAGTATGAGTCGTTTCTAGATTTCAAGTCACAGATCAACCCTCCCGGCATGCACGGAATGACGTTCCAACTTGGCCATTTGTATCTCGACAATGTAACAATAATTTATGCCCGGATCGAGGCCGCGGAGGATAAAACGGGCGTACTCGGTGGTCGTACGTCGATCAATTCCGCATATTTTATTACGTTTACAATGCGAAAGAAGATAGACGACTGCGTGGAGCGATTATATAGTAAACGCGGAATCAGGACCAGAGGATGCGCGCGATGTATTCACACGTTCGCGCTATTATTCGACGGCTATGCTCTCATTTGCATGGTAAAATCTATGAATCGACCAAGAAAACTGCGAACGGTTCGATATAATATTTCTCTATCCTGGATAGAAATATCAGTAATAAAAACGCGATCGTAAATACATGCCGCCGATCGCTCCGTTGCCAAAAGATACAAAGACATTTCGTAATTGCTCCTAATTATTTTCCAGCCAGAGATTGGATATACAATTATCCCCCCCGGCCTATTTACTAATGGTCCGTGCAGGGCACCATTTAATATCGTTAAATGTATCAAAGACAGGGATGCGCACAGTTTCCTCTCGTGTATCGTGAGATCTCCAACATGGTAGATCGAGTTGCTGCGAATGAAACGAAAAGAATTGTATCCGTATCGTTCTTAAATCGACAAACGGATCGAAATATACATATATTGTTCTTACGCCACGTAATTAAAGCGTTCGTTGTCTCGTTAGTATCAAAATTATATCGTCGAACGATCGAAATTTTCTTCAAGAATAAATAAGGGTGTCTTTGTACACCTTTTTTTTTTTGTTTCTAAATTGCCCTTCATAAATTCGACAAGATCCCTGGAACATTCTCGGTCGTTGCAGTAACTTTCTTCCAATGGAAATTCATTCTTGCCTTAATGAGCAGCGATCCAACGATATTACCGTAATTTCCCCGATAATCGATTTCGCGTTGCCCCACGACCCTACCTGTGACCGCGATTTCACTTTCCTGTTTGTACGGACAGCAAACGCGGGTGGGAGGGCGGGCAATAACGTTTTATCGCGGTTGCGTATAATCGCACAGAAGCACTGGGCGATTCAGGCATTAACATATCGCGAAAAAAAAAAATGTTGGAACCGAGACCGATAAGACGGTATCGCGGCAATAGCGTCCAGCGATTACGGATTACGAGTAAAAGGACAGTGTTAAACGGAATTTAAAAAGGAAAAGAAGGGAAGGGAAGGGAACGTCGTGAACCTTTACCTATTTATACGTTTGCGGCATGAATGCTAATTAATGCGACAAGTCGCACGTTTCGAACTGTCTGACGCGATCGCCGCGAATTTTTATGACAAAACGAAAACTCGATTCGTTATTCGATGAGCTAATTATATCCCCGTCGTAGTTCCCGGTAACGATCCCGCGTGTAATTTAATAATATTAACCCGGCTCCTGGCGAGAATCATATATTATAATTATGTAAGAGCAAGCGAAGCGTATCCGAAAACCGGTAGAACGAGACCCTGACACCGCTTTCAAGATCTCCTTGCCTGTACAACATTGCGACACCTGCGCGAGGACACATCGTACCATGAACCATTTTCTGTCGAAGGTTACCAATTTTCTGCATAAAATTCGTGCCGCTCTTACAGAGCTTTTCGTTGCATACGTTTATTCCGAGAACGCTAGAGGAAATAGACATTTCGAGCGCAGATGCACAGTGCAACGAGTGCCGCGGACATGCGACTTTGCACGCGAGATACGAATATCTAATTAAAAATTTGCTTTTTATCACCCATAGCGTTTATTTTTCTTTTTGCGCAAACGATTCTTGCATGTTTATTAATGTAAAATGTGAAGGTCTCGAGAATTCTGCATCCTTGAATTAGCCGAGATATTATCGGCGGCATAGAGATAAAACCGGCTGCAGATCCGTATTGCAGTCCGACGAACTTTTAAAACACTTCCGTATTAAAATTTCATAAAAATCGGCGCGAACCGTTCCCGCTGCTTCTTGCTGCAATTATTTAACAACTTCTACATTTAATACGTTGAAACTGCAACAAGCCCAAGCTTTAATTTCCCTCAATCGTCGCAGGTAGCTACAAACAAAAATAAAAAAAAAAAAGGAACCAAACGAAAACAGTCAACGGGGTAATAAATCTTGCAGAATTTCACATGCAACGTTTCTCGTACAGCAGCAGCAGCAGCGATTCACCGAGCCAGTTCCGTTGTTAATCGAAACGAATGGGTCCGGTTAGTAAAAATGCCGTTTTGAAGGCAGCGAATTATTCGGTCGGCGACGACGCGACAGTTCCGATTCGGACCGGATTTTCTTGTTCGATCGGTCGAATTTCCCCGGCCGTGTTCATCGCCGACAAAATGCTTCATTGCCGCGAATAAAATCCGACATTTCCATATAACCAACGCCCGTGTGTAGTCTGCCATTGTACAATCGAATTCGTTTGTCAAATATCACGCGTGGCACGGGCGATCATAAGTGAGGCTCCATGCACGGGGATTCGTAGATGCAATATCGTCGAGCTCCGGTGCTTTTACCGTGTTTCGAATAATGCTCGTCAATGAACGTACAGGAAATTGACATAAACACCAATTTTCACTCTATCATTTTCCTCTTCATTTACTGCTTCATGTTCTTTTTTTTTTCCCCCGCCGTTGCAATCGTTTTTCATCTATGCTCTATCATGGACCGGATAATTTGGGTGCATTTCGAATCGGAGGGTATTGAATTAATGTTGGGTGAAATATTGGATTCTTTTTTCTTAATTGGATAGTTTGAATCATTTTGTTTGGTGGGAAATGTTTGAGGATAGTGATGCAACATTATTCATACTTCTGCAAAACGCCTGTTCTAGATATTACAATTACTTTCATAGAGAATTATTAATTGTGCATTCATTATAATTATTCATCTCGTTACTCTACCAGCCCGCGTTATTGTAACTGGACTTTTTTGTAAGTATTTGCTTCGTCTCTTTGTTTCTATCGTTTCGAGAGCTCGCATAGAAATGCATATCAAATCATAAAAACTAGCTCGGAATGCCCCAAGAATAAAAGCAACGTGCTTACACATTCCTTCCCGTGCAAGGTCTGATTGGCCTTTTCATTTACCTCCACCCCTGCCATTAATTTCATCCTTCCTTCCTTACAGAGGCAGAAAAAAAAAATTCATTCAAGATAATTGCAACGCATTACTTCTCGTAATAACAATATTTCTACCTTTCTTAATAATTCCCGCCATTTCCTTTCAACCAAGCCGCAATATCGGTCCACCGCTTGTACCTTAAAAGACATGGCCAATGTTAGTGCTTATCACTGTCGGTTCTCCGTCCTTTATTTCCACAGTTTCGAAATAGAACGGTATTTATCAAAAACACATTTTATCCACTCCATTCAATAGCGTCAAAGCAACCCTCTCGTTCTTCAGAAATACGCCGCGCAGTTCGAGCCCTCTCGTTTCTCCTTTCTACACCGTACAGCTTCTCTTTTCGGGCGTAAATTTTCTCCCCTCTCTTTAACAACGATTCCGCTTTTCAGCATCCCTTTTACCCTCTCTCCACGCTACTCTCCGGCTGTGCAACTTTTAATCCTGAAGACTCTTTCTTCCACTCTGGCTGCCAGCGGATACGTAATACGTGGGATCGCTGAATAACGATTCATCGGGATCGTGCAATCGACGATTACCGAAAATTGCTGCGCATTCACCGCTCGTCCCTCCTTTAATGAATTACAACGATCGACCCCGCGCAATCATTCGCCTCTTTATTCCTTCCTCACCTTTTTCTTTTCCCCCCGTTCCCTCTTCGATCCCTTTGTGAGAGGGATCGACAGAGCGTTCGAAGAGGCCGCCTTTCGGCGGTGAAAGTGATCGCCAAGTCGAATAAACTTCGTTACGACGGAGAGGCTCAACCTTGGAGCAGCAGAACCGACCGTTGAAAACGGCGTCCGCGAGCAGTTTTGCATTTTGCAAGGCTTACGCAACAAGCTGGATAACAGATGACTGCCGGTTGTTTTTTTTTTTTTTTTTACTTGTTGATACCGTTGCCGGCGGTGCAGCCTGCTGCACGGAGATCATCAGGATTTCCTTGGAAACGAAATGTCGTGGTTTTCGGTTGCGTAAAAATGCAGCTTCTTTCCCTTTTTATTATTCGTCGTCGCAGGGAGCAGTTTTTGCGCCCCGGGAGGTAGAAACGTTTGTACAGTTTGAGCGTAGATGCGAAAAGAGTCTCGAGTTACAATTATTATATAAATCTTGCAATTTGAAACGCGTCTTTAATTCTGCCCTGGCACGAAATGAAATATTCGTAGGTGGGAAAAGAATTTCATCTTCCCCCTGAAATTGGCCAACGTGCAGGAATTCTCATGGAAATTTCTTTCCCACGTTCGTTTTTACCGGTATTATTTAGTTACTTTGTTTCCATGAAAGTTTCAGTTGATAATATTGAATGTACTGATATCCGTCGACCTTTACCCACTGCACTCGTCTCGAAGACCTCGAACATGCGATCAAACGTGGAGAATTTCTTTTCTTTTTCCCCCTTCCTTATCATGGACGAGATGCATCAAGTCAGGAATATTACTGTGCAGTTAAAATATCGTTGAATACTCAGGTTTAAAATTGTTCGTATTTACTTATTTCTCAATCATTTACTTATTGCCCAATTTCTGAAATCTATTTCAATTAATTCTAGAACTATTCCAGAATCACTGTACGTATTAAATACAAACTTCGAAGACGATATTTCCTGTTCCAAGTTACTAACTAAACATAATTCCCTTCCTCAAATTTCTTCTCCAGGTGATTACCTAAAACGTTATCTTCTCAAATATCGTTTCAAGAAATTTGTTTTCAACTGTACAGCCAATACGCTATGCATAGAATTTACAGCTGACTATATTTTGATACGCTCAAGATGTGCAAGAGGTACGGCGTGTTTTTCGAGAACGCCGACTTCGCGCAAAAGCCACTTCATTGCGAATTCCACGCTATAATGCCATCAATCTCTTCCCATCGCTGTCGGTTTCTCTGAGTCTCTTCCCCGTTCTTCCTACTGTCCCCTTTTTTTCGTTTTCGTTTAGCTACTAGATTTTTCCCTGTTTTCCTGCTACGTTTCTTCCATATATTTTTCTAGCTTGTTTATCTGTTTTTATATAGCATATGTATATTCACGGAGTCACACATGGACTATAAGTGCGTAGATGTAATACGTAACTTATAGATAGCCATTTTGAATAACGCAAAAGTGAATTTACCCGCCAGAGGTGGAAAAATACCAATATGACGAAACGGACAAGGAGAAACGCATTACAAATTACAGGTTCTATTAGAATATTACCGGAGGTTCCTAGACGAAAGGGACGTTCGTTTGTGCACAACGCATACGTTGCGGAGTAACTTTGGCACTTAAGCTAGCAGTGACTGTAAAACTATTACATCACATTGAAAAGTAACTGGGAAACTCTTGCAATGTTTCATCACAAAGGGGATAACTTCGGAACTGCAATAATATTTCCAAGTGCGAGTGCAACTTCGGCTCGGCAAAAGCGAATTCGACAGTTCACGTGTGTACATACGTCGCTCAAAGGCAGTGGGGCTGGTAATTTTCGCCAATTAACGCGCTCGATGCGTCAACTGCGAAACATCTGATTTTCAATTAATCAACGTTAAAGCCCTGTCTATATTTCGTTCTCGCTCGATGTTCGATCGACTTTCTTTGATCTTTACCGTTGAAACGCGTGCGCGCGTTCGCCGCATTTCTCTCGTCGCGATAAAGCTACGGAAATCCGGGAAATATCGACGACGGACGCCGATGCTTCCCACCAGCGCGCGCGCACACGGAGAAACAAAGCGTGTATATCACCGCGGGAAACGGCAATCGGTCCGCTGTATACACGCCGATTGCGCGCCGGTATTATGGCAGGCACCCGGGATACCGGAAGTTACGTTTGACAAACCGCATGTAAGCGGAACGCGGGGACACGGCCGCCCGCGGATCCGTGTAATTTTATGTTTGCGCTTAGTCGAACCGTGATCGCGATTCTGCGGCAGCCTAAACGGACGCACGCGTGCGGTTGCAAGAGATCGCGCGACTGTCTATTTAGCCGAATCTACGCTACGATGCTGCAGGGATTTGATTTGCGATGATAACCCCGCAGCTAGTATGCGCACGGTTCTAAGGTCAAAATTTGGCTTTACGATAATAGGAATTCTATTAAAGAGCTGACGGTATTGATGATGATTACGCTCGTCGAGATTAGTATCCGTGCCCTGCGCTCGCGTTTGCATTTAAGGTCAAACTGGTTTTACAGGTGTCCCTTTATTATGTTAATGAGATGTATATCAAGTTGCGAAAAGCCAGGACAATCGAGAGTTTGGTTACATTGAAATTGATTGAAAGGATCTTTTTTTTTTTGTTACACTTGCAAAAAGGTGTATAAACTTTCAGGCCTTTGATGTAACTTCGCATTACGAGTACCATTTCGAATGAGATTAAATTCCGATCTTGCAACGTTAAAATGTTGCTCACTTTTCCAAGGGCGGATATTCGAAGTAATGGAATTAAAAGCAGAATGCTCCGATTCTTTTCTGTTCACGTGAATGCTAAAATTTACGAATCGAGCAAAACTCTTTCACGTCGTGCGCATATTATATATTTTTACCGCACGTACCTTGTATGTTGGCGTACCATCCGTCTAGCAACTGTGACCTGAACATATTGAGCCAGCCCCATGTTGGATTCTCATCGCTATCGTCGAGGCTCTCATCCGAAATTCCGAATGGGTAGGACAAGCGTTCTCTCGTTTCGGACGGTAGGACGAGAACGGTGTCCAGATCCCTATTCCTCTCCCTGACGTTGTCCAGAACACCTGTAAGGAAATAACAAAATTACTTATTGTAAAGCTACGTTGACGAACCGAATCACCGACAACAAAAATGTCCTCTTACTATTGCACCCATGTGCGTGTAAATGCCAATTGTGTACGCGAAATTGCATTACTTAGTCCCTAAATTAATCTCTTGCATAACGTAATTGCGGGACAATTTATTCGAATGACTTCAGGTAAGTATAGACAAATTGAATGGGTTCGTTAACTGGCTCGGGGCAATAGTTTCGTGGTTTAAAGACTGCGAATGTGTAATAGTCAAATATTTCAATGAGTGCACGCACTACTGTATTACATAAGCGTAAGTGTCCTTTTGATTCCTTATTTTTCTTTGTTAAACTGGTTTTCGTAGGAACATGAAATATAGAAAGTTTTAAGAACGAGAACGTGGTTACATGACCGTGTGCAATCGGTGCATTCGCAAAGTTAAGTTGACGTGAGCTGAAAGTTTGCTGATAAAAAAAAATATATGTTCGTGGTACAAATTGTAAGGACAGTGGAAGGATCTCCTATGCAACAAGAATAATTAGCATTTCGTCATGCTTGTCATGGTGTGATTTTCAATTAATTGGAAATTCAACGTGGTTGCTTTTTTCAAATGTAATCACTACTAAAAAAAGGGACACGAATTTGATTTGAGTACAAAGTACAACAACGGAATACAAACTCTTAAAGTCGGAAACCGGTGAATGGAATCTTATAATTACTCTTATTCCCTTGCATTTCACTGTGCGATGCCTTTAAACGTCCGCGGTCTTAGCGCTTTACACGGAATTCGCCAAAGTGATTTATCGCCGAGCCCTTTTAGTGCTACATCACTGAATTCGCAAGCCGACCTCGCTGTCAAACAGGAAATGCTGGATTCAGTACTTCTGTGTGCAGAGAGAGAGAGAGAGAGAGAGAGAGAGAGAGAGAGAGAGAGAGAGAGAGAGCTTGACACGCATGGACAAACTCAATCGGTAATCGATAAGCAGAGCACGTCGGCAACGATAAAAAAGAAAGGGCGGAGAAAAAGTCGGAAAAGGAGGGAAGGAAGAAAGGAAATACACGGTGACCACGTGACGTCTCATTTGCAAAGTGTCAAAGCGCTGCGTGTACCTGGTCTCATGGTGCACACGACTATCATTTCGGAATGATCGATCGATGGACCCTTCTTTTAAACAGCCCCGGCTCTTCTCGTTTGTATATCAAACGATCCGCCCCGACCGCTGTTGCTTTTCCCTCCTTGAAAAAGGATCTCGAATTTTTCACCGGTATTATGCGATACAGTGTGTTCGTGCAAGCTGAAGTGTAAAGCACACAGTGGAACCGTTCGGTGTACAAGAATTCATAAATAAATCGATACTTGTATCATTGCGATTGTTCTTCACTGTATTCTGGTTGGACCGAAAAACTTGTTGTACTTTGTCGCGTATTTTTTCTTTATAAATAGTTTCTCCTTAATTTTAATTCTCAGTGGGTCGCGTCGACGAAATTGAACGCGTGGGAATTGGAAGACGTCGACGGGATGTTCATTAGAATTTTATAGGGGAGAATCGAGAGGCGTTAAGGATGTTTCTAAGGCAGCCTTTGTTTTGGAACATAGGATATTATACCCCGGTACACGCCCTAGGGTGCTTTTGAACGAAGCTTTTGCGCGAGATTATTCTAGATTTCAGCCATATGATAACAGGATTTTCAGAATTTATCTCGTTTCAGGCTTTTGATGATAAACACGGAAAATAAGCTTACCTATATTTTTCCCCCTCTAAAGGCTAACCATAATTATTAAACAATTCAATTAAATTCAAATATAAAACAAAAGAATTATAACTGATAGAACAATTCTTCATTCTTCTAAACACTCTCTCCTGTAAAATACAGAAAGTTGCTTCTTCATATCAGCAGAATTCCAATGAAAGAAGAACTTTCACTTATACCGCTGCCTTCACAAACGAATGGTGGGCCCGTGTTAATCCTCCGAAAATGCTCAGTCTAGCAAGTTTTTCTCCCCCCAAAAAGATCATTACCGTTTTGCGCGAATATGCAACATATAGGGAACGGACAGGAAAATAGGGAAGAAGGGGGAGAATTATATTCAGCGAGAAATATTCCACCGATTCAGCTGGAGGTTTTTCTCGAACGCTCCTGGCGATTATCCAATTTGCTCGTCGTCAATTCATATTGACGCACGTAGCAGAAACGTAGGAGTCAATTTGAGTCAATCTAATTTCTGCCACGGGAACCCCAACACGCGCTCCGCGCGGAAGAAGCCGCGAGGTCTATCATAACTCGAGGAAATCCGCGGGCGTGACGTTCGGTGACGAAAAATCGGCGGGACTTGTATCGTCGTGAGATGAAATGTTTTGACAGACGACAAGATACTACCCCTTATTGAATTCCACCCCTCCCGAGGGTTCTACGGCACGGGAGAAACAACGTTAGTATTGCGCCGGATCTCTCCCCTTCCTTAAGAGTACATTTTCTTTCGCAACAAAATACAGGGGCCTCGAGCATGTTATTAAATTGCAGTAATATTGTAGAGGCGTTAGAATGAAGAACGCAAATTAAAAAATTGTTCGGCCTTGTTTTGAAAGTACGTTTCAGATATTTCGCCGTGTGTTTTAAATGTTTAATTAATTCTACCTCTACTTATTATTATTAGCTTGAATAATATGTCTAAAAAAAAAAGCGAACGTACATAAAAAAGAATTCTACGAAAACGCTGCGAGGCTAACGTTAATTCAACGCTACCCTAAAGTTAGTACAGCTACAGTCCCAAAATTATAAGCAGTCATTAAAATTAATTCGCAAGAGTGTTCGCCGAGACGCGTATATAAAAGCGGCCAAACTTCGCGCCAGCTTCGCCGAACTTCCCCTATAAGCAGTTTATCGCCAACCCTTTACGCGTAGAAACGCTTAAACGGTAAATCTGCTCGCCGAGTATTACAAACTGTGCGGACCCTCAACCCTTTGACAATTTCTCATGTCTCATCCCTCCACATTTTTTCTCTGCTGCACACGGTCTGCTCCTCTTGATTCCCTCGAGAAATTTGAACCGAATCGATTCATCGGGCGCGGGTTTCGCCTTCTTCCCATCGTTTTTCTTCCCTGTCCGCTCTCTTTCTCAAGTAGCATTAGGCAGCTTTAACGCAATGCCGGCAAAAAGGGAAACAGGATGTAGGGGTATAACGGCGAGTAGAGGTGCCGAGTACCATTGACTGCGGAATAAAATAGACGCTGACATTTCCAGCGCGACTCACAACCCTGGCCGTTCTTTTCCATGGGGTCAGTGCGCCTCGAGCGAAAACTGATTTTTTTCCCCCTTTGGATCGTTGATATTTTCCTTTGGTTGCTTCGTTTTCCTATTCTTCGTTTCTTATGCTTTTGTTTTGATTATTTATAAAGATATTCCATCGACGAGACCTGCACTGATATCGTTTAAACTATTGTCCTGTGTCCCGTTTTGATTGTATAGTAAACGGAGTATAGTTTCATCATTTGCCGAGATTCGTTAAATTTAATTCGAACCCGGCAGTGGTTTTAATCGAAAGGATCCGTAACAATTCGACCGTTCGAACCCTAAACTGTTTGGACAGCGGGTAATTATACTAATTACGGTTAAGCATATACGTAATTAGTCGTATATAGGGGGGTATACACGCGCATGGCAACGATACAGCTGTTCGATCACAGTAACCTGGGGCAATATTGGGATGAACCTCTTAGTGTGCACTGCACAGCTATAGCCATTGACACAACCACTTGAATTAATAGCTGGTAATTAAGCGGGTGATCATACTTCTCTTCCTAAGTGTGCACGGCAACACCTACGATCCTGGATGGTATTGACAAAAATAAGATTTTAATATTGTTCTAGCGTGAATCAAAAGTTTCCTAATTATTTCTGCTTTAGAGCGTAAGTATGCAATATTATTTGGCAGACAAGTATTATTAATTGCGATGCAATATTCTTATCTTTAAAGTGTCATTATCGTACACGTTATCTCGTCTAAACTGCAGCAAAGTTTTTCAGCCGTTCGTAAGCACGTACGTATGCACGTGGGTACTCTTTCTTTGTGAATATTCGAAGATATCCTGCAGAGTTATAGCCGTTCTTATGGAGAACGTCTGTTTCAACGAAAAGATAAAGTCGATCCGGCGTGTAAAGACGCGAAATGTCATCGGTTATAACGATGGGCCATTATGCGCTCGGTGGATGTATGAAGGTATGTATGTGCGCGGGTGCGCACTCAGAGATTCCCATTGAATTTATACCGCAGTGTATCAAGTCGTCGCAGTTGCCAAGTGCAGGAAATCGTAGAGTGCAACGAACGGTGTAGAGAAGGCTTTATGGAAATCGATGCGAATATGTAATGATTATAAGTGGGCTTTGCGTTATTTTAAGTACTCTGTGCGCACCGCTCTGTCAATTCATCGCGGATTTTATCGAGCTGAACCGTACGTCACAGACGTTCATCCCTTAGCTGGAAAGACGACGATTGAACAGCGTTCTACTGAGTCGCGTCCTTTTGTTTCTTGTTTTTGCTGCAACAGCATGTAATTTTTAATTGTATTAAACGAATCCGTAATACAGGAGACATCATTTTTTGTTTTATTTTTAGGGTATTAAGAAAGATACAAATGTCGCGTTGAAAACAATTATCTCTTTGACTTCTGCACTAGGAAAAGGTAAATTGAACTCGGAAACAAGTTAATCTGAATGAGACCCAACATTTAAAGTGCGATGTGCTGTTGCGGTGTCCCCGAAAGGAGTATTTAGATACTTTCTTTTAGTACCTGTACATCGCCGTGAAATTGGAGTATTTTCCATTGCGTTACAATTATGCGAACATTTGTTAACATTCTACTTGATTCAAAGTAGATTTACCAAAATTAACTATTTAATGAATCTCCTCGAAATAATCAATACGATTTATTCATTTGCAAACGTTTAATTCGTTAGAATTTCTTGCACGCATTTTTCTCTGTTACTAAGCCAATAATCAAATACGATTAATTGATATATTCATTGGACGAAAGATTGATCGCGAACGCAAGTACGATCTCATGTACGATAAGCCTTTTAAACGCTTACGTAACGAAGAATTTGTCTTCAAGAAAAATTACGCCCGGGGCAATCTGTAATGCAGTCGACTGGACGACGAATGAATATGTAATGAAACGGGTATCTAGGACCAGAGACGACAGGATAGGCTCCTTGACGTACTCGAAGAAACAAGTTTTCCGTAATCGTGTGTGATTCATAGCACATATGACCTACGTGTGTAAATCTCGTCCGCTGACATTTACCATCCACCTAGAACTTTGCTCGGTTTCCTGGACTGTATTGCATACCGGCTGCGGTACGAACATTTCTTTTTAAACACGTGCGTCGACCATTTATGACTATTAGGTATTCGTCCCACTTCTTAGTGCAACGACTTTCATACGTGTTTGTTAAGACAAAAGGCCATTATTGTACTTAGCCCAATTACAAATTGTAAAATGTATCACATTACTAGAAAGATGCGCTACTGTATATTATTTTACAAAAGATGCACCAAAATTTGTTTAAAGCTTTTCTTTTTGAGTCACTTTGTTTGGTCTTAAGAAAAATAAATTGCCATTATCTTTTGTTGAACAGCTTTCAAGAAAGTAATTGTCAATTAAGTTTACAGTAGAAGAGGTGCAAATAGCTGCCGCACGGATTTAAAATTATGAAGCACAATTATGGTAGCATACTTGATACGATCCAATTTTTAAATATTCATAAGATCCTTTTAGAAGTCATAAACTCTGCGTGATACCTTGGGGTCATAAATCGCGCCCCTAAAAGTGGAAATGTTACTGTCTTTTACGGCTTCGTTGGTTGCGCGCTAGATTTAATTTCCTTAATCTCAACTTTGACAATAATGATGCACAGGGATATGTCAATTATACATACAAAGTAGTCGTACAAAGTAGTCGAAAGGGGTGTTTCAGGATTTTCTAAAGAAGCTAAACGAATAGATGTATAATTTCCGCCACTTTTTCGATTTAATTTCGGCTATTCTATCCTGCTTCATCCTCGATTTCTTAAAATGTTTCCATGTCTAAAAATGCTCGACGACCCAGCTAATTTTATACTAATTAATTTAAGTAATAACTACTATTCTCGTTTGTGTTCCATCTTTCAGTTTCATGTAACGAGCATATATAGAAATTCGCCAGCTACGAACAGGTAGCCATAGAGAACAAAAACAGATTCCCGCTAGAAAGATGCACCGCCACAGATACCTTTTGCGGGGGAGAATATGAAATCTCTGCGAGCTAAGTGGTTGAACCGTTTTCATCCCGGCGTTGTATCCGTTCCGAAGGTTCTACTTTCTATATCAGAGTTGGGAGCAAGATGCAGGTTGACAGGTCGGGTGGGAAGAGGAAAAATGGACGGGAACAAAGCGTAGGTTAGAAAGAGAGGGAACCAGGTGAAAAGGTAAAGGTTGTGGGTGAAAGCGGTGTCGACAATGCGCCCCGGCATTATGAAACTTAAAATCGAAATAACGCGTGCGAGTAGAGGTAGCAGAAGTACGTGCTTCATGTCAAAGATGTAATAACTTGCGGGAGTGCTTGCACACGGGGCACAATGTTTAGGAGATGTTTGTGACCATTTACGCTGGAGGGCTCGTTAATTACGTAAAAACATACAACGTTACGTTGCGTGCTTTTGCATTCTTGCAGAGAGTGCTCTTTGAAGATGGTTTTATGAATTTGGAAAATTAAACTTCCGCGATGCTTATGAAAAGTTATATTAAAGTGGTATCCGCTTCGGTGAATAATACCGGGGGGCTGTACGGATTATGGAGATTTTGGATATTATGGACTGATTTATTATGGTGCTTCGTCTGAAATTAGGGACACATTTATGTGACTCACCGTGGAATGTGTATTATACAGTCGTATTTCATAACCTGTGCGTTAGGATTACTGTAATACACGAATTGTTGAGTAACGGCGTGCAGGGTGAAGTAGTGACTAGGAAAATGGTGGAATATAATGGGAAAAGTAATTTAGAATCAGTAGATGGTAATTATCTTAAAAGAAGAATGCGATAAATACTATTCTTACATTTCTCTGAAACGTGGTATTTTACTTTACAAGTCATGCGTTTCCCCCAACTCGTATCCAATTTACTCGACAACTAAATTATAAACGAGCTCTTTAGTGGTAAGAGAAAAAATTAACCAAAGTATACTTTTGTTTCAGATCGTAAAAAGTTAATCAGAGCTGTACGGTTTATACCTTTCCAGAACGACATTTATCTATATATTATTCACCGCTCAATTAGCAACTCCACCTCCCCCCCAATCGACAGCCGCTTGTTTCGCAACCCCTCCAATCGTTAACGAAACCTTAATAGTTCTCTAAATACTTAAATAATCGTGTAAAATAAAAATCGGAACGAAAGCGAGGGAAACGAAATATCTTTCCCGCGGAAATTGCAGAAAACAATTAGCCCGAAGTAACGAGAATCCCTCAGGATACAATAGCTACGTATGATCGCGTCCCTGATGGGCATTAAACGCGTGCACGCGGTTGGCACACAAGCCCATCCGCCGCCGGTTTCATGCATATTGCATTTTGTCAGCGCTGCGCGAGTAATAAAGAAGGATTATCATAATGAAATTCATTTTCAGCGATGCATATATGTATGTATCTCTACGTGACGCATAGCAGGAAGTGCATACGCGCGCGTCTTGACTCGTATCAAAGGATAGCTCTATACGGTTGACCGTGAGAGGACATCTCCCGGTTCTCGTTACGCTCGTTACCCCAGCCAACTCGCGAGGAAATGCAAGAAGCTGCATTACGTACGAGCATGCTACGAGCGTGCACAGGTGTGCGTCAGACCGATGGAAAGTTGCGCGGCTATGCATCGCGAAGGAACGAGTTCTCCGAGATGATTCGCCCCGATTCCGCGACGAAGTCCTTCAAACGTGCACACTTCCGCCAGGTTAGAGGCTTGTCGATAATTGGAAGTCGTTCCACTTCTTTGCCTCTGCCAACTCGCATCTAGGAATGCGACCGCCTCAGCGGAAGCCGCGACACGTTCTACGAGCTATGCACGGACAACCCTGACGTAATACGTTGGCAAACGGTACAATGAACTTCTCCATACCCGTATGTAGGGATACGCTCCTTTAGCAGTGCGACTCTGCTTCCGCAGAGATTTTCGCGTAAAGAAGTGTCAGGACAAGTTTATCTGTTAAAGTTTTAATAGTTATCAATCTCATTGGGCAAATTGGCCCGCGTAATTTATTAAAAATCACGACGGCCGTTTCGGGTGAAAAGAAGTGCAACGAAAGGGGGGCAGTATTAATCCTGATTCAGAGGTGGTTTAGTATTAATATTACCGTATCGTATTCCGATAGCAGTACGCACGTGAATTAAATTTTAAAAATTCACCGTGAACCTGATACGCGATTACGATGCCACGGTGAGCTAAACCGACCCGCATAATTTGCTAAACGACCGATGTGCATCGATTTAATCCGATCCCCGATTCACGTTCAATCGACGCGCGCCGTCGTAACTTTCTGCCGGCGAGAAACATCGTCAGTATTCAGAAAAAGCTGGTTAAAAAAAGAACGTTGACTGTAATACGCGATTCCTTATTAGTTCCTAGATCGTCTTGCATATGTATCTGGAGGTATCGCATAATAGGATTGCTTCGACGATAAGCTTCGCGACGAAGAGAACCGTGGATGAAAAGACGCAAGGTTCGTGACATGAAAACTGTGAACTCTTCAACGATGCGCGCTTTCAGTATTAAATAGTTTTATTCCCGCGGCTGCGGGAACAAACAGCAAGTCCAAGCATAGAGGGCACTCGTTTGTGCACTTGAACTTTAAGTGCATCGGCGTTGCGCTATACCGGTTTCCCGGGAGTAGAATTTGAAGAATACTTACGTTAATGAGCAAAAACGAGGTAACCGAGATACGAGGTCAACTTGTCGTTGAGAAACCAATTTTCATCGAAGGGGGATAGATAACCGTGAACAGGATGATTCGTAATTCTTATAACGATCGATAATGAATAATTGTACCTTAAGTGATGAATCTTGTGTGAAGTTAACATATCGGTTAGATACAAGGTGAATTGTTACTCTACTGCATTCTAAAAAAGCATTATTTAAATTTCTCAATTTATTACCGCCGCGCTCTGTTTACAACGTGGCAGAATATTAGAAAATTCAGAATAACAATCAAGTGAATTCTAATTCAAGGAATGGAACAAATTATCACGCACGAGCAAAATAGCTCGACGACTGGTAATGAGTCAACGTCAATTAACTTCACTTCCTCCTTGACTTCATCGGTATCTTCCACGGATCATTAAGTGCATGGCACAATCGGAGCTGCCAATTGTATATCGTTATCACTCGAAGTAACGTTCACGTGAAGCATGTTCGTGCAATTGATTTCTTTTTTTTTTTTAAGAATACCATCTCTCGTCGAGGATCGTTCCTTGAAACAGGAAGAATGATATACTATCTGACGTGTGACTCGACTTGATTTTTTCCTTCTTCGTGGAAAAATCATTTCCGCGTGTATATTCAATGATATCGAACCGACGACGCGATATGCAATTACTACTGTGCGGATAGGAAATCGAGAGCAAGCTACAAAGTAGAAATAACAGGCAGAAAAGTGGTAGATAACAGGCGAGTTCGATTATGTTTCCAAATGAATTTTCAACTAACCAATTCAATTGCGATTTTCGCGTGCGATAGGCGCTCGACTATTCATAATTACTCGATAGTTAGCGACCACAGGGGTCGAAGTTTATGGCTTCGCAACTCGCCGGTAATTGGATTGTCCGTCGACCAACTGAACACTTCCATAATTCTTTGTACGTAGCGTAAAATCGAAATGACGATGGGTCTGTGTGCGTTGTCGGTTTCCCTGGCAAACATTTTGCATCGTGTTGTTGATAGTGGAACGAAGGTATTCCCCGTCTTTCTTCCCCTATATTATTACAGACATTCATTAATCTTTACGGATGTTCAAAGTCAAATGCGTTTCACTGCTTGAAGCTATAATACATTATTCTAAAAATAATCGACAACATCATTAACTTTAGTATTATCGTTTCCTTCGACGGCTAATTGTAGCTATTTAGCATCCGGTCATTTACAACGGCAGATCAAAATTAGACTGTCCCCGTTAACGATGTCGTGTGTATCTTTCCGATAAGTCGGCCGAACCAATCGCTTTCGCAAAGGTGTTACACGCTGTCTCACCTGGCGAGAATCGAAGCGTTAATATGAGAAGTTTCGTGCGAACGGTTTCTCAAAATCGCATTACGCCGGAAAGTTTTTACGCCTTATTAAGAGAGCTTCTTGGAACCGAACGGAACGTATTAAAGATACTTCCCCTCCTTCTCCCACCAATTCCATTCTCTTCATTCTTTTATTAAACAACTAACGCTCACGTTCTCGCTGCCGTCTAATAAAGTATCACGTACTCCGAAAGTTTTGCCAACTGTATTATTCTCTGGTGCAACTGTTCATATTGTATCGAATTTGGAAGAGGTGCAACGCGACTATTGCTTCGATTTAAATGTAAGTTGCACGTACCGTAGTTCCAAGATGGAACAAAAGTTCGATGCTAACACGTTCTTTCCAGCGGTACATCGCAAGTTATCTGGGACACAAGGCACGAGCACATCGCGGATGTAAGTAAGTATGTATCTCGTGTCCCGTTGAGTACGGAGTATTGTCCCTAGTCGCACAGTTTCACGAAATTATAAATCCTCGACACTGTTCTGAAACTATCGCCTTGCTTTCTGTACATCTACCATTGTTCGCCTTCTTTTTTCCCGCTAAGATATAATAAATTGCTCTGCTTTGGTAAAAGATAGTAAATTTACCATGCGATGTGAATAAGTTTGCGAGTTACACTCGCTTAGCGAGTAACTGCGGATTCAGTTTAACGTTTAATAACGATTCGTTTAATCGGCATGATTTGCAGCAATGTACCAAGCGCAACTTCGCAGTTTCCTTGAAGTTGCATATAATAATAATAATAATAAAAACGTGCTCGATTAAATCGTTTTTACATCCGCAATGTTTATCCGAGCGTTAAGTTTTTGTACTAATGTAATTGATAGAAGGAGATATTTAAATAACAGTGTACTCACAGGCAAGTGCATTAGAATACAGATATGCGCGAATGAAGGATTTAAATAACTTCGGATTGCGCGGTAGCTCGTTTCCCTCGATTCTGTCCAAGTGTTAGAAACACTTCAGACGACTGACTTCGATTAATTTGCTTCGGCGATATTGCGTATCAAGTCAACTTCGACGACTTTCTACCATGTATACATAGATACCTATTTCAGTCGTATTCGAAATCGTCCGGCGAATCTAAATACTACCTGTGAGAGAGCCAGATGCTATTCAAGCATAAGCTGTTCATTACCATTTAATAATTATTTCAAAAGGAAATAAAAATAACCACTAAAAGAATAAGATACCTTTGGTTTCCTATTAACAAAAAATATCCCTTCGATACAATTCAGTCATACAAATTGCAACTTCACGATCGAACTCGTTCATCGAATGATCCATAATCCGGAAGATCTTCCGAATCATCCCCTGCATTCACTTTGCCTCGGAGAATGACACGGAGCATCGGAACCCCCGTTGAACTCGAAAACGATTACACATAGGTGAGAAGATAAGCTATCCGAAATATACGGCGGCTACATCTTATCGTCCATATCGAGCGCCGTCGAACGCGACCACTATCGTGTGCCCCGAGAGTTCCCATAATCATAAACTCTATCGTTGATAACGTGGTTGATGATCGTGCGCTAAATTGACCCTCCTGGAGAGATCTCTCCCGGTGGTAGGGCGAACGGTGTTAAAGTCGCGGCAAGGGGCGGCCGGCGAACGGATGCGGCGATCATCAGCGGGGGAAAAAGTACGCCGCTACCAGGCAAAGTGCTGGGGATGTACCCCCCTTTTTTCATTTAAATTACTCGAAGGCGGTAGTGCTGCGACGCGGCCAGCATACCTAATGGCTGCATATTCCGCGCTGCCAGTGCCACTCAAGGCGAGCCGAACCATACTATCGTAACGCTACGTCAACAGTTAGTTGGTCTGGTCCCGACAGGAAAATAATACGAGTTGCCCATAATCCGTGGTTGCGCCTCGTCCGCGGATATACCACGTATACATAGTGCTTTGCAGGATACAAGCATATACTTTTCCCTTACTTTTCACTATAGTCAGAAAGCTTATTTTTAATTTTTGTACAGTACGCGTTTTCTTATCGAGGCATGGCCTGAGAGATCTTAAAATTCCTTACTCCATCCGGAAGTCTACATACGACAATTAATAAATTGCTTTTCCGATTTTGGACACACGCTCGGAGGATGTTTTTAACGATCAATTGTTTACAAATTCCCCGCCTCATAGATAATGCTACCAGCATACACATCGATCGCGACAGATTGAAATTCAGTTCGCAGCTTTAGCTCGAGCCATATCCCTGCCTATTGTACGGCGCGGCACCCTGGCGAAAGATTATTAAGGCAGTAGATAGGCGAGCAAAGGTATGATGTGCGTATAAAATAAAGGGGGCAGCTAAGCGTGACGCGAAACGCGGCGTCAGGAAATGCAAACATCCATTTCACGTTCGCAACAAATGCGTAAAATTACGTTTGCGCGGGCTAGTGGGAAGGGGTGATCATCGAACGCTGGTAGCAGTTTAAAAAGACAGGCGATAACGATCGATAGATTCGGCATACTGGATAAACTAATTAACGTTCGAACTATGTACGTTGGCAGTAATTAATCGCGTACCGTATTCGCAAAATAATTTGTACGTGGACTGCAGGGCTTGCCTCTTTTGTGCGAATTGAATTGCATTTCTGCGCGAGTCGGAATCGACAACTAAACATTGCGAGAATGAATTTGGGTGGGTAGTGGTGGGAAACGCATGTCGTTTCTTATTGTTGTAGCGGTAGGATAAATATTGATCTGGGTTTAATTAAATAACTGGGAAGGGCCATGAAAGCTGCCTGATTTGGCAGAATCAAAAGAATGAATTACTGTGATGATTATATCGGTATGATGATACGGTAATTAGAGCCTGATTCGTATAGTTTAATTTTTTAAACTCCACGGCCAAATGTGTTTACCCTTAAGAAATGACTCATTTCCAGTCAATGCGTAAATTACTACGTCTCTGCATGTCACAGCAAAAATTGTAGGCATAGAAAAAATGTATTTATTCGACTGCTTTAGAGTAGCAAAAATTGCGCTTTAAATGATATTTATTGATGCAAATGCGAAGAACGCAGAAGTCATTATGTAATCGTTGAGCAGTTCTCGTAGAACAAGCGAGGAATATTTATAACGATTATGTTTATGAAATTTGGTTTCAGTTCTTCCACATGATAGGAAAAATTAACACCGGTAAAAAGTTCCATATTTTCCAATGTGGATGTCCAGTTTTAATATAATAATAATTGCGGGATCAGCATGAAAGTATTTTCAATCTGAGATGATTCTAAAAAGTACAAATACCCACAAAAGTGAAGGAAAAAATGATCGAAATAAAAACTATAGGTGTTGGCAAGTGAACTCGATCGAAAATCTGTACATTTTTTTCTTAAGGTGGTCAATTGTGTATAACCGGTGATGCAATACTTATCTTGTCAATATTTGCGTGTATACTTGTTATCGAACTCGATAACGCTAATTTCATTTCAGAGCTTGCGCAATTCTATTACAGAAACACTTTGGCTTTTCTTTTTCATGCAACTTAGATACTCAGAACAATTTTTTTTTTTTGGTATTAGTACAAATAAAAACGTGTACGACTGACTGGCTGACAAGGTGTGCTTATAATTAAACTTCACTAATGTGCAGCCGCCGCATCCTCGCGTCACTTCCAGTGAATCATCTAACAGTCGTATGAAAACTTTGCGAACAAGAAATGTAAATTTTCAACGTTCCAATTAAATACTATATGGTTCAGCGAATAAATTCTTTTGAATACTCAGCAGGCAAACAGTGAATTTAACATTACCGTAGATTTTTATTACATATGCTTGCATAAATTATGCTTTACAACTGCATTCTGTTTTCAAACCGATTCTACGCCTCCCAAATTCCTCTCGCATTATTCTTTCTGAAATTACAAGCTGCATAGAATAATACAAATCGTTCTCTATTTTCGTCATCAATTTGGACAACAATACACGGCATATTTGTGGAACAATGTCGGAGATGGAACGCAATAAGATCTCGAGTGACAGGAGAACTTGGTTCAGAACAACAAAGTGGAATAAACTCCGGTACGACAGAAATTTATCCGAACAATTATCTTCGGAATGAAATCGTACCAATTAAACAAGTTCCTCTGTTCTTCGATGCTTGCAAAAACGACGTCAATACTAATTAGCAAAGACCATGCTCCAAGTAAATTTCGTACAAGAATCTACGAGCCTGTGAAAGCTTCAACAACTATCCTGGCTGCTTTCTGCCTCATAAACGGTCCAACTGCTTCGGATGTGCCACTCGGCAATTTCTCGCTGCGACGCAGTGCCTGTGTCTGTCCCGAACAGGCGTAAAAAATATATAACTATTCCATAGCACGGTTAATTATTGTATCTGAATTCATTTAACAATTTTTAATTATCGTGCTGTATTTAAACCACGAATTTGGAATATCATATTACAGGGGGGTTGTCTGTATTCGAATAGTAGGCTAATTTCTGCTTGTGTTGCAATCGAAATGCAGTAATGCAAGGGGGAGAAAACCTAATGTCGCAATGAATAAATTGCTATGGATGACACGAAGTCACGATCAACGTTTTGAACACGTATAGCAACGTGATCGGCTTAAAAAGAAAAAGAGGTAGGGAGAGGCGAGGCAAAACTGGTGGCTATTTCTATTAATTACGCATCTCAATTATTTCCAAGTTAACTCTATTGTGGCATTCGGGTATTTAGATGAAAGAAATAGTTTAATTGATAATTCGAGACGATGATTTTTGTGCAGCTTCTTGCATGTAATTCATTGTGTAAAGGCTACTTGTGCTGATTTTGCATATTACAGTGTTAGAACGTGTGGATTTAGCACTCACGTTAACGTGGTTAAGTATTTAGCTATCATAGATAAAGAGTATATTTCTACTATTGTGCTCAATATATTTTGATCATTAATAATTGAGGAAAATAAGGCAAACAAGAGTGATAAAAGGATGATAAGCTCTTAATACAAATAACAATTTATATAGCTTTCATAATATTACGAAACATTACGTATCGCTGACCAAATGCAAATATTATCAACAGAAGTTGGAACTGTATCAAATATTACGAATAAAAGTCAATTTTAATTTACAAGTTGAAATATTATAATTTCTCAAGCAGGCTCTTTTAATTTAAGTTAATTCTGTTTGGACAGATAATATTCCATTTGCAATACTATAGACACAACACGTTTCCGTTCTTCATATACTGTTTCGAGTTTAATATAATAATTCAAGCGCAATATTAAAACAATAACTCCCCACCGAAGAATTTCGCAATAAAAAAAAAACGCACGTTCCTCGCAGCAGCTCCAACATCAGTACGCGTGCAAAAAGGTATAACGTTGGCAAGGATTTAAAACGTAATATTTTAATTTATACGCTACAGTCAGACACGTGCGCGCGAATTGTACCGCAGCGGAAATAAAGCAGGTATACGCCAAATTGGCAATATTCCCGGCTCGCCCTTTAAGTACTAACAGAGAGGAAGAGCGTGTATATTTGTGGATACGATGATCATGGCGCGAATAACTTTTCGCATAAAGTTGCATAAAACAGCGACAGTCCAACGCGGTTCTTGATTTGCAAAGTTTTATAGTAAGATGCCGCGAGAATGCCCAGTATGAGAAAAGTTAAGTCCATTTATATACGCGGCCATCTAGTATTCCGGGAGCTGAAGATTCATGGATCTAAAGCGTGGAAAATTCGCAGAATCTTGTCTACAAAGAAGTCTGTCTTCCTTCAATACGCTCCATTCTCGTTCACCTGCCTCTATTTGTTACTGTTTACTTTCAGCTAGGTCATTTCGAGAAACTTCTGGAAGCTGTATATACATAGTACCCTAGTTCGATAAATATTCTAGACCGAAGACGTCACTGATAGCAGGAAAAACACGTCTTCCAACCGGTTTACAATGGTCTTGTTTTGATATTGTTCCAAGCACATAACATGTCCCGACCAAGATTTGCTTTGGGTCTCGAGACAATACGATGATGATTCATGCTCGATATCCCAAACCGGCTCCGATCGGTGAATCATTATTGGCGAATATTTCACGTTTCAAGGGAAGAAGTTTCTATCGACGATTCTAAAGAAGTTACGTTTCAAAAATTGAATTGTTCTTCGGCGCACGTACGACAAACGAACTGATTAAGGAACGTGACTTTAAGAGTACATCTCAATGTATGTATATCTCGCTGCCGCACGTATAAAATACACGCGTGCTCTTTACGCCCGGAACGCCGCAAGATCACGAATATGACCTTAGCCAATTGCCAAGGAATGCTATCGAACGCTCCGGATCTTTATGCACTTGATCTTTTCTGCGGGAACAGTACCGAGCCGTTTGAAAGTTAAGCGGGACGTAGGGACAGTGGGAACTGATTTCGAAGGGGACTCCAGAGAGATGAATAACTATAACGATCGAGGGTCGAACGTGACCGATCTTTCTATCGGTGTAATTTAGTCTTGAACAATTTGTCCCTTCGTACGTTTCGTCCGGAAGAAGCAGCACTTCCGCACGTTCGATTGAGGCGCGTAAGAATGATGCTTGTGCGTACTCACCGGGATAGCTGTGCGTGGTCGCGACGAAACACCCTGCGACAAGGAGGATGGCACCGAGGGCTTTCATCTTCTTCTGTTTTGTTGCGTGCTGCGTTGAATAATCGCTCCGGGAAGCCTCTGCGACGGTGATTCGATTAGTACTGACGGGTACGGTCTCTTGCGAACGGGACTGTCACAGAACTCGCGAGAGAATCAAGGTCACTCACGGAACCAGCTTACTGAAAACTCGCCGATGCTTTGCGCTACGACTTATGTCTCGCGCCACTCTATATGGGATCATTCGCCCAACGCGCGACCAATCATCGCGGTCCCCGCTTTAGTCACGTGAGCCACACGGCCACGTGATTTAACGGCGCGACGCTTGAGTCATGCGACAGTTTTTCCCGGTAGGGTTAAATCTAATTCCATGATATTGTAACATTGAACAGTTACAAAAATGCAAAAGTTGTTCGTGTTATCTTCAACCATTGGATTCCATATTTCATCCACTCCGAAATACGATCGCAGATGTTCTGTTGACAGAGAGACTCGAATATGACGGAAAGGTTCCTTCATTGTTCTTTGAATGGCATATCTGTGATTTGCTATTGATGACTGGGTAAAAATACCTGGAACAGGAACGGAAAACGATAAATGCCTTGAAAAAGGCATAATTGTTAACGACAACTGTGTGGTTTCTTCTCGAAAATGTATCTATGCATCATACCACTAGCATTTATGGTCTTGCGCACGTGGATTAAAATGCAATTGGGTCTTTTTGTAACAATGAAAGTCCATATTATGAATTACACGCGAAATATATTTGAAAATGATTGTCATTTGTTATGCCTAATATTTAAACTTTAAATGCAATTTAAGCTGACCTCATTTTTTTAATGTAATAAAATAATGTAGCGCCATGCTGAATTTTTCCTTTTCGTTTTAGCCGTAAACTAAACAATTTCACTATCCCGTTTATATTTAATAAAGGTATCATCATATGTTACGCGTAGCTGCAAGATTTTCTTTTATTTACCAAGATACACCTCTTAGAAAGGAACGCTGGAAAATTAAAAACTGAACTTTCTGTATTATCATTCATGTAATTTAACTGATAGTGTTCCGTTCACGAGGCACAGTCTTGTACCGTGTCGAGACAACTATTAACTAGTCCGTAATCACAGTACGTCGCTGATTGCAGCAGAATAGAACGGTGGAGATGTAATTGATTTCACCGGTTTCATCTTCGGATGATTCAAGAAGATATTTCGCGTTACAGTTATATCTCTTCGCAAATATGCAATAAGTGAATCCACATGTAAGGACGAGCCTATTTGCTTTATGCCTTTATATATCGAATATCTCTAAAGTATTTCATGCTACATTTTTGACATTGGTTTAGCATATACATATATGTATATAGCCCTGGTAATCTTCCGAGGGTAATTAATTTCGCGGTAAACCTGATGAAAAAGTGTACCAACAATTTACTAACAAGAAGATTTTAAGAATTAATCCGTATGCATTTCCGCAGAATTATTTCTACAAATATTGGCGAATAAAACGAGCAATAATGGTACGTTTGTGTACAGACGCAAATGATCACTTTGTACGGTCGCAACGAAGGAGTAACGGTACGTACACGCAACAGCTAAGTACATACGTCCGAGTACGTAATGTCTAATTAGTTGTAATTGTCAGAGCAAACCAGCAGTGGACACTTTCAGTGGGACAGTCCGAAGTTAAACGGATGACAACGCGTGCGACATGACGGGTTGAAAAAGTTTGCAAAGACAAAGCCGGTACTACCAGCAGTTCTGCGACATCCTGTAATAAAGCGCGGAAGATTTACTTCCTCGGTATTTCGTCGCGTTTCTCCGCGACGGTTCGTTGAAATCATGAAATTCAAGCGTAGAATAAATCGAACGATCATCAGTTGGCGTAGATTTATTTCGCCAGGAAGACCAGGCGCCGGCGTTAATTCGGTGTCTCGTAAACAACGTGGCTTGCGTTGCAAATGTACGGGGATTTCCGGTGCTTTATCGAGCACCATAAAGTCGAACCCCACGATAGTCTGCGTCGGTATCATGATCTTGGCCAGGCGAATGACTTTCTCGTATATGCTCTGGCTCACTGCGGCGACTATTCCTCTCATTTTTCTATTTCCCTTCGATTTATCTTTGGCATGCAAACATTTATCCAGTGGTTATCAGTTAAACACTTCGAAGAAACGAAGACTGCAAGATATGATTTTTTACAGCATGCCTTATTGTGCGTAGAATAAAAGATTCAATGCAACATTATGAAACCTGTAATTAATATGCAGATCAAGTTTTCCAAGGTATTTCTTAAGAGCGTGTATGCATTGCTGTCATATAAAAATCTTGCTTGTAGCAATTTCAATTAAACAACGAATCGTTCTCCACATTCATACGTAGAACATAAATGTAATTGTTAGTAAAGCAATTCGCTCTTTCAATCCGTAGCATCAAAATGAAATTGACGCACCGGGATTCCAGAACTTGCAGACAAAGTTGAATGGACTTCCTTCGTTTCGTGTGCATACGTGCACGTAAGATCTACTTCCCTTTTATGAATAGAGTCGTCAACTCAAAGAACATCTATGTACCTAGTCCTGACAAAGTTGGGCTTTCCTATCGTTGATATAATTGCAAAGTGGAACCGCGGAATAGTATAAATGTACAAATAAGAGATAGACGACCAAAGGTCTTACAATCAGCGTGCTTTGGCGGAATAAGGGAGACAGGAGAACGAGTCTCGGCGTATGTACATTTCCACGGGATTAGTCTTGTTCCGACTTTGAACTTATTCGCTTGACTCAAGACTTCCGTCGAGTTTCCTCTGTTCGACCAAATAGAGACGCAATTACCGTACATGGTCGCTGCAATTGCAAGTCCGCATTGTTCGCGAGACGTACGATGTTGATACGACACGACCAGATTCAAGGCTTCACCCAGACGGAAGCGCGATTAACTCGTATAAGAAAAGTGAATGAATACGTGCGGTACTCGCATATCGTTCCAAAACAGAATTTTATTTAAGAGCAAAGACGGATGTTGCTGATATACGGAGATAATTTTACCGGAGAGTTCTGGTATGGGTATCCAGAATTTGTATTTGAGCAAATCTTAGGACAGAAACGGAGTTCGAAGAATTCTTCAAACGGATGTTTTTATCAGACAATGTGCCATCAGGCTGCGGTTCGTCATCGGTAAATGGTGCAATGACAGTAGGTACGATTCTCTGAGACTGGTACCAGTACACTTGTGCGACGCAAATGTTGAGTCATCGCCGCTGGAAATATCTTACTTGCATCGTTCATACATACACATAAATATTTCCTTGAACGTATATCGTCCACCTGCGAACACGGTGACGTGTCTAGAAGATTCGATGCTCGACCAGCGTAATTTGCACGCATCAAAGAGTGAAATAACGCACCGCGACAGATTCGATTCGTATCTTGTAACGTGCGGTTACTTAATCTTCCTTTAGAGTCGTGCGAGTATCAGAGATAATCGAATATTTAAAAGCATTCTGAAATAAATTAATTATTCTAATAATAGCTGTGTCTATAAGCAATTGCGCATTCTGCTATAAAATAATAAAGTTCGCTGCTATCTGCAACGAAGGTATCTAATCATTTCTGCGATGGCAAATGCTGCACTCTCGAAGAATGAAAATAGTTTCTTCAATTATTTGCAATCTTCTGCCGTTCACGTTAAATGAGAAAAAATATAAAGGATTTAAGAGTACAAGAAAATTGAAAAATAAGCCAATTATTTTTTAACAGTCATGACTTTTGTCCCTTCTAAGTTTAAATAATAATCCGTCCACTTGAAACTGTGATAACGATTGCTCATCAAATCGAGCATATTCCGTTGGCAAAATTCATTGATTTGTTTTTATTAAACAGAAAAGAAATATATTTTTGAAAGGGAAATACGTGAGCCTGTTATTCATTTTCGATGAAACATATGATAAATATGCGGGCTCTTTCCTTGTGCTATGAATACATTTAATATCCATTGTTTTATGTTTGCATCACGAAGACGTGACCGATACACTTACTCATTCCTTTGATATTTTTGGGGAATACATTTTTCAGCTTTCAGCAAGCGAGGCGTTGATAATATGTCATTCTACGATCAATAAATTATGTCACGTTGTTAAATGGTGTTTTAGTCCTTGTTCACTTTTGCCAGTGGACAGCCGCAGTGAAGCTATTATTTGTTGAACACAATTTCGTAGAAAGCAATATTGTTCAAGATTATACGTAAAATCCAATTGGCGATCATTTAACTCGACCATACCAAATGGTTACTTATGTATAATCGGGTATCCCATTTATTAAACAAATTCTGCTCAGACGTCGATAACTTGACCTACATCAGAAACGTGATTAACACACATCCACACGGTCACAGAAAGTACATCCTTCTCGTTAGTCTCGTTCTTTCTTAATATAATTTTCCACAAGTCTACTGTCTTTCACGCTTTCTGTACAACTAATCGGTCTCTAAAATTATCTACGCGAGCATATTCAGAGCCCGCAATCTGTGTTAAGGTCGAGCGAACGAAAAGTGGAACGAGTGGTCGCTCGTCGTTCTTCAAATCCACGTGAATGCGAACATTTCAACAAACCATCGCCGCTTGGAAACACGAGGCAATATATTTAAAATAGTCCTATGAAGAGGGGATTGTAAATAACCACGCTGTATGAAAAGAAAAACATTGTTCGATAAAATCCAACCGCTGAAAAAAGTCAATTTTGACACAGAACTTAGCCCTCAAGCATCACACAGTGACCCCCTCGTGTCTAGCGGAGCCAGGCACAGTTTATAGATTACCTGGCGAAGACAGCACCCGTTGCTATAGTTAAAATCCGTTTTCCACCTGTGTGCCACCTTTCGTCGGCTCGCAGGAACCCCTTAAAGTCTGTATCAACCCCTTGGAGTGTATCCCGTTCAGTCGCGCAGTGTACTTCTCTTGTCCCGCGGAAAAGGATTGTCGTAAAATGGAAAAATTATCGACTCGGAGGATACCTGAAAGCGCCCGGCAAAGATCTCCCGGCGGATGAGTCAGATAAACCCCCTGGGAACTCCTAACTATATCGGCATCCCGTTTCAGAAAGGAGAAAAAGGAAATTGCTGTATTCAAACTGGACGAACGTGAAGCAGAAACGTTTCGAGGGCTGGTGAATGGGTCCTGAATGGGTGGTGTCTGCTCGTGTCGAGGTCGCGATAGCCAGGTGAACGCTGGGTCCATCCTCGATCGTGTGATCAGTCAAGCGAGCGACGAAGACCAATGTCTACTGTATCGTCTGGCGAATTACAAAAAAGGCGGCGAGCTGATCGAGTCGTACAATCTGGGCGGCCAGGCGGAGGTGGAAAAATTGATGAGGGAACAGTTCGGGATCTTGATGTACGCGAACGGCAAGGGCCAGGTGATCAATCGTGCCGAGTATCTGCGCTGGAAGTTCCGCGATCTGGAGCAGGTCGTGCTACCGATAGAAGCGTCCCTGTCACGGTTCGATCCTTTGGCGCAATGGAACGATCACGATGCGTGCTGGCAGATGCAGTACAGAGGCTCCCTAGGTGAGACTCTCCTCCACGTGCTGATCATATGCGATACCAGGATACACACGCGTGTCGCGCGTACTCTCCTCAAATGCTTCCCACGATTGGCCGTCGACGTGGTCGAGGGCGAGGAATACCTTGGCGCCAGTGCGCTTCACCTCGCCATCGCGTACAACAATAATGAGCTGGTGCAAGATCTGGTGGAAGCGGGCGCGATCATCTCGCAACGGGCGATAGGTAGCTTTTTCCTACCCAGGGACCAGCAACGAATGAATCCGGCCAAGAACACGGATTACGAGGGATTAGCCTATCTCGGGGAGTATCCTCTCGCCTGGGCCGCGTGCTGCGCGAACGAGAGCGTTTACAACTTATTGCTGGATTCTGGCGCGGATCCCGACGAGCAGGACTCTTTTGGGAACATGATACTGCATATGGTGGTTGTTTGCGACAAACTGGTACGTACTTGAGGATCTGATAACCTTCGTAACAGCGGCTTGGGATTTAAGTAATGATGGTAATGACAGCGTGTTCATTGTACGCGATGTGGCCCGAAGTGGAGTAAAATCGTAGAAGTATAATAAGGTAAAGGGGTGAAGTGATCATTTGAAAAAAAAAAAGAATTTCGTGCGAATATTTTAAGCTTTGTCCATTTGCTCCATTATTGAAAATGATTAACAGTTCGTACGAGTAATTAGAGATAACGTTCTTTAGATTTAAATAAAAGGTATGAGAATGGGAGAGAGGACGAATATCCTTTTACGCAAAGCAAAGAGCATCCCAAACGGGCGATTCTTTTTTCCTCGACCACCGTGAGATTTCCGCTAAACCGAGTACAAAAGCTTGGGCTGTATAACGCAGGACATGTTCGGCTATGCCCTCCGTCATCCGAAGCTGCCCGCTCGCAATGGAATCGTGAATGCAGCCGGACTGACCCCATTGACGCTCGCCTGCCAGCTAGGTCGTGCCGAGGTCTTTCGGGAGATGCTGGAACTGTCTGCACGGGAATTCTGGCGCTACAGTAATATCACCTGCTCGGCGTACCCCCTGAATGCACTCGACACGCTGTTACCCGACGGCAGAACAAGTACGTCGTAATGCTAATCGAATTACACGCTTTCGAGAATCGCCGTCGCGGGGGTTCGTCGTTCACCAGCCACGCTCAAGTGGCCCTACTCACTTTGTGACGTACCACCGTAGAATTGTCAGAACTCAAGGCCGAATTGTCCTTGCGTGCACTGTTGCGCGCAGTTCTCCGCTTTTGGGGTGGAAAAAGAGGGAAATTCGTCTTGCGTGATAACGCGCAATTGAACCTCCAGCTTTCCGAAGACCAATCGACGGTTCTCGATGGAATTTTCGTCATTAAAATTTGGGGAAGAATGCAAATTTAGAAATTATTAAGTTTGGAAAATCGTTTGGACTTAAAGCAGTATTGTTTTTCAAATACAACAACCCTTAATACCGCAAGGATGAACGAAACAGGTAAAGAAACCAATCATCGCGACCCAATCATTCATACTCATAAACCTCAAGCAGCAACCAATAATCATATTTCGTGGAGTATTGAACGCGAGCACAACGCCCCTTCGTCTGATTTCCATGAAATTCGTCTTCGATAGAGAAACACAGCTTCGAGTAGGAGGCATGTCTCGCCGTCTTGCCGCGATCTGCATTTAAAGAGGAGCCTGGCAATCGGACTTCTGCCAAATTGTATCGAAGTTTCCTACAAGCCTCGAGAGCTCCCCCCTCTCTCTCTCTTTCTCTCTCCCTCCGGCCGCGACTCGTGTAAAGTGGATGTATCCGCGATCGACGAGTTTTCCAGACGTTTACGTGATTCATGGACGACGCGGAACGAGGATGCACGCGTACGGAATCCTGAAAGCGGGACAAGAATGCCCTTAGAAGATTGTGCAACGGTGGGAAACCCGTTCCGCCGTTGCGCAGGGGGTTGGCGAGGGGATATGAAGGAAGACAAGGGAAAGCGGGTCGTTGCAGGATGCAATTACGGCCATTTAACGAAGTTTCGAGATTAGCCGCGGACGCGGAGTTGGGTGCTCGCGTTTCATTTAGTTTCGGAATCCATTATCCTTTCAGCCGCCCCTTTCCGCCCCGCCGACGTTTCCTGCTCCTTCGAGCCATCGCCCGTCTTTGCCACTGCGGCGTGAATGTCATTCGATGGATTCGCCGATAGCCGAGCCGAGACGAACCTAGTGACAAGGGATGAAGTTTGGTGAAAGTGAGACGGCGGGATGGGTTGTACGTGGTGTGGCATATACATACATATATACTCATAGATGGGTGAGCTCTCGGCTTACCCTTCCTCCTACGGGTATGCTTAATTACTCTAAGCCAAGGCCAGCCAGCCAGGGTCCGTCAGTTAGTTGGAAGACCGTCACGTCTGGCTAACCGAAAGTCCAGACTCGGCTACCCCCGTTTCCTCCACTTTTTCTAATTCTGTTTCTTCTGGTTTTCCGGAGATTGCACTTCTGTTTGGATAGACTGTTCCCGGGAAATGGAAAATCGCGAAATCCCATAGCGGAAGATTGAATAATGTTGAAAATGATAAATATTATTACACTCTATCCCACCATAAATTTTCTCGCTGCTTAATGAAAACTTTTGCTTTGAATAAATAATAATTTTCTCTTTCCCATTTCTACGAATTAATTGACATTTACTACGTTTTATCGGCGAAACAACAAGGATAGGGTGTAATTGAACAGAATTTATCACTTCGATCAAATGCTCTTCAGATCTACATTCTTTGATATTGCGATTCATCGGGACGTGCGAATTCCAGCGTGTATTTGTACGTTTGTACGCGTCAACAATTAAATCGGTCGCGCGTAGCTATTTCCCTCGGCGCAATGGGAGCAAACGTCGCTGCACCCTTTATCCCCGAATCCGGTTTTATTACTACCCTCCTCTATCTAAAAGGGAAAGAGGATGCGAAATGGGCGGCTGGTGTAAATAAATGCAATAAAGTTGATTTATGAAATTTCTGGCGGCACCTTTGTCGTCACCGGGGACGGTCCGACATGAAAATCCATCGGGGCATGTACATACAGGCGTTTCGCTGGAACAGAGGCTTCCTGGTACGAACCACGCGCTCTATTACATCACCAGCGATCGACTTTTGATGTTCCCTGATGGAATTAAGCTCGGGAAAGATAGCTTAAATCGATTACCAACGAACACGGACGACCGCCTCCGCTAAAACGTTGATAATTATTCAAGCGCACCACTTAGTGATAATTATCAGCGACGGTGGTGATGGGCGAATCGTTATTCATGTTCGATTCGTCGTTCGTTCTTTTGCCGGTTTAGTCGTCCGTTCAGCTGCCGGTCTCAGGGATGGCCAACGGCCAAGGGAGAACAGAGGCCGCGGCGGTAGCACCGGGGGTGAAGCCTGAACTTCTCGAAGGTCTGTCCAGAAGTTAGATATAATTACGAGTTGCGGTAACAACCATGTACCAGAAGCAAGTTCGTCGTATGTGCGAAGTTTGGCTTCCCCGTACGACAGCCCGCTGGTGTATCGTGGAAAATTGAAGATTGGATAGCTGAAGCTGTTGCATGTACTCCCTACACGGTACACCAGTGTGTTATTATACAAATGTTAGATCCTTTTGCATTCATAAAAACTGTCACTATAGGCACGTTTCTTCTCTGCCTCGATTACCATTGAATTGTGACTACATCGTTTTTAACGTCGTTTTACGTCATATAGTAGTCTCATAATTAGTCTATTTGTTTTTTAAAATGAAGCGAGAGATTTACAATGCTCTCGAATGAATATTATCATCACCGTAACGTATTTAATCTATAACGCCGCGTCACAGAAGTTCTAAGTCTAAGATAGTAAGATTGATAATAGAATGTTCCAATAATTGATCTCCGATTGATATAAAATTGTCATCGCGTATGTCAAGATAAAATTAGTACCTACGCTCGCGCTGTTTTCAAACAGCTAAATATTACAATTCAATCATTGAATATAATCCTACAAATTAGTGCGGATCAGTTCCGTCGTTTTTGGAATTTCACATATTCGAGCGGCGTTTAAGACAGGACTCGAGTAGAAAGTTTCGGGGCGGTTCGACGAGGACACGGATATACGTTGCAATTTCGCTGGCACATCTGAAATTCAATTTCCAAGCTAAAAGCTGTCACACTGGTCCCCATCAATGCCGTCGATGCGCCTGATAACGAATGGGAGAAGAATGGAGGTCTAGAGAGACGTGGCGAACATTAAAGCGCTTCCTTCAAAATAATCTGGAAAGCTTTGAACTTTCTAATTAAGCCATCGCGAAAGAAGCTTTGCCTAAGTCAACAACTGTTTGAAGTGGGGGTGACAAGATACATCAGTGATCGGGAAGCGCCCTACTGATTATTATAACACAAAATAAATTAGTATAAAATAAAGTTTTACACGTGACAACGATAGAGGAATGCGTTTAATATTTTTTACTTCACCGACTGTGCGCAATGCGTTGTTATAATCAACGCGTCGCGGCGTCGACGTGTGATTGCTCGAAGAGTTTGACAAGACGCCGTATTTTGGCTGGGCGAAGCGAATCCGATCGATGCACTCCCAAAACTTTGCGAAAGTTACGAACGACGAAAGCTTCATATTTCATGGCGAAGCCAGCTGAAGAAAATTCGATAATCAATACGGATGACACGGTTAAAAGTTCATTGGACGTTGTTCGATAGTTGTCGGCTCGCCAAATCTCCGGCGTAGAAATGTTTATCTAATACAATTATGACCGAAGGTATTTTTCGCGTAATAAAATGATTATTTTACTGCGATACAATCAAACTTACAAAATAATATGAATTACTGCGTGAATAATCCTTTGGTTCACAGTACTCTTTGTAATTTATATACCTTCATAAAGAGAATCTGGAACACGCTGCCCTAAAGTGACATTCGCTATCTAATTGTCGTTTGTGGGTTCAACGCGAAAATTCGAGCAGTGCATCAAACAAACGTTAGCTAACTTTTGGTGTCAGCAGGCGGCGCCGCACCAACAGATTAACGATCCCCGTGAAATTCCACCAAGGAACCGGCGTGAACTTTTATTTTCACATGCAAGAAAATTCTCTGGTGCACACGTGGGGCGCGCTTGCAGTAAAAAAAAAGAAAAATCCACCGTCGTTCCTTCCACCTCTACCAAAACCGAATTAAACGGAGAAATTCGTGTGTCTAATGTATTATTGCCGCTAATGCAAAACCCATAATTATCAGCGCGTAGAGGGAAGCCCAAAGTGATGTTCCATTAACCGCAAATGGTCCTTTCCGAATTTCTATTTCAGACTGGAACTCCGCGCTATTTATCATTCTGAACGGTACGAAGGAGGAGCACTTGGACATGCTGGACGGAGGTATTATTCAGCGATTACTCGAGGAAAAATGGAAGACCTTCGCTCGGGTAAGTGCGTCCACGTGACGATATTCTCGCTAGCACCTTCTTTCCGGGCATTTTTCACTGATTCAACCCGGGGCCAGCTATTTCTTCCAGCCGGGAGGGACGTAAAACGGTGTCCATTAAACAGTTCCGCTTGAAATTTCGCGACAGATGCTCGTTTAAGGAATGTAATTGATATATTGCCCAGCCGCCATGGCCGGTGAATGAAAGATATTTTTCTTTCGGATATATCAAGCGCTATATTGCACCGTAACACTTTTAAGGGTGTTTCTCATTCGGCATAGAACGATTAATTCCTTTGAACGATTGAAGCACTTTCAAGTTGCTTCTGTTTCAATAAAATCATGTAACTTTATTTACACCCGTTACTATTACTTTTCATGTTAGTTTCCTTGATGAGCTTCCCTCACTGCTATCGTTGCAATATAACGTAAACGTGATCCGTATCGATATCGTCTACGAATAATTTCAAATATATTTTATTCAATCGAATAGCAAACCCTTGCATCAAACGTCAATCTCTAATGATAATCAAGACATGCACGACACGCAGCGTGGAGAAATTTTCGTGTCTCCCGCGTACGCGCGCGTGTGTTTATATTTCAAATTGTTCTGGCCATTATCGAGTGACGTCGAGTAGACTTGGAGTGACTCCGGAACGATTGTCATTCGCGTGCTCGACGACCACGACCGGGGTGACGGTCGAGTGGCATTGACTGGATTTTCCAGGTGTACGGTGAATACGCGCGGCCGATCTATTTCGATCTGCAGATGTACGCGGCGTTCGCGTTACGATATCGATGATATCTGAATGATCCCGGAGAACGACGATGGTCGTCGACGTCGGATTGATTGCGGTCGTAATCGCGCGTCCGATGGCCCTTCGCGCCTCGAAAGAGTTAATGAGCGGTCGTTTTTTTTTTTTAAATTGCTCGTCAATTTATTTCCTGTCCATACGACAATGCTTTCTGCGTTAGAGATTTGTTTTACCTGCCGTTCCCGTGTATATTATGAACGTAAATACACAGGAGTTCTTTATTTTATTATTTTTTTTAATATAATTACGAATGAAAGTATCTATTAGCTCATGTATAGTTTTATACTATTTACTTTAAACACTGCGCCGGGTATAAAGCATGTTGATATAACAATGAATAATAAGTTCATACAATACATACATAAGTATGTATTATAGAGACGGTTCTACTAACTCTGTAGTTCAAAGATTTTTTTTTTACGAGCGTATTCATGGAAGAGATAATACATTTCATCTCTTTACCATAAGAAAGGAGCTTGAAATCGTTGAGAGGAGAATATTCTAAATAGCTCTTGACAAATCGATGAAACAACGTTGCATGAAATTTCGCTATTCACCATATTATCGATCATTTTGCATTGCGTTTTTAGAACCTTCATCGATTCCTTTCGATAATTTCACTGTTACGCGAAACAATTTTTAACCCGTGCATTCGAAACGTTAACAGTTCGAGAACGCGTAGGTTTTTATTAAATATTCCGTATTTAAATGCAGTCGATTATATATTCGGTATCGAGAATGAAAAGAATCGTATTGAATTCATCGGTGCATGCATTATTTCGAACATTGTTTTCGGACGAAAAGGTAAAAATATTTTTCCAGTTAATAAATTCTCTGTAAGTTTGTCTACCCTTTCTCTTACAAAGATAATACGACTTTCTGTTTCTGTCGCACACAGACGAAACATAAGTTACTCGCTTCAATGTCATGAACCCCCACGAGAAACGTGTAAGGAGTTAATGGGACATCGTGTATCAGTATGGCAGAACATTATAACGCCACCGCATCCATGACGTATCCCACTTATAGTGCTAATCACGACCTGGTTTAAACCACACAGAAGCGCCAAATGATCAATTATACCACGATATTGTGAACACAGATTAGCACGGTTGTACTGTAATTAATCACCAAACATATTTGACGGTAACACGTCGTTAGGGTAACTTCACAGTTGGGACAGTTGGGGATACGAGAGGCGATACTTGAAACATCTGCAAGCATCACATCCTCAATCCTTCTAATTAAACCAACTTCGTAACTTGGTGAAAATTACGTTATTTACTGTGAACATTATATTATTATACTGATATCATAGTCTTCGGTCGTCCGACTGGTACTATAAAGATAATTTGTATTATGTAAACTTTGTTCTGCTATTGATCGCAATACGATTTTAAAAAAATGACAAATTGAATTATATTTACGCCTGAAGCATCTTTCATTTCACTTATATCGTTCCATATAATAAACCTACCCCACGGGACTTCGACTTTCGACTAGAGCAACCCCTTAATTTTTTCCCTGACTGTATTTTCTTCCAGCCTGATAATATCTCAAGAACCGTTCAATAAATATTGCCGTTTGCCACCTGAAAGTTGCAGTTCCTGAAACGACTGATCATCCTGGCGTTCCACCTAACATCCCTCTCGCTGGCCGTTTATCTGCGTCCAGCGAACATCGACGCGATGCGTCTGAAATGGCCGGAAGAGATCACGGAAGCCGCTCGCACGATATCGGAGTGCATCACGGTGTTAGGCGTGCTGGGCTACATTCTGGTGCAACTCGGCGGCGAGATCATCAACATCGGTCTTCCATCGTTCCTGAAACAGCTGGTACGCTCGCGGCCTCTTGTACCCCGGTTGCATTTATCCTTGCGTTTAGCGTGCGCACGGACGGTTGAACCGTGAAAGTTACGATCGCGAAACGCCCAGCGTTGTTTCGCGGTCCGAGCACCGATATCTCGCTCGCGCAGCCGGACGAGGGCAATTTCGAATCTTTCGAGCCGCGCCATGGATATCGGAGGTTGAGCAAACCGCCAGTGAACTGTAACGGGTCACGAGCATACTATAGGCAAGGAACGAGCTATTCCTTCGCGAGAATCGGCATACCCGTGGATACGATTGACTTCTTTGTTTGCTTTGGCTCGTGGAACGTGAACGCCGCTTCCGACTCGTTGCTCGAAGGTAACATGTGGATTTTTCGGGCCGAAGTTTGGCCCTTGGTATAGTTTCACGATACTTTTCTAGTTTCGACGAAATAGAATGAAATATTGATTAAGACAGATTGCTTGAAACGGTGTATTTTGTTACGTGGATCGCAATACAAGTTGTTGCATTAATTTTATACGTGTAAACAGTATTAAACTTACTCCAGATATCGCAGCCTCATCTCTTTCGTTCTTTATAGAAGCATTAATAGTTGATTACCAAATGAAAGGAGAACTTTATTAGAAGAAAACGTTAGCATCGTTTATCTCGGAGGACGTTGTTCGCGAATCAATTTCTCAATAATGACTGAATTACAAGGAAATGGCGCCACTCATTGACCATTCCCGTAAGAGGGAATACGTAATTCGTAATTAGCTCGGCCCGCTCGATAGCGCAGACATCAAGTGTATGATATAATTAGGACAACGTAATGTGTGCGCGTGTAGCGCGTATTATTAATCGCGATTGCGTATCAACGTCACTGAGAAATCATTGCGAAATCATTGCAATCAATGTTCTACTAAAGATCCAAGTGCTTTTCTTGAAATGGACGAAATTAGACGAAAAATTGGGTATATTTCTCTGAAATCAAGAAAAATAATTAAATCCAGAAGTTAGAGAAGCAATTAACTGACGTCTTCGAGTTTAAAATTGCAAAATTGCACAGAACGCACCAAATAATAATAATAATAATAAATACACCAAATATCCAAATCATAATACGTTCTGTAGTACCTAGGCGAATTAATTTCTTACCAAAGTTCTGCTTTCTTCGCTACATTATCCAAAATATGAATACGCATAAGAATCTGCCGTCTAATTACAACCGTGCACATAAATCGTATGACGATGATCTTATCCGTCGTTTGGTTGGCGCCGCAACGCGTTGCCACGTACCGAAATTCCGTAGCGTATATCGATTCCTCTGCGGGCGGCCGTAAAGCGTGCAAGAATACGCGCTTACCTTTGACGTTTCACCCTGCACATTTACGTTACAGAGTCACGAGCCCGCCAAGTTCATATTCGTGATCAGCAATCTTCTAATACTCGCCTGCATTCCGTGCCGTCTTGCTGGTAATAGGCACGCGGAGGATGCGATACTCGTCGTTGCAGTCCCCGGTTCATGGTTCCTGCTCATGTTCTTCGCTGGGTGAGCGATACCTTAGCATGCTTAATTAATGTTTAACTGTTACGCTCCCGATGCATGGATAGCTATACGCAGGACTAACAACATTCCTATTACTTTTACTGACGACGAGTCAATTTATTTGTGTGTAACTCGGGGTTTATGAATAATTTTGTTCACCGAGGACTGGTGACTGAAACTGGTACCTCGCCACGCCGGAGAATTTCGCATAAACTTGATACACATTCTTGAGGATAAAGCTGGGTAATTACGTAAGAAGCTTGCTCAGCTTAACCGATGAGTTATTTGATACATTACTGATGGATTACTCGTCCCAGAACGTCCTGCACGCTCGTAACTGCTAATTAAGTTAGCAACAAGTGACAGAATATTTAATGCAACGTTTCGTCAAAGAATCGATCGCGATCATGGAAATGCATCTGTCAATGGAAAGAAATGATGTGAGTCTACCAAAGGTGCACATAGTACAGATTTATTGGTATTCAGTAACTGATACGATTCATCAGTTAATAAAAAAAACGCTTCTCCCACGATCTATACCTATTTGCCATTTTTCTGGTTGGATTGCGATGCTGATGTGAAATCGGGTGAAAGCAATTGTTCATTGAACTTACGATACCAACTTGAACGTAACGACCATTACGTTCCGGTCCTTATACTTTTACGCTTTAATATCATCAGTGATCTTCTGTTAACGACTCCCTTTTCTTTTTACATAGGTATTTTTATTCCGCAAGCATTTACTGCAAAGCAAATCCAACTAACGGTAACCGAACAAACAAAGACGAAGGTGCAACGCGTACTCGAGATAAACGTAGTTATAGAAGTGCGCTCAGTGCATCGGACAAGACCTCGATCGCAGGGCAATAATTAGCGTAAATAAAACAGTGTAGTCGGGCGATTCTTCACCCCGCTAAATGGTTTCCCAAGCGAACGGAGCAGAAGAAAGGCGTTTATAATCCGCCGGATGATAGCTCCTTCAGATTTCAAACCTCTTTGCACGTGATTTACGACGAGATAATGCCGGCTATTTCGCATTACCATACACACGCCTCTCTTGGCAAATCGTTTTTCGCCGCGTCCTTTTCGCAGTCATTTTCCTGCAGGTACTGCCGCAGAACTTTCCATTCCTCTGTTTTCCTCTATCTTCCGTTCTCCGTGCGCCTTTTCTTCGGACCAGTAGTCGACGGCGACGACGACTTTCTTTTCTCTCTCTCTCTCTCTCTCTCTCTCTCTCTCTCTGCCCTCTTCTACACAACTCCCAAGCAACTCGTCGTAAAAAGCGTTCTTTGACTGGGAACGGCTTCGTCGTCACTTTGACGAACATCTGGTGCAGCCGCCACTTGAGGCTCGGCTGATCGAAGGAGGACAGCACACGTCGATTGCAATGGAAGAAGTGCATCTCTTTCCCTCTGCTCGTAGCTTGAGGTATCGGTAATTAAAGATACCCAAGTATCGATGCACCGTGAGGCGAGGGTTTCCTCCATTCCGCACGGGGTGTGTTTTGAAGGGCTTGACAGGGTTGGTTCTTTCTCGTTCCCTCGGAGGGTTCTGATGCAGCTGTTAAAGGGAATTGAGTTTCGATGGCCGGGTTAATCGTCGAGTAGAACTATTCGTTATGCGGTGACTAAATTTCTTTTTTCCTAATACTTGCAGTACAAGCTAAGTTCTAACTCAAATCAAATTAATTGAATGCTTCTAATTTCAAAGACTCCTTTAAAATTATTTCCAGGTAAATTGAATTAATTAGTGCACCTCTAGTTCTGTTTTCTTTTCTTCTGCTTTTTTTGATACGTAACACTTGGGTGTCTAAAGTGGTTAAAGTACATACGATTTATACAAATCTAGAATTACTCCTCCATTGTGTATAAATAGCGAGAATTGTATCAAAAGTGTTCATTTAATTTCGTATAATGAAGGTTGAAGCGACGTGACGGAGCATCATTGTCCCTGCATACCGCATCCGAAGCATATTTTCTTTATTGAAGCAATATTACGTAAAAGCGACCGCATTCCGGGCGTGTAATTACTGTCCATCAGGACACCCTTTTGTCTCCGGTCTGCCGTTTAAGTACACGTACGCGGGGCGTAATTCCTCAAAGGCTCTCGAAAGCCAGCTACCAGATTTCTTGTCCTCCATAACTGCTGCTGTTGACTTGGCAATAAGCCACCATTGCGCCCGGGATTAATTTCGCACGAAATTTAACTGCACATCGATGCAGCCCTCCTTGCCTCTGAGCGTTCCATTTTACGCCGCTTCCGCTTACGATTCTTCTCTCGCTCTCATTATTCATCGAGATCTCTCCTTTTGCATTGTTCTCGCTCCTGTATTTTTTATTCGATTTAATGGTTGCGCAGGCAACAATGCATATTTACGAGTAGATTTGTAAGTAATTTTCATTTAAATCTACATCGATTAACGGAAATCGACTATCGATACGATGTTTCTTTCTTTTTTTTATTACCTTTTATTTTAATTGGCCGGTTCGCGTTCTAATATGGTAACGGAGATTGTAAAACCTTTCGGAATAAAAGTGTGTAGAACGTATCCCTAAAAAGTATAGAATTCCATTCGAAAAACAAGCGCAATTCCACTTCGGAACTGCGTGATTGTTCGTTCGCCATTGACAAAAAGTTTGGCAGTTCTACCCTTCCCTTCTATATAGAGCATAGTACATCCTTTTCGGCGAAACATCGAATCCTTCTTCAAGCAGTATTCCGAGATACCCTGTTACATCCTTCAGGACCTGATTCTGTACTCGTTACTTAACGTTATAAAAGTTTCTCCTCCGCTCGACCGCTCCTACCAACCACACGGTACATGTCGGTATATCCAATTTCAAGTATTTCTAATCTTTTACTTATAAATATGTACCCTTTCTTTTCGATTTTTAGTCCGTCACATTTAATTTAAAGCTTGAACATATTTTATTCCATCCTAACTCACTTTTATTTAAATCTTCAGCGGTTTAAATTGTATCGTAATTAACTCATTACAGCCTAGTGCTACGAAATATTCTAAACAATATTATTCGAAGTGAATCTTTCAATTCCTACCTCAACCCTCCCTATCTTCCCTCGAATCTTTCATAATCGCGTAACAAAGAAAAAAGTTGAAAAAGAAGCGTGGATACTTATGATGGATTATTCAAATTGGAGAATGATTGGGTAAAATTTTCTATTACCTAACAAGCAGGTATTTCAGATTCGTCGGCACGAAAGCATCGTGCTTAGACTTCTAATTATAGGTACACGAAGCGAACATAATTGTGGCTCATCTACCCTCGAGATGCTAGCCCGCATAGTTTAGATTCACAAGCATAACGAGGTATAATCCTCAGAGAGGAGGAGCAAAGGAGAGAGAGGGAGAGGGAGAGGGAGAGAGAGAGAGAGAGAGAGAGAGAGAGAGAGAGAGAGAGAGAGAGAGAGCTGAGCCAAGTATGAATCGAATGTCTACCATCCAAGAACCTAATTCAGATTTGTGGGCTTTGGTTGCTTCGGCATAAGCTCTGTCCAGTTATCGGTGAAACTAAACCGATTCTCCTAGCCGAATCTCCCAGCTCCTTGGACTGACGCAAAATCGATCTTCAAAATTGTGGATAGCATAGTCCTCCTTCTCGAATATTACTATTAAATAACAATGATTAGATTTCTTGCGAAAATAATTGAGGCTTTCCCTGAAAGTTTAAATCCGCGACCGTTTTTTTTTTCGCCCCGATTGAACATTTTTGCACGTCTTCAAAAAGTGGAAAAATTAATGAAGCAGCGATGCTGATGAGTTCTATCGAATCAGTGAGATTCGATCGAACATGCCGACAGGATTCATGGAGTAATGAGTAATATAATGGGTCACGGTGGATCTTTCGATTGTATTATCAGTTTACGGGTCAGCGGGGGTCGATTTGGAACAAGTTCAGAACAAAACGCCGCGAAAAGGGATGAAGTTACTCCTGTTACCGGCACTGTTGTCGAACGGCTGCAACGTTATCCCTTTCGTACGGCTGTTGATTATCTGATTTAGCAACGCGATCGGCGTTCAATGAAACCGAAGCGACGCGTAATTCAAGCCAAAATCGCGGATAGCGGAGGACAATGGTCGGCGTTTCCTGAACGGAACGCCTGCAGAAATCGATTTTCGTGCCATCGCCAGACTAGAACGATAGAATGGAACATTTTTAATTGTCAGCCAGGATTCCCTACTTTCCTCGCTTTCATTGGCCTTGATTTACGTTCCTCTAACACATTCTTTATTTTCGTAAAATAATTATTATATCGAGACGGAGTTTAGTCACTGTCTTAAACATATTTTTATTATTACCCTCGGGACAGTTGAATGAACCAATGGCAAAACAATAGGCCGAAGACCAATGTCTTTACAATGCCGATGCGCATTCAGGAATGAAACGACAGACATTGTCTTTCTGCTTGCAAACTAACGTTAACCGCGTTCACAGCACGGTTGCGTTCGCCGCCAGTAAATACCGAGGGATCGATATCTGTTGCACGACACACAGATTTCCTCGAAAGAGACATGATGCAATATCGGTATTGTAATAATAGTGACGCTGCATCATTATTGAAGCTGGGCTTCGTTGAAGAACAAAAGTCATTAAACGGAGCACCTACATAATCGCATAATTAAGATTAATCAATTTCACGACTGAAAGTAGACGTTCAAGTTTTGACTAAACGCTTCTAATTTATAGAGAACAATTAGAAAACCGTGTTGTTTGCTAAAAAAAAAAAACGAACTGCCCCTTTTTTTAACTGTCGCTCATTTTCAGAAATACTTTAGAATGTTCGAACGATATTAATTTTCACAGCAAGGTTTCGCCCTAAAATATATTCCTAGAATAAACATGAAACTTTGCCACTACTGCCACAGCCAAGAAATAATTCAAAGTCCATAGTATTATCTATCATCCTTGTAAATATGTAATCCCCGAAGTTTTACACTTGCTCGTCGACTTTCGTAACTCTCTGTACACATCCCGTATTTTCCGAAGATTCGCAGACGTTGAAATATCGTACCTTAACGCGAAAAGAGTAAAACAGTGTTCAATCGGGTATACGGTGTACAGCGGGGAGAGCATTCGCTCCGCGGAGTGCATACGGGGTAGCAAAGTGTTTGCCTTGGAAATGGTTAAACATCAGACGTTGGTTTTCCCCGCGACGACACCGCATCGCAATCGATCGCGCGGAATATTATCTCTAGCGGAACCACCACGAGCGATCGGCACTCATTGCCGGTTTCTCTATCTCCCTCGCCGTTTCTACCGGCGCGGGAAGGAAAACCTGTGCGAGCACGAACGATGCCAATCCAGTGCGGCCGATTCGTCGAAAGGACTGTATCGTTTGATTGTTTTAACAGAGCCATCCGACTGACCGGTCCGTTCGTCACTATGGTCTACAGCATGATAACCGGTGACATGTTGACCTTCGGGATAATCTACATGGTGGTGCTGTTCGGCTTCTGTCAGTCGTTCTACTTTTTGTACAAAGGCTTTCCGGGGGTGAAATCGTCCCTCTACAGCTCCTATCCCTCGACCTGGATGGCACTGTTTCAGATAACCCTCGGCGATTATAACGTAAGCCACCTACTCGTACGCTATAAATCTATGCTTCATTGCCGTGCTTGTTTCAACAATGTCGCGCGCTACACACATGCGCATCTTATTCCTTTCAATTTCGCCGGCTCGTTTTTACGGTCGCCGAGAAGCGAACATTTTCTAGCGGGAGATTAATGGATGCATAAGCAATTCAATCGATTGCAATATATTTTCATGAGGTAGAATATTAACGATTTGTTTCGTTTATAGCTTAGGAAGCTCCTTTCTTTTTGAGAATTACTCTAAAGATCATTTTTCATTTTTCTTTCTATGAAGTATTATTTATTATTCCGACACTCATAATTGCACCGCAGAAGAATTCGGTTATTTAGATGTGTCCGACCCAAAGTATTAGAGATCTCGAAGCGGTCTCTCATGCAGACAATTTCGAATCAACTAGTAATTTAATCAGCGAGCATGAGAAAGGAGAATCAAAGCCCGCGGAGAAGGTTCAAAGCGAAAATCCATTTTTAATGTAACGTCCTCGCTTCTTTCAGCTTCTAGTGCGTAAAAAAACGAGCGAATGAAAAACGCGGGCAATCGATTGGTCGCGAGTCGCGAGACGGTGCACGCTGAAAAAAATTGGCCAGAGTCGCGGCCGCGCTGTTTCCGCTCGTTTCAATTAATCGAATTTCACCGATGAAATATCAAGACAATTTGGAACCCGCGCACTGTATCCCTGACTAATTGAATTACATTTAACGAGTCGCCACCCCGTGAACCAGAAGGGATAACTCGCCGGGTTGCTTTTTGCAGACGTTTCCTATGTTCCGCGCATAATTAACGAGTATCGTACATGAATGCGTAATACGTACGTAGATATTACCTTTTGGCGCAAGTTTGCGCTAGAGTTCAAGAGAATAATCCGGTGTAGAAAAATTAGACTTTTGAATTTTCACATCTGTTTGGAATTAAAAAATAATAAATAGAAATGTGTTCGCATAGTCATTTAGAAAATAATTCATGAAATTAATCAGTTCACAGAGGATTGCTGTGCGTGTTGTAATAATTAAACGGCAAACATTAAAGATTCTTTTACTGGAAATAGTATTATTAAAGAGATAGAGATCAATTTCTCAGTATTTAGAAAGACATCACGGTTTTCTACGAAATCGAAATTGCCGTCCCGGGAAAACACTCGAAACGGAGAAAACTGTAATAGTCTGTACAAAAGGGAATTTAATTTACCTATCGAATATATAGAGATACTTGATTGCCCAAAGAATTTCGTAGTTTATTACAACTGTACCAGCAGGACGTTTATTGTACTGTCTTTAAAAAAAATTCCACGAATATTTTCGACGATTCATTCGGCCAGATAGAACGCATCAAACTTTTAAATTTCATATACAGCAATAAACTGATGTAAAAGCCGTTCGCACATTGCAGATCAAAATGTAGCCGAATGCGAGCCAAGGGAAACGGATCGGTAGTCAACGCGTTGCATTTAAATGTTAATGAACGTCAGAGGAATTTTCCCTGCCGCGTTTTCTAATCGTTAATTCATCCTGATTTTATTTTACATCAGTTTCCAACGAAGCATTATTTTCGTCATCCGGTGGATCACGACCACGGGTATGAATTTTGAATTGCATTCACAGATTTCCCGTCCTCGTTCGCGTGGACAGTATTACATTTTTTCAGTTTATCTCTTTGTCTTCTTCCTCGTTCTTTTTTTTTTGGAGACTAAATTAAAGATTTAGCGCTGCCACCATATGCACTTGCCGGCTGGCTCGCTTTACAAAGCGCGGAGTACTCGGAGCAATAATCGCTCGCCGTTTTCACAGTTCGTCTAACAATCGGTCGAAACGCGTCGGGTTAAGCGCGCGAATTAAGAGGGGTAGCGGGCGGGTTTCCGCTGGAAAATCCTGTGCCCCTGCAATTTTACCAGCGATACGATTATTTTTATCGAACCGTTGCGCCGTGTCGCGGTTTTCACGAGTCTCAATTCGAGCGTATGGTGAACGACGATACCGATAACGGGAGAGGGGCTATTTTGTTCGTTGCAGTACGCGGACCTCAGCTACACGACTTATCCTAATCTGTCGAAAATGGTGTTCGCGATATTCATGGTGCTGGTGCCCATACTGCTGCTGAACATGCTGATTGCGATGATGGGCAACACTTACGCGTACGTGATCGAGCAAAGCGAGAAGGAGTGGGTGAAGCAAGTAAATATTTGCTGTACGATATAATTAACCGGTAGACACGCGGATGAGCATGTCGCAATGCTTGCCGTAGTTTAGAGTTCAGGTAGTGTAGAGTGCGATTTTGGTTACAAGGGTGTGATAGGGTATCGTGACATGGTTAAAAATTACTCGGTGGTAATATTTTATTTAACGAATCAAGAAATTATTACGGTATCGTTCGAGGCTCACAAATGACACCACAGATTCGACCGCTTTAATTTTCAACGCATGACATTTCGAGATACAAATCAGATTTGATGAAAGACTTCCGTGTTTTATAGTCTGGAAAGAATTAACAGGTAGATGTACATAGATGTTACATTTCCCTTACGTCAGGATTTAAATTATGCAAAAAGGAATAGCGCTAACATGGAATGGAAAACGTGTTTAAACATCGTAATAGAATGAAAATAAAATATCAATACAATTTTCATTCTTTACGGTGTAAACACTTTGCAACTCATTACACGAAGCATGAATCAAGGTAGAAATAGAAGATTTATCCGAGGTATGTTACGGTAAAGAGTCACGCAATTTATATTCAGAGAAGAAAAGTAAAGGGTCGATGGCTCAAACCGTTTCGCTTCTGCTGAACGTCCTTTAAAAGCACGTAACCGGGTTGCAGTGGGCGAAAATCGTGGTATCCCTGGAGCGAGCGGTATCGCAAAAAGACGCGCAGAACTATTTGCAAGAATACAGTATTAAGCTGGGACCTGGGGATGACCCGAACAACCCTGCCTCGGAGCAGCGAGGAGTTCTGGTTATTAAAAGTAAATCGAAAACGAAGGCGAAGCAACGCAAAGGAGCTGTCGCTAATTGGAAGGTGACGCTTTTCTCCCTTTCTTCTTTCGTTTCCGCTCTTACAAATATTTAATCGTTATCGATTCATTACGGGCGAGGGTTAATTTTATAACAATTTCCGCCGTGTACTAATATTTACAGCGCCTCTCGACCGACAAATTGTGCAATTTGTGTAGAATTTATTATTTTCGACTGCCACCTTTTTTTCTTGTGTCCGCAGCGCGTGGGCAAGGTGACGATAAACGAATTAAGGAAACGCGGCATGACAGGAGAGGATTTGCGGCGAGTAATGTGGGGTCGGGCGTCCTTTTCCACGCCCGTTAGAGTAAGGTAATAACAACCTTCCGGAATCATAAGCGTACATCGTAAGAAAACTAATAATAAATTTGTATTAGAGTTTCTTAACCAACGAAACATATAAAATATGGTGTCAAACAAAATGCTGGTGGTCTGATTTATTGAAAAATGAGGGTAGATTGTAAGCAATTTTCGTCCAAACTCGGTCCTTATACCTCCAGCAGATAATTAAAAGACAACGTAGAAAATACTTCGACAGAACGAATATCAGAATAAAGCGTTTCGTTTCTGTCTGCAAATAGTCCAAACACGACCGAGCCTCAAGTTTCAGCAGTCACGGCTGGCTTTGGGGATGCATTGACAGCCGCTTTGGACGTGATGGCTTTCGCCCACGATCTAGATTTGTCCACTGCCGCCAAAGGAATTCCAAATAATATCGATGCGAAGCAAGCGATATCGAAGGCTACTGGTAACGATCAAACGAAATCGGCGTCGGACGGTCAGGAGTTAGTCTCAACGAATGGTCAGACGCAGCGACAACCCTTCACAGAAGATGTGCACAAGCCGGCAAACGATCGTAGCGATCTTAACAAGAAAACAAGCGAACCTGCAAATGTTCGAGAGATCAATTTGAAAAATGCAAATGGTAAGTACAGTATTTAAAACTTTGTTCCTATTACATTTGCTTAAATTACGTATATTAATGATCGTTGAATGAAAGGGTATCAATTCTTGACTAACAATGAATGAAAAATTTTCATAGCTAAAACATTTCACGGATAAAGAAATTATACCATTTCGCGATAATCAGGGTCTTAATTAGAGTTTTCTTTAATCTCGTTTTTCTTGAAGCAAAATGTGATGCGACAACATACTGTGCGATTGTAGCGTGATCGTTAGGGCCGCTTGTATTTGTCATTAACGTGTAATAGAATTAATTAAGCTTCGCGACTCGTAAGATCAAATTTGAAGTTCGATCTAATCTATTAGACATTAATATCGAAGCCCGGAATAATTACGGAGCTGAAGTTTGATTATAAATGTTCGAAGTTTCGGTTCACGTTATCATCGAGTTTCCACGAGCTCGCCAAATGGAAGTTTGGTCAATTAAAGCTTTTAATTCCTACCTGGGATGTCGATTATTGTCGCCGTATAACGATATCTATATCTCAGTACCCAGACATCAATTACTTAAAATCCTCTCAAGCTGTCACTTGAAAAGTTACCAAACAACCAACATCGTATACCGCAATATTGAGTAAATCATTAGTAAAATAGGAACTTCACTGAACAAATAAAAACGTTTTATCCGTGACGATTAGATTGGTTCTCTATTATATAATTATCGTAAACTGTTCACTAAAACTTGTTATCCAATCCCTTCTGTCTCTAATTTAGCAGAAACTTGGTACAACTGAACAAACATCTTTAGTCATTTGTGATTCAGGTTCCGTAATTTCTCAATTCACTCGAGCCAGCGGCAACCTTCGAAAAGATCGTGTTCGGAAATTTTACATCGCTCCATAACGAATCTCTGAACAGAAGTAAAACTCGTCGCAGACTTCGGTTACGGTTCCGTGAAGATGTATTCTAAACATATTTCAACAGCCTTCGATGCTATTTTCCGCCACCCTTGACCTTTTTCCCGGTCGGCGAACGACAAAAACGAAATGCGGCGGTCGACAACGTCGACGCTGCTGCACAGCAAGCATTTCCCGTCTTTCGTCCTGAAAATAATTCACATTCGAGTGTGCGGTATTTAACACGGCTTGGTCTACTTCCGTTACGCGGTCGCTGCGTGTATACAGGATGTTAATAAAACTTGGAAACGAGTCTACGCATTAAAATAATGAAAGCTGGTCTATTTGCACCAACATATGAGCGCACACCGGCAGCGGCCAGAAACGAGCGGGACATTTTCAATTAAAATCGAAGCTGAACACGACCGACGAGGGGGCGATGTAAACGAAAATGAAACAGCGATTTCGCCCGCCTTTGTCGCCCATCAATTTTCGAACGAATAAATTTTGTTGTCGGAAAGGTAAAAAAGGGAAATGTAACGTGGTGTTGCGATTTACGTGTTTCGCCTCGATTAATTTTCTTCATCGGCGAAGTTAGAAATTCGTAAAAAAAAACGATGACAACGAAGTTGTTTTTATCCGAATTTGTATGGTGCGTCTTTTTTTATATATAAACTTTTGATTAAAAATGTGAAGCAAATTAATTTTATCGGGATTGCCTTTTAAAAATAGAATCGCGTTTTGCACTCCTGATGTTAGTATTCGTGATGAAGCGGTACAATTTTTCATTGTATAGAAGTTAATTAAAATCATTGGTAATCAACTCAATTTCGTGAGTTAACAAAAATATTGAATGAAATGGTTTCCTACTTTTATTACGAGCAGATAAACTGGCTGCCACTTGCTCTGGAATACGGAACAATGAAATCGTGATATTTTATTTTATATAAACGGAAATTACATTATACAATTCTCTGGTTATAGTTTCTTCCTTTCAAACGAAAGCTCATTGTAAAAAGATACAAAATCCTTTTCACACTGGACTTCTATCCCGTAACTGTTGCATTACAATAATCGTCAAGAAAATAATTATTAAATTTCAATCAGAGAAATGTGTGCGAAATTATGCGGCATTTGAATATTTTTCAAGCAAAGAGCAGCTACCCTGTTTGCTATATTTATAAGTTTAACCAAGCTCTGCTTTACGGCTCGACGATATTCTACAAATCTTCGAATATACGTATTTGTCCTAGATTCGGCGGTGGCGGAGGATTTCCAGGATCCGCTTTTGGAGCTAGTGATTGCCTCCGAAAATACGAGCGATCGTGAAGCGTTATTGAAAATAGCGCGACGCGCCGCCGCGGACTTCGATACGGCCGTCGGTTCGAAGATAAATCTTCAAATTTTTGAGCGATTCACGATGACGAAGATTCCTGTAGAGGAGCAAGTCACCGTCAAGAAGAAGCAATATTTCGTTGAATCCAGTGACAACGATTTCGCTGGTACGGACCGTCACCTTCATTTATTTCAATTACCCGCGCTTCGCATCGTTGCGCAACATTTTGCTGGTCGATTAGAAACGAAATTCGGTAGTGACAAGATCTTCGCTTCGAGACGTTAAGCGTCACATTGCATTGAAGGAAATTGATCGTTTCATCCCAGGCGACAACCTGCTCGGGACCGTGGCTCGTCTGCGTAGAATAAGATCAGCGAACAACAGATTTATCAGGACACGGAGACGGTCCCGGCACGCCGACGACGACGACGGCCTGTCATCGACGTCCTCCGCATCCGTCGACGGAAATCCTCAATATCAACCCTTGCTCAATGAACCCGAGAAGAATTCGTCGAACCGTCAAATCGAAAATCGGGAGGACTGTATCGAGGCAATTAAGTCGCAAATAAAGCAGAATGGATCGAGCGCTTCGTCGGAGAAAAAGGTTCAAAAACGTCGGCCGAAGACAGCCAGAAACAGGTAATCGATTATAGTTACACGATGACTTTATTAATTTTCCTGTTTCATAAGATCGCGGAGAAAAATAGTCGCAACATATATTTAATTGACTGACAGTCGTGAGGGAAGAGGTTTCTTTTATTTTATTCTGGATACTTCTTGCAGTCGATCGTTAGACGTTTCCAGAGATATTGTTATGAAGGAGAGTAATTAATGATACAGAGAAATTGGGATCTTAATATTTTGAAATGTTTAAGGCAGAGGATATTTGTAAAACTAGTATCCTGCAACAAGAGTATTCTTTTGTATATTATTTCTTAAAATTAGTAGAGAATTTAAATGAAGCAAAATTATTCTGTCTTCCGTTTCCCTAACACCACTCTGACGGAGAATATTAAAACAATTCCCTCGAAGAAGGTAGCTTCGCGTGATCAATAAAAATAGTCATAAAAATGTACCTAACAATCTCGGAGGGAAAATTCAGAAGATGCTTTCTTTTTTCTTCCCTTCTCATAATAAAGCACCGGTCTATAGAACTGAGGCTCGCAAATTTCAAACAGTAGCAAGTAATTAACCTGCCGTGACAAGCAATCAAACCCTTTCTCATCCACCACAGACTATTTTTATTTCAAACACACCATTGTTACCTTCGGTATACCTTGATCCTGTTACGCATCACCTACAAAAGTATTCCGTATCACACGTGCGTATCATGGTACACGTAACGCGGATACACTTGTGTCTATAACGATACATTCATCAGTGAAAGGAGAGATCAGTGAAAATTGGTAACACGGGCTGCTACAGGTTTTAAATGAAATTTTATTGATCAGTCGCGGGGAGGGGACGCTGAAACGACAATCATAATCCTTTCGCTCGGCTTATAAAATCATTATAACGATTGCAACGTAATAAGATTTCGTGGTGTTTATACTAAGTAAGAACGCGATACGTTCGTACGAAAGCACGTACAATGGGGGTTGAAAGTACCAGAGGCACGAGGCAACAGTATCAGCAATCGATTCCGTGTGTCGACATGTTCAGACTCGGGGAACACGCAATATCGGAACATAGATTACCTATTTAGATTTGTCGAATGCTTCCTTCCACTATTTTCCGCACAAAGTCGAGGAACTTTCGCAGTCACGTGCGGTCTCCCATCTATATCCGCGCTCGTGGACAGAATTAAGAATGCGTTTCGAACTGTTTTGATCGGGGAATCTATACGATGCGCATTGTCGCCCGAAAGCTTTGCGACATTGAAAAGAAAAAAAAGAATCAATGGCACAATTGACGCAACGATTGAAAGAGGTACAAGCAAAGATACAATACTGATAAAACAAATATTCTCAATCGAACAGTGGTAACTACTCATTAGCCAAGTTTCCCCATTTCTAAAACCTATTACGATATCACCCACATGTCCGTGTGCACACACATACGCGTTTCTTTGAACTTCCACCAAAGTCCCCGATCTCCGTAGAAAGTTTTAATGGAACACTAGTAGACTATAGTCTATAGCATTATTACTTATAACAGTCACGTTCGCTTAAACTCATTAATCGTCTCACTGCTTGTCAAGGCTTACAATCCCCCGAGGAGTTCCACACCCCCATCCCCAGTAGCACCTTTCGCCGACACAAATATGTATAATCCGTCCGAGCCGCGATTCGAGCCGAACCTTCTAACACGAAAAGATAATGAATCGGAGAGCCCTATCCCATCTACGTTTTGTCCCGTTAAAAATCGTATCCATCGAAACCTCGTCCCAACGATTTCTATTAAAAAGCAATATCTATCGGTGGCCAGGTGTCCGCGTACCGTAGCCCGATTTGACCGTTCGTTTAATAGAGGCTGTTCCCCGCGGTGCATGCACAGGGTATCGCCCAAGGAAACGGAGGAGGCTGTCCCGAGGAGAAGGGAATCGATTGAGCAGAATAAGACGGTTTCACCCGCGACGTCGCCCACGGATCCCCTCGAACCATGGAGCACACGCGGTATTAAGGACATGAACACGATATTGGCTTGGGAGGAGAACGCGCCGGACAGTCCTTAAGGAAACTTTACAATATTACTAGCCGTGCGGTCCCGCTGCTGGTCGTTCGACCAGCGAAACGCCACTTTGTTTTCCAGAGACACTTGCGCATAAACTTGAACTGCGACCGAGGGGTGCTCGAGGTGTTGGGAACCCGGATGAAATCCGAAATTTAAGGGAGCAGCGTGTTCTTGGTGAACTTGATGGTAAAGAGACAAAGGGATACTATACAGAGTTTTACCGTGGCAAGTGTTGCGAGGTGAATATGGAGGCTGAGATGGATTTTTACTTCTTATATCTATCGTGATAATATAAGTAATGGTTTGCGTTTCGTTAAAAAAGGAAAATAAAGTAGATGACTGCGAGTGTCTTGTATATATTTTAGAAACTGCATTGTGGGACTGCGCTGATTTACTCAGGTGTTCGACGATCGGCTGCATGCAGGAAAACAAACATACCCGATGTTAGAATTTAAATACTAAGTTCGTGCATTCGAAGATCAAGTGAGATTAGCAATTAGAAAAGTTTATTTGGAAAATTCTGTGTGCCAAACGATGCAAACGAAAATGACATCGATTAATCCAAATAAATACCATCGATGATAATCTACTAACCTTGCGTTTAACGTCTAATCGTAACCATACATGATTGCAAAATCGGAGACCTTTGAACAATATGCTTATTTCGTATTAGATATCAGCAACAAAGGTATCATAACGCGAATCTGAATGCATGGCGCGGCAAAGCACATCAATCAATTCGACGGACCCGATACATCCGCTTCTTCATACTTTTCCACCCGCGCCCCCGTTCTTTTTTTTTCGCGCGGGGAACGAAGGCAGGGAGTATCGATGGAAATAAAAAAATTTCAGCTCGCCCCGTTTCTCGTCGAAGCGTTATTTTTCCGCTTATCGTGCTGTTATCATACCGACGAGACCGCGAATAAGAGCGAAGAATAGGGCCGAGATACGAACGTTCCACGACTTGGAAAACTTTCCGCCTCCCACGCGTATTGAAACAGTAATGATATGGGAACAAGTTGGCTGGATAACGAAATGAAAACACGTGCTGAACATCCGAGAATCGTCCAACTTGTTTGTGGGGGAGTGGTTGCGTCGGTGCCGTTTACGCGTTACAGGGTTTCCGTCTGGGGAACGATACGGACGGCGCGTCGCAACCGGAACTTCCGGCGCACGGTCGAAATAATGAAAAAAATTAGCCGTTGATTAATTGACCACGCCAATACTCGCAAATACGACATTTTTGACTAAAGCTTGATCGTGCGTGGAGACGTTCTTCTAGGGGGGGGGGGGGGGGGATTTGCTAAAATCGGATGCGATCAATTATATACATGGTGTAACATAATATTTTTAAAAAGCATACAAAATAGATTTTCAATTATGTAACAAATCATTCTGTTTCAATATCTATTTGTTGTACGAAGAAACAAGGGAATAAATGCTTCCAAGAAAATAGGTTATTCATTAAAAGTGCAATTTAATAATAAATAGCTATACACGATTGTATATAAAATAGAATGATCATCAATCGAGTGCGATTTCAAGAAAAAAAACATATCAGCACCAGCCTATATGTACGATGAGCCCTCAAGTTCATGAATCTCAGAACGGGAACAGTTCTCATGGAAGAAGCCTGTCCCGAAGTTTTGTTATCCCTTTTCGATTCTTTCTAGTCGTCCGCTCTTCTAACGAACGAACACCATTCCTGGCTAGAAAAATGTTTTCGTTCGTCGCGTGGGGCCCGGCCGGCCTGTCGCTGTCTCAACGGGAGAATCGATACGGAAAACATCGCTTCAGGGGTGAAGGTAGCGGCGAGATTATCCAGACAGCAGTGAAACGGGAAAGATAAGAGATAAAAAAAATGTCGCGGCGAATTTTCGGCGCCGGAGAAAGGCGCCAGCGAAAAACCGGCGGAACGACAGGTCGTATCGCGCTCTGCTTCTTACTGTTCTTAACGGGCTGCTGTGATTGCTTGCTACCGCCAACAATATCGTCGGCCGTGCAACGTCGCGACACGAACATTTACTGTCGCATTTGCGCCAATCACACCATGTGCCGATTCCCGGTACGTAGTTTATTTTATATCTGCACGCTTTTATTTAACTGGTAACACATTTATCCGTCAACACGCCGACAAGCTTCATGTGGGATTGCAGTTTGATCCGCCCATACTGTCATCGTACATTTATTACACTTATCTATTTATTAGTGTTGACATTCGAATTGGTTATTTAGCACGAGCTTCGAACCTTTCAATTTGAAAGGGCGAGTTACCTCGTTGCCAGGATTGCGATCTCCTGCGTTGCAATAATTGAAAGTTATCCCTAAGCTATGTTTAGCAATTTGTGTTTGTAACAGTCTTTTTCCCCCTTAGATTAATTAACGTTCATTGATGATACAGTTTAGTGTGTTCAATTATGCTTGCATAATCGATCACCACCTGTCGCTGGCCACGAAACATAGTCACCCCCCTCTTCGACATCCACTTTTACCCTTTCCCCAAGTATTCGATTCCAAACTTTCATTCGACGAGACGGAAGGGCACACGCGAAAAGCGGCTCATAAATAATAAATGCGAGCGTCCGGTCGAATCCGGCGAACAGAGAAATCCATGGCAGGTCGTGCGAATTTGCGCAACAGGAAATTCCGGGCGATGACACTGCTCGTTACTGTCAACCTGGTGGGCGCGCGCGCACAATGCGTCTATTCTCGGGGCACATTTCCAGGGTGGCGGATAGTGGCATCGCGAGAAGAATAGCAGGAACACGTTCACGGCGAGATTTTATAGGAAACGTGAATTCTTGTGAGACTTACGTTGATTCGCGGTGGCAGATGCTGGCCCGCGGCGGATAAATGAGCGAGTGTACTACTTGCTCCTGATGAAAGGCATAAATAATCGTACAATATAAGGCGTTGCTTGGTGAATCTTTTCGGTGATGATGAGTTCAGAAGATTTTAGGGGAACATGACGTAACGCTGTTATATTTAATATTATGCAATTAGTAATATAGTAGAAATAAAAGAAACGATATTACTTTATTCATATGTATATATTGTATATATATTCTTTATCATAGAAATATTACTTTATTGTTTAATGCATTGATTTGCTTTATAATATTTAAGACAATACATTGTGTTAGAATGATATTACATTGATTATAACTAGACGCAGACAAATTGTTACACTTCGATCCTCAACGGATACACAAGTGATAGCTTTAAACATTTTTAGCGAAACATTCGGTTTCTTAATAATACTTCAATTTCTAGTCCGTTTAAAAATAATTTCTGCAAAATGACAGCTGATCTATTTCAAATAGCTTTCCCCTCCTTTTCCATGCTCTGCACGTTTCCCCATTAAACTTACACATTATAGTTAGTAACAGAACCGTGGCGCGAACACAATTTCCGATTTGCTTATGCTGAAACAACACCCGTATCTCGAACAATAAATTGATCTCGTGTAAATGATTAAATTGGTACTTAATATTGTATAGCCAGAAAAGGATATCGAGCAATTATTTTGTATGCATAGGTGAATACTTAAAATTGTGAAACGGTGGAAATGATAAAACTGTATTAATTGTGATTTGTAACGATCAAATTTATGAATCACGAGGAAACGATATCGGAAATACGGTACGTGGAAAATATAGTCGCGATAAGGGGCAGATGCCGCCCTTAACTATCGGGTTGTACATGTGTACACGTACATACAATGTACATACATGTAAACAGCGGGCTACGAAATGCGAAATGACGATGCCGCTCGTTAGCAGCATTTGTATCAATCGCATTCGCCGGTATTTTGGTATCGTTTTGTTAAACTTTTTCGAAATTTCGTAATCGCGCGAAAAAGCCCCTCGCTCATTCGCATTGAATTCCGGCATAAATTTATGAAAATGCAAATGTAAATTGGTTAATTATATACATTATCGAAATCCTAGTATGTAATATTTCTACAACTGTATACTTTACTGTATCAGCGAAGTACATTAAGCTTTATTAAAATATTCACAATTCCAATTAGTATGGTCGGAACTAATCATATCGCATTATGCTTCACTAATGGCAACGCGATAGTGGAGGACGCATCAATATTACAAGAATGTAAAATCAATGAAAAGAAAGCCACTCGGAAATGTCCGATGTGAAAATCAATTCCCGTGAAGGATGTAGCCCTATCGAGCTAGTATTGGAATCGAGGAAGTGGAGGAATACAATATGAACGTGCAAAGTCAGGATTCCCGATAGCGTGATCACTTTACTGGGGAACTCTCTTCTTTTTTTTTTTACCCCTATACACTCGATCAACGTTAATGGCAGTGGCAGGTGAGAAGAAACCTTTCGATTAAATGCCATTAGCCCGATCGTTCCTTGTCGTTATCGGTAATTTCCCTTTAATCCGAGCATTCGTGTGGGGTTTTAAAATCCTCTGTGATTCTCAGTCCAGTTACTTTCTAAATTTCATGCCACTGCCACGGCGAATACATTCGCAGTAACACATTTTATTTCAAGCATTTGAAATACTGTAAATGGATCGCGGAAAGCGTTACGCTACAGTTTGGAGTGTGGAATATCATTATTAATTGTATTTTTTTTTAATTCAAAGCAAGCTAACGCTCCGTAATATAAATTAATTTATTTGTTATTTTATATACTTTGTACATTTGACTATTGTTACACTTGAGTAAAAAGAGAAGGAGGCACGTTGGACGAAATTTCTAAATTCTGAACTTACCTAATTGGTACTCGAACATCGATTCATCCTACAACGCCGTACGTTTCATGCGAATAAATCGATTTGATAAGAGACCGAAGCAGAGCCGCATTATAGACGGAAAAGATAGAATTTTATCGTCTGTCTCTGTAACGAAAAGGAGAATGGTATGATACACCTGTGAACCTATAATAGACACGAAAAAGGTGCTACTTCCTTCGTGGTACATCAAAGCGTATTCGACGAAGCAGCACGTCAAAGCTCTGCCTAAAGAAACTACCTGCTTCGAGTACCTTACCACTAAATTCGATAGCACTTCGTGTGAAAAGCTTAAAGGGGCTATTTTTATTGAGTACGAAATTCGCAAGTCGATGACGCCGGTTCAATGGAAGCATGAATCGATATAAAAAGAAGACACCGGCGCGCAGGCTTTATTTCTGCTTTGACTGAATATTTAAAGAACGCCGGCAATATTAGCACGTTGCGAATTTATTCTACTTCAGAAAATTATAAAACGTTGCAACTGGAGCGTTAAATAAAATTATATGATAACCACTGCATAGATAGTTTATTAATCATTTGCTTAATTATTCCTCTTCTTGTAATTATTAATAGTGGCTTATCACTGCAAAGTAATAATAGTGGGGCCTGTTCTCGAATAGCTGTATTTATTATTATTTTTATTTGAATACAATGCTATTTCAACAATTTCGAATAATTCATCTGTACGTTTCTGCAGCACGACACTGACGGCAGCAGATGCATGAAACTCGAGCATGCTGACCTGGACGATAAAGACATCGAGGCGATACTACACTGGCACAATGTTTATCGCAATACCGTGGCGAACGGGGATGAACAAAGGGGTAACCCAGGCCCGCAACGTCCGGCTAAATACATGATGGAATTGGTACGATTCAATATCATACATTGCTCGCAATTTCTTCTAATAATCGTGTCACATCGATAGAGCTGGGACGACGAGCTCGCTCATATCGCCAGACGATGGGCTGTACAGTGCAACCTTTCCGAGAAAGATCAGTGCCGAGACGTTGGCAAGTAACTCTTACCGATATAGCCCATTTTTCATTCCCCTCACAGCGGCCCCTATCGTTTTTCAATTTCTACCCCGTATACGTTTCGAGGCGAAGCCGTTTCCGCTTGCGATGCGATCGATTTGTAATTCCCTCCCCATTTTTTTAAAGTCTATTTTTCCCTTTTCCTGTTTACACACGGCTTTTTCCTTTACCCGTGTCGTTTGTTTGAGTTCTGATTTCAATTTGCAATTCCAAACCGCGGAGGCGATAGCCGCGTTTGTAGGAGCTTCGTTTCTTTTATCGCTCGCTGCGACGGCTGCTCTTGAGCGGCTGCTTTCATTTTGATGAGAAAGGATTATCGGCGTTACTGTTCCCTCGGGGAAATGTGAATTATTGCATTCATGTTCGGAACGCCGATTTTATTGTAATAGCATCGAAACCTGTTTGAATTAAAGTATTCAAGCTTCAACCGCCACCAGATGGATAATAATCAATTTTATTTCGACGATAAATTCACGTGAAATAATTCGATCCCTCTATTAATAGATTCAATTTCTATGACAAAAATAACTGCCGGCCGTCTAGTCTGCGACAATAACTTCGATCCTGATTGTCGCAGACTCGAAAGCACTTTTAATTCAAATCACTATGATTCGTCCATTTCTCCTTTTTAAAATGAAATATGATCCATGTGAATCCTGGAAGTCCTACCAGCGATACGCGATTATTTTTTGGTGGAAACGAACGGGGTGCTTGTTCGCTTAAATAATCGATCGTTTCGTTGAAAGTGTTCTAGCTTCAATACGAAAAAGAAACAAACAAACCGATCGATATAATCCATTCATTCTGACTGTGTGCGTGACAACGTAGAAATTATTCTACACGATTCTCGCGGCTTTCTATTGTAGCGCGATTCGGAGTATGGCAGAACGTGCAGGTGCTTAATACGAACAGCTTGGGGAACGTGACGTCCACTTCGAGAATCCACTTCCACGTTCAATCGTGGTACGACGAGGTAGAAGAATTCGATTCCGCGGAATTTGGGTAAGCTCATTACATACTCCTTATCACTGTTAATAGTATCGTACATCACCTTTCGCAGTGGCTATAGTTCTCCTGCGTTTTTCCAATCTCAGCTGAATCTCGCTTTGAGTTGTGCACAGATAAAGTTATAAAAAGCGTATGTCCTGGAGTATCTTTTATTTATTTATTTTCGTTGTCTTATGTGCCGCGCGATTTTTCTTTTAAATCAAGCACAAGATCTTTCAAGATTCGATGAATCTCAAATACACCGATAACGACAAAATTGTTATCTTTTTAGATTTAGTACAATAATTCTATTATCGGAAGGGAAATTGTCATTATAATCCAAGCAGGGCTAAAAATGATCCTAGATCATCTTATCTAGATCCCTTTCACTATCTCTCTCTTACCTTCACGCAAAACCATCTCCGTGCACGAGGCTAAAATGCCGAAATAGTGTGTCGTTCTGAATTATTGATACGGAGTGATTGGGGATCTTATTGGCCCCGGTGGAATAATTGAGCTCACACAGGCGCCAGGAATACCCGATACGGAGAATTGATGCACGAGTAATAATATAATTCGACCATAATTCACGCAACGACTTAGAATCATCGTGAATTGTCTTTTTGCAAGCAGTATCTGAATTAGATTCGTTAAATAGTAAAACGGAATATGTGTCGAGTGAGACGTATGTACCTCGTAAAACACATGTACGTTCAGGAACATATTAAACGAAGAGCGCATAATAATTTCGTAAAATATTCAAACTAACTGATATTGATATACAAGTATTTAATAATAAATCGTTAACTGACATAACTGTATCAGGTTCGATGGAAAAAAAAGAAACTTCATTCCATAAATCGTAATGTCAAGTACCTATTGTTGCGAAATCAGTTTTTGCGAACACATTGACGCAGATTTAATGCAAATAAACCGTCAACGGATAAATAAGTACGTATCGAGTTAATTGACAACGAACGCGAGCTTCGTCGCACATAAATGAGATGGAGAACATAGAAAAATCGTGTCAGAAGTGCGTATAAATAAAAAAAACTCGATATGCATCAATCAAGCTGATGTGCCTGCAGCGCAAAATATGAAACGGTCTCGTTACGAACGTGTTAATACACGAGAAGAAAACAGTATACGCAGCTTGATAATATGGTGTCGATGCTTGAATAATGTTTAACTTTAAACTGGAAGCGAAATTGTACGAGGGGAAAATATCCAATAGTGTATTTTTTCGTTTATTAACAATTTCGATGAATTGTACAACCGCATCGTGTCGCCCTCAACATTTTTAGCGAGTATCGCGTTGTTTGCCATCCAATTGTCTATCTGCTTTTCAGATGAGTGCGACTGCTAAAATTTTGAAAAATGTTTTTTTCTTTTTAGTGATTAGATAATACGGAATATTTCTTTTTATCAAATTCTATCGTTGCATAGGAATTAATATGACAAGTATAAATTTAATCATACATATAGAATGCACGCTTTCCTCCTAATCTTTGGGAAGCAACAGTAAGTAGTGCAAGTTCAAAACAAGTCAGACACATAGTACTCCACTGCACACGGGCACAGTTTACATGCGTACCTATCCTTCTGCATGCGCAAGCGAAAGTAGCGAGAGGATCCACGCGCGTATTGTCATTCTGTGCAGCGTGCAATAAACTAAGTTGAATTGATCGAAACGACACTTGAGCGCCAAGGCTTTCACTTTGTGAATCGAGACTATTCTATCCACCGTGTGTAGGTACTGCCAGCTCGCCTTTGAATTTACCGGAACGTTTACACCCAGCCCTCTTTCTCTAACTCCCGTGTAATTTTCTTTAACTTTTCCCTCATCCCAGTATCGCTACAGAAAATGGATCTCTCTACAGTGATTTAGATCTAGCTGATAGAATTTCCCCAGTGATAGATGCTTCTCCTTTGTTTCCGCCCCTCCTCACGCGTTTCCTGTAAACTCCTTTGAATTGGACGACTCGTATTTGGGCAAGGAAATAAATAAGTAACGGTCAAGTGAATACATATTCTCCATGAAATTGTAAGATTTCCCACTTTTTTTCTGCGCAACTCAATGCAAATTACAATACAAAAAGTATAGAGGAAAATATGTATTTGTAATTAATAAGCAGCCTCGTCGAATGAAACGAAAGGGCAGATTCTCTGGCCGGGTGAAAACAATGGCCAATATTTTAGGAATTACATCTATCCTCGCGAAAATGTCTTTGGAATGTTCTTTTCTATTGATTGACATTGTTCAAAGTCCACGATTTCCATAGTATTCAATTTCGCATAACAATTAATTGGAACAAGTCAGGCGAGAAAGTTTCTCCACGAAAGCGAGCTACGTCCATTGAAATCATTCTCCGTTTCCTCCGTCCTGTCCGCACCATCGAAGTCACCCTCGCGCTAACACCTTGTCCCCCCCTTTCAGATACATAAACTTCACCGCGCGGACCAACCTGTCTTACATTCCATTTGCATCGTCGACGATTAACCGGGTGGGTTGCGGTCGGGCAATTTACACGGCGGGGCCCGACAAATCGTCATCGACTGGCGCGAACGCGTCGATGACTGGCCGCACAATGACGCCAGTCAGATACGGGGATCGCGTGGAAGTGCTCGTGTGCAATTACGGTCCTCTGGATTGGGGCAGGGCGAAGGAACTGTACGAAGATGGTGTGCCAGCTCTTTGTCCACCGGGAACCGGCCGTAGCACTCGATACCAAGCGCTCTGCCGTAAGTGTTTCCTCTTCGCAAGTTCTCGACGCAGCGGGACACACGCGATTGTCGTCACTTCCTCTCACGGCCACGCTCGTTAAGCGTTTCCTAGGTAGAGGAGTCTCACGGCGACCCGGGAATCGTTTCCAACGAGTGCTCGCCCCGTGGGACGCCGAGGGCTCTAGTCGTTCGGTGTATCGTCTCCTTTGTACTTGAACCACGATTGTGTACGTTTCCACTTTTCCGCGCGAAACAGTAGTAGCTCATTTCTTTTTGTTCGCAGATCTAATGAGAATTATATTAGAATTAAGTTAACCACGGTTATTCATAAAATACGTAATCTGAAGTGGTCAAAGTTACAAGCAATATAATTAGGTAGTGACGATATTAATTAATAGACCTTGCAAGCAGACAAATATAACACGCAAAATTCATTCGATCATTATCAATGTAAGATATTTCCCCGCTATTGTAATCGGGCAAGTTCCGTTCAGCAGCAACTTTCGTACCATCCACGATTCCAATTGATCACAGAACTCGCAACGGGAATCGTTTCTTGCGTTCGTCCTACGAAATCCACCGCGGGCATTGAATAATCAGGGGAAACGGTTTGTCATTCAGGGGTAGTAGCGGAAACGGCGGTCAAAGTTTAATTAATATAGGGATATATCGATCCGTTAATGTGGAAACGGGGATAGATGTTATCGAATCGTTATTTGCGCGGTTCAACATAATTCCTTGGCCGTCGGGGGGGAGAAGCTTACCGTTTGAAAGCCGGAAAGTAACCAGCCGGCATGATGAATGGATTAATTTTATACGCAAGAAACTTCGCGTCGTTCCCGCCGACAGATCTAATAAGATCTCGTTTCCGCGGGTATGTGCGTGCAAACGTAATTGTTCGAGAGAGGAAGCGGCGCAAGATGGGGTGGAAGGAAAAAAAATGATTGCCCGCGTTAGGAAAGTTTCAGGCGGGACAGTGGCACAAGGCGCATCGTCAAATTCAACAGAAGAAACATAGAAGGAAGGATCGAACGATGAACAACGCTGCGTATTCGATGAAACCAACGATATGTCTCTTCATTGAGTTGGTGTTCTTATTACTGACACACCTGACGACGTCTGATGGACCGCTCACTATTACGTCTCCAAATTTTGCCTGATGTAATCCTGTCGACGAAGCGTGCTCTCCAGGTAAATTATTTTTAAATGACATTTAGATATTACGTTAATGCATATAGGGGAAAGGGAAGTTTATATGAATAAAAGTTTGTTCTCAGTCATGCACTGTATTTAAACACAATAGTTACTGTGTTTCGAGTATTGTGTGTACTTCTTTATAAATAATTAAACTGTTCTTCCTTAATGAAGCGAATGAATGGGACGTGGTGGTTTATAGTGTCTCCGTTCTTAAATAACATGTTTCAAATATGTTTGCTTAACAATAACGTCGGCATTATACCAACACGATCAATCATGCAGACACCAGGACAAAAACTGCTGTTACCTGTAGCCACAAAACAAATCCACTTGATTCACCCCAAAACCCGACTGTGCAAGGGTAGCAGCGTGTCACCTCTGGCATTATTAATCGCCGTACACCTTTTGATTACAGTAAACCGCTGTATACACCCTAGTCCACCGGATCGTCACATTAGCGTCAATAACCAGGAACAAGATGACGAAGAGCATGCGTGTGTGTGTGTGTGTGTGTCGACGTAACATCGTCGGTTTCCGCTCGGTCAATTTGTCGGGCCATTACTTTTTGCCAGCCCCGAGGATTTGATCGCGCAATTAAGCGGTCGCGGCGAGGCAGCGCTGTCGCGGACAGGGGACAAAAAGTGGATCGGACTTGTTCCAGCAATAATTGAAAGGGACAAGATGAAAAAGGCGAATCGGGATCGAGGCGATCGATGAATAATTCGGCGAGGATCGAGGCGAGAATAGCCAGGTATAAAGATTGTAGGTACACCGTGAAGGGAAATCTGTTAAGTAATTTTGTTTTGTGGATGAGAAGAGGGTAGTTCGTGGTCCGCTTTGTTTTCCTCTTTTTTTTTTGGAGACACCGAAATGAGACAATCATTATAAATATTTAACGCCAATCGTTCTGGCCAACTGTTCCCGGATGTTTTCTTCTCTTTTCAAAGATTCGTGTGGGGATAGGAGTTTAGTCTAGAAAACGAGAATGATTTGAGTACTACATTTGACTCCCCTTACGTTTATTAAACGATAAGAATTGAATTAGTGAAGAATTTGTTTGGCCTTCGGTTTTACAATAATTATTTACATATCGACAATCGCCTACGCGTGTATCTTGTAAAGCGTAACATCTCTTAGGTCAATTTACTGTCGAACGTCGCTCTGAGTCTATGCATGTAAATCGCCGAATAAAGAAAGCGGTGGCTATCCGAAGGAGCGAAGGAAATTCAACATTCATACAGTAAATCGACGACGAAATGATTTAATATAGTGGCAATCGGTCTCTCTCTCTCTCTCTCCATCTCTTACATTCGACTTCCAATTTAGAATGAACACCGCGGGAGAGACAGGAAGATCATTTCGGGAAAGAAGAGAGACCCGGCCTGTCAGTTCTCATTAAATTATTCCGCGACGTTTCAAGTGATAAGTAATAGTAGTCCGATTTTCGTTTCTCGTCACATTAAACAATTTCCCAGCCCGATTTTTCACGACCTACGAAACCTGAGGACCTACGTCTCGCTTCAGTTGGCCGTTACATTTTCATTTTCAGCATTTCATTCTTCTCTCCTGCATAAATCGAGAAACATTTGATTACCGCACAGAGCTCGTAGGAGGAACTTACAGTATCGCGATATTGAAGTAAATATCAGTACAGTTGCTGCAGTAGCTTGTATAAAACATTGGTGGTAAATAAATATATTTGAATCCCTTTAACTATTGAGCTTCAACGTATTCTTTCATTCAACAATTGCGTTGCACTCGTTTAATTAGAAAATTATTTTCTTTCTGGCCTTTGAAAATTACTATAACGCTATATAGCACGTGGAAATTAATCAGTTGCAATGCTCTGCAACAATGTGAAAATATTTCTCACAATTAAAATAAACGAAAGATCTACTTAGATCCACAAACATTATACATTGAATTACAATATCTTCCACTGGAATTTTTCATTTCCCTTGTTCCGAGCGGAGCAAGACATATTTGCCTGGAAATGTTCACGTCTTCCCACGGGAGCATTGGACGTTAAATTAATATTACTTATTTCCACCGAATGGCTAATACAGAGTGTATACGTTAAACGTTGCCTGGATACAAAGTAGCTGGCGACCACGTGCAATTACGCTACCTTAATTGGAAATGTCAAGTGTTTGCGGAACTCTACAGAATTATTGTTTACCAAGTGAATTAGTTTCCACCCCCCCGTTCTTCGGTGTTTCTTCTCGCAGTCGAAATGGAAGGAAAGGCATCGAACGAGTCGAGGGAAGACCGACCTTTCCAGCGCACGTACGATCAACCGTTCTACGTAAAATCGTGCAAGATTTCACCTGGCGATTCCGTAAACCCTGCGCAGGAGGCGAGTGATCAGGGCTAGGAACAATGGAAGCTAAGGGGCGAGGGGGAAATGTCGTTCGGCCAACAATGTGCGTTAACGCGAGATATAAGTTCTGTGTTGATTAATGGACATCTGCAAATTGAATAGAAAGATAATTAAGAACACTAGGGAGAAGTAGTAATTGATAGCGCGCTTTCGTAACTTTAATGATTTGTATGTGAAATTTACCACAGGGGCACCATTGTCTTTCTTTTACGATAAATCATAGCTTTGTATACGGAGAAAAGTATGTAGGAGCAAACTGATTGCTTTAACATTCGCTTCAATTATAATGTAAAATAATATAGGATATGTATAATATAATATAAAACATCAATTTGATTAACTTATTTCGAAGATATTTATATTTGCCACGATGCTGTTTCATTTAAGAAAAACATGTCGGCGGTTATAATATCAAACACGTAGGACGTAACACGTAACAGTTTATGTACGCGAGAAATGACACAGGGGAAGCTCTCATAACCATTCCCTTGTCAGGTTCAGGACGCCAGTGCCGTCGCGTTGCCGGTTATTGCTATACCTAAACACATTCACATACAAAGTATTTTTATTCTGTCAGAAATAGCGGGCCTCCGGCGCTAAACAATATTACGGTCGCCTGAGAGTCCGAGCTTCGTGTATGCGTCCTCGAGAGAATGGAGAAAGAAAAAGAGAAATGGGCTTTAATCGTTCACGTATCGTTCTTATCAATATTCAACCGATTATGAAGAACGGTGCATACGGAGTAGATTCTTTTTTCTTCATACCAGAATACGATTTTAGGGGTTGAAATCATCCGTCGAAGAAGAACGGAATTTTCTTTTTCGCGGGAGGCTACGTTAGTACACCACTTCCTTTCGCTCCACTTCTGTTCGGCACACCCTCCATCTCATACGAATATAGCCAAGGGAAACCATAAACGTCGCGCACATGCGACACCGGATATTATTTAAAATATCATAAATTCCCACAGGTACATTAAATATATATTTTTGTTGGTCACTTATCAGGATAAGACGCGTCGCAGGAGAGTGATTCTAGTCTTATCCGTCGATGCTTAAATTACTTTAAACGTATAACAGCTAACCGACCTCGCCTTCTAATATCTGTTAACTGATTAAAATATGCTTTAATTAACTAGGAAGAGGAATATGCGATAAACAGTCCCGCGGATTCAGTTAAACTATAAATATCAATACGAATTAACTGGAATTTATGGAAGTCGTTAAGAAAAGCTTGAACCGTAGCAATTAATTACAGCAACAGTCGACTCGTAGAGCATGACACGTATCATGGTAGATCTTCATAAGACAGTTCAGTGTACGCAAAATTGATGATCACGAGGCACGGCGTCGGTTTTTGGTATATGCGCATACACGTTCAGTTATAATTTATACAATCAAATGACAAGAAGCCGGATTTCGAATGAACCGGAAACAATTCCCGGCTCGTAGAGTTCTGCGGAAACAATGCGGTAGCCAAGCGTAGCCGTAGAACGCGATAAGGAAAATCCCGGGCACGTAGAACGCGAGTAAGAAGATCTCGAAGTTGCTAGTATTCAATACGGGCGAAGGCAGACATGTAAAGTGTCTCGAAAGCGATTCCGGATTTTGTTTTTGAATAATGAAATGGCATACGGCGGGTTCGAGCTCCAAGGAAATCCTTAGTCCACGTGAATCCGGGAAGAATCCCCAGATGAGAAGATAGAATAGAAAAATGGCGATCCTAGGACACTCGAAAGCTGGAAGGTACCAATATCATCGAGCTTCCAGTGACATCAAGGTCCGCTGTAACTTATGGGCCATAAGACACTGGAAACCCTGAGGACTCCGATGAGCTCGAGGACCTATCGGAGACGCTTATAGACGTCCGGACACTTCCGGCCCTCCTTAGATCCTGCGAGATCCCGGAAATCCCCGGCACTGTTCTCAATCTACTATGAAATTGCGACTGGGCAAATTTTTTTCTCTCGCAAGACTTGACAGATCCGAGACGGCCACGGTAGCGCGCGCTTCGTTGCCTGACAGCTCGATGCTCGTGTACGGTGAGTCGCGCAGACACGAGACGAGTCATATCAAGTTTCCCAACTTCGCTGTTATCAACATGAAGCTGCAGCAACTAGAGTCACAGGTTTCGCCTCCTTTTAGGTGCAGCCGTGTAATATCGGATGCGATAAGTCAGAGAGGGTGAATATTGAGTGTCGTAAAGCCAATGTTGTCGATACAAAGTCCCACGTGGCGGACATACACACTTTCTGAAGAAAACTCATGCTAGCCCTTTTCCTTTTATTTCAACTACTTGAAATGTCTTCCACGTGCCTTATAGGTTCATATCGAATATCGCGTACAAAGTGTCCCAGTAATTATGGTTAAAAAGTTTCAGTCGAAATTACGTTTTAATATAATGCATAGAGCTTTAAGGTGAACAAACGATCAACTTATTTTCGAGCAAAGTATGCGTATATTTTTAATAGTACGAACACGAGTGTATAACGCGTAAAGAGAATGGTATAATTTGAAATATCAGTTTCGTTGTTAAATCGTTCACATTGAATGGTCTCGCAAATAATTTGAAATACAGGAAAGGTGCAATAAATAATTTTTCATTTGAATATCCGGTAAATAGAAATTAGCACCGCAAGCCGGTGTAACAACGGCATCGGAAGGTAATAACGAATCGATATCTCTTCGCTTCGGTTTCGGGGGTGGAGGATGCTGCAGACGTTTCGAGCATCGAAATAGACGAGCTCTACTCGAGCTTGTCGGATGCCCAAGCTACAGAAACACTTGCGTTCTTCGTAACCGTGACATATTGATGGTACACGCCGGGGAACATTAATCGATAACAGAGTAGATATGTCGAATTATAAGAATCACAAGATCAGCCGTATCGGGCCGAACTGTGGAATCGGTGAAACAGTTTGCCTCCGTTCATCGACTCTCCCCTCGACAGCGTGATATTACTGTTATTTCCCCTGCAGTTGTTTCTCTTGCTTGATCAGTTCCAGCACGCCGTTTCTCATCTCGGATACCACTTCCTGTTCGGTCAGGCCCAGTCGACGTTTGTTACTAATGTCGTAGACTCCACCCTCGCTCTCACTGTGCTCGCCCCTGGTGCCTCTTATCTAAATATTAATTAAATATCAAATTATTAATTTCGTATCATATGATACGATTTGTATTCAATTGCTACTATTATCCCTTTTTTGAAAATAGTATTACCGAGCATAGTTCTCGATTTTAGATTCCGCTTGCAATTGGCATTGATCGCGGCGCAATTATTTAGATTAATTTATTGAACTCATGATACTCTTGCTGCTCCCGTTAACCAGTAGCATGTGCAACAAAAGAAGGAACCCCCTTATTTATTTCAAAGTTCTGGGCAATGGTTAAATCATTCTGCGCAAATGCTTGATGAATTTATACGCAGAGCAATTATTCGGTATTCATAACAAATTATTCTATACACGTGTATGATAATAAGTTTCCATTATACTCAGCCACATACAATTAATGAGAATAATTTCATGAAAATTCTTTAACGGGCTTTTGAATAACAATACACTTAATGGGAATGGATGAATATAGTGATACATAATTTTATATGCACATTTTGTATCCATCTGTGATTGCAAAAGATCTGCTTGCTGAACATATATTCATATTTAGCATCATGAATAAAATTATTAATTATACATTTCTCCGGTTGAGACTGACTTTATATTTCGCGATGAAAACGAAAACTGAGTAATCGATTACAGTTTCCAAAGAAGACAAAGCGGCGAGAATATCGTTGTATCTGGGATATAACTTTCTTGAAATCCATACATACGTTGAATTATAAACGCGACGGTCTCGAGGGAATATTCATAACATCGGTAAACCCAATAGCTTAATAGCTTATGTTATCTCAGCTGACGGGTAGATAGAACCTTATTTATGACCTATTCACCTTGCCGAAATTAATATCGATATAATCAATCGAATCATTTATATCGTGGATTAACTGAATACGTATTTTGAAGTCATACATTATGCCATACGTTATGATTCACGTAATATATGGAATATTAAGCAACAGCATAATATAATAAACAAGTGGAGCATACTTATACTTTTATCATCTCAATAGCACAGGGAAAGTAATTTTATAAATGTTATCCGAACACCTGGGTTTCTTAAATGTAAAATTCCGTACTTTTAAATTCCTAATTCAAATACTTTCCTGATAAGCAAGATATTCATAGCTGGCATACACTTGCCGATTGTATAAGCCTCATTCTCATATTCAGTCAATACGACGGTCAATATAAATACCTTCTGCGAACGATTAACATTCATTTCACCGCGATGCTTGTTGCGTTACGTTTCATTGGCCGTACCTACCCGGCGATAGAAGCTGCACCTTCAATTATTTACTTATGATTAAACAGCTTCTAAGCACACTGGGACCAGCAAATCATATTCCATTGGTCTACACCGCAAGAAGAGAAAGAGCTAAGGAAGAGATAATATTCCGTCTCACCTGAAGATTGTACATTTTCGCGATCTCCTCGAATCTGGCGAAGTCCGAGCTCAATTTCGGCAGACGGGCGTGAACGGAAGCTCTGATGGTGGTGCCCACGTTGCTCGGGCACAGGGTAATAAAGCCGAGGCGTCGGTGGCGCGCGAATTTTATATGCTTCCCGACTTCGGTAACAGCTTTAACAAGCCTCGAGTATATGGACGCCAAGTCTCCACCCTTTTCCATCGATATCAGACGCAAGTGATCCTCCTCGTTGCACCAGACGAGGAAAGTTTTCGCGTCGTTAAAAAATATTCCCCTTCCTGGAAATCCGATGGCCAGCGTTTCAGAGGTGTGACGAAGGACGCGTTTTCTTTTATTTTCGTTTAAAGTTTCAAAGGCGGGACAAGAATGTTCTGTATACGGGAGTCAGGAATCTCGCTGAGATTAAACACGTGTCATTTAATCTTATCGTGTCTTTCTTTTTCACGAATACACTCTGCCCATAATTAAGAAATTAAGAAATTCAGTTTTGTTTATTATTGTAAAAAATTGTATACTCGTGCTCGATGGGGATTCATTTACATTTCTCTAAGCATTTCCACTTTACCTTGCTTTCACGGTACATATACAGAATAAATTCTACGTTGATTCAAGGATAATCGAAAGCGGTTTGGTTAGTGTGTGCCATATTGCGTTTCCATTTGGCTCAAGCAGCGCGAAATTGAATTATTAATGTTCCATTCCGGGTGGAACGCACACGCGAGGGTGTTTACAAGAAACGGCGCAAGGAAGCAAGGCCAGTGTATGAGGAATGGGAGGTTTTCCCTCCAAGTGTTTCAATTGTGAAAATGGGAATGGGATATTCATCGTCAGCTATGAAATCGAAGCCTCGCACTACGAACGATCATTTTCGAACCTCTGCACAAGAATAGGGACAATTTGCAAATAACAGTGCGGAGGCAAATGTATTCTGCTATCCTCTCTTTTCAATTTACGATATTGATTAGATCATGGGCAGTCTCAATAATATTGACAGCAATTTACAATTCTGACGTTCCAAGATCAATAATCTCGGCATCGATATTCTTTAATAATGGAATACGCGACACATTATGAATGACGATTCTATCAATAGATTGCTTTCGTATTAGTCTTTAGTATCCGAAACTGTTAAATGAAGTTCCATTTCTATGTTTCACGTTTCGTAAGATGGTTTATTAACAAGAAGAATTTAATTCATTCGCACAAATTTGGATACCCATACGATTGGGGAGTGTACCAGCTTCAATTAATACAGTAACCTCGTGGAAACTGTTAATCAACAATGCGTATCAATAGTCTAATGTGTGACACGTGGAGAGATGAAACGTGAAAACGGTGAAAAAGATAAAACAGTCTTTATTTTTCGCTAAACCCATTGGTAGTTTCCGTAGCAAATTCATTCAATGTAGTAAATAACGATACTTTAGCTTCATAAAATTAGCGGAAATGTTAGTATAATTGGTCGAATTAAATTAATTGAATCAATCAGAGGTACGGTTTAATATAAAATTGTTCACAGTTGATTGGCACTCTATTCTCTTATAATTGCAGGATTATTCTTATTCCTACCATATCATATACTCCAACAAGTATTTTCACATAATATTTTCCTTATAAACCTTCCCCTTCCGTATACCCACGACTCGTGATGATGAACATTGATGAGCACACATTCGAACATTGCCATTGACAGTCAAAGTACTCATACTATGCGTTGTCAAGCCAACAGTTTATAACAGCATTACGAGCAATTATAAAGGGAAGGGAACGTAGTTAAAAGGCAATAAGTCACGTTGACAAAGTGCTCGCGATAAGGGGAAGGTAGGAGACCCTTTCAGTTGGCTTTGAAAACTTCCTTCGAACGGTTGCTCTCCCTCCCCTTGTAACATCCCCGAACCTCTTTAATATCCCTTAACCCTTTCGAGCCGTTTAATCTCGCCGGCAAAGAGATTTCCCAGGACCATCGTGATGAAAATCGCTAATGCAAATTCACTTAATCACAGGACCCTTAGGTGGCTTCCTGGCTAGCTACGAGCCGCGGGCCGACCGTTCCTCGAAAACCTTCCACTCAGATCTGCATTTCGATTCGGATGACCAAATAATCTCTGGCGTAGTGAAAAGTTACGACCGTATCCCAACAATTAAAATCCAAATCGCGCAATTTATAATATGCAAGTGTATCAGGCAGGGAGAGAGAGAGAGAGGGGAAGAGATGAAGGTTTCAATTCAACTTGCATAAGTAAGCAGAAATGATTTAAATCAACGTGAATCGAATGGAGGAAAGACATTTGGATTGCAAATCGATGTGCTAAATAAATCAAGAGAATTATTGGATACCAATAGATCGCACGAACGGCGAGCATGAAAGCAATAAATGTATCGCGATTCTCTTCGTGAACGACGATCCAGTTTTTTCGATAACATGTGTTTTACATCAGATCCAACTCTTTTTTCTTCAATAGCTTTTGCGTTTTTCGTTGCAGGTATCGAGAAGTAGTCAACTTTAGCGGATCCATTGAAAATTGAACAGAAAAACAAAGACGAAAGAAAAATGTTACCGTAAACCACTGGAGCGTTTTTTCTTTTCGCGCGGGCAAGAGAATCGTGGTGAAAATAAACAAGCAGCTGGACACGTCGTGACGCTCGTCAAGCCTCAATTTCACTAGCGCGTCCACCGTCGAGTTCACGCTAAACCCTCGAAACTTTCGGCTTAATCTTCGTTTAAACTTGAACCGCTCAATTTCGAGCGTTCAGCTTACCCCGGATGAATGTTTCCCAACGGCTCGAGGGAACTTTCGGCGTTATAATTGAATGTTTTACGCGGCTAACGATGATCCTTAATCTTGAAACAAAATGTGGCAACCTTTTGTCGGAAAACGTTAAGCATAATTATCATCCACGGTACTACGGAGCCTGAACAGGAATCGTTCTATGTGACTTTCACCATTGGCACCCGTTCATCTCCATGGCTTCTACACGTGTATCTGGTTAAATAGTTGTACGAACTATTTACTAATTCATACACTTTGCTCATAATTAGACCCGTTCGGAAGCGAGTACATGTTTAGAATAGTTCGGGCGCATCCACGAGATCACGTTAACGTGATTTAAAAGTTCATCAGCGGTAGCTGGCGGGAGTTCCTGTTAATGGAAGTGATAAAATCAGCGAAACTTTGTCAACAGAACTGTTCACCGCAATTTAATTAAATAAAATTAACGTTGGACGGACGATCGCACGAGATCAATGAAGCAATCTTGCTGCGATGTGATTTCTCCGACGATCGAACGCCTTATTTTTGGTGCACTGAGAATAATTAACACGTTGTTCATTAGCAGAGAGATTGTACATAGTTCTAGCAAGCGCTTTGCGGAAAATTGTCCACACATTGGCCACGTTTAAAGAATGCCGCTGGTTAATTCGTCGATCATGGGCTTTGAAAACGGAGTTAAGAAGAGAAAAATTGCCGGAGCACGAACGAAACGTTGAACAGCCGTGGCGGAGAACGGAGATGCTTGAAAGTAATTTGAAGTTTGAAGCTGACTTCCGGCGAAGATTAACGAAGTCGCTTCTCGAGCGATTTCAAGTTATTTCGAATTCGCGATAGAGTTTGAAACGCGGTGTATGAGGGGAACGGTGACGAATGAAACGTCTAGGCTGTGATTAAAATTACCATTGATCCAATTGAGAATTTTTAATACTCATGTACCCGCACAATTATTTTAATTTTCTCATCGTATCGTAATATCGATATTTGCAGCTGGAATTTCGCGAACGAAAGGTTACCCCGTCGCATAACTCTAACGTTCGTGTTATAAATTACAAAACTGTGTCCTTAGATTGGGCTATCCAGAGAGTATACGAATAAATGAATCCCACGGACTTTGTAAACGGGCGAGTAGGAGAATAAGTGTGGAAATATTTAAAGCGCTGAATAAAATCTCAATTAAAATTGTCCTCGTTACAGATCATATCCAAATAGACAAAATAATCGGCAAAGCGTTTCGTACCGAAAACGTTGCCCGCGATATGATTGATCGTAGACGTTTATGCAAATGAACAAAGCGCGCTAATAATTCCCAGGTAATGTCCGCGTAAAGTGGTAAACTTGTCGGGCCAGCCATCTAATTGCCAACACGAATAAGGCGCAGCTGGCAGGGCAGGTGAAATAAAATTAAGAGTTTCGAGTTTATCAGGTTCATTAATCCACGTCGCGTGGACTCCTGAACATCGTCGGATCGCTTCGGGAAGGAAGCGGCCGCTCCCCCACGGTCCCCGCAACAAGATTCGACGGGCGACAGAGGCGCGGAGGGTTTAAAGGGGCGCGGAATACCCGTGGAACGATAAATTCCGAACAGTTTTAAAGGGTAACCCGATCGATCTGTTCGAGTTTGAAGAAAGTTAACGGCGGTACAGCAGGGGGATGGGAATACGATCATTACTCACCGGTCGGCCAGAACCTATTGACGTTCGCCGCCTCTAAAAATCGATCGCCCTCCTTGAACAGAAAGTGATCGTCTATCAGTTGTTGCTGCGTGTCTTTGTCCATCGCATTGAGGCTGTAGTACGTTCCCTTCAGATCGCCGTCCAACGATGCTAATGCTTGCTGCACCTGGAGAGGAACGAAGGGGGGGGGGATGATAAAAGAGAGGGATAAACGAGGGATGGATCCATGCGATGTGAACAGATCAGAAGGAGGCAGCCTCAGCAGCTAACTGCACGCGAATTTCTGTTACTCGAGCCTGTTCAGGTGGCAACGAATTGGATAAAACGCGATTAGAAAAAGCAATTATCCGCCTTAACGAAACGGGGAGATTTTCGCGCGGACGGAAATCAATTAGCTACGTGCACATTGTACGCCTTGATTCAGCTCTTGCGACGCGCGAACCGGCTTTACACGCTGTACAGCAAGCGAGCTTATTCCCTCTATCTCTGTTCGTTCCTTTCGCTTCGTTGTGTTTGAACTTCTGCCGTATCTTTTTTATTCAGTCGTTCGGCCGTTGATTGAACGCGTTGACGAATCGACGGAAACGCGTTAGGTACCCTAAAAGAATGGTTCTGCTTGGCTGACGATTTCTTTCTTGTGAAAATTGGCATTTATTCTTTTCAAAAATTATAAGCGGGTTTAAGATAGATTTCTTTTGTAAATTTAATCGATATAAAATTTACATAATCGAGGGGATCGAAAGACCTGCAATTTGTATGGCCGTCTTAGAACATATTTTGTGAATAAAATATATGAACGGGCGATTAGAACAAAAAATTGGGTCAAGAGAATTAATTGATTGAAATTTAAATTGAAAAAACACCGAGCGAGATGTGGGAGAAATTGTTCGCTAGATTTACTTCATTGTAGATATTAATCCATTGATTTAACAGCATTCTGTCCTCGTGAATATATTGTAGAGACTTGAAAAGCGGAGCTTAATCAATACTCTCGAAGAACAGCAACATAGCTCTCGTAAAAAGATTTATGATCCAACTTAAACCTGTAAACTTGCACGTTCGGAAAGCATAAACGGAAACCAAGCAACCATACCGGTGTACGATTCCATAGAAATGAGAAGTTAAAATGTTCTTAAGGCTCGATATCATAAATTATTTCATCCATTCGCCTGTATTCATTTTATCCTTCATATTAACTTTATTTCGGCACTTATAATTTCACCTTCTTATATCGGTTCTTTTATTCTTTACTCGAATATAAAATCTTATACCTCATAATTTTCTGTACCCAGACGAACGCTGCGTCCCCAACTAGAGTATCAGAGAAGAAAAAAAAACAACTAGGTTCTAAATCTTGCTTAACAATCCACCCTCTCCTACCCACACCACATCGTTAACGCTCCCTCCTGTTCCCACAATTTGTACACGCCTGTTCACATTGCGATAAACCTTCCCATCTCTGACACTCTCCTTTCAACAATTAATTGCCTCCCCCGAAAACTCCTTTGCCGATATCCCGGGGGATCGTGTTACAAAAACACAAGAATTCCCAAATTTTTCGTTCGTCAGCGAGCATACCAATTTCAATGCTCCACGATCTCATAACTTTCGTTCATCCCGATAAATCCCAAAATGTATTCCAGTCCTGAATCTTTTATTCAACCCTCCGAACCTGGAACGAGACCGGGCAGAGAATCCGCTTTAACCACTCCCATACAAAGTAAGGCTCCGAAGGCTCAAAAGGCTTCCCTTTCAACGACACCCGCTCACTGATCTTTACGTTTCGTATTACAATGGACCGTCCGTTACCTTTTTCTCCAGTTCCAGATACTGAGCGGAGCTCATGGTGGCGTTCAACGGATACCCGTAGACCGACCTGGCGCAGCGGACCCTCGTCGAGATCACGAACTCCCCGTCGGGGTCCAGGTTGCCCAGCCTCTGCGGCTCGCCCCAGTTCAATTGAGGATGAACGTCGTTCGGCGTGAAATTCACGTGATACTCCTCTATCACCGGATCGAACAGGGGGGCGAACACGTCGTATGCCTCTTTATCGGGCGCGTACAGTCCTACCCCTGAGTCCGGGTTCTTCAAACCCGACTGGATCACGTCCATCAAAGTGGCGTTGTTGCTGGTCACGCGAGTCTTCAGCATATTGAACACGTGCGGCGTCAAGTGTTTCTTCAGCAACGAGGCGCTGTCGGTCTTGCAGAATTCCGCGTAAGCAGCTTCGAGGGCCCGCACCCGCTCGTCGTTCGGGCTCATGTAGCCGGACTTCGCCTTCTTCTGGCAAGCGCACAGACGTTTGTCGCACATTTTGCGTCCCGCCGCTTACCGAGTATCCTAATTACTGCAGGCCAGTTTGTTTTGTGCCCCGAAACGGTGATCAAGGCGGCCACCTTGATCCTGAAAATGGGGGTCAAGGATTTTAGGAAAGGGACATGATGCTGGGGACAACCGCGTACTGTTATCGGGGCTCTATTCTTCTGTACTAAAAATGTTTTAGTTTAAAATTAGTTTGTATAATTGTCAGATTCTCCGTTGTCAAAGGCATCGAACAAGCTACATATCCCCAGTATTCAATTTCTGCGACAACCATAAGGGAATGCGTTACGCCAAAAAGGTATGAACAGTTCTCTCTCGACTTAGAATCATTATCATTCCCGTGGGTCCTCGAGTCGCTGATTATTCCGTGTCCTAACCTTTCGCCGGTGACACGAGTCGTCTGGACGTCTCTATCGCTTTTTTCCCCCTGCCGGTGGTTCACCCTTTTCCCAGGCAACGGCGTTCGCGGAGCATCCCCCGGAGCGTTGAGTTTTAATTACACATATTTTTTGTGCGAGCCGCTCTCGAGGCTCGCGGTATGCGCCAGAAGGGCCCTACACGACGGCGACGTGAATATTCTGAATTTTGACGGACGCTCGACTCTGCTGGCATAGCCATCTCGACGCCGAGCGACCGCGAAATCTCGTTTCTCGCTCGTCGCGGAAAAGCATCGAGCATCGCCCTTTCCTTCCCTTCGATCCCTTCCGGTTTTAAACCTAGGTTCTCTCGGCAAGCGCGAATACTCCATCGAGGAGCGTGCCGCTAACAGACGGGCATTTATAAATATATCATTCAGATGCCGCTCGGAGATATGAATGCATGGAAATTGCTATTCTAAGGGAATCTTGTTGCTTAGTAGTGTTCTTCGGTGGCGAACGTCAGGAGATATCTTACTTTCCCCGTTGAACATTGTTATGCCTGATTGCGCACCCTTTCGAAAAGTACAAATAACGGTATACGCGAGAACGATATTTTGTCGCAAGTGCATTTTCTTTTCGCGTCCAGTCGAGCAGCGCGGTGAACATTCTCATTTAACTGGACGCGCGATTAACAATAATCTCCGTGCGTTCATTCCTTTCCAAAGGAATTAGTGCACGGCGGTAATTAAGGAGCACGCGTGAAACACGGTCGCTGCGTGTATTAGAACGAAGAAACTGGCGCATGTGTGGTTTTGTTTTCCCAGCATCTGGCGCGTGCTACGTATCGCGAAGCTATCATAAGTAATGCTATAATTCCTTTCGGCAATAAAGCAACGCGCAAAGACACATGTACGCGCGTATCTCGAAACCCGGGCGTTACGCTGCTCGTCTTATTGCGAAGCTGAGAAAAAAAAGTATTAAGCTTGTAGCCATAGAGTCGTAAATGTGTTCAGATTCACGGTGAAGAGAATGAATCGCTCGTGCGGATCCGAAGAGATTTATTGCACTGAATATGAAGCGACCCGAGAAAGATTGACGCTATTTAAAAGAGCGTTTCTCGCGAACAAAGTGTTCGATCCCCTTAATACGCGAACACCGTGTATATCGAAAGAGTTTCAGGCAATTGGGGACGAATCAACCGTTTTCTGTCACACGGCCCGCGTGAACTGTCAGCCCTTTCGACTCGCGCTAGCCATCCAAAATTCACGTGATGTTCGTGACAAACGCGACAAATTCTCGGCTACGCAGGACGAAAACTCGACGTTATGGAAAGCGCAAGATTGTACAGATATTACAAGAATCAGTCCGGGCCCCGATGGCTGGTACGCGAAAAAGAAAGATTCTCCCTTCGACGAGAAATGCGAATGTCCGACACACGTTACGCTTACATATTAATAATTCACTGTTTTCTCGGTTGCCTTAGCTGTACCAGATTCTGCTGATGGATCTAAAGCTGAGGCATACATTTCACTTGGGTCACAATTGCGGTATCGTTACGTTTCTTAGCTGGATCATGATATTGCTCGTCGCTGCCTGTTCACTTACGGTGAGAAATGGTTTTAAACGATCTTGGCAAAGAAAGCTATCTTATTGTAAAACGAATTTCGCCGTTGACACAGTGGTGTTGCAAACCAAATGTTTCATCGTTGAAATCGTTTGAAGGAAACGACGAAATGTGACTGAATTAGAACTTGACATTTTAATCGTACCCTTCGTTTATTTTCATTTTTTAGTACTTTATTCCTTTGGCCACATCGCGATACCAATTTTACTTTAGAAGAACTAAATTATTCTATTTTCTTTCACTCGAGAAATTTTATCAGTCACTTTCTAAGAAAGTAGACAGAGTTAACAGGACGGGGACAAAGATATAATGTCGTAGCAGAGTTAAGATTGTCTTGCACAGTGTATTGCCTGGTACTGGGTAATTTAACGCTTCGTTGCACGGTTAATTGTTCTGTTAATTTGTGGTCGGCCGGGATGAGCGGAAAAGCAGGCGGATCGATAACGGTTGAGAAAGTATCACCGATAAAGTGTTTCGCAATTGCAGTTGCTCGTTTGCATCGTTACATTCCCCTCCTTTCTTGTTCTCTCCTCGTAGAACGGTCTGATTAGCGGGAAGATCGGAAGTTTGTTTTTTTTTCTTTTCTTACCAACGTGGAACGGGGTGAGAAAGGTTAATTTGATCAAGCGCGAAGTTTCGAGGATGTTGAGCATGCTCGGCTTCAATTTAGCTTCCTTTCCATCGAATTCAACGTGCACTTCGGTTCCAAAGTTGTTGTCCGATTTATATCTCTATCTATTTCCGATTGGATCTCAATTTGAAATTCCGGCGAACGATTCGTGTTAAAAGTATTCACGCAATTCATTTGTGTATCCCTGATTCAGAGCGCGGGTTGGGTAGTCACGAGCCAAAAGGAATTCGCGGAGCTGCAAAGGGACGCGGACAAGGTACCGTCTCTGTAACTATCGCCGGTTGTTAATCCCAGCGGGTAATTGGGTTTAATTTACAGAAAATCCCGCGGAAGAAAAGCGTGGCGGACATCAGGCCGGTGTACAATTGCATTCATAAGCACGTAAGTTCGTTTCCAGCCCCTAGCTCCGCGTTGAAAGTGCATTCCGTTGTTTTGCCTTCGGGTGGCTCTCCGCAATCTTGAACGGTACGCGGCCAGGCAGCGATACCGTTCCGGTAAACGGCAAACTGTTTTCTGATTTCCAGCTGCAACAGACCGACGTGTTCCAGGAGAAGACGAAGAAAATGGTTGGTTGCATTCCCGAATAAATCCCCAGTCGCTTTAGAGGAATCTTACGTGGCTTAAATTCTTTATATCTTAACAGCTCTGCAAGGAACGTCTGGAGCTGGAAATCCTGAGCAGCAGAATCAATTGCATCAACAAACTGTTGAAGCCCGAGGTAAAAAAATAAAATAATAAATGTGTTCTGAACAATTGCCAACGTCCTACCTAATCCTTATTCTTCTTTGCATTCATTTTATCATATTACACTCTGCATATAACGCTTCATCGTATTTATTTGTCTCACAATTTTTCTTGCAAGACGATTATAACTTTGTCCTCCGAACACGAGGTTCCATTGAAACGGCTGTAAAAATACCGCACCGGGGTTTGTCAACTCTGAACTTTGCCCGGTATCGCTATGACTTTTAGGTGCCGACGAATATATCGCGAACCAATTGATCGTTGCGAAAATAGAATCGGCCTGTCCTTTCAACTTATTATCTATGCACGACATCTGAAACTTTTACCGCTGTGACTACCGTCAACAATGTATTTTTCCAATGAACACGCGGAGGTGTTATAGCATTTCCAAGTATCGATAACTTCCACAATTACTTTTTGAATATCTCATTTGATTTGCAAAACTCTTAAGTACATGCAACCCCCTGTCGCTAGTCATTCTTCGCGACTCGCCCACATCTTTGGCGGTCGCAGTCCAAACAATGGGATTCTTCCCAAAATTACAGCAGCTCTCATCAAGTCGTTCGCCGCTTTTTAAAGAAAGCGATGACCACGATAATAGGATATATCTATTATGCGGTTAAGATGATCGTCCAGCAGTCGCGTGACAATTTACCACGCTATTCAACAGCGGAGGTGTCAGGATAAATGGTATTCGCCGCAAGAAACGAACATCAGCCGGCCGGGAGTATGGGGAAGCCGAGATCTCGCGATTATACGCGAGGCGTATGAACGAGCTCGCGCCGCTCGGGATTCTATTAAAACAATTAAAAGCTGGCCCCAGAGCGAAAGCGACGAAAACGTTTTTCGGCTTGTTAATTAGGACAAACTCGCGGAAATTCGCGCGGCCTCAGATATAAATCGCGCGAACTTGAGGTATATCTTGCCGGCGGGGGGAGTTGTTAAAAGGTGTCTGAAAACTTTTCGCTCCGCGTCAGACCGCGACCGGCGGGAGCACGATGTCGCGATTGTAATTGCATTTTATGCGATAAAGACCGTGCGAAAGTAATCAGGTGGTGGGACGTAGAAGTTCGGGATGCTGCGAAGATTAAAACTGTTTGCGCAATGTGTTATATAATTTTTCTTTAGAGATTAAGAAGGATGATGATAGTAACATAAAAACGAGTTTATTAAAAGATTCTTACGAGAAGACACGAACGATAAAGTCCAACTCAACGATTGCAGTGCTTTTGCATTCTATCTTTTAGTTTTTGTTATTAAATGGATACAAAAATGTGAGCAACCTTTCCGATGTATTTTTTTCAAGTGAAAGCAGGATATTTCAAGAAACGCAGATACGTGTCGCTTTTAACTCCATTAATTTTGCAGGAAAATACTCGGTTTGAACGAAATTTCCTCGTGCATGTTTCAGGCGCAGACTGAATGGCGACGGAGCAGGTTACGAAAAGTGTATTACCGTCCCATTAACTCGGCCGGCCTCTAAGTAACGACCATCGGGGTAACAATGTAATTAACGAAATACGAACGCGGCTAATAAAGATCGTACAAATTGCATCGCCCTATTACGCGTGGATGCGTTATGAATTCGTGCACGCGCCAACGTTCAAAAAGTTTTTACCACCCCCGGTTGCAAGGAAGGAATGCAGAAACTTCATGCCCGTTTTGTAAACTGTAAACTCTTCCTTTACGTACATTTAGCACGAATGCGAATTGTTCGAAATTATGAACGCGTTGGATGATAAAACGTTCGATTAAGAAATCGCTTAACGGATTTTATGCGTTTTAGGAGTGTGCATTGATATCGTCGGTATTGTTGCGATTGTAAACAATAGACCTACGAAGATTGTAAGGATTTAGTGTTCCGTATCGTGAAAATGTTGCAAACCAAGGCGCAAAATCTACGATCGATAACGCGTGTACATGAACAAGAGCATGGCGAACCCAGCGAATCAACTTCTACGCTTACCAGCGTGCATAATTCATTCGCGCGTTTGACGTATGTAATAATAGAAACAATGGAACAACAGGGACCGCGGTAACGCGACAGCAATAACTCATCCTCGCCCCTGTGTACATAACTATTCGGCCCGGCTATCTTTTGAGACGCGCTGTCGTTTGTACGCTGTTGATTAATCAGACCGAATAATCTGGTCGAACTGGATGCAAATAATACGCCTGCAACTCTTGGCATCTTCTATCCCTACTTGCGCGACAATTTCGGACACCGCTTTTTATACGTTATTCACTTAGCAAGTCGAAGGTGATCGATGGAAACAGTTAATCAACAATTCGATCGCTTCGAACAAGCAGTTCCACGTATATTTTCATTTCTTTCCGTGTGAACATTTAATTGCGGAGCTTATGGTGCATACTGCACAAGGCTCTAATCTAACAGTTACGTGATATTATCTTGGGAATTGAATAAAGTAAAAGTATCAATAAAGTACAATATTTTTCGCAGCTCAATCCTAGGGTGTTCATCAAACAGTAACCCCTTTCATTGCGCTAAGCTTCACCAATTCAGCACAATCGTCTCGAAACAAGGGTCCTAATAGACCGCTGTGCTCACCCCTTCCGTTTCTTTGCCTATTCCGTGCACCGCAACAGTCGCCCCTTAACATTTCTATTTTACAATACTACTAACGCCGCTCGTAAGACCATCCACCCCTCGTTCCCGACACTCCGTCGAGTCCCCTTAATCATCCATATACAAACACAATATCCACTATTCCGGCCCCCCGTTCTCGCCGCGAGAAGCTAATCGTTCGTTCGGGACGGTAGGAAAATGCAGGAAGCCAACGGACACCATCCCCCGGGCGTAAAACTGTTTTTGGGGGTAAGCATCCCCGTGTTACACGGGGTGTAGAAGGCAGAGATTTCACGGCTGCGCACGCGTCGTCCCTGGGGGTGACTCTCTCTCTCTCTCTTTCTTTTTGCACCCCTCGCGCGAGTAGTCGCGGAATGTAGATGTCGCTGCTAGTGCCATCGAAATCGTAACCCTCGACCCCGCAGCCTTTTCGCTCCGCCAACCTTTCCCTCCCCTTGCCAGTGTCGTCGTCTATTTTCATTCAACCCCTTCACCCCCCGCACCCTCCCGCCGCCAGGCTCTCTGTCGTTCGACCGCCTCTGGCGTGGAAATTGAACCACGGCTACGTGGTGCACGGGAACAGGGTCTTTGCTCCCGTTTAATATTTCAACCAGTCCATTGGCTGCCTTGAGCATCGACGTGCTGCGCGCCTTTGCCTTCGACCTGCCACCGTTCTCCTCGCGTCAAAGCCTCGGCGCTCGGAATCCCCAAGATGATAATCCACTTAGCGGGCGGGGGCGGACGGAGGGGTGGGGGAAAAAAAATAAGGAGCGAGAGAGGTCCAAGGGAATCTCGATACACGGGGATACAGAGAAATCGATCGGCTCTGTTGATCGGCCACGCGTATTGGTTTTACTCGGCGAAACATGGAGAAGAGGGGTCTCCTCGATACTTTTTGCCTGGAAAACCTACACGCGCGCATACGTATTTCTCGTACTGATTGAACGCACAAGTTTCATCGTATCAACCGCAAAGTATATGTATATATATATATATTTCTTTTTTCTTCTTGAACCACTGTGCCGTTGTGTCGCGTGAATTTATTAATTCATTCCCAGGAACGGCTGCCGATGAGGCGACGTTGAATCTCCCCTTTCTTCGATGATACGTTATTACTTCCGGCGCTTTAATATCGATAAGACTGACATTACATCAATCATACGGCATTCCTATACATCATTGACAAGCACACAGGGCACCCAGCTGTTTCTGCCAATGACGGCGAAAACTTTCTCCATACTTCTATTTCTCCAATATCCTATATCTCTTTCTCTCTCTCTCTCTCTCTCTAGTGGGCACACGATACTATCGATAATTCATATGGCTATTAAATTAATAATGCTCGTCGAGATCGCGGCTTAATTCTAGTACGTCGTTTAAATAAAACAGGTGCACACGTTTCTACGATACTGAGGCAAAACGATATACAGTTTATTAATTAATAAAATCGTTCGTCTGGCACCGTTTATGGTAGATTTACATTTTGTAAGCTGTTATAAAGGAGGAATAAAACGTAGATGAAAGTTATTGCAATAACCCTTACAGCCGAATTTCCATGGGAATGATTAAAATCACACGCGTCGTTGGATAACACAATTACGTGTACTACGAAATCTATAAACCGGCAGCGTAATTAACCCTTAATTGCCAATCCCACCGAGCGTACTGTTCATCTGTTTAATTGATGTACATATAAATCTCACGTCACTCGCGTCCGTGGGCAAACGGAACGTTTTCAGTCTTCAGGAATGGCCAACGAACGGAGGCGTTTTTATTGCGAATTTTTTTCTCTCCACCCATATCGCCTGATCACGCACCCCCTTGAAACACGCAGCCAGGGAGGAGGTAATTCGGCTTTTAATGGGCCCCGCGTGATCGATTCAAGTTCAAACTCGTTGCCTTCTTTGAAGCAAAGGTTCACATGGAAAGCACGGTCCGTGGCTCTCTCGATCTATTATTCTTCTGTCGTTGCCTGGCTCGCGCGACCAACGATTTTCCGCTCTCGGCCCGTCAAGTTATCTACCTTTCAGGCCAGGCTACGATTCCACCCTGGGACTTGGCGTCGGTTGAAAAAAAAAAACAAATCCAGGCGACCCCTCTGTGTCCCTTGAAACTGCTGCCGATGAAGGAAGAATAAGTGGGAAAGAAAGAGGGAAAATGGTGGACGATAAAGGGAAATACCGCCTCGGTCGCTCCGTAGGCTCGGCTAAAATCGCCCGACCGCTTTGCGAAACGCATCGTTCTACTGATACAAATGAGAGAAATATTTTACGGGGGAGGGCGGAACACCTTATCTGGTCGTGCAAAGGGCGACAGAGAACTTTCGACGAAATTCTTGCTTCGACTTTTTGCCGGAAAAGCTCAATAATAGACTGTATGTTATGGATAATTGTGGTAAGTAACGATAGTAGATATTTGTTAGTATTGCAACTAGATCAGTTTGTTGCAATATTTTACTGCTATAATTAGACATTTCGAGATCAGTTTTCGTTTCATCCCCATCAAACGACGGTCGCGTCTAACAGGCACGCGAGTCAAATTAACATGCTCCTACCTATTTCGTTAAAATCTGGCCATAACTTTTAGCCATCAAAGTTGCGACAGATTTTCGCAATTGTCCAGAACAACAAGTCCATTAGAGACAGCCGTGACACTGCACGTCCTCCCCGTCGTGAAGGGTTTTACTCGAAGTGCCCGGAATCGACCAGCGTCGCCAGCAGATATTTTCGTATGATTTGATACGTTGCAGCATTTATGTAAGTTTCAGTTTATTTCGTGGTACAGTTAAACGGAGAATAATTCTGCACTTCGGGGATAAACGAATATTTACGTAAAATACTTTCGTGCACGACTTTGTTCCTCAGCAAGATGTAGCTTAATAATTCGTTCGATTTCCATGTATCTGTCGACCGATCATTTATTTCATGGACTATTCTCTATCTAATATTATACAATACGTTAAAGTTATTTGTAATCGAGTTCTTCTGTTGTATGCAACATCCAAAGCACTTAACGAAGCGTATTGATCGAGTTATGATAAATTGTACTGTTATTAAAATGCAGTCCGTATCTTCACGTGATTGTCTCACTCATTTACCGAATAAAGAAGTTAATAATGACGGTGGTAATTAATGAAATATTAAAGCATCAGAGTTTTAGATACAATCGATGGTAGCAGCGATAAGAGCGAAGAGGATAATCATCGTTTAAGCGTAGTCGTAATTGCGGATGTCTGTTTGAATTCTTATGAAACCGGGTGCAACGTTTTTACCCAAACTTTCATGATAATATCGAAAATGCCGGCTTCTTTCTGCAGAAATTGGCTGCTTCACGAAACACGGAGATGGGAAATGGAATTTTAAACAAGACGTCGGCTAGCTGATAGCTCCTTTATAGGTACTAGTTTTTAATTTTTCAGTGAAATATGGATATTACGATTTTACACCTATTTCGCACACTAAACGTGCCATGTTTGGTGAAATCTTTAGAGCGGCCGTGATATGGAAGCAGGTTGATGTATTCTGATGAAGAAATTGTGTCAATGTTGGATAATTCAGCATTCGTCCAATGTACCGTAAAGAATTCGTAGATTTTAATTATTTCTTGAACAGAAAGAGTGCATTAAAGTGTAGAATAAAAATGTGTGATAAATTAGTTTATAAGAATACCTTATGAATTTCAAATTGTCAATTCTTCGCAATTTATCTAAATCAATTGTATTAGTTAAATTCGATATTTAAATTACTATTTTATAGATCCTGTATTAATATTTATGCAATTATTAACTAAAAGATTTATTGTAAATTAATTTCTAAGAATAACTTAGTAAGTCCTTTTAAGATTAAATATCACCATTTTTCTCATTTGTACACTATTGACATGTTTAAATAAACCACCGATAAAAGAAATTCAACTGTTGTTATTCTTTTAACGACTGTCCTGTACTGTGTTAGAGAAAACCCACCCCGAATCCTTAAACAAGTATCGTCGAGGTATTGTAATTCCGAAGCGAAAATCTTGTAAAAGAATGTCGTATTTCCAAATAACTTTGAATCTTAAAAATTCTTGGAATTGTGACTTCATTTCCAAGAATTTCCCGAAACATGATTTTATGGAATCCCAAGTGCTCGAAATCGCCAATTTGCATCAGGAGAACACGACATGTGAGGAGATCTTTCATTTCACCAATTCCTGGAATGTGATGTCATTTCCCAGAATCTCCCGGAACATGATTTTACGGAATCCCAAGTGCTCGAAATTACCAATTTGTATCAGGAGAACATGATATGCAAGGAGGTCTTTCATTTCATCAATTCCTGGAATGTGACGTAATTTCCAAGAATTTCCCAGAACCTGCTTTTACGGAATCCCCTTTGCTCGAAATCGCCAATTTGTATCAGGAGAACATGATATACAAGGAGGTCTTTCATTTCATCAATTCCTGGAATGTGACGTCATTTCCAAGAATTTCCCAGAACATGCTTTTACGGAATCCCAAGTGCTCGAAATCGCCAATTTGTATCAGGAGAACATGATATGCAAGGAGGTCTTTCATCTCACCAATTCCTGGAATGCGACGTCATTTCCACGAATTTCCCAGAACTTGCTTTTACGGAAACCCAAGTGCTCGAAATCGCCAACTTGTATCAGGAGAACATGATATGCAAGGAGGTCTTTCATCTCACAAATTCCTGGAGGGTGACGTCATTTCCAAGAATTTCCCAGAACCTGCTTTTAGGGAATCCCTCTTGCTCAAAATCGCCAATTTGTATCAGGAGAACATGACATACAAGGAGGTCTTTCATTTCACCAATTTCTGGAATGCGACGTCATTTCCAAGAATTTCCCAGAACATGCTTTTACGGAATCCTCTTTGCTCAAAATCGCCAATTTGTATTAGGAGAACATGATATGCAAGGAGGTCTTTCATTTCACCAATTCCTGGAATGCGACGTAATTTCCAAGAATTTCCCAGAACCTGCTTTTACGGAATCCCAAGTGCTCAAAATCGCCAATTTGTATTAGGAGAACATGATATGCGAGGAGGTCTTTCATTTCACCAATTCCTGGAATTTGACGTCATTTCTAGGAATTTCCGCGGACTTTAATTATTCGTGTAGGCGGCTATTTATAGAAGCTTCTCGTTTTGGAATTTTGCAAACAAAGTTCCTCCACAATACTCCTTGGAGTATTGGAGTTTAAGGAATTGGAATAGGTTTCTGGGTATGTCTTGAAATAAGTAATACAAGTGGGTACATTTTATATGTTCATTTATTTAAACATCTTAATAATATACAAATTACAACACAGATTCGGAATACGGTTTGTTGCTAAAATTTATACAAATTGTAAGGTTAGCTAAATAATGTAAAGAAGTTGTGAAGTACACGGTTTTGCTTCTGGCCTTAATGCAGACTTATTCGTATCCTTAACCAAGAAACCTGCACACACATGAAGATATGTTAAATAACAATTTATTGCATGTAAAACAATGTAATTCTTACCTTAATGTTCAAGTCACTTTTCATTTGACCTAATTTAATATTTATTATTCAAATGCAAACCCTAAATATAGTAATGAGGTATAATTTAAGTAGTATAATCTTATTCAGCCTGACATATCGTAGACTTATACTACTTAAAAAGGCACAACTTGAGGACGTATTGACAAAATGCATAAATAACAATGCATTCTGACCATATTTTGGTAATTTGATCAGTTATTAGCTTTCTATATTCACGATTTCTCCAACTTGCATCAGTCACAGTGTCCAAGGATCGAAATCCCGAGCAATACAGGTCTATTTAAGAGCACGGAAGGATGTTCGGGAAAAGGAGAAGAACTGTATCTCGTCCGACGGAAATAAGAAATCCTTTCGCTCGTTTCGACGACGTCGTAAACACACGCGGGGAAATCAATTTCCCCCACGGGCGCTGCTGTAAAAATCCACGGGAAAAGTTTCATTCGATAAATATCTTGACTGAATCGTGAGCCAAACGCGGACCGCCACTTTCTACGTAGTAGCGGCTACGCCACTTTTACATATCCGTGGCGCGCGGGGAAATCCTCGGCCGGAGAAAAATTACGTGGCCGTAAAGAGGATCCGTGAAGTACATCCGACCGGTGAAAAAGGCATGGGAGAAACAGAAGAACGGCGAGAGAATGGTAGGAGAATAGGGAAAAAGATACAGCCTGGTGTATATGTAAACACGTTTAACCACGTCGCTCTACGAAGTACGAAATATTTCCCTGGGGAATGGTATTGGCCCGCTATCCCCGTTTCCCGCCCCTCGCCATCCGGCTTATGATAACCCGTGGCTATAGCGAATAGAAGCTTTTTTGCCCTGGCAGACCCACGCTCGAGGAAGCTGTCCCCTGGCCGCTGATCAGCGACGAAATATATCGTCGCTCGCCCGCTACACTATTGATATCTGATAAATTATATGGGTTATTGCTTCTATATTGGTTCATTGAAATAAACAGACGGCGCGGTGCTGCGAAATTTCTGGACCATTGGGCTGATTAAGGATTGGCCTTGTATGATTAATAATACCATCGGTAAGGATAAATATTGAAAACGATACCGATTGCGTGCGATCGGTATTAGTGGATTGACGTGGAACATTGACGCGGATTTATCGACGACATTATTGCCCGTAACAGTGAATCACCTGAACTGACGGATGCTGATAACGTTATTGGTGGAATCACGAGATTTGGATGGACTTATAAAATTGATTAAAGTACAAATGAAGGTATCTTTAATACGCGCGGTTCACCGATACATAAGGGTTAACGGGCCCGCTTTAAAGGATATTCTTAATCAAATATTAAAGAGAATATGATTATGTTGTAACGGAGTGTTAACACGTGGAGAGAAAAGTTTGACATTCTATATCAATTATAACAGCGACAATTATCCAGAAATCCCTATCCAATCAATAGGAAATGTCTACTCGAAATAAATACTACATACACGAAATCCCGTTGTAATATTCGCGTACGCGGCGATCCGTGTGGATGTGGAGAAGGGAAGAACGAACGCAGAAGTAGCCAAAAAGAAAAGGGGTTTCGTCGCATCGATCAGAGGGTGCACCATGCGGCGGCGTCTACGCAGCCATCAAGAGATGAGAAGAGGAAGGGCGGCGATGAGACGACGAGACTCTCGCTGGCCGACAAGCGGCTCCTGAAAAATGCTCCCAAAGCGTGACTACCCTCCGCCATTCCTTTTTCCTCGTCGCTGCTGCCGGTTCCGTCGGCAGGGGGTAACATTCGAAACGAATGGGCCACACGTGCGCTCCCGTTCTCCCTTCACCTCTCTTCTTTTTTTTTCCTCTCCTTTCTTCCTTCCGTTTTTCCATCCTCGCCGAACACCCTCGTGGCTTCTGTTCGTGTTCCCTGTGTACCAGCGGCACCGGTAACGTCCAGCAATCCCTCGATCCATCAGCCCCGCTCGCCGCCCCCCTACTAGCATTCCTGTATATCGGTGATTTCGGGCTCGCAAGACAGTCAAAGTTGCGAAACTCCCATGGCGACGTGATTTACGCGCGCCGCCGAGTATCGTACACCACGTGCGGCGGACGTTCCGCTGTTTCGTCTCCTCGTCCGACGAAAGAACTTCCGGATCGCGGCCGTCCGCGAAGAGTAACGCTCGCCGGGGACCGGGGCTACGCAGCAGAACGCTCGTAAACTAGCAATCGTTCTGTCTAGGAAAATCGCGTTCGCGGGGATCGATGTTTCCAGGGTCCATTTATACATCACCGTGCCGTGTCCGGGTTTTCCTGAGAGCGACGTACTACTATAACTTAAGAACAAACCATGCGATTTCCGTCCTGTTCGGTGTCATTTTAATTGCAGAAATCTCAAACGTTCATTAAAATTATTTCCATAAAGATTAGACAAGAGCTAAAAGAATTGTATTCCTTGTGTGCAGAAAATGCTCCTTGTAACCTCTTGAAAAGGTCGCCACCGAAAGGCCTTATTTGTACCCCTTAGCGGATCCCTATTCCTTCGAGTGGTTACAATCGTCACGCGGAGTTGAATATACAAAGTGCATTCTCTGCGCACAAGAAGTACAATTCTTTTAGGTTTCCCTTAATCTTTATGAAATTCATTCTAACGAATTCCCGAGATTTGTGCGATTCAAATTATTACATTATTATGTTCTAAGAGTACAGAATTGTGGCCAGTGTGCGCCTCCCGAGGAATCGCAGGTGAAATCAGAGAAAAAGGGCTCGCGTCGCCGGCAATTCATACGCGTCGCCAACTTTCTCGAGGCGCCGCTTGGAAAAAATAATTTTACTTTCTTTCTTATTATTAACTTTGAACAAAAATACCGGAAGCAGGAATGTGAAATTTATTCAAAAAGGTACGTCAGGAGATAGCGAGGAGTATACTCTTCAATTCACCGTTTGGTTCATTCCGATATCACAATTAGTTTCTGCGATACAAGCGTTTAAACTTGAGGCATTTAAATATCGCGACGTGATCTACATTTTTTCCTGGAATTCGATAGGATTCGCAGAATCGGCGTCTGCCACTGTGTTCACGTCTTTTCCTGGAGTCGGAAGGAATTCGCTGACTTGACGTCTGTTACTGTTGACACCTGCGTGGGAATCTTGGTCAGTAGGTCAGTGACGCGACGCGTGCGAGAAGGACAGCGGAACAAAAACATTAGAAATTACCCCTTTCCTTACACGGCGATATCTCAGGAACCGGAAGTCGTATCGAGTTCAACGAAAAACCAATTCAAGGGGGAAGAAAGCGCGCTTCTAATGAGACCCGACCAGATAAAAAGTAATGCGTATCTTCGGAGTGACAGCGGTTCAAAGTCCGTGCAATTGTGATACATAACAATCAAGTTTTTAGCCTCCGATATTTGGCCGTGGCCCGGTCGGGGCACAGGTCGCCTTCAAGAGATTACAAAAGAGTATTTTCCGTACGCGAAGAATACAATTCCTCTAGCTTTCGTTTAACCCTTGTGATCCCAAATTTGAATGAATTCCAGAGACGTTTGCAGTTAAAATGGCACCAAACACGACAGAAATCGTCTAGTTTGTCGTTACGTTATAATAGTACGTCGCTCTCCGGAAACCCGGACACGGCACGGTGCACGTATAAATGGACCCTTACTCGACGATTTCTGGATGCAAGAGAGACGATGAGGAGTTCCGGTGCGAAGCATCGCTGCTGGATGAATTACTTTTGCAGGTCTCGAGGTGGAGATGTTGCAAGGGTTGATGACGATTCATTGCGGCAGAAGTGTATTAAAGGGGCGGAACACTCGGAAGCATTATGTTCTGTTATTATAATTTAATATTCACTTTCATGTCACAAAAGGTGAAAGAATCAAGGGGATGATACTGAAATTTTTACGAATTCATAATATGCGAACTCGCTGGCTCGAAACAGTTAAGTTTCGAAACAGGTGTCGTGTGTTTGACAGGAATTCTCTGATCCGAAGTGGGAACGATTTAATGGTAATGAAAGAGAAACCGGAGTGACAACGAAGAGAATTGTGTCGCCGTACAATGATTTGAATTGCCTTGCGTTTTCTATAGTTCCGTTAGGTCAGAGGGCTTGTTTTAAGAAGCGCATGAAGACACGTTTTGTAATTCTGCGGCTTCTATTAAGAGAGATCATAATAGAACATTGAACAGTGTAAATGGACATTATGCGGAATTCAAGTAATTCGTATTCTAAATGTTGGAAAACATTTTGAACGGGATTCGAATGAAGACAAAGATGCTTTATGTACAGTAAATTGGGCAAATCTTCGCGATCGTTTCATATCATTATCATTCTTGTGGTAAAGATGAAATTGCGCAGTATTATGCGTCGATTCTAATGGAATCATTGTTCGCATGCTAGTAGCATGACTCGCGCGGACAAACGAGCCTCCAGTTACCAAGTTTCTGCGCAAAATTTTATGGTTAAACTTGGGTGCTTTTACTTAGAAAGAAAAGCGAAGTGAAGTACGGTTAAAAAAGGAAACTTATGTACGCTGCCACGATTGAAGAGTATTACGAACTGCGGCTTGTTAAATTTATGCCGCGAAAACTAGGTTGTTACCATTATTTATCGCCGTACGATTTATTATTACATTGGGCCCCTTTTATCGATAGTTATAAATTTAACAACACTAATGTACAAGTTTACTTGCACTTGGAGGCCACTGAGTCATACATAATTTCATGTCCATCGATCCCAACGCAATTTTAATCAATCACAAAGAACGTACGATTAAAGGATACTTGTCTATGTACGCGGTGATAATGTAAACCATCGACCTCGATAGAATACCGATTCGTTAAAAAATATGTACAACTGTTTAGAGGCTAACAACACCGCCGGACTGAACGTCAGTTCCGAAACCGAAACTCCGTGAATCCATTCTCCCGGCGAGTCGTTTGTTATAATTTAATTAACGCTGAACCAACGCCGAAACGAAACATTAGCGCGTAGATGGCGAAACCGCTGTGCCATGTCCGATTTAATTATATAAACAATTCCGCGAAATGTAAACGTACTAATTGCAACGAGGAGAGGGTACGGGCGAAGTAATGGCCAAGTTAGACTTTCCTCTTAAAATACAGCGGTCTACAACTCCGCGGAAAGAACTGGAAGTTGTTTTACACGTTCTACGGCAAAAACTTGCCTTCCTCACCCGCCGCGTTCTGCCGGAGCGAAATGAAAATGAACCGTGTACCCCGGTTATTTCTGTCGTCGAATCGCGATATCCCCTGGCTTTTACGCGGCTACTGCCTGAAACGGTGCAGCTTTTATCTTTATTAACCGCGGAAATTTAGCAACTAATGTTTGCAAGCCGAGAATCAGAGATTCAAAGATGTCGCGAAGGGGGGTGGAGTACGAAAGAGGGTTCTCCTTTGAGAAAAAAAGAAAGAGATGTATAAGAAAGCGCATTTAGCTGGCTAGTTTATTTTTTAAAGTTTGGAGACGTACAGGCTCGGGAGATAGCGAGTAGAGGAATAATAAGAAAGAAGGGAAATACTATGAAATTCATAGAGCTACATTTTGTTCGTCCCACTATTTCGTTTAATCAATGAACAATACGATACTAAAAATAATGCCCTATATTTCGTTCGTGTAATACATTGATAAAATTCTAAAAGAAACGAAATCTATCTCTGCCCTAGCGTCACAATAAAATATTCACGGAAGTCTCTATGGACAGAAGTACTTTTCTCGAATTTATATAATCCAACCCTAAGCACAGGAGGCATACTGATTGCTACTAATCCCGTGCGAAACGTGATAAATATTAATCTCGCAAATTTCCCGTCAGCCATCGGCATACAGGATCTAACAATAACAAAAAAGAAGGAAAAGAGATCCCTGGGAAAAAGATCACAGAGAACAGCAAACAAGCAATAATTCAAGGGGAAAATCCGCGACGATTCTTTCTGACGCTTATAAATCGTCTTCGACGGTTCCAGGTCTCTCTCTCTCTCTCTCTCTCTCTCCCAACAGGCCGCGAAACAAAAAGAAAACTTTTCGGAGGGAACTAACGCGGCTGCACACGAGCCACAAGCTGCCGGGGCTCGTACGTATGTACGTTCGAAAGTTTAGCCGCGATAAGTGCCGGATGATTTATTCATCTCACGACGCCGCGGCAACCGGTACAAATTACGCATCCCCGTTCAGAAAACCTTCGAGGTACGTGACAGTAATTCATACGTCTGCATTAACCTAACGTAACGCTCGCCCTTTTCCGCGAAGGGTGCCGCGCCGCGACCCTTAACGAAAACGATGCGTACTCCCCCGTTTCGTTCGGCCTCGTCCTGCTCTTTCGCCTGCCGGCGGAGAAGAGAGAATCGGTCGCGAGAGTTCAGGCGTCTGACAGTTTATAGATTGTGACAGGGAGGAACGCGAGCCTGGCGTTAATTACGGGATAAATAGCTTGCGTGTGACAAATCGCGAGCCGAAGTTGTTGGAGCAAGGGGTTGAATTTGCGTTAATTCAACACCGGTGCGCATTTCTTTCGGTGAGTGCTACTCGGGGCTGCGAAGGCGAAAGTGGAAGGTGGAGGTAATTGGAGCGATATTTAAAAAGAGTTGCGGTCAGATGTAACTACTAGTAGGAACAGTAAATAAAAATGTGTAATACGCAATATTACTGTGTCATTAGGGGATATACCATTGTGAGTCGTGTGCACGAATGAATCATGCGAAAGCAGAAGAACGTATGCAGGTTTAATGGTAATAAAGATATTAATAACTCGCGAAATATTGATCGAGTTTCACACTTTATTCCCTGCTGATAAACGAATTTCCCTATTCGAGTATATCCGTACAACCGAATTACACATTTTTCTTTTATCGAATCGAGACACCCTGGCGGAACTATCGACAAGATTTCAATTGACAAAACTGGCGTACCGAAATTCAGTCACTCAGACACTGATGCGAGAGATTGACTGCTACGTTCGACGATCGCTGATTCAATTCTGGTCTCCAGTGGATCGGCGTGACACGCGTCGCTGACAGGGTTACGATCTTGCGCGAGGAAAGTCCGTTAGAATCGAGCTACAACGTTCCGCGGGAGCTGTTAACGAGACGTAGAACGAATGAAAAAGGCAACGCAGTTCCGCGAACGGAATTATTGGCAAGGAAATGTTTCCAGCGGCAAGAATTAATTATTCGGCAATATGCGGTAGCGATTTTCCTTCTAACGCGAAGAGTTTTCAGCCAAATCTCCATCGATCACAATCAAACAAGTCACGCTTTCTGGGATAGTGAAATTTCCTTGTTTAACCATGTTTTGCAAGAACACCTTTTGTACCAGATAGGGGTCATTTCCTCGGCCGACTCAGGGTAAGCATGGCTGACCGCAAAAGTGTAACTTGCTCGAGACAACTTTTACCCGAGGGAATTTTTGATTAAAGTTTAATTTACAGGAACGGCTCCGTCCCGGTTCACTTCAAAATGAAATTTTTCATCCTCACCCATCGCTGGCGACCGTCACCCCCTTACACCTACTTATCATCCCCATTGCTGGCCACGCGAAACGATGCTTGATAGTGTCACAGATTTCTCTGCGTTCGTAATTTCTGCAGCTTCCATCCGAATACAAAGTAAAATATTATGAACTTTTTACATCAAAGGTTCGCGGCTGTGGGTTTGCGTTTCCGTTTGGAAACATTATGTGACGATTTTTTAAGGGGAAAATGAACAGGCATGGTAGTGGAGATGAGGAAAAGAAACATTGTTATAATCATAAAAAGCAAGAAGAATGTGCAAGATTGATTAAAATAACTAAATTGAAAATATTCAAACTGGAAATAGATAATGGAACAGAATAATGCAAGATAATCACGTAATGATTAGAAAATTAGAAAATATCCTTTGTAAAGGAAACGTTTTATTGCTGAATATTATTTATACCATTCGTTTTCACGATCTTTTCATAAAGCTACACGCGTGTCGTAACATATGAAAGATTCTCATATCGCGAAACTTAGCAATCCCTGCAACAAATATTATACGTATCGCGTTCGCAGGATCGCACGTCGTCGCAAGTGAAGAATGTAGAGACGAAATTACGATTTCACGTATGACACTGAAGGTACTTTATTTCTTGGCGAGAGCTGCGTAGCCAGAAAATTTGGTGACATTCGACGGTCATAAAGTTTTACACGAAACTGTGTAAAAGCTGTGCGGGAAAAACGACGTTCCCGGGCAGGCTCGTCCGTAAACTGATACATACGTCCAGAAAGATTAAATACTATACACGCCATTGATCTATAACTCTGACAAGTGTAGCGTATACGAAAATTCCGAAATGAATCGAGTGAGAACATTTTTCGCGTCAACTATCTCGATAGTTGTTCGTATACTATATTATTCTGGCTGCCTATTTTTCTATATACCATAATGTGTAATATATCTATTACTTTACTCTCTCCACCTTTCAGTTTCGATATTTAGCATTCATTGTTATAATTTATTATAAGGCTAAAAATCGATTCCACTTCACAAGAAGTTACATTTCAATCGCGATAATGCCTATGATCAATTGTTACTAAACAATATTTCTACAGGGCGAACCATGTAACATATCACGAACGTCATCCAAAGCGAAATACACTTGAACATCCCAGCCCCCCCACAAAAGCAATACCAAAAAGGGTTTCCCTTCCCCTCGTGCTCGAAATCTCGGAAAACAACTTCGAAGGGAACAATACTACCCTCGAGGCGGCAAAATCATCCCCACGGTGATCCTCCAATCACATCCGGCCTCGCTATGCTCGCAAGCAGGCGCGTAACGGCGTAACGGAACAGAAACGCGAGCCCACGGAACTTTTAAGCGTTTCAAACAAGTCCGTAAACAGAATGTATAAAGGAGCCGGGCGAGGAAATCGCGCGTACGAAACTCTTATAAGTCGGTTAGAAAAACTCGTTCAGACGGGGGAGCAGAGCCCCATTTCTTCGCGTTCGACGCGCGCGGAGAAGAGGATAGGCTCTCGCCAGCTGAAGCGAATCTTCCTCGGCGCGTTAAGAAATTCCATCTCTTTTAAATTGTCCGCCGGAGGAAACTTTGAACGACGCAATATTGCACGGCTAAGCAGCGCGCGGGGGAAATTATATACGAACGAAACGCCGAACGATAAACCGAAGCGACTTTGCTCTTTCAAAAATGAAAGGATAGGGACGCGTCTGTCCTCGATTCCATTGACGGCCAGTGCGGTTCAAATTTCATCGTGAATGGCCTTTCAGAAATTTCGTTTCATTGCAGTCCTGCAAACATATCTGTGGCTTGTTAATGCGTTTATGCGGACATTTATGGCTTTTTTCCGTGTACCTTTTCGAATTTCTGTTTTCCAATTGCTAGTGGACTGGATGAAGAATGCGTATTCAGGGGATTGAGGATCGGTGGATGCTTACCCCATTAGTTAAGAGGCGTGTATACATTTTATATGCTTGTATGTAGATTAATCAAAATTAATTCATTTATTTATTCATTTCCGATCCCAACTTTAAAATGAATTTTTCGTTTGCCGTATAAAGTAATTAAAAGTCAATTACGCGAGTCTAAATATTATCAAAGAACAAATACACCAGCGACCCCGTTCTTATTTAAACACGTTAATTTCATTCGTTAAACGATGCAAGCAGATCTTATCATTCTACAAGAGTTTATAATATATATTTTTCTGTTCCATTAATCGGAAAGCATCATTAAAAAAAATAATGCTCAACTTTTCTGCAACACTGTAGCTTCTTCTTCTTCTTCCTCTTTTCCTTCATTATTTTCATGACAAGCTGAGGGGAAAGATTTACAGTATCTGTCCTCCATAATGCACATCGAACGAGACGCCGGCGTTCCCATTTCCGAGAACTCGAATTAATTGAAATGAATCGTGACGGGGCGTGTAAACTTTTTTATGGAACTATCCTTTAAAGGGAGACTCGAGCTTGATCACGGTCTTGAAAGAGCAACAGCGAGCAACGGCGGCGCGACAGCTTGTCTTTTTTTTTTTTTAAAGCCTGTTTCGTGAAAGATTAATCAATACGGCGGGCATGAATTTCGTTTCCGCATCTTGAGTCTCGAGGAGGAGACGCGCGGTGGAAGGAAACGCGCCGGGTTCGTCAACTGCGTCGAACAATCTTTGCGAGAAAGGCCCTTAAACAGTGTCACGTCTAGACTGTTGAATTGATTTCGAACGGTTTCAATGGGCTTAAAGGGTTCTCTCTTGTTCGGATGTGGTGACAATGACAGACGCGTTATACTCGCGATGTGTTTTCTTCTGGATTACAGTTAAGTACAGTAAAATTTCCACAAGAAAAGTAGATCGATATTTAACACAAAAATATTTGTCAATGATAATGTATTAATGTATTAAATGCCAACGAAAATAGTATTAAAATAAAATGTTCAACCTATTTGAGAATGAAGCATTCGTGTTAAAGTAAAATGTTACTCGCAATGGAACAAAGATAAACAATAATTGCATTACCGAACATCGCGTGCCTCATGTTTAAATAACACCACATTTACGCATCACGTGTAATGTTTATAGTTTCACCTTCTTCCATCCGACCGATGGATATTCACTCGGCCAAGAGCAACGTGCCGAAACGACGTTCGATCTTCTTAATCGCGCGCACGGTGAGGAAATTTAGCTGAAGCTATAGTGGAAAAGTTTGTAATCACCTTGTTTGGCTTATTCCGATGTTCCCAGAAGGGCAGTACCGTTCGAGTGCCCCATTAACGGCCGCAATAAAATAGAACGGCACAATCTTGTCGACTCGCGAAAGAAATATGAAAGCGAATTGACCGTGATCCCGTGGCGAGCAGGGTAAAAGCTCGATACGATAATTGTTGCGTGCGAGTCGCTCGCTACGTTTCACACAATTACCGCGGAACGTTTTCCTTTTGCGCCGCATCAGCGGAGTCTCGCTATTGGATCCACGTTTTCTATAAGGGCACCGAGAAGTGTTTCATATTACAAACTTTTATTGCTACTTTATTACGTTTCTCAGTTTCATTGCAACAAATTCTCTTTATCGTTTCTTCGAAATATTCGCGCGGTTCGATTCGGGCAGGCCGCCGCGTGCATGCCAAAATTAACGAGCTTCATTAACGAACGTATGTTTCGACCCGGACGCGAAATGCCACAAGATATTTCTATTTAAACTCGTCCTCGCGATAAAACATGAGATTCCTCCCCAGCCGACAGGAAACGCTTTATACGCGACGATATTATTCCAAGGTATGATAAAGAGCATTATATCAAAAATAAAAACTAAACCACTCATGATAAAAGAGAGCGATGAATGGCAACAAAAGCAAGGAGCTTCTCCACCATGGAATTGAAAATAATAAGATCCCGAAGGATTAATTTCTTCGCGATGGCAAAGCGCGCGCGGGGGGGGGGGGGCTCTCATAAAAGGGGTGGCTTCCCTTCCGAAGAAGCGCGACGCGACGCACCGCGACGAAATTAAAAAAAGAAAGGTTGGCACGGTGTCAAGGGAACACGCCCGCGGTTAATTGAGCGAAACAAATTCGACGCAACGCCGTCGAGTTACCGCAGCCAGTAAAAAGTAAAAAGTATGTTCGCCTGCCAGGTGAAACAATGATCGTACGTTTCGAGCCACGAATGAGCCTACCTTTGTCCGCCACTGTCAGAGCGGTGCAATATTTTTCCTTTTAATCCTCCTGCTCTCCACGCTTGGACGGAAAGCAAAGAGGAGTTCGGACAAACGGAAACGGTTGGTGATAAACTGTCATCTTTCGTTTAAACAAACTTGGCAGTGTTGTAGAATGGTATACTGGGGGGAAAAAGGTAGATACATGTGCGCTCGGTGTTCGTACATGGAACGGAAAGATTTATCCACAAAAGTAGATATAAAAAAATATACTTTAGCAGAGCTTTATAACGGATCCACCAATAAAAAATGTTTCTCACATTCGACGCGGGATGAGAATCAGAATATTTTTACGCGTGACATAATATCAGCATCAAAGATATTCAACTGTATTTAGTTAAAACAAAACAAAAAATGGTATTGATAATACAATTTTATGACCAGCCGTATTTTGCGGTATTCAACTGCTTCGCAAGCATGTTTATTTTGTTGTTGCTTAATGAAATTGCCGATTCCATCGATACCGGTGTACACCTGCTGCACCGAAATTTTGTTATCTAGAATGTGTTTCTTTTTGCAAAAAAAAAAAAAAAGAGAAATACACGGTTTCCATATGGAACGCGGTTTTGTGCACGGATATCGAAATTGGTTTTCTTGAAAACCACTTGCTACTGTTCTTCTGTCCGTATGCGGGAAACCGTTCCGTTTTGTTGCTTTATTAATAAAGATGCAGTCAACAAGGGTACGCGGCTCGAGTTCAGGGTGTACGAACTTTGCAACGTTCAACGGGGAGAATCGATAAATACGGTCCGTACTAAAAATATAATCCTTAGTTTTTCTGACACGCGAAGTCGCTCGAATAATTATTGAATAATGAACGATACGGTAAGCCGCCAAGTACGAGGCATATACATATTTCGAATCCGTTACACTATGAGTAAATGGGTTAAGCCAGAAAAGGCACGACACACAATGGTTGAATAAAGAAACGTAAGTGGATCTCTAGAAAATCACCCAATATTCTATTCGAAGCTAAATAATCAAAAGATCTCACAAAATTAGAACGAGCTCGCTCGTAATTTATTCTACAAGGCACTAACAAACATCCTACACCCTGCATTCGCTCTCTGAACCTTTGTGAAGCAGAGCTTCGATCACCGCAATCGAAAGCAGCTCCAGACATCAATTAAGCGCCACCGTAACGTCAGCGATGCTCCTCCACCCGCGCACGATGAGCTCGCAGAGAGCTACGCGGCGAACACGCAAACGGGAGAGAGAGATTGGCGGCCGGGGGAGGGTGAGGAGGAATCAGCGAACGCAAGGGAAAAAAAAAGTAGACAGAGGGTGGAATGGAGATAGTTGTCAGCTCGTCGACGATAGCTCGTCGGATGCATTATGAGGCCTAGATGCGAATTTTCAGGGCGCAGCTGAATTCGCATTTTCCGGCTGAAAAATGATGCGACGCATCCGGGGCTGCAACCAGCCCCGACAACTCCAGGCGATATCTGTTTGTTCGCCATCCACGTATGCGCATCGGGTATTTACACTGGCCCGCAGTCTGTGTGAGCGTGCGTGTATATGCGCCATGCATTCGTCTGTAGCTTCGTGCGGCTCCATATTTGCCAGCATCTTCATCCTCGCGACCCCCGTGCGTGTATGTGCTCCCGTCGAAAGACACGAAGCTCGTGTGGTTGCGCGCAAAGGCACCACGACTTGCCGTTCGAGCACGAACGTGCACGTACGTACACTCGAGTGTCCATCGACGCGCCGTACGAGGCAAGAATTACCAGCGTCGACTGCGAGCCACCCCCTTGCAGGCTGGGAACGGACGAAGGGCGAGACGTTCGAAGAATAGCGGAGACGTGGCGGAATTAATGGGAGAAAAAAGAAAGGAGGAGGAAACGGGTGAAGAGGGTGCAGAGACAAGGGGACAAGTAGGAAGTCCATTCGCGCCTGCTTCATTAACGGTGGCAAGGGCATCGTGGTTGAAGTGGATTGGAAGGAAGGTCGACTTAAAAAAAAAAAAAGAGAAAAATGAAGGAAGGACAAGCCTTGAGGGGTGGATAGGAGACGAGCGAGTCGTGACGGTCAAGTCGTGTTACAGCTTAGCCAGCCGAGGATTGGATCGGAGATAAACCGCGGGGATGTGGCCGGAGGAGACGAACCGACACTACTTCAGGGGGAACGTTAAGCAGCTACCATTTTTTCGGTGACACTTTTTGGGGGCGATTGATCGATGGGGAGATTTACGGCTTTGCCTTTGATAACCGGGGATGGGATGAATAATAATAGGGAATGACGATGGAGGCCGAGGGATGTGAGGATATGGAAATATTTAATTGTGCTTAATTAGAAAGATATCTGAGTGGAATGCAAATCATCTGGTTCTTAGGTGTAACGTAATTTTCTTGTAATTTCAATGCCTTCGTAAAAGCTCTGTCTATGTTTATCGATTTTATCGGGAAACACTTTGTAAAGTACTTTAATCGAAAGGATTCCGCGAATTCTTTTAGATATTTTATTAGTAATTGAATAAAAAATATACAAGCAACGGTAATTTCTTCTTCTCGTAATTCTTATAATGTCCATTACTTCGTAGCCCACTTTCTTCATACCGCGCGGACTCATTTTTGTCGCTGCTAATTCTTTCATAAATATTTAATTAAACCAGACCGCCTTGGGACCTGAGTTTTTCGCCTTTCACGACCCATACATCCCCATAAACGTTCCTTTAGCTCAACGTCATAGAAATTGGGCCAACGTTGCGGGACACTTTCGCGTGTTACATCCGTCCTTTAAACCGAGTCTTGTATTTCAAACGATCCTGGTGGAAACGCGGAATTATCTGAGAAGGACAAATTCAGACGTCTAGTAGCCTTAAATTATTCTTCGAGCCATCCGTGAATGTGTTAATTTATTATTCCCTCTGTGATTAGTGAATAAAATCACCGTCGCCAATCGCTGCTATAAATCTTCGTGGTTTATAATGGAACTTTCACTGTGCTCAATTATAAGCCGAAGTTTTCCTCCTCTTTTATCTATAGCTTGTCCTAGATTTCAGCGTCGTGGTCGAAATATTTTATATTTCGCGTTTGGGCTATTAATAACGAAGCGAAAAAACTTCTTGGCCAAACGAGCAATTACCTATAATCAACCCGTCCTGTACCAGCGGATTAAAAGGTCTATCTGTCAAAGAGGTCACGAAAATACAATATATCCATTAAAATAAAAATTAGCAAAAGGGAAAAACATATGACAAAGGGATGACCGAAGCAGTAAATGCTTTTTTTAAAATATTAATTAAGAAAAGTATTTCTATCTGAAAATACACCAACACTAAAATGTTAATAATTAATAATTCCCTGTTAATATCTTTCAATAGTTTCCCCAAATCCATAAGGGTATGGAAACAAAACGCTTCGAGGAATATATTTTTCTGCCATCCCCAGGTTAATACCCGTAATTCATAGCGTACGGTGAATCCGGTTTGCAATTACCTCTATTTACACGTGCGCGAGAGCAAACGACCTGGATGTGACAAATTTCTTCCTCGAAATCAATCGTACGCGTGACCGTATCTTTGAACGAGACCAGACACATTTCAAATCGCGTCCGTCACGATAAACGCGACTTTTCGAATCAAGATAGGACGCATTTCCTGGAATTGAAAGCAGTATCGCATGGACAATGCCAATTTCTTTTTTCCCCTGTCTACTATTTTATTTCTCTCTCTTTTTTAGTCTGTCTCGTTGCCAAAAATAGAATCATTTCCGCGGTAGCCAAGCGAATAGGACGATGCCAATCACAGAGCGTAGTAGTGATAACGCGATTCTCTGCTATGAAGTTTTTCTTTTTTTTTTTTTTTTTTGAAATCACGTTCTTCGTCCCCATAAACCCTCTCGCGATTTCCCAGGCAGATTCGGGTCAGGCGCCTTTCCGTCAGGTCGACGGTTCCTTCCATCATTTTTCTAGCGAAACGAAAATTCATCCTGATGAAATGCTGACGTAAGGCAATTGTATTACTGTCGGGGAAATAAATTGCCGCTTCACATCAGCGGTTTTCAATAATCGTAGTTCAAAAGAATTATTCTACCTCCGCCTATATATTTTTGATTCTCCATAGGACATGTTCAGGCGATATTCAGGGACAATCTATTTGAAAATATTGTCCACGCGAGGACCAAACGAAAAGGTGGAAAGATATTGGAATACTCGGAGAACTTGCATCTAAAATATCGAAATGGGTATCGATGTTTATTGCGGAGCGGCGAATGGAAATTTGCTCCCCCCCTAGATTCAGTACGCCTTGACTCAAAATTGTTTTCGCGGGAATTGGAATCGTACAGCTATGATATATCAGCCTGGGATTGCGAGACATAGATCGCTTGAAAATATCGGCAAAATGCTTTGGAAAATGATTAAAAATGCCAATGGCTTCAATTATTCCCCTCGCTAATTTCATTATTTAATTAAACCTCATCTGTAGTTTAATACGAAATTTTTTTTATACAAAGAAATCCGCGCTACCATTATTATTATTATTCGGAGAAAAACTCGCACGTGTTCCACGAAATATAAAATGCATATCCCCAGGCCGGAATTACCGCAGTAAAACTTCCCCAGCAATTGGTAGTAAAAAAAAAAAAGAGAGAGGAAAGAAAAAGAAAATTCAATATGCATTTCCGCCGATTTTTATCTCGCCTAAAGAAAGTTATAATACATTCCTCATCATTTTTACAGGCAGTTTGCTTCCGGCTTTACGAGATCTCTTTTCCCACGATGCACGCGTTATATCGAACCACATTTTATCCCCCTTTGTCGCTCGGCTATCGAGTTATAACTTGTAATCTACGAAACGCTCGTCCGAACATAATCGTAATGCTTGCGTTGCGTATCGACAGGTGGAACGGTATTACGGAAGCCCTGATATGTTTCCATTCGCTTCGGAATAAAACTATATATTCCTTTTCTTTTTCCTCTCTCTCTCTCTTTCTCCCTGCTTTCAGGGAGATATCACAGTTAACCCCGAAATGTTCTTGGAAACAGCGTGACGAGACTCTTGCCATATTCTCAGCGTGCGAATTTCAGCTCAGATACGCCCCGCGCAGCGGTTGAAATCACGTAATATTAACTTAGCTTCCGGTGAAAGAAGTTAAAGAAGTTAGGAGAGAAAGCGCGGCACGTTTTCTTCCCAGTAATACCGGCCGCGAAAATGAAGGAAAAAAGCGAGCTTGCAGGGGGAAAAAAAGTGGAGAGAAAGAAGTAACAAAAATTCTTGAAACTCTCCTCGAGCTTCGCCGAAACGGAATCTCGTATAACGCGCTGCTAGTGAAAGGAATTTCTTTCAAACGCCGCATATTACAATTTTAATAATCCCTTAAAAAGCTCCGAGATTTTAAAGGAAACGAGCATGTTGCCTGTGCTATTTATGTTCAATAAAATAGCAAAGATTGATAAGGGTTTCTCGGTGTTCCAAGTAAACGCGCCTTCTGAATGATCAAGCAGCGTCAAACAGTACTAATTTTATTAGACAAGGAATATCATTGTTTTATCGTTTACTGTTGCTTCCTCGTTTAATTAAGTCATTATTCCAGACAACAAGTTTATTGTTCTCGTTCAAAGAAACAGCGCAGAGTCGATAAATTATATCTTACGGGGACGGTGCTTTTTATCCAAATTAATTATAAATCACTAAGCGAGATCAATATCTTTGGAGCACTGAATGCTACACGTGAATCATTCAATTATTGCACTTTGAGCGAAACAACGTTTGAGACGTACAAGTGGTCGGAGGATCGAAGATAGAATGAAAGTAGGCACGTGGGGATGGTACGTTAGTAACACGAGACACCTTGACAGATACCGGGGAATTGGATTTTTATTCAGCCGTCTGCCGGGAGATATTCAAGATTCATCGTAATTTCTCGCTTACAACCGAGTATGACTGATCGATCCGACGTACGCCGATCCGCCGTTGATAAAACCACCGCTTACAATAATGACGGATGAGGGATCTTTCCGTTATCCGCGGATGCCACTGGCCTCCGTTTGTACGTTACGATACTATCTTCGCCTCTTTAAAAACTCGTCGCCTTTCCCCGCGCCGCCGACGCATACAGCCGTGAATGACCCTTGTGAAAATATACCGGAGCACCCGTTTTCACCTGATCATCGTTTATCGGGACGGTGAAATATTGAGATCCGTCTGTCGAAAACGTTTCCAGCGAGAGCTGCACATTTTAATGGCCTTCGCGCTCTCAACGATCACGACTTTCGCACGCTTCGAAATGGAGACGAGAGAATAACAAAGAAAAAACATGGACGCCTGAATGAAATTGTTAGGTACGCCGAATGAAGCAGGTTCTTTCTTGATCGAAAAAAATTTTATTTCGACAACTGTCGGTCATAGCGCATGATTTGCCGTACGTGTGAATGTGTTACCTCGCGTTCTCTTTGCCTCGGTCGTGATACTATTCCCGCTCACCCTCTCTCATTCTTTCTCGCCCCGTTCCTCTGCTCGTCATGTATACGTTCAAAAAGTGTGTAATCATGGAAATATAAGTACGCCTAGGTTCTCTAGAATGTTCGCATATCTCTCTCTCTCTCTCTCACTCTCCCTCGTAAAATAAAAGGAATATTTTTTTGTTTGTTTGTTCTGCTTAACATTTCCCGCTATCGCGTTAGCGCGCTGTAGACGGATTTCTCTTGCGACACTAAATTACACATTTGTACATCGTTAATATCCCTTAAAACTGGTTTCCTCGTTCTTTTTTTTTCTTTTTTTAATGTTTCTCTCACGATTCGCTCCTTAATTGCTCACTCTTGCACCCGCACGCTATTATTCGTCTTTCTATCTCGCGACCGTTTGTTCACCTTAAACATTTACAAACTAGGATATTCCGTGCCCCTTTTTGCGAAGGTACACGCGCGAACACAGGCGCGCGATTGTAATTTCCGTTTCGCAACACCGTGCGACATCCAACTGGTTTTTATTTAATTGGGCAGCAACGATTCCCGAGGATGTTGTCCCTCGAACCATGCACCCCCTGGCCAACTAGCGTCGCGCCCGATATGAACGGCCGTGTTTGATATGCGCGTATCAATCGTCCGGATGTGCCGGGAGGGATCGAGGATGAGGCGAATTCCGGAAACGAAGCGTCACGCGAAATCTCGAACGTTCACGTGAAACGCAACCGTTTCGTAAAATCAACGCTCGTGATAATAAAGGTTTCCCCGACGTGTAATTGTTTCTTTTTTTTTTTTTTGTTTAATCATAGTCCGAGGATATAGTGACAGGAACAGTGGTGGTACGACCGATGATCTGTTTGAGTTACCGTGTCTCCAAAGTGCTCGTTAAAATGGTCGTTAGGCAGTTCGTTATCATTAACGGAGACCCTTACCTTCGCGCCAGATACTCTCGATTGAACGATAAAAAAAACAAGTATCGTGTCCATAAAAAGAAATGGATCAAACTAGAAAACGTTCACGCGTCCCACGTTTCCGTAAAGTTCTACACAGAAAAGTGATCACTTATGAAATACTTGATTTCCCGTCGCGAATCGACGCTTCGTCAAACAAAGCGGAATCCCTGGTATTGCATTTCGAACGCCGAATCAATCTTTGAGCATTGTTCCAAAAGAAACGTTCACAATTGGTCGATCCAACAAATGAAATAGACGCGTTAAACTTTCACCCGATCGACGCGCAAATGGCAAATAAAAAGAAAAATCGTGCACGCATGGAACACCGAAGCGCTTCCTTTTACGAACCCTCTGCCCTTAAATGGATCGGCTTAAATGGTGCAGGCGGATGACGTATAAATTGTTGATGATTCCCACGAAACCGAACGGAAAGGCAAGGCTCCGACGTGGATAATTTGCAGCTCCGAAACGCATTAAAGAACGCCCACGGAATCGTCGAGTGTGCGTGACAATGTTATCGTACGTTACGGTCATACGTTACATTCATTGCGGCAGCGTTCTCGGGCTAATGCTCTTTATCGTAACATTTCTCCGATTTCCCTCTACGCAGCCATATCTACATATTCGCACCGCTCTCTTTCTATACAATGATACAACAACGTGTGTATGTACGTATACATATATACATATATATGTATATGCAAAAGCTATGAAACACCAAAAAAATAACTTGTTCTCTCGTTTCGCTCGTACGTGCACCAAAAAACGCTGGCACTCATGCACGCATGCTACACACACGGTAATCACGTATCTATTTGTTCACGTACAACATCATTCCCGTTTTGCATACAGCGACGAAGAAAAGTATTGGCACGGGACAGAATCGTATGTAACGTCCTGTTTAAATCTGTAAAACATGGATTTTTTTATCTCATACTTTTATGTACAATAATTTTGGTGTCCAGAGTGTAAATGTGTCATACGCTTTAATAATATTTTATAACGTCAAACAAGCTTATAGTAATACAGTATCGTTTATCGGGTTTAAAGTAGCTGTACAATTAAATAATCACAAACAGGTGAAACGCTATTTTCTAGCCAGTGCCAATACGCTTTTGTTTCCCCGCTCTGTGTATCTTTCGGTGACACGTTCCGGATGGATATCAGACATTATTGCTGAGGATTGTTGCCGAAGGGAAACGGAAATCGACGCGTTTTCATTGTTGCGTGATGACGACGAGTAATCGCGAAACACTCCCCGTGTTCTTCTACGTAAAATAACACCTGACGCTTCGCAATTCCCCCCCAAACTAAAAGGCTCACGAATTTTGGGAGCATCCTGGCACGAGATGAACCCGCCCCCCCCCCTGCGATTGATAACGCCACGAGACTCTTCCACGAATATTTTTCTCACGCAAGATAAAAGAGAAACGGGAGAAGAATAATGGGAGGAGGAGGAGGCAAAAGGAGCGAGGAGAAGCCACGGGATATCCTACACGGCGATGATGTTGGCAGTATCTTCCCTTTTCGCAATTTTTTATCGGTACAGTGGCAGCCTAAAGAATCCAAATTGTATTTCTATATGTCCTTTGCCGAGCCCACATATGTTACAAACAGGATACTTCAATTTGGTATCACCAAATTAACATGAGTCTATTAAGATATTGAAAATGTACCAAACAAAAAAAACAACGTGCGTATATGTGTAAAGAGTTTATTGAGGTCAAACATTTGTATGAAGATACATTGAAATTAAATCTTTGCCAGAAACTTTCAGCAGCCACTGCATGTATATACGAACATATGAAATTTGTAGAAAGACAATAAGTTCCAAAGAAGAGACCATTGCCTTCCTCTCTTATATACCGTGCGACGAGGTAAGACATTGTTTGTTCGAAGTGGAATGAGTCTGAATAAACTCCGTAAAATATGAAGGCTTGCACGATCGTCAAAGGGAAGAAGTTTCTTTTTGGGAGAAAGCGCCGGTAACGAGGATCATGCCACGGTAGAGCTATTACTTATCTCATGTTGGGAGCAATAAAAGCATGCGCGCCAAGAATTCTTTCATAAAAGAAGAGGGGAAAATAAAGGAAGGGGGGGAGGGGGGGAGGTGAGAGTGGAACTTTACGAAGTGTTAAACTTTGGAAGGACTATTTACTTCTCGAAAGCATTAAATTGTACGAATCGTGTCCTCGGTTCTAACTTCGATTTTCACCCTGCGTTAACAACGTGGTACAAGGCTGAAGAAAACTAACTCGCACGCTAGAGTTGTAAAAAATATCTTCAACTTAAGAGCAATCAATTTTAATTTTTCATTTTAAGAACTACCGGAGTTATTTTTTTTCTATGTAACCTCGTATTTATATTGTCGGATATAAATAGCGTTGGACAAATGATACTTTCGCGTGGTATTCAGTGTCGCAATGTTTATTCGGTGGAAACGGATTGCCGGCGCATTATGTTAACGATATACATATACATCGCGTATGAGCAATCTAACGAGGCCAATCCAGCTACTGCGACATCAACCGAGACACGAAACACTCGCTAATTAAATTTATCGAATTTATGCCTGAGCTGAGTCTTGGTCGAAGGAAGACATGCATAAAGCGCGAAAGTCAGGCAATTAAGGTAGTCGCTATTGCAAACTACTCGATACACGCAGGACTTGCTTAATTGCTCCGAATAATTACTTTGTATTGTAATTTCAATGCCGCCTCCTGTCTGTTCGTATTAACGTACACTTGCGTATGTACTAATGTACGATGTCTTGGACAATTCCGCCTCGACGGTACACAGATAACGTTATAACTGCATAGAATAGTTTTCTCCAGTCAGCCTGACGTCGAAATAATTCTAATTACGATATGTACATTTTGATATGACTGTTGCGGGGTATTCAGTTGAGACTCATTGTGTAATTATCGCGCGAGACGTAATATCATAGTTCCAGACGAATCGTTTAAAAACCATAGACTACTTTTCTCTCAAAAAATCAATGGAAATATTAATTGATTTAAAGAAAGTCCGAATTAAATATTTATCTATGATATGAGTAATCTTTCCATTGATAATTTTGTTGAACATTTGTAATTAATCGTTACAAAGTATACCTAGTCTATGTATGAATTTTTAATTACCTTTCTCATAAATTCACAGATTCATGTATCAAAGATTTATTTAGTTATTAATATTAAAATCTCTTTTACGCTCGAACGTATGTTCCCAAGATTATATATTAATATTCGAGCACAATTGAAAATGTATCATTCGTTTAAGTAATTTTTTCTGCATCGCGTCTTTGTAAAAAGGCGGCGATAGTGAGATAAGCGCGCGTGAAATAACAATTCCACGGAGTTGAACAACGTGTCCAAACTTTTTCGGGTCAACGCTGGCGTGGATTATATTGATATGTTTTTTTATAAGTTCCTAACGAACTCGGAACTAACGACAGTCAAACATTTTCAAATCATTTTTCGATACACTTAAATATCCCACTACGAAAACAAAACTGATTAACGCCGAGAGCTATTATTTAATTAGCAGTAAACCCTCCGTGAAATCGGTGTAAATTTATGATAAAGTAATAGGAACTAACATGGTTCACGTGAAATTGAATTAACAGACGGGATTCTCCTTGAACGTTTGCTCGATAGACGCGCAGGACACTTAAGCGGAAAATCAAGTAGTCGATATCGAGATTGAGTCAGACGGTGTCCCTCTTTTTTCACGGTGAACCACTTCTCTCTCTGTGAGCAACGCGAGTTCCACGAAAATATCGATGACAAGGGCTCACGCTATTGGAATAAGGTATGCACTATGAAATAAATGTCCAATGATTCTAAATAAATAAACACGTGATATATAAAAATTAGAAGATCAGTAAGAGTCCCCTCCGAATAATTACAGAATCATAATTACCAGACGCTTTCCTTTTTACATTTTCATAAGATTCCATCCAAGATGTTCCAGTAAATAATATTAAAATCTAAATAATCTGAAGGATATCAGTATACGAAATTAAATAGAAACGTAAGAAAATCGAACTTCACCACATTTTTATCGCTTAATTAATTTCGAATAGTCCTATTATTACCGGCAGCACCATTATTCAACATAATGTAGAATGCTTGTACACCCCCATTAAAATTTAAACAAGAGGGTCCATTAAGCGACCTCTTCGAATACGGGGTCGTTGCACCCATAAGGTAGTCGATCACAAAAAAATTACAATAGCCCGCTTTAATGATGCCTGTAAAGAGGCAATGCCACCGTTTACATCCCCGGGGAACGTAAGACTTCGAATAAATAATTGCGCGCGATACCTTTTCCCTACGAATCGTAGTCAGGCATGGTAGTTTGTCAGTTTTTGTGCTGTTCAAATGATACGGATCGGGATATTGCAGACAGTAACGTGACTATCGGGAGGGTTGTATTGTGAATGTTCATTAACCATCGCTGGTGACCGCGGGCACTATTGTACTTGAAGTTTTCTACCCGGCACAACCGGGAACAAAAAACAAAAACAACAGAAACATACAAATGAGGGGAAAAATCCTGAGCGGAATCTCTCCCGGGAGAGTCTAATTTATACGTGAGCCTTTTGCGTTAGAACCGTCCCTATTCTTTTTTTTTTTATTTCGCATTTTTGCTTGTCAGTCCCTTCGCTCGCGACTAGCCACTGATCAAAGGAAACGCGTTATTTCATTGCAAGAGACACGCGACGAAGGAAAATGCTGTCCATCGTGCTTCGCTTTCATGGATCACGGGAAATATGCAATAAACGTCGAACTACCACCGATCAAATTCGATTTGATCGTCGATCGTCGACTGGATGGTTGATCCGTGCGAATCTACGTTTCATTATTCTTCAATCAATTAAAACCCGATGCTCATTCGAGCGAGCAGAATTCCATCGGTTAAGAGAAACATCGAAGCCAATAATAGCGTAATCGTTGTTCAATAGAAAACTAGTCACTCTGTCGATATGCAATTAAGAGAGAACGATATGTTCTGCACACGATATGTCATAGTGTTTGAATGATTCACGGAAGTCACTCTAGCGCATTACGAATATCTGATCTCGCGAATTAACTTCGCATACTTGCCCGTACGTTTCGCGTCAGCAATTTTAATGCTTAATCTTACATTTCATATTGGCCGGCCTTTGTCCGGCTTCAACGGAATGCATCGAAAAAATTGTTGTACCTTGAAAAATGGCTGTTTCGTGTCGGTGGTGTATGAAAAGAGCGGGCAAGCGAAAACAATCTACGGTGTACATGTATTGTTACTCCCTATATGCATAGGCGAGGGCAACCCTTAAATGTCGCAGTGGCGTGACTCGACCGCAAGGACTTCTGACCGGTGAGATAATTAACATTTTTATACATCGTTGCGGAATGCGGCTATGAAAATAAAAATAATTATACTTCCTTTGATAAAGACTTTTAGAGAAACGGGAGAATGCCCGGGTTTACAGCTGAGGGATATTGCGGATGGTCGAAAAGAAGCCAAGGGTTCGTTAAGGAACAACGTTCTAGCTGCAGTAATGCACTTTTTACTTTGAACTATTAACAAAATTAATTACTCCATCAAACTAATCGTTTCCATCAACCGTACGTTTTCGAAGGGAGAAAATCGGCAATTCTTTCCAAGCTTTCTCGAAGCTTCGTTCGAGTTTTACGTGCACGCGTCCCGCGAAAGCAGAGAGGCTATCGATACCCTGGAATTCCAACGAACGGGGCACGATTCGGTGTAGAATCTAGGAGAAAGAATTGTTTGACTGAATTCCACTGTAAGCATTGTTCCGGGCCCGGTTGTCACGTGTTCTCGCTTCGATTACCGTAATTCGACCGAGATACCAGCCGGGAAACAACCAATAAACCCGTGAGCCTCGTTCACCGGCGAATAAAATGACCGGTGGAAACGTGTCCTGTCGTGTACTCCAGCCTGTACCACGTATTATCGATCCGCGCGAAATGTATGATTCGATAGGAAGTCGGCCAGGCAATGTATATACATCGGGCACGGCATTTTCGTCCTCCCCTTTCCTTTCGCCCCAGCCCGCTCTTTTTTTTTTGTTTTACCTCATCACGGATACGTCGAACGATTCCGGGATCGTTGAGCAGAGAAAAATGGTCGGACTGAGCGACGATGGGGCGATAAACCGATCGGTGGCAATTGTAAGCACTGCACCCTCGTGCACTATCTCACCCTCGATCACCCCCGTCGCTGGCACACGTATTTATGCACTGTAATATACACGCTCACTTGTGTATGCACCTCCGTACACTGTTCGGATCGTATTATTATACATACGTATGTTCATGCTGAGGGCTTTTGGGGAACACGTACAAACCGCCTGGACAAACACTCACGCACACACACACACACACACACACACCGGACACACGCTGATAATAACTGACCGATATTCGTTAATTAGCGTTTCGGCTTACCGCTCGCCGCCGAGTGTCCAGATCAATTTGCGCACGGACTCACTTTACTTAAGACACTCTAACGCGAGGCATCAGCCGGCCAGCCAATCGCAAGCATCTCGTTTCAGTATTTGAGCAATAAGTTTATCATTCGCTTGCAATTGACTTACAGGCTTTCCCGTGCTTACTGTACAGTCTTATGTAATTGATTCTATTGCCTCCGGATAATGAATTGAAAAAAGTAACAGAGTCCGAAAACGACGACGGATACATTCTGGAAATCGTGATGATCTCTTTGTTGATTATTATCAGACACAGTGGCTGCCAAAGGTTTGCAAGTATTTTTACGATATCAGTTTTGTCCTTTATCGGCTGGAATTTCTTGCAAGAAGATCGGGATCGTTGGTATCGCCAAATTAATATGGATAAATCGTACAAAATTACATAAAAAGACCAATAATATAGAGAACACCGATCAATGTGGACACGTCAAGCGCTTACTAATGTCACATGCATATCTTTACGAGGATACGTTGAAAATACAATTCGGCCGGTGACCTTTGACAGCCGCTCGTATCGTTTATTAAAGGCGACGTTGGAAATATCGTAACATTATCTATATAGTTATTATCAATTTCATTAATCGATATCGAACGCGGATATGTTTCGTACGCCTTCTAACACGCTGGAAATATTGTAACATTAATTATATAGTTATTATCAATCTCGTTAATCGATATCGAACGCGGATATGTTTCGTACGCCTTCTAACACGCGGCAAAGTAAATCAATTTACCGTCGAGAGAATTGCATCGCTGGATCCAGAGGTGTACCCGACGTCATATTTCACGCTCTATCGTTTTCGTGAATTTTCATCCGAGAACGTCAATAACCGATCCGATATGACGGCGTCAACTTCCACGGTATGTACGTTCGCGTTATCGTTCGATACCCCGAATGTAACCGGCCGATTCGACGCTCGATCTTAACTCCTTCTCCCCCCCGAACACGATGGGTTAGTATCGCCTTATATTAAATGAAAAATGATCCGACAGACGAATCCCCGCTAGGCGCGCGACGAAAACGGTATTTAGTTTTTTGTTTTTCTTTTTCGAGCATCGTTACCCGTCGATGCGAATGGATTCGTGGTACGCGATCGCACTTCGGCCATTCATCGATCGTATTGTCGTCGTGCTTACCGCCGTACCAGAATCGCTCTAACGTCGTCTAATTACGCGCGTCCACGAAATTGACTAGAAAATCCACCGTGTGTAGTACGAACAGTATAGCCAAACGCACGGCAATAGAAATTATTCTCTCGCGTATATATCAGTCTCTATCTACACATCGTTCGGAACATGCACTGCAGTCTTCTCGTGTTCGATATCTTAAGAAACTGTACGTTTAAACTGTGTTATCTTTAAACGCTAATCTCCTCTTCTCGTTCCTCCTTAATCGTTCCTATAGAAAGTATTACCCGTCAATAATTGTAGCCCAAGACCACCACGACGACGTCCCTGCAATCCTTCCCGAGCCCACACGCACAAAACGGGAAACGTTCGAGTACTCGCGGGGGTGTGCAACTCGTCGTGGCTCGGCGTTACTCCTCCGGCTGCTGGCGGATGGCCGATTTCGTCGATCGATACCCTCGACGGATTCTTCGTTCTATGTGTTCCGTGCATTAGTCACTGGGACACCTCGAACTATTTCATCGACCGCTGTACGTAAATCTCGCGACAAGTGGACGTTCGTTTCCACCGGTTCGACCGTTCGAACGACTTCCCATTCTCGTACCACCCCGGGTTTCTCTATACCCGCGTGCACACGGAATACATCTCGGAACCGTTTCATCGATCACCCTTTCTCTCTCTCTCTCTCTCTCTCTCTCTCTCTCTCTCTCTCACGCGCGCCCTATATAGGTATGTACGATGGTGTAACGTGTGTGTTTTTCGTATATGCATTAATATGTATCATACGTTTATGTGTACGCGATCCACGTGACGGGTCGACGTCCGTGTCCACCGCGGCTTCTAGTTCGATATTAAATAAAAATCGAGCGTTTCCGTTTCACTACCGCTCGTCCGGCACTGGACAGAGGGGACGGGGACGTCTCTCAGCAGTCGGTGTCCTCCTGATGCCGTCTACGTAGCTCCAGGTAACGGTGCCGGGCGTCGCAGTAATGAAGCAGCGGTACCTAGACGTCGGTACCGGTCCCTTCCTGATATCCCTCGTCGGGCGAGCTACGCGTCGAGCCGAGAACACGTTTCAACGCCGACACCGGCGGCAGAACCGGGACCCCTTTCTGCCAAACTCTGATCTGCTTCGCGCCCGGCGGGAATTGTTCGACGATAGGCGCGACCACGGCCAACGCTTCCTTCGACGGATACGTGGTGATCGGAACGGCGGTTCTGCACGCGTCCCTCGCCTCCCACATGCAACTCGAGTAAAGGATCTTCGCGTCGTCCACCACCTCCATGCGGCTGTAGTCCGCGCCGCCGTACGGCGTGATGTCCTCCGCCGAGCCGCGACGCGTGTCCCTGATCAAGTCGGGATTGTCGATGGGCATCAACGACGTGGTGGACGAGAAACAGGCACCAGTCGCGACCATCGCCGAAGGCTGCTGGCTCTGATCGTCGAAACGGCCGATCGAACCGTACTCGGTGGCCTCCGTCAGCGACCCCGCTTGAGGTCTCTGCACGTAGCTCAGGTTCAAAGACACCGGCGGCTTCGTGTCCACCCCGAACACCGTGGTCTCGACCTCCTCGTGCTTTCTACGAGTGGTCGACGCCGCGGACGCGGAGCTCTCGTTGTTACCAGCCGCGTTATCGGCGCCGGATACACCTTCCGCGGGAACGGCCGACTTCACGTCCTTCAACGGCATTCTTCGTAGACGAATGAACAGCACGAGGATGATCAACAGTATGAACAGTATTAACACGACCAGAGCGGCGGATATGCCGGCGATCTGACCGGAACCGAGGGTGGACATGCCAGCGGTTCTGAGGGACACGTGAAGGGTGAAATTCGCCTCCACGCTGCCGGCCCGATTCTCGGCCACGCAATAGAACTCGCTGGAGTCCGCTTCCTGGGCGTTCGTGAGCACCAGGGTGCTCCTCTTGCGGAACTGACCCTCCTCGAAGATCAGGATCTTCTGATAGCTGCTGAACGCCGAGTGGTTGGTCAGCAGCCGTCCGTTCCAGTACCATTTCACCTTCGCCGGTGGTATCGCGCTGACGCGACACACGATACTGGCATTTTCGCCTATCGTCGCCTCGGCGTAGCGGCTGGCTATCAGGAGGATCGGTCGACAAGCGAAATCGTCTATCCCGAGGTCCGTGAACGTACGGTTCAGCAGCTGTTTCGGTCCGTGGCATTGCGGCGCTTGTAATGTAGGAAGATTGTGCTTCACCAGCCACATCTTCATCTCGCGCAGATGACAGTCGCAGATCCACGGATTATCGTGCAGCTCTATACTGGTGAGCTTGTTCAACGGCTCGAAGGTGCCCGGATGCAGAGTGGACAATTGATTGTTGCTCAACTTCAGACTCTCCAACAGTTCCAGACCCCGGAAACCTTTCGCCTCGATCTCGACCAGCTGCGTATGGGACAGATCCAGCTTCACCAGGTTCGGCGTGCTCTTGAACGCGTGCGAGTGAACCCTCTTCAGCGGATTATTGGCCAGCACGAGGTCCCTGAGGAACGGCGTGTCCAAGAAGCTCGCGCTAGGTACCACGCTTAACAGATTGTGGCTCAGATCGAGCTCCACCAGATTCGTAAGGCCCGCCAGTGCCTCGTTATCGATTCGGTCTATACGACACTCGCGTAGGTAGAGACGCTGTAGATTCGTCAAGCGTACACGTACGAAGATGTTGCTCGGCAGGATGCGAATATCGTTGCCACTCGCGTCCAACACTTGCGTCTCCGGATCGACCCACTCCGGTATGCTGGTCAGGGCACGGTTCACACACTCGACCGTACGCTTCCCGCTCTTCCACTTGCAGGAACACTCGTCGGCGCACTTGTCGCTGGTCACGATGCCGAGCAACGTCGTCGCGTAGAAAAAGATCACCGTGATCTCCATGACGAACGCGCGTCTATTATTGTCGTACGGTGGTCCTGGTTTCGTTTCAACGCTGCTATCCTCACCCCGGCTGTCTTCCTCGAGGACACTCGCCGCCTCGCCAGACGCATCAATGCGCGAGAAATGTTTTCACCCTCCCCGGAAAATCCTCCGCCGACGAGCTTCCGCCCATTTTTCCTTTTTTTCTTTTTGTTTTCCTTTATTCTTCCGAATATCCGAGACAGACTCGCGTCCCGTTTCCTTTCTTTTCCGCTTCGCGACAGGTTCGCCCCGTTCGACCGGGTGCACCGTCGAAAGAATACGACACCACTGTCACCTCAGCCTCTGTCGCACAATTTCGGCGAACCCTTCTCCCTGTGTTTCCGTTGCAGTACGGCACAGCTAATTACGCGAACGAGATGGTCGGGATTAAGCGGCCGCGGTTCGTCCATTCGTGAATCTTCCCGATTCGTCGACCCGACGAGCGTCGCTCGGCCACGGATTCTCTCCTCCTTCGACGGGATCCAACGGATACTTGTTCGAGCGGCAGGTGCCCGGCCGGGCTGCTCGTGTTCTCTCGACGAACTCACGAATCGACGAAAACCTCCGGCGTCTCCATTCCAGGCTTGCCTTCCCGTATTTGTCGGTACTTGTCACGCGCGCGCGCGCACATTGAGATACATGGGGGCACGTACGAGCAAGCATACACACCACGAGCGTTCGTCGTCGTTCTTACGTAAACGCGTCGATCAACGTGCACTTCCCGCGAGGCTTGACGAACAACAGCCTCGTCCACGACCACCACCGACGCTCTAACTAACAACAACTACGATAAAAGAAACCGCCGCGGACAGAGGCCTGTACTTTGTACCACACCACCTTCGAACGACGCGTAACACGCGAACACCACCGGGAACAAGCTCACGAAACCGTTCGAGCTTCCTCGCACTGTTCCATGCCCGAGACGTTGTCCGTGCCAGACCTTTCGCACCGCTCTTTTCGCTCGGCTACCCCCTTTTCCGCCCCCCGCGGTGTCCGTTGAACGCGGAAAACACTCGAGACCGATGGCACGGACGCTGGTCGTGAAATGAGGGACTAAACGAAAAGCCCGGCACCGAACCGGAGAGACAGCCTCTGGCTCGCGTTCTCCGTCCTTCTTTCGGTACGTCGTTACACACCGGCAGGAGGGAAAGCGGCGACACGAAGTAGGGCGCACCCTTCTTCCACACTCTGGCCAGACTTTATACACAGCCTATACAAGCACCACCACCGTGATTCCCGCCACCCCTTACGACGCTTTCCCTCCCCGCCGCGGGAGCTTCATCCGCCGGAGCAGCATCCCGCACCCCCTCGTCCGCCTGCTGCTTCACCCCTTCGCGATACCCCCCGCCGCTCCCATTGCAGACACAGCTCGTGCGCTTTCCCGACCGTTGAAAACTAGGTAGAAGGGATCGTTTCCACCCCCTACTCCGACGACCGGCAAACCCCCACCTTCGCTTTCCACCCCTCTGATGTGTGGGGTACATGGGGTGCGAGCGCGCGCAGAACTAGCCACGATTCTCTCGGCCGCCGTAGCTCGTCTTTCTCTAACCACCCCTATTCCTATACACACGCTTTCCTATCGAGTCTCCTGACCCCTCTCTCTGTTCCCCCCGTATTCCTCTCTCTCTCTCTCTCTCTCCCTCACACTCACCCCCTGTCTACGTTGCGTCTATGTGTTACCCTTAACCCTCCCAGCTCCCTTTTGGACGTATCGAATGCTACGTCACAGTGGCGAGATATACGGCTATTTCACAAAGTGGTTAAATGCACTGCCAGATTATGTATGGGAGGGGGGTAGGTAGAGAAAGAGAAAAGGCTGGTTACGATATCGTCTGTCGGCCACTATCAACCATTCCATATGATCTCACCCTCTTTCTCCGTTTCTCGCGGCAGTTCTCCCGCTGTGATCATAGCTACAGCCCTGGAAAATCACTTTTCCCCCCCATTCTCCTCCCTTTCTTGGTAGATTTCTTTCCTCTCGGACGCGATCTTCGTTTCGGCGTTTATATTCTCAAGAAGTCTGCACGTACTTTTCCACCACTAACGTTTTTCCTCCCTTCAAACGCGAGGGGATCTCCTACCCTTTCCGTCATCTCTCGTGGAAATTATACGGAAAACGGAGATACTCCGTCCGCCGTGTTCGAAACGTTAGGTCTGCTCGAAGAATCCGAGGGTGTAGCGCAGGGGGTGCAGAATGCTAAATCTGCCTACAACCGGGAGTAAAGGTGACATCGCGACAGTGGATGGTACGAGAGGAACACGATCGCCCTACTACTGTACGTACGCGTTAGCCGAGGAGCCTTCGCTGAAAAGGACCTTTTAGAGTTAATTGATCGTCGAAAGCGTAACGCGCACGTGCCGCCGCTCGTACGTTCGCGCGTAATGCACCCCTTAATGGACAGGAAGCTTCAAAGAACTCTCCAATAAAGATGGTTAACCGATATGTTGCCGGAATTTAACCGTACCCTTTCTTCACGAGCGCGACCCTCGCGCTCCCCTACATCGTTTCTCATTCTCACCCCAAAAGAGATTTCTCTTCCGAGCACCTATTGATTTACCGTAGCGAGCAATTGTAGAGTGACAAATCTATCGGGTAACGGAGATAAAAAAGTAAAGTTGGGAATCGGGTGCAGGAGGGGGGAGGGGGGGGGGCGATAAACTAATGAGAAGTAGAGACGGGGAAGACGCGTTGATTCCCCCAAGTTCCAGCACGAGTTTCTCCCGCCTATGTCGTCGTCTGCACCCGATGGCACCCCGTTGCACAGGCCACTGACGCTATTTAAGCGATTACTTAAAATCAATAGCGGTCGTTCGAACCGCGCCAACGGACCGATAGTATAATTCTTATCTCAAACCGTGTCGCCGCCTCACCCTCTGTGGATTCGCCGTTGGCGGCTTCCCCCGGATTCGAGGCTGTGGAGCAGCAGAAAAACGATAGACACACGCGCGCCAGAGATTTCTCTACGGTCTTTATCTGCCGCGGACATATCTGTGGAGAGCCTGAAACGGACAAGAAGTGTTATTTGGGAAATAATGTACAGCTGAGAATAAAAAATGTTATGCGAAGCTGAACGCCGAATAAACGTTGTTGAACGCGACAAGCGAACCGTGTTTGATTTTCGAAATCAGAAACACCAGCAGGGCTCTGTATAACAATTGCTGATCTGCGGTTGATTCGTTGCGAATAATTAACTGCTAGGGGATACCATTGACGTCACTTTAATAGTCAAATGAAGGAAAAATCTGTACCGCTTAATAGAACATCGAACGTAACAAGCGTACCGTTGTTCACCTGTCTAGGAGTTTGTCGAATCACCCCGAGCGCTCTATCAGGATTTGGCTGGCTCGCCGCGTTTTTCAAGCTACCTCCGGCTACGCGACACCTCCGGCACGCGTGTACCACCAGCGTTAACGCGATTGTTTTGCAGATTTACGACGTGCAGTCGACTCGTGTGCCGGGGACAAGTATGATCGAGGAGCGCAAACTTATCACCGACAGTCATTAATCGCCAGTTACGACGCGGGTGTCGTGTTTCCGTGTTCTCGTAGCAATATTTCACGTCTTTTACGGGGATTCTTCGGCGTGCCAGGGATAATTGGTGTGTGTGTGTGTACACTTTCGAAAGCAATCGGCGTGATTGCAATGATCGTGTACCTTTGCGCGGTATCGTGTCCATCATCCGTAACTGAGATTCGCGATTATACCGTACAGATGAATCTAATTACAAGGGTGGGATTGTATTTGCATGGTCGTTTCAATATTTGCCGCTGCCGGCCAGGAATATTTCCAACACCTATTTCCGTCCGTACCAACGAAGATCGAAGATGCGGGCAGTAACAGTGGATCATTAGGCAATTTTACACGCTAGGCTTAAGTGATACGCGCAGGCAAAAATATTACAGCATACGATTTTTAAAGATTCGCTTGAGACCTAGACTTTTACAGCAGAGCTCTCTCTTTTATTATCGCCCTTAATCTTTGAAAAAGTAAAGTTTCTACGCTAGTCGCGGGAGAATAATGTATGGAAACTGAAAAATTAATTTCGAAGATAAATGTAATATGCGCGGGCGATTAGATTCGAGCCAACAGACTTTTCGTAATTCCACTTGGGCCGCGATATTTCTGAATCCATTGGACAAATCGTCCACTTGAGCTCCGCGTAATCGCAGGGTGAAATCATCCCCTAATTGTACGCCCTGTGCTCGCGTAAAGTGCTTGTACGCAACGATACTTTCATATAGTTAACCGATACTGGGGACGAATTAAGAGAAAACGGGCACGTGGTATACTGAACTGGAAATTTTATTAAGGACCAAATTTGCTTTGCTATTTCGTTCCTTTCGAAAACAAAATTCACTGACATGCGTTTCAACCTTACTTCTTTTTTTTTTCAATCAGATCGGGTTTGTGCTTTGGAGAAATGAAAAAACAAATAAAAAAGGTTCTTTTCGTAAGTCGGGCACAAACCTATCTTCACAATTGAGAAATAAACATTTTCTTTTTTTACGTTCCTGGAATAACAGATAAATTTTTTCCGACTTCTCCTTTCATCGATCTTGCTCTCGCACGCGATCAAACTTGTTCATTTTCTCGAACGTACATAAAGAACATAGGAAAAGAGGGGGTTTCAAGTTTACAGAAATACTTAAAAATTCCCAGATACAAAAAACATTCGACCAACACATACGATCATGCAGAGATCATACGACCTCCTGTGATTTACATTTTCTCATCAGTTTTTCTTTTACCTTTTTTCTTCCATCTTCTTTTAGTTTTATGCAGGTCGCGCATTACCGTGGAAATGTTTAATAACGAACGATCGCTTATTGCTTCGGGGATCACAAGATGTTACAGTATACGTTATTCGTGTAGAAAGCTTTAAGTAAAACAGTTGCACAGTATTGCGCGACTTGCATTTACAAGAGGATTCATAATTCCAATTAAATTTGTCAGAGGGTAAACCGATTCAGTTTGAACATGTCACAAAAGTATTTTTTTTTTCTTGCATTGTTCAGATACGAAAAGGTGTGTAATTTGCAAAACATGTGTGTCTTTTTTCGTGGTACCGTCGTTGTAGAGAACATTCGAACGTTCATGTATTATTATTTGATCATAGTGGTAAAATGAGACTTTGCAAGTAAATTAACTGTGATCGTTATAGATTTGAATGTAGACGGTACCTCTTCCATATTGTAAAGAATATTTTTTTTTTGTTTTTTTTTTCGTTTTTAATTATTTCATTGTAGATTATTGGAGATCTTGTTCCAATACGATGAACGAGCTGCGCGGGCAACAAAATATTTTTTCCGTCTGATTGATTGCAGAGCAAGCATGTTTCTTTTTTTATCTATTGCGAGAATACTGTTATTTCGTAGCGCGCAGCTCGGTTGCATTGGATTAGAGCCAATGCAAATTAACGGTGAAGGCGCGAGACTATTCACACGCAGCAACAGTCTAAAGTCTCGAGGAGATGTTAACCCTTCACCATATACGAATTGAATCGTATATATTTAAAATATAATCGCGACCCTTTGCGATGGTCAACAGGGTCTCTTCATTACAAATCACAAATCCAGATGTTGACACTTCGCTACCAACTTATAGCACTTTCATATTCACAAAGGTGCTCACCTCTCACATTATTTCAATATCAAGGGTATATTTCCTTGTCCAAGATGAGGTATCGGTAACTTCACTTGGAAATGATATCTACGCGACAGACCTGAGGGAATACTTCCAAGATGGTAAACAAAAAAAAAATCTGTTCTTCTATGCACGAGCAATCTATAACGCTTCAAATAAACAAACGCGTGTGTATAAATGTATAATATACGTGTACGAAAGGATTTAGAAAGAATCGGAAATCCATGTACAACATGGACAATGGTAATCAAAGTTAAAATTATTCATCGCAGTTTCGATCGCAGAACGAAACGAACCACGTATCTTCCTTATTATTCCCCTCAGTCTATACGCACAGCATTGCATTCAGCAATTTGCTTTTTATCACCCAGCTTCCACTAGAGACTTATAATTTTATCTCACACGGATATCAGTCTTTCAAAAGAGTCAAGATAAACAGTATAATGACGCCTTCTTCATTTATCACACAACATCTAAGATCTGATCGAACATGTTCATTCCCCTTGCAACAGATCCGCCTAACGTAAACGTTCGATATAGTTGCTAAATCGACTAATAAACAAAGTGCGCGCGTGCACAACGTTTTCACCCGTTACGAAACGATCGAGATGCGATGTAAAATTCTTAGTCGGAATTGCACGCGCAACGCGTGTAAGAACGTTTCGAACCTTTCTCTCCTCCCTCATTGGCACATTCTTGACTCTTTTAAAGATTGATGTAAAATATACCTCACAAAATAGACTCCGTATCGGATCTAATAATGGTGATCTCTAACGATGATTCGGTAAGACCAAGAAACACGAAAATCTCTCTAGTCTGTACAACTTGGCCAAATGAATCGTGGCAGAACTTTTGCAAACGATTCGCAAAACAAAAGTAAAATTTTCTTTTATGAATATGCAAGGGAGTATTGTGTTTCTTTTTTCTTTTTGTTTTAGAACCGACACATCCGAAATACTGTTCGACTTACTGAATTACATGTTCCCGTTATCAAGGAAATAATAAAATATGAGAGAGAAAAAAAAAGGATTACAATATTACATTAGAACGGAATTCATATGCGATTTTACCCTATCAAATATGTGTATATCGAGTCGGTGAAAAATCTTTCTTTACCCCGCCGTATAAGTAACATCGCATATGAGGGAAAGAAACGTAATAATCGATAAAAAATGATCGCGAGCCACAGCGAAGAAACACTTGCATAGTGTTCCCGAACTGTCATAAATACAACATTTAAGTAATTACATCGACTGCCAATTTGCGTAACTATTTTTTTTTGCTTTTCGTTCATTCCACCTCAGAATCAAATATGTCCTAACGCGGGCAAAGAATGTTTTGCACATTGATTTACTATCATTAATTGGCTTCCCCCGATCGTGCAAAGGACATCGTGACGCCTTCGTTCTCACAATACGATGCGTGCCTTTACAATCAGCTTGTATCAAGATTTCCTACGATCAGCTAGCTGTTTCCAAAAATCTCACATTCGTCCTCGAACTGGCAAAAAAGTGTAAATTTGTTTATAATGCCTCTCACACACCACATACATAATGCCGTGCATACATCGCAGCGTGTGTTTGCAGACATGCTTCCAAAATATCGAAACGTTGTATGTATCAAATTATAATTTGCGTTCGCGCAGAAAGACGGTTTCTAATGCTTTTAAAACGCCATAATACTAAATCACAGCATTAATGCTCGGAGGGCGAGCGCAAGGGAGAATTTCTCGTACGTCAGATAATTAATAATTTCACAGCATATCGTTCTTACGTAGGATAGAATAATGTACCATTGTTTTGTGCCAAAAAAAGAATGCATTACCCCGTACGCTACAAACATGTTCGTATTTCCTGATGGGTAATGAAAACGTAGAGCGGAATGATTTTCCTCGTTTCCCTCCTGATATGCCTACAAGTCAGTACCATAGGACTCCCGTAATTATTCCTACCCCCTTTTGGATTGTATTTGAAGATATATGTCACCTATACGAGATAGTAAATTAAAAGTAAAAAGAAAAAGATTGTTCTTTTAGAGTGATAAGCGTAATAATTAGATTCTGTATACGCGATATTACTACACGAGGCGCTATTGATTGAAAAGCTTAACACTTTGTCTTTTACGGATGTACACGTATAAAAACGTCCATCGTGCAGGATGATGGATGTTGGAGATTATGTTTAATTCCGTGATCGTTGTTAACACGATACCTCGAGTATTCTATTCCCAACAGTCAAGTTCTTCAGTCGTCATAACACGTCTCCCTTGTCGCTCCCATCGGTAAAGCACAATATCCGTCAAAACCGATATTACAAGCTTAAAAGGGATTAGAAACCGTTTTTCATGCGAGTCTTTCCTCCGTGATATCTCTCATTGAAATTTTTTCGCCTCAAATATGAAATATTCTACTATTGCCTATTAATGTATACGCATTTCGTTCCATAAACCTAGGTCGTCTTGGCTGGTGGTGAATTCCCTTTTTACCTTTTACTGACAGGAAAATATCGAACGATAGAAATTTCTTTTCGACGCAAAATTATACCTCTTACACACCACTATGCTTTTGTTGTTGCCTTTTCTTTCGCACGGTTAACTCAAGTACACGGATATCAAAGAGAGAGAAAGAGAGAGAGAAAAGAAAACCAAGAATAAAAAGGGATTCCATGATGATGTTCTATCATATCTTGACAGATTATCCGTCGCGGAGAAACGATATATTATGCTATATTATGTACACTTTTGTTTACCTTCATAAATTTTACCTAAAACGTGTCTCTTAAAGAGTAACAAAGAATCTTTGCTACATTATTTCCATTACTCCATTACCGTTAATTGATAGATATCGATCTTGACTTATACAGCAGACACATAAATACAAAGAAAAAAGAAAAAACAACAGAAATCATACATCGAATCCCTAATTTTCGACGAACGCCACCAGCCAGTTATTTATAAAAAATAATTATATAAAACTAGTCAATTTTACAACCTCTGACGTTCAATCACGATTTCATAAAAAAAAAATCAGATTAAGTTAAAAAAATTCTCTATCATCGTGTTCACGGAAAGGAAACATAATCTTGCATTTTTTTCTGAAAAGTGATTTGAATTTCAGAGTTGTATGACAGCATTGACAGGTAGCAAAATCAAGCCATGATCAAACATTTAAGATCGATACAATATTTAGAATTTGTGATCGTACATTTAAGGAGAATTTATACGTAAGGTATGTATGGGCGATGCAAAATGTAATGGGTATATGGATTAATCCTACAGTATTCGAGATACTTAATGAACAGCATCCAAGTAATTAGCGTATCTTCGTTATGCTGTTCCCTCCCCCTCTAAATCGCACAACCCATCACGTTTACCCTTACAGGACAAAAAAGAACAAAAGAAAAAAGAAAAAAGAAAGTTCTTGGAAGTATGAAGCCGTTGTATAAAAATTTACTATTAAAACGATGGATATCCTCATGTAATATTTACAGTTGGTGGTAAAATGTAATGATTATAATATGTTACTCGTTTACATGTTGTGCTCTCTTGATAATGGCTTGACTCTGGCGCGTATCTTTAGATTATGTACATTTATATGTAATTTATGTACAAAGAGAATGACTCGCACCGGCATTCGCATCACTTCATTCACTGAGTTCACTTTCATGCTCAGTATGCCATATATATTTACAAGTGATTCGCAAGTTTTCGCTGTTTTACTATGATGTTAATTGAAATTTTCATTTTTTCTCTATATATAGACCACTTTTTGTTTTATCTAAATGTTTATAGCACTGTTTCCGTCTTTATACACTGTTAAACACACCAGACAAATACTTTTTTTTTTTTTGTTTGCCTCAGACTGAAAGAACGTTTTCACTCTGCGAGTTCAAAGCATAGCAATGTATGCCTTATACATGTACGAGTCACACGATCACCATTTTACACTTTAAACTCTTTGAGCGCATGTAAAACATCATGACGACGTATCGAAACTACTTGGACACGTTACCCTCTTCCATACTATTATTGTCTTCCGGTCTCGCTACGTACAAACTTGGATCTATTACCTTTGGGATAGGTTTGATCTCCGTTCCAAGCTCTTGCTCGATACGATGTAAGTTAAAACGGTCCTCGTATGTGATTAGATTAATTGCTATACCTAAGTGACCGAATCGGCCTGACCGGCCAATACGATGCAGGTATGTCTCTGCCATTTTTGGAAAGTCAAAGTTGATTACGACGTTCACAGCTTGAACGTCAATACCACGAGTGAATAGATCACTGCTCACCTGCGGATGTGAAACGTATAATTAGTCTTCGATCGTAGCTTTCTCCATTAAACATACTACATATTATTATTATTCCGTTTTTTAATCATTATTGTTATTCGTACCGCGTAATCGTACTCACCAAGTTTCTACACAGCCCTGCTCGGAAATCGTGGAACACGCGATTTCGGTGTGCCTGCGCCATCTTCGCGTGTATGTAATAACAGCAGTAGCCGAGATCCGTTATCTTTTTCGCGAGTAATTCAACGCGTTGCGTTGAGTTGCAGAATATTATACTTTGTGTGATTTGCAACTATAAGAGTTAACAATAAATATGGTAGAATCATACAAGCTTATAATTAAAGCTTATAATTAATTTCATAAAGACAACCAAATCTCACCTTGGAGAACAGTGTGTTCAGACAATGCACTTTTTGCCGTTCTTGTACAAAGGCATAATATTGCGTTACACCTTTCAATGTGAGTTCCTCCATCAAGTTAATCTCGTATGGATCTCTCAAGTGTTTCTCCATAAATTGTTTCACTGTCAGAGGAAACGTGGCTGAATACAGCAATATCTGACGCTCGTGTGGTAATCTAAATTCACACGAATCAAATTAGGAATGAAGGTGATATAAATGAATACACTGTTTAAACATTACACTGATTTTGTGATCTTCCATGAAAATAATATACCTGGAAATGACATGATCCAACATTCCCTTAAAATCTTGCGACAGAAGTTTATCCGCTTCATCCAAAACTAGAATTTTACAGTGATCCATATTTGCAACATTCTTGTCCATAAGATCAAGAATCCTCCCCGGCGTTGCTATTATTACTTGCACTAGAAACGAATTGCATCATTAAGTAAACTATTTTTAAATTGCAACTGTTAAAATTAGTTGTTGTTCTACAAAGTAGACGCCTTGGATAGATACCTTTCTGATAAATCCTCATAATATCGTCCCGTAAATCTGTTCCTCCGGTAGTTACCATTACCTTAATGTCCATGTGTTTGGCGAGTTCGATGCAGATTTGTGATGTTTGAAGAGCTAACTCTCTAGTGGGTACAATTACCAGTGCCTGGATCACATCTTTTCGTGGATCAACCTAGTTAAATAGATTATTTTCATTGATATCAGCATTGAAATGAAATAATGAATACTAACTACGATTGATTATACACAAACCTGTTCTAGCACTGGAATCGAATAGGCCCCAGTTTTACCAGTCCCATTCTTTGCCCTGGCCAAGATATCTTTGCCAGACAAGGCAATGGGAATGCTGGCTTCTTGAATCGGGGATGGCTTTTCCCAGCCTTTTTCGAAAATGCCCATCAATAATTCTCGCTTCAGGCAAAACTCCTCGAACTCATTGCCACGAGTATCAGTAACATCCTAAGAAATCGTAATGTTCCAATTACTAGAATGAAGGATACGCGAAAGAAGCAAAGTAACCAAGCGTGTAGACTTACACTAGTTTTAATTCGTTTGTCCTTTGGTGGAATCTTTAATTTGGCTTTCCAACCCACATCGTCCATTTTCTCTATTTCTGATTTGGTATTCAAACCAGAATTTAGGACGTGATTGGAATTTATATGCGTTTCTGTCATCATTTTGGAAATGATGAGCTATTATCTATTTCCTGAAAAGCAAATTGTTGCCTCTGACTAAAGTGGGAAATTCGAAGAAAATCGATTGACGTTTCGTAAATTCGTAATTTTTCAGTAGAAAGACAAATCGAAAAAAAAAGGAAAATAGAAATAAATAAAAAATGATTTATCTATTTATGTATATGAAAATGAATAATAAATAATAGATAAGGATCGAAACATTAAATTTATACGTGTAAGGCACAAATGAAACAGTTATCTGCCGGTAGAACAATAGGCAATATCAGTATAAGTGACCTATTAGAAGGAGTACAATAGAATGTAAACATCCTAGGTACCCTCATTCGAGCATTACCAGTTTTTGCACATTTCAAACTTACAAGGAAGTTTAAGAATTTAATACTGCTGGTTGCCAAGCTGTATTAATAAAAAATTTGAATTCTGAAGAGCATATTACGATACACTTAAATTTACTTTATGATATACACTTTACATAAATATTCAAATGGAAAACATTATAAAATTTATTAAATCATGGTTTAATTTTACTCAACAGACGAAGTACATGATACTTTAATAACTAATTTCCAAAAGTATAACAGAACGTTGAAATTAATATAATAAATTATGTGCCTTGCAATGATGGCAGAATATTTTACAATCATTATACGATTTTATGAAACCTTACATAAGTTTGTGAAAACAGAAAAAATACCATATTAATACAAGTATGAATAATTTATTAAGCGCAACGCATCAGAGTTAAGAACGTGCGTAACTGGCATGTTTGAAAATATACCTGAAGATATTGGCAACATTTTCGTATATAATATGTACACGCAAACAGCAGAAATATTAATTTTTGCCGATTCTGAATGTTAATATTAATCGTATGCCGTTTATGAACGACATTTTTAACGTACTAACAAGTCTGGTTTACTCGTCGGTACTGAAACCCCGTACTACACCATCCATCGGACATACTGGCGGAACAGAATGGGAAAATAGAGCACAGAGCAAAACCATCTGTGCAAAGTCGATTCTCCTCTCCATAGAACGAGACGAAAAGTCTTTATGGAAAAATGTACGCGACGGAACGGAAAATGAAATTCTCTAAAACGCGATATTGTTCTTTTAACGAAATTTTCGCGGCTACAATGCTACTTACCTTGAAATGGATGGATATCGATGCTGAGCTGAGCACTTGATTAGGAAACAACACGCCAAAATGGCCGTTCCAATGTCAAGTTTTCTGTTGCAGTGCTTAACCGCCGCGTTCTTTTTCACGGTGCACTAACACGGTTTACCTTGCTCGGAAAGCGTATCGCGTAATACGCGGCACTATATATATTACGTTCTTTTCCGTTTGTAATATGAGACTAACGCACTGCGTCAAATGCGAGCGATAATTATTCCCCGTTTAACGTACACGATATGCGCCATGAAAGAGTAAAAGCTACTCAGATCGGAAACGGTTACCGCCGCCGCACGCTCCCTCTGTGAACAAGGACGTCCAATTGCGTGCAAAACTTTAAGGCGCGTTCATAAATCGATCCGAATTACATTTGGAAACGTGCGCCCGCCATATCGAACGTTTCAATTAATGCCGTTACGATTTTCGTACGAGATGAAAATAAAAGTACTCGCCACTTTATTGATTTTTTTCTTTGCCAACAGTTTTACTTGCACCAGATGGAATTCTGGTTGAAATGATGGGTCGCATGATTTTATGACAGGCCACAGTACACGTATATTTGTATTAGAACACTAATACAGTGGTTTCAAGAAGTTCAAATCTTGCAGTACGAAATAACGAGGTACATTTAATTCATTATATTACATATTACACAATATAGACATGTGTATATTAAAGAAATAAAATTTGCCCTCTAACTACAATTCTGTTCTCTCCTTTGAGATATCCTGTACTTCCTACAAGCTTCCGGGCAATGTCGTTCCAGATATCGCCTCTGCGAGAACGCTTTGAAACATTCTCCGCATCGCCATTGCCACTGATGGTGATTCCGTGTCCTTTGATGAGCACGTAAATTCGATCTACAAAATATATGGATTATACCATACCCTGAACTCTAAATTATTAAACAACTAATTGCTAATTCAGTAATGGCAATTGATTAATAATTTACTTTAAGAATTAATGAAACAAATAGTACACTGCGAATAGATCACGCGACCGCAATACACTTCCGCGACATTGTAAGTTAAAGCTTTCTGTTTAATACGAACTAAACGCAATGCAATCTGTTATGAATGTTACGCGAGGTACTTTATTAATGAAATTAAATATCGAACAGAAGTAAAGAGGAATATATACCGATCGGCGAAGGATTTGTGGCACACGGGACACTCGAATGGTCGTTCGCCGGTGTGAAGACGTAGATGACCCTTCAATACCCACGGCCGATCGAAACTTTTGCGACAGTAAGGGCAGTAATGCATCGTTTTGTTTCGTTTCCAATTCTGAGGGTTCTCCACCCCGGACGTTTTTATATTGCCGCCGAAATATTGATTCTGCGAATCTATCTGCTTCTTATTCGGAGTCAGACACAAAGTTTCCGTCGTCGATTGATTCTCGCTGCCATCGAACGTCGCGTTCAAATTTACTGCCACCTTAATCTCATTGTTGCTTAAATTTACCGGATACTCGATTTTCTTCGCGTTCGACGGCATCGGGATTTGCACTTTCTCTATCTTTTGCGCGTGATTATTCGATCCCAAGTTTATCTGATTAGCGTTGAGCGGAGTACTCCCGCTACTCGAGGATATCGTGTTCTCTATTTCGGGACAATTCTTCATTCCCAAATCGACATCGGCCGCGTTCAATTCTTTATTCCAGAACGTATTGTTCTCTTTGTTGAACGTGTACCTTGTCACGATCGGCAATCTCGAAGATGTCCAAATGTTATTGCACTTGACACCAGTGTCTTTGGTCTGATGCTTCCTCTTGGCGTCGATCGACGACGGCAGACTCCATGGTAATTCCGCTTCTGCTTATAGAGGAAAAAAAATGTTCTTTTTCTACAATTTACAGCGCGTTACACGATCGGCCCGATTAATTATCGCTACTTGAGCGTTCATCGAAAAGAGCTGCCATTGTTCGAGGGAGAGATGCAATTCACCTCTTTCAACAATAACGGAACGGAGAGTTGTACACGATACGTTATACTTTTATTTTCCATAACCACGCCAAAATTTCACTGTCGTCCCTGGGCACACTGTGGCTTACTGTGCAACGAAGAAATACGTCTTACCTTCGGAAGAATTATCAGTCTTCCTGTACCTTGTCATCGATTTGATCAGGCAACGGGGCATCTTTTCCGGTGGACGAACGGGCACAGCTTCGCGGAAAGAACGAAATACAATAAAGTGGTGGCCGTTGCAACAGCGATGGAGCAAACCACTGTCACGCAGCCGACAGGCATTTGTTTCCTTGTTTTGCGCTCAGTAATGTAATATCGAATGATTCACCCGCAGCAAATGAAAGAAATATTCTTTCTCGCTTTTGCTAAGAATAAAAAAAGGTGGAACTTAGATTCAGCCGGGAATCGATTTTTCTGCTACCTCTCGTTATTTCTTTTGAAGAACAATACAATAAAAGTAGTAATACGTTGGGCGGAGGAAGAATTGTTTTAGAATTTGTAAAATGTCTTTTTGTAGAAGTTCATCATAGAAGACATTGAAATAGAATATTGAAAAATAACTACTTTGCGAGGATGTTTAATTTCTCATATTTCTGTTGCGATAGTAATCGATTGTAGGAGAAATGATTTCTTCTGTACAGAGAACTCTTCATATAATAAATACTCGTTCATATCTAATCAAATTCGTAAAGGTCGAATCAGTTTAAACCTAAGAATAACGTATGAGACTCATTGTCAGTACATGGTCGAATCGGCGGTTTGTATACATTTCTTATGGTATTCGTACATGTACGCACGATACATCGTATTCTACAAAATTTACGATAATTAAGAAAACTTTCCGGCAAGGTAACAATCGGTAATACTGCTTTTCTTCTATACGCTGCACGAAATTTTTAATTGTACAGTTGATTGTTGCTTAATCATATCAATTCCAGTATTCTCATCAATTTATTAGCTAAAACTTCGTTATTGAAATTCGAAGGACCGATATGAAAGAAGACAGATATTCGACGTATTTTTTTATGTTCGAGGACGGGGCCGATTCGAAATACGAATGGAACAGTAAATCGAAATCTGTCTATTGGTCTTCAGCGGAGCCGTTGATACTTGGGTTGTAAACATATTTACGGGATAGATTTCTGCTATAACTCCGATACACACCTCATTGCGACCTTTAGTTTCTAGGTAACAGTCGTAGTGGTAAGAAGTAGCCGACAGTTTAAATACAATCCTGATCGAACTCCGTTAGAATAGCTTAAATCAAGATATTGATTAATATCTTGTTCATTCACTTATGTCGTGAAGATTTTTCGTGAGTATAACAAATTGCTCTACCAATATTGATTTCGTTTGTAATCCTGTACGAACTCCGTTAGAATAGCTTAATTCAAAATGTTAATTAATATCTTGCTCATTCGTTTATGTCGTGAAGATTTTTCGTGAGTATAACGAATTGCTCTGCCCAATATTGATTTCGTTTGTAATCGTATCGCAAGATGTTAATCGTATTAAGTGCAAGAAAATTTCAAACGATTTCTCAAGGAGCCTCCTAGATAGAATTCAATTTATTAATCATTATTCATAATTGATAACTTTCGAAGCAGAGCCTAATTAAAAGAAACTTTACTTCTTTTATGAGTTTTTACTGTTGGTTGCAGATTATGCGCCGCCATTTTCTCGCGTTCCTCGTTCTGAATGTCTTCTACTCCCAGATCGATACCGCGGGTAAGTTTAATAGTCTACAATACAATTAATTAGACCTGCTAGAAATGCCAAGCTTCAATTGCAATTCGATTACCTTCCTCTTCCACCTTAATTCACAGATATACGCTGCGAACCACCTGAGTTTTTCACGTGCGCGAACGGAAAATGTATATCGTCCTCCTTTCGATGCGACGGCGAAAACGAGTGCGGCGATGAATCCGATGAACGGGATTGCACTGGGTTCACAGTAATATTTAAAATTATAATTATTTAAAATCTACGTTACGTTTATCTAATCAATCGATTGGCAACAGTACAATTCGAATAATATTGAGCGATCGAAGTAAAAGATGATTTAGCTTGATTCATAAGTTAAACAAAATTCTTTTTTCTTTTCAAATAATACTGCGCGCGCTTAATAGGAGATTAGAATCAGTTCGTTTTCTGCAGATTGATCTGGAAACTATCCGTTGCGCTACAGACGAGTTCCAATGTGCCGATCGTTCTTGCATACCCATCGAAAAGTTTTGCGATGCCACGGCCGATTGTTTCGACAAGAGCGATGAATATGACGGCTGTGTGAAAGATGTAAGGTCGTATGTTTAAATATTTATCTTCTTCTGCTCTGGTACATTACGATATTCTATTCGTTCAATCGCATAATTGGATCGTAAATATACCCTCCTCCACATCTATTTGACGATATAAATATGTAATTCTTCTCACGCCGACGTGTTTGATCTACAATAGTTAAAATGCGACGCATTCAGATGCAACGACGGTCATTGCATAAGAAACGAATGGGTTTGCGATGGTGTTCCGGATTGCCCTGATAAAAGCGACGAGGAGAATTGCGGTATATTTAATATATTTAATACCACTGTTACCGTTCAATTGACAAATCATTTTGACGAGAGTCAATTTTGTAATTTACGTTTCCCACATTTTACAGAGAATAGAACGCTATCCATCGAGCAATGCAACAACGAGCACGATCGATATCTGTGTAAAAATCGGAGATGCATCTCTTTGAATGCAGCGTGTAATGAAAAGGACGACTGTGGCGATAATTCGGATGAAAATGCTGAAGCGTGTAAAAACGGTAAGTGTCGAAAAGACGGCGAATATCAACGGAACACGCTATTTCGATAAATGGGGGAAAAAGCGATCAGTGTCAGCGAGTGTTTTTTCTTTTAATCTCGTGTACAATGGTAATTACATTTTAAATATTTCGCATCGCAGCCGATTTAGCTTGCAAACAGACGGCGAAGTGCGAGCACAATTGCAGGAGAACACCCGAAGGTGCTCAATGCTCTTGTCGATCGGGCTACATGTTGATGAACAATCGGACATGCGTAGGTAAAGTCGATTTGTTAATTAAATTTATTTATCCAGACAAACAGTTGATAGACTCTATGCAAACTGCACCCTTAAACATCAAATGAACAATCCCGATACGTTAACGCGTATACTATTTTATAGATATTAATGAATGCGAGGGGTACGGAACTTGCGACCAACAATGTATAAATACTCCCGGCTCTTACTTCTGTTCGTGCGAACCCGGTTACACGGCGAACGAAGACGGGAAGACATGTAAAGCCGACGGTAATTAAATTTCTATCTACGACATCACCTTTATCGCACGAAGAAATAATATTAGTAGGAATAATAGAAAACAAGGAAAAGTTGAAGATAAGATTTGTTGAGCTTTAGTTACTCCACGTACAAATTTTTAGCGCACGGCCACCTACTTCTAATTAAATGTTCTTCGTTGTCTATGGACAGGTGGCGAAGCTCTAATGGTATTTTCAATTAAATCTGAAATCCACGGGTATTACCTCGATTCTGAGGTATATTTCCCCGTAACTCGAAACTTACAATATGCCGTGGCTGTTTCCTCGGACGCGAATTACGTTTACTGGTCCGACATCGAGAACGGTGAAGAGGCGATAATCAGAAGTTTGGAGGATGGCTCGCAGCGCGAAGTCATCGTTACAACTGGTAAATGATATGAATTCTACAAAATCGATTGGATATTAAAGATAAAACACTGTAAATATTCTTTTGCATTTTATCTTATTTACTGATTTAATATTTCTACATTGCTCTTTAACCGTTCTTATACTGTATACCCTGTACGTCTTCTGCCTTTATGTTTCGTAGGCTTGAGCAGCCCTGATGACATAGCAGTAGACTGGGTAACGGGCAACATATACTTTACAGACAGCGGCTACATGCACATCGGAGTGTGCAGCAACGACGGTTCTTATTGCAGCGTTATCGTTAAACAGCGAAACGATAAGCCAAGAGGTATCGCTCTGTTACCATCCAATGGGTGAGTATTTTAAACGTGAGAAATTCCTCGATGGAATTTGCATAAAAATCCTTTTCTTATATCTAGCACAATTTCGTATTTCCATGAGATTACCTTCACTAAATCTCAAAATGTTCCCCCGATATTCGAAGGATATATTTTGATGGTTCTAATCTGTTTTATACGTTCGAATTTTCGAATCCCTTTATACGATGGCCTATGCCCCTCTTAACATAATCGAGTAACGAGACTACGTTTATAGGGTAATGTACTGGACCGAATGGGGTGAAAATTCGCGCATATTAATGGCAGGAATGGATGGTAAAAATAGCAGCACGTTGATCGAGCACAACTTGGAATGGCCAAATAGTTTATCCATCGATTATGCGAACGATAGATTGTACTGGATAGACAGCAAATTAAAAGTAATCGAGTCGACACGCCTAGATGGTACAGACCGTAGGGTATGCTTTATCTTCCTTAAACATTTAATAAAAACTAATAACTGCATTCGAAATTGATATCCTTTTTGGTTTGTACACATTTTTAGATTATATTGAAAGGAATCGCAAAGAAGCCATTTTCATTAGCGGTATTCGAGAATAAATTGTATTGGAGCGATTGGATATCCAATACCGTACAATCCTGCAATAAATTCACCGGGAAAGATTGGAAAATCTTAGTGAATACGAACAGCACTATTTATGGCATTCACATATATCACTCCGTTTTGAAACCGACGGTAGCTATCCTGTATCTCACCCCCTACCCTATTTCGTTTTGTATAACTTTCCATGGACAGACAAAGATTGCGATGAAATATAAATTTATTGATAACAGATGCCGAATCCGTGTAATGCGAACCCTTGCTCACAATTATGCCTATTGAACTCCGAGGGTGGCTACAGTTGTGCTTGCACAGTGGACAAAGAATTGAATGAGGACAAGCACACTTGCCGGGGTAAAGATAATTATTATTGTATAAATTCAATTAATTTAGAATTCGATCTATCAACTTTATGCATGAATAATCAATTCTATGCATAAGGTGGAAAGTATAGCTTCCGAAGAGGATCGTAGTAGTGTTTAGAAAACCGAAGAAACTCTTCCTATCCAATAATCTAAAACTTAAACCAATTCGCAGCGATAAAGAAGAAGATGCACCTAGTGATAGCAGCGGGGAACACGTTCATCGATTATTATCACGAAATGCTAGGGAAACCAAAAATGACAGCGAGTGCCACGCTAAAACACATCACGGCGGTTGTTCATAATCCTCTGACTGGTACGGTTTCAACAATCGATCCGTTGTCCAACTTTCTACTCACCTTAATAAATGGATCGCAATACTTCTTGCAACAGAATTACATTAACCATTCGAGGCATTGAAAACTTAGCAATATGGATTAAGTAGATGCGATTCGCTGACGCGATATTGATATGCCGTAATATAATATATGATCAAAATATATAATAATATATTAATAAAAAGAACTTCCATATTTGGAATTAAAAATCGGTACAGGTGGTCTGCTGGCCAGCGATCAGTTGACGGAGAGCGTTTTCCATTTCGATACGCAAACCGGCGAGCTGCGGAACGTGATGTCCGTCGAGAATAAAATACTGGGTGGAATGGATCTCGATTACATTGGGAACAATCTCTATTTGACGGATGTGAGCCACAAAACCATCGAAGTCCACAGCTTGAACAGCAACGAGAGGACGATCTTCTACTTCCGGGAGGAACCTCACGATATCGCGCTTATACCGGAACAAGGGTAATCAATCAATGAAATAAGTAGAGTAGATCCAATCAACTTTCTTCGTTCAACGTGAATTATGTAACAATACATTATAAATGCAGTTTCCTTTCCTTTGTAAAGTATTGTAACAGGATAGAGTTCTTACGAGGCGATTGTATCGTAATACTATGTTGCAGCATGATGATGGTCGTCTTCCACGAAGATGGGAAGTATCGTATAGACATGATGAAAATGAACGGCCTCGGTCCAAGGGTCACGGTCGAAGGGAGGAAGACCACGTTATTCGGTCCGAAGGTGTCTCTGTGTTACGACAGAGAGCTAAAACGATTGTTCTGGAGTGACCAAGGCACTGGCCGTATTGGTAGCACGACTATTCCAGGTCTGCATTTTCAAATTCATAAGAGCACACTCAAATCGGTACATTCTCTTTATACATTCTAGTCTTTACTACTCAAAACAGAAACTGTTTTAAAGGTCTATCGCAAAACTTCTTAACGATATGGCATTTCTTTTGAAGCGCTCGATTTCTTTTATATTCCGCCTTCCTTTGAAAATATTCTTTACTGAAAGTATCCTATTTCCCTTAAAATATATTAACAACGATCGCTGCGTTCTGCTCAGGTTTTGAAACGTACATTTTCCGTACTGGATTGTCGGAACCCGTCGGTCTCGCTGTTCTCGGTGACCACGTGTTCTGGACCGAATATAAATCCAATCAATTATACTGGACCAATAAAAGTGGCAGCCAGCAGTATCAAAAACGTATCACATTGCGTAAGTCGAACGATTCCTTTTAGGATTAACTAATCCTTTAGCACAGATATACTGATAATTTTCATGCCGATACAATCATCAATACGGTTTCGATTAAGATAGGATAAAACGTATTAAACACCTAATTAAGTAAATTGTAATTGGTATCGATTGTTCAGTTTTCATCAGTATATATACGTGTACTGATTATACGCATAATAACTCTCACTTTTCAGGCGTGGCTCGTGATTTGGATAGAATGCAACTGGTAGCTTTGCATGGGATCCACGTGAAAGAACACGCGTGTCGCGAGAGCAACGGCAACTGTTCCCACGTGTGCCTAGTATCTAACTCTTATTCACACGTAAGCCTAGAAATAGTATCAGCGGACCTCGGTAATCGGCTATCCTTAAATATTCCATGTAAATTTTCAGATATGTGCATGCCCACCCGGCATGACGCTGAGCGCGGATAATCGAACGTGCGATCCCCAAACCGCGTGCAGCGCAGACGAAATGAAATGTTCCGAACACGATGTATGCATAAAATTACATCAAAGGTACGGCGTTACATTAATGAAAAATTCCCGGGCGACCGGTTTTTATTAAAACTCGGAATCGATTAAAAAGGCACCCACGATTTCGCTACAAATGCATATTCATACGTGAATAACAGCACGCCAACAATGCGACGAGATTTCAATTAGTAATTCAATTTTAAATGCGCGACGCATTTGGACGGGAATGTGAAATATTCTTTTATACTTTGAACCGCCGAACGATGCTTTCCATTCATCCATCTTTTAATCATTCCGCGTGAGAGTAATTTGAACGATTGTACGCCCGTTTGAAATTACACGTTTCACGAAAACTTCAGGTGCGACGGTAAAAAGGACTGCCCTAACGGAGAGGACGAGTCCAGCGTTTGCGAGGAGGCGCACTGGTCCAAATGCGAGGGTCAAGAACAGTTTCAGTGTAAAAACGGCGAGTGCATAAGCAAGACGAAACGTTGCAATTCCCACTACGATTGTGCCGATCGATCGGACGAGGAGGGCTGCGATAAAAAGGAATGCGACTCCAGTAAATCAAAACATTTACTAAATATTATTTACAACGTGCTCATTGTCTATAATAACGCAAGCAAAGCTGTTTGACGATTTGCCGCACAAGTTATAAGCGATAATTATATACTGTGTATATATAGTGAGGCGAGCGACGATGTAGCTCGATCGAGGAATAATGGAAACTATTAAATAGTTCGTATACATATATACTTATTTGAATGAATAAATTAATGTTATTTAAAAACATCGTGTTGTTTGTATGCTTGAACATTCGAACACGTGGGTTTGATCGATCGTAAAACTTACTCACATTATTCGATTCAAATATATTATTCGTACAAGTATTTTCGAAGTCCGATAAGAGTAATGAAACTCGAGTCGTAAATGAATCATATCTCTCCTTTTGCTCGTTACTCTAGCGCTTCTCTTCACTTCTCGTTCGCCCAAGTTCGTTTCTCGCCCGTGGACCAAGAGAACTGCCCGATCGATTTGCTCGGTCGCTTTATTCAGGCTACGTTTATTAAGGTCTCGGCACGATTTTTCACGTCCAACTTATTTCTCGCGTTAAGGAACGGCGAGCTCGCGCCACCGAATCGACCAACGCTATTGTCGCGGAAGCATTAGCATCGGAAAACGATGTTCGGTACTACGTTGCGGGCTGAATAAAAAATAAAAAGAAGTTCATCGCGCCGAAGAGACCGACCAGCAAATCCATTCACGGTGGCTCTTAATATCTTTCAGATGAGTTTCAATGTCACGAGGGGGCTTGCGTGCCGAAGCATTTCGTTTGCAACGGGCAATACGACTGCGACGATCATTCCGACGAAGTGAATTGCGGGAGGCATTCGTGCGGTGGCGATTATTTCGCCTGCGATATTGGCAACTGCATCCCCGAAACGTGGGAATGCGACGGCGAGGTGAGTTCTGTTCGCTTCGATATTCGGAGGGATAGTTGATAGCTAGACGATCCCCGTTGAGGGGATAAACAATTGTAGCATGTATTAATCCCCGATTAAACGTTCTAATCCATTAATAACCCGCGGCGATTAAGATCGACTGCCAGGATGGCTCGGACGAGGGCGAGATGTGCCAGAGACACGAATGCCCGTCCGAGATGTTTACTTGCTCCAACGGCCGTTGCATCGACTCGATGTTGAAATGCAACGGGATCAGCGAGTGCGAAGATAACAGCGACGAGCAGTATTGCGCTGGGAACGGCAGCGATGATTACGCGAATTGCACCGCGGATGAGTATAGATGTCTCAACACCAACAGGTGCCTTCCGAAACGAGTAAAGTCAGTGTGTTTAATTACTCCCATACCATGTTTATCATTAGCGAAGAAATCCTGCCGTTTTACATGTCGTCCGTAACTTCGTTTCGCAGGTGTAACGGTGTCCAAGATTGCCCGAAGAACGATGACGAACGTAATTGCGCTCGATGCCAGAGGGGTGAATACGTTTGCGACAATCAGAAGTGCATCGACAAAAGCTGGGTGTGCGACACGTACGACGATTGCGGTGACGGATCGGATGAGAGGGATTGCGACGGCAGTAATTCGCGAACGGGTAGCGTCGCCGGGGATACTAATTGCAAGGAATTCAGATGCTCCAACGGACGCTGCATCCCCTTTGAGAAGGTGTGCGACGGAAGGAACGATTGTTTGGACCAGAGCGACGAGCACGGAGAATGTGGTAACGCGATTATGTTCGATAAATAAGTGAATTGCGTTTACCCGCGTTAAGAAATCCGGAATGACAAAATAAATAATGTTAAAGCATTCTTTTAGTATTAACGCGATTTTTTAACGGATCGCAAATGAACGGCGATTGCATTGAAAAGTGTATTTGAAATGTTTGTACAGCAATCTCGTGCAGCCAGAACAATCCCTGCGTAAACATCTGCCACAAGACACCCACCGGTCCTGTCTGTAGTTGTAGAAATGGATACCGGTTAAGCTGGGACTTAAAATCCTGCGAAGACATTGATGAATGCGAGCAAAACGTTTGTTCCCAACTTTGTCACAACACTAATGGATCCTTTATCTGTTCGTGCCACGAGGGATACGTTATTCGGAGCGATAAAACTTCCTGCAAAGTGGCTGGTAATGGGATCGCGAGCTTTTCAATCTTCGTTTCGCTTCCATTGCGCAATTACTTCATTCGACGTTCAATGGATCGAAATTTCATCGTGACGAATTATTATCCTTAGGACCGCGAATGAGCATAATCACAGTTACTAGCACGGATATTCGGAAGCTGTCGCAGAACGTGAATTCGATTGAAGTTATTCATGAAGAAGCGAACACCGAAATAAGCGGGATCGACGTGAATGCGCGAGAAGAGGCTGTTTACTGGAGCAATGGTAAAATTGTGTTTAAAATGTACAGTAGATTTTTCATTCTTTCACAATTGTGGAAACGAGGAAACGAAATTATTGAGAATTAGAAGAAAGATAAAGCGATGGGACGATGGAGAAGAATTATATCTTTGCCCGTATTGATTAAAGACCTGGCAGTGCACGATTAAATTACGTCTTATTTGGGCGAAACTCAATTGAAATTCGCATTGCATTTTAATTGAAATATAATATACTATTATTATTACCCGCAGATGTCTTGGGTATGATAAATAAAATAAACATGAAGAGTAGGAATCGAAAGACAGTCACCGGTCTTGGAAGACCGGAAGCTCTGGCCGTTGATTGGATTACGAACAACGTATATTTTAATGACAACGACCACTTCAGCATGATTAAGGTAGTGAATAATCCATACGTTTACCCTAAGGCGTTAACTTTACACGAGTAGAATAAGTTTTCAATTGATAATTCATAGGTGTGCAACCTAGAGGAACAGAAGTGCGCCAAAGTAGTCTCGATTGGAGCAAGAAGCAGAGCTACGTCCATCGCCGTCGATCCCAGACGTGGGTAAGTTTCGCGTATAAAATGTTTATTAATTAATTAATTCTGAATATTAAGACAAATTTCAAGAAGACAAACGTTTGTTTGCGAAGCCTTTGTCGTACAAGCCTGAGTTGGACCAATAACAACTAATCTCGTTGAGTCTAGAATAGACAAACAGTTTTTATTTATTTAAAGGTGGTTATTTTGGAGTCAGACTCCCCGGGCATTCTACGATAAACCCACATCAGAAATATATCGGTCGAGCACAACGGGTACCAATGCGACAGCGATCGTCTATCGAGACATTGGTACCGTTTTCGCAATGACGATTGATTACACGAGGTCCAGACTATATTGGACGGACACTACCCTGAAGACCATTGAATCTTCGAATTTCGATGGTTCTAATCGTGCGTTATTTTTAGATACTGTAAGTAATCACACTCGCGAATTACGGACGAAACTTATCACTCTAGACCATTCCTCATCATCCCTGTGGTCTACTGCCTTAGGTTCATCAGGCTCTGAGCATTAGCGTACACGAAGACTCTTTATTTTGGCTAGTGGGTGCCACTGGCACTTTAAAAAAGTGTACATTATTCGGCGTGAAATCGTGCGTAACGATTCCCGTTGGTAGCTCGAATATCGACAAGTATTTTACCATTTTACACACCACCAGACAGCCCATGGGTGGGTGAACAGATTACTTAATCCAACCGCAAATTGCGTGTTATTAAAAAAATTCGCTTTGAAGTATATCAAATTACATTTTCCACGGGAAATTAATTTAAAATTCATGCGTTTTTTAAGCAGTAAAGAACGCTTGCGAGGATCACAAATGCAGTTACATGTGCATTTTGGGAGACAGTGGTCCTGCTTGTATTTGCCATAACGGGTATTCGGAGGATCAAAGGAACACTTGCGTGCAGGACGTGAATACAAAAATCAAGTTCGCTTCCGGCGTAGCTAGTCGAAGGGGCGATAACGTTCGCCAACAAAGCGGAACATTAACTGGTGTAATAATCACGGTACTTATATGCATCGTAATTGCATCGGCTTATTTCTACTATCAAAAATTGAAACCGAATCTCTCGAAAAAGAATAATCTCAGGTAAATCAATGGAATGGCTCGTGTTACAGATAATAATATCATTCTTCCGATCTTTCGCTGTAGAAGTATTAGTGTTTCTTTGTTTGCAGTATTCATTTTCAAAATCCGTCGTACGATCACGGCGAGTTCATAAACTCGGTCAATTGCATTTCCGGTTTGCCCCCTGGAGAACATGAATACGTAAATCCGGTAGCGCGGATACAAAAGGTGAATCGATTTACATCTCTTGTTACAAAAATTATTTTCATCCGGATCTGTATTATCTTACGCTCTTTCTACAGAATAACGATGAAAGTGTCCCTCATGAGAAAGATGAAGAAGAAAGGCAGGTAATGAAAATTCTCAATTTCGATCGATCGGACGATGAATCCGAAGGCTCCACGTGTAAGCAGGATATTCGATTGATAAAGTAAAATGTATTGTTAGCAATTTATTTGTTAAAACGAAACCTGAACTGAACTGTACATAATAATTTATATAATTTATGAATATTGAATAATGTTTAGCATAGTTGCATCGAGCAAAATAATTCCGCGGGCGTATATTTTTAAGCGGGATTAATAAAAGCGAGATGATCGTTAATTTAAACGGACTTTTGTTACGTAGACATTTTCTCGTCCTTTCGTGCTTCTTCCATAAAGCAGCAAATGATTGTTGTATGCATAATTATGGTCAACGGTGGTCTTTATTAAACAACATATCATATAAAAACGTACTTGTTCTGTGGCTTTAAATTATTGCAAGTGATTCGCAACTACTAAGTAAATTTTTTTTGCGTTAGCTAATAAGATAAGGACTATCGATAGCGCCAATCCCGGCTGCAATACCGCCTTCGTTCTCATTTGGTGGTTTCGTTCTTAGAATATGTCCTACCTCCTCGTTATACAAAATATTTTTATCGTCTCTGTAAAAGAGGAACTCTTGGTTATTTAACGTGAATCATAAATGAAAATGGGAGAGGAACGTTTTATTGCTTACCCTATAACAACACCATAAATACCGAGCTCTGATACTACATCGACAAAGTGCAAATGATTATCTTCGAATGGCTCATTATGAGCACGTACAATATAATTCTTTTGCATAGGAGGATAGAAACGATCCATCAGTATCCAGGCAGTTCTTTCTTCGGAATTCCTCATGGATTGCAAATTCTTCTTTATATCTTCGTTATATACATTATTTCCACCCCCTTCCCTTTGTGGTTTAAGTACATACTTTTTTGGCTCCGATATAGCCTTATCAATTATTGTTTCCGCTTCGTCATTCTATTTGCATTGAGAAGAAAAGTATTTGTCGTTAAATGTAGTATGCATGCCTTCATGTATGTATATATTGTGTTACATTTTTTACAGTGGAGTTTGCCATGAATATACTATTAAATACTTACAAATTCTAAGGAATAAAGCCCAGCGAATACTTCTTGTACCTGTTTTACTACATTATCGTCTTTTATAAACGTACTGAGGGCGCCGGGGTAAGCCAGAGATTGCTGTACCTAGAAAAAATTATTTACGCCACACATATAATTGCTATATATTAACAGAAAAAAAAAGGGATTGGTATCGAATCGTCCTTTTTTCTGTATACCTTTTTAGTACCAGTTAGATGATAATGAATCGACGGACATTTTATGGCTCGGGAACGTTCGATTAATAATCTGACTCCCCATTCTCGTTCTGTAGGATATGCTTCGACTTCGTAACCAGAACGGAAGTAAACTACAGCAACTTCTAAATCATCACTAAAAATTACAAGGTATTGCTAATGTATGAAATAATTTGATGCAACCCTACCTAATTTGATACAACCAAATTTTTCGAAAATCTTGCTTAACTACATACACTAACAGCTCCTTATTTGGTCCCAGTTTTGCTTCAGAAACTAAGTCCTTCAAGCTTCTCCTGATTACCTTGACATCAGGATTAATTTCGTGAATCCCGAATTCATGGAATCGTTGATCGCATATGTTGTAAGTAATATTCTCCACAACGAATAGTATTAAGGCTCTGTAACGAACTAATAATTAGGAAACACGCATTAACATTCCATTGCTCTTACTTACTTTTTATTATCATACAACTTCCATGCATGTATTAAGCCTTTACATAAACCATTATTCGGATTATTCTCTGGAATCTGAATGCCATATTAAAAAATATATAATTATCCGAGTGCACAAAGCATACTCACATTTTTTATTTTATCTTCGTGCCCCAATTCTGAGAGGATATATCTAAAAATTTAATTAAGGTTTATGCAACTAGAACATTTCCATGGTAGTAAAGCTTCTTTTTTTTTATAAAGACCCACTTGTGATATTTTGAAGTACTGGTAACTATTCCTCCAAAACTGCTTGCAATTGTGTTTAACTCGACCTGCTTGATCTGATTTTTGTGTAACATGTAATCTGAGCGAAGCAAGCCTAGGCTTAAAGGCTATACGAGGAACACGTTTGTTTTGTATTAGTTAGAATAAATTTACATAAACTAAAAGAAGATGAATACTTTACTTGAGCAAATCCCTCCTTATAGACAATATCGTATATATCAAATAATCTTGCCGTGAACGGATCCGCTTCAATTGTGCTGAAATGCATAAAATGATCATTCATAAGGTACTTTAATAAAAATGCTTATTTTACCTTCAGGTACCTTTTTAAACTCTTCGTAAGGAAATCATGATCGTGCGCTACCTTATGCGTGAGTTCATTTAACAATACTTGGATATCCTTGGCTTTTTGGAAATTTTGTCTGGGGAAGCTTGATGGTAATAAAGTAAAGGGTAAAACCTGCACCTGATTTTTATTATAGGACACCTTTGATCTCATACTGATTCCTGAATAACAAATAGGAGAAACTCACGTTGTAGTAGAATCATTATGTGTATATTTTTAACAGTATATAATTTTGTTATCTTGAAATTTTATATTACCATGCATGAGAGCCCAATCTTTAGCCTTGTCTACAACTCGTTCTAATTCCTCATTAGGTAATTGCAAGCGAATACAAGATTGCAGGTGTGATACTTCCATTGTTATGCAGTTTTGATAAAATATACTTGATTTCAAACGAGAAATAATTCAAGTTCACGTGAAATGCCGTTTAAAACGATCCTTTAGATAACAAATGACTACACACTTCTTTATCTCATAGATGTTCATGATTTTGCAAGTCAACAAAACTCATGTCTATTTCACGTGTGTAGATTGTAGATCATACATATCATATACATGTAAAGCAACTGCATACTTCTTTTCTATGATTTACATACGTAACATTTCGCCTCCTAGATGAAAATTGCTTCAAGCGAATCGATTAATATCAAATTATTATATTTCTGAACAAAATTTTCATCTAAATAAGATGCCTAACGAGTAAGTAACATTTCCATTGTTTAAAACTTAAACGTCATGGCTTTTGAACATTATTTTTTATTGAATAAAAAGTAAACTGTAAATTCTAATTTCTGTGTTTTGAAATTTAATGAAAGTAAGTTGCGTTTTTCAGTTCATTTATATTAACAAAATATGCAATATAATAAATTTATTAATTATTATAATTATTATTTATCAAACATGACAACTGCAGCTGTAAAATAATATGTTATAAATGACTATTTTAAAACATTACATATTGAGAAAATAATATTAGTCACGCATTTTCGTTCTGTGCCTGTATGTGTATTACAAGCATGGAAACTGAAAAAAAAACGGCACTATATAAATTCCCCAAAAAATAAATTTTTCGTGTCATGTAATAAAATTTGGAATTTGTCACATTGCAAAATATTATTAGCTGACGAATTCTAGAAATACATTAACAAGCATATTTGAATTTCATGAAGTAAAATTTCATTGTTTAATTATCCAAATATGTCGTCCAAGTTGTAGCTAACTTCCGACAGAATTACGAATCTTCGAAATTTTGTATTCCATGACCGACGCTTGCGCTCTGCCATTCTTTCTGTGAAAGCACAGTTCTTTCACTCGTAAACCTCTGCTTTACAGTATTGTGTACTTTCAAAGCAGTGTGTTAAAGTATTTCTATTTTATGTGAAATACGTTTTAAAACGTTACGCATTAGTGTGAGGAACGTAGCGCCAATTAATTTTAATAGCCACTTGCCAAAGGAAATATAGGAATAGTTTTTTTATTCGTATTGCTGCTTCATGTTCCATCATGAGTGACTATTCAGCGGTTGCTCCGCCTCAGAATTTTAGCCAAAGTTCCGCTTTCGCGGCCGCTTTGCAACGTGCAAAACAGGTAAGAAAATTCGGCGAATTATAACGGTTTAGGTTATAATTTAATCGAGCTCCTGTAAGTAGGCCGTATAACACTTTACGCATTCGCGAAAACCATACGCTGACTTCGATCATTAAAAACAAATAGTTGTTGATAATACTAATAATTATTTTCCATTAATCTTCTGCCCTTGTTACTTAACATTTCGACGATTTTTTAAAACCGGTAGATAATGTATTGTAATATCAACGCGTACAATATATGTTATTTAATAAGCACTACCTTACTGTGTTCTGCTTACAACTTTTTTCACTAAGTTATTTACATCTATACATGCACGATACTGTTAAAATAGAAATCATATCGGTGAGTCTCATTGCTACGGGTAAAATATATTGCATTCGATAGTTGCGCCTTCGACTATAGATCATTTAGCTTAATATATATTCAGTTTAATGAACTGTTATTAATCGAAGTATAATTGTTTTTCAGATAGCTGCAAAGATCAATCCAGCCGGGGCTCAAAATAGCCCGGACGCTAAGCTGAAACGTCCATTGGAGGATGGATCTGGTAATATTATTTTTAAAAAATTGACTAACGGCTTGCTGTATAAGAAATTCTATTGCATAATAACGTTTATATACACACAGAGAGATAAACGCAATGTCAAGAAGTATTTAAAGATAGAGAGAACACTTTTACGAAGCTGGTATTATTGTTTCAGAACCTGAAGCAAAGAAAATGGCATCGTTGGATCCTTTAATGAGTCTTCGTGGTTCAGTGGGCGGTAATTCGTTGGGCGACTCGATTAATCAAACAGGAAGGGGAGGGCAACCAGGATCTTCGTCTGGACCGCTCGGAAACATAGGAGGTATTTGTAATGAAGATATCAGAGTTCCAGATAACATGGTCGGCTTAAGTAAGTATATATAAACTCATGTATATCCTTCTTATTTTAAAATGAGTCATTACGTACAAATAAATATGCTTGTTTAGAAGAATACACGCGTTTCACTTTACGATGAAACATTATATTCCTGTATACTTGTTTCAATCTTTAATCATTATCATACTAGAATAATTTAATAATATCACGTGCAAAATAGTATTGGTAAAAATGATCAGAATGTTCAGAAATGAATTGTTGCGTAATTAATAATGATATGTTTACAGTAATTGGCAGAGGCGGAGAACAAATAACAAGATTGCAGAGCGAAACAGGATGTAAAATACAAATGGCAGCAGAAAGCGGTGGGCTACCTGAACGCCTCTGCACATTAACTGGCTCGCGAGAAGCTGTCAAGTAACTTGTTTTTCCCTTCTTATTTCGTTAATTTTAACTATTTTGTATGCAATGCAATTTCCACCTTACAAACTTCTGCATAGAACAAAGGATTACTTCGTGGTGTTGTGCTGAGTGGTTACTCGTTGATTACACTCGCATTGCAAACACTTGTACAGGATAACCAAAAAACCTGCTATCCTCCTTGTATTTTGATATATAGGAAATTTGTTAGATTACAATTTACTTCGATAACGAATTGTCCACCTTAGTTCTCCGCTGTAAAATCTCCTAGAAACACCTGAAAGTATCAACTATTTCATTTTGGCATTTTATGGTTTTACGAATTACATTGTGGTGTTATTGTAATATAAGATTATTATACTCTATACGCACCGAGTGTACTGGAATAGACAGACGTGCTTCGAGCACAAATAGAACTGGGCGAGACATAGTTTGCGTGTGTTTAGTACACAATCCATATGCTATCACTTCGTGTTAATATGCATTTCTTAAATGTAGGTGACATGCTTTTGCATATTGAAATTGTCAAATGTTTTACAGAATTTTTATTTAGCTCCTGGATGCGAATAGCGGGCTCATACTTGACTTTACATGCATACATGCTTGAGAATATTCGTCGAATGAGAAAAATATCACAGAGTTGTGCCTTTTAATTTAATCATTTTGTACTTACTAATAGTTTTTTGCTTTCAATAGGATGTGGAGAGAGAAAGAAGGAAGGAAGGAGGATAGGATATGCATGGGGACGTGTTAATCGCAACGAGAAGAAAATTGAATTTTTATTTATTTAAATCTGCTTATAATTATGTCTACAACATGAGATTTCATTTTATTATTATACACATAAGAAATAACTCTTTGTTAAATGAGAAATTGTGTGACATTCGTTACTTGTAATATTTTTGGCACATAGTAGACATCGCATTATGTGTTGCAAACAAATTACCAATTACTAATAGAGTATATATCCGAACTAGGCGTTGTCAAAAAATTACATTGCGCATTGAAATTGCGTGTGTTTCAGTCGAGCGAAAGAATTGATATTGTCGATCGTAAATCAAAGAAGTAGAACCGAAGGGATCGGCGATATGAGTGGAAGCGGCAGCAATATGATGGGTAGCCATCCAGGATTCGTTGAGATAATGATTCCTGGTCCAAAAGTTGGTTTAATCATCGGTAAAGGTGGAGAAACGATAAAGCAACTTCAAGAAAAATCTGGAGCGAAAATGGTTGTTATTCAAGAGGGGCCGTCTCAGGAACAAGAAAAGCCATTAAGGTAAAAAGAATTACAATTGTTTCTTGAGAAAATCAACCTGTTTAGCAAAATCGATGTTGGTTTCGTCAAAGATTTTGCAAAAGAAAATTGCAAACGTTTTATACTTCGTTTTATATAGGATAACCGGTGACCCGCAGAAAGTTGAATATGCCAAACAATTAGTATATGAATTAATAGCTGAGAAAGAAATGCAAATGTTTCATAGAGGCGCACGAGGTGGTAGTGATAGAAGTGGGAGTTACTCGAACGATAGTAGTTTTAATCATGGTTCTGGAACCACTGATGGAGTGGAGGTATACCTTTTACAAACGTATCAGTGAAATTTACACGAGATGTTTCGAAACTTAATCGGTTTCGTCAATGTACGTTTATATGAACAAATGATGCACTTCCTTAACAGGTACTTGTTCCAAGGGCAGCAGTAGGTGTTGTTATTGGTAAAGGAGGGGACATGATTAAAAAAATACAAGCCGAAACTGGTGCAAGGGTCCAGTTTCAACAGGGCAGAGAAGATGGGCCTGGGGATAGAAAATGCATAGTCTCCGGAAAACACCAGGCTGTGGAACAAGTCCGTCAACGTATTCAGGAACTCATTGATAGCGTAATGGTAAATGTCGTATTTTCTGTTAATTACTTTGCATATTTTGTGACGAAATTTTTCTTACCATTGGATATTTGTTTTCCTAGAGAAGAGATGATGGTAGAGGTAATATGGGTGCGAGGACTGGTCCGCGGGGCAATGGGTTTGGCAATAATCGTAATCCAAATGAATACGGCGGTTGGGACAGACGTCAAGGAGGACCTATGCAAGATAAGATAGAAACTACGTTCACTGTCCCGTCAACAAAGTGCGGTATTATTATTGGAAAGGGTAAGATTAGTTTAATCCACGGATGTGTATACTGATATTTTTAATAATATTTAACTTGATTGTTGCAGGTGGTGAAACTATTAAGCAAATAAATCAACAGACCGGTGCACACTGCGAACTAGATAGAAGGAATCAAAGTAATGAGAACGAGAAGATTTTCATAATTCGTGGAAATCCCGAGCAAGTTGAACACGCAAAGAGAATATTCAGTGAAAAATTGGGCATGGTAAATATTTCGCTAATACACAGTCTTTAAATATGACAAATGTGATGGTATTAATTTATCGCGTCGATCTTGAAATTAAATCAAAGGCTCCAGCGAATGCGTCGTTTGCTGGTGCACAAGGAGCAATTGGATATAATCCCACTTGGAATGCAGGAACAGCTTATCAAGCCTGGTCTGCACAACCACAGGCTGCCGATACAAGTATATTTATTTTTATATCGAAAGGAATGTTATATATTATCTAAATACTTCGGACAGATGATTCATTATATATTCTGCATTATTTGAGGTGGCGCAGGTCAAGCACCTGTTCAAGTAAACCCACAAACGGGACAGCCAGACTACAGTGCACAGTGGGCAGAATATTATCGATCACTCGGCATGCATAGAGAGGCAGACATGATCGAACAGCAAGCGAAACAAGGAAAACAGGATCCTAATCAGCCATCGGGTACATTGTTATGAAGTTAAAAAAAAGATTGAATTCGCTTACCAGATAAGCTCATTAATTATTTTGAAGTAGGAAATGCGCCAAATCAGAGCAATGCGGCCGCAGCTGGTGCTCCTGGGCCCGCTCAACAACAGCAGCAACAAGCACAACAGCAACAAGCTGCTGCTCAACAGAATGGGGGACAAGCTGATTACAGTGCACAGTGGGCTGAATATTATAGAAGTATTGGCAAAATAAAGGAAGCTGAAGCTATAGAAGCTCAAATGAAAGCAGGCAAAGTACGTCGATCGTAGAAAATGCAAGATAATTGCAATACAATGAACCGCGGGGGAAACTAATGAAATAATTTTTTTTTTTTTATTTTATTTGTTTGTCTTCCTTGTTTTTAGTTGGGAATGCAGAACAACCAAATGGCTCAACAACAAATGCAACAAACTATGCAAGGTCAATCGGGACCAGGAGGTGGAACTCCCAATACATTTCCACAAGCGTACGGTAATTATCCGACGATGAATCCTGGTTCAGCTCCGGCGGGTTACTACGCAGCGGGTGCTGGGTCTACTGCACAGCCACAAGCCGGCCAACAAAATCCATCTTTTCCAGCGGGCTATCAGAACTACCCATATTCACAAGCGAATACAGAAAGTTAAACTTCCATCGGAAAAGAAATGTTAGCTGTAAGTATTAATTTCTACATGTCGTAAATAAGTATACAGGAACTATTAGAAGATTGTATGATATAAAAGCTTTATTTGAATATGTTCGTAACACGATTTCATTACTGCTCGATCATTCCAGTTTATATTTCAAGAGTTTTGAGACGTTGATGATGGTGGTGTATCTCGCCGCGTTTCCTTTTGTAATCTTATACTGTGTCATACAATTCTTCTGAATATTCATTTTTATATTAAGTCAATGTAAAATTGAGTGCAATAAGCAAAATGCAATTTTTAAATATCCAGAAATGACAGGAAAATGTCATTAGTATATTCACGAAGATAAAAAAATATTCATGAAATTCATAAGTAAGCTTATCGAATTCAAACTAATTTGATCTAGCTACAAAATCGAAAATTAAAATAATTTCTGTCGTTGTATTTAATCAACTCTGCAAATGGGAAACAAATTATTTTTCAAAGGCTGAGTTCAAATTGTTTTACACATCCATCGCTTGTACAAAAGCACGAACAATTATTCATATTTCATGAATATTGTGTATACACATTATATACTTGTAACGTGTAAGCATTTTTGTATAAAACCGATTATAATTCAATATACCTCTTCTGTTGCTTGTGATACAATTTTTTACGATGTACTATATACACACGAAATAATTTGATCGCTAATATAAAATTGTTATTTGCGTATATAATTAATCATATTTATTATTCTACTTAACCACTTACATTTATATTGGCTTGATATTAATTATTTATTATGAAAATCAATGGTGTAAGAAGAAGGGAACGCCGTACCCATGATGATGATTGTTGATACTTTCAGGGAGTTAAATGATCATAAACATGATAAATTGATGATATCTCGATGTTTTATTTGAATATTGCAACGATATATTTTACACCTTTGAAAGTATATTCATATTTATATATGCCTCATGTGTTTTATTATGGTTGTTTGTTTATTTCAGATAGTTTTCAGATAGTTCCCATCGGGAAGTGGTTAATGCCTGCTGTAACTTCATATACTGTTTACAATAAATTACGATAATTGATCGCTTCGCAAAATCCATAAATTTTTCAAAAATGCCACTAGAATCGACTATGTTCTATTTATATCATAATATTTTGTGGTTTTTTTTTTATATACATAGATATACACACATAATTGTAGGATACTCATGGTTTTAATCTTAAGTAATGAGAAATGCCAGATACTGAACATTATTATAATACAATATCAACATGATGTCTACTTGTGTTCTACTTATACTATCGTATGTATTTTTGTTCCATAACGCCTGATTGTAACATAAATTGAAACTGGCAGGTGAAGCAGCAGGTCAGAAACAGGAACGAGGAATCTGCAACAATATTATCCATGTTATGCTTCCCATTAATCATTAAAGATACTAAGAATTACCCTTACCGATATGCATATACATATATATATATTGATAAGAAGAACATTTAGATACTTATTCTGATATATCATTAATTTATGTTTCACTGGCTCATTCATGAAACATTTGCCCTTAGTGAATTAGGGAAACTTTATAATATAAATGGCTGAAAGGACAGCGAAAATTTGTTTCTTATTATCTATCAATTGTTTCACCAATTATGTATGAAAGAGAATACGATACATATATGATGGTCTACGTACACGTATATATAATACTATTATAACAATACTAAATACAATTTTACCTTAGTTCCTTTGCTTTTTCTTGTCAAATACCACTACGATTTTAGATTTTTGGAGCTGCCAATTGTAGGAAATGTTTACCTGTTCTACGATAAATTTCAACAATGGGATTTTACTATTTTTTAAGCCTTTCATTCAGCATTCTCTGCGTGCGTGCGTGTGTTTATATTCAAAGGAGTCGGGACCCGCAAAACTGGAGAGTAATGGATGGCATATCAGATCATTGTTTGTTGCATACAGTTTATATAATCATATATATTATTTACTAATTTTATCCGATGGTTAATAACACAAGTGTATTAATTATGGTAGATAATTATCGATGGTTTCTACTAGTCATATGTAAAACTGACTTTCAAATTATTTTAAGTTTTAACAGAACTGCGATTGAATATTCTCATTGTTCATTGATGCGCGTTCATTAAACGAAACTATAAAATTATAAGATTGAAAACATAAGTTTACAGTAACAAGTATCGAGTATTAAATTTGAAAAAATCATAAACTTTCTTTCATCATCTACAATTCGAATATTTTATATATGTTTATATTATTTTGCGAGAAGGGATATACTTACAAAATTGATCGATAATTCTTTTGTTATATTTCGTTGATTATTTTTATGTTACGTTTTGCGTATTAAAAGCAAAGTAACACGTCAAAGGTACTTGCATGTTTAATAATTTGCTTTTTTTCTATTTGCTTATAAACAAAATCCTTGACTTATTCTGCATTATTTGTGTACCACACGCAATTTTCGATGTTAATTTGTTATATAATAAACAAGTATCGTCATTCGTACTTACAGCAAAAAAAGATATAAGCATCAAGTTTTATTCAGAGGTAAAAGTTATTGCATATGTATTGCTATATATAAATAATAAAATAATTTTTTTACCCGCAATATAATTTAGTGTGTATATTACACTATGTTACTTTATTAAGGGTTGAAATATTTCATTTTTCAGAATCGACGTTTTAATCGTATCCTCTAAGTGAAGTTCTGTTGGAAATATCGAAATTAATCTCTGTGTTCAAAATTATTCGTTAAATTACAAATATGATACTACCTTTTCTCTTTATATAATTATAGAAGTCTTTATAAAATCCGAAAGATATTCAAATCTTGATTTACCCTTTTTGTTTCAGTTATGAGTTAAACCAACGGAGGTTTCATATAATTTTAAGTAACTGGGGCTTTCCCAAACGTTACCTCATATGTCTTTCTTACATATTTAAATTATACGTTTTCTTAATTTGATTGCATATACTTAAAGTACATGATATAAAAACTGGCCAAATATCTTTACCTTATATTGCAGCGGATGTTTAAAAATTCGCATTTATGTTTGTGTTTCAACGAATTTATAAATAAAGTAAGTAAAATCAAACAGTTTAAATTTTGAATAAAATCTAGACGCAATGGCCAATGCTAAGTACATATATTAAACAGATCCTTCCCTGGAGTTGTATACAAGTATAACGGTAAATAAAAATAGTTTAAATGTTTCAGGAACAAGGATGACGACACTAACTTCTAATGAAGAAAATGAAATAGGTATTTATAAAAATTAATATTTTATATAGAATCTAGACTTCAAGAATTTGTAGAAGGGAAGAAGATGGGTTTGTAACAAGGTTTGTAAACTATTAGGTTTTTAAATGAAGGTATATTAAATCTTCGACAACACGTATTTGAAAACAATTCTTTATTGCGCACAAAGGATTTAGGAATCAATTGTTTCACATTCTGTCATTCTTAATACTTTTACGAGCACAATTTTTGTTAGAGTATATGTACTTTTAATACATACATTATATTTAAAATAGTTCAGCCCATACACATGTACATTAATGTGTAAGTCATTTTATTCACGCTAACACATGTACTTAACTTATTAAAAGTTATATACATGCGTGTATCAAACACACAATGCTCCTAACTTTATAGGATTGTTTTAATAAATACATTACGAATACTTCATTGGAACACTAACAGTGTTTATAATACTTCAAAGTGTATGTATGTATAGTTAAATACGAAGAATCTGTAGAAAGAATATAAATATAAGAACAGAATTAGATTTGTGCTATGCAAGCGTCATATCCTTTAGCCTCACTGAACTCAATACAGTTAGAAGGTGGCATCAAAACGTATGTACACCTGTATTATTATGTAATGTTAAATGAAGTATTGAAATCTTTACGCAAACGTTATTTGCCAGCAAATAGAACCTAATAATTGACCCAATACGTAATATTTGTCCTAAGTCTGTACTACCGTGGATCGGATAATTGGAGTAACTTCAAATTTCTGGCTGAGGACCGTAGATTGGATTCAACTGTTGCGTACAGCGTATAAACGTAGCGCGACGTGGTAGTTCGCGCAATCGGGCAGCCCCCGTATAAGTACACGCAGAACGTAAGCCACCCAGTATATCTAACACGGTATTTTCCACTGCACCCTTATAAGGTAATTCCACGGTTTTACCTTCTGATGACCTAAAGAAACAGAAGATTTAAAATACCAAATGAAATGTACTCTTAGTATAGCGGGGTTATTTATATGTATACCTACCTATATTCGGCCACACCACCAGCATGCTTTTTCATTGCTGTGCTCGAAGCCATACCATAGAAAAGCTTGTACTTTTTCCCATTTTTCTCTATAATATCCCCACCGCATTCATCGTGACCAGCAAACATACCACCAGCCATTACAAAATCTGCCCCAGCACCAAATGCTTTTGCTAAATCTCCCGCACAAGTACAACCGCCGTCCTACAAGGAAATATTTTTGCCAATAAAGTGTTACGAATTACTTCAAGGCGAAAGCTCTTATATGTACAAAATGAGTGTAATATAACTATTTACGGATATAATGTGCCCCTTCAAGCCGTGAGCAGCATCTGCGCATTCGATTACTGCACTCAATTGCGGGTATCCCACACCAGTCTTCATTCGTGTAGTGCATACGGATCCAGGGCCGATTCCAACTTTTATCACATCGGCCCCAGATAATATCAATTCTTCTACCATTTCTCCTGTAACCACGTTCCCCGCCTACAATGGCAGTAATTAATCTTTACTCTCAAGTACAATGCATGAATCAGAAGTAAATAATCAAGGTGCATTCTGATTCTTTCCATTCATCCTCATGGAAAGGCCACACGCAATTACTTACAATTATTGTGTGACTGGGGAACTCTGCTCTCACTTTTCTAACATACTCGACAAAATGTTGTGAATAGCCATTGGCAACGTCTAAACAGATAAAGGATAATTCGGGTACAGCTGATAGAATGCTTGACAGCCTTTCAAAGTCCTCCTTTCCAGTGCCCGAACTGGCGGCCACGTTTTCAAGACAATCAGGATTCTCTACAGCGAACTCTTTCCATTCCTCCGTTGAGTAATACTTGTGAATAGCAGTAAATAATCCGTGCTGAAATACATAATGCGAGTTGATATGAAAACATGCATTTTATTACAAAGTGCACACAATATTTTGCAACAGTAGCGAATTAATATGCGTAGTATACCTTCGACAGTGCTTTTGCCATTTCAAACGTCCCTACCGTATCCATATTTGAGGCCATTACAGGAATTCCTTTGTAAGTTCGTTTCGAATTACGAAATGTAATTTCTCTATATAGATCGACCTAAAATTACAAAAACATTTTTTTTTCACTATTATACCATAACAGAGTTTCTTTTCTAATCTTTGAACAATACGCTACGTAAACGTAAATGAATACAAAAGATGGTACAGGAAAGCAATATGCTATATACGAAATTTTTAATTGGCTTTCATAAAGGAAACATGAATGAAACTTGGTATTGAATTTCAGAATTTTTGTATAGCTTAAAAAATATATATTACTTACATCGGATCTACTTTTCAATGTACTCCTTTTTGGACGTAATAAAACGTCTTTAAAGTCTAATTTGATATCGTTTATTATATTAGGCATCTTGACGGATGATTAACCAGTCACAGTCACTTCACTTTTAGCAGACGACTTCTCAACCCACTCCCCTCTGAGAATAAAGATCATATGGGCGTGCAGTTGGATGGCGATCTCCTTAAATGTGTTGTCGCGTTAACAGGGTGCGCAGTCTGTGTTAGTAACGCGCATTGAAACATTAACGTTTTATCAATAGGATTGTACGTACGTAAAAGATAGTGCAGTATGCAGCAGTAACTGCAATGTAACGGATAGCAAAAAATTAATTTTCATAATATATTCAGTGACATTTATTTTTACATATTACTTCGAATTAATTCCAATAATACCTGGTAGTGTTTCAACATTTTCCTTCATTCCGAATAAGTCGTAGGATTTTTTTAACGTTTATTAATTAACCTGCATATTGCACAAATTAGGTTGAATTTGCATCTCGTTATGTAAGAAAGAGAAATACTTTTACCTACTACAGCCGCATATTTGTAATTAAAACTATCAGCTTCGTGGTGCCTATTAATGTATCGGCACAACTGCACATGGCTTAAAATGCCTACTGAAGAAAGCCATGTTAAGGCATACCTTGACCCACACTACTTTAGTTATGCCTGATGTCCGACCATTTACTAGCACTACTTATGATTGATATATACTACTTGAATTTACATGCCAATATTATGGACTGATTTGACGTCATTTTCCAGCACCTAGTTAAGTGGGTGAACAAAAATTCCTTAGGTAGTAGTTATTTATTTATATCAGCCGCTTTTGCTTTCGAAGTTTTGAAATCAAATATGAATACTCTCGTTGTATGCGGATGGCCGTAAATTTGAATCTCGGCAAGAGAAATATATAATAAAAATGTATCACGCGCATACGTGTTCTATTGCAAATCGCAAACTAAATTTTATTTAAATGGGTAAAAATCAAGTGGAAGTACAATTAATTTGCGTGCTGCTCTATTATCTCGTGTACATTAACAATTTTGGAAGAACTCGAGTTCGATTGTTTTTAGCCGTTTTATGAAAATATGAACATAACACGTTCCTGCAAATATGTTACAGTAACATTGATTTATATTAAACTATTAGCACAAGGTTGAATAAAGGTACAGGATAACAATTCAAAATTCATATATTATCATCATGTTTCACCATGCTGCGTTTACAATTAAATGGAATGAGACGCATGTAATATTAATGCAAAACCGACAATTTTGAGATAAGTCCGAATTAGTAGTAATTATGCCTACTACAATTACAAAATGCATCGCGCAATAGAACAAAGTGTTATTACAATGGCATGAACTTTCATGAAAGATGAACAAAATTATAGTTGTTAAAGTTTCATTCATTGAAACTTGTGATTTCGTCACGTAAAATATGAAACTTTTTGACTAGGTATCACCATATGTCGCGGAATACTAATAAACCGTATGACATGTGTTGTTACGTTGTACTGTTAAAATAGAACTACTTGGAAGGCACAAGGAAACCAATCGTTGACTAAAATTGCGAGAAACTGGCAGTTAGAAATAGGGCAATGTTTGGGGAGGAGATGGCAACACGTTTTACATATTTTGGAACTGGTCGGTACCATTAGCGTTGAGCATAAGTATATTAGGATTCTCCTTTTCGAAGGCAGTTGCATCCCTCCCGCCGGGTCGTTCTTCCTGTCCCCATTCACCCAAGGCTCCGCACATCACGTCTGGTTGCTCTCGCAGTTTCTCCTCCTCCTTCTGTGGCATTACTAACAATTTGTGGTCAAACGTATCATTGTCAATGTGGAATAAAGGTATGTTGTTTCTATCGACTATACAGAAGCTAACTCAACATTACTGTATATTACTCGTGCTCTTTATTATAAATCCGGAATTAAGTAAAACATATCGATCATTAGTATTTTCTGCACAAGAGTCACAAATAGGTGCAAATACACAGTAACGAGAGTAATGAAATATTCTGTAGTCTATATTGCACATACAAGATTACTGTCGTTTCTCACAAACCTGTTTATCTTCTTGGGCAAATTTGTCGAACATATTCGCATATAATTTTTTCTCTTTCGCCAATTGCTTTTTAATGAGATTATTGCAAACCGCGATCTGCTTCGCGGCAGCTGTATTCTTTGGCTCTATTTTCAAAACTTCTTGGAAATCTTTAATCGCGACTTCCGGCGATGCCAATCCGAGGTAGGCTTGTCCCCGCCTGAAAAGCGCTTTTTCGTTTTGTGGACTCAGTTTCAAAGCTTCGTTACACGAATCCTTCGCTTCGACATTTCGGTCCGTTTTTAAGTAACACAAGGCCAGGTTCAAATGCGCAGATAGCATAAGATTGTTTCGTTCCGCTTTAAGATCCCCTTCGAAGTCTTCCGCATAGTCCAAAAAGGAGTTCACCTTTTCGTACATTTTAACAGCTAAGTTGTACTTATTCGCCTTGAAATAAGTAGTTCCCTTTTCTTTATAAATTTTAGCCTGCTCGATTTTTTCGGTGTTGTTCAAGGACCAAGACTCTACTCCCTGAAATTGCACGCGAAATGTACCGATTAAAGCAGAGTAAAATTAACAGTATTTTACCATATTTTAAGAAGGCTTACCTTCTCGAAGCTCTTTAATTCTACTATATATTCCACAGTTGCGTTTGGTGGAATGTCGAACTCGGGTTTTCCCACATCTTTAAATGCATATTTGCTCTCAATTTTAAGCCTCGACTTTTCGCCACTCTTGAACTTTTCTAACGCTTTTTCTACACCCTCTATAACACCACAATCTTCGCCCTCGCCAAGCGAGAATTGAACATCTCTGTCCTCGAACACCTTATCGTTATATATTCCAGTTAAATGCACTGAAACAAAATACGAATTAAAAACATAACGCAAAGCGAATAACATCGAGATAGAAGCATTGTAAAATCATTCACCATTTACTAGAGCTCCATCCTGCGGGTTAGAATAATCTTTTCCTGGTACCATTTGGAACCTTTCGATACTTCCATCCTTGTCGGGGCTTAAGTCTTCTCCTTTCCAATCGATCATCTCGATCTAATAGCAAGAGATTAATACACTTGTAATATTAATTAATACACAAAGAAGAATTATATATTAAATACCCTTTTAATGTGAACAGGGAATAGATTTATTTCGTCCAGCAATGAAACTTAACAATAACTTACTTCGAACTTAAGTGTTGCATCCGGAGGAATTTTAGGTGGGCTACCATTTTTCCCGTACGCATATTCAGGTGCACAGGTTAATACTGCGACTTCACCTTTCTTCATAGTGGCTACACCTATGTCCCATGCTTTAATAACGCTGCCCTTTTTAAGTTCAAATTGAAATGGTTCGTTACGGTCTTTGCTCGAGTCGAACTTAGTTCCATCCAACAAGGTACCGGTATAATGAACTATCACATTGCTTCCAGGCGATGGGGTATCATCCCCGACACCCTCCTTAATTATTTCCTTCAAAACACCTCCGTCCTTGTTCGGTGATATGTCTACTGCAGCCATTCTAAAATTCGGCATAATAAATTTGCAAATTGAACGATGAATTTGCGTGTGCTTAAACAAAAAATGCAGAATAAATATACACAATACAGGAGCGATTTTTTTTAAAAGCGAAGTAAAAAGAAATGCTAATGAAACGTTATCATGCTATGAAATTTGCTTTACAAGTTTAGAGATGTATATGTAATAGAAGAAATAGAAACATTTATGCAAATATATGGATTTGGCAATATAAGCGAGATTGTGCGAAATTGTGCGGCATAAACCATCGGTACTTACTTTGTTTTTATGCTATTTTTTTATATAGTAGCTTTGTAATAAAATAACTCTTTACGCTAGCGAAGCAAACACTCGTTCGAACGCGTGAGAGGATTCCAGAAACTGACTGGACTCACAGCTCGTTTAAAGTAATGAATTTCATAGAACTTACCAGAAATTCTTGTGCTTCACTTCCAAAACGACAATCGACTGTTAGTTGCCGCATCTCGATTTTACTATCGATACTTTTTCTTCCGAATAATAATTGCAGATCGCATGTTCCGCAATACCGACTGTGCAAGTATAGGAATTTCTTTTATCTCCCAGTGCCATTACCATTTCCATGTCACTTTCTATATTATCAATTCAACAGAGAATAAGATTAGTGTGCCACGAGTTGCAGAAATTGTAACTACATGGTAAGGAAGGAACTTCACAAACGAGTTGAGCCTCCCTGTTTCAGTACATTACAGACTATTAAATAATACAATTATAGTAGTACATTTAACAAGAGACAGCGTTGGAAGTCAGACGTATAAAATATTACAAAACCTTTCTAAACAATTTGACATATAAATTGCATGTAATACATTTCGATTTAGTATAGCCATGTCTCATGAAATTGATTTAGCACGTCATCGAAATCTGTTATTCTACTTTTCTCTTTTTTAGTGACAGTTCTTTACGCTTTTAAATCAAATATATTTCGAATTATATCGTAGTTCAAACGGCAGCTAAAATGTACCGCGTAAGGAGCGCAGTTGAGATAAAAAAAGTTCCGAAACGCGGATCGATTCTGCGCTCGGTGCACCGCCGCAGGGCGGGTTGCATACGAATAGGCGCTAACGAAACGCGACAAGCCTAAGACCCTATCGAAATTATCCCGCTGCCTCTATAAAACACATCTTTTCCCCTCGCTTTTCCAAATAAGAGGTGTAGAGTTGACCGGAAATATCGTTAGCTCTCCCATGAGGACCTTAATAGTTTGGTACTTTAGAAACGAAGTGGGGGGCAGATGGGTCGTAAGTACATTCACCCCCGTTATAGAGGGGCAAAGCCCCCGCCTCACCCCTGACGTTATCCTTCGTGCAAAAGGTCACATACCACCACCCTGTCGATCGTTCACCTCGTCCTGGGAGTCATTCCTGATGGCCAGGTTAAAGCGGAAGGTACAAAGGACCTCTCCGCTCTTTGTAAATGAGTGTCGCGATAGATACTATTATTCTTTTTAATTCAAAATGATGAGGTTTGGTTTAATTACACGATACAACATTTCTTAATTACATATTAATGGAGGGGCACGAATTAAAACGTTATGCCTACGTTTCGTCAAAGTAATGAAGTTTAAGTTTGAAATTTCTACAATTGGTAATACATTTCCGCACAACATTATCACCGCGGAAGCTTGCTATCGGGCGAGCAACGAGCGGCAGCTCGATATCGTGTTTCGTGTCTTTGGAACGATCGAGCACGGGACTCTCGCTGTCGGGCAAAGACAAGGAGTAGTACAACGTGGTTAACAATGAACCCCTTTCGCGTATTATGTTCCCCGTTGCGACGAAAGGAATATCCAATGTCGTTCGCCGGTCGCCGTAACGCAGAGGCGATCGTTCGATGCGCGATATCGTCAGGCTTTACATTTTCCACCATCACTTGCGTAAGCCCACGTTGTCCTATGAAAAGCATACAATCTTAACAGCGTTACAGCGTGATCTTTCGGCCAGTGCGTTTGAACGGGCAAGAAGGGGCGAGCACCGGAAGCAAGTGATCGAGCCCCCTAGAGGTTGCTCGTCCTTCAGGAGAAGCAACTCAGTTTCCAACACTCGGCATCCTCGTAAAATCCGAAATGGATCTTTAAGCGGGCCGTTGCGCCGCGAATCTCAGCGGCGACCCTTCACCGTCGGAACGCTTTAATCGTCCGGAAAATCCGCGGCTAGGACACTGCGGTGAATTCGCGACACGAATCGCCCGGTGTACGACCCTGTGCGCGCACATCCGGGTCTCGGAACGGCCGAGGCGACAGGGTGCAGGCCACGTTAGGAGGATCGCGGCCACGATTTCGGACAGAGGCGCGTACGTTGCACTCACCAGAAGGGAGTGTCCCGTGCGACCCAACCCCTACCTGGTCCGCGTCTGTACCCCTCCAGTGATACCCTAGCTACGACCCTGGGTTCCGTGTCTCCCGGGCTGCACCAGGGGGGTGAACGCCCTCGCCTGACCCAGACTCAGAATCGATCTCCATTCGTTGCACTGTTAGCAACCCCCGTCCTCCTCCCTCCCGCTTCCGAAGAGCTCTCCCTCTTCCAGGGAGGCTCGTCGCGTTTTTGGATTTTCCACCTTCAAAAAGAGGACAACCGTGGAACGTGTCTGGAACGGACCTTTCGAGACGCGGTCAACGATCATCCCCTTCGCGACACCGTTGTCTGTAGGAATCGAAAGATATCTTTATCCATCGAGATTGTTGTTAAGCGTTGAGTTAATTATTTCTTCTGTACCTCGACTGCCCGCCAGCGCATTCTCCTTTTCGTTACGCGTAGTAGTGCCGTATTAAGGTAATATCTCGATGGCCAGCTCTTGCAGTATTTCACTGACAGAGTCTGCCGAACGGTGCTCCAGCTAGGCTTGCGTTCGTTCACCCCTGCCGGCAGTCGCGGAGGCTGCCCCGGGAATTTCAGTAAAATTACGACGATTGGGGAGAGAAAGCAGGGGATGATGCTCGTCGCTGCTTACGGATGCTGGAATATTGAAAGCACGATCGATCGTCGGAGAAGAATTTTAATGGCGGAATGCGTGCTATTTGGATATCCAGCAGCTCATAAATTATTGACCACGTGCTTATTTCAGTGATAGGCCGTCTCTTATAGGCCTGAGCGCAGCTTTGAAACTCCTAGCAGGATCTATAGAAAACGACCAAGGGAGGAGTGGTCAATCTATTTTCTCTATCGTGCTTTGCTACACGTGTTCCTATACTTTCAAACCCAAGTAGCAGACTTGTCGCTCGAACGGAACGTCGCGATACGCGCCCCTTGGAATCGAAGCGGGACGGATGGTGCATGCGAAATCCTACGCTCGATTGTGATTCCCGTTAATGTTCAGGAAGTAATGCGTCGCGTGAAACGATTCCGACGACGAGGGAAAGACATTTACCGGTCCCGCCGCGACTGAATTAAAAGGAACGGCGCGAGTCAAAGGGACGCATCGAGGCGTCCTGTGCGTTTATTATACGCCAAACGATTTCTTCCCTTCGCGCGCGCGGGGGGAGGCTGGCGAGGAGAGAATAGTCAGACAAGAAAACGAGCGCGAGGGGCGCAACGCTGTGCGAGAGTAAGCGCAGCCCGGCTCGGCGCATATTCTTTTCTCGGTTCTCTCTTTCATCGGCCGTTACGAGTGGTCCGACGGACTTTTTAACGAGCTGTGCAGCACCTACGCCTTCTGGTTGATGCGGTGTTCGCCACCCCGATGGGGTGGATCGCTATCGTGGTCGGGGGCTCCATTATGCCAACGTCGTCTACGAGACGTTCTGCGCGGCAGCTACCATGGAATACTACGAGCGAGGAAAGAAAGACGCGGAGAAACGGGGGAGACGGCTGTCTTCCCTCCCTTGCTGGTTTCCAATGCTTACACCTACGCGTTTTCGAAAACGGGTTGGCAAGGAACGTCACAGCATTTAAACACCTCAATATGCATGCGAGAACAATTGAACGTGCACTTTGCAATTAATTCGTTCATTTTATTTGTCCATGCAAATAGAGTAAAGTCTGTATAACGTACACTGGACGATGTGGAGCATTTCTTATTACGAATACGTATTATTTATACCTAAATTATTTATACTTTACGCGCATCCGACGCTGCATTATCGATTTCCCTTGTGCCACATTGCTCCTTATTTTTAAGCCGCGCGTTCAGGTCGCAATTAAATCAATATTTTATAATCGATGCACTCGCACGACGGTGTCGGAACGTTGGAAACGCGTTTACCCTTCGTCTTCGATTGTTCAAACAGGAGTTGGAGCACGTGGAGAAAGGCCAAACTGTGTCCTATGAAACCTAAGCAATCTAATTAATACAGTATTATATCGTTTCCTCGATTGTAATTAAAATCGTGATGCCTTCGACGATTTGCAAACATTTCTCGCAAGACTAAACTTAGGTATGGCACTGTTTTCTCGTTGATTGCCCTTGTTTAATATAATAGTTACCTTTATCTTGTAACCGAGGCGAAAATTGTTTATAACAATTAGATGCAAGGTCTGTAGTTTTGCAGTGACAAATGCATGGATCCCTCACCTTCAGCTAAAGCCAACAATAATCAATTTTGCATGCACAGAAATCGAAATAATTTAATTTGCTCGTAGCGAAATTTAATAATTTACACGCAATAAATTAATATTTCATGTATCCATTTGTGTGTGCAGGTTTTCTGGGCTGAACTATGGTCCGCGTGAAGAGGAGGGAGAAGAAATTGTTTTACAACTTCTTTACACCGTTCTTACAATATATCTTGTATTAAAAACTTAGATTTAAGTTTTAGTAACAATATGCATTATAAATTTGTATTGTAACCTGTATATAATATCAGTATTTCAATAAATTTTCAATACAAAAATATCCACTTGCACTTTTCCTTTCAAGACCCGTCTACTCCTAGTTAAACCTATTCCAATTCCTTAAACAAGAAGTATTGCAGAGGAACTTTGGATGCAAAATTGCGAAGCGATAAACTTGTAAAAACAGTTCTCTGCACGAATAATTTAAGTTCGCGGAAATTCCTGGAAATGACGTCAAATTCCAGGAATTGGTAAAATTAAAGACCTCCTCGCATATCATGTTCTCCTAATACAAATTGGCGATTTCGAGCAAAGGAAACTCCGTAGAAGCAGATTCTGGGAAATTCTTGGAAATGACATCACGTTCCAGGAATTGGTGAAATGAAAGACCTCCTCGCATATCATATTCTCCTAATACAAATTGGCGATTTCGAGCAAGAGGGATTCCGTACAATCCAGTTTTGGGAAATTCCTGGAAATGACGTCACCTTCCAGGAATTGGTAAAATGAAAGACCTCCTCGCATATCATGTTCTCCTAATACAAATTGGCGATTTCGAGCACTTGGGATTCCGTAAAAGCAAGTTCTGGGAAATTCTTGGAAATGACGTCACATTCCAGGAATTGGTGAGATGAAAGACCTCCTTGCATATCATGTTCTCCTGATACAAATTGGCGATTTCGAGCAAGAGGGATTCCCTAAAAGCAGGTTCTGGGAAATTCTTAGAAATGACGTCTCATTCCAGGAATTGGTGAAATGAAAGACCTCCTTGCATATTATATTCTCCTAATACAAATTAACGATTTCGAGCACAAGGGATTCCGTAAAATCATGTTCTGGAAAATTCATGAAAATGGCGTTACAATTCCAGAAATTTCTTAGATTTAAAGTTATTTGTAATTAGGACATATTTTTACAAGTTTCCTGCTTCGGAATTTTGCAATTAAAGTTCTCCCACAATAATTCTTGTATAAGGAGTTGGAATGGGTTTCTTCAGGGATGAGCAGGTGTTAAAAAGTAAAATCAGTGCAATTTCTATTATTGCATATTTATTTAAATACTTTAATATTGCACAGATTACAAAAATGGTGATATTTAAACTTAAAGGCTACTGCTTATAAACTATTCTTGTAAGTAAATTTACAATACATCTTATAGTTAAAATTTGTATGAATATTAATGCACGGTGTATTGAATGAGACAGTAATCTTAAATAATAAACTTTCAGTAATAGAATACATTTAGATAAATTGCAAAAGTGTAAGAACGTACATTTTATAAGCTAATACATTATGCACCTAAAGTTAAAACTGATATATATTATAATGGGAAATGTTGTCAACTTCTTTTAAACTTATCTGGCGTCTTCTTATGTTGCCCGAGTACAGAGCAGTGTTCTTCCTCTCCTTAAGCAGGAATCCTGCGCAATCGAAAAATGTATTAAATATCATCTTGCGTAGATAAAGTTATAAAAATAGAATAGTAGTGAGGAAGGTATAACAGTTATGGTAGAACAATTTATGTATTATATACTTCCAATTATTAGAACTTAGAAACATCGAAAAAATTTAAAAAAAAATCAGATAAAATCAGTGAAGTTCGAGGCAGCAGAAATTGAGAATGAGAAAACGAAACGTGAAAATATGTTATAAATATTTTAAAATGTTGATGGAAATAATAAATATTTCTAAATGAAATGGATAGCGAAACGTTACTGTTAAAGCTCTGGAGACTTCAACTGTTCAGAGACCGGAAGAGGAATGACAGAATTGAAATGGCAACTCTAAATGTGATAATGCATTACTTATATTACGTCTGACCATATCATTGGATCGCGCTACTTAAAAGCCAAGCCTGAGTACACCGTCGACTAGTGCTACTTAACTTATGGCTTGTTGGAGACTATTAACACAGAAAATTCGCCTGTGCTACTAGAAAGAACTGTTTGAAACATAGAAGTTTGCGTGGTCAAAAACGTGTTCGCAATCGGTCAGAAAATCCCACGATCATCATCATTCATCGTTCTCAACTCCGCTAAGTTTCAGTCGACGCAGCTCGCGGTCAGCCTCGCGGTCCCGCCTATAATTCGCATGCGCTCATTTCCCAGACGTCGAAGCTTCAGCGACCACGTTGAATCAATAATTAACGTAGCATCCGATCGCGACAGGAATGGAGGAAACCGGATCGATTCGATCGAATCGCGACAATGATTTTTTTTTAGATCGGTGTAACCGAGGAATGTGATCTTGGCCGAAGTGTACAATGTATTGTTTATGAGTCAGACAAAGTACTTCTCTTTGATAAGGTGTCAGTAATTCGTTGTTTCATGCAAAAGCTACTTTGGACGAGAATCGTATCTCTGAAAAAAAAAGAAGCGGTTACTCTACTTTATTATCTTTAAAACGTGATACCAAAGTTGCTTATCAGCCTCGAGGATATGCATCGGTTTCAAGCAAGCCCTCTGACCGGACCACCTGTCCGTATACCAACTGGCACAGGTGTCCACGAGCGGCAGGAGTCACGAAGCAAGGTGCAACGGTCGAACGTGACTTTTGCTCGGATCTGCGCGACACGATCGGGGAGAACGTGTGCCGCGTCTGGACACGAAACTCGATTGCCACAACGAAGCGTCAATGAGCTGTAAACTATTTACAATGAAAAGGGCCACGGTAACGCGTGTATAGGAAACCTAAACCGGACACTTTCCGATCCTCGTCGTTGCAGCATCCTGCGCAGAGAATCAGAAGATCAAGCAGAAAGGGGGTGATAAACGAAACAGAAGCGAGATGTACTAGCGACGGATCCGAGGGGCGAAACGGTAGACGTTGAACGAACGAACCCGGGGATGGAAAAGAGACGGCGAAGGGTGGCCGGGACGATGGAAGAAATTAAAACACCGAGGCGTGCCGGCTCGCGCGGCTGCACGGCGGACGTGTACGTGCTATACGTGTATGTATATTTTCGCGATAGATCGCGACGCGGAGGGAGGAACCGAAGGGTAGGAAGCTGGCTGGGTGGTGCACGTTGCGATGTCAGAGGGGCGTTGTGCGGGCGCATGCGTACCCGCCTCGGCCCTGACTGCACCGCAGGGTGGTTCAATGTTACGGGAGGGCAGTGACCCGAGCTGGGAGAATCCACTCCACCCCCCCCCGGGCCCCGGTGCACCGAGGTGGCTACACCCCTGGTGTACGTAGGAGAGCCCGCCGGTCCCTGCAACCAGCCCTTCGACGATTCACTCTCCTCCGAGCTACTTCGCCCCTCGCCCCTGGATCTCCTCCGGCGTTGTCCTGTGTTCTCCAACAGCCACCACCACCGCCAGCACCGCTGCTACCCGGCACCGATATCGTTGTTAGCTACCATCGACGCGGCTACGGAGCAGCAGCATCGCAGCCCGGGAGATAACCATTATCCACCCTCTCACAAATCACCTGGACCATCGGCTATGCGGCGTGGCTCGTCTTTGCCGCGCTACGATTTGATGCATCGCCCCCGTTCGCCGATAAAGGCTGACCTCGCTGAATGGCAGCGGCCGGGATGGGTCGCATCGGTGGTTGTCTAGGAATTCGGCGCGGCTGTTCATGATTCATGGATAATTAATTTGTCTACCGTATGACAGAGGGAACGACACTATCATTAACTTACTTTTGCCATAACTTTACCGTTACAAATGTTGAATCCGTTCAGAAAGTCTTCATTGTAAAAGCACAACATTCTGCTACCCTTAATTCGAGTTTAGCGAGTCGCTCTGCTTCTCTCCGCAGACGTATTTATTCAATTCTCAACCCCGCTGGCGCAACGTGCCCACCTAATCGAGAGATTAAAATCTCTCGGTGGCGCAGCGGCAGACGCGACGCGATGGACCCAGCGGGTTCTTCAACCCCTCGGGTCGCTACCCTTTCGGGCGCGCTCGCGGTCGGCCCTGAAAACAGTTGCCACTTTTTGTTGCTTCAACGCGCGAAAACCGTACATGAAAGTAAAACTGCGTGACGTGCAATAGCTCTTCAAAGAAGCGGGCCTCGCCTTGACATACAATTCTTTTGGGGGGTGTCGTTGTGTTCTGGAAGGGGAAGAATGGATGTGGAGAATGGAGTCCGGTTCTTGATTAAGTGGTACAGGAAGATTAAGCATGAAGACGATATGAAACAAGAACTTGGCGCATTTAGTATTGGAATTAATTTTGTTGATGATTGTAAAGTAGGTGATGCAGTAGCGAGAAATAATTTAACTGTTTAACTACGTTCACTGTAAATTTGAAGTGTACAAGCGTAAAAGCATTAGCATGCGTTTTATTAATAAGATGTACTCAATGTCTCGTGATTAACCATTTTTAACATAAACAGTAAACGTTCTGTCCCAGTTTCATTCTCCCTACACTTTATTTAAATATTAAATAAGAAGCAGACTTTCCCACTTGAGAAGGAAACGAGAATCTTCGACTACTTGCAATGCTCTCTAAACGCAAGTGACTCAGGAAAACCATAGTTATTCCGCTGACCAACCACACGGTGTCGTTTCATCCTTAATCGACCATCCTCTCCAGCCCAAAGTTACGAAACTATCGATCCCACATCTAGGACAACGTTCCCCAAACCCAGCATCTGAAACTATCGTCGACCGGACCGATCGATACTTATTACCGAATATCAAGCTTCCCTCTAGGAATAAATATGAAATAAATCAAATTCCCAACTCGACCGTAGGACAGAAGTGTCGGTTGACGCGAATAGAACCTCCGATCCACGATCTTCGAACGTTAAACGTCGGGATGTTGGCTTCCGCCCGATGCCTATATAACTAGCACTTGAGACGTCCTGGCAGGGGTTCTACAGTGGGGGGTTGACTCCACCGGTCGGGTCGATTCCCTGTTATGCTAATTTGTCAACGGTCGGGCTCGGGGTAGTCGACCGAGGCTCAAAAATTACTCCACGCCCGGCTGATTCTATTCTCTCTGCCATCTACGCCTCGTTATACATTTCCCCGTTTCTGTTTCAATTTTTCTACCGCTCAACGGCGCAAGCACGTCGACCGAGGTCGAGTCGTTAATGTTAAAACCCTGCAGACTTTACCTTTTCAGCTGCCGAAAAAGGAATAATAGAATTTCGATGGAAAAAATTGACCGATGTCTGACCATATCATTAGGTCATACCGCTTAGGAACAAGGCTGGGCACACCGTTGACTCCTACTACTTAAATTATGGCTTGTCTGACGCCATTGACTTGAACTACTCAGAAGATATCTATCCGAGCCTCGTTACAGCAACGCAAGGAAAAGATGCGACAAAATTTGCAGAAATTAAGGAGAACCAGAAACGCGATTGATCGGAAGAAACTTAATATCGTTTGCCTTCCCGTAACAGATTGGAAGAAGCACAAGTTTCCACGCATCTCCCGTGAAAAGATTTTCTTATGGGGGAAGGGGAAGATAGAATTGGCGGCGTACAAGGTGGAAAAGATTACGGGCGATTACCGTCGAGAATTCAGCGTCGTCTGGCGATCAGCCGAGGATAATAAGCACGTGGATGCGAACGTGGACGAGGACGGACATGGGATTCCTAGCCCCTCGATCGCCTTTCCTCGCCCAGAACTATTTGCAAAGTAAACGCCACGCGCATCCGAGGGGATTCGCGCCGGCTGATTTATATCTGCTTGGCGATGATACACGCGTGCTCGATTGCCGGACCCCATCGGCGCGACTTGAAACACGCGGAAGGAGCGCGTGTGGGAAAAGCGTTTCAATAATTCGGCACTCGCGGCATCGGGAATGGGACTCACCATTGATTCGCGATTTTTACATCGAAGCTTATAAGGATCTTCGTGGTGGATTTATGGTTTCTGCTTAGCTCGTGGGAACGAATGTGCCCGCTGTAAACGAGACAGAGTAAACAGTTTTTATAACCGAAGTAATGGAAGTGAATACTAATTAATTTCAATAATAAATTCGATCGCTCGCCGCCTTTTTATTCGCGTTTTACCAGATCTGATTGTTATAAACGCCCGCCTGTCCGATCTAGGAAATTACAGGCCGGAACCAGGAGCGGGCTGTTCCCGGAGAGGCACGGTCGCGGAGCGTCGATCCCCGGGGACTCCGTGTCGACGACCGGGAATACCCAGGCAGCGTACGCTCGGAACTTTCCTCGTTTTCGCAGACGACTCCTAAACCGTGTCGAGTTCCACGTGATCCACCCGGCCAGCCTTCCCCATAGAAACGCGGGTCCTCGTGTGGAACTTTGGCCCGTGCGAAAATTCGCGAAAGAGCGAAATCTGGCAAGCGGGAATGGAAGACGGCGTGGCGTCGACCACGCGGCGGATGCTCGTTTCTCGTATCCGATAAAATCGGCCGGTGAACGGCCATCGAGGAGGAAGGAGGACGAACGGGAGGGGAAGAAAGAGATGCACAGAGGGGCGCTCGTCGTTATTTCGCGGTGGATGCTGCGGGATCAATAGCGTGGAGAGCCGAAGAGAGGGAGACGACGCGGGGAGGAACAGAGAGGAGCACAGAGATCGACTGAGAGTCTCTGTGCGACAGAGAGAACGGGGGTGACAAGAATAAAAGGGAGCAAGAGAGAAGAAGAGGAACCCTGGACACAGAGGGGTTGAGAGGCAGAAGAGAGAACGAGAGAGAGAGAGAGAGAGAGAGAGAGGAGACAAAGGGCAACTCCCCCAGTCTCTACTACGACCCTCTTCGTCTCTCCCGCGGTCGTGCCTCCCTGCACTGCTTCTCCCTTCATCCCGACGGTTTGGCCTCGCTCTATCCACCACCCTCGCCACCCAACAACCCCAGGAGTCGATGCATCCAGGGTCGTTGCTACCGGCAGCGAACGATCCAACCTTCCATGCGTTCTCCACCACCCTACGCGGTGGATCTTCCTCTCTCGGTCGCTCCGATGTATCTCTTTGCTCGCGCACGTCGTTCTCTCTTCCCTTCCTTCTCCATCTATCCCTGCCTCTCGCTCGATCTGCACATGCACACGCATCGATACGGTATAACAAAACGCGTACGCGCGGTGCAGGTGGAAACTCTCGTGCTCTGCGCGTGTTCCACTTCGACAACCGAGCGTGCAGCTTCTCGTCTGTCGATGCGTTTTACGAAGGCGTGAAACCCGCGGGAAGAAACGGCGAGACGGCGTCGTCGGCGACGAACGCATATCACCGCGAATCGTGATGCAGAGGAGAGAAGACATGCCACGCATATGCCCCGCCGAGCATACCCCTTTAATCTGAATCCACGTTGCGTGGTTACCCTTGTTTACTCAGGATTCGGAAGAAAGCCTTGGAATAAGGAGAAGGACTCAGAGGCTAGTTTCGAGTCCGTCTTAGCCGCGGGACTTTGTCGCCGGAGGCTCGCGCAGCATCGCCGTGGCAGCGGACTCTTTTCGCCATTGTGCAGCGAGGAGGAACCTACAATTTCCGAGGGCATCGTTTTCGTTCGTTCCCTTCGTCCACCTGCTCGTGCCCCGAAGGAGAAGGCGCCGTTCGAGGGGCTTCGTGAGGTCTGAACTTTCAGCGACGATTTGCACCTCATTCGCACAGCCCCTCGTACTCCTGTCTGGTCGATAAAATTTAGCGACACTGCGAGAGTTCACACGCAAACTGTGCAGTAAATTCGTCGCTGGCCCCCTTTTTACAACCGCTGCTTCTTGCGATTTTTGCGGGTTGATGTTTTAATACTTCCTTGAGGTACAGAGTAATCGTTTAGGTTGTACAGACGGGGAGGGAAGAATGGTTTCTACGTGAGAAGAGTGCTGTTTTCGAGTTGCTCTTGAAGAACAAAGAAAGCAAATTGGTGTAAAGTGAATTACGTTATTGATAAGAAATATAACATTGTAGTCACTGTCTCTCTCGCTCTTCCAATCGATCTATATTTTATTCCAGTAGAAATCAATGGAAACCATTGAATGGAACCATTCGCCGAACGAATGAATGGATCTATTTTAGTACGTTCCAGCTTGTTATACATTATTGCAGAATCTTTGTGACGTTTAAAGGGAATAATTTCCCTTACAGCGCGGAGGGAATAATTTTAGACAGAAATCGAATTAGATGTATCGAAATACATCAAGGCAATTACGTGAATGAAAATAGAGTTCATATTGAAATCTAGCGAACAGCCCACCGGTGGGGCTCAAGTCCCCATTAATTAGATTCTAAACATAGGAAGACTCTTACTCCGTTTCCAATAAATTCGTAGACGCTATGTATCCAGGACCCGAGTGTCCTTCGTAAAATAATTAATACAAGCCGTTCACGCGCCGAAGATTTAAGCGCGACTGCGCCTACCTTTCAGGACGCTACACTGCATCCCGTCGGTTCCTGGCCGAAGCTGCTAGGTCCCGAGCGGCAGTAATTATTACATTATCTAGCGCCATTTATCATCCGGGAGGCGAGGATTCGTGGACCAGGATACGAGGATACGACAGGAAATGAATGCCCGCGTCTTTAGCCCAGATCCTGTTAATCATACTTATCCAATTAAGCTGTTCGATAGAAGAATTCTCCACCCGTAGTCACCGTTCCTCGCGTCCCACCGAAAATACAACGTCCCGTGTTCGCCGATGAATGCAAATCCTCCGTTGATTCGCGCACACGTACGCGGACCATCGGTGTCTCGCGTGTATACGCGTTTCCAATGAATAACGATAGGAATCGCAAGAATTAATTCGCACGGCCTTAAGTACGTATCGGCGGTGCAAGTCGCGCGTGTGTTAACCCGCGCAAACGTGCCGAGACGCGAATGAACGTTGAACAAGCGGATCCGCGTGCAAACGGGATACGTCGCGGGCACAAATTCGCGCGCGCATTGACAGAAAATCAATGCCGATCGTAGATATGTGATTCGCGGTCGCGATTGCACACAGACGGCAAATCGATCGTCGTGAACGCTACGCTTGTGCGCCTGTATGAATAGGTACGCTTACACGCGAGCTTCGCGCAAGCAGAATGAATATTTATATTTAATTCGCTCTGCCATCGGTAAACGTTATTCACTGTCTAGTCGCGATTTACATGGAAATCCTATAAGGAATCGGCCGTTTGAAAGGGGAGAATTAATTTCTTATCTCTCTTATTCGGTTCTCCTCGCTGCAGCTGGATCACGCTGCCCTCGGCGTACGCCACGAGGAAGCCCCATCCGAGGGCCGTTCCTTTCTCATCCGCGCTGTTACGAGCATCGAAAGTACATTAAGCACCATTATATCCGCGTCCACGTGTATGCATATTAGTCTCGTTCACCTCCGATATACGGACATTCTTCTGCACGGTTCTTCCGTGCAGATCCAAGATCGTGTCGATTAAAAGTTGAGATGGTGATTGGGGGGGGGGGGGGAGGGGGGAGGAAGTCTAATCAGGCACTGTGGTAACTAATGGGAAGTGCGCGGTTTTCTATGAGCTTCAAAAGGACGATGTCAGTGTTATACGGTCTTCTTAGATGACTACCGCCCGTTAAGGTTGTTTTCGCACGTGTAAAGACGAGAAAATACTTGAGCGAGGCACGCGAGCCATTTCAGGCCAAAACAACTCTGCAAGGTTCGGGTGTAGCTGAAAGTGTGTGGTACACTTCCGGTCGAGGCTTGCCGTTTTGGTGGAACGTTTCAATCGTTTGTTAACATTATTCCTGGCTCCTTCGGCGGTTTATCGGACATCAAAATCCAGCCAGCTGTGGCCGTCGAAAATTGATCCACAGAATTCTGTAAAATTTAATTCTCTAATTAAAATCTCTAACGTATAAATTGCGTCATTGGAACACAACTGATTAGATCCTTAAGTAAGAAGATATTTCCGGAAACCCGGACCACATATTCTCGTTCCGGCGAGCTTGTATCCCTCGTTTTAGAATGTAGTTCTGAAACCTGAGGAATACAGTGAACGAAAGTTTCCATTAAATGCGCCCGATAAATGTAAGCCACATTAATGCATGCCGCAGCACGATTTCTCCAACCGAACGACAACCTACGAACGATATCCGGCGTAAAATCGTCGGGGACTCCGTCCACGTGCAGGGATTAATCGTCATCTTTCAATGCGCAGCGTGTATATCTGTTTCAGCGATATGAAAGAGTGTCCTGTCACGAGATTTCATCAGTTTTATGGATGGGGAGTAATGGCAGAAGGGTGAATCGGGCGAGTACCGATGGATTTCTCGGGGGGGGGGGGGGGTGGCTGCGCTTCCGTCTGAAGCGAGACAAAACGTATCAACAATGGGACAGGATTTTTCGTAGCGATAACGCCGATGAGAAATGTATCGCGCCAAGATGGAAATGCATTGTAGCGGTTGGTGCATTTTCCCTCACTGTCCAATGATATACGTAACGCTGTTTTATCGTGTCGTCGAGTGCAGGCAGAAGACTTCTTTCACTGTCAAGACAGATTTTAATGCTGAACCGTGTTCAGAATTTTATTTACAAAATGCTTGAGACACGCAACCAGGCGTTTAAACCGTTTCCCCTAAAACTAACGACTTCATCGGTGATATTTTCATTTTACCATAGCCGATCGGCAATTTCACGATACACACTGCGTTTGAAGGAAACCGCAAACGAATCGCGATCGACCATGAACGAATAATCACAGCCCGTCAGCTGGCCGATAACGGCTAAAGGCTCTCGTCAATTTGGCGTTCGCGAAACGCAAAACGAGCTCACGCGTGGCCGCCGGCGAAACCGAAATTCGTTTCGACGCTTCCGGCGAAAAGAATCGTCAGATTGGAAACGCGGTGGCGCACGGCTATTAAAACTCGTTCCGGAAACCGACCGAAGTCACGGCGGCGATGCCGTGCCGCACCGCGATATTATAAATCCGCTGTTCTCTTTCCCCGTGAAAAATAAGGGAGAAGCAAAGTGAAGAGGGATCGATAGACGTACGAGCGTTGCATCGCGATAGTTCCACGCTCGACAAATTGAACGTTGAAAATTTATGAAATAGTCTGTGGTCCGGACGCTGGAACGCTGAAACGCGAGCAGACAGACCTGGTTTACCGGTCTGGTGATATCGATTCCCGGATTCGTTCGTGTCTTGTTCCCTCGACCGGGACAGGGGCGCGGCGCGGCGGAAACGCCGCGCAAACCTTGAAACGGTCTGTCAATTTGAAATGCGGGAGAAATCCGAATTTCGCGAACGTTAAAACGCGGCTGGGAGAAATTGGTGCCGGAAGAAGGTTTACGCTTTGTTCGAGTAGCCTGTGAAGGCGATATAAATTGAGGCGTAAATTGGAAAGTTCTTTCATTTTATTGGGCTAACTTGTGGAGATTGAAAAATCAGAGCGGAGAGGACGAGGAACCGAAGATGCAACTTTGTAAGCCGTTTCGTGCGGATTCCTCGTTAAAATGAAAGTCAAACTATGAAATACTTTTGAAATCACATACGAGAACTACATAGAAAAGTAATATTGCGTGGTCTGAGAAAATTATTCTTAATTCATAGAATTATCTCATTTTTAAGAATTCTCGAATCGATCTTTTCTCTGATCGATCTTATGATCGTGGTGCATACGTTATAACTATTCTTCGTTGCAATTTACCACAAAGCTCCGTTCGCGTGGAACGCTCTTCTGTCGCGAGGCAGATCCTTTGTGCGCGGAAAGGGTTAAGACGGAGCCGGGCGTATCAGCCAGCTGGCGACCGAATTATAAGGTTTGCGCGAACGTGGCGCGAACGCGACGTCTTCGGGGCACATAACGCGTGAGCCAGCCGCGTTGCGCTCACAGCAGCGTTAACAACAACAACCAGCACCAACAGCGAGGAACGGCGGAGCCAGATCGAAGACAGGTCCCAGGTGGGAGGCAGCTGCCAGGCGGCGAAGCACCTGCCCTTCTTCCTTCCTTCTTGTACGGACAGGACCCGTTCCGAGGGTCCAAAAAGGATTCCCCTATCTAGAAGACGCGACGGCCCAACCTCCTCCTTCGCCGCGCCTTCCTTTATCTGTCCGATCGTTTCTCCTCTCCTTTTATTCGACGCGAGAGGAGCTCCTTCGCCCTCTCCATGCGGGTGCACGGCAGGTGCTGCATTTTTCTTGCGCCACCTTCCTTCACGTTGCTATTATTAGCATTATGCTTTTCCTCCACAGCGCGAGACACGAACTGACTCCAAGGTGCCCGCTTTATTTCTTAATAATGTATTAAAGTTCCGCTCGAACGGCCGCGGGCTAAACCGTTGCGGGCTCTTTAAACAGATCGATGAAAAGGAAGCTTCTTTTAGTTTCTCTTTTCTTCAGTGGCATTTACAATAAGGATCGAGGATTATTCTGTTCTCTACTAGCTGTAAGTTATTCTTTGCACCATTTCGTTGTCTCGAATTAAGCGACCGCTTCTCGTCGCCCCTTTATTCTTGCACTTGTTCCTTTCTTTAGAAGCACGACAGGAAAGACGACACGGGACACCTCATGCGGGCAAGAAGCAGGTGTCGCCGTAATTCCCTTACATCATCCTTCTCGTTTCGCCATTAGTTTTATGCCCCTGCGCTCTTCATTATTCAACGACGGCCTTATGCACACTCATCGACGTACGCACTTCATACTTGTACATTTTTTTAACAGGTACGAAGCGACCGTCCGCCTTACGTCGACGACAAAGGATTTTACTTTTCGCAGGATACGCTTTCACCTTTAGTGAAGTTCGAAAATCTCTCAGGGACCATTGTTCTCCAACCTTGGTGCAACGAAGCAATCCTTCCAACCAATAAATATGCTCGAGAAGCTCTCAGGGCAGAATTCTCGTTTCCAATTAAAGAAATCGATGCCAATACTCCAACATGCACTCCGTGTCACGATAATCGTCAATCCCCTATCAATCCCAATGGGGCACCGAACATCATCCATCTCCGTCTACGCAAAAACCATACCGAAAGCTTGAATCGGAGCTTACGAGTGGAACCGAGGAAAGGCACGCGGGGCAAGCAAACGCTGGACACCGGCTCGTGGCTCGATTTTGTCGACGAACGGAGGAAAAAGTGCATTATACGTCGGCGGCACAGCCGTCGAGCATCGTCGCCTTCTTTCGCCCATTCGGTTTCGCGCTCCCGTCGTCTCTCGATGGGCCGCCGACGCGCGCTTTCTCCTTCCGCCTGTTCGCTTCCTTTCTCGCGTTCCGTCTCGCCGGCACCCTCTTCTTACCAGCCCCTCCGCGGCACCCACGTGGCATGGGCGCAGTCTGTATAAACGAGCACGCGCCACCACCTGCTTCTTATTATCCCCACCCCCGGAGTGCAACCGGCACCCCTGGCCTCCTGCACCCGCCGTGCAGCCGGCCGGCGTTATTTCGCGCGACGTTTTCTCTCCCTGTTTTCTTACGTGTCTCCTTCTGCCGCCAACGTGCAATGTCGCTACACATTTCGCGCACCGTCTTTCGTCGCTCGCCACGACGTTCGCGCTTACGCGAGCAGCAGCCACGGAAAAGTTGACGCTGCTCCGTTTTGTTGCTTATCGTTTTATCATCATACATAGAATCCAGGAGGATCGCTCAAGGGGCCGCTGCCAAGCTTTCGTAGTTCGCAAGGGTTCGACTTATTTGCGAACTACTTCGCGTAATAAACACACGAGATTGTAATTTGTAGCTTGTTAATGTCGCGGAGGGTTGCCTTCGTCGCAGGATACGCACCACGGAGCTGGGGGGGGGTGGAAATTGCCCCTTGAAATATTCAGCAGTCTGGCCTTGGATCGTTTCTATACAGCTAAGGGTTGAAACGCGGAGGGTTGGCACGATGATACGCGTTCCGCGAAATGCAGACGCTGGGAGAACCACCACCGGCCGATGAGATGTGGGGTGAAAACGTGGCGTCTCTTACGAGATACCTTCATTCCCCTTATGCGAAACCCAGCCCCGAATCGAGCTCGTATAAGAGACGCTCAATTACCGGGCTATAATTAAGAGCGACGCGGGGCAAGGGGTAATTAATGCTGTAACTCGTCTCGCGAAAGTATAACACGAGAGATACCGGTTTTATAATTCGTCGCATAGGGTGTTCCGCATGGGAAAATTGCTTCCCAACTACGAATACGAAATCGTCTACATCTGCATAAAAAGTACACCCCGTTGTCGCATAAGACTTTCAAATAACAATGGTTTTCATGCACGACAAACGAACGGTTCTACCACGCGCGTGTAAATTATTTCACCAGAATTCCGTGGTCGATCTCGCGAGATTCCCAGCGGGATCGGCTCATTGGAACTAAGGTAGCCGCGGATCAAGGGCTATGGGCGTATATCTGATACTGTCAAACTATGCGGCAAGTGCATTAGCGTAAATCATCGCGGAGTATCGACGACGTTAGCCGGCGTAATCAGGCGAACGCCGTACGAAATGTAACGCGAAATCGATCGCGATCCAGAGGACGATCCCCATCGTCGCACACCCGAAGCAAGGGAAACGTGTTTACAGCACCTGTCGGGGCTCGTGCGCACCGGCAGGAAGTGTATTTCACGCTGACAGATGCGACGTTCAATTCATCGTAAATACCTTTCGCACCGGCGAGCTGGTATCCTGCTGAAATATGTTTCACGGCTGCCGAGAGTCCGCCGATTTCACGGGTAAAAAGCCACACCACAATTTGGTATCTTTGTTCTAATAACCTTTGCAAATTTTGTGTCGCGGTATGCCGATGATCGGGAAGTGTTTAAAATTTGAAATATCGAAGTTCAAATGATAGCGGTCACTGCTATTATGATAATTAGTAAATATGTGTAATAGTAGGAGGAAAATGAGAAAAGGGTTGGACTCGGTATCGTACGATCGAGGGTAGAAACTTTTTAAAAGAGCAGTCTGGAGGTTTTCTAAATGCAGAACGTTTCATTTTCCACTCGGAGTTCAAAAGTCAATCTGAAGTTTGGAACAGTGAAGCTCTGACTTCGCTTTCGACAGAGTGGCGAAGATAGACAAAGGGTTGGGCAGGGTAGCTTAACAATTAATTTGTTTATCGATCGGTAAGTGTTTATTTCGTAACAAAAATTGTAGCCAAAGACACGTGGATCCGTTTAATACTTTCTTTAAAGAATTCTAGTGCTCGCAAATCAATTACTTTTGCCCACTACTTTACAGTTTAGCGAAATAAAATGTCAACCCCAACGATGACCGCTTACAGCGCTACTAATAATCAACTTACTACCCGTAATCGACGAACTCTCCCAATATCCATTAAACGTTAGTTTTTCAAACATTCACACGTCAATTAAATCAAGTCGAAGATTAAATGCATCATCAATGACGGGACTTGCTCGACCGTTTCCAGCGGAACCGAAGCCGGGGTCCAAAATCTCATTCAGCTTCCCCTGCGGTGGTCGGGATCTCATGTCAGAAAGGCGGGAGTCGTCGATGCCAGCGGCGAAGGCGAGACGTGTCGCGCGATCGAAGGCGGAACGGACGCGGATCGATATTACACCTGGAGCGACACAGAGATGCATCCAACGGTCCGTCAGCCCCATAGGCGGTCGCGCCGTAAACCCAGGGATCGTTCGGCAGGGTGAAGGCACCCTTTAGTTCGATGGTTGAAAGAGGAGGTTGCCGCGCACGCACCGCGGCCGATGGGAACAGAGTAGCGAAAGGACGGTGCACGGGGAGGGTGCTGCCGAAGAAGGACGCGAAGAGACGCACGGGGGATGCTGGCGAACGCGTGGATACGAGACACGGTGGCCACTCTGTTCCACCAAGTGGCTTCCGTCCCTCGACTTCGATCGTCCCCTCTTCCTCGGATGGAACTGATTATTTCCATCTCTCTCGCCGGATATTTCGTATGACTCTTCCCGCTGGACTGTCCTCCTCCGTTGCTCGATTCCTCCTCGTCACTCGGACAGGTTCGATGTACCCGTCTCCGTTGCAGACATAATATCGATAACTGCTCCCGCGAGCGTTCATTTCGCATACGCTCGCGCCGGCTATTGTATCCTGTGCTATTTGCGAGTTGCGCCGCATCGCGAATGGAGGATGCGTGTAACGAACGGTGGACCGGGAGCCGATGTGCCCGGTAATTTGGTAATTAAAGGGTACGATCCAGTTATTAAGACCCAGGTCGAGCTCAGAATACATCTGTAATCTTTTTATGAGACTAATAAAAAAATCCTTCTACATCGCCGCATTTTTTCCGCTTAAAACACCTGCTATCCGTCCTTGTATATGTTTGTAATTCCTATATTGGATGCTCGGAGTGTGTAATAGAGACTTTAACGCCCAACTGCGTACTATCAACTTTGTCGACACCCTGCCGATAATCGTTATCGCCCCGAAAAAGGACAGGCGGCGGTCCGGAACGAAATTTCCACCGATGCGTTCGATTAAATCGATCGATTAAACGTTCACGGTAACGGTTATTATTAATTATATCCGATCGTGGCTTACGCGTCGCGTGTACAATATCGCATGCACCACTTAACGCTGGATAACGTTAACCAGACCGCCAACTAATTTGCGCGAGGTAGCGACTCCTCGATCAGCGATGACCGAAAATGTTAAAGCTTCTACGGCCATTGATCTTTCGTGGATCAAATGCGCGTTTCACTTGTTCCCCGACTAATTAACCACGGAAATATCGATTTTAGCGTGGACGCGTGTCGCCCTGGAATGGCACGGGGCTCGCATTAAATCACAGTTACGATTAGCATCCCTTTTAGCGACGTATCCCGATTTCGTTGCACGCGTAAGCGCGCTAATTAATCTCCCAGGCACACCTGAACCACCCTCGTCCTCGTCGGGCATGAACCAATACAGTGAACGCGACGAGATACATGCTTAGCGGATTTACGAAATTTTCATTACGCTCCTCTACAGATGTTTATCAATTAAAGTAAAAGTTGGACTTCAGAAAAGTATTAGTTTCGTAATTATTAGAGATCGTTGACACTGAAGTAGTGTGGAACAGATCTCCAAAATGTACAGTTCCGCATGATCTATTGAATAGTATTTGATTCCATTCTCTTTGGAATCGATACGTAGCTACACGTGCAAACCGTGATTGGGAAGATCTCAGAGCAAACGTAATTGTCCGTTTACGCATCGCACCGATACCGGTATACCTTTTTCCGGGGAATGGAAAGAAAATTACTGAAGGGAATAGAATGAAAGAGAAGGGGAGGAAGGAAGAAAGAAAGACAGCGGCTTGCATCTCGTCGTCCCTCTTCTAACCCTCGAACAACTGCGGTTTTCGGATGCGGATCCGCAAAATAGGACGGAGCCACCCTCTTTTCGAGAGGGCACTCACCGACAGGGACGGAAAACTCTGGAAGCATCGGGTGCAACGGGGAGAAGCGGACGGAGAAGGTGGATGAACCGCACGCAGGTCGGTGAATGGTGAACCAGAGGAAGGGGTAGAAATATTGGACGGCAGAAGGAGACTCGTGGATACCGAAGGGGGGACGGATAATGTGGAAGGGTGGCAGGAAACGAAAAAAAAAAAGAGGGACGCGATGCCCTGGGACGACGGAGTCGCGGGCGGACAATGCAAAAGTTTTCCGCGATTATTTCAATGGGCAGCGCGACGAAACGACAGAACGTAAATAAAAAGAAGGCCGGAATCTCGAACAATGCCGACTCTCTACCCCTCCGGTCTCAGTGCCGCCCGAGACTGGCGACTGTGTAAACAGGTTGAGGGGTTGCGCGAAGCGTAGACAGAGGGGAGACTGCGGCGGCGAGCACCGTCCGTGGTAAATGTATCGTCGTCGCGGTGTCTGATTAGGGATGGCCGGACCTGGCTGCTGATCAGAGAAATTATAACAATCCTCCGGGACGTGGTTGTACGTATGTATGTTATACCTGTGCATGCGCGGCTGTATAATGTAGCTTGATTGCTACAGAGTAGGGAGGATTTGCGCTAGGTGCACGCAAGAGTAATACTTGGTACGTTCGCCGTGGTACTGCAGTTTTTAGCCACATATTCGTCCTGGTGATTTAACCCCTTGCGGTCCGTAATTGCCTTCGTAGTGCGGTAGGTCCGCGCTTAAATAGTTCATTTGAATAAAAATGAAAGATAAGCTTAACGAAACAACATTTCAATAAAAATTTATACATGAAATTAGCTTATCGAGATTTGAAATTTTTCACTGGCGCAAGATTCGCTGAAGTAAGATCGTTGTCCAGTTACACCGAATACCTATCCGTAGGGCTGCGAAGGGTTAATTTAATAAAAAGAAGCGGACAATGGAATGATTTAGTGAGAGGAATGTCGAGGACCTCTGGCGGTCCACGACCTTCGCAAAGTTCCCTGTGTCTCTTACCGTAAACCCCATACCCGCCCTCCCAGTATACAGTACTTTGCAAGCAGATTCGATCGGCAGCTCCGTTTCGATCTTCATTCGAGGCTTCGTTTCTCGCGCCGAACGGTCCGGCACGGCGATTCGCTCGATACTTGCAGCGAGGCAAGCTTTAAACGCCGGCTCCCGTTCCTCGAGCACGCACGTTCGACCCGGCGTGGTTGCGTGCACCGGCCAACCCTCCGCCAGACTCGGAGGCAGGGGGTGCAGCAGCCTGGGAGCAGGACGCGGTGGAGGTGGATGAACCGGATGGCAGTCTGCAGAGTTGCACGCACACCAGCGAACCGTACGTGTCCACGTTTGGCAAACGCTGCAGCAGCGCCGGGACGACGGCGTCTGCGTCGATCTTGCATTCACGTAGAGCCGCGGAGCTGTGTGCACGAGCTCGCGTGCAGCAGGCACGCGAGAACACGGGCGACGAGCGTTGATTTTGATTGTGGTGGTAATAACGCGGTAGGGAGGAGGGGTTGGGGGGGGGGTGAGAGCAGAGGGAATCGGGGTAGTCGCAGGGCGAGAGGACCGCCGCGGCGGCGAGGTATTTGATGCAGAGGTCGTAGGCACGAGGTAGAACAGGGAAGAGAGAGAGAGAGAGAGAAAGGGAGAAGCGGAAGATCCGAGAGAGGGTGCGAGAGAGTGGCTGGGTTTCCTGGGTTCGTCGTCATGACGACGAAACCTCCGCTCTGCCAGCCAGACAGGGATTCGCGTTCACCGACAGCAACGGGCACACGAATGCAGCAATCGAAGGGGATGAGAGAAACGGGGTGGGTGGGTAGACGTTGGTAGGAAGAGATGCACAGAATGGAAAGGAAAGAGTAGCGCAGGGGAGTGTAGAGATCGAGGGAGGGCGAGAGGGAGAGAGAGAGGTTGGTATTGGAAAAGGGGAGAAAAGGGGAAAGGAATAGGAGAAGCAGAGTTGCAGAAGAGAGACCGAGTGAGTCACTCTTCATCCCTCCGAAACCACCCCCGGCACCTATACACTCTAACCGAGTCTCCTAGGTAGTCCTGCAACCCCCGCTGTCTGGCAGGTCGTTTGTTGCACCGAATCCGCCGGGCCAGTGGTTCTCCACGGTTGAAACGTACCAGCCACCGTGGCGGGTGCTTCAACCCTGCTGACCGGTAAGTTTGTTGCACCCCCGCCAGCGTTTCTCAATCATCGCCCTGACCGGGGCGATGGATAACGATGTGTGTAATATACGACGGGTCGGACAGAATTTATCGAAATTAAATCTCCTCAAAACGTGCACCAAACTAATTACACGAGACATGTATAATATAATATTCCTCTTTTAGCTTGCGTCCAGTCATTTCTCATTTTTAAATCAGGAAATGAAAGATGGAAATGTGTGGTATGCGGTATAAAATTATGCAATCGATCAAATTAATAAACGAAACTATTTCCGACAGAGCGTTAGAAGTAATGTAATAAAACTTTCAAGCCCTTGGCGTCGTATTTATCGCACTCCTCTCTTCATTTTATATTCCAGTATCTTTTGACGCTTAATTGCAAGGAATGCACACACCGCGTGTGCAGAGCGTTTCGCGTACACGCCCGCCGTTGCTTTGCGCCTCATCCCCAAAGTCTACGCGAGCGTTGCATGCACGCCCATGTACTATATGTATACTCGAGTACGCATGCATAGTTTAAGTAACAACTTTTTTAACAACAGCGAATGGCAGTCTCGTGGGGCGCGTTTTCCTCGACGAACCGTCTCCTGTATAATCGCACACATGCGTCTACGAGTAATACACTTCGACGAACGAAACGTCGAATTGGCATCGGGAAAAGTTGCGCGACACAATGGACGGTTACGGGAAAGTAATTCACCGCAATCGCGATTGATTTTTTTCCGGAAAAATTCGACGTGCGTAGGATACGCCTGTGTCGAATGAAGATTAGCTCACAAAAGCGACAGGCCGTCGATCCTCGATGGTTCGCGAACTCGACTTCAATGAAAGTTCAAGCGTCGATCTAAGGAGATAGAACCAGCGTTCTCGGCTGAAGGGACACGTTCGCCGATTTCTTTTGACGGCGAACGCTGTCAAAGGTGGTTACAGCTGATTACAGAATCCGGCTTGCCGCGTATAACGAGCTCTCAATGCGATCCCCCTTGCCGGGAAGCGATCGATACAGGAGCGCTGCTCGTAGGCACTGACCTGCCTCCACGGTTCGCGCGAATCGTGGCTGGTGCAAACAGGCCTGGCAGTTCGCCCTAGCAGATATGCGACGGAAGTCTCGTAAACTTATATTTCGCCGCGGTATTGTTCGAGAAAGATTGCGATTGAGGATATAATCTCGTTCGCAGGAGCGAAACACGCTCGAGCCCGGCGCGGAGCTTGGTTGCTCGATGATCAAACAGGGGCGAGTACCCTATCCAGTGTTTTCTCCCACACAGACTCCACGAAGGGATCGCCGCCCCTGCTGTACACCCTCCTTCGTCGAGACGGCCAGCGCAATGGTGATAATATTGCAAGAATAAATTTTCCTGCGTAGTCTCGCGATCATGGCTTGAAATATTTTACAATGTCAACTATTGCTTCTCTCCTCGAGCAAGGCTCTCATTCAACATTCCAATCGTCGAGCTTGTAATAATGATAACGATAAAGGAGAAGTGAGCAGCGTTGATAAATAAAAGTTGGCCAGCCGCGGATGTAACCACTATTCGAAACGCACAAAGGGGACAAACAGACCTCCTACTCGCCTTCTGAGCGAACCCTCGACATGACGAGACGTTTATACGAGTACCTCCATTATCTTGCAGACGATATGCGTTCTGTGTACGTGGTTCGTAACGAGATCGCATAGTAGGGGTGCGTTCAATGGGGAATCACGTCGCGCCGAGCAATTCAACGCTACTCGAGAAAAAATCCATCATGATTACTATACGATATTAAATATTTAATAAAAAAGAACCATCTCTGTCTCTCTCCCCTTCCTTACTTATTGAACGATTTACAAATAAAGAATGAATGAATAATGCGTGTGTCTGATCTTCCGATCAAGTCATATAATAAAAGACGCGGCGATGAGAGAGCAGACCAATCTTTCATCGGCGTGTGCGCGTTGCGGACTGTCCTTAATCACGACGCGACGCCGACGTTTCGGCGCCGGCCGTTCCTGACCTGCTCAACGTATGTGCGTAAAGTCAATACACCGGTCGGCAGGTGCTTTGGCTTAATGTCGCGGCCGGAGCACGACCGCACCTGGAGGTCGCTGCCACGTGGCATTGGTTCAAAGGTCATGATACGCACCGCTTGCCTTGGTTGCCGATAGTACTATTATGTTAGGCACGACTGCGGATGCCTTTACGGTCGTTAGATGCACTTGCGGTTCGAAGGCAGAGCGTATAGTCGCTTCTATGGTATAGAGGAATTAATTAAAATTTCAAACTGTGTATAGTACACGAAACACATTTTTATTCTTATCGTTTTTAATTATTTCATATGTTACTTCCTTTACTCTCACGCTCTCATTACTTTGGTTCCCCTTACATAAATCATAATTACGTATTACGTACCACATAGCGATTGTCATGTATGTAATTATGCGAATGTTTTAGAAACACAAACTTCCACATGTGTGCCTACACTTGGCGCAATTACAAAGTGGTTTGCTATCGTGGCCTATCGTTTTCACGATAGTCATCGCTCCGCGGAGCTTTTCTCGTTTAAAAGGTTCAAGAACCGTGAATGCGTTTAACACTGCGGCCTTGTTACCACGATTTCTGCGAGTATCGGCTCGCATGCTATCACCACCCCCTTCTTTCTTCTGCCTTCTCGATTTGCAGTTACCGTCAATCAGTTATATAATTACCTTTGTTTCGTTGCGTACATTATTAGTGTCCACCCTTTCCGCTGTTTCCACCTTTTGCACGATTCGCACGTGCACACCAGCTCACGCGTTGCACGTGTACGCGGTTTCCTTCTGAACAAGCGAAAAGAAACAGGAAAGGGGGGAGCGGGTTCGGCGTAATCGCGAGAGAATACTTTCGTCTAGGCAGCGCTCGCTAATTAGTGAATGAAAGATAAGCGAAGGCCCGATACGGGAAAGCACTCTGTAAGCCATTGCTTTCATCTATTTTCTCCCCGATTTCCATCTACCTTACCTCCAGAGAGTTTTTTCACCCTTTTCGATATTTCCCTTGTATTATTTTTAGTCTCGTTCCACGATCGACACTAATGGGGCTGTGCAAGCGTCGATTAATTTAACGCGGATTAGAGACTGCTGCGGGTTTCACGCTTACGAGTATGGGCGAGAAGTGCGTATGTGTACCGCGCCTGCTCTTTCTTCCCTCGTTTTAACGATGCTTTCCGAATCGAAGTACTGGGTATACGTAGCTCCAAGAAGTTTCTCAAGAATAACCTAACTTCCATTGAAACGCACTGTCCGATGAGATAATTCGGAAAGAGATTAGATTTATTGTTCAACGGTTTCCCGATCATTATTGTTACGATTCAACGAATTAGTCAGAAATTATATGGAAGAAATTGCTTTTTATTTAAAGGGTATATGAAACTGAAAATGATGAATTCTTACTCTAACTGTTGCTTGTGCAATGTACACATTTACAGATGATTTATGATTTTGAAAATTCCACAGTTTGCCAAAGAATTGAAAAACAAATCAGGTTCAGCTCCAAAATGATAAACCCTCCATCTGTTCTGCCGCTTTTGCGGGAAAAATGTTTCCAGATACCATAAGGTCGTCGCGCTGAACAAAGGCAAATTCAATCCGTGATCCTCTGGGCCGGCAGACGTATTGTTCTACTAAAACTAAAGGGGAAGAACGACAAAGGGAATGATAGAGCTGCACAAAAGTGGAAAAATAAAATAGCATCACGATTGTGCAAGGGTGCTTTCGCAAATATCGGACCATTGATCGAAATCGCAGCAGAAACACATGTTCGATGGATTTGTGTTGCAGGGAAACGATTGAGAAATCGATAACGTTGCATAGAATTACCATGAGCTTCAGATTTTTTGTTTCGATGCACACTACATTGTCGAACGCGCTTCGACCTGCGGGGTTGTGGCGCGCGCTAAAGTGCGGTAACCTCTCGTTAACGATAACGAACGACGTCTTAGCAAACGCGAGGCGAATGAACTGGTAGATGAAGGGTTGAAAAATAAAGAACCCTTTCAGAGGCCAGTCTTTCCACATTTGATCGCCTATCGAAGTGCTCTTCTGCCCTTTCCTCCTCGTTTCTTTGAATTCAGGCACTGGCGATTTAAAAAAAAAAAATAAATGTGTGCTATAACAGATTTATAACATTATTACAGGAATCATATTTCGGAACTGGATTTCTTTCTGTACGATTAATTATTATTGTAATGAATGCTTTCTAGCCAAATAAATGTTCAAGTTCTTAGCTTTTAATTAATTACTATTTCCCATCGTTTGCTTTTGAATATCTACTTTTTAACCACTCCTTTCATATTCACTTGCAAATTCTATTTTATGCTTCTTTTCAGTTTCGCGAAAAATATTTCGTTCAATCTTCGGATACTTGCTGCTCTTCCTCGTGCCTCGAGTTACCCGCAGCTGCAACGACGTGCCAAACTGTGTAGGAGAAAAGAATTTCCACTGTTCGTTTTCTCTGGATAAGCCAAATAGAGGGGAGATTCATGCGTCTGGCTGGTTGCGACGGGGGTCGTTCGAGGGGTTGGCCGCGGGAATGGTAGTCTGGCAGGATTCTCGGGCGATTTATGTTGATGTACGAGAGATGAGCAAGGCGATGCAGGATAGATAAATGGGAGATCAACGATGATCGGTTGAAATCGATTCGCAAGGGAACAATTTCTGGCCTGCACACGCGAGGCATTAAATGTACAAAACGAAAACACACATATGAAAATTTGTCGCGGGGTATTAAATACTGTAAATAATTTTCCATAGGTTTCTTATCACCGAAGATAGCAAAATTTATCAATATTCAGCGAAAGACTGTTCAGAAGTATTATTAATATCATTATTGTTCTTTATTTCTTGGCACGAGAAGACTTTCGAATAAAAGTTTAGAATGTTAGAATACCTGTCCAATCTGTACGATCGAAATCAATTTGGATATCAGAACAAACATTGGCTGCCATCATTTTGTATATAATTATTAGCATCGACTTCATTATAGCCCATATTCAAATTACAATGGTATATATAGCTACAACTATAATATTGTAGCACTTGAAACTTGTGTCATTCAAAAATTCAATTTTATTGTAAAAAGAAAATGGTATTACAATTAAATCCCATGCAACAAATACTACAAGGTCCATTTCAAGCGACAAAAGAGTTGTTTGCAAAGATCAAAGGAAATTAGGTGCAAAAGTGCGCTTTAACTTCCTCCATTTAACGCTTGAAAGTTGTGAACTCTATTTCTAGTGAACGACAATGGGGATCCTAAATTAAAATGCAGTTTCCTTGGCCTTTTTTTCTAATTTTATCGTGACGTACCTAATTCCCTTCATTTGCTGCGCTATTATTTTGTGCAAGGCGGAACCTGCTTAGAAATGAACGTATGACGACTTCCAGACACGACCGATGAATACAATAAAGCATTTTTTTTAATAATGAAGTCGTAGTGTTAGGGACATAGGCTATGATCTATGAAATACATTTAGGATACACTTTACGCTGCGGGTGAATCATACGTGTTACGTTAAGACTATAATTATAATATAAATACAAAGATTTATACATACACAAGTTTATATTCTCTTCATACACGTTTATTACGCTGTTATGAATAAATCGTCGTCACATAAACGAATAATTCTTGTCTTATGACATATATATACCATCTTTTCATAAATATATATTATATGTATATTTATTTTTCGTCTCATAATATATAATATATAATCATATATATATATTTATAAACTCGTATAGTTTCGTTAAATATATTATAATTATTTAAATCTTGGCTCTTTCGTTAGACAAGTGTACGTATTTATTATAATATCTTTCTACGCGTAAGTAGAATACTTGCTTCTGAAAGGTATGCGGCGATCTTTCGTTTTTCCTCTTTCCCTCATCCCTTATCACACCCACCTGTCTTTCGCCCTCTCCGATTTCCTCGTTAAAACTTCCGGGAAAAAGTAAGAACCTTTACGAGTACCCGTTACGAGCGGGCAATGAAGGAAGAAAAATAAAATAATATAAGCAGAGAGAAAACGAAGAAGATCGATAAAAGAGAGATTCGTTCTGCTGTTTCTGACGCGATCCTACGTTAATTTCTCGATTTCGTGATTACGCCTATTATCGATGCTACGTCCGAATTCAGCTCGGGGCTGCGCGTTGTAAATGATCTTCGTTACAAAAATTGTGCGTCGTCGCGGCAATCTCGAAACCGAGGTCTCCACCTTTCCTTATACATATATATACTTTTTTCCTTTTTTCTTTTTACAACGGAAACGGACGATCAGTCTTCCTTGATCACAGAGAGTTTTGATATGGTCGTCCACGAAGTTCCCTTTGAAAAAATTGTCCGAACATGTTGCACCCCGTCCGTGTCGCGTATTGTCGTATCGACGCGTTATCCGTTTACCTCTCGTATCATCCGAGCGAGCCGCGTTTCGAATCAACGCGATCGCGATCACGATCGGCTCGCTGCATCGCGATCAACACGTTGACCATGATATCCATTCCAGAGGGTGTCTCTGAGTTTCATAAACTCTCCGAAGTGATTCGGAATCTTTTAATAAGATTAACGTAATCAGTCACAAATCAGAAACAAGTCCAAACGCTTTTTTGTATAGAGAAATGCGGTGTCTCCAATGATTTCTTAGGGGAGTCAGCCAGTGTGGGGGGAAGACTCGCGACATACAATGATAGCACGCATTTTTAAGCAAAGGACTTCGATTTGTTGTACACGCGTGACCGGAGATAAAAAGATTATCATACATCATGGAAGAACGACGCGTGGCGGTCAACGTGTTTCTTCGAAACAGTGGATTCATCGATCGAAATCGCCCTCCCCAGAGCATACTTTAATAAAATCGCACGCGACCCGTGTCGAATTTTTGACGAGCGACCAAACTTCGGAGAGACGCGATACACAACTGCACCGAAGATGTACTTTGTGAAAAACGAAATGAAGGATTACACACCGTATTGTAGAAGATAATATATATTTCCTTTCAATATATTATTTTTTATATATATATTATATATATCCTACATACATAAAGCAATATATAAATATATATAATCGATATACGACACAATCATTCAAATTAACACATATACGTTATTACAGGCAGGATATGCAATTTTATGCAACTTTTTACGAAGTACCTATGACGACTCGTTTTTTCTCTTTTTTTTACGTGGATGTATGTACGCGAGAGTACATCTGTGTGTACGAGTGTGTATTCATTCTTATCTCTCTCTTCTTCTTCCTCTTTCCTCTTTGTTTTAAACTCTCTCTTTCTCTCTCCACGAGAAAATCGATCACTAAGAAATTTTACAAAATATCCCGATGCCGCGTTCCCGGCTTACTCATTAAATGTACCTCATATAATTACGTAAATTGCGTTCACACCGATAATATTCAATTTTCCCTCACATACGCGCACGCACATTCTCTCCCCATCCTCCTCTCTCCGATTTCGCTCTGTTTCGGATCTCCCTGTCATTTACCAACTCGTGCCATTCTCACCGTGCTTTAATTCATTTTCATTGAATTTTCAATCCGCTCCGTTTCTTCGCATTTAATAGTTAATGATTTCCCGACAAACTGTAAAAATATCACGGCGATCGTGTAACGATAATCTGTTCCAGTCTATAATCGCGTTACGCGTGTGTGCAATCGGATCGTCTCGACGAAAACAGGAAGCTTCGGACAATTCGCTGGTCGTTCATAGTTTCAACGTTACCCTTATTGCAACGTTCGCCGCGATCGCACGAGTCGTCGAAAATTATCCCTCTCTCTATCTTTTCGTTGCAACTAAAAACGAGAATATCAGGGGAATATCCTTGAAGCGAAACCATTAGAAGCTGCAAAGACCCGATGAGCGATAGGCGGTGATTCCGCGTGCGCGTCCGTGATTCGACAGGGGATGCGCATAGCAACATATCCTGCGTGCTTCGTAAAGAACGGCTAGATAAGGGGAGGATTACGGCTAGATACGGAGCCAATTGTCGCGGATCTACGTCGCCTGAAGGAATACCTTCTAATACCTCGAATTGATTTATCGCCAAACGCGTGCTGCCGCGCACGAGGGTGAACCGCCGTGATCCCCATTGGAATCGCCGCTATAATCTTTCGCTTCGTCTAAATCCTCGAGAACACAGAGATTGTCTCCTAAAGCTCATCCGAGCTATCGTTTACCCGGCCGGCCGACAAACCAGGAGGGTGAATATATCTGATCCGCGAAGGAAGAATATCTCCGTGGCGTTCACGTGAACACGTCGGAGCGTTCCGTTCGCGGACAGGTGATCGTTAGCCGGACTCGAACGGAAGAGTCGGGGCGACGTTCGTCAATCCGCGACCGCTGGATCGACAGTAGGCTCCGCGTGGCCGTGATCCGCCGGAGCGAGGCGGAAACGGGGAATTCAGAGTCGCCGTGGAAGATCGGACGATTTCGATTGCCTCGACGGAAGCGAAAGGGGAACGACAAACGTGGGGCCGGCAAAAGAAAACGAGGATCTTCTTTTGCTACGAACGCGATCTACGTAATGTACCATCGATTAAACGCGGGCAACACGCGAATTGGGGCTCGATATTGTACTGATGCTAATTGGAATTGAACATTACTTCTTTCTTTCCCCGAACCGAGCCAAATTGATTATCCTAGGGCGATGCTTGAAGCTCGATTAAACTTGAAGAAACTCGACGTGCCTGAATCGCGCTTGACTCGCACTACTTCCGTACGAGCTACGATTCACCGGGGAGAGGTGTCTGCATTGCAAAAGAATTTTCAGATAGATTACGAACATTCTTTGCAGCGAAATCGTTTAGGCTCGTTCCGTGAAAAATACTTGGTCAGCACCGCGAACAACGTGCGCATCATTCACTCACCGCCGAACTACAATAATTCTTTCTCATGCCTTTTCGCTTCTCCTGTTTCCTGTACATTTCTTTTTATCCACCTTCGTTTCGCAATCTTTCGTCCCTCCTTTCACGTCCACGCCTTTCGTTCACGTATGCTCATGTAAAACAACATTCACGCACGCCTCGCGCACCCCTAAGTAGTCTCATTTTTACTTTTATTGCTTTGAAATTCCGTATTGAAGACGCGACCGGCTTCGTCTTACAGCCGACAATAAAACGTCACGTGGAGAATGATGCGTGGGGGAGGAAAAAGGACGGGCTAACCGGGGGTTAGGAGGGTTGAAAAGTCTCCCTTTTCCACGTGAGGTGGCTCGAGGGTTACACGGGGGAGGGGGCGGGCGATAGAAAAGGGGGAACATTGACGAGGGGAACTTTGTTAGATAAGTGGTAAACGATGACACCATATAACGTATGTATGTACGTGGAGATGGTAGATTATTAGCGGTATTAAATGTCGTTAATGTTTATATCTTTATCGTGTACATTTTCGCCTATTTTCTTCGCCTCTGGATGTGTAAACGCATCTACATGTATGCACGTGCGCGCGCCTATTCCAATGCGTTCCTGTAATATTATAGCTCTTCATCATCTTCCCTTCTGCTTGTATTATTTATACAATACGTTCGTCGCGTGTGTCGGTCCGTACGAGCGTATACGCGGTTGCTCTCTCTCTCTTTTCTTAGGCCTTGATCGATGTTGGACGAACGACGGTGTCGCGCAAATCGTGGATCCTTGGATATGTCACTAGTTTTGGAAACAACGTCGATTCGTTAATGAACAAAAGTCCGCTCTACGTTCGCTACTCTAAATAATACGATCACGTATCTCGAACACCGTGAACTGTAATTCTGAATATTTTATTGGATCTCGGCAATTGCATTTAACTTTTACACGGGGAGGCTCGTCGATCGATCCACGGAGGGAACGGATTTAAACCGCCAGCAGCCTGCGACGCGACTTCTTCATCGCGGCATCGCAGTTTGTCCCAGTAAAAATATAATCCGACAGCTCCCTCGTTCTATATTTAATCGGAAATTGCGGCGACCGCGCTGGCAATTAATAACGGAGCAAGCACTACCCAGCGTCGATCATTAAACGGCGAGACTAATTGGAGCCGCTCGAACGCCAGTCGATCCATGCGCATCTTGTGCGAATTCGATCCCGAAGGAAACAGCTCGAACGCGTTGGTGCACGTAAACCCGTGGAGGAACCATTACGCGATTCTCGCAAAACAAAAAAAAAAAAGGAAAAAATATTTTTGCACATGTCACTAATCCATTGCTTTATGATCTCCGTGTAGGACTTACTATATTAATTCTCCGTTAATACTTTGATTATAGAAATTAGCGCGTGTGCGGTACAACGGTGCACGACGATTCGATGCCATAAGGCAATGGATTTAACGTTTAATTATTAATACGGTACAGGAAACGCAACCTATTGCCTGCATTCGTTTTCCGTTAGAAAAATATCAATATATTGTCGCCATTTGAACGTTCCGACTGCTGGAGCTTATCATTTAAATAATACTTCTGAACATTGGTCCGGACACGTGGGAATTGTTCGAGCGACACCAATCACCATCACCATTTCTACGCGGTTGATTGATTTTTCAATAAACAGCTTGATCCACTGCTTCCAAAAGTATTTGAAATCCTCCGGTTTAGTATAAATCACGATCGCCGATTCATTTAAAAACTGAAATTACGTTTCTTCTTATCAGAACCGAATCATGGAGCATTTGAAGAATTCATATGCCGGGATAATTGCCAGTGGAGCCGCTCGCGAACTTTTGTTTTCGGCAAACAGCGTTCCAAGCTTCTTTCTCCCTTGCCGATTAATTGCAAGCCGACGCGACGCGAGCAAGGATCTCGATCCGGCGAAACGCCGCCGCGACGCAAGCGGAGGATCGCATTCACGGCATAGCCGACACACGACGAAGGGACCACCCTGAAGGGGATGAAAACGTGCGCTTGCTTGCGTTTCACTCGAAACCCGTGTATCAAAGTGGTTGTGTACCCTTCTGCTCCCTCTCTTCCTGTCCCTATTTCTCTTCTCTCTTTTCCACTTGATTTCCCGTGCACACGTATGCGCATATGCGTGTCCGTTTATCGTCATCTGCCCGTCCGTTCGGAGTATTCTTTCATCGTTACGATAATCAGTCGAAAAGCTATGCGCGTAATATCGTATGATAATGTACCAAATATCATGTACGTATGTATGTAAATAAATATATATATACAAGATAACGTTAAATATATATATATATGTGTATCATATATAATATATACTATGTATTCACGTGTATTATCACTTTATATCTGCGCGAAACCGATCCTTACGTTTAGCCATTACGTTCATTAGGTAGTCGCAGTGCGAAAATGAGTGAGCGAGCGAGCGATCTGGGAATGAAACTCCTCGATCTTCACTATAGCGAGTACGACGTTAGACTGAACAGCCGTGTGTGTGTGTGTGTGTGTGCAATGTCGATCAGGAGGTGTCCGTGTCGCGATTCACCTTGCTTGAACATCCGTTTGCCACTGGACGCATACATGCACCGTCGAATTCTTTTCTATCGTTCCTTCTTCCTCCGCCGCTTATCTCTCCGCTTCATTCATCGTTACCCCGAAGCTCGACTCACGGAGGGTGTGATTCGCCCTTATTTCCTCTCCGTTCCCATTCCCGTTTCAGTCTTCTTCGGTCCTTCATCTTTTTTTTTTTCCAGCGGCGAGGGTAGGTCGATGCGCGCCGTACCGTTCACCTCGAGATCATCGTGCTCTGCCCTACTTTTCTGTCCATCCCCCTGCTGCATCGCGCGTCCGTATCTTGTACAGTCGATTAACGAATAATACGAAATATATATGTATATCGGATCAGCCGGCGTCTATCGTCGTTCGGCCTTACTTAAGTAACTAGGCTATAGGAGTAATTGGGCAGTTACATGGCATATACGTTTCGTCCTCTGTCCCCCTCTCATCCCTTCTCCCGTCACCCTCGTCGTCTTTTATTCTCAATATCTCTTTTTTTTTTCATTTTTTCTTCTTTTCCTTATTCGAACAACGATAAGACGCTGTTCAATGTCGCGCAGTTCAGTAGCATCTCGCTACGTTGAGAATTAATCATTCGTCTCGCTGCTTCCATCCGATTTACCCTCGATACGTCCGGCGGTGCTGTTCGTTGCCGCGTGGATCGATCCGTGAATACGGGGGAACACGCCGCGTTTCGTCGAACGGAAATCGAGTCGAGTGGCGGGAAAGTGTGCGCCGAATGCCGAGGATGCTCCGATTTGTTGACCACTCGCGGCCATCGTCCAGCTTCCAGCAACGACAAACGGATTGATCGGTGAACGAATCCCTGCCGTTCCCGGCCTCGTTCCGGCCACCGTTCTCCGTTTCCCATCGGGGTGCTGCTCTCTCGGGTGCTCGTTTCACGGCTGACTTGCCCCGTTGTGTAACCCGCGATCGACCGTCGGCCGACCAACGACGACCAGACTCTCGCGATTGGAACGGAGCCTGACCGTGGATTGACCGGGGTCGTGGAAATTCGGGGACCGTGACGTTGGGAAACCGCGATGGAGAAAATGGTCGAACGCGCCCGGCGAGATTTTTCATTTTAATTAGAACGAGGAAATTTGGCGTTTGAATGCATCAAGTCGATTCGAACGTTATTTTACAGGAAAGGTCGATTCATCGAAGTAAATAACAGTGGAAATCATTATGCTAAGGGGAAACGTTGATTCTCCACTGATGACTGATTGGAATAATTACTTTCGGTTCGGTACTAATGGCAGAGGGATCAAAGGCAGCACTGAACAAAGTAAATGGAAAGTAGGTACGAAGCTCCGACGAATGAAAATAGTGGGGGTATATAATCTGTGCTAAGTGGCGGTCGATCGAATTAAGTTAATTGGAGTGGACTCGAGTAAGCAAAGAACCCTGTAACCGAGAGTAAGAAAAATCTGATCGATTGATGTCCCGTATCCCGGAAAACGTTCGATCCTCCTCGACGGATCTTTGAGCGGATCGCATTCGATTTGATTCTCCTTCCGAAACATTAATCTTTATTGCTATTCGATGCTACTGACCGACCACTCTCTTTGCGTTTATTTAAAAACCCATGATGTCCCATCGTACGCGTCTTTCTTTAAAAGATTAACCACGCTATATCGATATAAATATATATACATATATATATGTTCATATGTATATATATAGATGTATATGTATATAGATATATATATGTATAGAGTACTTTTGTTTTACAGCAACTAAGATTCATTAAACTACTACGGTACTGCCTTCTCTTTCGCTTCTCAGTTTCTTTAAATAGTGAACGCTAGACGAGCGGGTCAATGGCTCTACACTGAAATTCGCACTTACGGGGGTTGTTGTCGTTACAAATCAATAAGGGGATGGTAGACTTGCACGGGGATAGTGTTAGCAGGGCATGTGTTTCCGTTTACGGTGAACGTTGCGCATTCTTTTCCTTAATGTCAATCTGTTCGAGGCATTATATCCGCTAATAATAATACGGTGCAGTCCGCTGGATAATCCTTTATCATCCCTTGTTGTATCTTCTTCTTCTTCTTCTTCTTCTTGTTATTATTATCATTACAATACGTAATAATCAATAATAATAATAATAATAATAATGATAGCAAATAATAATCATATAGATATATATATTTATATATCATACACAGAGCGTAAGTATATAATATTTATCGTCATATATATTTAGATTTAAATATTACTTTTAAACTTTTATAACGTTTCATAGATCGAAAAATAAATATAAAAATAAACCGGGCATTTAGGTATTAATATTTTTTTTTATATTAATAATTTTTCTTCTTATCTCTTCCTTCACTCCGTCTCCTTTATCATTCTTATAGACCATCCCATATTCCTGTCTTCTCCTGTCAAATCTCTTCCCCTTCTCTCATCTCCCTTCTGCCGAACTTTCGTCTTTCTCTGTATCAATTTATACGCGTCTCTATTCGTTTTGCATCTTGACTGGCCGGTGCGCGCGTAAGAACGATTCGACCAACGATATCACCTTCATTGTCCGTTAAAATTATTCAACGATCATTCCCTGCACCATGAACGGGCACCTTCCCTTCATTTTTGTCCGTTCGTTGAGCCGATAAAATTCGATGTTCACCGCCAAGGGATTGTAATACAACGCGCTCGTTGCAGACCAACGCTATTGATTCGTCTTTCATTCGCCGTTCCAGCACTCGTGATCCGTTGAACTTTGATTAATCATTAAATTCGATTTACAACCAGTTTTGTCCGTTCCCCGTTTCGAAGCAATTTTTACCGACCGTTCGTCGACTCGCTCTTGGAGCACACCGGAAATCGCGACCGATCGATTTGAGCCCAACGCGAATCACATATTCAAGTTCATCAGACGAGTCACGCGCGCCAGTTCATTAATTAAGATAGATAAGATCTCTCCTCCCTCTTTGTAGTCTTCATTTTTTTTTTTTACCATTTTGTTTTGTTTTGTTTATTCTGTTTGAGCATTTCGCAACATTCACGAGAAAGTATAAAATTAATTAATTACTCTTTTAATCACGTGCTCGGTGTTCCTCATTCTCTCCCTCTCTTTCTCTCGCCATTACTTTAATCACTCTCTTTAAATGATTCTCCGTTCCCCGCGTATCTTTTTCTTCTCCTCCTCTCTGCCTTACAACTCGGCCATTTTTTCCCACATTCTTTCCACGATCTCACCAAACCGTGCACTTGCCTGTATTAACTCACGATTAATATTGCGCGTGTTTCCCTTCTCTCCTTAAACATTCCGATCCTTCTCTTTCTTTTCCTTTTTTTAAAGTCGTCGGTCAACATTTCCTCGGTGACATCCCTCTCTCTCTCTCTCTCTCTCTCTCTCTCTCTCTCTCTCTCTCTCTCTCTCCCTCTCTCGCTCTCCTCAGACGACCGTGAATTCTTATACCGTACGTTTATAATATAGTATATGTAATATGTATACATAAATACATTTTCGGATCGATACATTTTACATATATGTAAGTGTGAATGCATGTGTTCCTTCCTCATCGTGTTTCGTGTGTGTATGCATGTGAATGTATAATATCATTCCGTGTAATCTTCTTGGTTATGATTGTATATGATGTACGCGATTCGTCGTCCGCATGCTCGTGTCCGTATATGTCTCGTCTCGTTTAATTACTTGACAATTACAATTTTTCATCTTGTTCTCTCTCTTTCTCTCTCTCTCTCTCTCGTTTCTCGAAAACGGGTCGCATAGACAAAAATGTTCTCTATCGCCTAGGATCGTTATCATAATAAAATAGAAAAAACCCTCGTTTTCGTCAGAGGTCACGGCTCTATACTATATAATATTGATAATAATAATCATGATATAATAATAATATATATATAAATATCTATGTAATACGCGCCTTATAATTTACATACATAATATGTAATTTTTTAATATATATATATATATATATATATATATATATATATATACTTTTGTTTTATATTCAGATATATCCATATATTCATTTTTAATATATTCACGTATTTGCTTAATATTAAATTGTATTCCTCTTTCTCTTCGCACCTTTTGGATATCTCTGGCAGCACCGACGCCAGCTACGTTTTACGAATTTCCTATTTTCTCTGTTCTAGTTACAGCTTCCTGTTTTTTTTTCTTGTTTTTTTTTTGGCTTCGAATGCGTGCGACTATTCTATATGCATTTAAGAATAAGTTCGCGTATTCGGGATCTAACTAATATACCTAGTAATGCTCGTGAACGATTAAACTTGAAGATCAATGAAGATGGACCGACTCAGAATCGTCATCCCCATTGATCTATTCGAATTTGTATGTATACTTTTACAGATGTACGTTTCTTTCTTCGTGTACATTTTTGTTTTCAATTCTTAATGGAAATTAGGTAATTAAGTGGCCGCGAGTGCAAACAGGTTCCGACGAACGAATTGACTCGTTGCAGCGAACGGTGGTTGGACGATGATGATAAATCGAGAGATAACTAATTGAAGCGATCTGTTAACGAATGTTACGAAACAAAGAGCAGAGAGCACAGATTTCGTTTTCGAATCGTTGCATCGATATTTTCGGTCGCGTGAACCACGCAACGCGGACATTAATTACTGTAGCAAGCTGGAAAAAGAGAACATCAATCTTCTAATGGAGATGGGGGTGGGCATCCCTCTCTCAGTTCGTTCAACGTTCGTTGCCGCCTCCGTTGAAAACAAAAAAAAAATGTTCGGTCGTTCGCTTGGTGAATATTGCGCGTCGTTAAACATTTATCGAACCATAAAATAAGCGTTGTCGAACTGCGAAATTGCGATCGGAACGTCGTTAATAAAATCTTCTTCATTCTTTCGTGCCATAATCGATTAATCCGTAGATTACAGACGGATTCTAATGTTCTTCAACTGTTACGATGCAAAGAACGGTCGGCGCAGGAACGACTGAATGAACGTTTAAACGTAAACCGATCTTTGCACGATAAATTGCCAGGGAGAACCGCTGCGGGCGACGAGCACACCTCGGTAGCAACTAATGAGTACACATCGGACACCGATACGTTTTACAAACGTTTCCCCGTTAATTCCAAATCATCTCGCACTACCTAAAGAGCTACCCTTAAATCGTCCTCCGACAAAAAACTGTCCGATAGAACCCGGCTGAACGAGTAGACCTCTAATTGGCAGGGTCGTTTAATATAATAGGTTCGAGCATGTGGATACACTAGAACCGTAACGAGCTCCCAAGAGAAGAAGCCAACCCGTTTCTAAAGAAGAAGAACGATTTAGTAGCCCTTTACTATAATAAAAAAAAAAAAGAAAAGAGTGCGCTTCGGTAACGATTAGAACTATCTGCCCGTTTTACGAGCCTAGAAATTGAAAGCTCGATGCGATCAGGATTGAGAGTCACTGAGAAGTTGTAAGAGGGTGGTCGGGCAGGGCGTCGCCGCGTCTCCACGACCCTCGCGAACTATCGACCGAAAGGGAAGCGAGAAAGAGAATCGGCGAGCGGAGCAGGAGCGAAAAGGGAATGGTAGCGAGGGACGACGAGAGAAGAAAAGAGGGCCGAGGGGGGAGGGGGTGCAAAGAAAGAGAGAAACAGACGGGGACCGCGTACAGGGGCTGCAAGGGTGTAACGCGGCGTTTACTATAGTCTGGCGAGAAACAGTTACACCCTGTGTGTACGTGTGGATAATGTCGTCCCTCCGGGCCGTCGAACAGCGTTCCATGCTTTTAAAGGAGAGTTCGGGGGATGAAACAAAGGCGATATACACAATTTGCAGTGATTGCACGTGGGAAAGACGAGAGATCGTTTCGGAATGATGGATTTATAGGGACGGTAGGCGTTTCGGATTTGCGGGTAACGGGTGAAATGGCATGCCAATGTGAGAGGAAAAGTGGTGGAAGCTGGAAAAACGAAAATAAGGCTGGGAGAAGGTATGAAATGCTTCAAACAGTTGATAATTAATGTAATTGATTGATACGTTGGAAATATTAATATTCAGGGTGCTGTGAAAAGAGGGTGCGTTAAATTCAATCAAAATGTGTGATATTTCATGAATACTTCAGAATTTAAGGTAGAACCATGTAAATACTGAAAGAACAGGGCAAATGAAATACGTGCGAACGATTGAAAGAAACGGCGATCTCGTGAATGATTCCGTGGTGAACATGATCGCGTGTTGTCGGATTTACTTTCCCAACACCATAGAATCGTACGGCCAGCGGTGATCGAAATAAAAACGAATCCCGCCGATAAAACGTGACAGTTAAAAGCGTGTCCGGCTACAGGGTATCCCAGAGATCGCGGCTCGATTACCGGTTTCACCGGCGGAGGTGCGAAGTCGTGTTCGCTTTAAAGGCTTCCCTCGGATCGTCGCACGATCCAGATGTCAGCGTCGCGGAACCGCGTCGTGACGCTGACCCGTCGCGGCGACCTTGAAACCGAAGCTAAAACCCCTGGGTAACGCGTCTGCATTCTAACGAGGCAGGAGTGTCCCGATGACGGAGACGGGAAAAAGCCTCGTCCGAGAGGAGAACGAACGGTTGACACGGATACAAAGGTCGGTGGGACCTTCGTGCCTCGCCTTCTGAACCCCGTGGTAACGACCGGTGCGCGAATAAAAAGGCGAGCGTCCCGTCTCTCGCCGGAAGGTTCCAGATTCATCCCTGTGTACAAGTAGAAATTGTCGCGTGGCACCGGAGTACATCTCCTTCTTCCCTTTTCCCATTGTCGCCTAAATTTATATCCCTCCGCGGCCCTCTTTGATCCGAACCGGTCGAGGGGAAGCGCTTCGGTACCGGCAAGTATAATCGCCGTTCGCCGCGAATCGACCTTTATGAAATATTTATGAAGTAACGACGTCGTGTTAAAAATATTCGAGCAAGAGAAACGTTTGTAAACGAAGTGAAGCGCATCAGCGCGGACTGCATGTTCGATTGCATTCTCGTGTATGTTGTGCATTTGTTTCCTGTTCGACCGTTCACAGTAAACGGACGTTTTGTAAATTAATGTCGTGAAAAGTATGATGGATTCATTTATGATGGATACACCTTTCACGGGTGACATTGGCTTCGCATAATTTCTTACGCGCGCAGAGCACGTATTTCCGACAGCCGAAGACAGCATTGTCAGTCTCTTCTCTCTCTTACGTAACTCTTAGAATGAAATTCGTCGACGCGTTCGTCCGATAAGCCCGATCGCAATAACGGCTTCTAGCAAGGGGAGAGCACGAAAAATACAGCGGGCGCGAGGAATAGTCCTGTACAGCCCTGAGAGAGTGGCCTCGGCGATGCTAGAACCATCTCCTTTTTCTATCCCTCTCTATCTCTTTTCCTTTCAACCCCCCCGGACACAGAGTTCCCCGCGATTTTCCAGCAACGTGTGCCGGCTCCTTCTCTACGTATATCGGGAGCGCGAGTTGTGCGAGAACACGACTGCCGTTATCGATCTACTTGCGGAGCAACGGAGGCTGCTGAGCTCCGAAGAGGGAGAGAGAGAGAGAGGGAGTACAAAGTCAAAGCTCCGGGGGGGTGGCAAAACGAGAAAGAGGGAAAAGCGCATAAACGGGTGGGCCGATCGAGTTTACCGGAAAAGTGCAGCCGTTTCGTTCGTAGCTCGCGACTAGGTACTCCGAGCTAGGGCAATGGGCTGGTTTAACAGGGGATATACCAGTCGCGGGATCCTTCCTTGGCTACGAACGAAGTGGAAATTATCATACGGATTTCGGGAAGGGTTGTTGACCGAACGATGCGCTGAGCTTCTGAGGAGTTTTAGAGAAAGGTCAGCAGTATCGGGGCTTATCGATTCCCTCTCGAGTTTCATCCTAATTGTTCGCCACTGAATTATTTTCTTTTTTTTTGGCGAGATAACAGATGCGATACTGGTTTCGATCTAGCGAATCACGAGGGAAATGGAACGCGTTACAGGACTGGACGAGTCTCCTTGGCATCGTTTCACAGAGTGCAAGCTACCTACATTTCGAGCTCGACGGGGTCAAACACACCGCCCCGAGACGCGTTTATTAATAACTCTCGATTTCGGCGGCTCATCAGGACTGTAAAGGTTTGTGGGGGGGGGGGGGTGATAAACGTGGATTTCCCTACGACGAAGGAAGCGGATCGAGACTAATGCGCTTTCGCGAGAGGGACGACGAAAGAGGGAAGGAGTAGAGAGGCCGACGAATGTGTCGAGGAACGGCACATGGCAACCTGACATGCCGCCACCATCACGGCGACGGCATCGACCGCATCCCCAACGCTGCAATGCGACGTTGCCATCCCAACGGGCAACAGCCCTTACGGCCGAGCCGCTTTAGGGGTTGCGCCGGCACGAGCAGACTTTCACGGCACGCTCCTGTGTATCGTACGGTCCGGTCATTGGTCGGCGCGGACACGCAACCCCCAGGACCGTCACGACTAGCGCGAAGACCACGTGGCTTCGACCCCTTCGATCCTCGAGAGAATCGCGAGGATTAAGGTGCATGAAAGCAACGTCGGGGACGTGAGCGATGAGATTGCGATGAGATCGAAATGTTTGAAAGTCGAAGCAATTGTTATTTCGTTTATGCGGGTGTTTAGAATAATCTGAATGCAATAATTGATAGGACACTTTTAATGATCATCTCGTTTCGCCACGCAAGGAATTAACAGCTGGTGTTAGGCTTTTAAATTGTCGCGATCGTGCAACCCCTAGTGCCATGACGATGAACATGAAAACCACGTGATTCTACATCCGCCTGGTGCTAGGTATTATAATTATAGTAGATAGTAATTAGTAATTGATACAATTTGTCGTAATATACTCGATTACTGAACGCGCTTATTCGCCACCCTTTTCTGGCAAGAATTTAACGATTACGATAATTTGTTTATTGTCCACAACATTGGTTTTCGTTTCCAATTAATTCAAGAGGACCGATGAAGAATACAGACGGTAACGGTAATTAATTAATTTTCTGCTTAGATACGCGAGCCCAACGGCGGTATCCAGTGCGCAACCGACACGACCGTAATTCTCTCATCCCCGACGCAATGATTAATGATGTCCGAGCGTTAATGCGGGGCAGACAATTAATAACCTCCCAAGCAACGTGATTGAACGGTAGAAAATTGAGAGATGTGAAAGTAGATAGTAGCGAAGTATGTACAATGAAATATTACGGCAAGTGCTCTCGATATCCAACGAAATACGAAAATCAATAGGAAAATGTAAATTAATTAAAGTCAGATATTGAGAGATGACGAGAAATCAAAAGAAAATCAGGGGAACAGAAAATGAGAATGAAAGAGGAGAAATGAGAGAGTCCGTGATCGGTTTTGGGGAACGCGTAAACGCACGAAAAGAAAATGATGACAAATTGAGAGTCGATGTTAGAAAAATCACGTAACATTTTATTAAACTCGTTTCCAGTAGGTGTAATGTATTTACGTGTACGCGTTATATATTTTCCTTGCCTCCGCACTTCCTCCCCTCTTTCTTTCCTCCCTCACCGCTTTTTCCGTTTCAATAAGATACTATTTGGTACCGCATCGTAGGATCTCTTCTTACATTTAGACCACAGGAAATATCGATTTTTCGTTCTTTGTGAGTTCTCCGTTCGTCGTCCGAAGAGATCGTAAATCACCGTCTTTCGCAATATCGAGTCAATGTACAAAGGAAAAGCGGCGCGACTTTCCGCCGCGCGTTCTAATCAAAGGAACAGAAAGAGTTCGACGCAAGTTCTATCCGCGTCGTATAAAAATAAACGATTTTGGAAGCAGGATCCGCGGCTCACGCGAACGTTCGCGATGAGATTTGACGTCCGACGTCTCTGGGCACGCATGACATCGTTACAAGATTACCTCGAAAATGCTTTCTCATAATATAATAATAATAATGTATATGTATATTATATATATATGTATATATATATTATATAAATATAAAAAATCATCCGACAAAAATATATTACGGGATAAAATATGCATCTCGATGAGTAGCTCGAATCGTGTCTTATCGTGAACAATTGTAATCGTTATCGATAGTCTAATAGCCGCCTCGTGTTAATGAGAATTATCGTATGCATAATAATAACTGTATATTACCAGTGATAATAATATCGATTAACTTAATAATAATGATGACGGCAATTATAATTGCAATTATGCATTAATCATCGTAGAATATCGTTTAGCAATTATAACAGGACGGTCAGATTGTTACGTCTGACACGTGTTTGATCTTTTCCCCTTTCATCCCACGTATCAAGTTGGAGCTTCGATGATTCGGTCGAGATGTAAGGATATAATGAAGAAAGTAATCGTCACCGGGGGATCAACGCGGGAAATCGCGAGACAATTGTCCACTAACAACTACTTGCACGTAATAAATACGTATAATTATATAGAATTGTATATATATATATATATGTATATTTATATATAAATCTCTTATGCCTTTCGCCGTTTTATAATTTTAATTTTTCACATTACAGTCTGTCAATTTCAATTTTCTCTTAATACAACGATAACGGATCAAACGCAAAGCGATTAAAGAGTCAGACGAGAACAAAGGAAGGAAAACATAAGTACACAATATATGAAAATCATATTATATATTAAAATATTCATAATATTAATAATAATAATAAAATTAATAATAATAATATAATAATAATAGTAATATATTATCGCATGTCCGAAAAATTACATAAAAAAATATAGAAAATAATAAACACGCTTCTTTTTTTGTATACACATATATATATATATTTAATAAGATTTAAATATATATATATATATACATATACCTTTTTCCTTTCACTCGTCCTTACACATTCATGTATTTTTGTTTTCACTCGCACACAGTACTTCCCGTGAGATTAATTTTCTTCTTCCCTTTCATTCTAAAAAAAAAAAAAAAACAAAAAACGAAAAGAGTCCTGTCTCTCCCCCTCTGTCTCGCTGTGCGTCCCATTCACGCGTTCTCAAAAAAATAGCTTTCATTATGAATTTCTTTCTCTCCGTCTGTCTCACTCGCGGCCCTGTGGGTTACTAGAAACACGATTACAACTATACATGTTACTCCATAAAGATAATAGTGAGCGACGATATTAATGGTTAATCGGTATGCACACAAAAATTCTTGACACAATGTTCGCCTCTAATCTGCTGTATGGTGAGATCCATGTTGTATCTAGGTGTGTGTATCGTTACGATTACGAGTGTCCATGGTGAAATGCGTCGTGTGTCCTGCTGCGCTATTCATTTCGTTTTACAATGCGCAACAGTGGACGATCTTAGTCGTGTCATTTATGATATCAATAGATTCAACGTTTTGCACGCACGTCGGAACAACGACGATCGCCGTGCCGCGCGTTCGCCGCGACAAACGGAGAACATCGACGCCGAGCGACCGCGGAGGATCGTTTTGATCGCCGGCGAAAGCGCATCGACTCGCGAATGGATTTATTGCTGGCTCGATTAACATCGTTACGAGATTTATTGCAGCTTATCGCGTCGGCGCGGGGCAACCGATACCCGTGAATACGCGCGACGTTTCGTCGGCCATACCCCGCCAAGCTTTCCCTCGGCTACTTCATCCCCCTTTCTGTCTGCCCGAAAAGCCTCGGCCCGCGAAACCGTAATGCCCGGGACTGGCTCGTTAAGGATCGAGGGACGCGAACAATTTGATTTTCTCACCCTACCCGCCGTGCTCGTTTCCTTTCCTCCCAGCGCACACGCGTGACTGTGGATCTTGGGAAGAATTACACCGTTCGCCGGATCGCGACGAACACTTGCGGGGGCGGGGAATAGGAAAAGCGGTAGGGAAACGCGTGAACAGCGCGACGAACAGCGTTCACGGCTCGAAGGGTAGAGGTAGAACTATGCTTCGCTCGTTCCCTTTGAACGGACGTCTGTGAGAGAAGAAACAACGAAACAAGACAGGGGTCGAGAAAGAACGGAATACGGGGGGAGGGTGAAGCTATCAAGGAACGGCGAAAAAGAGAAACGAATAGGATGGCGGAAGACGGATCTGAGAATACGATGGGCAACTTTCGTTTCACGGGAACGTGTCCACTTGTCTCTGGACGAGCTGACAATTGTTTTCGATAAGACAGAAAGCACGATGAGGATTACGTACGTACAGGATTGATGTATTATTGACGGAAAGCGAGAAAGGGTGTACGCGTTCCGAATATCGTTCGATGCCCGATCTCTCGACTCTAGTCATGAAGATGATATAATATTATAAACAGTCCATTTAGTTCAGCACTTTCTCCGCTTTCTAGTATTCGAGGAAAACACGTTTCCCCTAGTCAGTAATAGATACTATCAATAGTGAATATTATATTAATAATAATAATAATAATGTTCGTAATGATAATAATGCTGATAAATATGACGTTAATAAAATATTGAATATAAAATACTCTTCGCTACATATATTAAGATCCTCGTTTAGCTTTCTTCTTCTTTTTTTTTTTTTACTTCTTTATCTCTCTCCCTTTTGCCCCTGGTGCTTGTGGCCTCGCAGGGATTTCGAAAGAATACTAAGCACAACATTCAATATATTTGTGTGTATATATATATATATAATCTATAATATATCGTAATAATGCGACAACTATGATAATGCGATGTTACGTTCACATGCAACTCAACAATACGACCGCTGGAAAATATATTTTCGAAGGATCACGGTGTCGTTTTAGTAGTATTCCTTTTTTTATTCGTTTTCAAAACCCTGCCCCACCCCCCTGCCCCATTGTTATTCGTCTTTTATCGCGTGTCTTTTAAACAGAAACTATTGAGGCTACTTTCTCTCATTTTTGTTACAGTCTCGTATCAACCCCCAATTCCTGATTCCTCTCTCAACTTTTTCCAGAGCGATGTTCAGCGTTACACGACGATGATATTAATAATACAATATTAATTATAGTAATATACATTTACATTTATATAGAGATTTTATTGTTAAAATACTGATTCTCTAGTTTCGGAGCGGTTGCCTTCGCTCGAGTCGCGTTTTCAAGGGAAGGGGATTCATCCCTCGAATGATCACACGCGTACATGCACACGCACACCCCTGTTGCCTAAGAATGCTTCTCTCCCTGACGAAGAAAGGAAAGCCGTAATATATAGTAAACATGTCGTTGCATCTGCATGGAAACAACTCATACTTGTATCATCCCTCGGGAACATAACAATCTTCACAGCTATTCTCCAACGGAGTCCTAATTAACTTTTAGGATAATTATCGGAAAAAAGATATACTAAAAAATGAGGGATTTCATGGCGTGAGATAAACATTTGAGCTCTTATGAGGAGTCTAGACAATCGTATAGGAACACAAAAAAGAAATAAATACAATTAAAAGGAACGAAAGTCGATATAACAGTTCGATGATATATCTACATATTTCTTTTCCTTCCCGAATTTCAATCATTGTACGAGATGAAAATTATGGATTCAACATTGAAGCAAACTGGCCCTATACATCTACCACCATGTCGACTCGAAACTGTTTGTGTACGTTCGTGGATAATTAACCCCATCAATCGTTCTACCTTCTTCATTCAGAAACAATTACATATAGGCCTTTAATTGTTTTCGATCACCCCCGAATCACAGTTTCGCATCTCTGCAATAATCTACGTCAGCCTCCTCAGACAATTACAGCAACAAACTTTCGTTTCGATAATACCATCTTTATTAAAAAAAAAAAAAAAAAAAGACAAGAAGAAATTGCTAAAATTTCATCCATCGAATATACTCGTCGATCACCATTGATTATCGTATAAATTACACTTGACGACTCCATCGCAATCGATAATTTGTTCGTTATATAATACTAGAAATAAGTACACACGGAACGCACGCAAACAGAACCGAAGATTCGTGAGCGAAACTTCTGGAGAGAACAATGAAGATTGGTAACGCTAGTAGTAACTAATAATGAATAAGTTAATCTAAACAGCCGAATGTCTTAGTGAACCGGCATTGCAGAAGAATTGCTGCAGCGGTCACTGAACGCTTCCACCCCCCCCCCCCCCCCCCGCCCCGTCCTGTTTTTTCTTTTGCTCATCCTGTACGAATTAAGTAGACGCGTAAGTGCAAGTAACGTTTCGGGTAAGTAATTGTGCGGTGACACGTTCGAGAGATGGAGCCCGATCTCGTTCGGTGCGCGACTTAAATCGAACCCTTAATTACAGAATAATATTAGAATGAGCTGCGCCTCGCACGGTGCCCTCGAACGTGTGGCCCTATTTCCTCCATCCTTCGCGATATACAAACACGCGGGTATACAATATTCATAATAATATGTATGCAATATATTAGATGTATTCGTACGTTCTCACTCATGTCCGATCACTATCAATCGTCGATCGACAACTTGCGTTGGGGCGCGAAACGGCTGGAGGCGTGGAACTAGTTTCAAATGAAAGAAGAAGAGGACGACGACGAAGAGAAAATATGATTTTCAGAAGTACGACGCGCCTGATTTTCGAACGGAGCGAGCGTCGAATCGCGAATCGAACGTGATCGATAATTTGGTCTAGAAGCGTAAAACAATTTCGTGAACATTTTAACTAAGCCGCAAACAATGAAAACGAACGACCTCGCCGAAGCATCGAACTAATCCAGCGAATCGCTATTCGCGAGCAAAGAAATAGTATGTATATATTATAAATATATAGACCAAATATTATAATAATAATGATAATAATGGTAATATAATAATAATAATAATCATAGAATATAGCTATTTAATAGAATATAATCATATAGTAAATAGAGACAAATTAAGCAACAACGGTTATCTATTTTTCTCTCTCTCTCTCTCTCCTTTTTTATAATATTTATATATATAATATATATATTCATCTATTTATAATATAAGATTCGATATACCTATAATTAATTTATCATCTGCTTTAATCTGTAATTCACCATTTTTTTTTTCTTTTAATCTCCAGTCGCTAGACTCTCTCTCTCTCTCTTTCTTATTACTCTGTCTCCTAATTTCTAGTAATCTCCCTTACGTGTAGTTATTATTCTTTGAGATATGTATCGTCGTGTGGGTGTACGTGTCCTTTCGCAATTGCTCTGTATTACTCGCGCGTCTCGTCACCCTCGCGTCAATCTACACGCTTCCATCTCCTTGAACAAAAAATATTCCTCGTACGAAAGCTGTGTCTCCTTCATTCTTCGATTCCTTGACCCTGAAGTCTCCAGCGATCCTTTCAAACATTCGCAATAACCCGAGATTGTCTCTAACCGTCTCCAGAGATTGAAAGTTCCTCGCGTTTTCCTCGTCGCAGCTGCCCGATCGCACGTGTATCCCTGTATACGTGTACGTGTGTGTCTGTATTACGCGAATGTGTGTAAAATATTCATGCATCTTTGACGATCCGGTATGAGAAATGATCGCGAAACGTGTCCGCGACCCGGCTAGTAAGAACGAACTTCCTGTCTTGTTTCTCGTCTTTGCTTTTTACTTTGTTGTTTTCTTTTTCTTTTTTTTTTTTTTACGAAAATGGCAGTTATCGGTCACAGCCAATGGCTATATCAATAATCATTACGCGTTACGTTTTAATACGATTATCGGTTAACCTTAGACGATGATTCATTACTCGTTAAAACCTGGTAAACGTCTACAAAGTACTCGCCGCCCGAGGAATATTACGCAGCGCGGGGCTGTGTCTGATCGCGGCTAAGTCGCCACGAGGGTTACCACGCTTCTCGTTCCTCGCGCTCGAGGGGAGACATCACCGATTTCCGTCCGTCGATTCGGCGAAGCTTTCAGACGCAGTATTAATCGCGTGACTCGACGATCCGGGAGAGTTTAACGCGAAAAACGATTCAACGGACGAGTTTCTGCGTTCCCATCGGACCGCGACATTTGTATCGCCGAAACGTGTCAGACCGTTCGCGTTTTATTGATCTGATAAGGTAGTCCCCTTAAGTAGCGAAGGGTCGCTCCGTGGTGATCGTAAAATATCGGTGCCCCGGGGGGTCACGGGAAATTTACCGAGTTGCAACGCTTTGCGCCGAGGAATCGCAGCACGCTATATTACGTGTCGCGGCGCGTTTCGTTTCAAAGGGTTGCGTCGCATGTACGCGTTGCGCGCCGCGTCGATCAAACGTTCACCGAGCGATATTGTGTCGAAAGTGGAAAGCAAAGAAAAAAAGCGCGGCGAACGCGAAAAGAAGGGCGAGGTAAATGTGAAATTAAATCCTGTCGAAGTGGGCTGTTAGTTGCGAGAAGCGATTAATAAAACAATAATTAATTTTCCAATACGCTTTTAATACACTTCTTCACTTTTTGTTTGTTTGTTCGCTCGATAAAAAAATAAGACTTCGATTACGTCCATATAAAACAACGAGAAAAAAAATAGTTTAAATAACAATACAATAATACGCTACCTGCGATATTTATAAAAAATATATATATAATATAATAAAGTGTATGTATATATATATAGATATATATATATCATTTACATAATTTACTTATAATAACGTTCTTTTTTTTCGAAAGCGCATAAACAACTTAAAAACGGGGGGAAAAAACAGAATATATTAGAGTGGAAAGACAAATCGGGGGGGGGGGGGGGGGGGGGGGATAGATCACGTCGTAAACTTAAGAGTACTCTCTGCCTGACACATCGTTGACTGCTACCACTGAGAGCGATCCGAACGTGTAGTGAGAAAGGAACTTACAAATCGGGCAACGTCGAAGGTACGATCCCGCAAGACGATACGCGACTATCTTCCTTTTCTTTTTTCCTTTCTTCGATCCAATCTAAAAGAACCATTTAACAAATCGTGCGCCGGAAATCGGGTAGTCTCCCCATCGATGCGCGGTCGGAACGATCGATTCGCGTCCGCGGCGGGTGAGTCTTCGAACGGGGGGGAGGGGGGAAGAAAAAATGCCCGGGTGAAAATGAACGCCTCGATTTACGCTAAACCCTTCGAAGATAACAACTAGTACAAAATCGAGATTCATCGGTACAAGGAGCGTAGCACAAATAACTTTTGATTCGCGTGGTATGGCACTGCAGTCTTACCCTCCCTTCTCGCTACGTGGCCAAAGAGGAAGATCTACGATAGACCGTCCCTAGCGCGTGGCTCGCCGCAACGGAAGTACGAATTACATCGGCGGAAACGCTTCGCTCCCCCTGACGCTGCACACGACTGACGACTATCATTCAGAAGTTCGAGAACGATGGAAAAAAAAAACAAAGAAACGATCGGGGCAACAGCGATTCCGATAAACGGGAGATTAGGATACGGGCACAAATGTACACCGTGCAGCGACCTAAACGGCGAGGATTCGGCGATCGTGAGGAACGATCGCGCCGGACTCTGTCGCGATACAATGTCGGAACCTCGGCCAAAGTGAAGGCTGCCTGGCACGTCGGCGAAACGATTTAAGTGTTATCCAGCAGAGTCGTCCCAAAGTCTAGCGGAGGTTCTCGACAAGCCGCGCTCTTTTTATTCAGCCTCGCCACGGAAATCGTCGCGCACCGGTACCGCGTCTTCCGGCAGCGCGCGTACAGGAAAGGGAAGACTGCGTAACGGCGAACACGAGCGATCTTGGTACGCGAACGAGAAGGCTTTTCGCCAATTATTATCGAATCTCCCGGATCGTTCGAGGTGTCCGGAAGACACGCCCCCCCGGTGCTACGATCTCCGTCGCGAATTCGGCGAGCTGATCCGACGGGAGCCACGGCTACGGACACGATCGTCGGAAAGCTCTGAACACTTTGCACTTTCATTCTGTTTCGAATTTTCACACGCGCGCGCGCGCTACTGTCAGAGGATGGATTTCGCAACGTGACGCACTCGAGTTTCGGCAACCACCCCGTTCCTCTCCACCCTTAACCCTTCCTTCACTTTCTCTGCGTAATCCTATCGTGGAAACCCTTGGTTTTCGCTCCTTTCTTTCTCATATTCGCGCGAGCTACAAGCAGCCTACGTTATTCCTATCTGTGACTCTCTCTCTCTCTCTCTCTCTCTCTCTCTCTCTCTCTCTCGCACATGATTCGAATCTGTCTGTTCTTTCGTCGTGAACCTGTTTTCCCCGCGCGTGCACGCGACAAATCTTGGCGTAAAGATGAAACGCAAGAGGAGCGGAGATTCGCGACTATTCTTCTTAAATGCATTACAAAACGTTATTCATTTCTTTTTGTTCCTCCTCGTGCTTCCCCTTCCCCCCCCGTTCTCACTAACCCTATATCCTGATATCTCAAACTACGAGAATCAGATCAGACTTTATGCAGCGAAATTAATGACAGATTTATCTGGCATGGTCTACATAATATAATATGCACGTAGAAGCACGCCAACCGTCTTACTTTTGAATCTTTTTTCTTTCTTCATTATATTATTATACTCTGTGCGGTGGCATTCCTGCGTATCGGAACGTGGATGCTAAAGAGAATACCTATAAATATAGTTTATATGTATATATATATATAGAATATAATATAATAATAATAATAATATATATATATAATATAATATATGTTTATGTCATCACCGTACCTTTCACGCATCTTTTCTCTCTCTCTCTCTCTCTCTCTCTCTCTCTCTCTCACACACAATCTCTCACAATCTCTCTATTTTATACTTAACATAGAAAAAATATAGAATTTACTTTGCCTCGAACTTAAATATAATAATCCTCTCTCTCCCTCTCTCTCTCTTTCTCTCTCGAGCGTCCATTATAATTTATATATATATATATATATATATGTATATAATATATATATGTGTATATATACATATCTGTTATTATGTATATATATAAATATACCATTCATTTTTTTTTTCATTTTTTTTTCTCGTGTATGTCTGTACGTGCGCGTGAGTATGTGTGACGTACGTGTGTGTGAATGTGTGTGGGGGTGCTCACCCTGGGGATTGCGATCGCACGTGTCTCTGTCTTTCCTTTTTGAGCGCGCGCGTGTATGTACAGGTATACGAGTATTTACGTGTGTGTATCAAGTGTACCTTCAGAAGAACCCTTCCCGCTTTGTACGCGTGTGGTATATGTATATGGTGAGACCATTCGGTGTCGCAAAAAAAAAGAAATGATGCGTTACACGTACATGCTAAGATACACAGATGAAAACTGAGTGGCGGATGAGAATGCGCGAGAGCGTAGTACTGCATGCGTCGCGGTAAGAAGGAAGAGGTTTTTCCCCCTACTTTCTTCTTTCTAGAACGAAGAGAACGAGACTGGGAAATGGGTTCTGCACGGGCTCGAGGCTACAGGGACACTCGAAAACGAAACACACGACGAACGAAGGCGTTAGCTGAACGGTCTAATAAAAAAAAAAAGAAAAAAAGAAAAACATACAAGTACAAAATATAGCAATAATATTACGGAATAAAAGAAATCGAAGGGGCGTGGAGGGTGAGTTTGGCTGAGAAACTACCGAGACACCCACTATACAGAGCTGCGGCTCGAACGATCGAAAAAATATCCTCTCTCTATATCATCCGTTCAACACTGGATGACGCGTATTATATATAATATATAATATACTTTATATGTATAATGTATTAATAATATACTTCGACTTGTTCGGAGCTGCGACTTGAGCATATCTTCGTTTAAAAAATGGCAACGATTGACAAGAAGTTTTGACGATTCGAAAAGGAAACGAAAAGAAGTAGCCGGCGCGAATCCAGATAGAACGCAGAAGACGATCGCGCCGCGGGTGAAAAGGTGGAAACAAAAAGGGATGGGGAAAAGGGAGAAACGAATATGCAAACGAAGTCAGCATAAATATTAAAACAAGAAAGGAATAAAAAGCCAGGGCCACGTGGATCGTCGAACGCGGACGATCCTTTGACCCCTAACAACTATGCGATACTAATAGTTTCGTTCCTCGGCTTTTCCTCCTTTCCGCAAATAAAAAAGAAACCGTGCCAACGCGTTGCACTCGAGAGCGACGAGGATCGAAACACCGAGACGTTCCTCGTCGAACGAAGAAGGAGAAAAGGAAGAAAGCATATTGGAACGTAGAACATAGGAGACACGTACCAGCCACCCTCTCGTTCACGTTTGATCGACAAACTTCGCAGATGCCGTCAATCACGTGGCTCGTCCAGGAAAAATATGTCCGCGAAGAAGGACGAGAAAAAGGGACCTCGCGCGGAGTGTGCGACGAACAAGAGAGGCGTCCTTCCTCCCTCGGCGCATTCCTCCAACGAGAGAGCGCGGTAAAAAGTGATGCGTATGAATATAATCGCCCCGTGTACGCGTCGATGCAATATAATAATGCGATGCGGCATAATAATTGCGACTCTTCAAAGGAAAGCTAAAGCAAAAATATACGCGGGTCGTCGATCCCTACGCTGAAAGATACCTCGGCGTTCAGTCGTTCTCTTTAAAAGAGCGAGTTATTACTCTTGGATTATTACTTCGCGCTCGAAGAGTACACTTGCGCGGCGCGAAGTCGGTCGTGTCCCTCGGGTTCGACCGACTGCATCACCTTCTTTTCTCTCTCCCACCCCGTTTCTTCTCTTCCTTTCCCTTGTTCTCTTTAAGGTGTCGGGGTGAAGCCCGGTCCACGCGGTCCCGCGATACGCCGCAACCTTTAAAACATTTTGTTTCCCTTTTTAACCGCCGTTTCCTTTCTTTCCCCCTCTTTTTTTCTGTGTTTTTTTTTTTGTCGCCGTTTTCCTTTTCTTATAGAACCTCTTAATAATAATAATTTCCCTTTTTGTCGAACGGCGTGCGTGCAGCTGCCCGACCACCCGTCGTCCCGTCGACGAAACGCGCGAAAAATACAAAATCTAAATCTCCTCGATAAAATATTCTCCTTCTTACCACCGTCAGACTTTTTCTTCCTGACACCATATATATATATAATATATTTATTTATGTTTATATTTATATATATAATATATATTATTAATATTATTATTATTATTTCAATTGCTATGTCGCATATATAAAGGTAAGATAATACTCTAGTAGCGAGGGAGGCTGGGTGGAACGGGCACGCCGTTTCATTAATAATACTATCATCTAAGTAGCTTCACGGCAGATCGTGGGACACGTGATGACCCTCCCTGAAGATCTTTCTTTTTCTCAATTTTCTCCTCTCTCGTGCGACTTGTGCCTGTATAATATTATTTAATCAATTGCCTTGTGTGTCTCGCGTGATGTATGTGTGTGTGTGTGTGTGTGTATGTGTGCCTGAACGAATGTGTAATACAGTATAAATTACGTCAAGTGTGGGCAATTTTTCGGTAATCGTTCGCTGTGATTATTTTAACGCAAGCTCGCAGGTAACGGAAGGCCGTTATGCCCCGTACAACAGCCGATAGAATTGCGTCCGTGAGAAGTTTCCGCTTGTCATGGGGATAAAAAGGTGTGAACAGAGAAGCATAAATGTTCCAACGATGCTCCGTGCCGTTTTCGAATCGCCGGTTCGACATTTAAAAAATAATTGGCGGAGAAACATCGAGAGCTTAACTATCGGGCGGTGTACACGACCTTCCTTTATCGCACGTTTCCTAAGTTGCCCTCGGTTGAACTTATTTGATTGATCATCCCTAACCACGCCCCGCGATCACGTGACCTATATTTTTCGCGATTGTATAACGTCGAGGCTTCAAAAGGTGAAACAACATTTCAATTATTCTGAGATTCGTTTTTCGTTTGTTTCGTGGCGAGGAAAAATGACTATGGAAGTTTTTCTCTCGCCGTTCTTTTAGATTGTGTTATTCCGATGCGGCACGATCAGCTGTTCAATCGCGGCCATGTTTGCGGTGCCGATCACGCGAAAGCGGGGAACGCGAAAGAGCGTAGCGATCGAGAAAGCGAATGAACTTCACCGTAACTGCGCTTCGGCCGTCCAAAATCGTCCCCGCCTCGTCGTTAAAATTGAAGCTCGTAATTTTCATTAAACGTATACGATAAACGGGACGTCTCGCTTCTAAACAAAAATATAGAATTCATAGAAATTTGATTTATCAGGGATTGCAAGCACCTTTGATATAGCGTTTCATGATGTTTCAAAGGATCTCAATAGACGTAATAAAAATTAGAGCTTCGACGGGTTTCAACGAGGCAGTACCAACGCTGGAAGAAGAAGAAAGTATATAGAAATATTAAAAAAAAAAAATGATTCGCGTCTCATTCTCGTAATACGTATTATCAGAGAGCGCTGTCTTTTACCGTGGATTGTCAATCATATAAAACAATATCTAGTCTAATCAAATTTCATCGATTAAAATACCCCAACGAGTATAATTCGTTCATTCCATTATCTAGACTGCCTTCGATTCAAATGAATTGGTAGAAAAATACGAAAATACCGTGATGAATACAATCAGCGAATGGAATGTTATCGCAATGAAACGTTATTGCAATCGATACGAAACACCGCTCACAACCTGAACCGCTTCTCCGAGCAGAGTAGCGTCTCGGTGGTCAACAGTCTCTCGCTGCTATCGATTCGCGCGCGCGTCAAACTTTTTCCGATAGTTCGAAGGCAACCCCTATAAACGGAAAAGCCAAACGAATTCTTCTTCCACGTCGCGCACAGTTACCAGTTCATCTCTCGTTGTCTCTCTGTCACGCGTCAGCTCTGACACCGTTCTCTGTATACCTCCGGCGAAGCGTGTACGAACAACCTGCGAGCTTGATCCGTTACGTACGTATGTATGAACATCGACGGTTAAAGTGTGAAACAAACGATGACACGATGAATGAGCGAGTATGATTTTTTTTTCTCCTCTTTCTCACCTTCACTCTCTTTCTCTCTCTTTCTCTCTCTCTCTCTCTCTCTCCCTCTCGCGCGCGTTTTAATATAATCTCGTAGAACTTAAAAGCTGACTTCGTTGTATCCGGTCGGCGGGAACGACGCGACAAGTAGCATTCGTATCGGGGCATTCCCGGCGCGTTGAAGAGATTATTTATTGGCAGCAGTGGAATTGAGACATATTGTGCGCGTCCGCTCCCCCGACGTTCGCCGCGCGAATACGCGCGCCGCGACCGAAACGAACGGGGGACACGAGCTTATACGTGGAAAATTTGGGGGCGGGCGTTCTCCGGCGCCGCCGTCGTTCCTGGACGAGCCGCCAAGGGTCGAAGAGCGTGCACGATCGGTGCACGGCCGCTGTGCCAGGTGCCGCGACGCCAGCGGAGGCTGTTGGATCTCCGTTGTGGCTCCGAGCGGTGCTTAGGAGAAGATACGAAGCGCCTGCAGGACAGGCCTGGAGCAGACGGGGCAGCTCGGGTCGGAACTCTCGCAGACCCTGTTGCCGCAGTCCAGGCAGAAGTGATTGTGTCCGCATGGCACCAGGGCGGCGGTGACCTCCTTGTCGCCGCACACAACGCATTCCCGTCGTCCGCCGCCGAGCAGCGAGTCCGTGGGCGACGTCGGACTCGCCGATGCCGGGGGCGACGGCCTGGAGGGTAGCGCGACACCGGGGAACGACCAGATCGAGGAGGCTGACGCTGTCTGCGATTCGAATGACGGTGACTCGCCTAGACCCTCGTCTCTTTCCATACCGGCGCCCCAGATCGCCACCAGGTCGTTCAGTCCGGGCGCGCCGGAACTGCTGGACGAGCTGCTGCAGCTTCCGCTGCTGGAGAACGCTCCGCTCGATCCGTTGGAGCCGTTCGAGCCCGGGGGATCGAGGCAACCCAGGATCGATCCTAGACCACCGCGGCAGAGCACGCTGAGCAATTCCGAATCGTCCAGGCTGGTCCCCGTGCCGGTTCTAAGCGCTATGTGCGCCTCGATCTCGCGTCTCGCCGCTTCCACGCTCTCTGGCAGACCAGTCACCTCGAACACCGGCTCCTTGTCGCGGCTGGGCGTCACTATGTAGGTGTGCGTCTGATGTTGGATTCGCTTGATCGTCGCGCCTTTCGGCCCTACCACCAGGCCGACCACTCTGTACGGGACACGTACCTGAATCGTCACGTGGCCCGGCACGGACGCGGGTGGCCCGGGGGGCGCGCCCAAGAGCGCGCCCAACGAGCTCTTGCGCGACGCGCGGATCTGAGAGAAGTGCTCCGCGGCGGAGAGGATCTCGCGTTTCGCACGGGCTACATCCTCTTTGCGGCCAGTGACGACGAACACCGGCTCCTCGCCGCGGACCGGCGTCTTGATGTAAGTGTTGGTCTTCGCCCGCAGCGCTTTGATTTTGCAACCTGCAATCAAACGGGAACGATCGTTTAGATACAATTGTCATGGAAACGCGTAGATTTCTTTTGTTTTATCGCGCAGCACTAGGGGTACGATTGCAAGTAAAGAGCCTTCTTCGTGACGCGACCGGCGGAAGGCATCGTACGAGGAGAGGATGCGCTAGGGCACGAGAAAGGATAGGACGGCAGAACGCGGTTGGACGGTGGGTAGAAGGAAGAACGACGGGGAGTGCAGGGTGCAGGAAACTGGAAGGAAGGAGGTCCCGACCCGGTCTGGTCCACGGTCTCGCGGATTCTCTGGCCTTGAGCCGGCGCAATGCTAGCAATGCAGGTGAACCACTCCGCTCCCTTTCCTTCTTTCGCGCTTCGTTCACCTTTCTCCTTCCCGCGGCTATCATTCCCGGTCTCACCCTTCTCTTCCTTTCTCTCTTCCCTCAAGCTCCCTTTCATTCAGTTCACTCTCTCCTTCGGGATACCAACGTCGAGCGCGCGCGGATCCCCCTTGGCGTGGATAGCATACCATTGGCTTTCCGTTTCGTCCCGCCATCGCGTTCATTAGCGACCTTTTTAATTGCGTCTACCACCGGCGAGATTGCAAACCGCGCGTAGATTCGGAATTCGAAGGAATCAATAGCGGTGCCCGCACTATTTACAAAAGAGCCGTCTACCCGCGAGCGGAAAGCATCCACGAAACGGCAGAGCCCTATCGGCCGCGTTTCCTCTTACAGAGCGAAAGGGTCATCATGATAGCAGCGAGCAAAGTCCATTCCATTCGATCAAAACCGGACGCAATTTTCGCCCGACAGGCCCGTAACCAACCAGCGACTGGAAACGTCCCTCCTGAACGTCGTGTAGACGTTTCTCTTGGTTGGCCGCGCAGTCCTTGCGCGACGCGACATGACAATGTCACGGGCGTCCATGGTTCTTCAGGGACGACCGCTGCGGCACAATCTTGACATCGATACGGCCTTAGCTGCGCGCCACGACGCGGTTCGTGGCGTTTTAAACGCGAGAGGAAAGGGACACGAGGTCGTCTCGGGGGAGGCGCGAGCGTGATTGCGGTCGTAAACGACGGACGAACTCTTTCCTCCGCGGGTTTTCCGACGAATTCGCTCGATTTTCCTCGCGGAAGATCATCCAGTTCGACGTTCGTCGTTACGATATTATTGTTTTAAAGCGCGAGCAAAGCGCACGGGACTTTCGAAGCGATGCCTGCGCTCCGTTCGTTCGCTGGTCCCCGTGGAAATGACGCGTGAATACGAGCAATCGAGAGGAAATGTTTCGTAACGCATGCAGAAACGCGTCCACACGCGTGTCCTCGAAACGCTGAGCTATGTCCTGTTTCAGTTTCATCGATCACACTTTATTTTCGGAGCCCATTGTACGTAGGCAACCTTCTCCCGTCTACGTTTCTTCCTTGCAGCCGGTTCACCTTCGACGATTATATTCATTCAACGGTTGCACACCTCTCTGTTCCCCTCTTGCAATTTTTTTTTTTTTTTACTGAGAAGGGTACGAACCAACTTGCAAACTCTTTTCGCGCCTCCTGGCAAGGCCTCCAATTGTGGAAGGGAGAATCGGCTTTGATGCGTTTTCAGGGATGCTTGGAGAAACGAACAAGAATAGCTTCCAGTGAGTGGAAATTACCAGCTAACCAATTTAATTTCCGCTGGAGAAACTAGGAATCGACATTAAAACTAGATTCTTCGTCGCCGAATTTCGAGAAGTTCATTTCGAAATGAAAGATCGTAGACAACTCCGTCCCACTTTTCGCGTCGATGTCGTCAATTTTCGACAAGGATTCGATATCGCGTCGCCACAGTGGGTTTCACCGAAAGAGTCGCGTGTTTGCCAAAAGCACGCGATTCCTCTCGTCGAAGCTGCGCAAGGCTACCATTCTCGATCAAATCGGAGCGATCTACGCTGGAAAATAGGATATTTAAAGTGAGGGGGGAGGGTTCTCCTTAACTCCGACCGCTGGAAGAAAGTTCAAGAAGAAGGCACGATTTTCTCGAAAACTTTTCAGAAGAGACTCGCATATTCCCGCCGATATCTCGCATGCCAACGACTAGCTGCACCGATCCAGACGTATCCGTAGCGATGAAACGCTGCGGGGGAAAGTCGGTCGTAATTCTAGCTGGCAAATTGTTAAGACCGGCTCACCGCTGCGTAAGGGTAACCATTATTATCCGTAATCCGGGGAAGCATAAATTTGCCCGAGGATACAGCGACGAGATGCCTCGGGACGAGTAGACGAAAGGCGAGACGTAGAAATCGGGGGGAAATAAAAATTAGAGGGCCGGCTTGCGAGACTGGGGATGTTGCAACTGTGTGAGAATGGTCACTGACGCGCGTGTGTGTTTGCCTGTGTGATAGTTTTGGCAAATTGAATCAGGGCATACATTAATTTCGACGGGAGTGATTGCCACTTACGAAATTTCATTAGTGTGATTAATGGAAGATCTGTAATCATGCGAGTTTGGACTTGTTCAACGTTATTGGTAAATGCTACTGCGAATTATTATTAATACTAGTGAGAACGTTTTGTAAAGAAATTACGAGCGCGCTTCCTTCGTATCTCTACGCTGTATCGAAGTTATAACTTTGTTACTGAAATTCTGCGAACTTCCACTTACGGGGTATTACGAACTATAGACTCAAGCCTTCCAAGTATATACCCTGGCACATGAGGCCACGAGATGACGTGGAACACGACAGCGAGCGCAACGTAGTAAACCTATCGAGTGCCGTTAATTGATCATAAGCCGGGCGATATAATATCGTTCGTCCGCTGAATAACGTATGCGGATTTAGGAATGTTCCAACGAAACGATCGTTTCGCAGTGATAATTAACTGCTTCGGGACAAAGCATTATAATATAAAGTTCAACTAGATCTACAGCGGGGACGCCCGATACCATATATGCGCTTTCGTTATTAGATTCTCTGAAAGTTCATTAGTAGCTGACTTCGCCAGCGAAAGACAGGTCCCCTCGAAGAAAAAAAAAAGGGGGGGAGAGAACCCGAAGATTCTCCCGCTGACACGTTTCAAATTGGCATGACCGCGATTCATCTTTCTCTTTTCGTCGCGCGAACGAATGGGCCGTCGAGTTTCCGTTTGTTCAAGGCGCTCCCCCGGTTCCGGAAATTCGCCTAGGGCCAACCGGGGTAGGGCCGGCTCGGCTAAATCACTCTGGAAAGGCAGGTGGACGAGGATCGGTGTACGCTCGCACCGATGGGATCGGCATTCGCCGGCAGCGCGGACGGGACGCGGCCGCGTGGGGGGGGAGGCCGGGGAGAAAGAAGAGAACGAAGAGACACGGTCGGCGAAGAAGAGGGCAACGACGACGAAGGAGTCGAAGGTTGGCTCTCCTCGTGGTAGAGGAAGGTGGCTGGCTAACTCGATGCCGAAGGTGGTAGCGGAGGAAGAAGGTGGGGCGTGGGTCGCAGACAGTTGAAGGGCCGCGGCCAAGGTGAGGAGAGACCGAGAGAGAAAAGGGAGTGAAAGAGAAAGGTACGGTGAAAGAGACTGTGCATCGCGGAGAACGCGAGACTTTGCCTTTGTCCGCCTCTCTATCGAAGGGACCCAGAAGAGACGAAGGAGCGCGGAGCTCGGCCCGATTCCATAGTCCTCTCTTCGTCAACGAATTCTTCCTCCGGTTCTTGTTCTTCTTCTTGCGCGCGCCGCGAAATCGCAAAGGACTGAGAAAAGTGAGTAATAGGGGTTGGGGCAGAATGTTCGACCCGGCTCCGGATGAATTACGCTCGTGATTCGGATCGACGGTTGTACGTGGTATACACGATCGTAAGATTTAGCTGATCTCGATACGGAATATCGAGTGGCAGCTGGTTAAAATCATGATTCATCGATCGTTGTTGTTTTAAACCTCGCGGAACTGTGCGATCTCGAAAAACTTCACGGCCACGGATGACCCCGCTACGGGGTCGAGGCAACCTGCGCAGGCGAGGAATCGCGTCAACGTTTTCTCGACAGCGCATTACAAATTCGGGTGGTTCATTAATTCCGTTAATTTCTTTCGAGGTGCCATTCACGTAGCCACTGCGCGTGGAGCACGTGGTCCGTGTATTTGCGGTCGAAGCAGAGCGGCGACCAAAGCCCTCTCGAGGGCCGGTTGCTCCTCCGAATTCCCACGATACGTAACACTCTCTGGAATGACGTTACTGAAATCTGCAGCAGCCGCCAGTAGCAGCAGCAGTTCTCTCCAAAGGCCGCAGGATCAATAGTTACACGCCTCTATAGTCAGCAGCTGCATTATACACACGCCTCAGAAACTGTCGGTCATAGTGCACTGCTCGCGCACACCGGCCGAACGTTATAGGCAGATTTGCGATATCTCTACTGAAACTGCCAAACATGCTACTCTCTGATACAATCGCGACTTCCGATGCTGTTTTATCGAGCGTCAATTATACGTCCGAAATGATCGTACACGGGAGTCCACGCGATCGAGACCATCGGATTCTAGCAGGGGAAGTCTCAAGGATGGAAACGCTAAGAATCCTGCAGCTACTGTAATTCTTCGAAACACGAGCGGTAACATTTTCGAGACGACGGTAGAGAGAAAGAAAAATATCGTCCAAGAGGGGCAAGGAGCTTGCGGGCCATCTGCTCGTCTTTTGCTTTAATTACAGCCGCCAAATGCTTCGCCGGAGAGGCACTCGTCTCGTCCTCCGCCCAGCGACAACCGTGGGCGTTATCGAGGCAGTCGACCCGAAATGGACCGCAGAGAATCGGAATCGTTCGTCTACCTCTCGTTTTGCCGATCTGACCGTGGAAATCCCAACTACTTCATCTGTCGAACAGCGAGGAGACTTTTCAATAGCTTATCCGGCATGCCCGTAAGCCCGTCCAAAGCGGAACACGAGCATTTCCTTCCCAGGAAAAAAAAAGAGCTTCTTCCATTTCCTCGGGAGGGGCCGATGATACGGAACGAATGTGAAACAATGTCAGGTACGAGAGGATTAGGCTACATCGTGGCAAGTTTATTTAGGACTGCCGGGCCCTTAAGTAGCGGTACCCTTTGGCGTCCCCACGGACCTCCAGGCGTCCGTGTGTCCGGCCGCGCGAGGCACGAGCCGCGCGCGGATATCACGAGTTTCTCAGGCAGGTCAGTGAAACTGCGCCGTCAAGTTGAAGGCCAACACCCCCACAAAGCAACGGCCGAGTACCATCACTCGCCCCCACTACGATCCTCCGATCCGCGACCACTTTATCCTCCCGTCCCCTTCCGCGTCTTCCCGTCCTCTTCACGACACACATCAACCCCCCCCCCTCCCCCCGCCCCTTCAGCCCTATGGCGAACAAGAGTCGTTGGAACATCCGAGAAAACTCTCCGCTAACGCGGATAAAGTCGCCGGAGCGTTGGTGGTCTCTGCGAATGGCTAAAATCGGGCCAAGTCGCGTGACTAACCGCTTGATTCACGTCTTTACAGCTCTGCAAGTCCCTCCGCGGACGGAGTTTCGATAAGAAAGGAGCTTTCAGTTATTTCGGTAACGGATCAGCGAAAACAACTTTGCGAGCCAGAACAAGCAGCTCCATCGCGAGCCACGCGGTCATGGTGTTTCTCTACTAGTTTTCAGGAATACCAGTCGCCGATTGGTCGGACGCGGCGCTGATCGTAGACGCGTTTTGTAAGAATGCGTACGACCCGGCGAGCGATACGGAGCTGGTCACTCTCCCGCTGACCACCGAGGCGTTCGGATGCATTGCGCAGATGCGCCGTCGACCCTTCCGTCTTTCATCTCACCCCCTGGGTCTCGCCCAACCCCCTCAGCGAATCTGCGTGGTTTCATCTACCTAGCTCCTCTCGGAGGCCAGAAATTCCAGCCTCTTCTTGAAATAGATCGATGACACTCGTCCGAGCAATGCCGCGCGCGTGTTGTGTGTGCACGCATTGCATCGCCGCGTATGCACGGCTCTCGCGCGCACACCATCGCGTCTATGGGCCTCTGTATGATCGCGGCCTACGACTGCAAGTGTATCTATATATATGCACGTACACGTTTTACTCGCGACTCTCTCGGGGCCGATGTCTCTGAAATAACCGAGAGCGAGGCTCACACTCGCCGCGGACAGGGGAATAAGGTGCAATGCACGCACCCGTTCACCACGGTCTCTCTTTCTCGCGCATCCACCGATCTTCGTCCCTCTAACTATGCCTCTTTCTCCGTCCATCGATATACCGCGACTTTTCTCCCTTTCTCTCGTTCGCGCGCGCGTTGCAACTGCAGTTGCATCCGACGGTGTCTCGAATGGCAGTGGGGGTCACATTATATTAAGATTGAACTCTACTGACACGGCCGCCCAACTGCGTTCATTCTCCTCCTACTCTTTCTTCCTTTCCCCCCTGTCCCTCTGCCTTTCTTCCTTTCCGCACACGTTCGTCCATCTCGCTTCCGTCTATCACCTCTGTCCGGCTGTCTCGGTCCCTCTTGCTTCGCCGCTCGATACGTCCGCTTATCCGTGCAAGATACGCGACACGTTACGCTCTACGTAGAACGTTCGGGACCGGCAATTCTGCTCGAGATATTGCGTTCGCGGATCTGCCGCTTCATGGAAATATCAACATTGCGAAATAGGCTGATTTTTGAAAGGGCGCGGAGGAAATGGCCAGCTCTCGAATGCTACTCGCACTGGGCGAGGGACTGGGCGGATGCGCACCAGTCTCCGGCCAAGGAGAGTACGCTAATCGGAGTCCTGTAAAAAGCACTTGGGCGAACTGTTATCTTTTTAATATCAGTTCTCGTCGATTTAATAAAATTCCGACACAGGAAGCGTGTGAAATTCGCTAGGGTTCACCGATCAATTACAAGGAAACGTCGTTTCCATTCACGGTCGAACCGTTCGGATCACGAGACATCGTGTCAGCAGCGGCCAATTATCGTACGTACGCTCGCCGCGGTTGAAGCTGGAACCAATATGGAAGAAAGTTGCAAAATAACGAGACACGCTTAACCCGTGGCTCGGATGATTCACTATCGTTACACAGCGGCGCCCGTTCGCGTACGGGACTTGCGCGGACAACGACGGTTCACTTATAATTACACGATATTGGATGTCACGATATTAATGAGCCCGGCTTGGGTATAATGGGTCGTGCAGCCCACCGTGGAAGCCACTACTCCGCCCAGCGAGTGCCTCTACCCGATCGTTCACCGAGAGAAACCAAAGGGTGTGTGAGTCATCCGTCGATCGACCTACCTCAAAACCTCTCTCGACCGGACGAGTGGAGAGACGCGTGCACCTTTCTTTCGCCACGAGTATACAGGGAGCTGCATCGTACCGCCGACGCTGTATTAGATTTTTCCTTCCTGAGCTTTAACCCCCTCTGATGTGCCCTTAGTGTCTCTCGAGTCTTTCATTATTTGCACCTGCTATATTCGCATAGATTGATTACAGATCTAAGGTTGTTTCCCCTCTTTGTAGTTTTTCCTTTCTAATAGTAGATATTTTAATCGGCCCGGCCGTACGACTGCTCCGTTACTTCGCCTCGGCTTCTCAGGGCCTTTGCGACTCGACACCGGAATAAATCGATCACGACCAAGCGACGACGAAACTGTCTCCCAGTCTGACAGAGGGGTGGCAATGTGCGCGACCCTTACAATAATGGCCAAAGCCCATCAGCTGTGCCTCCAGCTGTAGGCTGGCTCCACTGTAAAACAGTGTGGGGTACGTCCGAGGGGCGAGAAGGTTGAACCGCATTGTATCGATCAGGGACCGTTCCTCCACCATCTTCTGTCTGCGGACGGGACCGGTTCCCAAGAGAACGAGTAAAATAATATATAAGGCGAGATCAGCCACCCACTCTTTTGGCATAAACGCTCGGCAACCCCTCGCGTTCTCCCATCGTTCGACTTTCTTTTCGTCTCCCTCTCGCGGACTCACCTCTGCCCCTCTTTTCGCTTCGTACTTGTCGCGATGTCTCGTTCCCTTCGGCCTCACAATGTTCCCCCTATTTCGCTAGGGCTGTCTCAAGGTTCGGAAACCTTGAGAAGCCGATGAATCACGACGCTGGGACGCGCGAGGTTCCCACCGGGGTGAGGTATTTTCTACGAGACGCAGCACCGTGGTACTGTTTCTCGGCCTTTTTTCTTTCTTCGCACGGCGGCTGAAACCTATTCTGTGTAAGTAATTTTTATGGACCCACTGGGGTTGCGAACATGGGGTGGCCCGAATCGGTGCGGTGTTGAACCCTTTGGGAACGAGAATGCTACGGAACTAATGCCGCACTGAATGAAAAGATAGTCCGGGCAGATTGATGGCTGAACCCGTCTTGCTGTGAATAATATTTTAATGGACCATCGAATGCATGCACGAATGGTTGCAAAGTATAAAGTTTAGGATCAATGATTGTGGGACATGTTTTTGATAGAAAACAGTAGATCGCAAGGTATTTAACGCTGCGTAGGCGGTACATTGTACATTTACGTAACACGCTTTTAGGATATTGGATACTTGATTGACACTGAGTCATAAACTTCATTCGACTGGGCGACTTTCTAACTATTCGAGCAGCCGCTCGATAGGTTTCATAACGCATGCAGCGTTACATTAATCATCAAGGAATTTGGATAATACGTTGAATATTTCCATTAAGCGTTAGATAATACGAGGGGATAAATCGGTTCGTTCTATTTCCGTGTGGCGTGAAAGACGAATCGGGGAGAGAATTGTCTCATAAAGAAATGAACCTGAATTCAAAATCACCCTTTCTCCCGTAAACAACTCTTTTAATTCCTAAGTTACAAGTGTCCGACGTATACTCGTTTCCTCGTTCGCCGTAGTCCAGCGGCCTTTCCATCGCGCGAGGAGCGCGCGTAACGCGCCGAGCGTGGACGCGCTTTTAATATGCGCGCCGCGTGTCGCGACGCCAGCAAAAAGCCCGCGTGCGGCTCAGCCGCGATCGACAAACATAGAAATTACGGATATAAATCGGCCGGCAGCGATTCCACGGAATGTTCGCCGGTCGAGCAAGAAACTCTTTCCGAGGTGTACGCGCCGGGTCGAGCAGAAATTACGCGCGAGAACGAAGACGTGCGTCGAGGAGGACTTTAGACGCGACCGCATGCTTCTGCTAGAGAAATTGCGCGCGACCCGAACGAGGAGCGAAGCGAAGGGAAGTCCAGCCGGTATACCGCTCACGTAAAACGTACGCACGCGATTTCCTGAGAGACGAGCGGGAGCGCAAAAAAAAACCCGCGTGACCCCTCTCGTAATTTGTATACCTATACAACAAGTTCAAGTTGAACAGCGACAAAAAGCCGGGCGTAATTTACGCCGCCAGGACTGCTTGCACCGGGTTCGGATTAATCAGTAGAGCTTTGCCAAGCTTTCGTCCGGCAAAACCGCAGAACACAACAGAGCGGCCCGCTGAATTCTCCGCTCAATTACTCGCCTACGATCCCCATGCGAACTGCCCGGGCGAAAACTTTTCTACCGTACGGATTTGATAATAGACGCACAACTTGCGCAACGTTGCGTACAGACATTTATACGAATGTCATGCGCGTTCGTGCGTTCAACTCTTGCCTCCCGGGCGACTGAAACGCCCAAAGGCAAAGGTGAGATTAATTTCTGCAAAGTCCCAAAGAGACGCAGCAGGGGGTCTGCCCGCCGGGGAGGAACGAATAGTCGATCCAGCAATCAGAGTCCCCGTCCATGACATGCAGGCTGTAATTTATAATAATGTTGGTCCCGTGTTGTGTCAGGTGTCAGACTTGGGGATCACGATGCGAGGATCTAGCGCTATTCGAGATTTGCGACGGAGAACGCGAAAGAGGGGTCCCCCCGCCTGTGTACGACACCTGTTCGACGGAGTCTCTCGTACCGATGATCACTGGAAAGATTTTTCTTCCCACGCGGAAGGGTAATCTTTTTGCTGGTTTCATAGAATTCTTCCTATTAGCATCAGGTGCAGGTCGAGGGCAAGCGTGAACAGGACGACGACGACGACGACGAACAGAGGAATTAGATGGATAGACGTTGCGCGTCAAGATACGCTTGACTCAGCTCGACACCGTGTAGCCGTGGTCTCTGCGAGTCGACGCATAAATAACCGTGTGAAAAAATGCAAGCCGGAGGGCGCCTCCGACTTGCGATGCCAGCGTGCGCGCGACTAGCATTTCCTGTTTCGACCCTTTTAACCACCGTTGGGTATAACTAATTACTTTCGCGTCTCTCCGGCTGCTGCTACGCTCATTACTTATGCCCTCGAAACATTGCGCTAATAAATCTGGGGGCGGGGGGGGGGGGGGGGGCATGCGCCAAAGATAATTTATATCGAAGAAGGGTGGCCAGTAAAATACGAGGCTCGGTAACTAACGCCGGATCCAGCGTTGGATTTTGATCCTCTTGTTAGTGAATTGAACATATCAAGGAAGATCTTCCGTGATCTAAAAAAATTAGCAGAATATAAAGGAATGTTTTTCTAATAAATAGAAGAATTATGAATTGAACGCTTGACGTATTTTTCCTAACATCTTTGCAAAGGATTTCTTTGCAAGCCTACGATGTAAATGGTTTATACATCTTGAACGATTGCGAAACTTGCGCGCACGCGGTGGCCACGAGATCACCGCGGCTAAAAGATCACGATCTCCATCGGATTCACCTACTTCGCTACGATCCTGGAAAAATCCCGCCTAGCAAATGGTCGGTTCTTGGAATTCAACGACGCTACACGTGACCCAATGATGTAGAACGAGATACGCAACCTTATTTTACTTGGAAAGCATCCCCCAGCGGTCCGTGAACGCTTTACGGTATCGATAATTAAAATGCAAACATCGATCAAATGACTGTAGTAATCCGTAGAAAATTATTATTTTACATGTGCTCTAAAATACATAGTTCATTGGTTACAACGATTGCCTTCTCCTACTTATCTCGATAATCAACCACGAAGGATTCAATTAATATCAAATCATTTCTACATCTAATTAGAATTGAGCGATCAATCTAAAATAGATCACGAATTAGATCATTCCGTCGAAGCCACCATTAATTTATTTCAAAATTGACGACTTTCATTTCGAAAGCTGTGGACCCTGGCAAAAAAAATATATATACTATTAATCCACAAAAGATTTCGATCTTCTCCAGGTGAAAACGGCCTCTTTGCTCGCGGAATAAGGTCGCAGATAAAATTACGCAATTCGGAATTTGTCCATTTTGCTAACACCTAAAGCGTCGAAGGAGAAAGGGAAGGTAGACATCGACGACGATACTTCCTTTCTCGAGAAGCAAAGCGTGTAACGCGACACGATAGCGACTATCAGTCCGCTGCACAGTGGGGGGCACCGAGGAAAGAAAAAAAAAAAAGAAGGGACGAGGAGGACGCGAAACGAACGACACAAGCGAAACGAAGAACGAAGGGAACGAAGTTCGAGGGGCCTTGCGCGAATTTACTGAACGCGTTAACGGTGGAGATTACGTGTTCGTTGTTCGTTCATTTTTATGCGGACGGCTTGCGCTGAATGTTGTCGGCCTCTATTTTTTAATATTCAACGCTGCGGCGCTGGGCCTGTGTCGTCCCGGACGCGGACAAGGGAGATACACGCGGTAAATAATTGTTGGTGTTCTTCTACTTCGAAAGCTCGAGCAATCGAACGGCCAGGTCTTGCACCTCTCCGTCGGGGTTTACGGCCGCGATAATGGAGATTTTCACTGGAGCCATCCGTGTTGCTTTACATGCCGGGCCTCGTTATGAAAACCGGAACGTCGTTATGGAGTGGAACGCGCCAATTCCTCGCGCTCCAAATAACTTTTCTTCTTCACCCCTTTCCCCTCTTTGCTGTGAGGGTTGCACTCGATTTCTGCCTCGCGTCACGGACGATTCAATGGAGTGACGGTTCTCGTGGTATTTTATGGAACCGATTGGGGTGAACGAATGTTTCGAGTAACCATTGTTAACAATGGTGTAATTGTTTTGTGTAAATTGTAAAAAATGCGCACGAGCTGAGAGAGTCATTAAGGTGGGACAACAGGTGATTTTAAACAAACCAAACAGTGTTCGATATTCCCATTTCCTGAATAAAACAGAGTGAAAGATTGTAAAGGGAATAAACTCGCATATCTTTGGGATACTATTTGGCTAGCATATAGCTTGCTCTTATAGGACAATTTGAGATTTGAAAAAGTGACAAACATCCCTCGTTTTATGGTAGACACACAGATACAGCATGATATCCAGTGCCCCTTTGAAGTTTCCGACAAAGCCGTCTACTTTTTTTCTTCAAGCTCACCCTTTATTGTAAATCCCTGCACCAGCTTGCTTCAACCGAACCATATAACTTCCACTGTTTAAACACGATCAATATTTAAACACATTCCTCATAGCGCACTTTATACTTTACATTCGTTGTTATCAAAAACCGTATTTGACCAGCAATAATATACTAATAATCCAGTGTTCTCTGAAACGGATACTATACAGTTCACCAGAATGAAACACCGCTCCAATTGCATTTCAATATTCTTTCAACACCGATACACCGCCTGCTTATTCCATTGCTTCGGGTACGCCGACATTCGGACGAAGATCGAAGCGGAGGAATTGGATTTTCGCGCCAGCAACGGAGTTATCAGTGACCCGCGCGATTATCAAACGCGTCTGGCGCACGATAGTGCTCGCGGAAGCAATTGGGGGAAATGCAGCAGCGTAGAAAGCGGTCGCGTGGGTGAGGCGAATTCCGCGTCGAAAACACGTGCGGTCGCCGCCAGCCCACGTCGCCGGTTTCTCTGAAACTTTTGCTACGAACGGTCGTTCCAGGCTCGTGGAGGACGCGTCTTATGTATCTGATGTAGGTCCATTCATCGAGTACCCCACAAAAAAAAAAAAAAATGAGGGAGGTGGGATGGAAAAAAGCCGGGGCGAGGTTTCAAATAGCAAAGCACCGAGGGGTGAAAGGTTCGTCTAAATAAACTGTACCTTTTACTTTCCTCCACAAAAACCTTCCGAAATCTGGGTCACCCGTAAAACTCGATTCCGCGTTCAAAAAAAAAAAAAAAAAACTGTAATCCCGCGCCGGTCTTTTCTAATGCACGCATCGAAAGGCAGCCTACGTGAAAGGAAATTGTTTCGGTGGGGAATACATCGCTCCACGGAAGGGCGAGCACCTATATTCGCGGGCAAACGTTGTCGCGATTCTTTTACCATGAGTGGATAGTAAATGTCTCTGGAAATAAACGAAGAAAATATGCGTCACGGGCTTGGTGAGAATTTTATTTGGAATCTTATGCTTTAGAAAGAGTTTATCGTTGTCAAGCGAAGGCAAACATATTTGCAAGTTGAAACGGTAAATTAAACGGATCGGCGTGAATGGTAACAACGACTGTGACAAATGGGCAAAGATAAATGCATTTAAAAAAGAAGAAAGCAGAGATCCTATTTACAATGTTGTAATCAGGGGAAAAGTGTCAACGCTTGTGTATATTGTTACCGAGAACTCGATGTCTAAATAAAAGTGAATAGCAAGCACACCGAACCGATCGTTACTTCATACCTGCGCACACAAAGGTGAAGGGTAAAGTAACATAGTAACAAAAATTCCAGAGAAACGTCTGATTTCCGAAGACCGCTGCTTCGGTTGACGAACGGTTTGCTCTGGTCAAACAGAATTCCTCTAAAATTCACGGGCTTATCGCTTATCCACGCGACGGTTCAGGCACACCCGTCAGGCCGCTGCCATCAGCCTAATACCGGCGCTGTGCTCGCCAAGGTAGTTCAAGGCGCGCCAAGGCTTCAGGTGTCTCGCGAAGTGCAAGAGGACGCATATCAGAAAGAGTAGCACTTGGGATACGCGCGCTCGTTTTCTACGACGTTCCAGGGAACGTTGCTTCCCTTGCCACATGGTCGCTCCTTTTCCCGAGCTCTATCACCGTGACTCATCCAGAAAGCTGTAGGGAGAGGTTCCAGGCAGCGAACGTGGCTTGAGAAACGACAGTCTGGTAGAAACTCGTTCTCCTGCGGCGGATCGATGCGCGAGCAAACGCGCCATGGGGAAATCTTAAGGAGCGGACACACGCTTCTCCCCGGAGCACGATCGTTCCACCGGGGTTCCGTCGGGGTTATTGGCTCGCTGCGTTCGCGATCGAGCGGGAATAATGAAGCGGCGATGAGATCTTTTTTTTTTTCGGGGATGAATGGTTCCGTCGACGTTTTCTTTTTTTGCCACGAATTAAGCGCCAATGTAATCACTGTGTCTATACGTTGAAGATATTCCGTTAAATGGATTCGACAAGCATTTCCATGTCGATGTGCCACAAAAGAACCGGCCAGCCATTGTCAGAAGGAAACGAGTCCGCTGTTATTTCTCACTCAAACCTTCGCATTTATCGTAGCCACTGTGGGGGCAATAATAATTCCGGTTGCGATAACTCTGGGCGACTATGTATCGGGAAGGATATTAGCGGGTGCGATTTGAAAACGAAGCCAAACGTACCGCTTGTACCGACTGTAAAATATATAGTATATGTACAAATTATTCGGAATTGTTCGGAATGCTCCTATTCTTTAGCTTTAAACAGTGGATAGAGAATTTGTATGGGCAGACAATTTTAAAGGGAACGCGAAAGAGTTAACATAGAGAATGTTATTCGGAATGCTAATTCTATCACTGTAATATTATTTATCTTTTGCAATAACGACGGAAGCTTTTGTGCAACCCGTTCTCTGGCGAGCATAAAAGCAGTGGGAAATCAGCCGGGGGCAGAGAAGCTCGTTTAGACCTCCACTTAACGTTAGAAAAATCGAATTAATTATTCGTATATACAAGAACGGGGTTGGAACGCAGCAACAACGGTTTCAACCCTCGTTGTCGTCAACCCCAACCGACGACGATTCCCCCGTGGAACACGCACACTCGAAGAGACACGCGTAGCTTATCGATCACTCGCAGAAACAGCCCTTGAGTAATACATACGGCGCGGCGGACCGGTGTATCCAAAGGTATTGACCCAACAGTGAATCATCTGGCGACTATACATCACGATTATTATACAACGTGTCCGGTGTACGCCACTGGACTTTTCGTGCTCGTTGCGCGTCGAACAGCTGACGGGATCTAGCTCGCCGGCCTAACCCAGATATGCGGTGAAGAGGGAGGGAGGGAGGGAGGGCTCTCGGGTTGCAGCAGCGGAATCGTGGATCAATATTAAATGAGAAAATACACAGCGCGAGTTTTGGCTCGTGAGAACCGGAGGGAATTTTGTACTCAGAAAACTGGTTCTACGAAGAATGGTAGAGGAAGTTGTGTTAAATGGTCCGCGAAGTCGTTCCGTTGAACAGGTCAGCGACCCGTTGTCGCATACGCGAAATCGATACTCCAAGTACTTTCCTCCGAGATTAATAAAATAAGGATCATCGAGTTTAACACGAGAGTTTCACGGTTCAGCCATAACGAGTTCACACCTAATGAAAGACGTCAGCGCGTCCTCTCAATCACGCGTCACTCGCATTTGCGATTAGAAGCTCGCTATCGAACGGTCGCAAGAATCCCGATCCACGCCTCCAAGGAAGAAACATCTGGAAAAACTGGGCTAGATCAGCAAGTATCCAGATGCATTCGATATTCTCCGAATGTCTAATAGTCACACTTGTAGATAAGAGAGAATCAAGGGAAATGGCTCGGTTTAGCGGCGAGGATAACGGGTCGGAGATAGTCGAATCGCAATTAAGCGAGATACGCGTGCGTGTCGTAATTGCGTCTCGATGATTAATGTCCCCCGGGGCGTCTGCTCACGGTCAATAATTAATTGACGATTGTTTGCGCAGAGCGCAGCGGCCGCTGCACGCCGCGGAGTCGCGCGAGGCTGTTCGCACGGTCGCGAGTATCGCTCTTGCGTACGATAAGCCGCGGTGACGCGGGCTTTTCATTGTTCTTTCCATTCACTCGCGATCCATTACACGTGGCCGGGATGAGACGGTGCGCGCTCGCGTGTGCAGCCGATCATTCGGAGCGAACGTTGAATCAAAGCTCGACCGACTTAACGAAAGTCTTGCGGTAAAGCGGAGGCTGGCGGTTCCATTGATAAGCAAGCATTTAAGGGATGGAAAGAAATGTGCATTTCTATAATCGCTCTAGATGAAAATTTCGTGCGCCTTCGGCGATTATACGGAAATTCGGATCACGGAACTGTCGGTACTGCTTGCGAATCAATTGTTTCATTCCTTTTCCGCCAATCGTTTCGTTCGTCGAACATTTCTCAACTAAAGCTCATATATCTTAGTGTGCATTCCCGGTTTCGCGTGGGGACTTTCGTGCATAGGGTTTCGTGAGAATGCGATAACCTCGACATTTTCTAAGCCGAGGGTCGGCTTGCCACCAACATTCATCGGCCTCCTCGATCCTCCCCTTTTCTTTACCCTTCGAGCAACGAACGCGTGTCGATCGATATTCGCCCGGTGCATGGCGTGCCAGAAGCATCGCGAAAGATCGCACAACAGCCGTCGGATGTTACTCGTTTCCATGCGAGCTTTCTTGGAGAAACGAACAACTTACCCTTCGTTTTTTTTTTGTTGTTGAAGAAAATCGATTAGCCGAAAGCAAGGGGTGAAAGAAGTTCGTGGATGGAAGGCTTATATGAATCTTGACACTGTTAAATAATTGATTCTCGCGCGTATAAATAGGATACGTATTGCGAATTTTATTTCGAAATGTTCCAAGTAGAATAATCCTATTTCAATAATCCACATTACTCACAGCGGACAAATCCAAGAGCATGATCCCTATGATACAATCTCAAAGCCGCCTGAAATTCCAGCCAATTACCAAATTGATTCCACGTTACTAAACATCCTATCAAAGGGAGTAGCAATAAATAATCCCTATGATCCTAGCAGAGCGCTCGCGGTAAACAATCGCGGTACGAAATCCTGTTGATAGAATCGGATAGTTCGAGAGCACCGGATTTTCCCGACCACGCTTCCACGCAAATGATTTAAAAAGCTGCTCCCCCAAGTAGCTCTCAAGCGAATTGCTCGCCGATGAAACCGGACTCGTAGCATCTTCTTTATCGTGAAACGAAATGTATCCTCGGTGTATCGAACGTGTTCCTCGATGATGGAAGCACTCCGGGTAATTTTATTTTGGCAAGCTGCACGCTTGAAAGCATCGCCGGCCGTTTCTCGAGCCTACAAAAGCGTTATACCGTTGCACCGGCCGCTCCGAGGAGGTCCCCTTTGTCCCGGTATTTTTCTAAAGAGGCAGGCGCGCCGGGAGCAGGGATGAAATACCTGAAAAGAAATCTCCGGATCCCGAGATTTCAGGTTGGCCAATTTTCGTCTGCTAACCGGGTACCATTGAATCTGTATACCTGGCCGGAAGGGGGACAAAGCAGGGATTCGTCACGAATTATGGAGAATATAGTCTTTCGGGCTTGGACAAGTAAATTTTCCTTTCTCCACGACGACTTCATCTTTCTCTGCCCGTAAAGAATGCTGCCGCGTTTTCTTTTCTCGCGCGGACGCTCAGGTACGGGCAGGGTCTTGACACGGACGGAATTCTACCCGAAGCAGCGGAAGTCGCTCAATTGCGGAGCGCTCTTTCGCCGTACCTTCCGGACAATTTTCTGCTTCCACTGTTATCGCAATAACACGACGCAAGCTTAACGTTTTGATCTCCAAGCAATCACTCCCGTCGCTTTTCCCCTTTTAGTAGCAGCTTCGTGTGAGGAAGATTTGCAGACGATCCCAGCGAGACAAGATCAAGTCTTCAGTATTAATAATATGAGCGAATTCTCAGGGCAGCTAGTGTAATTAGAATTAACTGAATCTTTTATTCGCCATTTATAGAAGCTAGGTTTCTTTCCCATCGGATCTTCGCGAAAGGACTGAGGCTACCATTCTTTTGGCTAAAATTAGCGAAGCTCCCGAGAATCATTCAAGTCCGTTGCACCGGGGTTTTTTTTGTAAACAAAACTTAAAAATTCGCGGGATACGCGTCGCGGCTTTAGAACGCCGAGCGCAGAGTACTCGCGTCGCATAATTTTCGTCGCGATGTACCGGCATTCCGAATTGCAGCTGCACACTTCGCCGGATGTTTTGCCCGTGACGGTTAGCCTCAACGATTTTCTCTGACATGCTGCAGCTCGCGCGGTTCACGCCACGCGACTCCGGCAAAAAAAAAACGTCTCCGGACCAATGACCGAATGAATTAACATTTATGAATGAAATTAATCAGCACGTAGCCTGTATTGAATTCGTCGTACGAAATAGTTGAGCGGCTGAATGTACTTCCAGAAATCTGCCGATCAGGGGAAATGTCAATTAAATCAGAATTTATTTTTATATCAATTAAAAGCGATGCTTCGCAAGTTTGTAAAAAAAAAAAGCAAACAAATTATTCTCCGCAACCTCGGACGGTTGCCGAAGCAAGAGGCTCGGGTGAAAACGGGTCTGCGAATCGACGATCGAATAGACACGCGAAAGGCGAATCGGTGGCAGTCCTCGAACGTGGACGAGGAGGGAAGCCTTGAACGGTGTTCATCCTTGAATTCCTTGCGAAACAGCGAGTACGGGTCTCGTTTTTGACCGGGATCGGTACACACGTGAGCGGTCGTGTGTTCGGATCGCATTCGCCGGCGGATCGAAGCCACCTCGGCTAGGCGATCGAGACAAATTACCTGGAAGCTTGGTGCACGATCCACGGTCTGCTGGAAGGCGAACCGAGTCACGGCCTGTCTGTATCGCGTCACGCGTGAAAATACCTTCCTCTCTTCGGCGCTCCGTATCAGCGGCCGTATTTATGTCGCGGCTATCGATTCAACGACTGCGGGCAAGAGCAATCGCGACGACGCATTCCCGTAAAAGCCGACGATCGTATGCCAAGGCGACGAGGACGGGTGATAAAATGATTCCGCGAACCACTTGCCGCGTTTCTCGATTTATTTAAAAACAAAAAGAAAAAAAGATATCCCTCCTCCGAGAGCGTATTTCAAGATCGACCGTATACATTACGCGATCCCTGTTTCAAAGCGATCCGGATTCGAAGCTAACAGAAATACCGTGAATGTCGAGGGACAATTTCAGCGATTCCGAGCGCAAACGAGAGAATTGTTAAAATGCCTGTCGGATCGATCGGAAAACCGTGTCGAATAAAAAGTTCTACCATTCGACGTCTCAATCTTGACAAGCCAAGATTGAAGATTAACGGAAGCGATGGAATATCTTGCTCGGATGAATAGAAGGAGCCTGGGGATATCTCCGTGAATTCTTTGAAGCGGGCCTCCGCGGGGGGAATGCTTTGACAAAGTAGTCGACGCCTCCCGGAGTGCAAGGAGACCAACAACGAGATGGAATGCCAGCGGATCGTCCAAGAATACCGAAACTGGGAGTCCCGGACTCCTTTCGGCCTCTCCGCCCGTACAGCCACCCGCGAAATTCTTTGTGAAACGCGAAGAAAGTCGGCAGCAAAAATAAAACGAGAGGCATCGATGGTATTTGTATAAATTGCGGTAATCGAGGTTTACGTGTCGTAACGTTTCGTAATGGCTGTGTTAATGACACCGATACACCTGCCTCGATAATACCAGTTCCACTGGCGGTGCTCCGAACGACGATGGGTCTCTCTGCCGTAACTGAAATTTCATTCATTCGCGTGTAGCTACGTGATGTAATAAATCGTGTATTCGTTCTGACGCGATCCTCGGATATCGATCGTCGACGGTCTTGAATGGGGAGTAGGTCGCGTCACTGGCCGATTCTATTATTCAACGTTTGTTGCTACTTATTTACACATGCTGTATAACGATTGACGTAGACGCTCTATTGTTAGAGCGTGCACCATCTAGTAAATAATCAATAGGTATAATTGATCATCTCTGTGCTGTATCTGTGCGGTTATAGTTTTTTTTTTCTACTTTGATTTTTCGAGTTATTAAATCAGTGAGCACGGTTCGATAGAGTTTATCAATAACAGTACATTTCAGAGCATCGGAAGGCTCGGAAACGATGCAAGCGAGGATTCTCGTTTTAGCGGAAAGTAATAATGCCAGCGAAATGCATTCATGAGTGAAAATGGGTTAATACGTGGCCGCTCTCGTGGGTCAACCAAAACTGGCACAACCGTTAGACGATATATGTGTCTCGAGGCTAATAATGCAAGCAAGCGAATCCTGCGAAACGACGGTCTAATACATCCTTGTGCGTCCTCTGGCATCTTGTACCATATAATGCAAGGGTGACAATGTCATTCAATCCGCGAAGCTCAAAGGGCAAAAATAGATCCAGAAGACTAAGCAGTCAGTAGGAATTCCTAGGTTACCCCTGCCTACTTCCTTCAATTATAAATTCCAACGAAAGTTAACTAGCATCTTTGATCGGGGAATAAAAGGATATCGACTCGAAATACAAGATACCAAGGACCTATGAATCTGTAATGCACGCGTCCCGCCACACGATCCCAGTGCAGGCCGTGGCGCATTGAAAGGGGACGGCGACCGCGGGGAAGAAGCCTCGTTGCGCTTTTTGCGAAGACGACTGCTCCTCCGACTGCGCCGTGGTGTCAGGTCAAAGACGCGGGGCGAGCCGCGAATCGGAGAGGCCGAGCCAGATAAGGACGATCAGACAACGACGCGATCACGCCTAATGAATCATCGCGATCGTCAGATTCGCGCTCGTAAGCAGCCGATCTATGCTCCCCTGGCGTGTTATCGTTCGTCGGGATATCGGCACGGTCCTCCAAGCCGGCTACGAAGAAGAGGACGACGGAAGGCGTGCGTTGCACACGGGAGAGAGGATTCCAGTGGAAGAAGGGCCGTTCTGCACCGCGCATCCCACCCGTGGTTTCCGTCGGCCTTGGAGCCACTGAACCACTCCGTGGTTCAACGATTCGACGGCACAGAGGTGCTCAACCGACCGATCTTTCCCCTACGCTCGTTCCTCCACTTTGATCCGACGCAGTACAGTAGTGAACGGGGGGAAAATAATGAGAAGAAAAGAAGAACTACGTATCCCGGTGTAGCTGTATAAGTGTTACCGCAAAGACGGAAAGAGCTCTTGATAGCAGGATTGTTTGCGAGGAGATAAGGCGCTTGGGTATGACTCCTCCGACTAGTAGGTCCGGATTATTCGCCTTTGCTTTCTTTGCAATGCCGACCATTTCGTGCCACCTACGCTCTCCGACAGCGACAGAGAGAGAGAGAGAGAGAGAGAGAGAGGGGGGGGGGGCGAGAAAGGTATGGGTAGATAGGGATCATAATTTCTGCTTGGGGAGGTGCGCGCTGCCTACGTTTGTTCAACTTCGTTTTTCGCACGGTTGGATAGTAACGATTGTACGACGTGTGGACCGAGCACGTGGGTAACGCGCGCCGACAAATGGGAACAGGTTTGGGATGTTTCTGATGATAAAGACATCGGTCAGAATCCCAGACACCACTTTACGATAGAATTCCATTGACAAATTAATTAATGGCTTCGATAGAATCGGACTCTGCTATTCGATTACCCCCGAATCCCTGTATATTTGTTCGGAAAGCATCGGGCAAATCGATGGCGTCGATTCGCCCCCAGAGAAAACGCGAGATCAGCCCAGTTCGTTGCCGGAACGGGTTTTAGATTAACGCGTTGTTAAGCGAGCGGATAACGAGGCGCGCTGAGCGTACCGCTCCCTGTAAATCGGCCGGAGCTTCTCAGAAATCGGAGCCACGGCGACGATGCGACGAAGAAGAAAGAGAGGAGCCACGGCGGGGTTTTCGTATTCAACGCACGACCCGGACGCCTTCCGCTCCTTCGTCCTGCCATTATCGCGTCTCTTCGCGTAGCCAATGACCGACCGTCATGGCAAATAACGACACCTAATTTTTTTTTTTCCCTCGCTTTCTAAGCCTTTCAGTCATCGACAGGAAGCGGCATACGCACGCGCTGACCATCGACACATCGGGCCAAGGAGGATTTTATACAAGCGACGACGATGCATGCGGTGTATTTTGCGTTGCTGAGAAGAAGTCCGCTGAAAGGAATACGGCGGTCCACCTTCTCGGACGCAGTTCTAAAGCAAACGAATGTTTCGTAATTCGAGAACAAAGCTACCCCCGCTATTCCGGTTAACTGCAGGGGTTTCGGCGGAGGTTGTTTAAACGACGCGAGCGGAGGACATATTCTGAGCAACGCGCAATACCCGCGTTCCTGCCTGAAGCGTTCGCGGACTTCTTTCTCGCCGCGCGATATATTCACTCGAATTTTTCACCGTCCATTATCCACGGCTGCCGTATTTTACGTCCATGCTATGCTTCCGTCGCTCCCAGGACATGTTCAGAATGTTCTTCCACCACCGGAAGAATATTTCCAGTTCAGATCGACTGGCGGTGACTAGCCGCAGAGGAACTGACCGGTTCGCTGTTTCACATAAACGCTCCGAACGGTTCGTAAAGCTCCGTGAAACACAGGTATACACCTCCGTGCAGTCCCGGGAGGACCGAGGAGATGAGGTCAGGCCTACGGGACACCTTTCGCGTACCCTCGTCATGGAATAATCCCATAAACTCTCGTTCCGCCGAAGCGCAGCTAGGAAATCCCCTACAAGCGAACGAGGCAAGCACGGTCCTTTACACAATGTATAATATATCCGTGCACACACGATTCGCCGCTTTCTCTTCCCAACGTTTTGCAACACGCGAGCGACACAACTCTCCCCCGAGACTGTCGATGCTCCCCCGTCAATCGGATTGGGACTCGGTGGTATCATACGAAATACTACAAACCGCGAAGAGGAACCGTAAGAGAAACGATCCAGCCGATTACGATCTCGACTTAATTACTCCGGACACCTGTCCAACCGCGGGAGGAAGCAAAGTCGCTTTACGCCCCTACGACCACCCCCAGCCCCCTTATCACCTCCAATTAAGCTTGCTTTTATCGCGTGTCAGTGAATCATCGTTCTCCGTTCGCGGATGATTCCGCGGGTGACGTTGACAAAAGATCAAGAGGACCGGCGTGCCGCAGGTGCGCGCGTTCATCGCAAGTTCGAGCACCTCCGGAGAGAGAAATGCACCTTGTGGGCCGATGCGTGTGTGTGTGTGCGCGCGCGCGAGGGAGGTTCGGTAGGAGCAGGCCGACGACTCTCGCCGACCAGCGAAGAGGGAGGCGGGAGGAAATAAAAAGCCGGAGGATGCAGACACAAATAGATTGCAAAAACAACGTAATAATAGAGAAAAAGAAAGGGTGCGGACGGGGATGGGTTACCGGTGAACCGGAGGGAAGGACCGAGGAGGGAAAGAGAGCAACGTTATCGGGAACGAGGAGTGCAAGAGGGACGGGACAGGGTCCACGAGACGCTTCCACACGGGAGGAAGGCGCGCTTTGTCTCAAGGCGAGCTGCTCTCCTTCGTGGCGGCTCCTCAAAAGACCGGACAAAGGATCGAAACACGCGGGAACCAGTTTGAGAACCCCTTTCACTGGTCCGCGACCTCTTTGTCTAGAATCGCGCGGGTACAAATACAATCGCGAGGCTTCTCGTGGGATCTCCTCTCGCGGCCTATTAGAAGTCGTTATCATTTCGCCTCTCCGTGGACCAACTCGAGACCGTCCTCCCCTCCGGGGAAAAAGAGAACACCCGCGTGAAATTTCGACACGGGACCATTCGTGTCTTTCTCCACCTTTCGGAGCCCCGACGCCGACAGAAGAGACGCTGCTGTCCCGTGATTTATATACGTGGTCCGCTGAAAGATTCTTCAACCTCTTCGGCATTTCATAAATCGGCAAACCTTCCGGGAAACAGAAACGGGTATGCTCGGACCGCGGGCCATTTTTTTTTTCTTTTTAGTGCGTTAATTGGGGAATTTTTGGCAAAAGCCAAGGTTTACCTTCCAGGTTCCGGGATTTCTTGAAACACGCGGCGTTCTGAGGAATTTGCTTTACTCGTTAGCTATGATACTTTCGTGAATCGCTTTGTACATATTGTTACTACCTTTACAGCAATATCAAAGTGAAGTTAATAGAACGGAGTATAAATCTGAATTGGTTAAGCCAAACGTGAATTTCCATTTTTTGTTTTAACGCTTTGTTACAATTCAATTGTATGAATATTAATCCAATCCTTATTTGTATAACTCTCAAGAAGTGTAACAATTTCCAACATTTATCAAGTTCCCCGTTCTCAATATACCTCGCGGCTAACGAGTATCCGAATCGCGAAGCGTAACAAAGGCGCGAGCTTTAGCATAGTTAGTGCCCGGTTAACAATTAACGATAAATCGAGGCGGTAGGCCGCCTCTACTTTTATCCCATCCGTAATTTTCACCGGTGAGCAACGCGATATAGACTACATCGTTAAAAGCGACGTTTAGCGTAATCTGATTTCCATTCGAATGTAAAATGTATTTTATGATTCCAGCTCACTTTTGCAAACGACCTCTGAGGACTAAGAGGAAAGAGCACGGATGCCGATCGAATAAATTGCGAATGACCGCGTTCGTCCAAGGGGGAAAGAAGCTTTCGAACTTTATTTTATTCAAGAGTAAGGAAAAGACGGTGCACAAGGAATCGCGAAACGGAATTCATCAAGGGAATAATTGAAACGAGTTTTAGGCGGTTCACACCGCTGGAGTTTCATTCTGCAAAAATGAATCTACGGAAAGAAGGGGGATACGAGGCTTTTCCTTCTATTTTCGTCGCACGGTAAGAACAGGAGACCGGCTAACGTAATTGGTTGTGCAACTCGAGGAAAGTTATCTGGAGCAACGTGGCCTGGACGGGAAAAGCGCGGGTCGGAATCTTTTCGCTTCGCTTACTCCAAGATCCCGCAAGTAATTCACCTTGTCGCGTGCATTAATTACCGCTACGGGACGAACAAAGGCATACTTCGTGTATCTTCCTTTTTTTCTGTTTGCGAACGAAAGAATTGGTTGTTATTGGCCAGAGGGAAGTAGGTCAGCGACACGGCTGATTCGTTTGTCCCCGCATCAGGTATCTTTCGAATTATCTCGTGGGTCTCGTTAGATCGACCGGAGTCTGCTCTGTCGCCGCTTTCCCTTTCCGCGACTTTTGCGATTGCGTCATGCCATCGGAGGTCTTAATACCTCGCACTCTACTTAGCAACACGTGCTAATACACGAGCATGATTCACCTTTCGTTCAGGAGATAATCTAGAGATCCTTCGCCACTGATGGACGCCGAAAATCTCGAAGCTCCACGTGGCGCGGGAAAAGTTGGCGATTAGGAAAAGGCGGATTTCGTAAGGGAGCAAGGCGTCGACGATTGCTGGTCCTGGTTTTATCCATTGCGGAATTGGTTTAAATAAACACGCCTGCTGCGAGTTTCTAATGACAATTATTCATGAAGCTTGTCCGTCGCGAAAACGTTAGACGACGAACAACTGAAGACTTTCTCCTCTCGAATTCGAAATTGCGCAATCTTATAATTAGACAAAACGTGAAATTCGGCGCGCGTTGCGAATTTTGTCCAGGCCGGGTCGAATTTTGCAAGAACGAAAGGGGAAGCCGCGGGAAAGGGGGCGAAGAACGCGAAAGCGTCATACCGCAAGGCGAGTCTCGATTAAATCCTCGAACGCCCCGCGGGTACCATCCGCGGGGTAATCAAAAACACCAAGGAGAGAAAGAGAGAGACCGGTCCGTGCCCCGATGACACACTATCAAAAAAGAACGAACGCGCGGTCGTCGTACGTACATACATAAAACTCTTTACGGTCATGCTTTAAAGGCCGGCGAACACGGAGCGATGCGCTTTCGAGCAGCCGGCAAGGCGCACGTGTAAAGAACAAAGATGTACAACTTCGATCCCGTATAATTTCATTAAACTCGGACGGGGCAAAAAAGATTTCGGGACACGATTCGCCTGGTCGAGATCGAGAGTGGACTGACGAGCTGTACGAGCGCGGGACGAACGAAGAGAGGAATATATAAAAGCAGCGATGGGAAAGAAAATTGGAGAACAAGCTCGGAGCAAGCTACTCGAACACGAGTCACGGTACGCTGACACCGGTCGCGCGCGCGCGCGCGCGCGTACACAATCGAGCCCGCGTTTCACGTGTACGCGCGCATCGTGTGCACGGGTGAACGAAGGCGAAAGGATGAGGAGACCAGCCTCGGCTAGAAAGAAACGCTGGAGTAGAACAGAGTGTAGACTTGTCTTGAATCTTGACCTAGGACACGCATCGGAGGCTACGTCACAGTCCGACGTACTACGAAGGCTCACCGTACGCTTTCTCTCTCTCTCTCTCTCTCTCTCTCTCACTCTGTTGCACGAACTGCAGCCACTGCACGCTCGGCATTCACACGGCTCGCCCAGGATGGAAAGGTCGATAGAGGCGCGAGGTCGAGGTTTTTCCTTGAGCAGCGAGAAAATTCAGCGGCAGCTTCGCCGGAAATCGCTGCGTGAGGTCCGCAGACCCGTGGCTGGCGAACGCGAGGTTCGAAAGTTTCGTGGGTAAACTTTTCTACTGTATCGCTTCTTATTTTACTTCGAACGAGTACATGAATAATTCTACTTATTGCAATACAACTGGAAAATTATCAAGGCAATTTAAATTTCAAATGAAATCCTTAACAAGAATTACCAATTTTAATTGATCATTGGAACGTATCAGAGTCAACGCGGCATTCGAGTGCAATGAACCTGTCGTTCCATGAAATCCCATTTAACTGCAATCCGTACGAGCCCATAAAAATAGAAGGGTGCAATTAGTGCGCCGCTAATTAATATCATCGTGGAACAAGTTTTTCCGTGAGCTTCAAGGGAAATCGATTACAAGCGAACCACTTGTACGAACTGAACAAGCTAATCGATAACATTTGATGATTGACATTACAGCCGATAAGACTACTATCACGCGGTACCATTTCCCTATTTGCATACGACACGCTTAAGAGGAGATTCATGTAGACTTCCACGACTCATAGACGGTTCATACATGTAACTCTGAACCCAAATGAAGTACAGCGCTCCAGACGATAAAGCCGCAAAAAGTATCGGAGGGTGATTAAAGGTAGTTCCTCGCGTCTCAAGGTTTCCACGATGAAATTCCATGGCGTTGATCAGCGGGAACGAATCGACTGGCAACGCAACGGCGGCGGGACGCTTTCCTCGGCCGGGCCGGAAGTGCCACGTCGGGTGCATTGTTGCGAGCCGTGTGTACGGGACGCGAATTGGCCAAATGGAGCGAGAGAGGCTCTCTCCACGCTTGTTAAGTGCATATGCTTACGCCTTGCCGTACCGTGTGCATGCACGCAAGAGGAGAGTGGAGTGTAGGTGGGTCGGTTGCGACCACTTCCTCCCGGGACGGTGTGAGGTCTTCGAATAATCGGATACTCGTGCGTGCTGCATCGGGGAAAGGATGTGCACCGTTGTACGTACGGGCGCGGAGAGAGCAGCGAAAAAAAAAAGAGGGTAGAAAAGACAAAGAGGAGAAAACGAAGAGTGACTCGGTGCTCGAATAACACTTCTTTGTTCATAAAACGCCGCTGGGACCCGTGGCCGCTTTTACGCTTGGAATAACGCGAAGCGGGAGGAAACTCGATAACATGCACCGTGGACTCGCGATCTCCTACGCGACGTTTCAACGATTAACGGTATGACAAAAATAAAAAAGCGCTCGCCGTTCATGCATCGCGCGTACGCGCGTGTGCAGCGACGAAAAAGGAGTTCGACGGCGTACGAATAAGCGCACGAAGCCGAGCCGGCTAGAGCCGCCTTGCTCTATTACGACGCGCTCGCGAAATCGTCGCACGCAGGGACGCTTTGCAAGCGAATCGCTCGTTTACAGGCGAGTAATCGTTGCACGCGACGCTCCACCGTGGTGGAATTTCGCCAAGCCTTGGCTACGGAGACGACGGCCCCGGTGTATGGCTGCGGTGCGACGCGCCCGACCGACCAGGATGAAGAGTGGAAAAAAAAAAGGAGCCCCGGGACAAAGGTCTGACAAAGGAAGAGCAGGGGACGGTGGTGTGGAGTAGACGGAGGAAGGACACCGCCGGAGGAAGGGAGAGGAGCAACGAGCACAAGGTGAGGTGAACCCCCTCGTTGTTCACTCGTGTGCACGTCGTTCGCTGGATATTCAATATCCCCCTGCTGCATCTTCGAGGATTGGCCGCGGCCTCCCGGTGCACGACAAACAAAGCCATTTTCCACTTCCGATGAAGCTTGCCGGAGCCACTCGAACCGCCCTGGCCGCCGCGAAATTCTACCTTACCCTGTCCGCAGGTATCAGCGGGATTCGATGTCTCGCAGCCGACGGCTTTGAGACAGGATAGATCGGGGCGTCGATCAATTGCCGGGCAATTTACGTCTACTCCGAAGAAGGGTAACATAAAATTCGCGATACAAAATGAGGGATCTCAGTCAAGGGTGTGGTAAGGGCGCTTTACGAAGCACATTTGAACATAGCTGCCCGACGAAACGCGTGGACGCCTGACCTAGGGTGAGGTTTAACGCTCCTATTAGCGGATGTCATTTGAATGGGAATGTAATAAAAGCCGAGTGCGGCATAATTTCATTCAAGGCCGTGCACACTCGATTTCGAGCAGATGCAGAGGGACGCAATTACCGGGGACCGGCTGCAGATAGGCTCGAGCGGGTCCGTGTGATTGCGCATGCACGCCGCCGTGCGTTTTATCGGTTAATAATATTTTGTGGCCGAGCTGTAACTCGTGATGGGCCTCGATTCCGAAAGAATCCATCGGCTGCCGTTGCTTCACGCGTGAGCGAAATTACGCGGCACCCATAATTGCGTTCGATGAAATTCGCATCTCTTGCCGCGAACCGCTTCCCGAACTTCGATTCAGAATCACCCCTCCCTTCGCCGTTCTCTCTCTCTCTGGTATCCTATCCGGGCGATCATCACCGTATTAGATACCGTGTCTTCATTACGCGTTACGCGTGATTGATTCAGGATTTACGACGGAATCAAGATGTTTGCGACGATAACTAAAGGGACAAGCCTGCGGCGGAAATTATTTACGTATTCCAAGATTTTCTTTTTACGATACGCGCTGCAAGACGGGACGGGCCGCGTTTCTCGGAAAAGAGGAGACAAAGTTCGTGGAGATAGTGAAGGGCGGTTCGAAAGGCGAGCGACCTCTGGTCGAGGGGGTAGTCGGTGCACATGGCAGACAGAATAAATAAAAAACGAGAAAAACCGCCCGTTTCAGCCAACGCGGTCTAAACATCTGCTAGGCGAGGGCATGCTGCCTCGCTAGTGGTTCTCAGTTGCCCAAAGGGCCGATCCTTGCTCGAGGCTCACCGCCAAACCTTGGGGCCTTACACAGTCCGAACCTGAAATCCCTTCCTTTTTCTTTCGGGACTATATTCATCTCGTCTACCTCGTTGCATACACGCTACCCATTTCCCTTTCCTTTCCGCGGGCTTAAGTGTCGATCGAGTTTCGAGTGTATGAGAACGGAAAGACCCAGCAGTGTAGAACGGCAGCTGCTCCGGGAGGCCAACAAAGGCAGCAACCACCGCTCTCGACAAGGGTCGCCGCTGCTATATTAACTACTACTGCACCATTCACATACTCGCCACCGATTTCCTCCTGTTTTCCTTCCGTCGCGCAGAAGAGATCTTTGGAAACGCATGGAATCCGTTCACTCGGGCACGTTTCGTTTCTTTTTCTTTTGCTCTTTTAGTTGCCCGGCCGACCATTGTCGCGTCCGAGGATTTCGTGCATCCTTCGCTTTCGGGCCTCGATGACGAGAAGCTCAAGGTTTCGTCGGACGGAGAGAAAGCGCGGGAAGTTTCGACATCGTCGCCCGCAAATTGAACCGAGAAAGAACGGCGGGACGGTTCCACGGACTCGCGGCCACGCGAAACGAGATGAATGTCGGGCCAACAATCGGCATGCGTGACAAAGTGTGTCGTTAGCGGTAAAAAGAAATTCGACGGCAGCAATCGACGGTGCATTCAAACTGGAGTTTCACCGGCCACTTTGAACTTCTTCTCGGGCAGCGGAAACTTTTAATTTTGCGGTCGACCCTGCGGCCGAGGGGATACGCGGACTTTCGAAAAACGATCAACCGGCCAATTGTGAGACCCGGGGCCCCCGAATCCGTGGCCCGAACGATTTTTCGGGGATAATTGCTCCTTTCCCGGACGCATCGCTGCTGTCATCGGGTCGTAGAGGATTATCGCGAATAATGGGGACCGCAGGAACGAGCGTTACGATGTTGAGAAACTGGAAACGTACGTACTTGCGGAATCACCAAAGCGTATCGAACGTGGAGCAAGAGTATAGCAACATATTCTTACGACGATCGACGAGATTCCTTTTGGAGTAGCTGAGATCTTTGGTGAGATTTACTCGCTTTAAATTTGCCAAGAGCAAATAAAAATCCTGTACAATGATATTCTCTGGATCTGCCTCCCTTCTCTCTCTCTCTCTCTCTCTCTCTCTCTCTCTCTCTCTCTCTCTGAAACCTTGGGAGTTCGACCACACCGGGCGAACAAGTCGTAAAATACTTGGAAAAGATTCTCCCCGTCTCGTGGGCAGCTTTTTACGAAGGCGCGCGAACAGCAGCAGGGCCTATACGGATCTATTAACATGGTTCCATCGTTCGACACAAATCTTCCATTTAGCTGGAAAAAGTAGAAGTCACTCTGACCTGGCAGAAGCCACGGGCACGTGCTCGAGCGAGATAAAGAGAGTGCCCTGAGTGCTTACTGAAAAAAAAAACCCCTACCATTTCACCCCTATACTTTTACCCGACTTTATGAAAACTCGTACACTCTCGACGAATAACCAATGCGCCAACGTCCATCTCGCGTGGCGGCTGCAAGCAAGCCCACCTATTTCGCTGAACAACCTATCCTCTGGCACGCGTCCTATCATTTCTCCGACGGAGAAAGTTTCGCGGTCGCGAGCAGTCCCATTCGCAGCAGTGGATTCTGCGTGTAACCGGTACCGTTGTCGAGTAGCGCGTGCTGCCACACGGTTGAATCGCGGGACGGATGATAATAGCGGAGACGCTTCTTCCTTCCCATCGCGCGGCGGTTCGCGTTGCCGATTATATACACCCGACACTGTAGCTAACGACCTGGATAACCAGCCGTGATGTTTCCAAAGTAACGTCATCATTCGTCGCGATGCTGCACGAGGCGGCGGGCCTGGCGACGGAGTCGCTCATTACAACTTCCGGTCCAGGAGAACGAGGCAGAGAAAGAGAAAGAGAGAGAGAGAAGCAGAGGGGGGAGCGGGGACAGTGCCGGGGACAGACAAAACGAACGCAAGCCAGAGATCGCGGAGCGGCCGGTGATAGTGGAGGAAAGAGAATCGGCAGCACGACTGCGGCAGAGGGAACGAGCAAGAGACAAGCCGGCGCGAGTAAGAGAAACGGTCTCAACGGAGAGAGAAGAGGCGAGAATCGAGCGAAAATGCTCAACAAATAGCCACATCCTCATAATGGAACGGCGTATCAAACTCATTAGATGTCGTTACTGAATCGACACGATTACGTTCCGCGGAAAGATCCGATCTTCCCGTTAAAAAACAAAACGAACGATCGATGCGGATCGTCGATACGAGGGGCCTGCGATACGTGTGCATCCGCATCGACGAAGAATCGGCGTATCGCCAAAATGACTTAGGCCTGCGAGCCGGCGGGAGCCGAACGCGTTACAGCAATGATTCATCCTGGGGTATGTTAAACTGGTTTCGAGGCGGACTGGAAAAAAAGATTCCCGAACCGATATCTATGCAATGTTGGAGGGAAAACTGCCTACGGATATGCGACGAAGGGTGGACCTGCCTGGGAAAGCAGCAAGAACAGAAACGTAAAAAACGTGTTCGTCAAGCATGAATTCTCTCCTGCTGAATGAAGAGCACTCGAATTATAGAAGAATTCAACGTTGTCGAGTGGATGCTGCAGTAATAAAAAAAAAAAGGTCGGAAGTAGCGCGCGTCTGCATCGCGTACGTGTCCTGTTAGTTGAATTTGTATCCGACTCTGCTTTGACATTTGGAAGGAAGCAAGGTGCTCGTAAAACTTTTACCCTAATGTTCTGTTTGAAATTCTCCGAGTTTAACGGTCGTCGTCGGCGTTTCGTACCCTCTGGCTGCCCGGCCGACTTTCAACCACCGTAAACATTGTCGCGATGTTACCAGATAACAACAATTACCATTTAACATTCGATAAACCAACTGTCTAGTGTAACGCGTTAAGTACGCTTATCCGCTTGATCTCGCTTGAACGATGCGATCGATGCCAATAAGTACTTGCTTCTTCTTCTTTTTTTTTTTTAAGCATTCGCAATTTAGAACGCTTCCCGATGCAACGGCACCGCGTACCCGTTGAACTCGCACGAAATGTGACTTTGCGATTCGTGACACGTTTCCTGGAAACGTCGGTGTATTGAAACGAAAATGATATGCTCGGACAGTTGCGGCGCGAATGAAACAGCGGGGAGCTCCGATTCGCCGTTTCGAGGAACGGCTGCACACGCTATAGCGAAGGTTACGAAAGTGTCATCGGAGTCTCGCGAACACCCGAACGCGACACACGATTCTTTATTTATGAGACAAGGACGATACGTCGTCGCAATTGCATTCGACGGATAAATGTAAACACGCGTACACGTGGTTTTCCTGCTGCTCGTTCTAAATCGCTCCGTAGAGCAGCAAGATAGACGCGGGCTAGATGCAGGCGAGAGAAGGTATAGTCGACGAACGACCCCGACCTACGACAGGGTTCATTGCTCGACGATCCCCCCGCGCCAGCAAACGAATTCGCTTTTCGGAGTTAGATTGGGTTAATTGCACCATTACTTGGTATCGCGTTTCTCCCACACAACGCCGGAGCGAGTAAACCGTCAATGCTGCACGGGCGACGGATTCCGGTAATGCAAAATAACGTGGCCGCGCGAATTCGACTTATGTACGCGTAAACAGAACTCTCGGTGGAAATGCGTTTTCGGCGTCATTGCCGAGCAACGTTCCGACGTTTGGGCAAACTATGAGAAATACACTTTGTACGTGCACATCGGGCTAAATATAAATCAGTCGGAAGGATTCGCGCGGCATTGCCGGTTAAAGAGCACAAGGAATATCTTTGTTGACGCGAGAGACCAGTTATAAGCCCCTTCCGTGCGATCAGGACTTATCGGCGCACGCGGCTTCGCGTTTACCTTTCGCCCATAAAATTGATCGTTCCGCGATAAATCGTTATCGGCTTTACGCGGATGCGCTCCATTTTAAACGATTACCAATGTACGGGCGAGGGCGTAGTCGGCCGAACGCGAGGGGAGACTCGTGAAATTGTAGTTCGCGGCGATCGGGGAGTCGAGGTTATGTTCGTGCTTACCTTGTCGGCCGACGATCTCCGCCACGTGCTCGCTGCTAGGCACCGGCACGCACTCGGTCATGTTCTGGCTCTTCTTGGAACGTGCTTCCTCGAAAACGCCTGCCGGCGTGGTTTGCAATGGATCCGGATCGTTGGTCGTTCCGGTACCGGTTCCTGTGCCGGCGTTCGGGCATCCAGGCGTACCCTCGAGGCCGAGCATGGATAACTCTAACGCCAATTGCAGCGCCCGTTGGTCCTCGAGGGAAGCGGTACCACCGCCGTTCGCTCCGCGATCCATTTCGCTGAACAAACTCGTCGGCATGCTGTCGCTGGAGTCTAACTAAAGTTCTGTTACGTCGTGTCACACCCGGCAGAGTCGATCAATGCGTTAGCGCACAGGGTAAGCGAATCACAGTTTCTTTATTCACCGAATCTTCACTGTTTTCCTTCGTGATCGCGGTTTCCGTTGTGTCCTGGAACGTTTCTCAGTCGGAGCGTGCCGGACAGAATGTTGTCGTGCCCGTTGACCGAGAGTGAATCGAAACGTTTAGAAAAGAACGGAGCACACGCTCCAGCACTCTACACACACTGAATCATTCAGGACCAGGGCTACTGGTATGGTACTGCACATCTAGAAACGAAGCGGTCGTCGGATCTTACTGTTCTCGTTGCGCGCGGTCACGAGGAAGTGTATTTAGGAGAAACAACGATGCACCGTACAAAAATAAAATCGTCGCTTCGCCGGTGATCGCCTCCGTCTTCTTCCTTTTTCGTCCGGTCCTCTGTCCCCGCGCGCGCGTGTATACAAGGAGCGAACGGAGCGAGTGCTGTTCGTACACTGGAAACGTGTGGGCTACCGCTCGCTGTGTAATCTCTCGTGTCCACGATCGCGTGTCCTTTTCTCGACGATCGGTCTCTCACTCGTGCGCTTTCTTCAAACGCGTTATAAAACCAGAGACGTGTGCCGAAAAACGGCCTTCCCGATTATTGGCACTGGTCGGAACTCTGTTTGTTCGTGGAACTTCGTAGTTTCAGGTGCACGACTTTGCAACCGTCAAAATCGTCGCTCGCGATGTTCGTATTTCTATTTTTTGTTCTTTTGCTCGCGTTGTCTTTTTCGAACCGATGCAAATCGTTCGTTCGTCCTTCCGTTTCGTTCGCTTTCGCTCTCCCCCTTCGACGGTTCGACGTAACGTAATGTAACGTAACGACGCGTGTACACGTTTGGGAGCCTCGTCACCAACCAACTGACTGAAGCGTCCGAGAGCGTCGTCGCGCGACTGAAGCACTGAAAACGGATGCAAGGGGCGCCGCGCTCTCTCTTTCGTTCCTTCTTTCTCCGCTCGTCTCGCTCTTTCTCTCCCACTCGCGCGATCTTTCCTTTCGAAGGCAGGCGCGTGCAACCACCCTCTCGCTCGTATCACCACTGCGACTGACTGCGACGTACTGCGACTGCGGGTGCTAAAGCCGGCGCGCCGCCATGTGCCGGACGCCGGCTATGCATCCCGTTGATTGGTCAAGCCGGTCACGTGGCCGCGTACCACCCCTCCCCACCATCGGTCGGCCAACCGGTGGCGTATAAAGCACGAGCGCACCTACCGGCCGCGAGCGCCGTATTTCGTTCGCCTCCGGATACGGGCGCGTGCACTCGTCCCTACCGGCTTGCAACCCCCCTCCGTCCAGCCGGTTCACGATGTTTCCCCGTGGCTCCGCGCTGGAACGCCGGCTGCACCGCCAATTTTCCGCGGCGGTGATCGCAAATCCAGGACCTCCCGGGGTCGTAGCTCCATCTCTTCGCGATGGCACGACATACCCCACTCGGGGGGATGCACTTTCATCCCGTCGATGTTTTGTTTCGCTTAATTTAATTATTCGCCCTCAATACTTCTACCTGCACCCTTGTTTGCTTGGAATTTTAATTGACCGCTATATAGCCTGTAACTTTCCCGCGTCGAACACGATAGCAAATCTTCGTTCTCCAAAAACGTTAGCCGCACTCGTCGCATCGATCCTACCGAGCGCTGCGATACAACACCCTTTTTCCTCGAGCGATCCCGTCAACGACCTCTGGATGCATACATATAGGGTTGCCCAGCAATCGTACTCGTCCGTACTTTTTCGCGGTGCGTATAGTCACTGCGGCGCATCGGCCAAGGGAAATGCAACAGGAAGGAGATTTACGACTCCCGAGAAATAATAGCAAGGTATCGTTCGTGTCGTAAACCGTAGCTGGATCGTTTCGAACTGCTATCACGCCGTAAATTAGATACGACGTCAAGAGTATTCGAAAGGAGATCTCGGCTGCTCCCCGATATCGATGCGAAAGTTCAGAACTTCCATCGGGGGCTGCGATTTTGTACGGTTTAATTGCGCCCCGCTGTTTCTGAACTCCTTCAATTAGTTTGCTCTCTTCTCATCTGTAGCAGGTATTCTATTAAAAATGCGTAGGATTAAGAGAAAACACGCACACTAGCCGGTTTTAATGAGAGTGATTATAGACGCTCATTAGATGCTTCGTCGCTGGACAGAATTGAACGGTCAACGTCTATTTCTTGCGCGCTTTTATACGATAGGGCACGCAACGGTGGTAATGCGTGTACAGTACCGCCGACGAAGCGAGAGACATAGAAATTTTATTGCGCTCGATATTCGACGTGCACCGTGAAACAAGTTTCTGCAGAAATATCGTGCATCACGTTCGTGCACGTTGCGACGGGCTATAGCGAAGCATCGGCGCCGTAAAATGCTTAACTATCCGTAATCGCGGTATCAAGAATATCCTCACTCCGTATCGGTTAAGCTAGGCGAAGCTCCTCCGATCTATCGTCCTTGAACACCGTTGCCGATGAATGCCACGGGCACCGCAGGAATTTCCAGTGGATTCGCGCCGATCGCGGTTCAACGTGTCGTGGCCGGTGTAGCAATTTCCCTCATTGCTGTTTCTAATTAGCGCAGGTCTTAATCTTGGGTGGAAGACGGTAAGAGGGATAAGAAAAGGGTCGGACGTTAATCCCCGCAGAAAAACCCATTAAAATTCCATTCTTAAGCACAATGCAAAAAACGTGGTTATTACGCGTGTTAAGGAGCACGCACCTTGATAAAAGGAACAAGCATCGCGGCTCGCTGCTAAAGGTACGCGCCGCGATAAACTTTTAAAAGGAACCAGTTCGCCGCGTAATATAAAAGCGAACGACCCAAGAGGCCGTCGTCCGCTTTTCTACTAATTGTCGAAAGTAGAGGTACGCTCGATATATGGAAATTCGGCTAATCATTCCGTCGATACCTGGCAAGCTCGCTCTACCAGCAAATCACGACGGTCCGTGCACCTGCCACGTTCGGTGACCGTAACTCGTGCATTCGCCAGCGAACGAAAGGGGGAATTCGGGCTAAAAACCGATTTTCTAAATGCACCCGCTTATAGACCTTGAACCGAGGTGCAACCGTGTCCCATTGTTCTCTGCCGACGACCCTTCGTCCTTTCTCCGGACCGGCCGATTACTCGATTTTTAGCCGGGCCTGCACACGCACGATCGAGGCCTCCGTGCCCCTCCGTCTCCTCGAGGACGAACGACGTCGCTCCAGAATAATTTCGGAATATCAGAAACTTTTATTACCCTCGCCCTGCTATCTAAGATGTAAAATATTAACGCTTATGGAGAATCACCGCCGCGAACACGATCGTCCTTTTTAATGTAATGTAAGGTTGTCGTAAAGTTCATTCACCGGTTGCCGAGGAAAGGAGAAGGAACGGTGCGTCCGGGGGCAGAGTAAAAGTGGTGATTTCTTACGATTTCGAATTATTCGATTGACCTTTTGTTAGCGACGATAATGAACAATATTAAAGTACAAGACGGAACTACGCATAATACTTCTTTTACTGAACGCACAATAGTCGGAAACTCGGGCCAATAAAACGCCCCTTAAACGACAGGTGTCAGGAAGAACATCGCCGAAACCGTCGTTCCTAGGTATATTTGCTGAGCAGGTACAAAAAATTTGCATACAGCTGCCCGAGCTGAATAACTTTAACCACCGTCAACGGAGGCATCGGAATCGCTTTATTTGCCCGATGCATCCCTAGAAAACTGCATAGAGCGTGAATAAAGAGCAGCCAGTGAAGGTCGGGGAAAACTTTTGCAAATTCCGTAACAGATCCTCGACGCCCGGTCGCCAGTCGTTCGGCAAAGTCTCTCCCCGCGAGGGAAAGGGCGAAAAAGGTTTCCGCAAAAATGGCCTGCTTTCTCGGGGACCGGAGATCCTGTACGCGTGTTCGACCGGCAGGGGCGACTAATTTTGTTTCTCATCGTTCGCCGAAAGCAACGACCCGTACGCGCTCTCTTCAAGGCTGTCTCGAATCGCCACCTTTTGCCAAGATCACCTGCCTGGCGACTTCTGGTCAGCTCGTGTTCTCCGCACGCACGTAAATACATACGCGCCAGTTGTGCTCCGCGGTTTTCGAAATCGCGCAAACTTTCGCTCCCCCTTCGATCCACGGCGACAACGATTCATCAGGGACCCGACGTACCACGGAGGGGCGGTTTTTCCCCGACGTATGTTCGCTGCCCGCACCCACGAGCCACGGAACTCGAGTGTGAAAATAGCGTGTGCGCGCACGTGCGTGTCCGATGCTTATTCATTGCTCTAATTGCCGCAGTAGTCGTCGCGCAATCAGCTCGATAATCGATGACGGTTATAATTCTAATATAATCGCGGTCGAGCGACCAGAGTCTAGATCAGCAATAGCAAACTGCTCCATTTGAGGTCCTCGATACCGCGTTAAGTTCTCGGTCAAGCTACTTCGGTATCGCGTTTCTCTTGTTCCTCGTGGCTACCACTTTCGCGGGTCTACGGTGGTTTCTCAGCGGACGGCCGAAGAAAGCGTAGCCCTGAGAGACAAGATGTTGCAACACGATATTGCTCCGACTGGAGCTGGCAGCCGCACCGAGCCCCGGCTCTTTACGTCGCGGCTTATTACGAACAATAACGACCCGCTACACGCTACATTTATATCTTATCAGCCCCGAATGTTATACATTACGCGCCGTGTAATGGCATACTTTAAAAACGTGTTTCTTTATGGGCCGGAGTAGCTCGAATCTTCGGGGCTCGATCATCAGCGCCAGTGCGATAGATTACAGGCGTTCCCGAAACGCCGCTATCGTGCCGAGGGATTGCAATTTCGTGCGCCAATCGCAATCGCGATAACGAAGGTCAACGATGGCCCGATGTCGAAGCGAAGTTTTTATGAAACGATTCAGGATTCCCTAATCGTACAGGCATTTGCTGTTTCCGCTCAAAGGGCCCACGAAGACGGCCCTCTGAGGCCGACTCCAAGGGAATCGGACCCGAAAGGTAGCGGTGATAGGCGGCACGCGCATAGTCGGTCCGGCGCCAGAAGCCCGCGTCCGACTTGTGTTCAACTTAATATCGGGCGGAACAGTTTCTGGCCGGCCGACGCATTAAACTAACTCCTCTTCGACGTTCGGCATGGTTGGGCGTATTTTTAACGCGGGCAACCGGTTGCCTTCCACGGCGATCATTGTCGTTGCTTTGCGAAACCGCTGCGACTCCTGCGGGGCGGCGTGTCTCCGCGAGAACCGCGTGCACATGCACGTACCTACGCTCCCGTGGCGCGCGTACATGCATGCATACCCCCGCGATTCGCAGAATACACCTTGGCGATTTTTCTGCGCTCACGCGAGGCCGGCTCGCGCTTTGCGTTCGCGCAGAAATACCGGATCGCGCGTGTACGTGCGCCCACACGGCGGGCCCGCTGGTCGCGTACGTACACGCGCGAGAGATACCCGCTCCGGCTGGTCAGGAGAGGAGAGAGAGAGAGAGAGAAGGAATATTTCGTTCGATTTCGATCGCCGGGGTGCAACGGGGGAGAACCGCATTGCTGGCCTCTGAGTTGGCCGCGACTGAGAGGACGACGACGACGACGACGACGACGACGACGACGTCGACGGTGGCGGTGGTCGAGGCGACGCGCGTCTTGTCGGTGAACAGCGTGTCTGAAGGGCAGGGCCGTAGTGTCGACGTCGAGGACCCTCTTCCTGGGGTGTCTGCTGCCTCGTTTCACGTGCCTTCGGGACGCGCATGGCGTGAATGTTAATGCGACTTTTGGTTTACGAGCGATGAGGGATGATTAGGGTAAATATGAAGGGGCTGGCGTCGCGCCGCGTCAAGGTGCACCCTTGCGATACTCTACTAAATTGCATTCTTGGGGAGGTTCCGGTTGTTGCTGAACGTTGGGTGGACTAAGGACATTTTCGTCCTGCTTTCCGCAGGAAGAAATCTCACAGAAAGACTATATACATTTGACTGTCACAGTTGCTTACTCTCTGCGAGTGCGTTCCATATACCCCTTGCAAACCGTGTGTAACCGCGTATATTTCCCAGAAATCCAAGGAAACGAAATCATTCTCCTGACAGCGGAGAGCAGACGGCGAGACAGCTATTCCACGCGCGATCGATTAACAGGATCAACCCTAAAAAGCGGAGTCCAGTGCTAATCGCGATAGCAATCGTCATAGCGAGTTTCACGGACGTGTTATTGATAGAATTGCGATTGTTGAACCGCAATTCTCGCTGCAGTTCACGAGCATAAAGCTGCCGTGCACGTCGTTGCTGATTATATCGATCGACTGTCTATCCCAATATCTGGTTAGCCGCGAAATCCGGCGGCCGCCCACGCGAACGACGTCCACGGAGCGGCGTCGGCACGGATAGCGACCGTAAGGCCGTTGCACAACGACGAAAACGCATAAATAGCATGGTAAACGATGATAGCGCGGATAAACTGCCGCCTTTCTAAATATACCGTGCCCGGTCCATTCGCGGAATGTGCTTCCGACCGCAGCTTGTAACACTTGTCACCTATTCGTGCCTCTCGGCCCTACCTTCGGCACGGTCTTCCCTCGGCTCCCCGTGCTTTACTTGGCGAGGGCAAAGCATTCTCGTAATAAAACGTAAGGGTTCGGGACTGAATTAAGAACCTCTTCCCGTGTCAAAATCGTGGATAAATTTAAGTACTCCGGTCTTTAACCTTAAGCAGATTATGCTTCGAATGCATTATTTGTGGGAATGAGGTTTGCAAGAGAGATTCTATCAAAATGCAAGAAACCTGTAACGACGCAGGAATACAACGTAATGATATAAATTAACTTCTATTTTCCTATATAGAACGAAAGAAAAAACAATGTCAGCTAAGCGTTTTATTTCGTACCGTCTTGACAAGCGGTCGGCATTCATTCTATATTATTTTATGCATAGTACGACAGCAGACACGTTTGCATACTGTAATGAATGGGAAGGAATGCGGATAATTCTCCGAGTTTCCGAGCTTGATGTATACACAATAGTGGTTTCGATAGTTCAGCTGGTAGAAAACATGCATTTTCTCGCCGATTATGGAATAGCGACTGTCCCATGGGTAAATATAGAAAAGGCGAACACGCGTCGTGAGATTGGAACGAAAGGAGCTTCAGGGTGGTTCGAATGCGCATCGCGTGCCCTGAGCTGAAAGATTTCGGCCCGGGACGCCCCGTGTTCGGGACCGTGAAAAATAAGGATTAATCGAGGGACAGATGCCGGACGGGAGAGGTTCGGAACGTTCTTTAAACAACCCCCGCCCATTCTGCAGCAACGTGAAAAATCGGGTGCACACCGAATCTCGGGCAGACCGAACAGATTTCCACCTCGACCGCGTAGTCAATTTGCTAAAATATAATCCGTCCGTTAAGAAGTCCCGTTTCGAGTCACCCACTAAAGAGAAACGAAGGAAAGCAATAGTTCTCACGCGCGAGGGCAATCGTGCGACGGGTTTCTACGATCCGAGGGAACGAAGTCGCTTGGATTTGCGACACATCGATCGGCGCATACTTTCCGGACGAAAACGTTCCCCGGGATATCTCTGTCGCCGTGGAACTCGTTCGGCGGGAGAACGATTCGTCGAAGGGAACCGCGTGCGTACGCTCTTGACGTTTCGCACGGATCCCGAGCGCTCGATTACGCGAGGAACCGATCTCGCGACACCCCTAGCGAATTTAAAGCTCGTGAAGCAAGTGGTGTATCGACCGACAAACGCAATAGCGACAAGGGAGGCCGAAAGGCGGAATAAAGGAAAAGGGGAAAACAGACGGGGAAGGGGGAACGCGAGTCTGAAAAGCGAGAGAAAGAGGAGAGCCGGGACGACGGGGAAGGATGCTGAGAACGGAGCGCGCGCGGCGAAGGGGAAGAAAAGGCTCGCTTTTCAGACGGTTCAATAGATTTCGATCTGAGCGACTTTTTTCGGTGCCCGGAACGAAACGAACAATGGGCCCAGACGGAAACCATGGCCGAGCTTGAACACTTCCCGTGCGTTCCCTTCCCATACGTGCGTGCCTGTATGCGTACAGGATCCTGGACAGGGTGTTAGTTGAACATCTGGTTCGGCCCGGGGTCCTGGGCGAGAACGGAAGTTTAATGACTCGGGGTGTCAGTGGAAATCATGATCAGCTGGAAGTCCACGTTCCGCACCTTTGTCCTCTGATGACGTGAAAAAATGTCCAACCCTTGTTTGTGGGGGGTGCTTACGAAGGCTGGTTTAAGGTAAAATGATAGAGAGGAACTGTTACCCAATTTCCACCCCAAATAATTTATCATTTTCTATATTTATGATGTAGACAACACGTTTGTTATGCTTTACGCGTACCCTAAATCGAGATAAAGACACAAGGATTAAGATAATTAGCTTAACATCTGCGCGCGTAAATGTATACCAGCTATTGCCGGCTTTTCATAATTGATATGTAGCTTTATCCTGGTAACATTTACGAAAGTATCGGCGGCCCGTGTACTTGTAAACGCAAATCTGGCGAGACGGCCGGCTCACCGCTATCGGGTACCCGTGTCCGGTGGGCCCACGGAGAGAAAGTCAGTCGACATCGATTACGTGCAGGCAGTTGGGAGCCGAAGGTCCCCCAGCTGTTCTTCCGCGGAGATCGATGGACCGACGCCCTCCTCTGGAAGGCCTACCTCGCAAGCTGATGATGTTCATCCGATCGGATCTCGCTCGAATTGATTCTCTCTCCCAACCGCTGCGTGAAAAATGCAACGCTCGATGCGGTTGCCTCAGACCCGCCCCGAGGCGAGAGAAACGGGAGAGGATCGAGACGTGCCCGTCTTGCGATTAGGGCTAAGTTTCAATATTTTACCATTATTGCCACAATAAAAACCACCTAATCGTACAATGTCCCCGAGAACAATGCAATCTTTATTGGAGCTCTTTGGGACACGCCTCGATCGTATTGAAACATTCAAATTGTCCGTATTACCTGGCAAACTTTATTATGCCCCTTCCCCGAAGTAGACTCCGCGACTCTATTGTGCCCTACCGGTGAATACTTATTTCGCCGGCTAGTGGTGGTATATATACCTTTGGTACCACGGCCAAGGGTTAATCCGTCTTTTATGATCCGACGGACCGTTGATCGCGAACAATTTGCCATACGTTTCGGCATGCGTTTAATACGAGCTACTCGAGACATTTCCGAACGCTCTACGGTCGATAATCAACTCCGTTGGGGGGAGGGCAGCGTTATAGACCGGTCAACGTGCCTGCTTACCCCCGGTCGAACCGACCCCCGAAAAAAGATCGATAACAGAACGCGGTGGCTAGTTTCCATTTATGTGGGAGCGTGGCTCGACATAACCGGCGATACCATCTACGGTACGTGTCAGATAGAATCTGCTCATTCAATTCTAGCTCACGGAAGCGAGGAGTCGCGACGGCACGAGGGAACCAACCCTGTCTCGGGGTGACAACTCCGATAAACCTGTTCACGAAAGTTGGACGACTCTTGAAAATGCATTGGAGATTCTGTTATTCTTATTTGCGCGGACGGCACAACTAGTCGGGCATCGATTTGTCCGATCTAATTCCATATTATTCTCACGACGATATTGAGCAACGTTATTTTCTAGCTCCCGTTTCCGAGTCGCGCCAACGCGTGCTTAGCGAGAGTCGGTTTTCTAATCGCCGTAAACCGGTGCGGCTCGCGTCGACGGAAACAGTCAAATTCAATCCCGCGGAATTCGATCGGCTTAGGAGCACGACACCCGGTGTCCCGTGGCCGCGTGTCCCGCAGGGAGATTCCAGCCACGGGGAAATCAAATCGGCACGCGGATCTTTCCGAGCGGGATCACCGGCGGACCGCCGGACAGGTTTAACCGCGAGCACGCGCGCGCATTCTATCAACCGCAATGACGTTTAAGCAGGAATTAAGCGTTATCAGGGAACGGCCGCGGCTACGCGAAATGAATACGCCTGACCGTGTACACGATTGTGCTTCTCTCCGCTTGCTTGTCCGGCTCGCCGCGTTCGCGGATCGCAGAATGCGAAACGTCCAACGGTTTTTCGGTAACTATGCGCGAAACGCGCGGAGCTAGTTTGCGTAAAACGCATCGGGAATTAATTGATACGGCGATTTAATTGCTCAATAGTGGGTCGATAACGGGGGGGGGGGGGGGGGGACAAACAAGTTTTCGCGAACGCGAATGCAGAGCGTGTAAAATTAGCTTTCGGCGATAAACTGCGCGAAGCTTTCTCATTGTTTATTCCACGCCACCGCTGACAATGTAAATGGCATTAAACCATAACAAGAGGCGTATCTACGACAAAGTGGGCAAAGGCATCTATTGCTCGATAATGGGCTGACGTTGAGTATTGTGCACGGTATTGTAAATATATTCACGTGTATTGTGTTATGCATTGAAATTTCTTCCAGCGACACATTCTTTTTTATTTCACCGTTTCTGAACCAACCCTTAAATCATTGACGATTGTATTGTGGGATGGGCCAAAAATGAGATGAAATAATTGAATTAAATGCGTCGCCTATTAAGAAGAAACGACAAGTGTCTTCTTTGTTACGTGACTACAAATAGCAGATTCCTCTTCAATTTTCTTTTAAGCAGCGTGCTAAAATTTTTAAATATATCTGACTTGCAACGGGTTTTCGCTCACACGTTTGGCATATGACAATTGTAGAACAAAGTACGTACGGGGCATATTTCTATGCCCCCCAAAAAAATGTATCGCTGGAAGAAATTTAAATGCATATACAATATGCATATAAAATACGCATTTAAATTTCTTCCAGCGACACATTCTTTTTATTTCACCATTTCTGAACCAACCCTTAAATCATTGACGATTGTATTGTGGTATGGGTCAAGAATGAGGTAAAGTAATTGAATTAAATGCGTCACCTATTAAAAAGCAACGACAAGTGTCTTTCTTGTTACGTATCCACAAATAGCAGATTCCTCTTCAATTTTCTTTTACACAGCGTGTTAAAGTTTTTGCTTTTAAATATATCTGGCTCGCGACGGATTTTCGCTTACACGTTTGGCACATTGCAATTGTAGAATACAATACGCACGGGGCATATTTGATCGATTTTAATAAATACCCCCGTAGCCCCAAATTATTTTACCCCTTCTTCGCCATTACCCTATGATACCCGCCCATAAACATAGCTCTCCGCAACGTGATCGTTTATTCCGTCTCTTGGCAATAACTTTGCTCGCCACTTCAACGTCGCAAAGTCGAAAGAAACGAACGAATCCTTGACGGCGCGCCGAACATATTCGGCTCACATATTCTCGATCGGACTTCCTTTGCCGGTCTATCGACACGCGTACGCGCGGTCGAGGCGAAAGAGAAAAGCCATGCGAACCCGATTAGAACAGGATCCACGAAGGTGACCCACGAATTATAACGATTTAAAGTGGGACATGTGCCTGTAATACAGGCTCTTGGTGTACGCGACTAGCGCGGCTCTCTTTCCCTCTCTCTCTCTCTCTCTCTCTTCCCAGCCAGTTGGCAATAAGGGAGAACGACCCTTCGCGAACGGGGGAAACAGCTGTTGGGCGATGATGAGAAAAGGACGGAGGTCGGGATTCGGGGAATGGCCAGGGAGGGCAGACAGAGAGTGAAAAAAAGAGGTTGCCACCTGGCTTACCTGGCTTGCGCTTACCTGAAAGCCGACGTCCTTATACATATACCTGCCCGGTCTGGGCATTCTTTTGTTGCTTGCCCCCCGGGCGCGCACCTATTCCCAGACGATCGTACGACACCCTAACAGAACTGCACGCGGCCGCAAAGTCGCGCCACCGTACGTCCGAGAGAAATGTTTTCGGAATGTTTTAGATTGGAGGGCATCCTTTGATATCCTCGCTTGTACACTCTTTCGTGAAGACTTTAGCGCGAGACGTCTCGTGCTTGACGCCCGAGTCCCTTGCCGCTTTCCACGGAGACGAAACTGGACCGGTTGATTTAAAGCCGACAAGCTTTCTTTGGGGAGGAAGGATAGAGGATTTAAAAAATCGTTTCCGTAGGAGTCGAATCTGATATCCTTTTCACTGAATCGCGGACCACCGAGAAAGGCATCGCGTGTCTCGAAATTACAAATTGCGTTACCTCTTATCGTGGGATACTTTTAATACCCTTCATGCCGTTTTCTATTAGATTCTATTTTAATATTATCTTTATCATACCGAGTTGTATTCGTTCGCAAGAAAGTGGTGCTTTTAACGCAAAATCAACGTGCTCCAACTTGGATTGCTTACTATTTTGGATAGTTCCTGGGATTTTGCAACAAATTGCGATTAAGATCAGATTCTTTCCGCCTAACTGTTTGATATTTTGCCACGAGCGACGTAATAAGGAAGCGTGTGTGCATTGTTAGACGAGTGTATTACGTACTTTTCCTCGCGCTTCCACCGCACGCTTCAGGGACCATTTCGTGCGGCCTCGTTTCCGGTCGGCATACATACAGCCAGATGCGGTTTCTTTCCTGTCAACCTTGTCCGAACCGAAAGTCGTCGAATTCTCGTGACCGGCGGGACCCTTCTCAATTTTCAGAGCACACTCACGCGCACACCGAAAATCCGGACAGATGGCGAATTACCACGGCGGGTTCGACTAGTTAATATTATCAGTAGCTCGTAACGAAAAGGCGAAATTGGATTTCCTAACGTGGCGCAGCTGACCTGCTCGAACCCTTCCCTTACCCTTGCGACGAATTTTATTGCGGTATCGAGACTGTTTTCTGGAACCGCTAACGACATTGTAACGACTGCTAGATATAGATTTAGTCGCGGCGCATCGTGCTTTTCGAGTGAGTCGGAACGAATTCTCAATTATTCGCGAGACTTAAAAGCTGTCGAAGTTGTGCAGGTATCGCGCAAGATTTGGTACTGCAATTTCTATAAAAAAAGAAATGTATTATACAAAATCGGTATTACATAATTTATAATGAACTTAGGACTAAAGATGAGTGGATGAATATACAGCTAAGGGAAATGTACAAATTATGCGGGAGCTCCTCGCAAGGCGTCCTGTAACTTTTTTCTCGCGAGTGCGACACGGTCTTCTTGTCTCTTGATGTCTTCGTCGGCTATCGCGACAGCCTGAAACAAACAGAATTTTTCAAAGGCTTTGTATTTATAATACCTGTCGGTATATCCTCTCAAACTATCGGCACATGATTATTCTCATTTCGTGACAGAGTATTCGATCTTCTAATTAAATCCATTAATATGCAGCACCCTGTTCGGTATCGAAACATCTATTCTACCTGTACGAGGGGTTGATCGGGATTGAGAAATACCCCGGGATTCTTCTCTAGAGCTGTCTTCGAGCCCGTCTGTCCCGTCACTGGCTGGGACGAGACGTGTAACGCGGTGGCAACGCTTTGCAGCAAAGTCTCCTCGGTAATATACGGACCGACCGGTTTTAAACTTTTAGGCAGGTCCATCGCGTCGAACTCGTATCCATCCGGATCGCACGCCCTTAAACCTTCTAAACGTTTCTCCCAAAATAACTGTAAAATAAAAGAACAAGCCCGATTGTTGCATGGGGACGACTGACGATCGCAAAATAATACCACTGAACGTAAGATAACAATACTTGACACACAACAAAGTGTTCTATTTGCAGAAGCAAGATCTATTTTCGCATGACACAAGCAACATGGCAATATAGAATGAAACATAGTCAATATTTTTCAGAGTAGATTAAACGCATGGTATGTTTGCTGATAGAAGGCCGAACTTAAACAGTACACACAAGTTTGTTGTGATTCTGTTTCTTATGGAGTGTACGGTAAATAGAAATCTTTTAATGAGGCATGCATTATCTGTTTGCGGGATAGCCGACGATCATGAATTTTGAAGGAAGAACATTTGGTACGAGAGGCATTGCGCATTTGTTTATGGACAAGAAGAAACACGTAATCGGCAACGACATCATAAGCACATCAATCAATATGTTACCTGTTTAGGCTTATCTTGGGAGCCGTACTTGCCATCAGTTTTATCGGCTCCTTCCTAAACGAACGATTTGATGATTGAACCATGACAGATTACAGGGACTCTTATTAAATAAAATCGTGGGACAGAATGATTTTCGATATAATTATAGGAATCCTTGGGGCCATACTCTATTCGATGTAAAAGGCACATAATACGATTGCATCCAAGTGACGGCGAATGTTTTATATACACTGCGGCCTTACGTTAGACGTAAGATATGTCTCGATACTTGGATCGTTCAACATGTATATACAACGAAGGGAAACGATGCAAGGAATACTAACTTGTTTTGGTTTCTCTTGATTTCCATGTTTGATGTCTTTCACCTTTCCTTCTTGCGTTTTGTAAATTGTCACTGGCTGCTTAAATATCGATGCCGTTTGTCTGATCGGCGGCACCAACGATGCGTCGTTTCTCACACCGCGACTGGACAGAGAATAGAAGTATCGTAAATATGTATTGTTGAGGTTATGTCTAACCTCGATAATTTTATTATTGCATTTATTCATCGCTAACTGAAACTTATTGCCCCTCAAACGCTATGGTCAACATGTCATTCTTAAGGTTCAATCTGAAGCGAAATGCAAAATAATATAATAACTTACCTGTAATAATAAACGTCAACCTTCCCAGTTGATGACAATTGGTTTTGACTCTTCCTTGACGCCTCTTCTCTAGTTGGCCAATTTGTCGGCAATGCCGATGGGTATTTCTTTTTCTCCACTGACATGTTCATTTTGCAGGCGTATTTAATTTAATGTACTATTACGCGTACTAAAGTGTACTCGTACTCTTGCACTAATGTACACCTGTACGAATCGCACGGAGCGGTCGCTAAACACATTTCAAAATCGTGTACGTGGCGCCATCTCTTATTTGGCGTCGGCCGAAACGTCGAAAATCAACACTTTGGGGACGTCGTTCCTGAACTGTCGAAATCGTGTATGTGGCGCCATCTCTTATTCGGTGTTAATACTAACCAACGATGTTCCCAGAGCGTCAATTTTCGACGTTTCAGCCGGCACCAAACGCGAGATGGCGCCACGTACACGATTTCGGGAAATGTTTTATGACGCATGGGTATGCGTCACCCGCGCACAATAGTTGTTAAGTATGTAATCCAGGCAGGTGTTTTACGACCAGTTTGCTGACACATAAATCCATAAAATACCCCTAACACTAACTGTGTACAAAAAATGTAAATTTTAATCATTTCATCATTGCTCGAAATCGCAAGTAGTATAAGTCAATCATAAGTGGTACAGGTAAATTGTATTACATGTACATACTTTAGTCATGCCTGATTTCTGACAGTTTATCTGTACTACTTATGATTGACTTATACTACTGGTGGCAACGTTGTTGCTAACTGCGTTCCAAAAATTTTCGCTTTGCAACTTTGTTGGGTCAAAAATTCGAGTTAAATTTTGGCAAAACATCTTTTGGTAACATTACTGCTAACTGCGTTCCCGAAATGTTCGCTTTGCAACTTTATTGGGTAAAAAAATCGAGTCAAATTTTCTAGAATCCTGTTTCGCAACTTTCTTGCTAACAAGCGATTCCGCAAAATCATGTCCTGGGAAATTCTTGGAAATTACGTCACAATTCCAGGAATTTCTTAGATTTAAAGTTTTTTTTTGTGATTAGGACATCACCTTACAAGTTTTTCGCTTCGTAATTTTGCAATTAAAGTTCTTCCACGATAATTCTTGTTTAAGGAACTGCAATAGGACTTTCAAAGAGTGGACAGGTCTTAAAATTTGAAATGCAAGCAAATATTTTGCATTACAATTTTCGTTAAACATATTCATAGCGTACAGATTATAATACAAATTTACGATGCATCTTATTATTCAAATTTATCTAATTTCTCATGGAAGACGTGTATTAAACGATGTAAAAAAGCTGCGACGTACTTCTTTCTTCCTTCTTTTTCTGCTGACCATCGCGTTAGCCTTACGCTTGATCGGGAAGCCTGCGCACACAAAGAGAGGTGTGATAATAAATGTAATACATTGCAGATGCAATTAATGTTTACTTTCGTATTAAATTTATTTTTAATGTATCCTGTGATGTGCTTCATAAAGAAATTTCAGAGAAATGTATCGGAAAATGGGAGTGAAAGCGCGAGCAACGATTACAGAAGGCACAGAGGGATGAATAATGGAAGTGGACGATTAAAAGTATTAATGGAACAATATTTCCATGGAACAGGTAGCGAAAAATTAATGTTCGATCGAGAGACTTTACCTGCTCGGAGATCGAAAGAGGAATAATGACAGAAACCGAACGACAGCTTTTAATGTAATATGTAATATCGGACATTCTTTAAATGGAAACGTGTGAGAAGGAGCCAATGACGATGAATAAAACTGCAAATGTATATAGATATAGATGATTTAATTGTCGAAAGAAACAATTTTCGCGTAGCTATAGGAACAACATGAACTGTGCTTGGAAAGGATTAACGCTTGTCCTTTGCCCTTCTCTTGTCCTGGCTAGAAACGCGTGTTTTTCATCGGTTTTGTACACACGGAGTGCGATCGCGCGAGAGCACGGAGACACAATTCAATGAAACGCGGTTACAGAAAATTATTTCCTACTTCCTTTTTTTTTTTTTTCTTATCACGGGCGTCGAATTACGATTTCGCTGTTCTAGGTGCCTGTGTGCGCGCGCTGCGTGTACGCAACTGTATACGCACGGGTAATGCGTGATTATCCCACTGTAAAAGAATATCGATTCTGTACAAGTTAATCCGTTAAAGAGATACATAATTATTGAGTCTTCTTGAGGTATCGTTGTTTCTATTGGTCTATCGTCGGAGCTGTGCTCGTCGAAAATCTATCCGCTCTTTTTTCTCCCCATTCTAATTTTCTATCGCTGTTACAGCAATTGGCAATTTGTTTAACTTTCTCGCGGGCGGTACGGCAGCGTTCGATTCTACGACGATCACAGCGAATGTAAAACGTGTGTTGCGTTCCTGTAACAAAATAGAAATCTCCATGATGCCTCCTCCGCGTTCAAAATCCAAACAACACCGTCCTATCTATCGTTCTGTTAATTTCGCACGCCGTCTCGCAGGTATTCGTTCGCCCCTCCTTTGCTCGGTGTACATTTCATTCGTTTCGATCGCACGAATTCAATCGCGACGCACGTGATGCGTGTCCCTCGTTGATCGGGTTGCTAGGAACAACAAAACAAAATCAGACCCACAGACTTCGCCGCGGGGATAGACAGAATAATGTTCTCGCATGAACATCTCGGTGCCTACGGGCATAAAAGTGGACCGTACGCTTTCATCCGTGGACATGGATAAAGCTCTTTACGCTCCGACTGATTTCCCCCGTTGGGCGCAATCGCGTATCGTTACCCGTGGACACGGCTCTGTGAAATCATCGGTATCTCGTGATCGGTACAAATTACGTAAAAAAAAAAAAAAGTACACCGTACATGGTCCGCTGTAACGTCGCCAAGCCGGAGACCGAATAATCAACGGAAGCAGTGAACGACAGATGTAGGTCGGTGCAAATGTATTTCCATGATTCACTTCTACTTTCCGAGCAACGAGAACCATTTCGTTTCATCGTTTCTATGAACGTTCATCGTTTCTATGAACGTTCATCGGAAAGCGCGACATCGCATTCGATCGATAAAAATTGCCCCGCTGTTGATGGCCGGTTTGCAGATCGGACGCGAACGGGATACGATGTACTGAAAGAAGCACTCGCGCCTCGTAAAAGGTATATACACAGGGTCCGGAGGGGGGTTTCCTTCGACGATACCACTTATGGTACGACGAGGGGGGGGGGGGGGGGGGGGGGGGAGAAAAAAAGCTTCTTGTGTCCGTTCTACTCGCGTTGTTCTACCGGAAATGAGTCAAAGGGATCGAACGCGCTATTACCTTTCCTCTTACGGCCTCGTTCCGTGCCTCTCGCAATTCCTTCCCCCCTCACAGTCACCGCGGAACGTACAGTCACGAGCGGTAGCCGCGTTTGAACAGCAACGAAAGAACGAAGAATCGTAACCGAACGTTCTATACGAGTACAAATTTTCGGCTTCTTTTCAGGATACACTTTTCATTTTCCTCTCGCGTAAAATATCGGAGGGTCTCGCAGAAATACCCAGCTTCCCTCACACGCCTTAGCACGATCGAAATTACACAGACCTACCCGTCTCCAGCCTCGAGTTAAAAATGTTCCGTCTCCACCCCTCCGTTGCTGCGTGTTCGATATACCGTGTAGAATTCTGCAAACAATACAACGCGCACGCCTTTACGCTTCGACAGGTCTCTCACACGCCGGAGATCGTGGCGCGTTCTAAATCTCAGGCGTCTCTGTTCGTTCTTTCGTCGACCACGGTAAAGCACGAGGACATCACGCGCAGGGTGAGTGTATGCCGGTGAACATTCACCACGCGTCTCTCTCTCTCTCTCTGTCACAGCCGCGCGCGATGATACTTCTTTTTAATCGTAAAACTCTATATTACATTAGTAACATATTACACAAGCGATTTCATGATCGCGGTGCCACGTGAATAATCCGTGACGAACGTAATTCGATCACGCGTACAATCCTCCCCGTTCGCCATTAGCATCGAACATCGTCGGTCGCTCGCCCTTAATATTTATAACCGTGCGCTCTATACAAATCTTAAACAACTAAAACGTTCCTCTGCCACCTGTATTTATACATATATATTTATAATCTATATAATGTAACTTCAGTCCAAGCTAACAGCTTCTTCCCCGCCTTGGCCTGTCGCCTAACAGGCAATCGCAGGCTTCATACAAATTTAACTAATATAACACACGCCCTCGCATATCACTTGTCGATTCGCAGAAAAGTTTCTCCCCTTGGTACAACATCGCGCGGAGTCATTGGTTCGTGTTCTGCACGAGCCCTTGGTAAGTCATTATTCGAGCAGGCTGTTTTCCTCCTTCGCAGCTTGTCTCTCTTTTTTTTTTTTCGTTGGTCGCGGTACGCACCAATGTAACAAAAGCGTAGCAAATTGCACGGCATCCGGTGTCACGGGAGTGCGTCGTCCAAAGAATCGTTCAGTATATCACTTCGTACACGGTGGCCTTCTTGTCGCCCGACCCGGTCACGATATACTTGTCGTCCGTGGAGATATCGCAGCTGAGCACCGACGAGGACTCCTTCGACTGTAACAAGATCAATTCGATTCGTTATAACGAACGACTGGCGAAGGATTAGTTGCGCCGACGCGACAGGATACATTCGCGAGAGACTCGGGGCGAATGGGTAATGAATTGGCGTGGAACGATTAGTCCGCACAGGAGGGAAATGAACGTTTACCTGGAATATCGAGGCACCGTACGGCGTACGCCACGCGTTCAACAGATTGTCCTTGCCGGTGGAGACGAACCACTTGCCGCAGGTAGCGAAACGTAGCGAGAGCACGCAGGACTCGTGCAAATGGAGCTGATACTTGTCGGGCTTCGTGGCGTGCAACACCTCGACGTTCGAGTTCTCCATGCCGACCGCCAGCCATTCGCCGGTCGGACAATAGCCGAGGGAGAATATCTGCGAGGTGAAGTCGTGCTGCTGGAGCTGCCTTCCCTCGCGCAGGTCCCAAGATCGAACGGTGTTGTCCAGTCCGCCGGTCCACAGTTTCGAACCGTCCGCGGAGATGTCGATGCAGGACGCGCCGTCCGTGTGACCCTGGAACTGTCTGACCAGGGATTGATTCTGCAGATCCCACACGGCGATGTGGCCGTCGCTGCAGCAGCTGAAGCACACTTTCGAGTCGGGAGAGATGGCCAGGGCGTAGCACGCTGGCGCGTTCGACGTCAGTTCCGCTTTGATCCTCGGCGTCGGACTCGCGAGGTCCCAGATGCTTAGCGTGCTGGCCTCCCCGCCCACGATCAGGGTTCTGCCATCCGGTAGCAGTTTAACAGATCTGTTTGGCAAACAAGAGGAATGAAATGTATTATTAGATCATGGGAAGCGGCTTGGCGAAGTATTCGTGTATTAACGCTCTCGCTAACGGGGCTCTTCGAACGACTCTTTTAACTCTTTGAATCAAGAATGCCAGGGGACCCCTTGAAACTAATTGCAATCCTAAACTGTTGCTGTCCAATGAAATCGTCTTTACGAATCCCATACCTTGGCTCTATCATCTATCCGCTTCTCGCCCGTTTCCAAGCGATCTACGTTCAATTCGAAATTAATATCGGCCATACCAAGCGCGTAGAAATCACACGTATCGCGGAGCACGCGAGTCGACAAACGAGACCGCAGTTAGACGACCGGAAGCCGTGGGGTGGGCCCGAGCGTTAATCAGAATTTATTCAGCAGCGAATCCACGCGTTTGCCAGACGGCGTGGAAAGTTAATACGACGCTCCGCGGACGTGAGCGTTCAACCTGTACCTGATGTAGTTCTCCCGCTGCAGGCAATCAAGCTGGGAAACGTGTTTCGCGGTCCCGCTGCCGCCCTGATTGATGTCCCAGACCTTGACGCATCCTTTGCCACCGGTGTAGACGTATTTAGTCGGGTTCGAGATCGTTACCGCGCACACCACCTCGCCGTGCGTCAGGGTATTTATCTGACGCGCGTGACGGGGTATTCCTTGTCCAATTAGAGCGTCGTGCGGGAACGGGACCGGCTGCATCTGCCCCTCGCTGGATACGTGGAAACTGTACGCTCTGTAAAATGAAGAAATTAAATCACTCTCCGTTCGCGTCGCATCGTTTACGAAAGAATGCATTATCCAATGTCCCCGAGGATTCTCTCATTTATACACTCTTGGAATTGGATATTAGACTTGGCGCTGATGACAGAATCGCGTTTCGTTAAGGTAAGAGTAGAAGAAAACACTTTTTTTGATTCGATTGCCTACTGTTTTTCGAATACATATAGAGTGGAGATCTTTTTTACGGAATTCAATATTTCATGGCAAGTGATAACAGGGCTTGGCACTGATAACAGACTCGTGTATCGTTAAAGTAAGAATAGAAGAAAATGTTTTTTTGTTTGGTTCGATTGCCTACTGCTTTTCGAATACATATAGTCGAGATCTTTTTTATGGAATTCAATATTTCATGGCAAGTGATAACAGGGCTTGGCACTGATAACAGACTCGTGTCTCGTTAAGGTAAGGGTAGAAGAAAATGTTTTCTTTTTGGTTCGATTGCCTACTGCTTTTCGAATATACATATAGAGTCGAGATCTTTTTTTACGGAATTCAATATTTCATTTACAGCAGCATTTAATATTTGACCTAATTATTATTATACGTATCGCCGAAACAATGGACCTAGTTGAATAAATGACAACGATCCCAATTAGCTACCCACGACTTTTCGTTCAAGATTAATTATTCAACGTGGTCGAAAGTGGAATCTATTGAGAGGCGAGGATTACACTTACGGCTTTCCACCGGGCACGCCGAGCGGGCCAAGAGGTGCCCTCATGCTACCGTGAGGATCGTAGAGCTGCTGAAGAGGCGGTCTTGCGGGATATCCGTTCAGGGCCGGGGGATAACCCAGCATGTCCACATGAGGTCCACCGGGTGGATGATGCGGCGGCGGATAATGCGGCGGATAAGGGATGACCGCCGAAGCCGAGACCAGCGGTTTGCTGGAACTCGATGGTTTTAGGCCACCGGAGCCGGAGCTGCTACCACCTGTCGACCATACATAATTCATCGTTAAACTCGCCAAGTATTTTCCACGATCGTCATACGCATCGGGAAATCTCGCGAGTATCGAAGTAATTGCCCGACGAGGAAGAAAACATCACAAGAGAATAAATTGCAATCTGCAGAAACGCGTTGCTCCCGTTTCTTTCTCCAGGAACGATTGTCTCGTCGACCGTCAAATTTACGCGACTTAAATGAACTTGAACACTTTCCACATACAGCGCCCAATTTTTATATTACCTGACCGAAGCGGCCTACTCTGATCATTCTAATCCCTACCAATGTACCAAAGAACCGTCCCACATTAAAAACCACTCTCTCGTCGACCCATCGGCCATAGAAAATTCTCTCTCCGGCTACAACTCTATTAAACAACGAAACGAAGTAAGAAGAAAAAAGAGTCCAACGAACCTGCTGACGTGGGTGTGACGGGTTTCGAGATCGGCGTGGTCGGTTTCTCTCTCTCTTCCATCTTCTTGGCCGAGGGCGTGCTGGCGTTGCTGCTCGTGCCGCTTCTCGGCGATGGCGGCGGGGCTTCTTTCTTCACCTGGTTGCCCATGGACACCGAGGACGGTCCAAGCTTGTCCAGACCGTTCTCCCTGGGCGACGCGGTTCCGTTCGCCGCCGGGCTCGATGGTCCCTCGCTCGCATCGTCCACGACCAAGTCCTGGTCGCTCTTTTCACCATCGCTTTGCTGTCGGGGAGAACGTGCAAGGCTTTATTAGGAGTACACTATCTCCCCATAGATGCATGGCGAACCATCTTCGATACTTACATGGCCCATATCTTTGTCCTGCTCTTTCTTCATCTTCTTCAGGGGCAGGTGATCGTGGTGATGAGGCTCCGGCGTGGACCGCGGCCTGTTGTACTTTTCGCGTTCCGCCGGCGATATCGAATTTCGCTGCAATCACATCATAGTCTTGTAATTATGTGAAACGCGCGCGCAATAAAATGTAACGAATTTCTTTGATTCTTTTGTTTCTCGATCATGAAACCATCCTCCCTCTACACCTACGCAATACCCGGGGGTAAAAAAAAAAAAAGGAATAGCAATCATCCATCCCCCCGAAATTTTCCTCACCGCAGGATAGAATGGATAACCGCCGATACAACGTGTCGGCGCGTTGTCTTCCCGAAAATGTTGTCGCCGATGCTTTCCAACGGGTACGGAGGGTCCCGAAAGCGACGAAGATATTATCGGCAGGGAAGTTTTACGAGCGACAGTTTCGCCGTCGATACGACAATGTCCCCTCTCTGTTCAGCAGCCGAGTAACCGGGTACGCGAGCCCTCGGCCCCGTTCCCCGATAACTGCGCGCCCCTAGCCGAAGCTACACCGTAAACTACCCTCTCTCGTAGCCTCTTTCGACCCCGAAGTAAATCTCTCCTCTTCTCAATTACCCTTCGCCTCTCATCCACTGCCGCCACCGGCTCGGCCCATTACCCCGACGCTCTGGTGTCATCCCATCCGTTTGCGACGCGCGATTCTCGCGTCCGGAGGATCGCGCGCGGCGTCCGAGAGGAAATGAAAGGGGGCTGCTATTTACCGTGATTTAGGAGGCCAACAGGAGAGTCGCGGCTCCCTTTTCCAAGTAGTCGTGGCGACGGGACGGTCTTACGGGGAAATTGTAACGAGGCGAGAGTTCCGCTTGAACGGTAACCGATTTGGGATAGGACGCAGTTAAAAGGACGCAATTGCCGATAGATATCGATTTCCCACGCAAATGTTTGTGCGATTTATATTTCCCGAGAGATACTCGAGACGATATCATCGCGAGCAGGCGTGGCGAGGGCGCGCGGCAAAGACAACGGCGACGACATGGAAAGAATTCACCCCGATCGCGTCTCCTTCGAGACCGGTCGTCGGCCCCCCGCTCGGTAAGAAGTCAACGGACATACGACACGGGGGATTCGGAAGGCGCGCGATGGGGAACGGATTCTCGGCAGAGGCGCAAGAAAACGTGCACGCGATCGGCGGCGCGTCCAACGGACGTCGCAAAGAAAGGAATCCCCCGGGGAACCGTATTACGCGCTCGACTTTTCTAGAACGGAAGCCACCGCGCGCCGCACAGAAGGCGGGATCCGTTTCCATCTCTCGGGAGAGACAAAACGAGAGGCGGATCGTGCCCCTCTGTCCCCGGTTGTGCGATAATAATGGCCAGGACCGCTATTTATCCAGTCGGGACAGCCCGCGGGAGTCTCGGTCCGGTCACAACTGTCTCTCGCGTTCCTTGAAAGGCAAGAGAGCCGTCGTCGTTCGCCGAGGGGGTATATACATACGTATTCCTTTCCACGGATAAATCGATGGCAAAAGAAAACACGGGGCGGGCGCGGGGCGGCGGGACGAGCTCCGGCTGGATATTTCCAGGAACGAACCCGTGTTGCTCCCTCGGTAGAGGGTCGCGAGAAGAATACAGAGTGGCGAGGCATTATCATAAAAATGCGAGGAATCCCGAGGATCTCGGATTTATGTCGGGACCGAGATGGTTAGCGCGAGATAAGTTTCGTGGAATCAACGTTGGTCGGACTTTGGCACGGATAAAGGGGATCCGTACGAATCGCGTTGCTGCCGAGAGTTTCGACGTGTCATAGAATTTTTATGCCGCTCTCTCGCCCCTGGAGGCATCTGGGGAGGCTTTGTCTGCGTTCACTTTTAGTCTCGCGAATGTTACGGACAAGATGGACAGACGTTTCGGAGATTGATCGTTTGGCACGATATGCGACAGATCTTTCGAGATGTGTATCGCGCTTCGTGGTGGATTAAATAGTTTCGCAACAATTTTTTAACTTATTTCGTGTGCCTCTATTAATTCAACGAATCTCGATTTCTTAAGCTGATCTCTCGGTTGAATTTCGTTGCCCGTTAAAAATCACGCGAGATACGGGAAACACGCGTTCGTGGCCAGTTTTTCTCCCCGCGCACAACAGTTCAATCCCGGCGGTGTATTCAACAGCCTTATCTACCCGGGTGCAAGCGCATCGTTTTCCTTCCCACCATTGAAATACTGAAAGCACTCGATGTAGTGTCACGACAGCCACCCCCCCCGTGCCCCTCTATTTCTCACCTCCAGCCACCAACCATTCCCCCCGTCGTATTCAGCAGAGCCGGGTGGTACGTATGTACGTGTACATGATCCGGCCTTTATTCGCCCAAGTTTACTTACACCTAGCCCCCGTCGGGATCGCGCGGCAGCCTTTCCAGCGAAGAGGTTTCGCGCCACGATCAATATGGGGGGGGGGGGTCGGTGCCTCTCAAAGGGGGTGGCGGTCTGAAAAGGAGCGAGAGTCAGGAGGACGCGGGGGTGTGAGGGGGACACTGTTGGGTACACCGTAGATATATAGACTTTGTAGTGTTAGAGTCGACTTGGTCTGCCGGGCAGGCAGCTTGGCAAGCAGAAGCGGCAGGCAGACATCGAGAAGGTGCAGCCGGAGTGAGGGAGAGGAGGAAGACACGACACGGTGGCGGTTGTCGAGAGAAAGGTCGAAGAGTGACGCGCTGGAGCAAAGGAAAGAGGCGGTGTGCGCGTGGTATTGGGGTTGGTGGTCGGAGCCATGAGGGTGGTAAGTGAGTGAGCGACTCCTTCACCACCGGCGCCTCGTCTCGACCCAACTACCGTCACCCACACCACGCTACCAGCCACCCCCGACCTTACGGATATATCCCAAGCCACCGTCTGCCTCATCCTGCTCTTCCTTCTACCGTTCCTCTCTCTCTCTCTCTCTCCCTCTTTCTCTCTGTTCACCAAGTAGTCTCCTTACCGCTACCCACCCCACCGGCGTTCCACCTCAACCAACCCACGCCGCCCTGTTTCTCTATTCCTCACTCCACCCTCGTCGTAACCAGGACCCCGAGGGAGGAGGTTACGAAGCGGAGTCGCGCCTCCCGAGACCCCGCGAACCCCCAGTTGGTACAAGATTGCACCCAGAGGTTCCCAACCCGCTGCGACTACCCCCTACGAAGGAGATCCCCCTCGCGCGCGTGAAACCGAGGCTCGCGGTTATCGTTCGCGCAGAGTGCACGGATTAAGTGCTTCTCGGTGAATCGAGGTGTGTTTAATTTACGACCGAGGAACTATGAACTCCGAGGTGCACCGTCCCCGCGCCGATCCATCGAATATGATTAGTTTCGCGAGGTTCGAGGCCGAGGCGTCTCCAGAACTTCGCGAAACTTCATTCCCGGCGTTTTGCAAACGTTCCGAAACGATTGTCACTTCTGCGTTATTTCGATTTCCCGTTTTCACGGTGCACGGTGATCAATCTCCTTATCAATATCGCGGCAAACTACGCGGCGGTGTAAAGTATCGAAAATTAACGACGCGGAGCGTAATTTCGCAGGTGATTACATCGGGGCGGCGGCTTCGCTCGGGGATGCATGGAATTTTTAATAGCCCCCCCCCCCCCGTCGGGGGACACCGGCGAGCGATTTTTAGAAATCGACCACGCATCACAGGGTCACCATCGCGCGCGCGTCCATCGTCGCAGCAATTAGCGAACGCGGACTTTTACTTCCGGTCGAGCTGCACGATCCCGGACGCCCGCTCTTTCTCGCTTCCGTCGAATCTGTTTCACCGTTTACCCTCCGCGCTTTTTCGCTCCCTCCACAACGTTCCAGACGTGAGAATCGTGCAGCTGGATAGGGAGGAAAATGAGAAGCGAACCGCGCGATCGTTTTCCACTTTGCCGAAGCGAGAGAGTCGCGTGTCGACTACGATGCTTGACAAATTCCATTTCGAAGCTGTGATTGTGCCGTTAGAAATATTAGTACGCGGGGATGTTTCGTGACTGGTTTACCGTCTTCGCCTGGCTCTCCTAAAAGCAAGAGTTATAGTGCTTCGGATGTCTTCAAATATTCTACAAGATGTATACTTAAGGTAAGACACGAATGGAATTATATAATTGAGGTTCCCGGACGTAGAATAATCTTTTTCAAGTCAATTAATTATCGCATTAGTTTCGATGAAGCTGTTATCTGTGAAATTAATAATTTTGGGGAGTTGCTACTTTTTCCATGCCACTTATAAAGCATTTTCATAAGCTTCTCAACAATTTGGGACAGAAAAGCGGCGTTTTAAGAGGATTACAAATTGCGAGATGCATAATTCAAGTAGTCATGGATGTTTCTAGTCGGACAGCTATCGCCTGAACGTGCACAGCGGCATACGTGCACCACTGACTCGCGACAAGAAATGAATCGCTCGTGGTAATAAAATAAAATAAAATTAGAATAATTTTCTCCACTTCGAAAGTATCCTAAACAATAAAGTTCATATGTTCCGGTTCTTCTTCTATCCCATCCAATTTCGATAATTAAAACGCGAGCAACCCGGCCATAAAACATCCCCCTTCGTATAAAAAGAAACCGCAAAGAAGCGCTAAACTCCCTCGCGTGGTCCAAAGTGAATGAACTTCATATATTAACCCTCAAGGTGAATCGTTTCGCGAAACCTCCACCTTACTTCCCCGCGTGTCGAGAAATCCTTACCCCCCCCGCGTGCGAGCCTGTCTTTTACGCACGGCGAACGGTGTCGCGGATCGTAGAAAAATTCGCGGCGCGACGATTTATAGGTACCATCGCGCAAATAGCGCGGCTGGTTTTCCTGTTTCCAACCTCCCCTGCCTACTGCTGTTTTCCCTCGAATGGCCGCCGCTTACACAATACCACTGTGTACCCTCTTCTCCTCGTTTCCCGTCTCGTTTGCTCGCTGTCTCCCGCCCCTGGCTGTCCTCTGCCGGTCGCCTCTCGTCGGCCCCGGCCAGGAGGCCTGCGGTGGAATTTGCATTTTTAAATTAACTCGCCTCTGTTTGCAGCTATCTCGGCGCGACGCCACCCTCCCGCCCCTTTGACCCGAGCTTTACAATTTTATGCAACAACGCACCCCGAGTGCTTCCCGACTAGACCCCCGCCGCCCCTCTCCCTCTCTCTCTCTCTCTCTCTCTCTCTCTCTCTCTCTCTCTCTCTCTCTCTCTGCCTACCCCCCGACTGTCCGACACCCCTAGTCCATCCCTCTTCGCCGTGGCAGCAGCACGCCCGCGCGGATCACTCGCCGTTGCGTCGCAAAACCCACCCACGGATGATCGATATTATTGTTATCGTTATCGTTCGACCGACCTCGAAGTGGCGGCGTTCCCATTGACCGTTACCGTCGCGGCCAATTACTCGTAACCGCGACAGCGACGGTTTTTAGCAGCGGTATATCGCGATCGGCCACCGAACGCAATATGCATCGAATCGCGCCGCTCCGTTCTCCGCTTTTTCGTTCCGTTTCGTTCCTTCGTGACCGCGGGCTATCCCCGTTATGCTATTTGTTGGTTCGTTTCTCTTTTTTTATTTCCTCCCTTTCTCGTTTCATTTTCGGTCACACGCGAGCAGGGAGCGGCGCGCGATACGGATATTCTATCCACGCGGTCGCTTTTATTGAATACAGAGACCGCGACGATTGCTTTCTTTTTCCATTAGGCAGTCACGGAGAACGGCGGTGCATCGAGGAAATTGCTGGTAACTGCCCCGCTGCCGACCGGCTCCATACGTTCGCCCGTGAACGTCTGCAGATGAGGCAGAGGGCACGGCGGGGCGGGGAGGATGGACATTTTTCGGAGATTGAATTTGCCTCGTCGATGATGGTGGTCGCCGAGCGCTTTCCGGTGGCCAGCTTTTGCGGCTGGATGAGTGGAAAAGTTCTTTGAGAGTAATGTCGTCGAACTATCGCGACCAAAATTGCAATGAAATTACTAACGAAAAGTGCTACGATCAAGAAAAAAAAAAGAACGAAAGCAGAGAGGTAAAGGGGTGAACGAAATGACGGAACCATGGGAGTAAAGAACAAACAGGATGGCCCGCCATAAAGCGACCGTATTACCTGGCCATTATCCACGAGCTGTGGGGGGTAAGAGAACGGGAGAACATTTTTATCGTTCCGTCAAACGACAGCGAGATAGAGAGGGTAGACGTCTGTCGCGGAGAGACGTGCCTGGAAGCTCGACACCGTGCGAACGGGTAGCAGTAGAAACAAGCCGAAGAAGAGGAAAAGAGTGTCCCCCGGTAATTGAAAAGCCGCTGGTGGATTACGATCGTCGCTTTATTTCGCGCGACCAAACGATGCGGGGCTTCTCCCCTATTATCTCGGCCGTTTCTTCAGCTGCGCTGCTGCTCCACCCTATCCCCGGTCCTCTCGGAACAAGAAAAATCGGGGGAGAATGCCGCTGGCAGAGTAGACCGTCCAAGATCGGAGCGCACGAGGGGAGAGACATCGCGAAACTAGCAAGCGAGAAAAACGAAGAGCGACGAGAGACACAGAGGGAGAAAAACAAAAGGAGTCATAGGCAACAATGTCCGCGGAGAGAGGCGCATCCTCGCGCGATCACCGACGCGCGGGCATTAACGAATGTGGGCTTCGTAAATCGTGGCCGCTTCAGGGGTCATTACGCGACGCAAAAAGAGAAAGCGAGCTAAATGGTCGTCCCGGCATTGGCAGAGGATCGGCAGGAACGTCCGACGAACACGAACAGGAGAAAAGTAGACGAAGTGGATGGCCGGGGGCCGGCTCTGTCCGTCGCCGATCGAACCACTCTGAATTATGGCCGCCGTATATCGCAACGGAGAGGGACAAGGGCGATCCCGACAAGATCTCGCTTTCGCGAGCGGTTGAACGCTCTGCGTACCCGCGCGGGACACGTACGGACCTTAACTCTTCCACCGAAACGGCCCCGCCGCGACCAGGTTGCGTGTAGGAATCCCTTGTTAACCCGCGCTCCAGCTAGATCTCGTTCGATCCTGCCTACTTCCGATCTTACACGTGTCGCCGTTGCGTAGCCGCGACTGGCTATCGATAATACGTGAATTACGGTCGGGGGAAACAGGCTAGGCGTATTTTCGATCCTGCACGAGGCTCGAGCACGGTGTGTGCCGTGACACGCGGTACGAATATCGGGGATGATACGACGTGTAACACGGCGGGTGTGTATCGATAGGTGGGAAGGGAAGGGCCGTGCGATGAACAATGTTTTCGATGTTCGATGCCGTGCAGCACCCTGCGAAGGGATCGCTTTAACCCGACAGTGTGTGCAATGCTTAAAAAAAAGGGACCAATCTGAACGAATGGTGGAATTAATCGAAGGAGGGAATAGTAGGATAAATAATTCCTTTGCACTTAACCCTTTGCACTCGAGACGTTTCGTAGCGTTTTTGGTGAATTTACTACCTCCAACGTAAAATGATTAATGTATCTTTACATCTGTACAAAGATGATTTCTTAAACATTAGTCTTTGTATGATATTTCATGAAACAATTGCCGAGATGTATGCCCGGCTTTTCGTGACAAGTGTCACGATAGTAATGTCGTCTGATGTCTTTTACCATGTTTAGTTCTTTGAGAGCAGACTTTGCAATCTTTCCTAACTCCTGTTAGAATGTCATGCAGCTTCATCTTTTCTAGTTTTGTTGTCACGGCTGTCAAGTTCGAACTGAGACCGAAAACGCAGTCCAGTTGGTGGTTGAGTACTAATTTCAGATAAGAAAGTGTTATCTCCATTTGAAGGGATGTCATTTTACGCTTCATTAGTTATCGCAGTTATTAAGTTATCGCAGCGAACCGAGTGGCGAGCGACAGTCACCTCTCGAGCGCAAAGGGTTAATCCTGAATCAATTTCTGAATCGTGGAACGTTCCAGTGAAACTGTAGAGCAGTACTTCATGCCCCTGAAATTTATTACCTGATAAAACAGATACCTAACAGATCGTTTAATATATTTAAATTATCCCGAGCCATAATATCTTCATTATTCAAATGAAATATCCCTTCGTTCATTTTTTTAATGAGACATTTATGCAGCGAGGGCGGCCTCCTCGTCCCTGGTATATACGCCGTTGTCAACGTCCCCCCTCTTTTCTTCTTTTTTTAGCAATCCGGTCGGCCAGGAACACTCGGGCCGCCCCGCGGCTTCCGGCCGCACGGGAAGATTCAGAAAACACGTCCAAAGAGCCGGGGGACGGTTATATTGTGAAATATATACGGAGACGTAATTACGGGGCGTTCGGAGTGCTACGGTGGCCCCCAGGCGGAATTTTTACGGCCGCCTCATTAAATTACGAACTAATTACCGGTCGGCGAATTATTAAAAAGCTTAGCCGGCCGTTAAACGTGCGGCGAGTCGTAAAAGGGAGGCTCTCCGCTTGCTGGCTCGCGAGCGCGTTTCCCTGCCTGCGTGTGCGTCAACCAACGCCACCCTCCAGGCTTGATAGCTTCCCATCTGCGCTCGAGCGCCCGCCTTAACCCGTTTACCCCATGGAAAAATTCATTTTCGCCGAGATCGATGCCCCAAACTTTTCGACTCGAACTTCTGCCTTTCGAGATGAACCACCCCCCCTCGACTCCGGTGGCAACGTTCCGCTTCGAAGTCGGGCCGATAATTGTTACGGATTTAAAATAGCGAGGAACTCGTTGCAACTCATGGAGTATTTGTAAATGAGTCGTTGAGCTATCGTTCGGTAATTCTGATGCTTCGAAGCTAACTATTACTGCAAGGATGCGGGAGACTTGCGAAAGGAAAATACTTTATAAGTATATCATTCAAATGCACATAAAGTTCTCCGCTGAGGAACCACAACTTTCTTTCCAAACAATTCGACCACCAGTTCAAAGTGTAATAGCTTATACATAGTGCATAGCAAAGTGATTCTCTTGTGCACGCGTGATAAGCGATCACGGACCGCCTGCGAATCGACATTCAAACTCGTTCATCCACCAGCAGTCGCGTGTTTTAAAAAAAAAGATTGTCCTGGACACGGTGTCCGGGCGCGATTACAAATCCCCTTCCGGTTGTTCGACAAAGCCGTCGCGAAACGATCGCGTTTCGAGGCGCGCGTCGAATCGCGCGAATTATCCACGCGCGGTTTCCGAGAGCTATCGCGCCGAGAGGCGGAGAGTTTCTTGCTTTGCAATTAAATTAACGCGAGCTCGCGTTTCTCCGGCGCGACTGCGACGAATGGCGCGCATAAATATCGGCGCGCAGCGAGCGGAACGAACCGCGGCTCGAACGAATCGATCGTAAAAGAGCGAAGCGAAGCGATTCGCCGTCGCCGGGGTTCTGTTGAAATTGCCCTCGACCGCGCCTCCGGACGCAGCCCGGACCTCTTCTTTCCGCCGAATCAATTTCAAGTCTATCGTTCATTATACTGTCCCCGGTTTCTCGACGGCCAACACAACCGCCGTTGTTTCGACTTTCGCAAGCGCCGAACGAATTTATCACCCTTTGTATTAAGAAGATTTGTATCATTGCACGCGCTTTAACGTTGTTAAGTTCCACGGGATTCATTTCCAAGCACGAAATAAGGGAGCACGTTTCTCCTCTCAAGGTTTTCCACCCCCCCCCCCCCATTAAATCTGGCGGCACGCTTCATTACGAATTCGAGGACGCGATGCAACGCGCTCAACGGACCAACGAGGGATTTCAAGGGATTGTTTATACAGAGATAACAATCCCGTGAAGCGTCTCGTAAAAACGAGCGCCGATGTTACTTCTGTTCTTCCTTGGGTTAACGAGAAAAGTGGCCATTAGCGAGGAAAGAGTCGGCGCGTTCCTCTCTCTCTCTCTCTCTTATAGTTTAGGCGGTATTACCGCGATTTCCATAACGAACGTTCGCGCGAAACGGGACGGCGTGAATGCCGGATTTAACGGAGGGAACGGGACGGCGCGAAGGATCGAGGAACGGCGAGAGGGAAGACGACGACGAGGTGTCGAGGGGCGGAGAAGGACTGCTGGCCGTGAATGTCATTAAGGCGGCGTGATGTTTTTAATTAATTAATTCGCGGCAGCTACGGATTTAGCGTCTCATAAATTCCAGTACGGTGATTCGGCCACGCGAACGAGAGGGTCGAAGCCTTCGTCCCGCCTCCGAGGGTCGATATAACGAGCGAGACGTGGAGGGGGAGATGGAAAAAGGACAAAAGGCGGACAAGGGATGGGTGTACTGCAATGTATTTAAAAATATTAAGTACCCCCGACGGAGGCGAATATTAAGACGGAGTCGTGAAGGTGGAATCAACGAGGGGATGAACCTCGAGGCGAAACGCGGAGACAGAGTCGGAGGACGCGGGACGGGCGACGAAAGGGACGAGGTCGACGCCGAGGGTGGCAAAGAGGAAGCGGAGTTATGGGATTGAAGCAGGAAGCGCCCAGGGTCGGGGGTGGTTACGGAAGAAAGGGCGGGGGGCGACTGGCAGGGGAACGTTTCAATTAGTAATTAAAACGTGCCGTGCTGCTACCCCTAACCCTGCTGCTATCTCGACTTTACACAGTGGCTGCTTCCTCTCTTACACTGTCGTCGTCGTCGTCGTCATCGTTGCTACCGCCGCGCCGCCATCTTGTAAATTAATTAATGCGCCCCTAACGAGATCAGAGGTGTTGGTAAGGCAGCCGGGATCGCTAGTTCTCCGTCCTGTCCGCCGAGAGGAAGAACAATCCCCCCTCGGTGTTCCTGCGGGGATGAGCGTCGAGTTGTCTCAGGCCCGCGAGTGGCGTTCCGAGAATCACTTCTGCCCTCTCGCATCGATGCGCGCGGAAAGGCGAGCCTCCTTACGCTTCCGCCGTGTTTACTGGATAACTCCCGGAGAGGCTGGCTGGATTTTCTTCGGTAATTATACGTATATACACCCGGCTCTCTACGAAAATCTTCCACCCCATCGTAACCAGAACTGCTGGAGAAAGAAACTTTTCTCATTTCCAACGGAGCAACCCCCGTTCCATAGCTTTCCCGAGTGTGTGTGTGTGTGTGTCTATAAACGAGGGTTCATTTATTACAGCATTTACTCTCATCCGAATTTTTCACTGTGCTTCCAAACATTCACCCAGTCACGGCCCTGACGAGCAGTAAATTAGTCGGGCTCCAGGGGGGCGAAGGTCGCGAGAGCAGAGGGGCAAGAGCGGGGCGATGTTGGTGTCAGGATCTCTGGACCCTTTCAAACCCCTTTCATCGGCACTTCGGCACCGCTTACATAATGCAGCCACTCTAATTAAAATAAATTACACTCTCGCGTAAGTTCGCTCTTTTATCCGTCACACGTCATTCCCCCATCCTTCTATTTTACTTTTGCCCGCCGCTTTCTTTTTTTTTTTTTGCACCGCACTTTCGACCACCAGCCACGCTAGGCAGCAACACCGGCTAGATAAGCTCTCCTGTTCACCCCCTTTCACCCTTTCTCTCTCTCTTTCGCTGCCACCCTCCCTCGTTTATTTGCACTTTATTCGAGATTTAATTTACAGACCTCCGAGCGACAGGCTCGTTGCTGCGAGCTAGACCCTTTGATGCGATTAAACCAAAAAATAAAAAAGAAAGGAAAGAGAAGCAAAGGAGGGGGGATGATTCCATACCACCCTAGAAAAGAAAGTTGGAAAAAGAGTTGGCAGTGCGACCAAAAGGGTAAAAGAAAAGTGACTGGCAAATGAACGTGCCAACGAAAATATTTGCCAAGAACGCGGCGCGACGTTTCTATTTATGGTTCGCTATTCGAAACTGCAACCAGTGATAACAGAAGATCGAGAATAGAGAATTTCCCAAGTGGTATTCGTATTACCGTGCCATAATCGAGACCGATAATTGGAACGACGGTTTGCTCGACGAGCCTAATTCAGAATGATCCTTCGACCCCGCCAACTTGCCCCCGGTTCTCGCCCCTTCGGCTTTCACCTTCGTTGTCCCGCTAATTAACGCTGAAAAGTCTCCGCGAGTGGCCGTGGAATAATGCAAGCCGATCGACGGAATTATCCAGACCCGAACCCTCGTGTCTGAAAACGAGTAGTCGGGCGAAAAGCGAAAGAGAAGAAAAAAAAAAAAGAAAAGTCGGCGACTGGTTGAACGAGCGCCTTTGATCGGCGCGAAACTCGTTGACCGGTGTTGCGCGCCCCTATTCGAAGGAACGAACGATCCCCGGCTGCTCTCGCCGGTCGTTCTCTCGTTCCGCGAACGAATTAATGCGGCGCCGCTTCTCGAGCACTTTCCTCATTGGCATCGAGGGCCACTCGCTTTCGCGACAATTTGCCGCGGGCTCTGCTCGGATCGGCCGTAAGTATCGTGAAATTCAATTAAGTTCGTGCTTGTGCAACTCGGGAACTCTCTCTCTCTCTCTCTCTCTCTCGCTCTTCCTCCCATCCCCTTTCATCACGGTTTTGCTCTCCGCGGGAGCCGGTGTAATACGCTCTCCGCCCTGCCGTTTGGAAAAACGTCTGTTCCACGGCATCGTGACGACGATAAATAAATATTCCGCTGTCGCTCCAGCTTTTTCTCCCGACCCCTGCTCCGTTCCGTGCTTCCAGCTCTTGGAAGCCGCGAGAACAGTCGCCACTCGGTGTTTCATGAATTGGTTATGACTCGACACCTCGACCCAGCCGGAAGGAAAGAGAGCGTCCGGGGAAGTGAAGCCCTGGCATTTCACCCCCTCGAGGTTCGCTCTTCTTTCTCTTCTACCTTCTCCGTTCGTGTACGATCTCGAGGAGCTTCCCGCGAGGAAATATTTTACCGGATCGCGAGAGAAGTCAGGGGAAGGAACACCGTCCGAGGGGGAAAAGCTTCTTCCGAGAGAAGGAAGTCGGAGCTTGCACGAATAAATAACGACTGGCATTCTTTTTCGCTCGTCGTCGGATTTCGATTTGAAACGCGAGCTTTCATCCCCCGTTTTCCGCTTCCTTTCAGATTCTCTCTGGCAACCAATGTAGAGGAGAAAAAGGAGGAATGCGAGACAATATTGTTCCACCACTGAACATGTTCCTTCCCCAATTTTGTCTCGAAAGCGGCACGGTCTAACAAGTGGCGTACCGCGCGGGTCGCGACACGCCCTCGCTGAAATCCGGCCTGGTATCGAGCGTTTTTAAAGCGCTCTTCCGCGGCCCGCGTCCTCGCGTGTTTGCACGCCGCTTTTCCGCGGAGAGCGTCGTCTTGCTGCTCTGCGGTCTCCCCGAGTTAATTTTCAATTGCGCCGTTGCGCGTATAATCCACCTTGCTCGCGTCTCTTCCCAGTGCAAACGTTTGTCAACGAGCGGCACCAGCGCGGGTGAACAAACGAATATAAATTTCTATGCGTGCCGTTCGCGGCTCGCGAGTGAATTCCCTTCGCGTATCTTTCGGAACGCGGAGAACTGTGCGACACCATCGCGATCCATTCGTGTTTCCGTCCCTTTTCATCGAATTTCCAATCGCGCGGTCGTGCGAACAGCGACCGCGGTAAGCCGGGCCGAAAAGTACCATTGTCTCGCGTTCCAATTACGCGACGCGCAAACTGGCAAGACGCGAAACACGCGTTACCGTACGTATCCGAAGCACCTGGCAATCGGTTAAACATTACATGACGCGACGCGAGTCAACCACCCCGTTAGCATTCATATTTCAATTTCATAGCCCTGGGGCGTCATGACGGTGTGGGAACGGGATCCTGTAAGTCTGCCACGGGATGCGCGACGGGGATAAATACAAGTTCGATAGAAGGGTGAGAAGGGTAGGGAAATGAGAGGGGAATTGAACGTGGGAGGGGTCGAGACAGGTAATACGATAGGATTTGTAGGTGGAAGAAGGGAGGATAGATCGGGGTCGGAGAACGGAAGGGTGACGTGTGAACGCGCGCGATGAAATGGTTGGAGAGAGATGCAGCTGGCGTAGCGATGGGAACAACGCGCTAATGAGTAATTTTACCTGCTTTATGTTTCTATAAAATTCGACGCGGATGGGTGGCCAAACTGCACTTCGGTAAAATAATGGGAGTTCTTTATTGCAATGAAGCGAAGGAGAAATAATCGCGTAAAGACCCTTCGCGAATAAGCTAATCGAATTGACAACTTAATAATTTCTACAGATTGGGTAAAATGCTTTATACGGAAAGCATTAATATTCCGTTGCACAAAAACTTGTATCTCAATAAGCCAGACATACATTCGGCGGTGCGTTACCTTCAACAACATTAATACCAATCACAATCCACTCGCCACGAAACGATCATTTTTCTCCACAAATCTTCCCACCACTACGCCCATCAGGATTAGTCGAGGCTCTATTGAAAATTTGCCAACGATAATCGAATTAGTCCCATCGCTAGGTGGTCGGTACACATTATGAAAGCGCGGCGAGATTACACGCGAGCGTGATAGCTCTCCATAGAGGTACCGAGAAAGGGTGAGAGGCTGCAAACAAGAGGGCGAGCAGAAACGAGCGTGAAGGGCAAGAGAGAAACAGGGGGAGGGAGAAGGAGAGAGAGAACTAATACCAATGGAAACCTATTACCATCTATCTCAATACCGGTGTAATGGATGCGCAGCCCCGATTATCAATCCGTAATAATTATGCATATTAAACGGACGCTAATTATCGGTCCAGCCGCGCGGGTCACGGGCACCCTCCCGGCAAATTGCGCAAGTTATGCTGGCTGTGTACGCTGTTAAAACACGGCTCGTAATAACATCGTGGAAAGAGCGATGCCGAAAAGATAATTACGCTGGAAATTACTCGCTGATTGATTGATGTATAACGCTTCTATGCGACCGTATACTCGAGTCAATCGCAACGCGTTACAGCCAGAGTTTTGTAAAACGCTCCCCGACGTATTAATTAATGATCGTTATCGATCAATTAGAGTGGATCCCGCCCTGGGTGCGTGTAAAATTCCGCGTAGCGTGATTAACGATTCCATGTACATTCGGTTTATGACATATTTAATTGCTAGTTTTATGCTAATACGTACATTTAATATCTCACGGATTGCCAATACAATTTTCCCATCGCAACAGATATTTTCAGTTTCTGGCAAGCGTACGAATTCTTTTTGCTCAATCGATTCTAATTAATTCTCTCGCCAAGCATCACTCGTTTACAAAGAACTCTTAACAGTCAAGTCAGAAGTTCCGTCCCTTTTATGTTGCTGCACAAAGACAACAAATTTCCCTTTTCATTTTTCCTTTACGCGATCTGCATCAAAGGTTCGACGATAAACCAGCCACTCCTCCTTCAACCTTTCGCTCATCTTCGCTCAACCCCATCGATCTAGAAGCCGAACACGCCCGACTGCTACACCAGAAATCGACTGTACCCATATTCGTTTACAACTTCTTACCCGCGGTCGATCGCGAAACGGTGGTTGGTGCGGGGATCGAGAACGAAACGAATGCACACCGCTCGCACCCCGAGCGGTCTCTCGAGGCCCTTTTCGCCTGGCTGGCAGCGCTTTTAATAAACGCGCCGCGCCCACCAGCCGGTTTTATGCTATCAAAGGTGGGGCAAAGGGCGCGAGCGAGCGGCGAAAGGGAGGAAACGGGAAGAAGGGGGTGCATTTGACGACGAGCTTTTTACAGCCCCGCGCGCTCCGGTATTCGGGGCTTTTACGTCCATTTCAGGTTTCCTCCTCTTTCACCGACCGATTCGCAGTCTTCCCCTCCCTTCTTCGACCGTTTTTTCTCCTTTCCCTGTTACCCGCCGTGCCGCTCTTTCGCTCCATTCACCGGCTCTCTCGATCCGTTCGTTCTATCTCCCTTGCACCTACTTCTCGCCCTCTGTCCCCTCGGTCACTCCTTTCGTTCCAAAGGCAGGTGATTTTATTTGCTCCCGCGATATTCCCTTTCAGCTCTGCGCGAGCCGCACACGAGCAGCGCCGCTCTAATTTCTTTTACGAGATGAAATTCGACGCGGTACGAGTCGTTTCTGCTCCTCGCTGGAACACGCTACTTCCGTTGCTCGTCGCCGACTACCATCGGTCAATGCCGGTGCAGCGTAGTAACCCTGTGCAGCTTTCGAGCGGGACAATCTTCCGAAAATTGCCACGTGGCGTATAAAATCCGAAAAGCGTTCGGATTTTATGACCACCGCATTCCTGGGCTCTCGGTCGAGGGGAAACGCAGAACAATTCGGTCACCCTTGATCATTCGGTGAACGCGAGTGACAGCGAGTCCGTTTAATCCGTGAATCGCCTCGCACTCCCGCGTGACAATTAATTTACAGGGCGCAGATAAAGGAGTAAAATTTGTAGCGAGAAGGAATTCATCGGCCATCCGATGCCGTTATCGTTTCAGAACTCCGTCGCGGTCACAGCGGATCGAACATAATCTCGGCGTCGCGGCGCAACGCGATATTACGGCTATTTACGCGCGGATGCTATACGGAATAACCGTATTCGTTGTTAATAGACTGCTATCGATTCCCCATTAGCGAGACCGCGATTACTCTGTTCCGTACTGGAATTAAATTATTTGATAGGTACTCACATGCCTCTCCTCGGCCGGATTAAGACCTGCAACAAATGAAACGATGCTATCAAATTTCATCGAACTTTCTGATGGAGCAGTTTTTGTCAACGCTCTTCGGAGGGAAGTTATCTGAATTTTGAAAGGAATTTCATTTAATCACCCAGTGCGTATAAATGATATTAGCTCTATGTTAAGATATTTAATTGCGGCGCAAGTAACGCAAAGGCATATCATTAACCGTCTCCTTACCGTACCAACACATCTATTCGAACAATTCTAAAAAGTTATACCAATCTTAAAATCATCCCTTAGGAAACACAGACACAAAGATCCGTTGCATGCATTTCTCTCGAAGCACTTCAAACATCCCATTTTCCCAGGAAATTGAACCGCCGCAATGTTTTTCATGATTATCGAGGAACTAGCTGGAACGAAGTCAGCGGTATGCGAACGGAATCTTTTCCGTGCCGGGGACGAGATAAAAGGAAAAAGTTGCCCGGACGAAAGCAGCTAGGCTCTCCTCGAGGATTTCCGAGAAGGGGCGGCCAATGAAAGGAAAGAGGGCGAGAGGAGCAAGTCGAAGAAGATTCTGAACGAGAAGCTTCGTCCCCGAGAAGCTCGCTTCATAGTTTACCCTCGCTCGATTTCTCCGACCACCCTCCTGCCCCTGTTTCTTCAACTCTTTATACTCTTCGTACGTACACGCTCCGTCTCGTAGGAAAGATGATAAGGATATATCTACATATATTTGAAGTGCAGGATGTTTTATAGATTTTCATCCGGTTTGGATCATTGATTGGATCGATTATATATTTCTCAAATTTATGTTAATAACAATGTTCAATCGTTTGCAAATTCTTATCGGACTATCAAAATGTCGCCATGATATATTACAAACTAACTATAAATGTTCAGTACTTGAAGACCCCTAAAAACACGGCAAAGAGAATTCACTCCTGAAAACAGAGAGGTCTGAGACCTCCTAAAGTAATTAAAAGTGCAACAATTTACGACGGTACGATGCAACAGCAACGGCGGAAGATTTCCACCGCTAAAAACGCGCAACCGTAGTGAAGAGAACGAATTAGCGTTACTGTAGAAGCAGTAAACGGTCCACAGTGGTGTATCGTCGAGCGACAAGAACAATCCGTCGCGGTCGGTGCAAGCCCCAAGCGGATACACGGTTCTCAGCGGGACAGACGGAAAAACTGGACGCCATAAAGCTTCCGGGCCGCGCACGCGTTGCACCGTTTGTACAAATAGAGAGTAATTCCTGGGGGCGAGCGCGTGTCGCGCCGATAAAACGTGTAAGCGAGACACAACGACTGCGGCCGTGTGTTTTATGGTCGACCGAATTAAGGAAAAGCCGTCGCGGCCGGCCAAAAGGATCTCACCCCTCGGAGTCATTGCCGTGCTGTCAGGGGTGGCGAAGCGCGCGAACGGAGAGGTGGCGTGAATTTTCTGCCATGGACCGCATCCAACTGCGCCACCTCCACCAAGGACGGGATATCTAAGTTTGTTCGTCCCGCCGGCGAAACTCGGTAATAATCTCCCCTTCTCTCCATCGCGGATATTCGTCGGCCAGCTGGGAAACAGTTTCGGATCCTCCTCGGCTCGTTTCTCACCGAACTTCCTGCCGTGGCTCGTAAACGGACGCGGAAGAGCGCGCATAATTTCCTACTAAAACGCAAAGAGCTCATTTGCCGCGTCGGAGCGCGCGCATCTTCGCGGGTACGTCCTCGAGATGACGGCGAACCTTTGTGCCATCATTAAGCGTAAAGCGTGGAACGTCAACGACCGTGGATCGTTGCGAAAGACAGTTCAGAGGAGACTTGAAACGCGATGCAAGGGTTGAGGTTAATGCGGATCAGTTTGCCAAGTGTCTGAGGGACCGACAACTGAGCTGCCGAGATTCAATTTATGCGGAGAGTTCTATCATCAGCTTGATTACATTTACGCGGTAGGAAAAGTTGGGAGAGAAGAAACGAGCTCGGAGAAAGGGAGGACGATAATATTCGGGAGAATTATGAGCAGCGCGCGCGCCCGCGTGCTCGAGAGAGTCCCTATCTCCCGAGGGAGCATTAGAGGGTCCATTTTATACGTCCCCCGTGCCCCGTGTCCGGGATGTTTGAGAGCGACGTACTATTATAACTTAAGAACAAGCTACGCGATTTCTCTTGTGCCTTGTGTCATTTTAATTGCAAGAATCTCAGGAGTTCATTGAAATCAATTTCGTAAAGATTAGACAATAATTAAAAGAATTGTATTCCTTGTGTACAGAAGATACTGTTTGTAACCTCTCGACACGGCACGGTGGTGTATAAACGGACCCTTATCCGCTCCGGTATCCACGATGGAATGGTAACGCAAGCGATACCGGTTTCTAATCGTCCGTAAAAGAGTCACGCGTCGATTTACTTCACCGCGCGTCCAGGTAAATCGTCCCGCGAACGAGCGGGCAGAAGGAATCGGATGAGCGGTGGAAGCAGATATTATGTCCGACGGCGGGAGTCGTTTGGAACGAGGGGATCCGACCGACATCGCTGAGAATAAAGACGGAGATAAAGGAAGGGTGAAACGATAACGGCTCTGCTGGAAACAATTCGCTCGGGGCAATGTTCCGGAAAGGAGGGAAGAAGTTTCAGTTGCCGCGACAGAAATAGTGGCCCATTACGGTTCCTTGCCTCCGATGCTTCCCGTTGCAAAAGGGTGTCGACGTGACGTTCGCCTCCCCCCCGTTTCGAAGGGGTTGAGTGCACCGTGAACCGAGACTGCGATTTCTGATGTGTCGCGGCGGTTGTTCGCAAAGTGCGGCTGCCACTTGTATCCAAGAAGGGAATGCTCACTGTAGAACAGTGAAATGATTCTCAGTTTTAAAATTCCTCTTACTCCGCGCGACCAGGAAAGACCGGCTGCGAAAGAATCTATTTAGAGGGAAACTCGTTCAGCGGTCTCGGTAGCGCGAATCGGTCGGTATTTCATTACCGCGGCCCGACAACGCTCGGAAAACGTGGAACAACTGGCTCGGGGGTTGCACTCGGCCCACGCGGTAACATAGTTAGGCGAGAGTGCACCTTGAGATATTGCACCAGCACGGCGACTACTCTGCAAGATCGGGCGCGGAAGGTGGAAACAGAGAGAGAGAGAGAGAAAGAGAGAGGAACGAAGGCAAGGGCGACGGGGGCGAGAAAAAGAGGGCGCGGGAAGAGGACGAGGGGCGCGAAGGTTTAGAAGAGCCACCTAGAGAGGATGGAATGGAACGAATGGGGGGAGGGGGGAGAACTCGGAAGTACTCTCGTGTCAAGAGGAGATTCTGAGTGCTCTCCTGAGAGACGGCCATGCACAGCGGCGCTGGCGAGAGGGACGACGACGACGAAGAGAGTAGCGGAAAAGTGGAGTGAGCTAGAACGATGTTCGTCGAAATGCGAGGGATGCTGCGATGGAGAAGCCAGACCAGGCCTCTATATGGGAACGTGTGTGCGAGATAGGAGAGTCACTTGAAGCCCTCGCGACTTTGTCAGCGCTACACGGGGCCTAAGTGCGAACGTTCTTGCACTCGTGTGTCGTCCCGAGGAGAGTGAGAGCGAGAGAGAGAGAGATAGAGAGACGAGGACGCGCCGTTACACGAGTGGTACCTTCGAGGTCAAGATCGAGGGTTCCGCGAGTTTCAGGCTTAAGCACGATCGTTTGCGTCACCGTTGTACTTCGGTCCGCTTCAAGTATTCCCCTGTCACACACCTACATGCATCGTCTCTACCCTTCTACCAAATCGGCAGAGTACTATGACTGCCTCGTATCGGGGCTGTCATCAATTTTATTGGCGTTCGATGTTTGCGATTGCAAAACGGCTCAAGGTAGATACTTCGGCTGATCAATATTCTACAAACTTCACCACTTTCTTAATGTCACATTAAAGTAACTACACCCCGCGAAGATGTTAACGCTGGACCGACGAACCTTGGCTCTTGCAAATATTTGTAAAGGAATGTAATTTTCATTGAACTTTCTGATTGAATAAAAAGTATTATAAATATCTATAGCCACGTTGCAGTACAAATCTATTTTTATACCAGAGTTGATTTAACAACTCTGAAATGCCGACTTCTTGCGTGATTATAATAGTTGAATATATATGGAAGTTAAACAATCCCAGCTTACTGAGTGAGTCGGGCTTCGTATGAATTTAACACTTCGGGGCAAAAAGTTAGCACACCGTTGAAGAATACTCGGGAAACATCTGCCGGAGGGGATATGAACCGAGTGCAGACAGATCGTTCATCCTACGCGTGTTAAAATTTTTAATACAGACGGAGAGAATGATAAATTGAAATCGGAGGATCAAAAAACAAATCTGGACGTGAAATCCAGATTCTTTGCATTTCATCTTTTACTCGGATAGGCATCTCAGCAGCTTTGTAAACATACGTTACGTATGTACATATGATTATGAATCAGAGTCACGTGTTATTTGATGCACAATTTTCTCAAGTAGTTCATATAGAAAAAACGGAGATGCTGACGAAGTATTCAGAAGTGCACTCTCAATGCCATTTATCTTCGGATGATTTACATCTATTAAAGATACTTAAACATTCAAAGCCACTGGAGAAAAATAATTAAACGATGATTTGAAAATCCTTATGTATATCGAGTATTATTCGCGATAATGCCGACATCCTGCCCCGCAATTTCGAGATAAATATCCCCCCTTTAATTATCTGCTAAATCGAACCTAATCGTGACAATGGAAGATCGACGTCATCGACAGAAGGGAAGCGTGGCCGAGATCGAAAACGCTTATCCCGCGATTTCGTTGCACAACTTCGGCGTATCCCGAGCTGCCGAACAGCGAGAAGCAATCGAACGTAATGCAAAACGCTTCTCGTACGAGAATCGCCTCATGAAGATCCGGTTGCGGCATTCGCTTCCCATACACGTCGGTGACCACTGATAAGAGCGACAGAAAAACAAGCGGCAGGGTTGCAGGAAACGCGACCACCGGAACGAGCAATATTTCTTCGAATCGTTTGTCGCCGGTTTCTCGTTCGATACTCGCCGGACAAGATACGCTGATCCGGCGAAACCACCGCGAGACACCGAGGGGGTCGCAGCGGCTCTCCTAAGTCGAGACCCTTTGCTCAGCAACGCGGCTACTCTGTATCGCGATACCTTCTCCTCTTGTCCGAGAATGTCCCGCGATCGTTATCCGAACGGGCGGCACTTTGCCACTTCGTCGTACCGCTGTGTCTCGAGAGTTATTTGATAACGAGGCTGCACCGCTCTTTTCCGATAACGCTTGGCTGACGAAGGAAAGTTCGAATGGCATCGTTTGAAAACTGATCGCGTGTGCCTCCACTCGGTAGCCGATTATTCTGGCGACGCGTGTTAAGCGAAGGAACCGTTCTACGGGCCGGAGCGAGTAATTGGAATGATATATAATTTCACTTTCGAGCACCGCAGCAGAAAAATGAAAATAAAGTGCGCTGATAAAGGCTACACGTTCGGTCTGTGCTGAGTAACCGCTTATTGAGATGCATTAAACATTTAATATCCGTAGCATTTAATGGATCGGCAATTTACTTGGCAAGAGCGGGGAGATAAACAGCACTCGAAGTTATAATTATTTATATGTTATTGGTAGGGGCAATATCTTGCAATCCATATTTTTTTTATCATTTCCTGACGTGCAACTAAACGGCGGATGTGTGCAATTTCATAGATTTTAATGCTGTATATGCTTAACTAAGGATGCATCTAGCGGTTGCGAAGCCTAATGGTTTACAAAATAGAAAGATTAAGACTTCTTAGAACATCCGCAATGAAAAGAAATCACGTACGTCGCATACTTCGATTGTATCACCGGAAATTAATACCGATAAAGAAACCAAAGGTCTTCCATCGGTCTCATTTGTTTGTCCAAGGCAGAATTCATAAAGCGAAAACATTCATAAGCTATTCGGCGTACAATGTTACACATGTTTTAATTACTCATTAAAAAGATACTAGCAATTTCAACAATTCGAAGAAGCGCGAATACATTCGCAATTCACCGCGTGTACAAAAGTATTAAATGGCTTCGAAGTCGTTTAGCAGCTGCCTGATGAATTCTGCACAGATCGGGAAGCGCACAGATCTCCAAAGGGTTGAAGAGCGCGAGACTTACCACCATTGTGCTTCAAATCATCGGGCTGACCCCGATGAAGGTCCGGTTTGGTCAACATTGAAAGAGGATGAACAGCTGCGCCTCCGGCAGTGGCCGCTGCACCCGGTGGAATACCTAATCCGAGAAGAGCCGCGGAGGCCGACGTAGGAACAGGAAGCCCTGCTCCAGGACCGAGGCCAGGAAGTCCAGGTATACCTCCTGGATGCGGGCCCATCGCTGCACCTGGTGGTAGCTGTTGGGCGTGCACCTGCTGAAGCAGCCTTGGCAGATCTGGCCTTTGTTGCTGCAACAAGGAACGGATAATAACGTTTATCAGCTTGAACGGATTCTTTTCGAAAAAATTACGGACACAGAAATCGCCGTAGATTAGTTAAATAAAAACATAATCTAATATAAAACGCACGGTTTCAATTGCAATGATTAAATATCGTTTCAGTTCCCATCCGATGGATTCTCATGGATTCTCGATTCATCGCAAACGTCGGCATATTCTTATCAAGCAGAAAAGGAGAAACAGACGAAAAGCAGAAAAAAGAAGAAAAAAGCGGGCCGTCATCGAGCAGTAACTTAATTTCCCCCGTTCATTTCGAGCCCCTCGTTCCATAATTCGTTCCGCGGGACACAACTTTTCACGGGCAGAGCGGGGACAGATCAAGGGAGCAAAGTTCCGCGGGTCTCCGTTTAAATAGACCTCGTTTCCACCCTCCCTCGTCGGGACGGCCGTGGTAAATCTGAAGGTACGAAACAACCGGAGGAGGACTTGCGCAGCTTTTTCCGCCGGTGCAACGGCGAGCGAAAAGGAGGAAAGTTTCATGGGAACCATAAACGTGAACCCTAGCGCGCCCCGGTAGTTTCCTCGTTAACTGGGGGCCGTCGGTCGAGTTTCAGCTGCCAGACAAATTGTCGAGCCGTGGCAGGGCAGAGCGTTTTAACGCTCGGCGGATCACGCTGCTCGAGGTAGGAAGGATCGGAGGAAGGAAGCGAAGTTAAGAAGGAACGTCGAAGAAGAAGAAAAGAAGGGAAGTTCCGGTTAAAAGGGGGGACGCAGCAAAGTGTACCGCTCTCTGCAAACCGTGTACACTCGTTAAGCCGGGGCTGTATATTCTCGGAGGGAGTAGTTTGCCGAGATAATTAAATGGTTTAACGATATAATAACCCAGCGTCGAGTGACTCCGTCTGAGGCAACCGGCAAACACAAAAACAGAGGGGGGAGGCAAGTGTGTGCGCGCATGGCTGCAGGAAATGCGTTCAGGAGAGAGAGAGAGAGAGAGAGAGAGAGAGAGAGAGAGAGAGAGAGAGAGAGAGAGAGGGTGAAGGGTAGTAGGAGGATCAAGGGGAGTGAAAGCAAACGTTTCCACAGGATTCAGTCAGACTCGCTGGAGACCCCTCTAAGAAACCTCCACAGCTTCCCATCACCGGCTACGGAAACAATCCTGACCTCGGGCTCGGTCGTACCACTATTCGTGGCATCGCAGGTGTCTACGAAGATCACTTTCGTATTTGCGGTGGGATTTCGTTCATGATTACGACGGACTTTACTGGGACCAGTTGAACGTTATTTCAACCCCTTCTACGGTATGCGTGGATCGTTCGTAACATAGCTGCGGACTAGGGGAAGAAGTATAGAATGCGCACGGCAGTTCAATTCAACAGTTTCTACCCTTTTTTCACGCGTGTGCTTCAACAAAGATGAAAGGCCTGCGTTCAAGGAAGAATTATTTCATGATCACCATCGGCTTCGTCTCGAGATCAATTTGTTAAAAGGCTCGAACGGGGAGGAGTCATTGCACGCCGGTAAAGCGGTGTTACTTCAATCTGGCATTTCTCTGCGTCGAGCCGGGAGGGAGTTCTTTGTGAGCGACGGGAGAGAGGAAGTCATTACGAACCCCCTCGTCTTCGCGCGAGCCCTCTCAGGGCACCTGCCCGTCCACCCGGCGGCGGCCTACGCTTGTCCTCAGCAGTTTTCGCCGGTGTCGCGACTCGCTGACTCGACCATCCGTGAAGGAGATAGTGCCGCTAAAAGAACCGACGAGATCGTCTTAACCTTCTTCTCCGTATCACGCGTCGTTGACGCCTGAAAGTCGTCTGCCGTCAGCAGTCACGCGTGTCGTCCTCGGTTCAGCTCGAGAACCGGGAGGGTGGCGCGCGCGCGCGCGCGTGAGTAAATTTCATCCAGGGCTTTTGAAACGTCCCGAGGGAGTACCGAGCGACCACCGAGGGAACAAAAAGGACTGAATCGGTGTAGAAAGAAGGGGGTGCAGGGACGAGAGAGATACGGTGGGAGGGGCTAGCGGAGAAACGATTTAAAGCGAGCGGAATCCGGGAATTCTGCTAAGGATTTGCCGCACGTAGCCCGACAACGCCGCGTATCCGTGGAAGTTTCTATAGTCGGGGGGTTGAGAGAAAGAGATAGAGAGTGAGAGAGTCGAAGGAGAGGATCGTCGAGGGGGATGGTGGTGTTGGATAGCAGGAATGCTGATTAGTCGGTTCTCGTGCGCCGTAACACTATAACCCATACGGCCTGGAAACCGGGCAGGAAGACTCTGGGATAAGATTCGTGCGGCGGCGGTGGTGCTGGAAAAGGAGGGTAAGGGGTTGCGGATCAGGGAGGAGGGGTGAGATACAGAGAGAGAGAGAGAGAAGGAGAGGACGCCGGCAGAGAAGCCGGCGGCTTAATAGGGAGGAAATTGAGTGCTCGAGCAATATTGAGGAGGATTCGGGATTCGCCAGGATCGTATCCATCCGTCCGCTGTCGGATTCCTCAAGCGTGCATCGGCTTCCTCCTACCACTGGCCAGGGATTCTCATTCGCCGCGAATGCGTTTCACGGCGGGATGAACGCGGGATCAGACCAGGCTCCGTTCACCGGCCGTTCTAAACGGATGGAAAGCCACCAACGAGTTGCCCGTATATTTTCCTCTAGGGAGATTTGCGGCCCCATCTCTCCTCGGGGATCCCTCTTTTCCTAGAGGTTTGTATGCACGTACGCGGATGATCGATCATCGCGGATGCGGGCCGTTTGGCTCCTTTGACTTGTTCAGAAATTAACTGCGTTCTGCGGCAACCCCTCAGTTTATAAAACGTTGCGTTAAAATGTAAAGTGGAGCTAAGCGTGCTGACCACGTTCGAGAAACAAATTCGTTCATGTATCCTACGTAGATTTTCAATAAAATCATACTGCGAATGGCTATGAAATTTACAAATAAAATCAATATCCTGTAAATAAAAGTATATTGAACACCGGCTGCTTAATAAACTCCGCAACAATTTTTAACTGTTGCAAAAAAAAAAAATATTTGATCAATCTTTTATTGTTTGCTCCAATGAACGGATATGAATTCAATATTACCTCACTCCCCGTTAAATGAAGAGCGTAACGAAACCGACATACGAAACCAAATGCCTCGCGGCGGCCGCGTTTCAAGCGCTGGAATCTTTCCAAGCGTGCAAGCAAAAATTTTGACGCCAACGACTCGGGACCCGCGACTCGACGATCGACGTATAATAAAACACGTAATCGCGACGAGTAATTTGGCGCTGCCCGTAACAAATTTCACGCGGTCATCGTTTCGCGCTCGCCGGCCTCCACCCCGTTCGTTTTCAATTTAGAAATTTATCCTGCCCATCGCATCGATAACTCCGCGCGCAATAAAAGTAACAACCGGCCGCGCGAGGAAAAAAAAAATCGCTCGGCCCTCGTGTCCACAAATCACTTCCGGGAGGCGTATCGATTTACCCGCGGAGAGATGAACGGACGCGGCGCGCGCGGAAATTGATTTCGCATTAGAAAAGCGAAACCGGGATTCGTTTCAATTTCGATCGCCGCTGCGCAGAGATTCCGATTGCCCGCATCGCCGTGTTTATTTCCCCCCCTAGCCATCGAGCGCCACGTTTAATATTTAATTTGCCCGTTTAATGTTACTCCAATAGTGTCCTTGAACAGCTTCCAGGTAATTACGACCGTTACACGACGTGTACAATAGTATCTGTAAGTTTAATTATACGAAATGGGGCACGGAATGGTGTTGCGTAAACTTTTGCTTTGTAAAATGGTGTACGATAATTTCTCATTGTGTTTGTAATACGCTCTTTCCGTGCTTTACACGTAACGAGTATGTTCTTCGAAATCCAAATTTATATTACTACTTGAACCGTGATTAATAAAAAAAAACCCGCCGGAACAATCAATATCCAACCCCTAAATGATTTTTATTTTATTTAACTGAATTTCAGGTATGAAATATTCAACTTCATACTTTAGATGATTCAAATAACGAATATAATTTAAGAGAATGCCTATTTAAGTTTAATGGACCTATTGAACTTTTCGGATGGATACACGATACACGTTCTTTATGGACAGTATGACAGATCAATAACTTTTCAATCCAAGTTATTTGACGGTACCGATTGATATAAAACCGTCCGATCACATACCCCAATTATTTTTAACGGCACAGAATCAGTTTTTACGATTTCCCCAACCGCGATTAAACGTACGGACTGATACTGTCCATACGCGTGTAGCGGTTGTGCCACACAACGGACACACGCACGCGTGTACCGCGGCGAGTAATTTATCTTCCATTGGCGTGTACTCACCCCGATAATAGCGTTGAGCTCGGTCATGGTCACTTGTTTGGCTCTGTCAACAGCAGTGGCGACTTGCTGTTGATGTTCCTGCGAGAGGAACGGCAGGATCTGAGCAATTATGGCGCTTAACCTCTTCGCTATCTCTGTCTGAAAGCAGAAAGGTGAACGATCCTTATTAAACGTTGAACCGCTTCACAGCCGATCGACGATCCGTGCTCGCGTAATTAAACTCGGATAACGATTGCCCGTTCTCACCACCGCGCCTCCCCTCCTCCTCGCCTCTCGCGTCGCTCGCCCCTTTTCCAATCTCCTCGTATCGTTCCAAATGGTATCATTCGGCGGGCGTGACACTAGCCGTATTGATCGAGCGCGCGTTACTTAATTCAAGTTTTATTGAGTCGGCTCGCTTTCTCGATTGATCCGCTCAACAGCTGGACCGGATCGCATAGCCGGTGATTTATATCGCGGCTCTCGCGACATGCGTGTTCGGTGATTGACCGTTATTACCTCGCCGTTCGCATAGCGAAAACGTATCGTGGAAGCTTTCGCAAGGTAGGTGGATTAAATAACAAGCTAATAAATAGAAATTCAATATCCGAAACGTTTGCGCTATTATCACCCGACTGAATTCTGTAGTTTCATGAAAGATTCATAGAACCAACCGCTCTAATTACCATCGAAGCGTTCAATTTTCGCGCGGGCATAAGGAGGAGCTCGCACGCTGGCGGAAGTGTCGCGGAACCGGAAGAAGATCCTTCGTTATGCAACAGGAAGCAAGAAGCACCGGGGTGTCCGCGGAGCTGCTCGTAAACACGAGCCGCATAAACTCGCTGGTAAACGCGAACCCCCGCCCCGCCAGTGTCTGTCGCTCGCCACTCCTGCCTTCCCTCGCCCCCTCGGAGAGGGTGGATTCGCGGTAACAGCGGCACGAGTACCGCGGCAGCCGTTTTCCCTGCCGCTTAAACGAGCCTCGGATGCTAATTGAAATATCGCGGCCACTAAAATTCTTGGCAAGTTTCCCCGCTCGCGAGCTGACGAACGAGCGGAAAGAAGGGGTCGAAAGAGGCGGTGTGGCGGTAACGCCGGCGAGTTGTTTTAATTACCCGTCGCCCTCCCGAGCGCCAGTTATTAGGCTACTAATTATAACGCGCGGGGAAACGAGTTGCGCTAGCCGCGAACGAGCGAACCGGGGAGCACATTGTTACGATTTCCTGTTGTTCCGACAAGTGCCTGCACGAAATTCGCTGGCAACAATCGAATTTCCCTCCGCGGTACGTTTCACGGAAAAATTGTTCGCTGTTCCTTTGAACGAATGGCTAAAATTCTTTTTTCGAATACGCATAGAATTTCAAGGGAAAGAGTTGATGGGATCGTTGCGATGTTTTTTTTTCTTATTCTACAAAATCGTATCCGCTGTTAATCTTACTTTTCTGGGAGTACAGTTTGGAATACGGGGCACAGCGCGTGGAAGAAGGATTAACGATGCTATTCTTTTAGAAGTGCACAAGATTAGATCGTGTCAGGTGTAAGCATTTTATTCTGACAATCTGATTGCAAAGCTATGCAAATGTGGAGCTTCTAAATCGTAGAGCGTTCGTCTGTTTTATAAAACAGTGGTAAGCAGAGGCCTCGTCGTCGGGTTTCTTGTAAAATCAGATTTTTTAAAGTGGATGAATGCTTGGGCGATTTCCGAGCGACGTCAGTCGACTCTCATAACACCGTCGTACGTCTTCGTCCTCCCCCCGCATAAAACGTTATCCCACGATAAAATCACACCAGAATTACTCGTGAAAAAATTGTCACCCGCTACAAAGCAGATATCAATTTTACACAAGACCGCATCGCAATTAGTAACAAAGACATCAGCCGCCGTAGCTCTTGAAACGTGAAATTGAATTTGCCGTCGCGCGCCGCGTCCGGTGAAAAGATTCTCTATTAAAATCTCCTCCACGGCGTCCAGCCAAGGGAACAATAATCTCCACGTTAATTTCGAGCGTGTTAATGCAGGCCGTGAATTAAAAGAAAAACCCCAGCCGGAGGTGGGCGAACGGGAGAAATGGAAAAATTGCGTGCGCGGAGGGTTTAGCCGCCACGAACGAGGGGTGCGCGCCAGGAGCGAGACACGCTGCAAGACGTAATTGCGTTGCCAAGAAGTTTTCTCCGGTGCTGGAGGGGTAACCAAGGAAATAATGAATGGCTCGGATGCTTTAGCAGCGCCAAAAGAAAAGAGCCAAGGGAATAAAGGGGAAACGGAGGAGGGACGAGAGTTTTTGGTGCTGCTAGCAGCTTCCATTGTCCCGGATTTCACACGGCCGAGATGAAAAGCTTGGCCGGAATGAATTTTTTTCCACCACCTAGCCAAATTGGACGACCGGGATTGCCAGTATGAACTGCTGCGTGTTCCTTTTCTGTTCTGAAAGATGTTTCTTTTTTTTTTTTTGTTCGAGAGGTTTACCGTTCTCTCATGATGCGTTCCGTTGATAGAGGAGGTATTTTGGAATATGAAATATATTTGTTAAATTAATGGACGCGAGAAATGCGATATTATTATGATCTGTGAATACAATTCACTTGGAAGTGTTTACTCAATCGCAACAGATTACCTAACATTTTACCTACAATAAAACCATTAAAAATTATTATAGAAATCCATTTATCCCGGATATCTCTTTCCACCGATGATTTCCCAGAAACTTTAACACAGATACCTACGGAAGAGTACGTGCAGGAATGTTGCACCATGCCAGCCCGACTGTTTTTCTTCGCCGTCTCGGGTCGACGTTCCCGACTCGCATAGCACCGGGGATCGCGACATGCCGAGACGAATACGGAGGCGCGGGTACCGTCGCTGCGATAATGTTGCGAAAGCCGCAAGAAGCTTTAGCAAAGTGCCTGCGCTCTTCGCCGGGGCTCGTCTACCGTACACATCCGTCTCGCGTTTCCACGCCCCGACGCGCGTTCATCGGATTGTGCCGTGCGTTCAAAGCCACGCGAAATAGGCATCCCTCGAGCGATTGCCTTCTGCGCGTGCATCGCGCCCCTCTGAAAGCTGCCAGCGACATTCGCAGCGCGAGAACGCAAAGCGGCAAAGTGCCGCCGATCAAATTCTTCGCCGGGTGAAACGGTCGACGTGAACCCGCCTCCTGCCGATTAATAATCCAACAACCGCTCCGAACGGGAAAGTTGAACAGCGTCGACGTCGATTCCTCTCGTAAGAAAGTTTACGCGCAACTATCTAGAAAATAATTCCCGAATAACAAAAGTAAATTAAATTTCTAAAGACTGATTGCCAAGCGCGCAAACCAAAGACGAAACGTGACGCACTTCCAAATGCTTAATTGAAGAGTCAGCAACAGCGGAGCAACGGACCTGTTATAAGCTCGCGGCCGGGAAGTTTGCAGGAACGGCAGTGGCACGTTTAGCTCGATATGCTGGCGTGGAGAAAGAGAGTGAGTGAGAGTGAGAGAGAGAGAGACAGAGAGTTGGCAGAAGCGGAGCTCGGCGCGACGGTAAAACGGCCCGTTACTCGCACTAACGAGTAAACCAGCAGTTGCTCGTCGGACTTTGCCTGATATTATGCTACACGAGCAAATAAACCGGCATGTTCGGCTAACTCCCCGGTTTCTGGTAAGCCCCTATACACTGACTGCGCTCGCTGTAAAGCCCCGGCTAACGTCCGCGTGATTGCAATATTCCGCGGCTTGCGGAGCGGCGCCGCCGAATGTGTACGACCGCTTGTGTTTCAGCGCCAAGGCAAGCGGGACGCGCGATGCATCTGCAAACTCGTTGTCCCGTGTTACATTCGTCCACCCTGGCGAAAGTTAAATTTAATCAAGTAGCGCGAGCGGGAGTTGCGCAGCGAACATGTGCCCCGACCCACGCGTCTTTTGGGAAAGAAATAACGCGAGCTGCGCGACGGCCGGCTAAACGAGAGCGCCGCAGTTCTGTAGTTTTGGGGGGATAGTTAATCCCGGACAACTTTGTAGAATCGTTACTGCAGAGTTACGTATGCGTGCACGGTAAAGCCGAACGGTATTAAAACTGTCGGCGCGCATTCTCAATTGCGTCGGGGAGAAGTGGCTTGACGCGCAAGCTTCAACGTTTGATTAAGTTGAAAATGATTAAGTAGGAAATGGGACGTCGTCGAGTTGAACTATAGTCAAGTTGGAAGGTAATCAAGTGGAACCGTTGAATTGGAAGCTGGTTAATTTGGAATGTAGTCAATTTGGTGCGCAGTTCATTTGAAAAGTAGACAATAGGAACGTGGTCAGTGTGTGTGTGTGTGTAGTGACACAGACCGTTTGGAGCACAGTCAATTCGGTATGTAGTCAAACAGAAGCGTCGCCAATTTAGTTTGTGCTCGAATTGAAACGCAGATAATTCGGGACGGTGGTCAAATAAGCCGAGGATAGTCAATTCGAAGCATAGCTCGTTGAAAGGAAATTCAAAATATTCCTAAATAGAAATCAATTTGAAAGAGATAACACCAGGCGTTCATTTAAACCAGTAAATAGTCGACAAAAAAAAAAGAGAGCATTGAATACGTGAAAGTGTCATCAAACATTGAAAGTAACTAACCGCTACCGAATGCAAATGTTATTCAAAATTCTTGAATAGCATCGCAACGCACGGAGGCACGTTGCATCGAAAAGCGTCGCCGATTTTTGCAGGGAAATTTTAAATTGGAATGGAAATGATCAAGTGAATCGTGGATGAGGGTGTGCACGCGGATGAAGAGTTGTGCAACGGGTTTACGATAAAAAGCGGGGGACACACAGGATTCGTTGAAAACCGTCCATTGTGCTTGTCCGCCGCACCGAAAGTTAGGTTTAATCAATTTAGCTTTCTGTAACCAATGCTCGTTCTGCTGCAAACTTTTTGCGCCGGCAGGGCGCATCGGCGCTACGGAAGGGACAAACGAATTGTTGGTACAACGTAGGAATTCTGCCTGTCCCTCGCTTTCCCGATAAAAGCGAAATAGAGTTGAAAATGCGCTAGACAGGTCTTTCCCGGGATCGATAAAGTAAATCTTATTACTTTTGCCAATCGCGTTCGTGCCAACGAATGATTGAACCAAACTGCATATGAATTGTACTGCATTTTTATACCGGACGGAAAACTTCAGACGAAATATAAAGGAAACCTCGTAGCTTCGCCGAATCTGTTAAAATAAATCTTGTCACTTTCGCTAATTGCAATGCCTCGGCGTGATATTTGAAGCTTATTATGCGCGCTACTTTAACGCAGCGCTTCCTTTATAAACGATTTTAGAAGATCGTAGCAGAAACGCGCACGCACGTCCGTTATCCGCGCGATACTCATTACTCATTGTGCATGTTCGCTTCCCGTGGCGGAAGCCGGGTATAATCAGCGCGCTAATCAGTTCACTTTTAATCTCCATCGCGTCGGCGAATAATAACCGGTCGCATCGCAATACGAATGATTAGCGCCTTATCTGCTATCTGGCAGCGTTACCCGTCGACCGTTCGGGGACCGATAGAAAGTCGCTCCGTGATTAATGCATTTAGAAATCGAAAGCAAAGGAAAAAAAAAGGAAGGGGAACGATGAAAAACATCGAACTGAAATAAAATAGTCACTAGATTTTCGTTCACAGATTTCTCCCGTTATCCATTAGCCTTGATTAAATCTGATCGATCTAACCAGGAATATCAAAGAACAAGATTAATCCCACGATTGCTTTACACGAAAATCTTCGTGTATTCCGTGCCGCTATTCGTGCAACGATGAATCAACCGAAGAACATTTCTCAGGACTCGAATCTTCACCGGAGAACTGTGCTCGTTTGATGTCTCACGCTCTTGTAACAAAAGCAGTTTAAAAGAAGAGTGTAACACCTACTTCTTATTAAAAAAAATTGTACACCTCCCGGAAATCCACTGTGTTCTGACATTCATTTTCCAAAGTCTCTTTCCCTTTTGCATTCTCTGCCAACCCCAAAAGCTCAAAGAGAGCAAATACTCTGGAACTCCACTATCCCTCCGAGCAGAAAGAGAAAAAAAATCCGATCGCCCTCGTACAAACGCTCGCTCCTTGGATCGCAGTGGAGAAATCGTCAGGGATTGTGATCCGTCCACGATCCCGCGAAAAGAGAAATATCGATGACTGATCTCACGCGTACGGCTCGAGGACAGTCTGAGGGGTTACGCTTTGAAGATGGAGGGTAATCGACATTGTCGAGAGGAGGAGCGGCCATTATGTGTGAATGTTCGAGGGTAAACAGACTGCAATCAATTCAGGGGGTTCATCGTGGCTGCCGCTCGTCGAGAAGAGGGATGAGACTTGGAGTGGTCGGCGCGCACAGAACGCTGCCGCGTGTCTCTCTGTCCCTCCTCTATATCCTCTCGTGTATGCCCTCTTTGTACGCATGTATATGTATACATCTGAATCGAGGGATTCGACCGATGAACGAGACGCGCGAGGCTAGGAGAGACGGAGATGAGAACCGAGTGAAACAGAGAGGAGGGACGCTCATTGTTACCTGCACCAGAGCCGCCGCCACTGATATCAGTCAGCGACATCGACGCGGCTGCTATTGCCGGTTCGCGAAGGGGATGAGAGACACGCCGGCCGAGGGGCGGGAGACGGAAGTGAAGTGGGCTTACTACGAGAGATCGCAGAAGGAGATGAAGAAAGAGACGGCCGAGAGGAGAGTAAGTGGCACTCGAGCTCCAATGGAGGCGGAGGGAGAGAGGACGTCTCTGACAGACGGCGAAAGATCGGGATGTTTGGATGTTTGAACGTCAGAGTGCTGCCTCAGCACTCGGGGCAGCCCACCCCTTCGCTCCTCTCGCGGACCCTCTCGTTCGAGTACTCAACGCCCTTTCGATACAACGGGTGTCCAGCGTCTTCTTCGCTTTGGCCGAGCGACGCTTGACTTTCGCTGAGGGAAAACCAAAAGCTTAACAATTTTCCTTTCGCTACTCTCGCGAGACCGATTTTAAAGGAATTCGACACACGCGTCGCATGAAGAAACGACAGGGAACACAACGATCGCAACAGGAGGGAAGAACATGCTCCAGTATCGAGCACCCGTATAACGTTGCTCTGCCTTGACCAACTGCTAAGAAAGATGAAGATCAAACACCAGACGAATTGACAATGACAGGTTACTCGCCGGGACGTAACCAAAAGTAACTCCGATGGACCTGATGCGTCGATATTACTACAAGATAAGAAACGGCTGCTTCACGCTGGGCGTGCATCGATCATCGATCCAAAGGAATGTTCATCTCCATCCTTGGCCTTCGACCGTCGTGTCTGTCTCGACATCGATCCAGTACCTACCCTATTCTTGCGATACGTAATTGCTCATAAAGTAGAAAGTCGTGCGATAAAAGTTCTGTGTCGATACTTTAATAAACAAAATCCGAAAGCGTTGTAGAAATTTTTACTTGATGTTTTATTTAACTTGTGGTGTTTGCAACCCTTTCACGAATCCCACCCTCTCAATATCGTCACGTTTTCAAATGTAGATATTGAGTAAATGACCGTGTAAAACAATTCTCCACCCTCTCCGGCCGTATAACACCTATCACGGAGCGGTGAAGTAGTTTAGGTAAATCACAAGCCGGACGAGGTATCCGATTCTCGGCGAACGAAGTTAACACAGTGTGCGGCGGCAATCTGCGCATCATCGTCGTCGAGATCACCGGCGTAGGCGGTTATTCGAGAAGCCTGATTACCCTCGAGCACCTAATTACCCATCTCCATGTCTCTAAACTCGAACAATTCGCAATCTCTCCTCTCTCTCTCTCTCTCTCTCTCTCTCTCTCTCTCTCTCTCTCTCTCTCTCTCTCTCTCTCACCCTGCCATCATCTCCGTGTCTCTTCCGCGAATATCTGGTTCCCCGGGAGGGACGTCGCCGTTGCCTCGGAACCGGGTTCAGGCTTTCAGCCTCGCGCAGCACGGCGCACAATGATCGATCAGCAGCGTGTCAGTAGGTTACATCGGGGCAAATTGGCGGCACTCAGGATATTAGACGGGCAGGAAAGCTCGGCGCTCTCGTAGCCACGAAAGTGACGGTAGCAGTCAATAACAACGGCGAGCCTTGAGCTCGTTGGCTATTAAGGGGGATGATGCGCCGGCGTCGGGCCAGGTATTAGAGGGAACTGCTAGGGGCTGTTGCCAGGAGATTGCATGCAGCCTCCGAATAGCTTTCCGACGAGAAAATCACGTTATCGGGAATGGGGGATACTCCTAATAAATTGCGGCTGGCAATCTGTCGTAAATAATCGATCGCGCATACGTTTCCGGGGATCCTAATGCACCTATATAATGATAGCGTCGTCCATAAATTGCGACTCGTTGAAGGTGGTGCAGATGGACACAGCGATATGCGGTTGGGAAACGATGTTACATCCTAATCTCTTAACACGGGGCTTTTCGCAAACTGTTAATTAAAAGATTGTTATATAAGTATCGGCTAATGGAACACCTTGACGCATTCTTCTTTCTGCGAAGAATAGAATGTATATCGACGAAAGCTTGCGCACACAGGCGGGGTATAGAAATCTGGAGAAACGTGGAAAAAATACCAACGGTGAGTAGAAGGGATGAGTCGGTACTCTACGTTCGCGATGCTAGCCACGGACGCTAGTTTCGGACAGGGTGATGTATCAGTGCCGGCCGTCTGGCATCCGTTTGTGTGCGTGTACAGTGGTCACTCCCTGGTCGAGGCGATGCCTAGGCAGCAGAGACCGCTAAGCCCACCCGATACGTTCAACCCTCTTGTTCTCCATCCCTTCGTGTCTCCCCGTCTCCCTTTCTCCCATCCCCCGCGTTTCGCAAGCGCGCACACAGAGAGACCGACGCGTGCGTACGTATGCATATACGTGCATGTAGCGACCCTTTCCTTTGCAGCGTGGAGCAGGCCGCTTTCGAACCGCAGGCCGCAACGGGCTACTGCCTTGATTAAACGCGCCATAGACCGCCATTATCGCTGATTGCGCTAAACATTAACGGCCCGGCCGCCGAAGCTGACCTCCTCCTCTCTCTCTCTGTTCCTCTGGCTGGGGTGGAACGAGAGGGTGGAAGCTAGCCGACCTCTGTACTCTCGATTTCGAGCCGGGCTAGTAGTATTCTGTAGCCGGCCGCGATTATTGGTCTGGCATGTACGTTAACTGCGGAATAGCTCCGGCGACGGGATTTCGAATGCTCTCCGCTTTCCAGGAGGAATCTCCGCAGAGACACGTTGCTCGGTTTCGGTCGATGCTTCGCCTTGCCAGATACACGGCCCCATCGCGGACATCGAGGATCGTGCGTCGACAAATATTTTGTGGGGGTGGTTTATTAAGGAAATCGAGGAATTCGTTACGCGTCTATGCTCCACGACTCGATACCCGGAAATTATACAATCGGGGTACTCACTAATGGGAACAAAATTCGTCAATTTGCCAAGCACGCAGCGTTGAAGGAAAAAAGAGAATACCCGCGTGTACCATCGCTATTAGCCAGCTCCTGCACGCGGCATTGTTTGTGGGGGGTTGATAAAACGAGCGGAGAGCAGCGTCGCTCTCTGCGGAACTCGTTTCTCTATCTTGGCCGGTGTAAATACGACCGCGGTAATTAACGCGGAGGTGGTGAAACCGCGACGGAACCGATGCGGCGTGGAGCGGGCAAATTAGTGTCACGACACCGAGTCGGGAACACCCTTCTCCCGACTGTTCTCGTTAAGGCACCCCTTTCTCTCTTCCGCGATCTTTGCCTCTGTCCATCCTTTTCCTTATCGCTCATTCCCGTTGCACCCACCGCCCTTGTACCCTTCCTCGTCGTTGATGGCTCTCTTAGGAATATCGCTGAAGAGGGTCGCCTCGGGGAGGGCGCATTTGCAGCGGCGACGTCGCAGGCAGACGAGGAATTCACGTTTGGAACACGGCTTTACGAGTGGACCGTCTCTGTGGGGTGGGCGTATATACACGCATAACCCCGTGAACCGCTAAGGAATTATCGTTGTCAGCGAACCCTCGTAATTCCGGGATGAATACGGAGGAAAACAAGACCTTCGTTGGCCGGATAATAGCTGGTACAATTAACTGTCCGCTGATTATGCACCGGAAGATCAACAGGGAGGGTCGCTTCGAAGCCAGTCTCGATGAAGTCCTGCGTGATATCAGCCGATCGGGGATGGCGGTGTTTCTCTTAATCACAGTTCTCTACTCAAAATCTCTTCTCCTTCGATGAGCGAATACTTGGCGAAGATTGTGTAAAGAGGTAGACATTAAATAGTAATTAATTCATCGCTTCACTGTGTCGCAGGCCAAAGGAAAACGATACAACATAGACGATCGCAGGATAAGAGACAGATAGAGAGGAAAAAGAAAACGCAGAGGGGGCGACTTCTTTTTAACGACTCCCAAGGCGAGCGAGGGGAGCAAAGGGTAATTCGTTCTACCCTCCGCTTGATAGCAGGCATAAATGCTAACACCCTGGCATCGATAAAAGTGTGAAACGTCGCACGTAAAGTTGGCGAAGGAGGGTCGGAAGACTTGCACTCCGCTACGAGTACATAAATACGCCCACGGGGTGTGTCCCGAAAATGCCTTGCCGGAGCTCCCCCCCACGGGATTAATTAAATGTAAATACCGGTCGGCTTAGCCGTGGCTTATCGCTCATGATTTAGAATATGCGCCGCGCTCATAAAAACGAATTCCCGACGACGTGGAAACAAATTACCGCGCTTGCTCCTCCGCACGACCGATGCTGCGTAGCCTTTTTCCTCTTGGAAATTCTACAGAAACTTTTCAACTATGGGAATGGTCGGATGGATAACAAGAGGCGAATGAAAATTCGATCCAACGAGAGTGACCGGCCAATACCTCAATCTCCACCATTGATCGCTGTCGTTCCTCCTTCGTGTAAGAGGATTAAACGGAACGATTCCGAGACCACGTAAAAGAATATCCGACAAAGGGGAGAAAGGAGACGCGTAGCGCTTTATAATGCCACAGGAGCGAGCAGCAGGTCGAGTCGGATAAGGAGGAACGCGGGGGCTCGTAAAAGTGGTGTACGACTGATAAAAGCTATCCCAGCGTTTCCAACAACGCAAGGCTCGTTGGTCTCGCGCAGCCACGGTAGTGCCACGGCACGGTACTTAAATCCCCGAGCGTGGAGTCCCGCCGAGGGAACGCCTTCGCAGACAGCTCCCGGTTAACGACTTGCTTCCCCGAGGGGTGGGTTTTAGTGCGCGAAATTTAAGTGGCCGGTTCGGTGGCTCGAGAATTAAGCGGCTCCTCGGTGGTCGCGCCCGAACTTTCGTCGGACTCCTTAAAGAGTGACGTAAACGCGGAACAAGCGGCCGATAAAAATTCATGCCTGCCACCGGTGGCTACCACTGGTCCACCTCGCGATCAAAGATACTCGGCGTGTTAAACGACCTGCGGGAGGGAGGGTTACCCAAGTCGCGTAAGACTGTGTTACGGCTTTTAAGTCATCCACGTAATTCTCGCCCGCCCTTTCTCCGTTCTCGCGTCGTCCTCCGCCCTTTCGCGGGCCTCGAGTACGTTACCCCTCGTGGAAAAGTGCCAACTCGTTCTTAATTATAGGCCGGCTGTGCGCGCGTGAACCAGCCTTCTGTAAGCGGCCGTGAATATGCAACGGACGCGCGGAGAATACACACTCCGCGCGGGTTTCGTGGCCGTTGCATTGAACGACACGCGCGTGCACGCGAGTACCGTTCGAGGGTGGACCGTGGACAACGGACACTAACCCCTCGCGTATTGTTCGCGCGGTTATGCAGATCAGCTAATATATTATTTAACCGATGACTCGAGAGAGGAGAATCGAGGATAATATTCGTCCTATTACTTGATCGGCGAGCCACTCTACTCGATTACCCGCGGTCCGATGCACCCTAAGTATTGCTGCCTCGAGTTCGCCCTTTTACTCGGGGATATCGCAACGCGGAAAGCCACAGAGGGAGGAGAATTCCCCCTTTCGTTCGGCTCGAAAACAGAATTGGTAATGGTATCTCCTATTCGAGTCGTGGTAGACGGAGGAGCACGACAGGGGCGACCGTTCCCGCTGAAGATCGACAGAGAGAAAAAGGGAATCGACTCGATTCGTGCGGTATTTCCAGCCAGGCAAACCAGACTAGCTCCGGATAAAACCCTCCTCCTCGGTCGCGTCGTCTCCGAGTAACATCCTTTCTGTTCGCGAGCAAAAAGAGCACGAAGACCGACCGCCAGGGGGTGGGAGCGAGGATACACGTAGGATAGCGGGCGAAAAGAGAGAAAAGGGATCGAAGCCGATGCCGGGTTGAAAGGGCTTATCGTGTTGAGATGATCGCGACCGTGGAGGGTGCCGCACGGGGCGCATGGAACCCCATCGGTATTGCACGTCTCCGCGCTTAAAGGAGTAACGTGAAGGCATACAGGGGCGTCACACCATCTCCCTTTCGGATTCATATGACTGTACGAGCGGAGCAACGGCGCCAAGAGACGCACAAGGGGATGTAGCCGCGCGTACGTATCGGTGTATATCTTATCGCGTACATATTGCGACTCGTTCTTCGCGGCCGTACCGAGCCGCGCACCGCTCGACACGTATTGCATCTCCGCATACGTGGTACGAGTGCTTACGGCGGGGATCATATGCCTCCGCCAATAATAGAGACGGAAGATGCACGGGATCGAAGTTTCGCCCAGTGTGTCGCGCTGGAAAGAAGAAGACGCCCCAGGGGGTTTCGCTCGGTTGCGAGTACGGGAGAGGGTAGAATCACGACCGACACGGGAGGGCAAGCAGAGAAGGACGGTGAACCAGCGTTGAGGGGAGTAGGAGATAGAGTACACACGGGGCGAAGCGTGTGTGCGTGGAGAGGTCGGCGCAGTGGCGGCACACGGGGAGCTCGATTTTTCCGATAGCGAATTTTGCTCTTCGTTTTCCCCCAACCACCCTCTCTCATCATTCCGTGCTGCCATCTCTGGGCTTCCTCTTCCTCGCTCTCATCACCGATTCACCCCTATCCCGTCGGCATCGGTGACGTGCACCGCAGTTTTCCCTGGCGTGCCATTCGTTCGTTCCTCCACTCAACCGCTGCCCACCCACCCTTATCTGCCCCTCTTTTTTTTCCCGCCGCTGTTCTCCCTCGATCTCCATCTGCTTCTCCGCCAACCACCCCGTCCGCCGCGTTGGGCGCAGCCCGGACGACCGAACCGGTGGCGCGGCAGACACAATAAAACGTGGAAAAAGCGATGGCCAAACGTACACCAACCGCGATGGCCGAACGTGCGCGAGGAGAAAAGGGACCAGGGCAGCGGCGATTCCGACCGTGTATTAGGTTGCTCTTACAGTCCGGGGGGGGGGGGGGGGCCGAGGGAAGGACAGAGAAATCGCGTCGGTTCACGACGGGGTTTTGAGAGGGGTTATTCATGAAGCACCTGACGAGATTCCACGACCGCAATTTTTTTTTTCTTCTCTTTTTACCTCCCTTTATTTTCTTTCCGGGAGCACCGGGGAACAAAAGCCGGCGAAGAAACGATGAATCCCAAATATATGAATACGGCTGGACCATTTGGTGGGTCGAATAATTTCCCTCCAAAACTCGACCGATCAGACAAAAAATGCTTACCCTCAGATTCTACTCTTTTCATTCTAAAAAAAAAAAAAAAACTAGATTTTTTAATAACGAAGTTAATTCTCCCGAATGATAAACAAAAATAGACGCGGCTTATCGTAACAGCGAAGTATCGCGATACGCGAAATCACCATTGTACCGCGTAAAATCCGCACGCGGGGGTGGAAATTAGTACGGAAAAGGGAGGGGAGAGTCGAGGGTGTGGCGGCGGCCCACGGTATCGACCAGTCCGGGTATTTTGCAACGCTTTTTCGCGGATGTACTCGTTAAACCGATAAATGAATAATGAGCAGACTATACGGGGGTCGAACACAGCGGTCGAACCGGCTGGGCACCAGCGGGTGGAAAACGGAAACGAGGATAAAACGGGGCGAGAGGGAATTGGGATGGGGGGCGCAAAACGAGCCGGACGCAAAACAACGAAATCGAATCACTCTCGGTGGCCGCCGGTACTTTTCATGCGTGAATTTTCCGACTGCTCGACACGCTATTGCAGCGCGCGGGAATCGCCGCGCCCGGTAATAGCTTTAGCAGAATCGAGAGTAATGCCCGAAAACATTTACAATACGCGTCGCTTGCCGCGAATAAAAACGCGCCGATCGTTTAGCGGCGATAATACGCGCGTTGCGTGTAACGCCGACAACGATACAACCAAACGGCGCCAGATAAAAGAAAAATCAACAACCGGCCGGAGTGGAGTATGATCGAATGAAAATGTGATATACAGTCCGCCGGTTGTTAGGGCCGTAAATAAACGTTGGACGGATGGGCGAATTTAACAGGGCGACGAGATGGCCACTATTTATTACCTAACAGCGTTAATGTATGAATGAAATCATCGGTTGATTAATTATTAAATGTATCGGACAGTGCGGGAACTCCAGAAGTAAAGGAAAAATAACAATTACCAAGTGCCGACCAATCCGATAAACGAAAAACAGAGCTATTTCCTTTTTCTTTTATCGAAGTCTAACATTGGAAAGACTGTAATGCTTAATGGAAACAAAAGTCGTTCGCTCGAAGACAACCTTCTGTCTCCGATTTACCTATCGCTCGTACATGTAATTTCGTCCATTAGAGATAGCAATCTATACGATCGACGGAATTGCGTGCACGTAACATCTGAGCGTTTTGAACTGCGAGCTACGTTTCTTTGCCGTGCGTATCCTGCTCGAGCATCGATGCGAGAGACCGGTGATTCGAGACGGCAATTATCGTAGCAGGTAGGTATATAACGCAGGAAAACGTAACAGGTCGACTGCGGTCTGATGGATGATGATGATGACGGTAATTGTCGGGAATTACCCGACGTTAATTACATCCAGGCGAAATCGAGCGCGTTTACACCGCCATTCGCAGACACTTACCAGACTGACCGACCCGGTCGACCGCGTTAATGCACGCCCGATAAATTCGATTCGAAACCGGTCCGCGAGAGTTTTCGCCCCCCCCCCCCCCCCCCCGTTCCCCCGATATTCTAACCCGCTCGCGTCGACGGAGCTGTTACTCATCTCGCCCTGTTTCCGCCCCGGTGGTCATTGTCACGGTTCCGCCGCTGCCAATTTTTCCCCCTTCGTTCGTTCTTTTTTTCTGTTTTGCTGTATTATTTTTTTTTCCACGCGGACGACGACACCGGTGGCTCGTCACGAACGCGCACGATTAATCGTCCCGATCGAATACAGTTGTAGAAAGGGGCGCGTGGAATTGGTTTTATAAACGCGGTCGGGCACGAAATCGTGCCCGCAGATGTACGGTCGTGTAAACAGCTTCTGACACGTCCGCTATCGACATTTTACAATGGACGGCGCGCGATCCGCGAAACCGGAACCCCGACCATGGAAACGCTAGATTTCGAATTGAACATCACGACGTTGCGAAATGACTTTTCCGTTTATGGAATGTTTCGTAAGCTTCTGTAAAAACAATACGCTTACCGTCTTCCCATTCTTCTTAAATATAAATAAAAATATGAAGATTAATATTAAATAATAAACAAAGATAAAATACAATCCAAGGAATACTTTATCATCTTTTCAATAACGCGTAAGACAGATCCCCCAATAAATCTTCGGTCAAATTTATCGAACGCGAGTCCACAGGCAAGAAGAGGGGAAAAAAAGTCTCCCACTGCCAGCGTTCTCCAGCGGGATCGCTTATTCCTGTCCGAGAAATTTCAGATCTCCTTCCCTTGTCGATTTGCTCAAGCATTGGTTAATTTATGAACCGTCTGCGCCATGTTTGCTCTTATTCCTCCCTCGACCTGCCCCCATCTCCCTCTCCGTCTTCGATCTTTCCACGCGCCGCTCTCACCGTCTTGTAACCATCGAGAGGCTTTTCCCCCGTCACGAAGGCCGATTTACGATTTTGAGGGGTGCATCCGGCTGGAACGACTCGCGGCCGAGGACGACGAAGGTAGGAGAGGGAATAGAGAACGATGGAACACGGCCGCCTGGCGGAAGCGGAGGAAATAACGGGACCGGCTGCTAAATATTCAATAAACGCGAGCATTATTCCTGCCACGTCGACGCCGGAAGCCGGCTTACGGAGTCGCGCGGGCGAAGAGGTGAGGCGAGAAAAATTGTGAGCAAGACAAAGATGCGCGTGTGGAGATAGAAAATGGAAGAGGGTGGAAGGAGGGGAGAGTCAGTGAGATGGAGCGAGACGAAGTACTTTATACTCGCTCAAGAATTCGCAATCGACATTCCGGAATTGCGTGAAATGATTTCGTGTCGAATCGCTTCCCCGTGTTCCCTTCGATTCCCTCCAGCGGGACAATTCGAATTCGATCATCCCTTTAGAAGCATTAACAACGGCCCCGCGCGCTCGACGGGAAGCGTTAAAGCCGCTCTCGTCGCACTCGGATAAATTTTCATGATCGGCCCTCGTGAACGACGCGCCGGTAAAAACGGACGAACACACGTGCGTACGGTAATTGACGACGTTAACGTCCGGAATGCCGTAAAAGCGAGCGCGAAATGAAATACGACGTTTCACTCCGGCGGAGAGCGGCGTTCCCCGCTTTTCGGTCCGTCACGCCGGCAACAAATTATACCGCCGGACGACGCCGTTTTTCTCCGGAGAAAGGAAAAAGGGCGGACAGAAGGGCTCGGTAATGGGGACCGGGGGGGGGGGGGGGAGATAGAGTATAAATGACGACAAGAGCGTTTCGAAGGAGAGAAAAATCGGGTGTATTCGCGATGGCGGTCACGATCGAGCGCGACGAGAAAACGGGGAATTCAAATCGGCCGATCGCCGCGATGAATATGGATGCGCCCGGAGCGGCGCAAGAAAAACACGACGCGCCAGATCTTTGTGATGCAAATTTCCACGACGGTCCTTGTCTTTATTAATATCGAGAATCCGCGTTTCCACGGCGAGCTTTGTCGCCATCCCCTCCGCCCCCCTCCAACGGAATAAAAGAGCGGTCCGATTTTTGTTGTCTGCCACCCGGGAGGGTTAATTCTTGATATCAAACGAACCACTTCCCATTCTATTTCCGCCTGTTTACTCGGCAAACGGATCGTCCGTGCTCCATTAAGGGACGACGGAATTATTCTACAGAGAGAAATATAACGGCGTCGAGGTTGCGCTGCTTCTTCCTTCCGCTTTCGCGACAAATCCTGTTACGTATACCGCCCGAGATACGACGTCGCGTGCCCCGTGCTCAAAGACGGCCGCGGGAAACGGGAATTTTTGTGTGCGCAAACAAAGGACGGACGATTTCAAAGGATGCCAGAAAGAGTCACTTCAAACGACGCTTCTCGACATCCTGTGCGCTGGATATTTTCAGCATTGCAAGGTAAACACGGGGAAAAGCTAGACTTTTCTAAAAATAAAAACTGGCACCGATGGCCCGATCTCTTTATCTTCGAAAACTCGCAGGCGGCGGCCGTTCGCCGATCCCTCTTTCTCGCGGCTAAATTTGCATGTTATTACCTTGTTTACATATTTATTCAATAGCGAGGGTGGCCGAGGGAATCCCTTCCCCCATTCGTCGTCCCGTTCCGTCCGTTTTCGAATTAAGGGTCACGAGCGAAAAGCGGGTAGCCGAGCGATCAGTAAGTCGCCGCACGGATATCGGCCGTTCGTCCCGCGCGCGTCACGAATGGGAACATAAATTTCATCTTTGTCCACGTCGAGCCGTGTCGCGCCGTTAAGTCAACGATGTAATTACTGTACGCCGCTGCTTGCTACCGGCGCACACGCGCCTCGACGCTTATCCGGATGCGAGCAGATGGAACAACGTATACGGTACAATTCGCCGCTTTTATCGGCGCGCCGCCCGATGATGTTCATTTGAAATTCAAATGGCGGAAGGGCTTACCTGTTTATGCATTTCCACGTTCAATCCGTAGGACATCTCGTAATACTGTAAGAAAAGAAAAAGGCAGAAGATATATTAGACGTGAGAGATATTAAAGTGGCGCGAGTCGCGCGCGAGATGAGATAAAAGAGAAGCGTGCCTGGTACAAGCGTAAATGCAACGCCTGTGCAATGGTAAAACGCGGCGAACGTTGAATCGCCGCTGTACATTGTCTTCGCCGACCGCGAGCGGGAACGTGAGCATTGGTCGGCGACACTTTGAAAGGGTTAGAGACTTTATTTACGCGTGTTGAATCCGCTTCTGTTTCAGAGGCGTTTCGTACATGACAATGAAAAGAGTAATTGTCGCCGTGCAAAGATGCACAATTTTTCCTGGTACATTATTTATGTCTCGGAAAAATGTTAATTACGATTCCTATTATCGTTCGGAAACAGAGATGTACCACGGTGCTCCAGTATTTTCATTCATTCTACCATGGTTATGCTTTTCCAAAACGGACCACTTCAAATCGAATTTTGCTAAATTCCTGATCGATCTTCATGCAGATAAGACTCGCCGATACATCCGGATCGGGACAAAACGAATTTGTGTGCCAGGAACGCGGGCAATAAATAATTTCTCTGGCTCGCGAGCCGAAGGGGAGTGGGTTCCGGTGCTGGTTTCGCAGCGGGCCAAAGCTTGATCGAGTGTACTTCGGCTGCAACTTATTATGCAATGAGCAAATTCAATTGGGCTCAATCTTTCCTACCGCCGAACGGAGATCCGGCGATCAATCTTCCCGGTCTAATGGACCGCGGTCGGTATTAACGCCGCTCATTATACGGAGCTCCTTTAAAAGCGTTCGGTACAAACTGCAGACGGAGGGCGGCCTCGTCGAGATAAGCAAATCAAAAAAAGACGGAGCGAGCATGCGTTAGGAAATGAATTGCTTCAGAGGCGATCAAGATCTTTAATATAATGCAATACACATTTCTAAAGGAAAAACAAACGAACAAACAAAATGTTCAGAGTGGCAATCGTTCCTTTGAGACTCCCGCCACCTTTAATTTGATGGCAGACGAGCCGACAATTTAGCACGACCGAAAATATCGAAGGTGGAAGGGAAAACGAGGTAAAGACAAGAGGGGCTGGAAGAACAGTGGATGCAGCTGGTTAAGCCGTGCGGAAAGATTCCCAAGGGCTAATCGAATTATCGAGTTACCTAAAACCGAGACGCCGCTCGAATTCGTAATAACGTCTGAAAGAACCCTTCGGGAGGAGGGTCTTTAGGGTCCGGTGCACGGCTGCCGAGCGAGCCGAGATTACATCGATCGAACGAGATTACGAGAAGCGGACCAAATTGAGCCGTAATGCGAGATCCCCGGCCAAGAAGGTGGATAAACGCGGCGCGGCCGGAGAGGATGAGAAAAACGACGACGGGGGATCACTCGTTCTACCTACCCCCGCGGCGATTCTCCCGGCTGCTCCGAGGGTACTTCTTCGACGTGTGCGAGCGGTACGGTGTGCGTACGTAAACGACGGCGAGGTGCGTGTACGCGACGTCCAAGACCGGTTTCTTTGTAACATCGTTTCTACATCGTGTGTACAAGTGCCCCCGGGGTCCCCGGGCATGCCACTAACTAATTCACCCAGCCGAGCAGAGGTTCTCGGTTTCTGCTTGAGTAAGAGAAATGAGAATCGTCAGAGCAAAGGGGCGAATTCAATGGCAACGGACTCTAATTAAATATTGAAGTTCCCAATTCGTTCTTTCGTCGAGGCAGAGGAAATGTTGAGAGAGCACGACGAATAACCAGTTTCATTATTTTTCCGAGCTAAATCATCCTTAAAGGAAAGAAATTGTCCAGATATTTTAATCGACGCGGACGTTTCCTCGATTTTCCTAGATGTTACGGAAACGTACAGATACGAATACATTCAAATATTGAAGTTGGCCAGGAAGTTGGCCTAAGATACACAGAGGGTAGGTAGAGGAGCCGCATTCAACGTCTCCCTCGATATGTATCTTTCAAGGGTTACACCGCAGAAAAGTACAAGCCGGGGGGGCGATCTACGTTTTCCTCTCCCCGTGGTGATCGTAATACGTTCTCCGACCATTTCGACAACCATTCGTGGAATCCCATATACGTACGAAGGGTTGCTCGAATCTCCCGTACACTCATTTCCATGCTCGCTTCACTTGTGCAGAGTAAGAAATCATCGAATGTTCATCCAGGCATCTACAACTGGATTATTCTTCTGGCTTTCTAGAGAATCGCGGTCACAACGGGTACTGTTCCATTGACAGTGTCCTTCACGTACACGCACCCCGCTACCGTGACAATAATATCGTTTCTCCACGGTCTTCCACTTTGTATTTTTACAACGGAATAAAGTCATTACGTTAAGTAGTATTTTTTGTTTTATTGTACGACTGAGAACCTACTCAATCTACCATCCCCTCAATTATGATTCATATCTAGCAGCCTCCTGCCATCTGACTCATCCCGAAGACCCCGCCCGACGCAACGAGGGAACGGTGTCGCCACGAAGACGTGCATCGCGTGGACGTAAAAGAAATTTATTCCCGCTGTTCACGATTCAGGCAGGCGGAAGGAAAAAAGAATTCAACGGCATACTGGGGCAAGGTGAACGTTTAGATATAAATGTCGGGAATCACGACGGACCGGGTAAGAAGCGCAAGGAGAGCGGGTAGAAAGAGAAGATCGTAATCCGTGATTTTAATGAGAATGTAGACCGAGTTATGGAAGAGTTACAGTATCGTTCCACGGACCGATGCAACCGACCGTCGTTGAAAGCCGTCTTTACTGTCGATCGTAAAGCCACGTGTTTTAATATATCAAACGCAGTTTCCAGCTGCGGAATGTTTCCCGTTCAACCGTGGGGAGAGGCTGGCAAGATGATATCGTGTTATAATGTCATTCCGCTGTAAAGCGTCGGACAAGAGTCAACAAATTGCCGGTTCTAACGATTCGTTTCCGTTCCGACGAAAAACAATGTTGCGACACGTCGTATTCGACGGCGTAAAAGACTGCTGTGACGCGAATTGTCGCTTGAATTCCCGGCGCGACTTTAAGCGGACGGGATAACTTCTGCGGCGCGCAACCTCGAGAGACTGGAGAACGGAGGTTGCGACGTTGGTAGGTGCAATGATCCAATGATTAACGACAAACAGCAGAAAAAAGCGGCAAGAAATTCTCTCGGCGTAGTTTCCAGTCGCGGCGCGACGAAGTAATTAGCCTTTAATTAATAATAGTTTCATTCCCCGGGATGACCCTCCGCGAGCAGGGGTCGGCGGATCAGGATTGTCACGAGGGCCGAAAACGTACGGTAAACTCGTGGCGCGAACGCGTTTAAATACGGAAGCGCGAGAGCGTCGCGAGGCTCGATTCGGGCGAGAATGATAAAACGGCAGCCGGCAATAAACGTCGTTCAGCCATTAAAACTCGGCCGAATCCAACGCTCTCCACGTACCCTGCTCGTTTCCCCCCCGTCGATCCACCACCCACGCCCACCAGAGACCGCCGTTCGTTTGCATTTTCAAATTGAACCAGCTTTACGCCGCTGTCCGAGAGTTTTATGCCGCATCATCGTGTCCGCATTATCGAGTTAAGCCCCGGAAATTCAATCCGCGACGACGATCGAATAAAATGTCCACCCTTCCGCGCGCGGCCGACACTGGAAACCGAGTGCGGATAAGCGGTTACGTACACCCACGTATGCAAAAGTATCCTTTTTTTTTTCTGTTCGCGGGCGAGGTAAACTGTGCTTTTAATGGAACGACGTAATTCAGCGTACGGATGGATTTTATTCATCACTGTTTATAGATTAACGACGCTCGACGGTAATTTCTGTCAGGGTGGAAAGGGAGAAGGGGAAATGGATTCGTGTTACGCGAGGGGCGATACGTTCTGTTTGAAGGGTAGTAAAAAAAGAAAAGGAAGGGGAACGGGATCGCGAAACGAGCCGAGAAATCTACGAATCGAGCCCCGTACGAGGATCCTCGAGTCGCATAATCCCTCTGGGCCTGGAAACGAGTCCGCGCTTTCATTCTCGAATAAACGACCGATATCGATCGCGATCGGTATCTCCGCCGTGACGAGATGGGCAAGACTAATGGACCCCTCTCGTTTCCCTGCCCGCGCTGTCTCGTTCCATTCACTAGACCGTATTCCCCCCCCTTTTTATCTTCCCTCGATGGAAGGATCCCTGTTGTGCGAGCACACCCTTACACAAAGGGCTCTCTCTCTCTCGCCCTCCTGTACCGCTTGCAAATTTTGCCCTCGAGTTGGCACCGCTTCCGAGATTGGCCTCTCCCTCTCTGATTTAATCAAGGAAAATACACTCGAAACCCTGCCGCCCGTTGCACACGCGTCCGGCAAAGTGCCTCCTCGATTCGTCGATTGCTAATGACTATTATTGTGCGATGCGATTCGGTCAGATGAGCAATTGAGATACAATAATCGTACAATTGCACTCCCTTGTCCCTTTATCCTCCGTCGCACAATTTAGCGACCGAAATCTCGCGGATTCAGCATGCATACGAGGGGAATAACGACGCGAGATTGTGATGCGACTCGAAGAGTAGGTAATCGCTTCACGCAAAAATTCATCGGAAATAATTGAACGTTCAATGAAATTTACTTCGACGGATGCCAGTTTTCGAGCGAACCGAGCGGACTGCGGGTTATTCGCGTGCACGCCTGCTGAACGATTATTATTCGAACCCGAAAACGAAGCGCTCGTATCAAAAAATGTCGTTCTCTGTTTCCGGTTCGTTTCTACACGAGGAATCGCGCGCTGTCGAGTTGTGCCACGATTTTCAGGACACCCCGTATACGGTTGTCGCGGCGGAGTTCGAAACTGGTAGGTACGGGGGTGGATAGAGGAGGCGGGGGCCAATTTGAGGCCGGATGGTACAGGCTTCGCGTGTTACGATTGCATAAATTCGTGCCAGTATAACGCTGGACACGGTGTTAGCGGTGTTAACGACCCGAACTCCGTGGTCGTTCACGCCGGCAGGATTCTATTAACCCGTCGTCGTATCCTGGCCACGAAATTCGCGCCAATCTCCGACGCCTCGAACGCGTAAAAGCCGCGCGCGGATCGTCCCGAGTTAATGGCATACTTTCCAGCCGACCATCAAACGCGGAATCCCTCACAGATCGTCTACGCTTCAACGCATCTCTCTTTTTTTTTTTCTTTTTACGAGCACATCCGCGAACCCGACGATCTCGAGAGTCGTTTGGGAGATCGACACGAGGTTGTTCGACGAGGTAGAAGAGTTGTTCTTGCCCGGGATCCTCGCCGCGGTGATTGATGTAATGAAGCGTAATTGGTGGGAAAGGCGTTCGTGGCGGGGAAAAGCTGGGGAGGTGGATTCTCGAGACACCGAGCGCTTGAAGAATTGCTAAGATATAATAATCGATCGAATGATTCAAAAGCTAAAAGACAGGTTCCTTCGCCAAAGATGAATCCGAAGCAAAAGATGAAAGAAGCAAAGGAGAATCGGTTCACACTTCGATGGGACTGAAAAGCATTTACCAGACCGCGAGAATTCGCGAAGCAGAAGAACGTTCGACCGCAATAACAACGACAACAACGTTGAGAGTCGAAAACGTGAAAAGTTCCGGCGAAGTCGATGCACCGGTGAAACTGCAACGGACGATGCGCTTCGAGGCGATCCCGCGTACGCGCGGTACTCGCTCGTAAAAATTCACGAGCTCGACAATTACATGGTAGAATCGTAAAAGCGTAATGCTGCGTGCCGTCGTACAACGACGCCGTACGAGCATCCCTTTTGCGCTCCGACGCGCTACCGACCGTGTGCTGAAATGAATCCGTGAACGGAAGTCGGAGTCCGTTCGACCGATAGACGAGGGGTGGAAGAATGAATGGAACGGTAGGGAGAAAAGGGACGCGGATACGAGAGCAGGCGAAAGTTGGAGAGAATCGGCGTCGGCAGCTTTTCCGCGCGGAAAAGTCAGCGATCGCCGGAAATACGCGGGGCGAGCGTTTTATATACTTCCGGAATATAAAATATCCCGAGCACTTGCTACGCAGCGCATGAGCACGGAAAGCCTTTAAAGCGGCTGCGGGCGGGGCGCCGAGTGGAAAAGGGAGATAATTCCGTGGCAAAAAGGGAACAAGACCGGGCGGGGAGAGCGATATCCAAGCGGAGAATTAAGCGAAACGTTCGTCGTAAAGATACTTCTTCTTTCTTCGCCTCTTTCTTTTTTTGTTTGTTGCAACCGGGCTTGTGGTTACGGAGCAACCAGTATTGATTCGATTCAGGAGTTAATTAAGATTACACGACAGCTGGAGACGATGTGAATTCGAGCGTGGTATCTCTTGCCCCCTTTTTTTTATTGGGCTTTGGCGAAAGCAGTCGCGGATGTACCGGGTGTCCCCGATATAAAATACTGGCGAAAGAATTCATTGAAAGACGTGGCAGAAAATATAGCATGGGACGAGTTACGCCAAAAAATAATTTCCGAATTAAATGCAAACTCTCGACAGTCTCCTCCAACACCTGTCGGCTGAACATTTCTTTTCTATCCACCGCAAATATCTCAAACTACGCAATCAAGGACACCCCGTATCTCTTCGAAGCGCAAGAGAGCGGCGACGCGGTTGCATTAAATTGAAGAATAACGCTTGATTCGCGCGTGTGGTGAAATGATGGCCTCTCCGCTTCGGCCAGAGATATATATCGAGGCGTGCTGGCGGATAATGAATAGGTTCGACGTTTCGGCTGAATCATTCCAATTACAGTGCAATGTACAAACCACAGTCGATTCATTAGGCGAGAGAGAGAGAGAGAAGGGGGGGGGGGGGGGTATGGGCGTTTACGAGTCACTCTATACGTCAAAACGACGAGTGGACGCGTGTGTCCGACAAGTGTGCTGTACCTGTTGCTATGCGCGCCGCGCGATCGAAGCCAATATAAATTCTTGTTGCGTCAATGATTAATCGTGAATGACAAAACGCCGTAATATGATACCGTCCGCCGTCGTTAATAATAAATGACCGCGTGTGTACGCGAAACGATTCGAGGCGCGTTTCGCGGTGCCCACGCGATGCAATCGACACAGCCGGCACACTTTCTTTTTTCGCGATTCGTCGCTATTTTGCAAAGTCAATGACGAGCTGAGAGAGCTATCGGGCGGACCGGGGAGAATTTTTGGAACAACGACGACGATTCGACGGTTCCCTATCGGACACGCTAGCCAAGGATTGCTGCGAACAGCTGATAGTCAGCTGATCTCTACGTTGACAGCCGTGAAAACGTTGTGCACGCTGCTGGGAGAATCCACTCGCGCGTGACACTGAAGAAATGGAAATGAAAGCAAACCCGACACCGATCAGCCGTCCGCTGTGCACTTGAAGCTGCGTGCCGGAAGTCTTGCGATCGCCTGATCGAGTCCGATACATGGCAACCAGTTTCAAATAATTTATACCGTTGCATCGAATCGAAATCCGATGGAGCAGCACATAAAGCAGCCGGATGGTGCAAAGGATGCCAAGACGGATACCGGGGTACAACTTCTCCCGGGTGCGAATTTCAATGCGACCGCGGAACATGTACACCCGAAGAAGACGCGGCGTCGTTCGAGCAGAACGTATACGCACGGTTCCTGGCCGCGATTAATTCACGCGCTAGGTGAATCGACGGAAGTGCCACGTCCACGCGAGTGGCCGCCGCGCATTTTATATGAAGTCATTTGCATCGAACGCGACCACGGAGTGTGTCCTATAAATTGCCGCGTGTCCGCGATAACCGCGACGCCGGCGATAGACAATAAATCCGTGCCTCCTTTTAGCCGTTTCATCACTGCCATTGGACACCGTGCCGTATATTGGAGGCGACCTTCGCGAGGGTCCGATCTAATTGTTACTCCCCGCACGAGGTTAAGTCCCGCGGCTGACGCGGGGCGAAGCGTACGGAACGGAAAGAAGAATTTTCACACGACTTTCGTAGAAGGTAGCAAAAGAACGCCTCTTGGCGTTTCCGCCGAGGAAATATTCCGTTGAAATCTCCGCACACAAAGGATAGCACGCGGAACGTGGAAACGAACATTTTATTATACCTCGTAGATACATTTCAGTTGGAGGTCCCTTTGTTTCACCGGTGAAACGATTTTATTGCTCCCCTCTGTTCCGCTCGCACGAACGTAACAGTCGTGCTTTTAGGACGGCGTATAATAATCGGGAGGTTTCAAAGAAGGCGGGCGGAGATGGAAGAACAGCGGGAATAAGACGATTTCATTGAAAAGCGTGATGCGTAGGATACATAAAGAGGAGAGCAGTGTCTGTATACCGCGAGGCACGCATCGATATGCTCGCAAAGCAAAGAAATGTTCCCGACACGACCTACGACCTTCCTCTGCGTAGGAGCCGCATGCGACCCGGCTTCGACGATCTCTGCATCCGCTGCTAATGAAGACACGTATACACCTATGACGCTGCGCGTGCAATAATGAAGATCTACAGGCGAAAGTAAGCCGCGGCATGGCTGCCGGCCATACGTATGCACGCGTCTGAGTGCGCGAGAAAAGGAGGAAGAGGGCGGACACCGCGAAGAAATACGCGAGAAGAAGCCGCTCAGGGGGTCGGCCGGATAGTCATCCGAGAGCGTGTCCGTCAGTTTTATTCGAACACGATCGCATAGATGGAACGCGTTTTGTTTTTTGTTTTTTTTTTTTGTCAACCCGAGAGAGGAAGGAGATTTATGGGTCATTCTTGGTAGCGATATTTCAACCCCCTCGCTACTAAACTGTTCACCGAGTGCGCTTGGCTATATCGCTGATTGTTGTTCAGCAACTGTTGCATGCGGAAAAGAAATTTTCCCTGCCACGGGCTATTGTGTAGCGCTGTGGAAGCTAGGAATATTTGTCGCTTTGCTAACTAAACATTAAAAGTGGCAATTGAACCGTTGAATAGAAGCGATTACGTATACGGCTAAGGTATGATAATAGTGAAAGGGCCCATTTTTCATAATCGAGAGCAAAGCCAATGATTTTCAGCAAGATACGCAAACAGCAGGAATGAAATTATTACTGAGCAGACAAGATTTCTAAGCGTATAACGTATCATTAAAGTTCTTCGATTACTGGGGGAATACGGCGAGAGTAATATGCCGAGAGTTGAAACCCGAATAACGTAATTTCCTCGGTAACGAGGGGAATTAAGTGGCGACGTTGCTCGTTAAGTGCAATTTAAGAAGCTGCGTTATCGCTCCGGACATTTAGCGAGCGGTATCATAAAACTGTATTCTTCAACCATACATGGACAAGAATCATGACCAGTTCCCGAGATTCACCGTCTATGATCTTTGCGAATTCAGAAATCCACCATTGTCCGGTCATTAAAGTTTTAACGACTAACTGGAATATCGGGATTCCTAAACGGTCATGTTTAAACCAGTACACGACGTGATATTCAACATTAAACATGTACAGTGAAATAATAGCGAGGAAAATAATAAATATATCCATTTATACGTAATTTGACGCTTTTAGCACGAATCGAAATATATCCAGCACACAGCTTTCTCTTCTCATCGCATTCAACTTATACACTTAAAGTGGTCAGTAATGGAAAAACATATTGCACGCCCAGATTCGAACGATAAATTAGAAGAATATCTTTTACACAAATTCATTTCGACTCACCATGACGTAGTGGCGTTGCATCTCCGTCTTCTCCTGGGCCAGCTTCTCCAGCTCCAATTTAATACTAAACAGAAGAAGCAGAGAAAATTCGTGTAGACGTAAATTATGCATAGGCGTACTTAGGATGCAAAGGAAACAGGGCAGATTTTATAGAGTTGATATCTTAAATAAAAAAGGAAAAATCTCTTTTACAATTATTCTAAAATTCTGAAAACCGTTTACTCCTTTTTTTCCACTGCTGGTAGACCAGTATTCCGCTTCAGTCGCGTCCGGTTAATCGAGGATGTTGCAAAGAGGCGCGGGCGCGAACAGAACCGGGCCAATTAAAAACGCGCAATTAGCGCAACCGCAACAACAGTTGTTACTCTGGCCGGCTATGCACGTGAGAATCGTGTATGGCGAACGCCTGTCCGGTCGTTTCTCTCTATGTTTAGAATGATTCGCTCGTGTATCGCGTGACTCGCGGTACGCCTCTCTAAACGGCGTAACAAAACTATCGGAAACGGTGCTGCGATCGCGTGAATATTCCGCGCGGGAGTTTATTCCGTTCGATTGAACTTGACGCGAGGAAAATCGATGCCCCCGCCGATCTCTGTTCGCCGAGAGCTGCGTCACACCGAGGCGACGCGTCTGTCTAACTACTCTCCAATTAATGGCCCAAGTATAATAGTGTGACGATAAGATGGCATACATGAAAACGTTTTATCCGCGATGAAAAGCGGGAGTAAACGCTCGCCAAGTCGAGAAGCGCCGCGTTTTATCAGGGAAAAATAAAGATCGATCTTCATCGGCACGCGACACGGGGACGCACGCGTTATTGCGCGCGATCGAAATAATGGGACGGGCAAATGGAAAATGAATTTCCGTTGTTCCCGCGGCGGCGAAACAACGCGAGCCGACCGCAAATAGAAGGTCCCTTTTGCGGCGAAAGATATGTTTAACGACGACGGGGCAGCGTGAGATTTTTATTCGCCGCTCCGACAGCCAAATAGACTCAGCGCGTTTTTTCCTGCAAAATTGCATCCCCGCTATTCCGTATAATTAATACACGCTCGCAACGGTCGAGAGCGCAGTATGTAACACCCCCGCGTATGCAATACCTCTGGCCCGCACTTTGCGGAGCTAACGTGTACGTGCAGCTACCTGCATTTTGTGCGATTAACCCGAGCGCATACGTATGCACGTGCTAAACACGTTTTCGAAAATTTCGCAAACGAACAGTATCGCGGCTTCCCACACGTTGCAACACCAATTACGCGGGAATTAATGTTTACGATACTTTCCTTTGCTCGCCGGTTAGTTTGGACACTTTTACCGTAGTTTCCGGAAAAGCGTGCGCGCACCCCGTAACGTCGACGGATGCTATACATTTCTTTCCAGGGAAACGGAACCACCATCGTAAAACGAATATTGGGGTTTCGGCACGGGCGTGACTGTCGGGTATTTTCTGACTTTAGACGCTGCGGAAAGGATACGTGTACAGTGGCAGGGTTTCACGCCATCGTTTTTCTTGTTTCGATGCGGGTTTAAGGATACAGAGATCCATAAGCCGGCAAAAGCTTTTTTTCTCGCGGGAAAGAAGCGTCCGTGTCTCCGATGTATCGGCTACCTAATTATCAATCGCGAAAACGTTTGATAAAAAGCGAACGGTCCGCCGGGGGCGATTTTCATTCGTTACCGGTAATTGGACGGGACAGGTTCGAGGGGAAGAAGAAAAAGAAGGATCTAAGGCGATTAACCGGTCCCGCGATGGAATCGGCCAGGAGAAATCGAGCGAGCTGCTCGCTCGATCGCCACCGCGCCAGCCTGATGGAAATTGATAGGCAATCATTCTTCACCGTTCGATCCCGGACACACCGAAGCGAAAGTCTATTGAATACCATCCTGGCTTCGTTCTGAAATCGCGGACATACCGTACGTTAAACAATGAACCGACGAGACACGGACACGTCGTTTATACGATCTTCTACGGCGCAGCATTACCCGATTAATTGATCACGAAAGGGCCCGCTTGAACGGGTTTCAAACAGTAGGATTTATTCCAGAAAAATCCTTAACCGAGAACTCGATCTAGCCAATGATTATCGAGTTACTTATTAATCTAGGCGTACCAGGCAATGAATTCGTGCCCCCTGCATAGCTCGAGCAATCATCGCATCCGTCTCGTCGATGTTATTTTCCGAATGACCATCAAGCCTATACGTGGTACATGAAAGCAATATGCGATCGAAACGCATTATATATCGCCCCTGTACACGGAGCAGTCGTTTTCTAATTCCCGTGTATAGCATCCCCCTTCCCACTTCCTGATCGATTTCTAAACCGTATGTAACGAGAGGCGTGCGTTACTTTTTACCCATACTCTGCCCCTCCGTAAAAGGGTCGGATGAATTATTCAGTTAATCGTTAGCGGATTTCAATGACCGTGTAAAGAAGGAGGTAAGAGCCAGATGGGGGGGAACCGAGAGCGGAGATGGAACACCGCGAATCCGTTTCGGGCCTCGTCAAGATAAATTAGTACGATATTAACGATCGGTCGAACGATAATACCGGTTGCACCACGGGGCCCCTGAAATCCCATTAATTATTTCAGATTGACGCGGTGCAACGATTTACAAGGCGTCCTATCGGGGCCGCCACCCTTTGAACGTTTCGAGACGTAAGCACGCGGAAACGCGATCACCTGTACCCTTCGTTCCAAGTGGCGGCGAAATTCAGCCGTGGCTCGGGTAGGCACTGTCGATTTGTAAACCGGAATTTATCGCCACTCATTAATTACTCCCCAGTATACTCTTATTTCAATCGAATCGGAGAAAACATTCATCCTTGATTGAAGAGTATGATAACAAAATCATTGAATTATTTCATCTCGTCGATGATATTAAAGCGATCCGATTATCCACATTCCTATCGTCCACTTTCTTCGAAACCGAGAAAGGAACAAGTGAATCGCCTTCAATCCACGAAAGCAGCAAACTGTAAAGGCGGGGGTGTGAAGCGGTTAGTCAACCCTGTGTCGTTGCACGATCGAACGCAGTTTTAATACAAAGCGTTACGATCGTTCGTCACGCGTGGACGGGCGTTCTCCCACGGCAGACGTTTTTCCATTCACGGGTTCGCGTGAACGCCGGCCCGGATAGTCCGGGGCACGGGTCGGGGCAAAATCGAGCGCTCTCCGGAAGAGGTGTCGCGCGCCGAGTGCGAAATTGGCTACTTTCCCGACTGTCCTGCAAACGAAGGCATAAAAGCGCGTCGAAATGTCGCACGCGGCGGGCTCACGCGCGCATATTTACGCGTGTATGGCGCACACAGCCCCCCCGGAGGCTCTCTTTTCCTCTCCCTCATCGCTGCGCACCGTGCGTGTATAGCCGCGCGACACGAAACGGCAATTTAAGTTTCCGTCCTCGGTGGAAATCGTGCGGCACGTGACGCCGCGAATTAACACGTTTAAGGGGCGAGACATAAATTAACGTGTCAAGCGGCCGATAAAGATCGCCGGGCATCGCGGTGAAAACCACCGGCGCTCGGCCACCGAAGAAAGTTCCCCCTTTATCGGGCAACTTTTCTCTGCTTGCTCGCGTGAGTGATCGTATCGCGTCTTCTGTACTCCTATACTTGTTACGTTCTTTTCGCAACGTTATTTATTTTATTCGGTCGACCATGTATCGAGCAGTTGGACTGTTTCATAGTTTCGCAGACTTCGGCTCCACGAAGTTGCGCGCGATTTCTTTTCTAATATGCACCGTGCCAGCTGAATGATTCTTCTCAGTCGGTTGATACGTTCGAAACGTGGACGATTAATGAAGAAACCGAGTACATAGTTCGCAGCCGCGTATATTACAATCGCGTAACAGAATCGAAACCGAGATATATACCTCTGCTTCGTCCCCCAAGCTACGTGTATAGTTGAGTGTGCATAGCTTCCGCTCGGACAAACAATTCCCTCTGTCCACGTCTGTCGGTTTGTCTTCTCCGGTCGGTTCGCCTACGCGCCGACAACGACGTTTGCGCAAATATTTTCGAGATAAGATCCGACGTATACTCGAAGAATTGACACTGCTTGATTAATTACTACCAGGGAGTAAATACCGTCCTGTTGTCCGGCGTCGGGAAAAATATGAGATCACGCGAGTGGAATTGAAAACGGAACGCGTTGCAATAGCAATTTCATCGGAACATTGCTGCAACTGTTGTATTGCTTAAAATAGTATAGAGCACGCAGCATCGTTTATAAAAAAAAAAATGTGCCCCGATCCAATTGCTCCAATGCGAATGAATCGTACTTTGCTTCCAACAAATAAGCACTGGCGAAGCAACATTTCCATGCGAAAATTCCGATCGATACAACTGTATTATTACTCTGCATCATGGAACGATAATCTTTACCTCCGGCTGGCAGCGTGCGCAGTTGTTGCGATACTTATAATTAGCGCCGCATGTTTTACGATCATCAGATATCGTCCGCGACGTCTCAATCCTCGGAGAAATTGAACAGCAATACAAGATCTGTTTCGTAGCTTTAATTAAATAGCGATACCTTCGTTGTCCGGCACTTTGTTACCATCAACAAGGATCAACTGAACGGGACAAGGGGAGAGGCTGATACGTATAGGTATTGAGAATAGAGGTCTACCTGTGGTACTGCGTCTGAAGAAAGTTGAAGTCCTCCTTGATACGATCGCATAGCTCGCCGATGGAGAATTTATATTGCTGCCCGGGCTGCGGCGGACCCTGAAACATAAAGTAAAACGATCGAGACAGTTCATCCGGCGGTACAAACGATTTCTCGCTCGTCGGGACATGCCGCGCGCCGTTCCCTTTTGTGTAAAAATCCGTTCTCAAACGTGAACAAACGGACTTTCGCAACGCCGCGCACCCTTTTTCCGTCTCTCGACCTTCCTTGCGCGAAAACGCGCATTCGCGACCACTCCCGTCATTGTTACGTTTTATAACATTGCGGGAGAAACGTACGTAATTACGACTCATTTATATCTAGACGGAGTTAAATAGCACTCGTATAGAGCAATGCTTTTAAAACCGTTCTGCAGTTCAACCGTGTGATTTAGTTAAGTTGTATCTCGATACGGAAAAAAGAAATGATCGTGCGTATGCGACGATGGAAAGAGCGCAATAAAGGAGTATTATTAAGGCATGATTGTTTGCAACCAAACGATTCCTCCAACTTTAGTCCATTAATTCTCATTCGTTAAAGAAAAAGAATACACAAGCCAGGAAATACAACTATTCTAACGAATACAATTTTCTCGGCTTCAAGGCGATGAAATTTGTTAAACAAATTCTGAAATGAAGGGGCTGAGAATCTCAGCCACGATCTAATACAACATTTAATTCCCAATTACCGCTGCTGAATGATCAAACAAATATTCTCTCGCGTCTCGAACATCCAATGGCTCGTCGCGATTTCATCGGAGCGCAAGTCACCTTCGACCCAATTTCTACAATCGCACATATCGCGAGATGGATTGTCTACAAGGCTTGCCGAGAGCGTTCGCCGAGCGCAATCGGACGTCGTGATTGCGTACGGAACGAAACGGTAATCCTTCGATGTGCCGGATGCACTTGTCACGGCCCACGTAAGCAGCCGCCTCGAGGCGTGCGCACGAATGCAACCGGCGTAAGTGGCGGAAATCGTGCCGCTGCCTCGGCTTCCGTTCGCTGATTACGCCTACAGCTTGAACCCTGCGAATACCCCGTGATGTACGCGTGTGCCGACTCTTTATATTATTCCCCCCCCCCCCCCGGTAACCGACGATTTCACCCCGTAAATGCTCGCGCCGAAAGAGCGCACGCCGATGCGAGGAAAAAGAAAGACCAGGGAAACACTTCTGGTGGGCATCGACTCTCGTGGCCTACGAAGAACATTGTCTCCTAAACGAGGAATGAAATACGACTTTGTGTTCGACTCCACGATTAAGATACGATATCACGTATCGGGGATAATCACAACTCGATATTGATCCGCGTAACAGGTTCGCGAATCTGATATAAAGATAATTACAGCTCGATCGAGTTGGTAGCAAGGAAGACGAGCCGCTACAACATTATCTAGAGTGTCTGAAATTTTCCTCCGCTTCCTTGCGATCCGCAAGCCAACACCAATATCCCGCGCATCGGATGCTTGTATCAGTCCTTTCGTGAAATTTACATTTGCCCCGCGCGAGAAACCGACGGCTTCGAGAGAGGCGGCTGCGCGACGAACACCCTCTTTGAATTCACGGGAAGATCGTCGTACAAAGACATTTCGGGCACGTCAGACGGATTTTCTGCGACGACCAATGATATTCCCCGGTTATCCCGCGAAATCGTTTCCTCCGCGTCTCGTTCGATCAATAAAAGAACCACGTACACGCCGCCCCCGTGCCCCAGGTCGTTTTTATATCCGCTGAAACAGCGAGAGAGAGAGAGAGAGAGAGAGAGCATCGAGGACTGCGGAAACGGTGGCAGAAATTTGGTCGCCGCCCCCGGCGCTCGAGGGGGCCGATGGAAAGCCACGCTTACCGACTTCGGCGGCGGCAGCTGCAGCAAGCACCCACGACCGTAAAAGCCACATTGTTACCTGTAGTGCCGTCGCTACCACAGACACGAGGGTGCAGGGCGCAGAGACGATACCTATCCGTGCCTTCCGTATACCTGTCGGTAATAACGTTACGAGCGTGCCTATCGATCGTTTTGCACATCGTAGCACGCGAAACGGATACGCTACGACGACGGCCTCGTAAAAGGCTGAAACAGTTCTCCACCCCCCCCCCCCCCGCTGCGACCGCCCTTTCCGTCCCTTGCCAAACGATACATCCCTTGCTCCTTCTATCGCCTGCTACTTCCTCCTACTTCGCCGATGGCTGAAAGAAATCGCATATACGCGTTACCCCGCGCATCTCGCGGGCTTTCATAAAATAAAAACGCTCGGTAGTTGCGCGTTTATCGGGAGGTACTTTAAAAGAGCACGACGACGAGAGCGCGGGAATATTCCGACGGGTGGCGAACGCGACGCGAGGAGATTCGCGTTTTCCGCCGCGCTGAATTCGTTCAAGGTACCTGCGTGCCCTTTTATTACTTTTTAAGAGGAATTTTTGTGTTATGGTTCCGTGCAACAAAGGCTGGTTCTCCCGCTGCGTTTTGTTTCTTTTCGTGGCGCGTAAATAATAAAAGGAACGTTAAATTGCACGCGAAAAGGGGCGAAGGCAGTAATTAAATTTGCCGGAATATTTTATAAGAATTTCAGTGGAACATATATCGCTCTGCCATTGCGATATTAATTCAAGCTGAAAATTCTGTTTTTAATATTTCATCCGGAACTGGAAAACGGTAATTTTCAATAAAGAACAATAAGCCCACGGACGGAAACTAATTATGCAGCCAGAGATTCGTAAAACCAGCGAAATAAACGAGTCGGAAATTACTTGACTCCGCGATCGGGAATAAAATATAATGTTTAATAAATAACGCGGAAGAAAATCAAATAAAAATGCAGTAGTACGAAACAGAGAAGCCTAGCAGGGGCTGTTACAATTCTAATAATTATTCTCCACCCGCGACGGGTGCACCCGTTAAAGTCCAAGCTAAACATGACGACGTGCATCCCCCAAGTGCGCTGCTCTAATAATCTTGCCCGAAACGTCGATCGATGGACCGTGCACTTATGAAGTTAGCGCGATATTCGTCAACGCCTAACGCTCACGGCGTCGCGAAGCCGTCGAACGCGACACCGGGGTATCCTGTTTGTCGCGTGCACGAGCGTGTCGATGCCAGGCTCCGCTTGCACCCGCGGCCACGTAGGAATAGAGAGGCACAAGCCGGGGGCGGTTGCGCGAGCGTACTTTTAAAAGCGATATCGAACACGTGTAAACGCATCGGGGATACCTTGCGTCCGGTTAACTCGGGCCCACCCTTTAAAGGATGAGCGGAGCGAACGAGTTGGCCTAGCCGGAGAGCTGGGCGGCTCGCAAGAATCGACAGAGTCACGCGCTGCTGATCGGCAGAATCGTTGATCCCATTTGTCCGGGCAAAGCCGCCAGCGGTCAATCCAATTAATTTATTGGCTTACGCCGCGGAGTGCGCACCTTTTCTCTCTCCCTTTCACGTCCGCGCTCTCTCGCCCGATGCTATACTACTTAACGGCAGCGGCTTTCGAAGCCCGGCGTCGCGGTAATGCGTGTACCGCGCGCGCCGGGGAGGGAAAAGCTCGATCCCGAACGATTACGGAACGCTTCTCTCGCGAAATCAGGAACGGCATTAAGGGGACGACGTAAATGGCTCGAGAATCGATTCTCCGCCTTCGATTTCGAACCGGCGTTCTTTCCCGGATCGCGTTAAAAATTCAATCCCTTTCCGTATTATCGCCTGACAAACGTTCACCCCCCCGTTTTATTTCCGCGGTGATTCCGCGCTGTGAAAATCAAGCCCGCAACGCTCCGGGTCCCTCTCCGAAGAGCGCGGGATCAAATTCGGATATTTCGATTTTAATGTTATCAGTTTAACGCGAGAACGAAATCCAATATCGTCGGTCTCGCGGCGATCGGGCGTGATCAAATAAAGGCTTAATAAATACGTGTCGCCCCGTCGGAATGAAGTTAAAGCGCGACGTAAAAATTCCCACGGATAGGTAACGCACACAACTGTTTGCCGCGTGCACGGTCGGTATCAATAATAAAGCGATCGCGTTCCCGTGCGCTCAACGGGATACCGGCTCGGTGGTCTCGTTGCTGATTTTTCAGAGGAAAAATCGTTCGGATCGTACAGGAGAAACGAGGGAAGTTTTCGGGCTGAGAGTTTGCACGCGCGCGGCGCGGCGCAAAGCGGGAGGGCTGCAGTGGAAAATGCGGTTAGGTGTTCCGTCGAAAAGCGAAACGCGAATTATGTCGTTTCGACGAATAATGATGAGAGCGCGTAGCCGTCAATCAGTGTCCTTTACGTCCTGCGGCTGGTTCAATTATCCGATAACTCGGTCCGTCCTTGTCGCGTCATAACCCGTCCCCCTCTTTTTATCCCCTCGTTCGCCCCATTCACCCGATTCTTCCCCCTTTTTTTCCCCCGCCGATCAAGAGCAATCACGATAACGCGATCGGTATTCGGACTGGACGACCGTGTGTCGAGAACCACCCCGCGAAATCGTCGACCACTCGGGGGAAAGAATTAATACCGAAACATGACCGATCAAAACAATTTAAGAGGGGTTCGGGGTGGAGGGTTGCCAGTAACGCCGACATCGTTTTGCTCCTGACGCGAAACGTGACGATCGTCTGTCGAAAGATAATTAATATCGAGAGCCATTGAAGCAGAAGACACAGCGGAGATTCGGCAAAAAGTCTGTCGCATTTTTCTCGATTTCATTATACCGCTCTGTTGCCCCCGTTATTCCCTGGACGACGCGTTATATCGAGAACGAGCGATCCAACGCTTTGCCGATCCTGTCGTAAAAAAGAAGCTCGAAGGAGGAACGTGCGCGTCGCCTGGATAGAATGCAACGCGGATTTCTTCGCGTTCACCGGGACAAGGAAAGCTTACCGGAGCGTATAAAACGTCTCGTTTATTCTTTCATTTCGACGCTCCGTTTATTCTCAAAGCGGCCCGTCGTCTGCCACGATTTCTAGGGGGTAGGACAGAAATATACCGAGGACACGTTTAATGGGATGAATTCCAAGTGGGGGGGTTGGGGTGGGACGGAAAATCTCGCTCCGTTCTTCGAGGCTAATTTGTTAAAGCAACTCTAATATTAAGACGCTGTAGAATGCGTATTACCTACCTGTGCATCAAACGGAGAAAGGAGCAGCGATAAGGGGGCAGAGGTAAGCGTGTGTGTCGTGCTGCACATTACGGCGGATAGTGGTAACAGAAGCAATCAGTTGCGTTTGCAGCCACTCAAGTACGCTTAAGTGGCGCATATCAGCGCGACTAATTACGTTAGTTCCATCGATCCTGCCCCGTCCACTAAAGATCCGATTATCAGCGCGCATTATCGGCAGGGTTAAGGACACTCTATATCCTGCCCGGACCGCGCGCCACTTCCGTCAAAGCGAAACACGCGCGACAAACCACTAAAGATACATTAATCATTTGGCGAATCGATCCCGGATAAGCTCTGCTGCTTCTATCGAGCGATCCGGTTACGCGAGCTTTCTAGATATTAACGGATCGAGGAAAGCATCGTCGCCCCCCTCCCCAATTTGATCACCTTAATTTCCGTGTAATAATTCAAGGAATAGTTAAGGGGCGCATAAATAATGAAAGAGCAGAACGAAGGGGGAAACGAGGGATTCCCCGTGTCAATCACGATCGAGGAATATCCGACGGACGATTCGGCAGGTAGAAAGTTTAGGAGAAAATCGGAGCTAAGCCCGCGAAAGACAGGAGCGAATGGGGGATGACAGAGAAGAGCTTCGAGGGGTCGGCGGTTTTCCTCGCACCGCAAAACCACCAACACGTGGCGCGGATTCCGAAACCGCCCGACGACCAAGGCCGACCGCATTCGCCCTATAACCGGACCGACTTACACCCCCTGTAGTTCGAAAGTCCGCCACTGGTCAAGGTTCTCGAGGCTTGCACGTAAATTTCGGGGATGAAACTCAAATTTGAAACAGCTGCGGGGTTTATCGCGATTTCCCTCGTAGTTATCTACTAATTGTTACCCCGAAGTTAAGTCTACTAATTTGGTGGCAAAACATTCTACGACGTACGAGCAAAATTTCTTCCGCATTTAAAGCACACAGAAACAGCTTAACAGCTAACAAAAAAAAAATTAGAAGTATGAAGCAATCAAGAGCAAGGTGAATCGACAGACACCTCTCCCCTCTTCCGGATGATCGTTACCAATTGGATCACGCCCTGCAGCGATCTATAATCAAGCAAAATGGTCCTCGTCTCGCGCACGCGAAAAGAACCGAAACGACCGAACGATCGTTCGCGAAGCGTTAACCGCGTCCAGGGTAATGAAGCGATATTAACTGGCCGATGGAAATAATAAACGAACTACGTACAAGATATACGAGAGATCGCGTTACACGGTAACCGTTTCGCAAATAAGAAAGTGGCTCGGTAATTCCGCACCCGGGGTTTCAATTTTAATCCGGCTCGATCGAGCCGCTTAATCAAAATCCTCACCGCCCTGCAACTCGCTTCGACGATCGTATTAATTTCCTCGAAAAGTAGTTTCGACCGGAGGCAGCGAGGACGCTCGAACGCAAACGGATTACCGAGTCTCTGACTCGGCAAAGCCGTGAACACCGGCGAACACGCGAAATTATGCAACGCGATAACAGTTCCCCTAATATTGTCAGACAATGCGCGCCTCGAGATTTGCATTAAGCACGGAGGGACGAGCGTAGAGCCGGCGAGATAGACGAGCAGCCAGCGACGACGAATGGAGAGACGTGAGAGGAGATTTAAAGGGTCGCGTGGGAAGTGGGGTGCAGGCGAGAGCGAGGAAATCGAGGATCGACGAAGGGAGGGCGAAGGAAACAAGGCACGCCTCGTCGACGCTGATGTATCTTATTGATCATTATGATTATTCCCCGTAGCAGACTATGAATTCAACCCCAAGACTACGGGTGCGCGATCCCGTCATTTGCATAGGCAATGCATTTTGATTCGGGTACCCACATTGCCAGCGAGACAAGGAGCGACATAAATAATGCATAGCATTCTGTGATGTAATGGTCGCCTTCTGTGCGTCTCTATCGCGGAACAGAAACGATTCCCGCGGTTATCATTATTTGATAGGGCGACTTGCCCTAATATGGAACACGTGCTTAATGCGAAACACCACGATATTAAAGAATCCTGACGTTTCCGCTCATCGGCGACAAATACGGTCGGTTACGTTTGTCGTTTACTTGAACTACCGAGCACACGTCGAAATTATAAGGAAGCACTTGATCGCGAAAGAATACTGAAGCAAAACCGATTATTCTAGTTTATGAATAAGAACGTCTAAATTGATATTATACGCAACAAGGTATTATCGAGGTGCTATTCTTTAAATAAAAACAATTCTCAGTCGCGTTACTTATTTATACACTACTCTCCTTCTTCTAAAGAGCAAACTCGATATATTCGATATTAGGCGAATAGAGTATCATATGAACATAAGTTCATATTAAGAGCGGCATCAGTCGAGTATAGGTAATAAGGGCCCCAGTAAAAATAAGAAATACTGTCTGAACCGTCATTGTACATCTAATTTGTCTGTTGCCAATCAAAGGAGTAGAAAATTTCCTACAAAACCTTAATATTGAAGTTTGTATAAAAGTATTGTAAATAGGTAAAAGATGTGCATGAAGAAAACAGTATTCCATAGTGGGGCTACACACTCTATTTGAGAAACGGCTGCTGCGAGAACTAGATTTCACAATTTTTTCAAATGTATTTCCAGATTTTACACAACCAGGGAAATGGTACGCAAGGAGATCTAATTGAGATCAGCGTGCACTATTACCATCCCGTGAACCTTTTATTGGAGTATACTATTCATGGTTTCGTGGTCGATCGTTCGATAATCGAGCTCCGTCGAATTGTATACTACTTGACTAATGAGCTATGTATTAAGAGTGTGCAACTGGGGTTCCGGATTATTGCTCCCGCGCGGGGTATACTGCGTAATAGGCGAGGGTGTATTAAAGTTTCGCTCCTGCGAAGAGACCGGGCAAGGTTTAATCGTCAATACGTGTACGCGTTAGGAGTCAATTAACCATTGAGAAGACCGGCGAGAAGTAAATCCGGCAATAAGTGAATCCATTCCGTCGTTATGCCCCGTGTCTGACTAAATCACCATATCGTACTGCTAATTACACTAGACACCAAAATCGAATCCAATTTATCTATCTGCGCGAATATAAATTAGCCAAATTATTACGCATTCCTCGCAAACAGGCCTCAACGTGCCAACAACTGCGGTAGAGCGCAAATTCCAAAATCGAAAAGCTCCAAACAGTGCGCTCACAAGTTGCACCGCCGTACATCCCCGCCGGTGAATTTCTTTTATTTCAGCTGCCGTGCAAGCGAACCGCGCTACGAAACGACGTGAACCGAGCTTGAAAGCACCTGACACACTCGGAAGGGCGCATACAGGCGGGGTGCACGCACGCAACGGACAAGTCCCAACCGTTCCCTCTTCACCCCCTTCGACCGTCGCTCGTTCCGGCGCGCATTCGTGCAGATCCCCCCGATAAGAGGCGGCCGCGGCAGTTTAACCCGGCGAGCAATTAAGGCGATACGATCGGTACTCTCGCGGAATAACGTCACACTGCAAGAGAGCTGGATACGTGGATAAGTGCTACCTCTGCGCGTTCGTTCGTCCCGTTTCCTCTACGGTGTCTCGCGTGTCTTCCATTGTGACACGTTAAGCGCAGCCCGCGCGCGCAAGACGCGCCCGTCCCGTCGTATAAACTCGTCGCGAAACGTGACGGGGGTGGAACGACGTCACGTGTAACGAAATAATATCAAGCCGGCGCGCCCTTGTTTCTCGGCTGGCGATAAACGAGTCGCGTGTATTTTATACGAAGTCGGGCAAGAAAATGCTGAGCGAGATTGGATAAAAAAAAAAGTAACATTACCCGATAAAGGACAAGGGGCTGTTAAAGAAAAGAAAAAGTAACCGGTAAACATCCTAATGGTGGCTGTCGAGTGAAGAATAGCAACCGGAAAGTGGATAAAGAGGGAGCTTTAAAAAAAAAAACATATGGAAGCGGAACGAAGATTAAATGAACAGTATAGCCAGAGTGGATGAGACAAAGGGGCAAAAGCAACGGGCTCGCCTAGTCCGGGGGGGGTTCGTCCAGGTAATTACTGTTCGAATCTCCTCCGACTTTCCCCACCTCTGACGCCTATCTTTTCCAGTCTCGCCCCTCGACTCCGCTCGGTAGAGAGCTGCCGCGAAAAAAGCTGCACGAGATAAAAGCGGCAGGAGAAAACTCCGTGGCGATAGGGTACGCCAATGGGGCGCGTGGTACTTTAGCGGCACAAAGGAAACTCAAATATCGGCCAACTGTCGTAGCCGGGTGCCGCCCAACCCCAAATGAAACGACCGCCGCTCTCTTTCACTGTCCGCTTCATACCTTTTCTTGCTCGCAACGACAAGGGGAGGAAACGCGGAGCGAGACGGGGACAGGGCAAGGGAGACGGAGGCGAAACGGTTCAACAAAAGCACGACGACGACGGTACAAAAGCTGAACCGGTAATAGGAAGCACGGCGAGAACCACCCTGGTAGTTCGGCCACCTAATCTGTTACAGTCATAAACCCCATTTTCGTCCCTCAGTCAGCGTCCTTTTAAGAACGGCGAAAAACCAGCCCTCTGTTGTTACGTTACGTAGAGCTTCGTATACAGCTGCGGGATCGTGTTGCTGCCGCGCGCGTACACACACGATTATCGTCCCGTGAAGTCGAATTTTTTGCCGTGATTGCACGATTGGGGAGCGTCGCCTATCGCCCCCCTCCTTTAAACGGAGAGATTATTCTGTCCATCTTTTATATGTATATGGTGCCGCATATGTTGGGTTAAACTTAATCGAGGGATATAATCTTGATTACTGGGGGGTAATTGTGTATTGTACGAGTATGTTTCAATGAAATTAAACAATTTATTAATTAGCTTCAGCATTCCTATTTCGCCTTGCTCTTTTTCGATTCTCCCTATTAAAATTTCGATCCATCTGTCGTCAGCTGATCGAGCGAACCTGTATGTAGCATATAATAAAAACCACTACATACTACTCTTTCCTCACTTCTGACTCTTCCGTTCTCCCGCAACAGCGACCCAAATATATATACACGACGTTTGCCGTTCCACCTCAGCAGCCTTTAAAGAGTCGACCCAACGTTTCGAGGTAACTTTGCATAAGGGTTGACTGCGTCAGGGGTGAATATGTTACAATTACTCGCAAACCGAACGAGTCGGCGGGGAGGGAGATAGAGAGGCTTGAAAAGGGGTCGCGCTTCAATTCTCGACACTTACGGACAATGTCACCCTTCCTGATCTCTCGGGACCGATACCATCTCCGTCCTACCCTCCTCCGGTCTTTTTCTTTTCTCTCTCGGGACGGGGAGGGATCGAGCGAGCGGCACAACACCGTACCGAGTCACGTCGAAATAAAATTTCTCGAGCAGGATGGCCATCGCCACACGACTGCCGCTGTCACTTCCTCGCCCGGTTCACGATAATCTCGTTATCCGACATTATACAGGGTGGATGTTCCCGAGGCACCCCTCCTATATTTCTCGGTCCCCTACCCACGGGGCGAGGGTGAACCCGAGCACGAGCAATGAAATTCGAGGCGGATTCGTTCGGCACCGTCCAAATTGCGATTCTAATCGGACCGTGGCACGCGTGCGCCCGCGCGTGTATACGCTCTCCAACCGTCTGTTTCGACGGGGCCTGCTTGTAGAACGCTGGGATTTATACCCACGTAATCGCCGCGAACGCGCGACTCGTCGAGAAGCAGCAAGAGATTACAGAAAACAACTCTCTTCGCGGATTCGTTCGAGCGTTAACAGCCGGCTGAATCGCGCGCGCGCGCGTTTACGTTTAGTTTGATACCGTTCGCCTGGCTTCCGGCTGTGTGTAAGTCTATCTAGTCGAAAATGTTCTCCGCTATTTCGCAAGCATTTTAACGCTTCGCTGAAGAACGATAATGAAGAACGATTGATCGAGGCGAAAATGTATTTCACTTGCTGCGTGTCTATTTTGACCAATTCGATTAGAGTTTTTCCCCCCTCGGGAGTGGTTAATGGAGAAAAAGTTTGAATCGAATTTCTTGGGTATGACTGGCGAGAATTAAATTGAGTATCGATCGATGAAATCCTTCAAGACATCGCCGCGCCGTTTAGAATTAGAATACTCGTAGGAAAATCACTAAGATATTTGTCTAAAAAAAAAGAGTAGACACAGAACACCAGAAATAATAAAATAAAGAAGCGCACATCAACGAAAAACAAGTGCAAGAAATTAAATGAATCTAAGTTACGTAAGCTCATCCCCATGGAAAACGGGGAGACGAATCCCTCCCTAATTGTTTTTCGATGTCCAGTTTGGCCCTGTAACCTGTTCCTCGAGGCTATCATCGGTACGGGGTCGAGCGGAACCAAATAAATGTGTAAGCACAAGGCAAGGGAGATAAGAGGGAAAAAGTGTTTCGTGTCTCCTAGATGTTGAAGCCATTATCGGACCTATCTCTGGACAACGGTCGACCGAGGCTTTTTAAGAGCGTGGCCGGCTTTATCAGGGAACAAGCTGCGGCTAATGTAGCTACGCGACGAGGTCTCGGCGACCCGAGTGTTTCGTTCTCTTTACTCCCCTTTCTCTTCTCTTATTACTATCTTTCAGTTGACTTCGCGCGCCCCGCGGGACAGCGTGAAGTGGTCCCCGCAGCAAAAAACAAAAGGGGGGAACAAGATACGACCTGTTAGGGTGGCGCGGTCATCCGGAGACGAAGAGTTTAGGTTCAACGGAAAAAAAAAAAGAAGAGTGAAAGAGTACGGTTGTCTCGTAGCAGTTTCATTGCGGGTAATCGGTATTGCTCCGTCTCCGTCTTGCTCGAAATCCTCATCACGTCGCCTGGAACCAATAGAGCAAATATACCAACGGGCGGCAACGAAAGAAATCCTCTCTCGACAATCACGAGACAACTGTCACGACACGATGTCTACGCGCAAATGGGACGAGCGACACGGGCAAACGTGTCCAACTGGAGAGATACACGTTCGTAACAGCCCCCCCCCCCCCCCCCGACTTCGTAGATGTGCATGCAGTACTTGCATTTCTGCGACGGAGAGGAGCTCACTGCGCACAGTTCCTGTGCGTCCCCTCTCGCCCCCCCGTCGCCGCGCTGTGCAAGCGTTCTGCCTTTCGAAAAGTCAGCGGAGCGTGCGGCGAGGCTTGTGAACGCTGGTAGCGAATACCAATATTCGCTCGAGCGACCACGAACCGGCTGCAGCGGAATCGCATTGTGCCGCGCGCTTGCACAATCTTGCGCTCCTCGTCCTACTGCATACGCGCGAGAATCGTTCGATCTGCACCGCACACGAATAAAGAGCAAACACCCAGTATATAAGATCAGCCGTTCGAACGAAAAGGCATGGGTTTAGTAACATTGCTCTGGGTTGAAAGTTTTGACGATCTTGCTTGTAGGTACAGAATGGACCGACGACAGATTTTCTACGAAACAGCGAACCCGGGAAAATAAAGAAGTTTGTAAAATATCTTGTTGAACAGACATCTTCGCGAGCATTACGATTCTTGGATATAGATAATCGAATGTTACGTCCAAGTAAATTGAAGGAGCGACATTCACTCCGAAGTAGGAAGAAACGACGGCACAATATTAAAACAGCTGCTACACACCTTTATCTAATCTTGATAAACGCCATCCTGTTACGCGGTCTTCCGGCTTCATAAAGGAAAAACGAAGCAGCCAAGATTAACATTCGGCTCGACGGTGAATGAAGTACGGATACGCGTTAGCACGCATCAACCCGTACAAGTGTGCCTATTCATCCAGAGAATAGCATCGCAAAACAACACTCTCGAACCCGTGAAGGTTCAACGAAGTATCGGAATGAATGAACATCCCAAATGAACGCGTAGAAAGGAAGGCAGAAGCTGCGAGGAACAAGGAGAGAAGATGTAGTAGCCGCAGCTGGGATCGAGCCGGTAGTATCCGGTAGCCCCTCCCCATGTATATCATTAACCTCATCCTCGTTTTTTCGCTTCCCCCTCGCCGGCACCCCGTTCCAACGCTGTCACATTCTCCACCCTCCGACCGTGGTAATCCTAGACGGTCGGTCCCGATGAAACAGGAATGCCTCGTCTCGCTCTCTCCGAGCTTCGCGCCGGCTCGCGACATCTCTGTCCCTTGGACACGACCTCTTTCCCTCTTCCTCCGATCCCGGAGGATGCGCGTCCTTGCGTCCTCTCGCTTCCACGACCGTTCGTGTTCAACCGGACTCGGTAATACACCTTCGTCCCTCTGCTCGACTGCTCTCATTCTCGCGGCGCCGTAATCCGTCCCGCTTCCTCGGCGACGCGCACCGATTTTCCGTCTCAGTTAGCCCCGCTCTGTCTGCGGGCGTGCCTGCGCGCTTCGCAAACGAGTAATTAACTATCTCCGCGTGGGACACGTGTTCCCGCCGTGCTATCCCCCCCGTATGCTTTATCTCCCTCTCCGTCTAATCCGTCCACAGCTTCGTTGTCCCGGGGCTCTGTCTCTGTTTAACCCCGGCCCGAGGCATTCTGTTTGCACACACGATCTTATGTTAATTCGGCTTAACGCCCCAAAGCCCCGGGAGGAGGGTCGCGGCTCGCTTCCAAAAATTACGACCGATCACGAAGGGAGGCCCCCGGGGTGGTCACGGACGACCTCGTGGAAAATAATAGGGACCCCCGGCTCGTTAGAACGGGGAAAGGGATGCACGGGAGGGTCGCCCGCTGGTGTCAGGGGCTCCCAACAACGATTGTCTGTGGAATACTTGATGAGTGGTACCAGAGGACTGGATTAGCCCCGAGCCCTGCCAGCCCTTTACGTGCGACTTGACACTACGACCGTAAACAGGGATATGATAATCTGATGTACAGGACGGACGAACGACTGGTTCGATGGAGTAGCTCGGAGGTTTGCCCAGCAGGTTCGTCTCCCTTGGATGATTTGATGTCTTAACCAGTCATGTCGTATCGCCGCGGTTGTATTTTTGGACATAATTTCTTACAAGAAACGATAAGACACATCAGACGTGACGGAATCTGCACGCAATTAAAAATTATCCCGGGTCCGAGTGCAATACACAGCATACGTTCCCTCCCCCGTCCCGCAACCTTATATCCGCCTGCGTAAATCGAAACACATTATTCTTTTTTTTCTTGCGCTCGCCGGAAACACATGCAATGCGGATTCGTTCTAGATGCCGGGACCACTGAACCGGAACGTGACAATTTGTTCGCAAAGAGCCGACATAACGATGAATTAATACGAACACGATTTAATTATACCGTGGCAAGGGCTTAATGGATATATAGAAGCCACGGACCGAAGCGAGGAGAATGATGACAAAGCGAACAACGAAAATATTATGTAGAATATAATTAATGTAATTATAGGACAAAGTGATACAGAGATGATACGTCGAACTCCTTTGACGTTCATCCACGAAATCTCTTTGGGAATAACACGACTCAAGAGGCTACAGATTATTTTTACCGCTATTAGTAGCAAACTTTCCTTACCAAGTATCCTTCCGCGGTGATTTTCTATTATTACGAGTGGCAAGATGATCGGCCGAGTGCAATGGCTTCGGCGCCCACCGGTCGCGACTCCTATTTCCAATACCTCGCGTTGCGCATTCCACGCGACAGCGGAACACACTGGTGTTAGACAAAAAGGTTGTAAAGTAACTATCCGGCTGTTTGTTCTATTGCCTCGAACCGAGGGTCGTTCGGGAAATTGAATCTCGTCTAACGGTGATAGCAGCAACGTACAAGACTAGACTTTTTGCAGCCAAAAGCTGAGTTCCCTCTAACCCGGGGAATTTCGGGGGCCTCGTCGAAAGACTTGCGACACTAACAGAGTACATGCGTTCTGAACGGAAGAACCGCGGTTTCGTCGATGCGCAGCACGCCGGCCAATCTGCCAGACGAGTCGAAGAAACACCACCATAAATTACAAGGGAAAGGTGCAATATAATCCGACCTTCGTTACTGCCATATTCCAGAGGATTATTGACGCGGAGGTCGGGGGTCCTTGTAGCCTGTACAGGCCCTAGGAAAATTGGGAAAATCGACCTTGCACCTCCGCAGGGACTAGAAGAGCTGTAAAAGAGAGCCTTACAACATTGTGTTATCCGAAACTCAATCTGGAACTGAGCTTCATTAAAGACATTGGTCATGTTGATGAAACTACTGCGCGAAGATGTACTTCTGCAGGCAAGCAGCTCGGTGCAGCATGGGTTTTCATCAAGCTTATGGCCGCGGAACGCGAGGTAAATTATCTCGCAGCAATGCAGCGTCAGAGGATGGATTGTTTAGACAAGCGGTAAAACATCTGCAGATTGCGAAAGAAGGCAAGAGCCGCGCAGCTCTCGAGATTAGAAACGCTGTCCCCCTCGAAGCCTCGGACGCTAAGCAGAGGGACATAAGAGCGTGCCGTTGTTTGTAAGAGAGGACACTTGTGCCAAAACCTTGGCTTAGCGAACCCATTCCGGGTAAGAAACTCTTCTCGCCGGGATTACTTCACGACACCTGCATCCTCTATTACTTGCGCAGAGTGAATTGCCTCCTCGAAGCCATTGAAGATTATAATCCTACCAGATTTCTCAACGACCAACATTTTTTGTACCCTGCTCTCGCCTTATACTTGTTTCTCTCTGGCGATTAAAGCAAAAAGGAAAAGCTTCGCACGGGGTATTTTTAACACGTACAGAATGTCCCGCGCGACTTGCGCGTCTTGAACAACATGAATGGATACACGCTACGTGCAATAAACTGTTTTACACCAGAGTTGCAAAGAATCCTAAACGGAACTACTTTAAATTGAATGCCAAGTGAGATGAATATAATTTCTACTGCCACGAGCAGCTGGCTCGCCGACGTGATAAATTCTTAAAGGATTAACGATCCGATTAACTTCAACCAAAAAAAAAGAAAAATACGATTCCCAATGTCGCCCCAAACTATTCAATTCCACGTCGCAAAAAGCACGCGATTGCTCCAGCGATTTACGATTGTACGCATACGCCCGAGGTACAAAAAAAAAAAACAGAAACCGCGCGGGGCTAAACAATTCGAATGTTGTCCGGCGAGTTTCAGGCCGGCCAGCCAGTGTCAGTGTCCTCCGCCGAAAAGAAACTGATTAGTATCCGTGTGCGCTAGCCGAAGACAAATATTTAGACGTTTCTCTTCTCCGTCGTTCTCCGTCCGTGACGACGGCGTGGAAGAGAACGGCAGGGGGAGCAGACACGGGAACAGAACGGAGACGGAAGAAGCACCAGGCCCGACGAACGTCTGGCAAATATTTGCGTATCGCAACGGGTTTGCGGAAAACCAGTGTGTGCCGAAAAAGAATATCCCTGGGCGAAAGTGTGCGCGTATACGCGGACGGGCGGTATTAAATATTCGCCGGCCGGTCGTTCGGGAATATCTCTGGCAGAAACGCTCCGAACGCTCCGTTTCGACGCGCTGGACGCGACGCTTGATCCTCGATCCCACGGGCCACGGGAGACAATCCCTCCTACGAGTATCTCCCGTTCTAGGTTCTTCACAGAATTTTCGCTATCCGGGAGGGTATTAATACGCGCGGCCGATGAAATCCGTTTAGGCGCTTTAAATACCGATTGCGAACGTTCTCGAGGAGAGCTCCGGTGAAATAAAGTTTTCCCTCGAAGAATGATGAGCGTATGGAGTACGAGGGAAATTTTTGCAAACGTCTTTGACACTGGCGCTCGGCCGCTTTCGATTGGTAAATTTATTTTGCCGTGTCACAACGCATCGTGTTCTTTATTAATAATGTTTAATTCCTACTTTAGTCCGCGTTTTATTTCCTATACATAGTTTATAGCTGTAGACATGTGCGGTATAATTAATAAGGATCAACGCAAGCTGTTCATTTCTACGGGACTATTAGCATAAATGCCAGCGATAAATCGGCTACCGCTTTCAGCGTCGAACAACTATTCCCGATACTGGGTTTAGTAAAATCGGTGCGCGGCACAAAATTCCGGAACGTCGGTGGATATCAATACGCCCGCGGAATAATAGACGAGAATCACAATTCCGTGATGAAAACAGTGGTAGGATTTATCGTCAGCGCTCGCCGTAGAATCTCGTAAACGATTTAGCGTTTAACCTTGTATTAATCTGCTCGCTGAATGTTCTCCGAAACGAGCCATAAAACGGTCTCAACCGAAACCATTAGAATGGCCTTAAAATTCTTACCGGTATACGATCAGAACAATTCCAGCACGTTTTTTCCCCTCGGATCCATCGAAGCGTCCGGCGCGAATAACATTTTTATGTCCTCGACGGCATGGAGAACGATCAGCAAGCCAGACGCGCTGCGCAGCGTCAGAGTAAAAATACAAGTTGAACAACAAAGAGCAGAAGGAACCCGTCGAGCGTGTTGAAAACAATCGAATTCATTATTTAATCAATGGAATTATCCGAACGAAACGTTTGCAAAATATTTCGTTTCGCGAGAACAGCTCCGAGCGATGCGAGAGATCGCCGAGGCTCGGAAGTTATATCCCCCGTATCTCGCTCGTTCTAAAAACTGTTCGTATACGTCTGTAATAGGTAGAAGATTGTTTCGAATACTTCTGACACGAGAGATCGGATCACCGGAGACGGAGAAATCCTGTTCGTCTTCCTTGGAGCAATGTTTCCGAATCGGCCGGGCAAGACCGCGGGGCATATTTCGGACCGCGTCGATACCCGAGGCGGATAGTAACCCTCCCGCGCGGCGAGAAATCACAGAACTCCGAGCGCCAGGATTAAAGGACAAAGGAGTATGAGGAACGTAGGAGAACTCCGATCGGTGGATACTCGTTAAAGTATACGGATCCGCGGTGTTCGTGCCGCGATAAGTGTATACTTGTATAATACCCCCGCCGGGGGTCGATCGTACAGCTTAGCGAGGCCGGGACGGAGGGGCAAGAATTTTATGTGGCACGAAGAGGGTGGAGGCGAGGAGAGAAATGTCCGCAGTCACGGAAGAGGAGTCATGGAAACGAAATTGTACTCCGGGTGCGGTGCGCTGGCCGCGTGATGTAGCAGCCAGAAGCACGGCCACGAGGAAGGGGGAACACGACAAACTGCCAAGCCTAATGCCAATTAGTGCCATTCTCCTGTACGAGCAGGTCCGAGGGGACTCGAAGGGGCTTCCACGGACTTTCTTTTTACCTCCACCTTCGCAGCGAGAGGTTTACAAAGCGGTTAGGACGTATTTATCGCGCTATATGCATGCATAACACACAAGGCCCGGGGTCTGTGCGTACGTGTGCGCGGCGGGAATATACGCCGCCCGGTGTCCGTTCGTTTCTTGCCAACTGCTTGCACGCGTTATTCGAGGCGGACGTGCACGAAATACTTATGTACTCGCACATTTTTCACTCGAGGCACGCTCATGGAATCTTCGCGAGCCGGAGAGAGTGCACGGTATTATGGGCGAGGAGAGGTTCAATCGTCCTTTTTTCTTTAGAGGGTAGTTCGATCTATAAAGTCGTGACTAACGAGCCGTGAAAATCACGGACGGTCCACCGTGTATCTTCTAACGTGTTCTTCTATCTCTTTCCGTTCCCTTCTGGCACGGGCGAAGAAGTTATTAGTGACGCGAATCCGGTTAACCGCGCGTGTAATCTATCCGCCAGCCGAGTACGGTAACTATACAACTGTCGCGGGCGAGTAGCGGCGAACAGGACTCCTGCGTCGCGTGCGATTATGATAAAGCATCGATGCAGGCGAGCGAGGCACGTGTTATCGGGTGACCGGACGGTAGCGGGATGCATAGCTTCGATCAACGCTGAGCTCCGCTTCCGACGGAATCAACGGACGAGAAGAAACGATCGAGAAATGAATAATGTCGGAGCGAAATTGCTGGGGCCACGGTACGGAACAGGGTGAACAAAACGAGGCTCTCCTTTCGAACGGGTTAAAGAAGAGGAACGCCGAGAAAACGGTAGAGGTAATTCGAGAGTTATTTAAACGAGCACCGAAAGCAGCCGAGGCGGAGAGGATCCTGTTCAGAGCGGAGTTCAACCTGAAAACCCGTGCAGACGTAAACACAATCGCCACTGCACAATGGATTAAGTTCCGGCCACTCCGGGATCCTTTTGTAACTCGGCCGACGAGGGGAGTACACTGAGAAAGCGCGACGGGGACATGAAATATGTGTCCCGAAATTCTCGCCGCGTTGGGATACTAATAAACCGTGACGCGCGTTTGTAAATCGTGAAGCAGTAAGGATACAAGGATGAAACAAGGCGGTAACAGAGACCAGCGCGACAACCACATGGAAGTAATTAAAAAGCAATAAGCTGGAAGAAACGAGGAGTTCCCGCAGTGGGATTTCTCGAGGAGGACGCTCCTTATTGAGACAGAAGACGAGGTTGGGAGGGGTTCGCAAAGTAACCACGAGGGTCCGTGGATAAAGCACTCCGTGCAGCCCTCCTCTCTCTCTCTCTCCCTTGCTCTCCCAGTGGACCAATTTACGGCACCCCGAGGACTCGAGTATTACGCTTCACGCTCGGGGGTTCGTTTCTGGCCATTGTTGCGCCAGTCAGGGGATTATTTCGGCGAGGGACGGGGGGGATGCTTTCCCAGTTGCAGTCGTTCGCCTCTTTCGCCCAGCTACCCTCGGATTATACGCCCCCCCCCCCCCCCTGACGAGCACCTGCACCAAAGCTAAACTGTCCCGCCCGGTCTTCCTGGCGAAATGAGAAAGTAAAAGAGGGGAAAAGGAAATCGGGTTCGGGCCAGGCTATCCTCGTTGATTAATTCACCGCCAATGTTGGGAAGAAAACCATTTAACGTAATTAGCTACTTCAATAAAGTTCGGACCGCCGCGTGCTCCATCTGCCCGTAATCGGACGATTATCGAGAGAGGGGGGGGGGGGGGGGGGGGGGTCCGTTTAAAAACTCTTACAAATAACAATTATAAACGGGAAGCCGGCGATAAAGAGCTTTCGTCCAATTAATTGTTTCCGCCTTGCTACGAGGGAGAAACGCGCGCGGACAAATCGAACCGTTCCATCGGTATCCATTTCGTGAACTTCGACACAGCGTCTACGTTTCTCCCGGCAGACAATCGTCTTTTTATGGACCTCTTCGAGTCCTTATCGAAAGCGAGCCCCGGCTGCATTTATTCTTTCCCGTCTCTCTCGGCTCTTCACTTTCCCCCACCCCCCTTTGTTCTACGGGTACTCCGATACTCGCTCCCTCGACGCAACCGTTCCCCCTTTATCGGCAAAGATTTTTACGGTCGTACACGCTTCGTATACAATAACAGGAGAGCCGGCGTAAGTGAATCTCGAGGGCGCCAGTTCGGAAGAGTAATGGACGAGACAATGTATCATGTCACGCCTGCGAGCGGGGATGAAAGCGGACAACCGCCCCATCGACCGACTAAACGTTATAGGAGAACACAATTTTGGCCGAGCCTCATCGAAGGTCTATCGCCTTTAAATACAGTAAATAAGTTGGCGCGGGACGATGTCTCGCTGATTGCCGCGTCCGCTCGGCAATCGTAACGACCAGCGAACGCACGAGAATATCGAACAACGCTAAGATCGTTGATCACGAAGAAACTCGAACGTGAAGCGATATCGTCGGGGACGGTGCGAGGCCAAAGAACGCACAAAGTGAAACAATCGGTCCTTCCTTTTCACCGCTTTCTATTTTCCCCCACAGCGATCGAGAAGCGGCAGCGGCGTGTGTAATTATCGCGAACAGAAGCACGAGATCACGATTGCATTAGGTCGGGAAACGTATAATGGAAGTATAATGCGTGAAATTTACCGGGAGCATCAGCCACGGCATAATGGGCGACGTGACGCTCAAGATATCGCTGCGATTTCATATTTCCGTGCCGACAGCGCGACTCGATTCGTCTCGCCCCGCTTGGCCGCCGCGGTCCGCTTCGAGCAACACGCGTTACCATGCGCATATCGCAACGTCGGAATGCTCCGAACCTTAAAATCGCTCGATTATCGCTCCGCGCCGCTTAGAAACGCGCCTCCCACGCGCAGCGGACTCGGGTGTCCTCTCTCGCTTTATGAAATTCGACCGGGCTGATTTTCGCCGTGTAGCAAATAGAGCCGTGTCGCATTCGATTTCGTTGAACTTTCAGCTGTACACGCGCGGACTCCGTTCGCACGAAATGCAAAGGCCAATTAAACACGCGTCGCTATTTGCCGAATCAGGGTCCGACGGTTAACGAAAGGGTTACATTCGCTTAATACCCTTGGTGTATGCCCCCAAGTGTTTTACCACCAACGCGCGACTACCCTTCCCGTGGGTAAAAGGGGGGCCTAGACAACGATCCTTTATCCCTCTCCGTCCCCCAGCCGTCTGACTACTCTCTTTGCTTCTTCGTGCCACTCGACAGAGTCACCCTTTCCCACCTATTGTCGCCACCTATCCCGGGACGGACCCGACCGCCTTTTTATTCCCTCTCGCCTACTGTCTACCCGTCGGGATATTCTCACCCTCTATTTCCCCGTCGTTCACCACGTGCTACAATATCGACGGACCGCATCCGGTGTAACGCCTGTTATTAGGGATGGGCCAGATGAAGCTTTCATTATTGTATCGGAGAGGAGAGGGTCCCCTAACAGCCGGCAACGCACAGTTATAAGTTGTAATACAAAATAATACCTGTATTTTTGTTCTGTTGCTTCCGCGACAAATTATTATGATTATCGGGACTGGAGCAGATTTAATGGCAATGCTGAAATGATATAATTTATCCCCGCGTGGATCGAAGTCCGCGTCGCTTTTAAAATATCGCGCTCCAACAGGTTGAACGCATTTGCGCCGTAGGAAAACCGTGAATCCGAAAACAAGCCGGGTCGACGCGCATATCCGCGCGCGATCCCAGGGGCATTCGGATCGGACGCGGCGAACACGAGGTATACGTGTGTAAACGACCCACGGCCATGATAGATGTGTGCAACACGAAGCACGTGACCGCATTAACAGCAGCGAACAAGAAGCGCGAAGAAACCGTGTGCGCGCGCGCGCGCGCGGATCGGTATTATTATCCCGTGTTCGAAGTGTACTCGCGTCGCCGGTGTTTCTATTTCCATCGAGGGAATGTTTTGACGTGCGCACGCCGTACCATCGGCACGGGGCGTAGCAGCGACACCGATCTCGTTCCATAATTGTCTGCCGCGCGAACGCTAAAATTCGATTGGCAAGAAAGATATACGACGACGATCGACCGCGATCGTTGGATAGGTGTTACGCTAGTTTCTACGCCACTGAACGTGACCGGAATCTCGCGCGCGCGTACGCGCAACTCGATGCACGTGAAACCCGAGCCAAGTCAATGGGCACGGTGCGCGAGGACCGCCTTTCGGAGTGTACATACGAATCGTTCAAACCCCGCGCAGCAAAAGGTGTCGAAGGCCGCGCCTTGGGAATGTTTAACATACTTTTCTTTCGCGCGATCTTTCCAATATCTATTACTCCGAGAAGCGGCGATGCCTGAAAAGAATGGGACAAAGCAGTTCGTTGCTCACCGGATGCCTGGCTGCGGCGGCGGCGGCCACGGCAGCTGCGTTGATTCCAGCACTGGGATACATATTTCCTCTCTGGTTTCGAGCTGGTAGGAAATGGAAACACTGTTTCGTATGCGTTCTTAGATCACGTAAGCGGCACGCTTCATGTCATGCGGCACATCAACGACAACCAACAGGTAACAACGGATAACAACGACGAACAAAGAAAAACACACACTGCGATTCAAATCGCCCGCGCGGGCTACGAGGGCAAGCGACCCTTGGGACAGCTCTGCCCGTGATTTTGTCGACGCGATTCGACTGTGAAGGTCCCCGCCTCGAATTCACGACGCTGATCCATCGGTGAGTTTGCCATCCGCCACTACCGCGTATTCATCGGTAAATACGCGTGATCTCACTCCTCGCGAACAATAAAACTATATTCGTGTCACCACTTATCGTTTACCGCCGTCTACGTTCATTGAGGTTAAGACGTGGCGCCGACGCCACGAAGAATACCGTTGGGCACGAAGGAGCGTGGCGTGCCCTTTATACGGTCGGTAAGGCAGTGTAATAACCGCGTTAAAAATTCGGTGAAGAAGCTTCTCTCGAATCGGACGAAAGAAGAGAAGAAGCACACGCCTCCCGCCTGATCCGCGAGCTCACTTTCGCGACGCGGCAACACCTTCACACAGAGAAACACTGCACATAGCTGTTACGATCCAAGCGGTGGCCCGCCGCCACTTTGAGGTTAAGTTTACCAACACTAGCACGCACGCGTCTTTCCGTTGGTGGGCGAAAGAACTTTACCCGACGCCGAAGGAGCACGTACGAGAATCGAAAATCGCAGGCACTGGTCCAGGTAGACCGCAAAAATGCAACGCGAAATCGAACACAGAACGTTGAACGCACAGGCGGCCGACGAAAACAAACCTCTCTCCGCAACGGCCTCGGAGCGACTGATGGACGAGAAAGTGGAGGGGATGGTATCCCCTCCAGTGTAACCTTGCCGCCCCCCGCCAGATGGCCGTTACTACACAGTTAAACCCGCCAAGCACCCCCTCGAATGTCGCCCCACGTTCTCGACGCTCGTATTAACCGGCGCGATAGCTCCTTCACAATTAAGTCGCGTTACGTATGGGTCTCGAAAAGGCGAGTACGAAAATCACGGCTCGTTAAAACGTCGGTACGCTCCACTCCCCTCGTTTTCTCTCTTTTTGCACTTCGGTGTACACACTCTATTTCATAGCACCTGTCGTCCGTATCGCATACTTAATCCGTTTTATCGGCCGACGACGAGACTCGGAATACATCGTCCGTCGTGATTTCGGCACGCCATTGACGCGACGAGTGACCCAACCATGCCTTTAGGGTCGCTCTAGTTGACCGTAATTAATCGGGTTTGAAATGAACGGCGATATCGCGTTAAGCATTGCGCAATCGAACAATATACATCGATTCCATTATGTACACGGCCAACGATATGTTTGTTCCGTTCATCTCGTCGCTCCGTCTCTACCCCTTCCTCTGCCTCTCGACGGATCCACCTTGTCACGAATTAGTTTAATGACAACGTTTTTTGAGCGTTACCACTGACATTGAGGAGTTTGATGCCGGCAGCCGCTACGTACAATCTCTATTAATGAAAGATGATTCAATACGCTCATTTATCAATGTTGATTACGCTCGTTTTCTTCCATTCCATAAATACTGTTATCGCTGATACCGCGGTTAACGAGTGTGTGCAATTTATGTTTGCCGTCTACATCAATACGCTACCTTTAGAATCTGGACAATTCAAAGTAACAATCTCGCGAAACGCGACACAGCAACTAAGAACGAGTATCTAGTCGTCGTTCTCGGAATACTTTTTTCAACCAGCTACTACTTCTGGTCTGTTATCACGAATACGATTGTAAGAGATACGTCGTTAGAGTGGGAGGTGATATCGTATACTCGAATCATGCATTCCGCCGGTGTATAGGACCGACGATTTTTGCAAGTTGAAGCACGAAGACTGGAAGCCTCGAAAGTTTCGGGTTCCACAGATACGGTCGAGTAAACGAGAGAGGACAGGTCGCGGGACACGGCGTGCCGTGCATACGCGTAGGTATTAGTTGCTTCTCCGGGTTCGTTCAACGTGTTCAAACAAATCGAAAGTTTTTCGCAAAATGGCCGTCACCAGGCTGACACTGATGTCCGCATAAACTCTCTCTTTCTCTCCCGGTCGCCGCTCTTTTCTCGTTCTCTCCCACTGGCCGCCGACTGGCTGCCTCTCTCGCCACTCGTGATTTCCCTCACTTCCCACACTACCACAAATATGGCGCCTCCACCCGTTTTCCCAACCCCTACACAACGTGCATCCATAAAATGAGAGCAACAGAGAAGGAGAGGGAAACCCAGTGAGTAGAGCACGAGCTCTGGATCGAATATATATATATATATATACACGCGCATCCAACGCGATTGTGCCCTAGTATCCGTGAGTAGCGAGTTCGACCCTATGTGTGTGGCAAGGGGGTTCCCCTATGTGAATATCGCCCAGCACACAGTCCCAAGCAGTTTCCTACTTGATTGCCGCTATCGTCCGCTCGCTTCGTAAAGGAACAGATCCGCGCGGACTGCTACGGACGCCTCGACGAATCGTAGCATGTCTAGGCACGACTTTGCCAATGGCCATGCCTGTAGCCCCACCACGCGATACGACCGATGCAAAGACTCGAATGAAAGCACGACCTCGACCAATGGGAGCAGAACTTTTTGAATTGACACTCGTACGTTGGATCCGCGCGGAGTGCTGTTCAAGCCCCACGGATGTTCCTATACGGAATGAAGGTGCTATGCGAAGCCGCAGCGAAACATGAAAAATAGGGGGGCTACACGAGGAAAAACACGGGCCGGGTCGGATGGAGGGTTCTGTGGGATGGATCCAACGACCCAGACACCAAAGGCTGGCGCAGTCGTGGCTATGTGGTGCAGCCAAGTGGGAGGGATGTCGAGAATACAGGCCGAGGATGAGAATGGAAAAGTAACATAACGAAACGTCGATCCCATTACCTGGAGCTTTCTCGCCCTGCCGCCACCGTACAGCGAGCCCCGCTTTCGACCCTTAATCCAAAGGAGGATTAGAAAACCCCATTGTCATGCTTCGCGGAACGCGGGATGGGATATATACATAGACATGTACGGAGAAGCACTCCGCACAATTCCCCCCTCCTCCTTTGCTTTCGTGCCTCCTTTTATTCGCGCAACGAAGGCTGCGTGGTGCAAGACCCTCCTAATGAAATAAATACGTGACGCGGCGTGCTAGTGACGAGGCGATGGTAGTTCTGTTTATCGCCAACCATGAACTTTTTGTGTGATACCCAGGACGTTCAAGCATTCCCCCTCGTCCCGCTCGAACTCTCTCACTCTCTCACTCTCTCTCTCTCACTGCCATGTTCTACTCTCGTTTCACCATTTTCCTTGCTTGCCCTGTCTCGCTCTAACCCGTTCCGTCTGGTCCGACCACCCTTTATCTTGTTTCACGGGGCGAAGAAGGAATATAAGGCAGTGCCGTGGAGTGTTGGCGAAGCTGTCGGTCGCGCTTGGTCGGCTGCGGTTTATGCGGAGCCGCCTTGCCTGCCGCCTGCCGCAGCCGGTTTGCGTGTTCGCCCGTGTTCGCTCGGCGGATACGTGTCCTCGGTGCGGCTCGGTGCTCACCGAACGACCATGGACGCGCTCAGCTACGGAGAGCAAAGAGGAGAGATCGAGAGTGAAAGGGTTGAAGGTAGACAGAGACGGAAGCATGAAGCGAAAGCAAGACCGTCGGATACGACGGTAAGCGAGGCAGAGGGAGACCCTGGCAGGCGGCAGAACCAGTCGCTGCGGTCGTCGCGGCTAACCGCGCCGATGCTCTCAACCCACGGCGACCCCGGCAACCGCACGAAGAACGTCTACGACGCTACTACCTAGCCTCCTATTGCCAACTCCGAAAGAGCTGCTTTACTTCTTTAACCCCCTATCTAACAGCGTGCTGTGCACGACGTTCATAGCATCGCGTTACTTAACGGAAATAGCGATTTTCATACACGTGGCAGCATTTATTCATACATGATCCACGATTGCGATCGTTATATATTTCCGTTGAACGAATCGTTCGCCACAATGTAAACGCATATTAGCCTGGGTGTCAGTATGTAGGTGACTATCTATTCGCAGTCGTTGGCACGCGAGAGAATTTCCTGCTCGGGAAATCAGCGGAGAAAACGACCCAGCAGCTGGTTTAATTAATTATAATTAGCCGAGTGCATTGGGCAACCACCGCCTCTTCTCTGGGCCAACGTCCACTTTATCCGCTGCCGCGAGAGCCAAAGATCTAAAGGGTTTTACCTCTGCTCGAATGAGAGTACGTACGTCTCGCCAAGCTGAAGTGGATTTGCGAGGATGACCGTGCGCTGCGGGGCCGACCATTTAATGTACAGGCAGTTCCGGATACGGGGTATAGGAATCCTGTTATTCAGTTCTAGGCTCTCGAAGACAGGCATGCGCTTTTCCATCGTGACAGAACTCGGCCGCTGAAGTACGCTAATATTTAGTGCTAATTTAGCATAGAGCGTTCCATACAATTAACGAACTGCGTTAAACTGCCGCTACGTCGTGACAGAGGGGTAAGTTTTAGCGACTAAACTCGCTTTGGTATGAACGGCCGTAGGCACAGACGGTTTACGCAAAAGGTAATCGACCGAAAGAAAAGACTAGGGAGGCAGAGACCGATGGAGGAACGATGGCGGCCGGTCTTTTGGCAAAATATCGCATTGCGGTTCCGCCAGGACGCGAGTCTAGCAGGCGCACTCACGGCTGACGAATGTCTTCCGCGGTTCTGGCAGCGGTGTACCGTTATCCAAATTACAAATAACACGCCGCGGTAGACGTTTTATCCAACGCCCGGAGACAAATTGCTCCCGACTCGGGGATGGGTTGGCTCGAAATTATCCCCACCGTTGCAGCCGCGGTGTAAACCGCGCGTCTACGGACTTCGTTAATACCGGTAGTGGCTCGGCCCCTTGCTCGGCGCACGGAATTAACACGGCGAAGTGTATTTATGGATCCGGCCCCGGACCAGGTAACCCGAGAAAGACCCACAAAGCCCGAGAGAGAGTCCCGCTTCTTCCCCATTCCCTCCGCTATTCTTTTCGTTGCTTCGCTTTCTGGCCACTATAGCCAGCGGTGGTCGTCTTCCTTTTTCCACGAAGGTGGATTAATTAATGAGCCCGAGCCGAGTATTACCCCCCCTTTACTGACCTGCCTCCGTCGTGGCCTTCGAACCGTGCCGCATTGGCGTGGGAATGTCCGTGGCAATTTCAATTTCGTTAATTATCCCGGGATCCGCTTTGATACAACGATCCGGTCTCGAACAGCGGAACACCGTATTCGGTATTGCCAATAACCTCGCCGCTGAATCACGCGCGGTTATTTGCGCGCGTACTATACGAAGTACACCCTCTCGCCTTTCTTCTCGTTTTACTTTCCGCTCCTCCGGGGCAAAGTAGGGTTGGCCCTTTATCTTTCGTCATCGCGGAACCACCGTTCCGAACGTGTCTTGTTCACCTATTCGTCGTTCCCTTGGATCGCAAACAAATCCCTACGCGTCAGGGCTCAATGGCTTTCCCACTTACCACCACTGGTATCGACTGCTCCTCCGTCCTTTGCCAGCTTTCGTCACGGGGGTGAGTTATTGCCGCCGATACGATAATCAAATAACCATCGCCCTCGTGATCCACGCCATTGGCCCCATTATCTGCGGTGCACGGGACGCGATACACGTGTAGTCACGGCGTGTAACGCGTGCTCGAAATATAGCGTTCCCTGTGCGCAACAGGGCGTTCGCCCTGCAGTAGCTGTAGAATGTAACGCGCATTAGGTAAGTTTTACACCGACTCGACGCGATTGCTTGCGTATTTTTCAGTGGTTCCTTGATATCGAAACCTTTCGCCGGAGAATAAAGTGTATCGTGTCGCCCGTGAATCATTGTAGATATTAGAACAGAAAGAGCGGCAACCGAGCGCGCGATATGGAATGTTTGACGAAAAGTTGCGGGCGACGGGGAATAGAAGTAGAAATTACAGTGCAATTTCGGTTCCAACAATACGGGGGAAGAGAAATTACGGTATGAATGGCGAAGCGAGAGGCGGTGTTATTAAGAACGACACGTAGGAAAAGGGGTTCATTATCCCGGCGGGAATGGCAGCGAAAATTTTCCACGGCTCACTTGGCTTATTATTCGTTATTATCCACCGCCGCGGAAAGGAACACGTGAAACGTGAAAGAAAAAAGAAGAAATGCTCCGCTACGATTCGCGGTGTACCTCCTTTGTAATTTTACAGTTTCGTTCTCGAGGGAGCACGGTTTAAAACTAATTTCTATCCGACAACGTTTCCTTTCCGAGGCTGTGCACGAGAGCTAGGGCGGGGGGGAAAAAATGGTATAATGACAATAAAAGGAACGAAAAGTGGCGAGATCCGCGTCGAGCGTAAAATCCATGGGCGTGCCCAGGAAAGCTCCGTTCCAAGAGACTCCCCTTGCGGAAAACACTCGTTTCACACGTCGAACGGAAGTCAGGGTGCTCGGGCAAGAAAACGAATGGCTAAGGTCGTGGCGTTTATGTACGCGTGCACTCCAGAAAAGGAGAGACCAGCGTCACGGGCCAAGCACGAACGTCGACGACGATTACGACTTCTGACGGGGCGCGGAGAGGCACGACCTCGGTGACGAAGGGAATTTCGTCACGGTCGTCACGGTTCGCGCGAGGTAAACGACTAACAGAACTACTCTGGGGGGGGGGGGGGGCAATGGAGGATTTTTAACGGTCGATTTACCGCGTAGCCGACTACGCTCTGTTACACCTCCTTCTGCGTGTATACACCTATTCCTTGCCCGCTCGCCGTTGAGCAGCAGTCCGAATCAGCGACAACGTCACTAGGAGCCTCACCCTTCGGTCAGTTAGCGCGCCCTTAAACCACCCTTGGCTGTCTGCCTGGCCCCCTCTCTTCTATCTGGTGTTCGCTGTTTCGTCACGCCAGGGGGTCAAAACTGGCCGCAGATGTCGGCCATAAACCTCTCTCGGTACGGGGACAACCCCGATGCTCAACGGCTCCCCCCTTGCCCGCCGCCGCCCCGACGTCGTTTCACCATTGTATCTCCTGCTGAATACACGCCCTTAAATAAATCCATCCACGGACCCGTTTTGGTAAAACCACCCCTGACGCAGTCGCTGTTCCCCCGCTGCTGGCTTTGCAGACTCCTGTTGGCCAGATTAGGTTCCTGATCTTTGTTGCGAGGCCTCGCTCTTCCTGTTTCCCCCTCGAACAGTGAATTTACGCGTACGTCCACGCACACGTAGCAACTGCTGGCAGGGGTAGATGGTTTCGTCGACGTGTGGTCTCGAAGCGTAGATGACCAACCGATGAGGGGGGGAGACGATAAGCAGGAGTGAGAAACGATATTGTTGGACATAATGACGTTGAGAGGGTGGTAATGCGGATTGCGAGCTGAAGCAGATTTACAAATTCCATCCCCGTTTAAGGTACCAACGTATGTCGAGGAATTTAATGGAGATAGCAGTCGATTTTTCGGTTTACAAGACTACCCTTCAACGGACGTTCAATCGTGGACGATAGCGCAAGGTAGCGCTCGCGTGAAAACGAAAACGCCGACACCCGTCATATTTCAGGTTGGCATCGAATCGACGTGCCGTCGAGCGTTTTATGACAGGCGCGTACGCTCGCGCATTCGGAAGACGTGAATTCACGCTAGCGTTCGTAGAACTCCGGACGCGCCGTGTCATTTTGTCCCCAATCGAAGGGCTGGGGACTTCGATCGATCGATCTCGCCGCGTTGCGCGCCGTCACACGCTACAAGATTCTTTCACGACGAGACGCGGCGGTATCGTTAACGATCGGCTCGTCGACGTTTAATTAGCCGAGGCTCGCGGGCTGCGTACGCGCAACAGGCCTCGGCGGCGCAATTGCGACTGTAACGATCCATGCCCGAGGGCCGTAAAAGGTTCGAGGGCTTGCACAGAGAAGCGAGAATCCCTTCTTCGTCCTTTGAACCACGACTGGTTCCGCGTTGGGTCGCACCGCGCGAAACGTATCCTTCCCTTTCTGGTCTTGTTGCTCAAAGGCCCGCGCGCGCCCAGCCCTTCGCTGCGAGCTCGGCACGCACGAGGCGAATCGGCGAATCGGCGAATCGCGACGATTGAAATTCAATTCCGCGCACGGCCGACCGTCTAATTAGACGCAGTCGTTGTACCCGCGACGCTGCTACGCCGCCTCGCCGTGCGCACACGGAGCCCTCGCTCTCTCACCCGTTCGCTCGGATTCGCTCGCCACGTGTTGCACCTCGTGCAATTGCGCGTACGGACGTAGGTAAATGTGATGTTGTCGCTTTGCTCGTTTCTCCGCCGCCGTGACGCGGATCGGTGTTATTAGCGACACGGTGCTCGGGTTCGTTTCTCTTCGAGTATAGCTTTGTCCCTCCGCCCCGTGGGTAATACATGCGAGGTTTAGGGCTGTTAAGGCGCGAGTGCGTTAAAGCGGCGTGGGGTGTCTGGGAAATGTGCAGAGGGGATGCGCGCTCGGTAAGCGTCCACACGAATGTCTCTCGATCCTTCAGCCGGAACGTAATCTCCGTACAGTTTGAATAAGCCAAGCAGGCTTCCCTATGAACTCCGACATTACAGAGACTCCATCGAATTATCCGCCGCAACGATAAGCCGAATTATAATTGTTCCCCGAACCGTTCGACGCTTCCACGAACGCAATTTACGGCTATTACAGCACGTGCATTATTGCGCGTGTCTGAATGGCGCGAAGCCGGCTCGCGCGAGTCTCCGCGTACCGATCCCCCCATCGAATCGCTCCATCTCGCTGCGGCGAGCGCGCGGCGGATTTTATCGGCGGCTCGTAATCCGCTTTTCCTTCGATCCGTGCGCCAGGCAACCGGATACATATTTCTCGAATCGTCTAACGCGCGTGTACATGCGCGGGGAAGATTATAAGCTGCGCGGCACAAGCCGGGGGCGGTAAGCGGAGGGACGCGATTAACGCGATCGAATAATTACTCATTTTGGCGGCGTGCCGGCCTCTGTTCGCGTTACAGCATGAAAATCACGATCGTTTATCGATCGCTCTCGTTAAATTGTCCCCGGCTATCGCCGCCCACCGCCCTCGTCGTCCTTTCGCCGACGCTGTATTGTAACGCACGGTTGCGCGCGGACGCGCATGCATGCATAATTAAAAAATTCGTATCGCGAGCCATGGCGTCGATGACGGCCGAAGCGATGATGCGGGGTAAAAGCGTGTCGGGAATAATAAAACGGGAGTAGAGCGACTACGGCACTCTGTATTCCGCCTGCCCGCTGCTATTTCCCTTTTTCTTGTTTCGTATCGCGCATTTTTATTCGGAATCGCTGTCGGGAGAATCCCTCGTGCCGCCAGCGCGGAGTGCGCCCTTATTTTCGATTTTCCGTGTTGCCGGTGTCACGACGTTTAATTGGCACACAAGGGTCGGTCAAGTCCCGACTTTGTTCCCTCTCTCATTCTGGGGGAGGACCTCCTTTTAGTTACGCTTATCATCCCGGCGAGCGCATTCACCTCGCTTTTTTCCCTCTGTTTCTCATCGTACGGGCTATTGCGTTACTATTATCCATGGTCCCGCGTCGCGGTCTTGGGCCCAGGCTGGTATTATTATCCACGAGCGTAGGAGGTCGTCCATAACCATCGACGACGACCGGTGACTTAATAATACTTCGCTACGTTAGTCTAATGGGAGCTGCCGACCGTGTATATAAGCCCACTAATTTACTTCCCCTGCATTCATCCCATTGTTCGAATCGCCTCTTCATCTCCGTCTCTGTCCTACACGCGTGCACGAGCCGTCCGTACGGATACGATAGCCGTCTCTCTTTTTTTCCACCCTCTTCACACCTCTCTCTTGGCCCTTTTTCATTTTCCCCGGTTCATCTGGCATTTTATTCACTGACGCGACCAGTCCAAACGAACGCCGCACCGCCCGGCGCGGCGGCAGCCAGCCGATCCACCGCTTCATAAAAGGCGCGTTAAGCAAATAAATAAATGCTACGTCGGTGTTGACGGTGCGGCTGGGTGGTTGACGAGAGAGCGAGCAAGGGGTGGGGTAACGCGCATCAGGGACGGGGAGGGTTGGTATATTCCCTAACGTCGACTTTCATCGGGAATTTATAACACGGGCTGCTGCTATCCTCGTAATCGGATTTACGCGATCCCGGAGAGAATATCCGACGTCCCCTCGTCGTCCAACGACATAGGGTGGATACTCTCCTATTCTTAAAATTGATTCCACTTTTCAAACTGTTCGCGCGGCTCTTCGATGATAAACTCCCGAGTAATGACGGACGGAGGAGATTGCGCGTGTCGGGGAAATGAGCGTCGGGGACTGAGTACGTTCCGATAAGCGGGATATACATATATGTATGTAGAACGCCAGCCAGGTTTGCCGTCGTGAACGATAGATAGAATATTAATATCGACACCGTCCATGTACCCCAATGGCGAGGTTTCGTTGCACGGTTACGGACGCTAACTGCTTAACGCTTTATCGAGCACGACGGAACGATGACTACTCAGTTTCGAAAGTTCCAAGCACGGGAGGATCCCGATAACGATCGTAAAATTTCCGCTCTCGTCGCGACAATGGGCCAACCCCCTCCGGCCGCACTCCACCCCCTTTCATTATTTTTCTTCTTCCCTCTGTCGGCCGCGCTCACCCCGTTCCGTCTTTGTCCCCCTTTCGACGCGGTGGCGGAATAATAACGGAGCTGGGCGGATCGCGCGGCCGGGCAGACGGCGCGGAGGCATACGCGTAGAGCACGCGGCGCGTACACACACTCCCAGGGGAAGTCTTTCGAGCGAGCATAATGGCCTGAACACTCCTACGTTCGATATCTGCATACGGGGCGCGCCCGCGAGAACGATCGTTGCCTCCTTGAACGAGCAGCAACGTGGCCAGCGAGCGATCCTCCTAGCCCTGCCGAGAGCGGCCGAGAGACAATACACCGTTTATCTTCCATCCGGCGGAGGAAGGAAAGAGCGGTCCTGCGCTCGTACATCACGCGCCGATATGGGAGCCGATAAATTACTGTTAGGAGACCTTGGTAAAACCGGCAACGAAGTGTACTCGCTTTTCAGATCGCTATTACGCGGGTAATGCTTCTTTGCCCTCTCCGCCGATGACAGGGGATAAGGGGAGCGCAGGCAGGCCCTTTCGCTGCCCGAACACGGCGCTCCGCCGGTGAATACCGGCCAGGGATAAACGCATCGAAAGCCGACTGGCCGGGATACGATTATTTCGTTCGACGTGCGCGCCGATTGAATCTTAAGAGGATAAGCTATCTCGCTTCGCTTACAACGTATAAATACATTCGTCTTGCGGTGTTGTTCATGGTGGAACGGTTTCCAACCACCGCGCGTCCCTTTAGGGGATGAACCGTGGGCTCTTGGGGCTGCAGTAACGTTTAACAATGAAGAACAATGCGAGGTAAACGTGTCGTACATTTCGTTCCGGTTGTACGAATTATAGTACACGTGTAACGAGACACAGAATACACGTGCAAACTGAACAGCACGAAAAGAAAGTTCCCAAGTAAAAAAAAATACGCAAGTCACCCCTTTATTCTGATTAAACTTTCCATCAACGGTCGTGGACGCTTCCGAAGAGCTTTTCCTTCGCGTCCCCGTGTTCTGTTCATTTCGACCGTGCCCCCACGCTTGTTCGCCCGGCCCGCGTGGCCGAGTTCGAGGGAGTAGCCGAATCGGATGACAGTAAATAACGAGGGGCCCCCTCGAGAAACTCGAACCACCCGAGTTCGAGTGCTCGAGCGGTATGTGCACGCAATGGACCAGTGGAATCGAAATTCGATCCCAGGATCCTACGCACGCCACCCCCCTTGTGTTTAGAGGTTGTTTTCGGGACAAGGCGGAGGATGCGAGCAGGGTTGAACTCGACAGCGAGCCAAGGGGATCCAACACGGACCCCTCTCGTGTTTCCAAGTGTACTGCGAATCACTGAACACCACAACTCCTACGTGCGTTCCTTTAATGCGTGCACCGAGACGCGTTATGGGATCGACGAAGCAAAGAGTATTAGAACGTCCGCGCTCTATGAACGGGAGCCACTCGTATTATGAAAGGGGGCAGATTATTGTCGTTCCAGGGTACGGACTGTGCTATTCTTCTTGACCCGTCATTGGTAGAAGTGATTAATGACGAAGGATTTGCATTAGTGGTGTTTCTCCTCGTACCTAGAACACGTTTAATCGCTGTACCTGTTTGAAATTGTTCTAATGGCATCCAGGATAGACATGAGAGAGCCGGCCCAGCAATGTTTCTTAATCCTGTCTCGTTAGAAACTCCATTCCACCTGAAGTCCGCCCTATAGTAACAAAAAATTGTATCGCACAGCGTATCCGTTCTCCGCTCATGAGTTATACCCAGCGTGTTAGTAAGAACCTCATTGAGCGAGAAACTGCCGGGAAAGGGGTGCGATGTTACATGGTAGGTACCGCGAGGGCATCGATACCCCAGCTTCCGTGGTTATGTAGTACATCCATTAGAGCCATATGCACGTGCGAAGGTAACGATGGCGAGAGGGCGAGTTAGTAATACGTACCTGGCTTTAATGCGTTTCCGCATAGGGCAACACGAGCAAGAAGGGAAGCACCGAAAGGGACAGGGACGCATGACTGGCGGCTCCGACGGATTTCGTTAGGCATCGATCGCGTTATTCTTGCCGCAAATAGGAGGCCAGCTAGACTGGCCTAACTTTTTTCCTTTATCAGAATCCCGTTCAAGATCCGCGTAACGCCTGGTCGAGCTATTAATCTTTCGTAATCGACAACGATCTGCGTAGCGCGTGGACGATCCACCACTCTGCATGATGTTTTATATATTATTCATTCGAAGTCCATCAATCAGCGGGTTCCCTCTTCCCCACGGTGCTTTCGATTTCTGGCCAGCGGCAAACTTGCGTGAGCGTTCGCACGTACGTCTTGTCCCTTTCGTTGCCACTCGAAACTTGTCGGCGATCGAGCCGCTCGTTTTTCCACTTGAGTAATGGAAGCGATAACAAGGACGTTGGAGATAAGCTGAATACAAGCACTCGTGTAAACGATGTATGTAATAGGTAAACGCGTGGACGTTGTGGGCGGTAACAGGCAATTCATACGCATTTTCCGCGGCCCGAGAATTTATTAAACAAACATCCTCCGGTGCATGCGGGAAGCTGATTTAACCGGAGATCCGTATTTCGAATTCCGTCAACTTTGCGTATAAGAGATGATTAATTCTCTATTAGATTATCCTGCTTCGTTTGGAGATTAATTTTTCTAAATACTTTATGCACGATCCATATCTAGAACTTTCAACAATCAAGGTGCAGAATTCTCCGATCGACGAAGCGTAGCTTCGATCGCAGATGCGCGCACGCAATCGCGTTTCCTTAAAAAGATGAAAAAAGGAAAACACGTAACCGTGACGTTGAAAGCTCATTACGTTCGATTCCACCGTTAGCGGGGGTCCGCGTTCCTTAACAGGGTTATCAATGAGTCCATCCACCGATACGATCGATATTCCGTCGATAATCATTAGTACCATCTGAACGGTTGCGAGGCCCTCGTTGCGATCGTGAGAAACCCGTTCAAGCGGACGGGGCTAGGATTCGACGGGTGATTCCGGCTCGCGTGCGCGCTCGCGTTACTCCTTTCCCGTGCCGCGGTAGTAATTAAGGGAAGGGAAAGAATGTTATTAACGAGATCGGAGGGGGGATAAGAGTGGACGGTTCCGATCGAATTAACGATGTTACACCGACGTGCCGGTGAACGTGCACGCGATGAACCCACCACCCCCCTACGGCCAACGATGCGCGCCGCTGAGAACGAGGAAGAACAGAAACAACGCCAAAGGACACCGAGCGTAGCGGCGCGAAGCGTGGAGGAAGACGAATAGAGTGTAACAGGGGTGTTTGTGTACACGGACGGGACCACCTACGTGTTAAACTTTCCTCCGTGCAAAAGTCGACGCGAATCGATTTACACGCGCGGGCTATCGCGACCGGTATTAATGCTCGCGTACGCTCGCGGCTCGCTGCAGCGGCGGACCTCGTTATCTGCCGCATAACGCCGTCGGCTCGCATGCAAATCGCGATGCGTGCAGCGGGGAGAGTCGCGCCGGGATACGGCGCGGTGGCACTCATCGCGCCGGGGAATATAGTAATAATCCGGGCACCGGCTGATGAATCGCGGCACGAAGGCAACGCTGTAATCGCCGAAGGGAAACGCGAACCGGCGACGGAACCTGGGGCGTTGGCGAACAAGGGATGCACGGAGGGGAACTAGGAAATAATTAATCCGGTCGCTTACGTTGCGGCGAATTTCAGCGGAGTAGTCGCAGCCCGGAGGAATGAAAGAAACGTGAAATTAATAGGCCTCGCCCGCGCAAATGCCGCGTGTCCGCGCGGAAAGATACGTAGACGCGATACGAATTAACTCGCCGCTTCCTATGCCGGAACAACGAGCGTCTTGTTAGCCGATCCCGGATCGCGGAGGAGCGATGCAATCAACCGGTGTTTGCTCCATTACGTTCTGTTCTGTTTCTGTTCTTTTATCACTGCTTCTCGTCGGTCGAGGTAAAGCGACGGAGGACGAGGAGCGGAAGCGGCTGTTACGTGTTCGTTATCGTGCGTTTTCGTGCTAAGTCTTGATGGAAAGATTGTCTTCTTTTTTTGGGGGGGAGGGGGGACCATGCTAATCAGCGGCGTGGAAAATTATGGATACCATCTGCGAACCTTGCTCGTTTGCAAGATCATTGAAGTAAATGAGTAGCTGACGGTTCCTGTTAGACGAATTAATCAGTGATTGTCTGTCGCGCTAGATCGGCGAGCATGCAAAACGGTTCGGAACGATTCAAGGCTTTTACGGACGAGTGACTTCGATGCCCGGAATTAAAATTCTTGCGCGCACATCGATTAGGAACGCAAAGAGCAGGCACTGATAAAGACGAATCAACACGTCCGTTGCGTTACCTTCGCGCACCTCGTTACGGGCGTATTCTCACGCGTACGTCATCCCTGTAATCGGATGCGGCGTGCAGACACTCCCGTAATGAATTCCTCCGGCGGATGGTGTGGTGCATTAAGAAACGGTCGGAAAAACGGCTCGCAGTCGGAACGCGGGACGCGAGAGACGGAACAGGGAGGAACACAGCGGGGCCGGGGAAAGCCGTGTCGCCCCGATGGAAATGAATTTTTCATTTCGCGCTAAACTCGCGAAACGGTCGGTGGCTTAAAGCGAAGATTAAAGGGCGGCACAGGCAGTCGCGAGCTTCTCCTTTTTTTCTACTTCGCGAAGTTATAAGAGGAAACGACGGGGGTGGTGCCGCCCCATTATTTTTCATTGCTCCGCGAAGCACGATCCTTTACCATTTTTCCCTTCTTCCTTCCTTCCTCGCCGCTTCCTTCTTCTCTTTTATCCCTTCCGCCGTTCTGCGGCGGGCTTCTCGCAGACATTTTCGAGCAAGCCGGCGGCGCTACGGCGTTCCCTTAAACTCGTATCACCGACCGAACGGTACGGAGAAACGAAGCGACCGTGGAGGAACACGATCTCTTGGATTATTCAATTCGACGGCGGTGCAATTTGTTTCGTCGGTCCGCTCGACCGCCGTTCTACGAAACCGCGCGCGGTTGTTGTTTGCGCCGCGTTGCGCCAAGTCCAGCGGAAAATGCACGGAATCGTCTCGGCGTGTAGCCTTTACGGGGCGGGGAAAATAGTATGGATTCGATAAACGTCGAGCGGAGAAGAATACGAACGTCCGTTTCGCTTTGGGTTCTTACGTTTCTGCCGCTGTTCCTGCCTGCCAAGATGTTTGAACAGAGAGCGCTGAAAGGCACGAGACAATATTGGCGGGGGGCGAGGTGGCGGGACGATGCGGTCGTCGAATTTCCGATAAAATTACAACAATGTAACGGCAAAAAAAAAAGAAAAAGGAATCACTTGAAAATACCTTTCCTACCTTTCATCTCGCTAAAAGATACCCAACATTCGAGCGAGCGAAATACCGAGAAGGGGAGAGACGCGGACGGATTGAATCGCTAATTGAAACACCGAATCGGTAATCGGCGGATTGGACGATTATATTGGCCGTCGCTTGGCCCGCTATCGGGCGTGTATCCATAAGCGCGGAATTACGGGCTTGTATTTCTCCGGAACTGGCTTTGCGCGCGTACTTTTCGCCAGATGCCGTCCCCTCGATATCGTCTTCCCGCCGCTTTGACCGGGAGTTATTACTTATACCACGGGGGTGTTCGACGGTTTATTTTGTCGACGACGTAAGAGACGTCGACGGCCTTGCGGTCGGCCCAAAGAAACGATCAAGGGTTGCGGTAAAGGAGGAGGAAGGGTCGTCCCGGCTGGAAGGGAGGCCGAAGGATCTCTCCGCAGATTAGAGCGCGAATCAATATTGGGCAGCGAGGCGAGGCTTTTATCGGCGCTGAAAGAAATCCCCTCGGCTTCCTTCCTCGAGTGGCCACCGACTCGGAATGGAAACCAGCGATAGAGAACGGAGCAAAGGGAAGAACGAAGGAGGCGAAACGAGAGCCGGTGCACGGATAGAGAGATACACGTATATTTCTGCTGGTGAGCAGGTTGGAGGAAGGGGTGGGGGGGTGCGGATATGGATAGACAAGGCGGAATGGAGGGTGACGGAAAGAGACACGAACGATGAAGAGGGGGCGCGACGATGGAGACGGTGGATAAGCTCACGGGAGTATGGGGAGAGCCGAGGAACGACGTCGGAGTGGAAAAGGAGAAGTAAGAGGACGAGGATTCCGTTCGAGCAACTTACCGGACTTCTACGTTCCCTCAGCGCTCGAGGATTTACAGATTACGCGCTGGTAGACCGAGCTGCTGAGTGCGACCGAGAGGGAGACCGGTCGAGAGTGGCGACGCGCGAACGATCGAAGGAGAGAGCGCGAGAACCGAGGCGAGCGAAAGGGTTAGCATAAAGGAATGACACGAAGAGGGGAGTCGAGGACCATTCGTCGCGATGAGTGCGACGAAAACGGAGCTATCGAGTCCGCGCGGACTCGAAAGGGTTGCCGTCGCCTCGACCAGTTAGACGTCCGCGACACCGCTGCTCGACCAATGGGGCTGCTGTTGCCGGTATTACACGTTTATTATCGCGTGGAAAAAAAAAGAAATGACTATTTATAAATAATTAGAGAGGTTTTAATTAACCCTCGGGACCCTCTCAGACCCCATCGGGTGGTATCCATCGTTGTTTTAATCGCTCCCTCGATTTTACCCATGGACGACGCCGCACCACCACCGCCGTTGTCTGTCCTCTGGACAATCTACCCCTACCCAGAACCGATTCGCGTTATGCATATTCGTAAAAGCAAATCATCGATCGGCCATTGGTCATCGAAAGCGATCCTTGTCCACCTAACGCTTACTTATCCACCCCCTACTTTCTCGTCCATGACAAATGCATAGTCATTTTTCCCTTATCGTTATACTCGACACACGTCGAAGCAAGGTTCCAGGGTATGAGCCTCGTGTTCCATACCCATCCAACCACCCCCTCTGTGTGCACTTTTGCTCGTGAATTCGTATCCACTATTTTCCCGTGAAAAATTCATCCGAGCCTCCTTTGACTGCGTCGCGTTAGCCGACAGGCAATTGCCTTCCGGCTGATGGAATCGCGGCCTCTAAAACCATTCCAAGGGCCTCCAAAACGGCGCGGACACGACAAAAGGGAAATCAAAGCGTACGTCGAGGAGTTTTTTTACGATCGGACGCCCCGCTTTCGTTGCAAGGGGTCTTCCAGTTTAGCTTCCTCGGTACTTTCAACGGCCATACCTTCGCCTCGAATATTCTATTCACCCTTCTCTTTCTTACAATCTTTTCCTCGTTGTAAAAAGAAAAGGATGCTTCGAGAGAGTCTTCGGTTCAGGATTTGCCGCGGGAAAAGTTGCCACGACAAACGGGTAAATGATTTTCGCGAAGCGGCCCTCCTATTTTGTCGATGGTCCACCGAATAAAACGCGGAGCAAAGGGAATGGAGCGCAGGGTGAGATTGTCGATTCGCGAGGCGTCACGTAGACCGCACACGGTTTCGATTGCACGAATTCATCCCAAGTTCGCGCTCGGTATTTCCGGGGCGAATTCGATGTCATATCCGGGGGGTGCTCGTACACATGCGCGCCCGGCATCCCTCGCCCGTGCCACCGAGGAAGTCGCTCCGGAAACTCGATCTTTTCTCGAAGTTCTGCTCCGTTCGGTCAAAGAATCTGGAGATTCGACCGCGGCCGAATACATTCTGGAGTTCCTCTTTGAGCGAACCGTGTGTGTTGTCCGAACCTTGTTCAACACATATTGGATTACTTCCATAGCAATCTCGAAATTGGCTTTCGTCGCTGCTGTAGCTTTTATACCTTCGCTCCGCTGGCTGCAGTCGTGCCAGCGAAGGGAGCATCGACGTTCGACGTCTCCGTTGGTCGTTGGCAACGATGACAGGGCCGAGCGGAGCGTAGAAAATCCGTTTCCGGTCGAGCGGTTCCGCGAAATGATTTATCATGCCGTCGAGCGTGCACAGGGAGGAAGCGAGCGGAGCGTGACCCGCGGTGGAGCGCATTGTAGACACGGTGAATCGGCACCGAGCAGAATATGAACCGATCCCACCCCTCTGACCCCAAGGAATGCCCCTATTGTTTTCTTTATTGGAACACCCCGGCTGAATAGGGGAACGGGCATCGAGAGCATCGGCCGCGGGGGCCGGGACCGATGGAGCATAGAAAAGAGGGTAATTATATGGGCGCCACTCGGCGCACCAGCAATCACGCGATCGTAATCCATCCTTTCAGATAGAGGCGAGGGGTTGATGTGTCGGTATATATCGTGGGGGCCAGATGCGGATCACTTCGTAGTCCGTTTTTTTTTTTTTTTTTATACGGCCCCGTTCGAGATCGTATTTGAACGGGGATCTCGAGAGATCGGCCGATCCGCTTCGTTGAACAGATAATTGGCCACGATGTTAAATAGATTGTTCCGCCCATCGCTTTCCCGTCGCGGTTCTGTCAACGAACGATCGCGAACGAAACGCTCTTGATGATCTTGCGAAAAAACGAGGGAATATCGCGTGACTGTCTGTTATGATTGTTTGTACACATTTCTTGCGATTACATGTATAAATCTTGGATTGTACAGCAAAATAGAATTATTCCGGATACGTGCTGAATTGTACCAGTAATATCATTTCAGTCCACACGGATGTATATGTATATATCTATTCATTTTTCTACCTTCGACGAATGATTTAACAATGCCCCATTCTTTCACGCGTCATACAATTAGCTCGGACAGTAGCATCGCGCGTCCCGTTTTCATCAGTCATTCACCCGAGCAACAAGCGCCCAGCCGGACGGGGACGAGTTTTTCGATCGTACTAAAAAAATCGATTCTCCCGCTTGCTCGAACGTTTGCCAATCCCGCCCGCCCCGGGATCAACGAATCCAGCGCGTTCAACGAGGTCGCTTCCGGTCGGTGTATGTCTTTTTCCCCCGGCGGGGTCGCGTTAACGAAGCGTTGAAAAATGGTTTAAGCCGGTCGCGTTTGCTCGCGGATCGATGCGCGGCAGCGTGAAGCAGCCATCGTTATTAGCGGAGAACGAAAACGGTGTCAGGGCCTGGTGACGGGCGTGCCTGTACTCCGCGTATTAAAGGGCGCGCGGAACAAGAGTCGGTTATATAGGGCCGGGACAAGGGCGGAGAGGGATGGTAAACTTACGTTGACGTTTCGGGGTGGCAACAGCAGCGGCAGACTTCTCAATGAGTTCCTAAATCGAAAGGGCTCTCGCCCCTCGTTCGTTCACCCTCTGTATAGCTCGGGATGGCACCCTCCCGTATAGACGGAAGAGAGCCGGCGTGTTTGGAGAGCCGTGGGGCGCGGCGGTGGTAAAGAGGGAAGAAAATAACAGATTTCCCAGACGCGCCTCATTCGAACCCTCTTGCCGCGTAGACTCCGCGAACGACGAGAACCACGAAAAGAAGGAAAGAGGAGGAGAAAAGAAAGGACGAGGCGAATCTTCCCCCCCCCCCTCCCTCTTTTCCGACTGTCTTTTCCCGTTCCCTGCTCGTCTTTCCATCTTCTTCCGGGCCGTCCGCGGTCGTTGGATACTCTCTTCCTAACGAGTGGCAGAAGAAAGTTCTTGCCGACGATAACCTTTCCCCCCCCATCCTGGTCCCAGCAGCTATGTACTCTATCTCCTGCCCTCTTCTTTCGCTTCGTATTCTGCTTCTTCGCCGTATGTATATAAGGGAGCGATGGAAGTTCCTCGCGGGCAGCCCATTGCGTCGGGGAGGACCCTTCTTCAACCCTGCCTCCGTTGCTGATTAAGACATAAAAGGCATAAAAGACGGAGGGATGTGTACGGTGCTGGCGAGGCCAGTTATAATGGTGGTGGTGGTGTGGGGGGGAAGAAATTCGTTCACGAGAGGGTGGGTCGCGGAGGGGCCGCGCGGGGAGCCCGAGCAAATACAACGGGAAGGGATACCTAATTGTAAGTACATTATACCTTCGGTCCGTCCGGGATTATACAGCTGCCTCCTTAGCGCTGATAGTGGCGCCTTTTATCCGTAATCCTACTGGCTCGTTCCGATTGTAGGAAGAATTCTCCTCCCTTCCTCCCCCGCCCCTTTATTCTTCATCGCGAGTGGAAAAAGCGCCCCTTCCGTTCGTCCGGCGGATCGCATAAATCGCCAATCCCGAGGCCGTTTGTACCGTGTCGTTCAATGCGTGTACTCGCGTCGGGAACTTTTTACTCCCCCTCCTCCCCCCCCCCCCCCGGATGCCGCGGCTGCTGTTAGCTGACTTGGTATTTTCGCGGGAAATCATACTTCGCCTCTTCACCCTTACCCTATCTGTTCTTTCCCGTTCCCGTCCGACGATGGGGCGAGGCATCATTTTCGCCTGGCATTCGTTGAAATCGAACGATCGACGATCAACGCGAACCAGGGGATGATTGAAAATAATGCGTTCGCGTGTCCTCGCGGAACGGCTGACTCGCTCGAAAAAAAAAATGCGAATCGATACATGCATCGACGAACGAAGGAAAATACAGAGCGCGCGGCTAAATGGTTAGGGAACAGGGGATCACGTAGAAACGATCTGTGGGACCCTTTTTTTATTTTTTTATTTCACGATGATATCCGACCGCAAGATCGATTCGCCCGAAGCCCCGTAATTTCACCGAAAAAGTATAGGGCACGGAGAGAATGGCAATAGCACGATATCGTGTTTCGTCCGTTTTCAATTGGGCGATAATTGACATTTTTCCCTCGATGACGGTGTAGCGCAATATCGGGATCCGTCGATTTACTCGAGAACACGAAAATCAAGATCGTTGCTTCTCCGCTAAGGGGCAGGACGAATTTCGAGCGGCATTGATCTTTCCCTGCGGTCGGCGAATTTATATTCGCAGGATCCCAAGATATTAGTCACGGGCGAGGAAAATAGAGTAAGAATACGCGGCACTCGTTAACCTCGTTTCCGATTTTCGCACGCTGCTGAAAAAAAAGACGCAAGGCGGGCGAAAGAATTGCATCAAGCGTGGAACACTTTTGTATTTGCGGAGGAATCAACGCTTCGATATCGCCGCTGCTCGTTTCACGGGATAATCGATGCTTGACACCGTTCTATTTCAATTTCTACTAAAATATGAACTGGAGCGTATCGGGGGGAGAAGGGGATACGACGAAAATAGGATGCACCAAGCAAATTTGAATAACCTGGACTTTTTTTTACCTTCAATTCTTTTTGGATTATTAAATCCTGACCGTTTATCTGACACCGGCAACTCTACGATTTTAACGCGTCGAGTGCAGGGTGAACTTTGCATATCTTATCAGGTGAGCGTGGCATGCTTCGCAATGTCGGAATAGCACGCCGTTTCTGCCTAAGGCCCACTGGTACGCGTCCGTCCTTTAAACTTACGGTACTCTCGCGTGACCGGAATCATCGTTGCGCGGGCAAACGACCCTCGCGAGTCGATCGTCGAATTTATCTTGCATCCCGGCGCCGCGATTATCGCCGGCGCACATCGTGTACACGTACACCGTTCAAGGGATAGAAAACGTTCATCTGACACCCGAGTTTCGGCCGGTCGACAAGAAAAAGGAGTATTACCTCGTCGAACCGGCGCCCCCGACTCGTTTTTCGCGTTTCCGAGCAATCGGCCGGCGTAACCGCCACGTGTAAGGACAACGCGAGCAGATAGCGGCGTGGCGATCCTTTTATCTGTGCCGTGTATTTACGCGCGCCGTGACTCGCGGCCGCGCGCGTTCGTCAGACAGGCCCGATAATATGGAAACGCCAATAATGAAATTCGATAAGCGCGTAACCGGGCCTCGACTTGAAGTGCTGTTAGCGTAATCGGAACGACTCCATACATACGGCGGAACGGGCGCGCCGGGAGCAATTAGAGACGCCTGTTTGTTGCCATACTCGACTCATCCACCCGTGCATTCACGCTACCGGATAATGCGAAGATGCAGGTACATATATATATATATATAGTGATTATTTACAGGGTGGAATTTAAGAAGTACATGAAAATTTAATGCGTCGGAAATGCTTGAACCCCTTAACGTACACTTTTCTAAAATCAAATCTTCGATTGATGTATATCGCTTTTTTTCATCCGCGTAAATCTTTATCTGAACATTTTTTTATAATGTTTCCCCGTATTGTAACAACAAACGGAATATAAACATTTCTATTTAAGCAAAATGATAACACAAATTGCGACGCTGCTCCAATTAACTTATCTGTGCACATTTTTGCCATTATCGTCCGCTCGAATTAATTCGAGTGTGTGCACCAAGGGGTGTTAAGGGGGAGTTCATTCCGTAATAGTTTATCATTTGTCGGTGACAATTCGATTGTACTTGGAGTGATAAGGATTTCCTTAATAATCTAATACTAGAAGTTGGGAAAATGGAGTGGCGTAGATTTAAGACATTCTCGATATCCTTAAATGCATTGGTAAGTTTCTTCTACATTTATCTTCTACTTTATTACTTCGTATACCATACAAGCATCATCCTCGGGATTGCTCATTCACGGTACCACCCTTCGCGCGTCCCCTTTCCTCCCGGATAAATTATACGTACGATAAGTTGACGCGTCCAGCCGAACCTACCTCGGTTGCACGCGTCTCGTCATTACATCTTCCTCTCCCTTTCCGTTTTCTTCTCTCTTCCTTTTTGAAATCGAAGATTCCAGTCGCTCCTGCAGGACGTCGCTAATCGTCTCGTTTTACGGTGCATCGGTGCTTTGCCGGCTACACACCGACCGTTCTACCCTCTTCCGCGCCTCGTCCCCTCTTCGTCCCTTTTATCTCTTTCCGAGCGGAGCGGCGGACGGGAACACGCGTCGCCGCGGACCTCAGGTAGGGAGCGAAGTCAATTTCGACGCGAGACGCCATGGGGTTAATGGGCCTCCTTTGTCGTAAATTCGGGCTTTAGTGTGAAAGCTGCCTAAACCTGCCTCCACCGTTGCTCCTTCCGTTCCCGGGCGAAGAGTCCCCTTCTTCGCTTCGTGCCTCTGGGGAGCCTTGTAACAAACAGGATACAGGTACTTCGGTTCGTGTGTCTTTTTTCTTCCTCGTCATCGGTCTCCCACCTTCTCCGCCGCACGATTCTTCTTTTTCTCTTCGCCATTCTGACTTACTCCCGCGCAAATCGTCTCTCTCTCTCTCTCTCTTTCTCTCGCGCTCCAGCATCTTCCACGATCCTTCGTGATTCTCCTTTTCTTCTCTCGTGTTCTCCGCGCACGCCCCTGTCTTTGTCCTCCCTTTATCCATCCCGTCGCGTTTACCTCTTTCACCCTTCGGCTTCTCTCCCGAGTAGTGGCCCGTCTCTTTCTCTTTGTCACGCTCGAACGTTCTTTTCTTCTGTTTTCCAACTATCTCCCTTCCGCCCCTTTCGATCTGTCGGCATCGCCTGCCTCCACATCGTCGAGCGATTTATTATCCGACCGTTCCACCTCGGGCACCGTTCTGCTTAGCCGTTGTTTTTTATTCCTCGGTGAATAAGGGGACGAGAGAGAGGGAGAGGGAGAGAGAGAGAGAGAGCGAGGGAGCAGCATCGACGGAGCGCGGGCACGAAAGGAAGCAGTGGCCGGGAAATACGGCGGAAACTGAAGGGCCGAGGAATTGCTGGAAAAGAAGATAAATCGCGACAGTCGCCGACCTAAGAAGTTTGATTATGTTGGCTCAGCCGAGGCCACGCTCGGTTAGATTTGTATTAAGCTCCGGCTTGCGCTCGCGCGCCGCTCAGAATATGCTTTATAAGCCGTATCACGGCGCGCTACGAAGTCCTGCTTGCTTGGAAATAGGGCTGGAAAAAGGGTCTCTCGCAGTTACATGCCGTTCTCGCCGCTGATAGATCGCTCCCGCTTAATCTTTCCCCGTCGAAAGGGTAATTGGAGTTGGACTTTATTTACAGGAATCTTTTTCTTCTGTCGTTTCAAGAATGTCGGGAGGGTTGTCTAATCTGCTGTTTATTACAATCCGGATGGTATATAAAATTTGTTTCTCAAAAAAAAAAAAATCAGAGAAAAACTTTGTTCCTTGCTCGTCAACATTTTCCAGTCACTATCTCTCTCTCTCTCTCTCCTATTTCCACCCACGACAATCTTTGGACTCCGGCGGTGAAACAGGTGTCATAAAACGGGTTAAACAAGATTACGCTGCTATTCACGCTACACACGCTCGCGCACACACTGCGCGTATATGCAAATCGGTCGCTTTTCAGCAAACTGCTGTATATCAGTTTCGCAATTACGGGACGGCGCGAGGGGTGGTTCGGGAATCGCCGGAAGATCAGTTTCCTAAACGAAACAAATTAGCGGCGTAATGGACGGGTAAATGCGGCCGGACTCCGTTTTCAACGGAGATCGTTTCACAGAAATACTGGTAGCCGGCGGAGAACTCGGGAGGATTAAAATAAATTTTATTATCGCTGGCCTCCTCGCTCGGCCGTGCCATTAGCCGGGAATGTTAATGGCACGTTGTATCGACCGGGCGGAACGAACGATTTCGCTCGGCTGGGCGCGTTAAAAATCTTTAATGGACACGAGTTATGTGTGTTTCTCTCGTCTAATACGCTTTAATCACGCCGATTAACGGTGCCCACGCTGGCCGGCCTCTCCTTTCCCTAGCGCGAAATCAAGCCGATCGCCCGAGAAGGGGCGGTTTTTATCGCGAATTAAACCTGCGCGTATCAATCGGCCCGAGAAACGAATGCCAGATGAAAAGGGAACATTTTTTTTTGTTGGTTTCAAAATGCCGGTAGAAAATTAATCGGAATCTTTTGTCATTGCATCTCGTTTACTTACGAGTCGATACTCGTGAAGAATGAGGAAAATAGGGGAGAATCATTCGTCGCAAATTTCTCCTTACTCTCCATAAAGGGCACGCATACTCCCTCCCTGCCCCCGGACATACGATCTTCATTCGGCGACCACCGCGTGTACATTTAGCTAGCGGAGGAACATAGAATCGTGTACCTGGTCGACGAGCGGCGCGCAAAAACAAATGATCCGCCGCTTCCAGCCGCGATAGAAAGAAAAAAGCAAACGGCGTCTGGATTAAACGTGCCTCTTGAATGGAGACGTTTTTCTGTAATAGAAGGCTGGCAGAGGCTGTGAAGAGAATTCTCAGCCGCGACCGATCGAGCACCTGCCCGTTCGAGCGCGCGAAGGGGCCCACAAAGGGCTGGCCGGAACTTGTGAAAATAATTCCTGCCTCCACTCGAGGCACGGCTACGTGCCCCATTACAATGAGGACGCGTATACACGCATATCCCCCCTCGGCCTTTGTGCCCGGCCCTTGACGCGTTTCAAACGGGATCGAGGGCAGGTGTACTTTATTGTGAACGGCCCTGTACACGTCATCCTGCGAGTAGTTGCCATTTAACGCGAGCACAAAGGACCGGAGGCGAGGGGGTACACCTGAGGACCGATCACGCCGGACGGCGCGAGCCACCGACGTAATTACCCGGTAATCATCTTCGACGGGTAAATTAAACGCGTAGAAGGTTGTACGGTAATCGCGATTGTAAGCGGGAAAAGATGTATCGTAATCGGGATTCTCAAAGCGATCATAATTCCGCCCCAAAGAAATGTATGACACGCTAAAGGGTGGCGTCTATTCAAACAGTGCGTGATTTAGAAAGATCGTTGAATCGCAGGCTAAACGAGTCGCGAGCCATACGTCGAGCTGCTCCATGTGCGTGTACTCGTCCTCGAATTGACCGTACTCGATTTTAGAGCGGCGTAAAGGTTGCTTTCGATCCACGGCCGGCCGAGCACGTTTCGTTGCGCCCGGGCTGTTTGCGAATTATCGCCCCATCGGCCAGCGAAACTGCTCCCGCGCGCTCTTGCGACCGTGTAACGACGGGCTCGCGACTCGCTCGTAATGCTCTCTACGGGACACGGTTTAAGTCCTGAGTAGCCGTCGAATTACCGGCACGCTCAGCAACGAGCCCGTGTGCCCATAAAGGATTCGTCGACCGTGCACTCGAGATGGCGAACCTCGATTCGTTTGAACCCGATAAAAACGCGGCCATCGCGCGGATGAATTCGCGATAGAATCGTACATACCTGTAACCCGTTCGCGTATCCGTGTAAGTTCCACCTATCCGAATCCAACGCGCGGATACCCGCGGTCGCTCGGCGCGAATTACTCGCACGATTCGCCGCGACGCGAGCGGCCGGGGCCTTCTTGTCGCGACGCAACGCGGCTTCCACGTGTTCGTTGCCCGCAGTCGCCGCTGCGCGACAAAACCGCCGGGAGAATTTGGTTAATTAATATCGCGCGGGCGACGCGGCGTCTCGTTCGGGAGGAAACGCGGCGAGATCGCGTCGGGCTCGGGTCGAACCGCTCGGCCCGGGAATTTAGTTCTTTAATTTCATCAGCCACCGACGCGGGTCCGCTTTGTAAATTTCGCGCTGCTGTACACGTTGGCGCGAGTTCGCGCTTTCATATCCGCTCGACGATAAGATTCACAGTTAACCGTATCTTTTTCTCTTTTAATTCAACGTCCAAACGATTACGCATATTTTATGCTCCCCTTTATTTGATACTTCCACGATCTCTCCCGCTGCGACAAGCCACTTGCCAGCCGACGGACTCGTAATTGCACGCACGCCTAAGCTCCGCTCGCTGTAATCGTATACGTGAGATCGTTCCACGGACATTCCCGTTTCGTTCAACGATATAGGGACTAATACGCTTTTCATTTCTCGTCCAGAGGCTAATGATACCATGACCGAACGAAGTCCGTTTCGTTCCTCCTCTTATACTCGCGTTCGTTAGCTTCGCCGATCGGGCTCGGAGCGAGACGTTGGCCGGTTCGCGCTCGATAAAATACGCGCGTACGCGGACGCGAAACGAGCGCGGTACTCGCGGAGCGTGAACGGGCGGGGGAAAAAAAAAAACAACGAAAGCGAGCGCGCCGCGAGGCCGGGTCGCTGAAAATTTATGCCGACGCGTAGCCTCGTTATCGGTGCGCGAACAAATGAAAATCGCCTTTCGCGGCCCGCGCGCTCCCGATGATCGAGAGCAACGTTTTCCCCCGTTCCCCGTTTGCTATCTGGCCCGGCGAATCTCGCGTCGATCGCCCGACGCCGGGGGAACGCGATCCAAGCGGAATATTCACGGGCGACACAAGTATTCGCCTTAGGGCAATTCTTCATTCCGCCGTGCCCCTAATTTCCCCCCGTCGGCCGTGACGCCCCGAACACGTATGCCGGTCACGTCGCGCTAATAAACATCGTTCTACACGCTCGCAGGCGATCGCAACAGCGCGAGATAATGAATCGCAGCCGCGCGTTCCGCCGTGCAAATATCTCGCGCATTAATGACTCATTATCGCCGCGCCGTTATGGTCTTCGTGCCGGCGGCCAATACATTACGGGGCCGCGGAAAAATCGTTTCATCGTTGCGTCACGGCGCTAAGGCTTTCGCTGGCTCGCGTTTGCTCGCGGGCATTGATCCAGATCCAGCGGGAACGCGCCGCTAGAAGGAAGCGTTAGAACGTTCGCGATGTAAGGGGCGCCCCGGTGTCCGACTTGGATACACCGGATTAGCAAGTTGGAGGAACTGCTTTTTCTTTCCTGTGAGAACGCGTACGGTGTTCCTGGCTGTGCGCGATTGCGAATACGATGGAAATATCGTACAAATGGGAAGTCTACCAGTTACCAACTATTTGCTTTTAATCGGTTCTCGTGTCGGTTCGTTTGGCTTATTGGTGAGGCTAAACTCGCAGTTACCCTCGCGAGCGAGAGCAAGAATGCATAAATAAAGTGTAAACGGCTATCGTGTAAATCTTTTGCCACCTAAATACCCAGCAACGTGTGCAGGCCGTAAACCAAATAGAGAGACCCGGGTATATCGCGTGCGATCGGAATTCCAACTGATAAGTAAATTACGCGTACACTCAATAAATATATTCCGAGCGATTTTTCTCGACCTCCCCCGTAGAAAGTCTTCATCGCGCGGTTCACGGTTCGCCTCGTTCACGATCAAAACACCTTTCATGCTCGCACCTCGCGCGAGAGCAACGCGATGCGGATCAACCGCGGTTTATTGAAACAACGCGCTCGGCGGAATTCCGTGTAACAGCGTTACAAACTGGTACGAGATTTCCTGTTATTATTTTTCTTCTTTTTTATTTTTTACGACGCTTTCCCAAATGGGAATCGCCCGACTAGCTCGCCTCTAATCTCGCTACTTAAGACCGGCCGCGGAGTAATAACGTCGCGGGCGAACGTTATCGTGTCCGAAACGAGGTTAATATTCGAGGGAACGATAACGACGAACGCTCGTTCGCTCGCGCGCTCTTAAGCACAAAGTATCCCATCGTCGATCGTTACCTAACAGTTGCCGGTGAATTCATTTTGTTCCGAGCTTGTCCGCAATTTCGAGCTCGCAACGCGTTTCACCGACGCGCGATTCGCCCGCGTTACACGCGTCGTTCACGCCGACGATCAAAACGCCCGCCTCGAAATCGCGCTCGCCCCCCTAACCGATGCGTCGGGATAGTTTAACCGGCGATTGAACGCGCGTGGAAGTCTCGCGACGACTCGGAATGAAGGTGCTAAATCGACGCAGGATTTCCTCTCCCGATCCCGACCACCCTCCGCTTGGAGATCGTACTACGTTCTCGGCTGGACGCATTCTCGGCATGGTGTTAAAGCTAATTATCATTTATATATTATCATTAAAATACGGATGCAGGTGGTAAAAGTGTCATGGTAAAAGAATCATGAACGACCAACTCAGACACTATACAAAATACAAGGGCGATCGGAACGGCAAACGTATCGTAACTAGAATTCTAAGGAAAGTAAAATTATTCAAACGAAACTGGTACATAAAGGTTGGAACACGTTACAATATGTACATTGGCAATATGGACATTAATATAATAATAGATAATAGTAATCGAATTGTAATTCAGATTAGGAATAAACCGAAAATGGAAAAAGCATGCGATTCACCGATCGTAAAAAAAATATATAAAATATATAAATCAGTTTTTATTGTCGACTTTAAGTGGTCAGTGGGCAGTGGTCGAGTAATCGACGGTTCATTGGTCCAGGTACTCTGGTCAAGTGCCCACTGCCCCAAATCCAAAGCCCAAGGTCCATTAGCACGAAAAACACGAAACTAGCAGCTTTTTACATCTTCCATGGACGCGATAAAACTAAATTTTTTAGCGCACATAGGGTCCTTGTACATATACATAGAATCGAGAGTCACGAATGAATAATTTCCGAACAAATAGAAGTAAAAATTGTCGAATCCTCGCGCGTTATGAACTATACTTCATAATTTATACAATTAGCATGAATTTATTCATTTATATTAAGAACATTTCATCATTTTAAGCAAACTCCAAGTGCAGATTATACGAAACTTATTGGTAGAAATTATAAATCTTGGTTTCCAACATGTTTGACTGTTTCACTTGTATAATCTATATAATTAATTTAACTTTTAATATAGGCTCTTCTATTAATATAGACTCTGCATCGTACAATGATATAACGTAAAAATAAACTTGTCCGTGTTATTAGATTTGAACTTTAAACATCGTTTAAAGTTTAAATGATTCAAAGACAAATTACCGCTAAATGATTGACCGAATATGGAATAGGACGCTATGGTAAATCCAGACCAAATAAATGCATTATAAATGACGAAGCAAGTCTTTCACAAACGATGGCTTTTATTTATTTTCATTCATTATTGCCAGTCCGTTGCACGGTCCATCCTATACTCTGGTCTGTGGCACATACCACTTAAATTTACAGAGGTACATCATTTTACTATGCGTACCTTCCCTCGTTCTATTACCCTTACCTTAACCGGTATATTTGAAATAATCAAATACCGCTGTAAGGATTTCATTTGATTTCTCTAAAAACGCTGTGACGATACACCGAAGATTCTGCGACATTTAAAAACAGCATTGCCCGTTTGAATTATTCGTAACGAACAACGTCGGTCCGCGCCAGCGGAGAATGTAACGATATACCCTCCCTATGCATGCTGCAAGAATTTCCATTTCATCAGCCATCGAAAACACTGTCGCGTATACGTAAACATACATATGTACACGTATCTTCGCGTGCAGTTCTGTTCTCTCGTTAGTGGCCGGAATCGGGATCCTCGACTGTCGACATATGCGCGCGCGATGTTGCGGATCCGCCACGGAGCCGCACGGGACCCATGGAAATCGTTGCCACGTCCCCCCCAGCCCCCCGTATTCCCGGATTTCGAAATAACATGCAAATCCGGTCCAACGTATAACCGGCGCATACGAAGCTGCATATGCATGGCTCTATCCTTCGCGCGGCCGCGTCGTCTGGGCGTGGTAGACTGTATTAGACGGTGCGCACGGCGTGCCATCCGAATCCTCGACGAAACGGTCGTCCGCGCGAGTTTCCGTCGCCTATATGAATATTTCAATTTCGCCGAGAAACTCGGTGAACCTTGTAACCGGTGCGACCGACCGCGGACCAGGGTAACGGAGAACGTACGGAGGGTGAGAATTAGTGATTCCGGAATAGAGGTTCGCGGTTCGCCGTGGAATCGGTCATCGAGGAGGTTTGGATATTCGCAGCCGCGCCGAGGGATATCTTACATTTATATTCGAAATAGAACTTCGTGATAATCAGACTTTAATATGAATTTACTTTCGTCGCCGATCACGCTATTCACGCTTTCCCGCCCGCGTTGGCAGAGAGCAGCAACAAATATAATAGTCGATTCATGGACACAGATATTCAATGAATTTTATATAAACAGATAATGCTTCTCGCTGGGATCGAAATCAAGTTCCACTTATACGGATATTTCTGCCTCGATTTGAAAAAAAAAAAAGATTGGTGTTCCGAGCCGGAGCACCGGCGTGCATTTAACGCTTTCAACGCTCGATGATTCCCGTCTATATCGTTTCTCGTCGTTCAGCCGGTTGCTGGAAAATATGGAAGCGAACGATGCGAGGAATTCGACCTCTGGCCCGATCGACTGCGGGGCGGATCAGCCCCGGGCGGGAGGGTTCGGGATTTTTGCGGTTCGTCGAAACTCGATGGATTCCGAGCGGCCGGATAATATGCGAAAATCGCTCCGCCACGCGACACGCGTTGCGCGCGCCAGTATCTATGGAATCCAGAGACATCCGTGGATCGTCGAAGACGCGATAACTCTCGCGCATTTACGAACCGCGGATGTTCCACGGCTTTTTGGGCGTGAAATCAACGACGTTCCCGTTTCTCCTCGCGATACAATTATAATCCGAGCACTGGGATGCAAACGTTCGGCAGCAACCTTAATTATCACCGTCGAATTAAATAAAAAAGCGCGATCACTACCTCGATGGAATTATCAAAAACTGTAAGCGCAACGACGAAGATCGGTTAATCATTGGACAAACGTTTACGTATTTACCTAGCATTCGTAATTTCTTTCACGTCCAGTTCACACGAGCAGGCAAATAAAACTCTTGATCAAGTCCGATCGTCCCGACTCTCGTGGAACGAACGTTTTCCGCCGCGTCGAGACGCTTCCGTTTTTTCGTTTTGCTTGATCAAAACTCGATAATTCGATAAGCGATAAGATCGGAGCGTCGCGTTTCGGGGACGGGCGGCGAAACAGCTGTTATTTATTTCACGCCGGGTTTCGCGGCAACCGCGCGAGAAAAAGATCAAATATCGTCGGAACACTTCGGTGCCGGGGTTGCGCGCGGCGGTTTATCGTTACTCAAATGATCGAGGACGGCGAACTGATACGCGTTCGATAGCAATTTGTATCCACTATCCGCGCCCCTCCCCTCCCGCGGAGAGTTATTGCGCACGCACGGCCGAATCGGCACGAAATTGATGTGCGAGTACACACAACCCCGTCGCACCGGCGTGTTTGTTTTTCATTTTCTTTGCCCAAACAACGCCGCGCGTGTTCCGCGCGCAATTTCTACGAGAAACTTCACCCGATACGTTTCAACCGTTTCTTGTCGTTGCGTCGCAACGAGTCCACTCGTCGACGGAAATTTTTAGAGCGGAGAGAAACGGGGAGCGACCGAGAAAGTTTCGCCGCGGTTCTTAAATAAATTCCACGGAAGCCACGCGAACTCGACGTCCGAGTAAGAGTTCGGGACAAACACGCGGTTTCGGAAACGAGACGCGATCGTCGGAAAATGGAAGATCGCGAGCGTTCTGTTCGCGTCGAGTCGCGTATGTATTCAGCGCGGAATAATAATTCCTTCTCGCACGATAAAACAGCCGAATAAAGAACGGATGAAACATTCGGGGGGCAGAGGGGCGGACGGTGCGGTTCCGAGCGGATCGCGGCTCTACTCGATACAGACGACACAAAAAGTTAAGAAGCAATGATTACGGCCACTGCGAATCACCGCGACTTGCTATTGTCACGCTCTAGAGTCCTTTAACATCCCCCTTCAGAGCGGGAAAGGGTGCTCGGCATTATGTGTAGGCAGCCGTGTCGAGTGCACTCGTGGATTCGTTTGCTCGGAAAAAATTCATTTGCAGCGGCGGCCCCCCCCGGCCGCGCTTCCACCCTCCGCTGCCAGCCCTCCGCAAGTTTCCAAGCTTCGAACTCGTCAAGTTCGAGCACCCTAAATGCGGCTCAGCAACGTCGGCGATGCTTGAAATATTAATAAAACAGAAAAAAAAAGAGAGCCGCGAAAAACGGCCACGTCGCGAAAATACGTCGGCGCTCGAGGGAATTATTATTTAATCGTTTTTGCAATAGTCGTTACTCGCGCCTCCTCGTCGTTTCGCCTTTCGCCATCTGCTTTTATTATTTCCACGTTCATTTGTCGAGCTTTTGGAATATTCAGCGGGCGACATGCTTCGTGGATTTGAAAGGATATGCAAGCTTCTTCGACTATTGCCGTTACGTTCTATTCGAAAGATTATTTTACTCGACAAATGGAATGAAAGAAGTTCCAGACCGGCTGTGTAGCAAATTATTCAGTCCGGAGGAAACAATACCGTTCCCGGCGTGTTTCTCGATGGTTCCAGAAGCGTGAAAAAAAAAAAGAAAACTTTATTCGCGATAATTGGTTTTGCCGGCTTGCATATTTCACCCGGCGGAATAAATCTGGCCTTTCCTATAATTGAGAAACTTTTACCTCTAAAGATTAGACACAAGCCCCTTCATCTGTTATTCAGTTTATAGCGGTGCACGGATTACATCGCGGATTGTAAATAGCGGATATATACTTGGCAGACGTGGCGCGTAAGCAAAGGCGTGTACAAGAGGGAGCGAGCGGTTCCTCCAGGAGGGTCGCTTAATTAGAATTTAGTCAGACGAGGGTGAGCCGCCCTCTCTCCCTCGGGTCTCTACTGGCGCCGCGTTAACTGTACAAGATTATTCCCAGATAAACTAATTAGGTAACCGAAATCTGCGCGGATTCGCGTGCAGTCCGGCTAGACGCGGGTCTGTGTATCGCTACGTTCGAATAAAACCGGATTCCGTGATTCCGATCTCTCGCGATACACGGCAAACAATTCAGCCGCCGATCTTGATCGTCCCTTTACGCTCTTTCGACGCGTTCCAAGCGGATAGAGCATCGTGGCAATTAACACAAGCCCAGGCGCGTTACGATTAATTACACTCCCGGTCGTCGTCATAATTGGAGTTTGGACGGAATCGTTGTCGAAACGGGGAAGAGATCGCGTCGAAAGAAATAAGGACAGAGGGAGCAGATGAATCGGATAAAAAAAAAAAACACGAGAACAGACTTGTTCGTACATTCCCGTCGCGATTGAATCTTCACCCGATTCGACTCCTCTTTTTCGCGGGGCGCCACTCATTTCAATTAGTTTAGCGGCAGTAAAGGCCCCCGTGTCTCTCTTTTTCCCCGCGGCGTCTCCTGACCAGCGGCGAAGGGGAGCTGCAAAAATGTCTCTCTCCTTTCGTAATTTCTTTAATTAGTGCGCGGAAGTCGTGGCTGGCACCGCCGCGGTGAAATACGCCGTATCTAACCGAGCGAAACGTTTCCCAACCCCTCGACGGGTAAAGCCACCCTCGTCGAGTCTTTCTTACGATTCACCCCTCGTCCCACCCCTACTCGCGTCTCTCCTCCGCGACTCTACCTCTTCCTGCCAGCAGTTTCCTCCTGCTACTTTGCTCTCTCTCTCTCTCTCTCTCTCTCTCTCTCTCTCTCTCTCTCTCTCTCTCTCTTTCCCCCCTTGCGCGTCGTCGATCCGGTTTCTCGACACTTCATCCCCTCCTCTGCTGGCCGACGTGACTGGAGGTATCAATCTCACCCCCCGTTCTCGACCCCTGGAAACGCCGTGTTGCCACTTCATTACCTCGTGCGCCATAGTGCCAAAGTGCGGGCCGAAGGAGACCTGGGGATGGGGGTGGGTACAGTCTGGCCGGAAAATAAATCAAAGTTAGCACAGCCGATCGAGGCGCAACCCTCTCCGTCCTCGCCCCGTCGCGTCGTCTAGCCTCTTTGAAATCCGACCGTCGCGCTGGTGCGCACCGGGTCGGTTCGATTCGTGCTTTACGAGAGACAATTCGTCGTCGGCGGAGTCGCCGCCGTTCGCCGCGCAAGCCCGATACGAACACGGTAAATTATTCAGAAGAATTTTCGTTCGATATGGTATCGGGGTGGTATCGGGTCGTCGCGCACCGACGGATGCTCGACGCGATAAAACACGCGACCGCCGCCGGCTATTGTAAAAGTAAATAGGAAACGGACGAGCGGCGCGGCGGAAGTTGCACGGCACCGGGAAACGGGGAACGCTCGAAACCTCGCGTGGGAAAATATTGCTCGCGACCCGCGGTTGCTCGCTCGCGATTTACGAGGGCGGACACCGATTTTCCTTTCGCGATGGAAAAGCCTGGTCCTCCCTTCGTTTCCCGCTCAGCCATGAATACTTTTATCTCTTCCTGCGACCGGTTCTTTTTTCTCTCACCCACTCTCTCTCTCATCGAGCAGCAGCGTTTTATCGCGCTACCCTGAACGTTCATTAACGCGAGCCTTTTTACTACGCTCGACGAGCTCGTTCTTCCGCCGTTATCGGTCGCGACAAGCGTGGAATCCGTGTGAGACGATCGAATTAATTCAGCCTGGATCCGGTGATTTCAATTTAATGCGCGCGCGCGCGCGCGCGATCTCGTAAAATTTAAGGACGCCGCTCGGAACGACTGAATTAGTCGATCTCGTCGGTGCAAGGAAGCGGGGTCGTTGCAATCGGCACACGGGACGCGACAATACGTTCCGCCTGGCCGGTAAACGCGGATTCGAGTAATAAAAGAGGAGGAACGAGGACGGCGGGAGCGCGGAAGATACGCGTACACACGGGTGCGCGAACGTGAACGTCGTTGAATCGTTACGGGCGATCCATTAGCCGGGTTTATCGTCGTCGAAATGCATTTCCTTTCGACCCTTTATGTTTTTCACGGGGCTCGATATCGAACTAACGAAGCGAATTATCGTCCGGGAAAAAGTTCGACCGGGTAGCGAACGATTTCGCGATGCCGAGTAAAGTTCAATGCGATTTACGCCGATGAAACGAGGATACGCCGACGACTGACTATTCGCCCGTCGAAACTGAAACGCGCGTACGATCGCTACTAGCAATCTCGGCGAAAGAAATTACCGGGCAGCTCATCCCCGTCCCGGGTTCGCAGTTTACTTTTTAATTAAAGTTCGCTCCGTTTATTAGCCGGGCCAGGGGTGAGCCCCGGCCATCGGCGCGGCAGGGATCAACAAGGAACCGTTGCCTAATACCCCGTTCAGGAAAGTAATTTACCGTTAATTATCATTTGCTGGTGCCGGTTTCCGAGAGGGTGTCGTCGCCTATTTAGAGGGTTCGTTGCTTCGTCACCCTCGCCCCTTATATCACCCGCCGTGTTTACCTCCCCCCCCCCCCCTCCCCCTCCCTGCTACCAGGTTTCTCTCGCCTTCGTGGGACAGATTATGCCTCGTCGCAGGGTCGATTATGCTGCCGTGGAAATGAATGAATCGAGGCACGGGAAAGGCCGGCGAGAGCGCGAAAGCTTGTCCGTGTCCACGCGGGGAGGATCCACCCTACGCGCGCGGAGGCTAATCGTCGGGCAATTTGTCGCACGGCGACCATTTCCGCTTTTCGGGGGGGGGGGGGGGGGGGGGGGCGACGTTCATCGAATTCTCCCCACGCCGAACGGAGGGATCGTCGGTCGGATACATATCTGCGGTTAGGCAAATGGACGCCAGCGTGTGGCGTTTCTATACGGGTGCAATAAAATTCACGAGAGCCACGTAGGGGCTACGTGCTCCAGAGTGGACGCGGAGGGTTGTGATGTTTACGTTTGATATTAATCCCGCTGATGTTTGCCGAATCGGTCACGGTGATTCGTTGCGTTACTTTCATTAATTATTTCAACGGATCCCGCTATTAACGAGGACGGCACGGGCAGGCGTATCGATTTATCGCGTGCGCCGGGTACTTATTATATGTGTACCATTGACTATTTTATTTCTGATACAGCAACACCTTGGGTATTCGAAACGCGTCGATATCGCGATGCATCACGCGTTCCTCGTTCATCGATTTCTCCACGATTCTCCTGCTCGCCTAATCCCACCGAGACGTTCCCAACCAAATCGCTTGCACCGTGCGAGGTAAAAAAAAAAAGAGGGAGCGGTTCCGCGACAGTCGTCGTCCGATATAAAATAGAGAGCGAATCTCCAGCCGTTTGGAGTTGGCCCCCGCTGTCGCTAGGGGAGAAGCCTTCTTGAAAATCAAATGTATAGCACGACGAGTTCTCGTATCCATTACCTCCTTCAGCCCCCTAGGCCGCATCCGCAAACACGTGCCCTCCCCCCCCCCCTGCCCCGCGATACACACCCTTCGCGCTCGCCCCGATCGTCGTTATCCCCCGTGGGCCCCCAGGCAATCGCATTAAACCGAATGAGGGTTCGAGTCATGTTTTCTTAATTCCATAGCGACGCCACGAAGGGCCGTAGGCAGCATCGTTGCCGTGCACTTTCCGCGATCGAAATCGCGCCGAGCGGTGCGCGCGTGTGCTCGAATGAATTTTTAATTTCGAGTCTCGGGCTTTATCGCGGCATCGGCTTTATGGCTAAACGCGTCGCGATCCGACGCCTATCGTGGATCGTCGAGGGCGTTCGCACGAGCCCGGGTGGTTTCAATTTTTTTTTCCCCCTCGAAACGTGTAACGTCGTAAACCTTTCCCCGGGCTTCCCTGAAGCTCGTGTTATGCAAATACTCTGTCTACTGGCTGATTTCTTTTTTTTTAGATACGCGTAGATCTAGATTCTCTCGGGAGATTCATTGTATCGTATCAGACGCAATACGCGAGAGCGATATAGCATTTTTGAAAACGTAAAATAGTGAATTCGTTCTTGAGTGGACGAGCTTTAGAAACCGCTTGCCTTTGTGTCGACAAGCGAGAAAATCGATCTGCGTGTTACTGTACATGAAAGCGGAAGCCGATTTGCAAAGTCTTCAGTCCTCAGATCGCGGGCCAATTTTATTTCCAAGATAAAGGCGCAAGTGGATCGATGATTTCGAAGTCGTTCGTGTCGCGCTCTAAATAGAGACATTCCTCTATTCAACGAAATACCGAGCAGAGCGCAGAAAGCAAGATCAAGAGAAGCGAGGGGCTCGTAAAGGTAGGAGAAACTTTTAGGAGTGGTTGCTGAGGGATTGCTTAACAAATAGCACTGGCCAATTAGCCTAATTAAGAAAGCCACGTTGAGCCATACCTTTACCAATTATACTTCAGTTATGCCTGATGTCCGACCATTTACTTGCACCACTTATGATTTACATATACTACTTAAATTACACTAAAATCATATTGGGTTACATTAATTATACTTGTATTTGAATTAAAAATGTATACAAGTGTTAACTTATATAAATAGCGTTAACTTTAAGATGCATTATAAATGAATGTATAGGAATAGTTAATAAATAATAGTTTTTAGTTTCTAAAACATTTTTGTAGCGTATTTAAATATACGCATAGATATCATTATTGTCGCTTTCATCATTATTTAATTGTAAGATGTATTGTAAATGAATTTATAAGAATAATCAATAAGTAATAGTTTTCAAGTTTCAATATTATCATTCTTGCAACTTTTCAATGAATCTTCGCAAATTTTGGGAACGCAGTTAGCAACAATGTTGGCAAAAGGTGTTTTGCAAAGTTTAACTCGATTTTTTGGCGCAACAAAGTTGCAAAAGTGTGCTTTCTCACTAATTCCGGCAATTTGGCGGCATTTTCCAACATTTACCTCCAACTTAAATTATTAGGGGCGGACAGGTATTAAGCAACTGAAACCAGCTGCATTCCTTTTGTGAGAATTTATTGAAAAATCGCAATAACGTACAAATTACAGAAATGATAATATTTAAGCTTAAACTGCTACTTCTTCTACATTATCCTAATAAATTACAATACATCGTATAATTAAATATCAATGAAAATTACAATAATAGTAACAACATAGATTTACATATGCTAGACAAATGTTTTAGAGACTAAAGACTATTACCTACAGATCATTCATAGAAATTAATTGATCGATCAAGCAAACCCGAAAGTTTCTCCTACCTGTTGTCGAACATCCTCTATGTGGGTCAGCGGACTGTGACCGCGTTCGAGTCCAGATTAAGACTCCAGACCGCGGTAGTCGCGACATGAAGAGCCGCGGGCGACTTGGGCGGTGACTTAATGCTTGCGTCCCGAAGCACGGGTATCTTAGAAACGAGGTCGAAGTTCATTATCCAGTGTCGTGGCAGCGATCCTTGGCTCGTAGGCGGCCAGCTCGTACAGTAATTAATAATCGTCGCGCGACGAAGTTGGTTTGCTGGTTGGCTGACTGTTGGCGTGTTCACGGAGGTTAAATTCCAGGCTTGAGGGTGGCAGAGAAGTAGGTGGCGGTCGAGAGTCGCGCTGCTTGCTCCCTGAGAGTGGGTTAGGGCTGAGAGAAAGAGGGATAGAGAGAGAGAGAGAGGGATGAGCCTGATGAGGCTGTTGATACAATCACGCGGTGCGGGGGTTGCCGTGCGCTCCGCTCCGCTAGGCAATGAGAAACCGTAAGCGTAGAGGCCGGGTAGGTGAGGGGAAGGGGTGGCGATGGCCTATTACCAACCCTTGCCAACAGCCGCGCCAAGCCGACATTACCCCCGCCGAAGCTCGCGTCGAGCATGGCGTTAACTGTGTGTATGTTCAACACGCGATCCCATGTTATACCCCCCTTTCCATCGGCTCCCCGACGGACTTGCACCTATGTACCGGCTGACATGCACGTACACGCGGGCACAGCCGGAATACAGATGGGAGAACGGGCGCGCGGCTGGCGCACGCGGGGGGTAATACAGTGGCAGGACCCGAGCGCGAGAATGCTGTTAGTCGGATATCACCCTCCCCCGCGCGCGGAACTCGAACATGCTGTCACAGAGGCGTCGAGCACCTGTTTCCACGAAATTGACACGTTGCCATCCCATTGCCGACACGCCCACCATCGACGTCCACGTCAACCGGAGTGAATCGCGATCATCCCCTGTCGACGATCCATCCTGCCTCGTCGTCGTCCTCGTTGTCCTGCTCGTTGTTGTTGTCGTCAAGCTCGTGTCGTCATTCCCGTCGGTCCTTTGATCACGTCCGGTCCGTCGCGTCGGTTGCGCCGCGGTTTTCGCTGTCGCGTTCAAAATTCTCGCCTATGACGTTTCCTTTTTTTTTCTTTTTATTTACTCGTCTGTTCGGCCATATTCGATTCACGGGTCTGTCGAATTGTAAGCTAATGAGAGAAATGCTAGAAACACATGCGTGGCGCGTTGCTACAACGATCGTTCCAAGCAGTGCAAGCCGATGTGTCTCAGCCCCGACCAAGCGGATCCGCGGATTTCACAGGAGGGGAGGGAAGATAGGATCGTTAACAGCACAGCGATGCAACGATAAGTCCCCGGCCCATGCGAATGATCGTAATTACAGGCGACGACCGGCCCCCGGCCGGTTATCGTTCCGACGTTTAATCGCTCGTTCCTGCGCGACAAATAAATACGGCCGGTACTGGCTGGAACTCGGCGACAGCGTTCGTGCCGGTAATTATCGCGAGCCGAGGGTTTCTGTGTTTATCGGAGCTTCTTCGAAAATGAATTTCCGGACAGGTCTCGCGCGGCCATTCGACGCAGGACTCCTGGCGGTCGTCCCTCCTACGGACGCTGCGTAATTATGCGGAATACGCAGACGGGACTGCCTGTGCGATTGTTTCGTCGGAGGCGCGGCGTCCGCACGGGAATAAGCCGCACTGGGGAACGGTGTTAATTCATCATTCTCGCGGCCGCCGGGCCGAATCGTTTAATAAACTCCCGTCGAATAACGCGCCCGTCCGATCGCGAGTAATTTTATTCGCGAGATAATGTCCGGCCATTAACGAGTTCGTTAAAGCGGAAACAGCTCCGGACCCGTCGCTGCCGCGGCATTTCGCGGCGAACCGTCGGGGCACGTTCCGGTCGCGCTGTCATCATCCCCCTTTCGGCCGTGAAAGCGTTGGGAGGTTGGAAAAAACGGCTCGTTCGAACGGGACGGGGATGGTTTAACGATCGTGTTGAGGTCAGTCGATAAAAATAAAGCGTGTCGGCCCGCGCTCTCTCTAAAATTAACGACGTGTGGACGTGGAATATGGCCAACGGGGCTATGAAACTTTTATGGGGGAGTAAACCGAGGATATTCGAGGCTCGACTCGAGAGCCGTGGATTGCCGGCCGGGAGGACATCCAGCGAGGAGAGACGGGGACAGGGAATCGCGGAGACCAACGAGCGTTTACGACACTCCTTCTCGTTTCGACGTCTTTTCCTTCCCGCTCCGCGAAACCGCGATATCCGACGAATCGATGCGTCCGCCCCCTTGGAAACGGGGATGCATTATCGATTCGGTGGCGAACTTCCGTTATTAATGCGAGTATAAAGGTTTCCAGATATTTTTATATCTTTGTTTGTTTTTTTTCTATTAATTACCCGTTCGCTTGAGATTGTTGCAGATTCGAATGCCGCGGTCGAGGGTGAAACGATTTGTCATCGTTGAAGATTACAATCAGGTGGAGTAAACGAAGGGTTGTTCCAATAGGGGTCGGCTTATTTGTACTTGCTCCCCTTGCGGTTTCGGGCCAGATGTACATACATGGTTATTGTTGCATGCAGTCATGCGGCTTTTCCGCTTGATTTGTCCGGGCTGGATGTGCTAATAAAAGGTTGAATGCATTATTGCTTGTTTACTTCTAAAAGAAGACCGGTTTTTAAACACACACACACGCGCGCACGCACACTGAATGTATTGAACCTGGTCCTCCTATTACGAATCGATTCAGTCAGCCCTGCAAATCCGAAAGAAGGCAATCCTTAAATGTACCACTCCGGATACACTCCCGAAGATCCATTTCTCCGAAGCACGCTACCGCAGCAACTAAACTTACCCCGATACGATCGGTCACTTCGGAATAACCCAGATTCCGTCGTCGAACCGTGCACGACGATTCCGTGGGGAACGCCAGTTAACTAAGAAGCAGTCAGACGTGACCGCGATACACGGAATCTCGCAAGAGCATTCGGTCTCGAAGCGCCGGGAACGGTCCGACGTACGACTGGCTCCTCGTATATTTCTCAAACTTAAGTCCCTTCGACGTCCGAATTTTCCGCGACGTCGAATATCATCCCGGCCGTTAGTATCCCCATGCTGTTTGGCAGCTCGCCTTAGCGGAATACGTCTCCTTCCGTACGAGCCGAATCGTGCTCGTAAACCGTCCATAAAGGCTGGCTATCGGCCTTTTCGCGATTATCGTCAGCCAAGGATGCCACACCACGGGTCGTCGAGCGTTTCGAGCGGAAACGAGTGGGAAGCCATTGGGACGCGGTATAGTCCGGCGAACGCGATAAATCAATCCGGGCAGACCATAATCAACGTCGCCGGTGGGTTTGCTTTAATCGTTAATACACGATTGTGTCCGACCCTCTGTCTCCCCCCCTCTCTCTATCATTCCCTTCGCCCTAATTGTATCTCCGTTTGTTACGTCCCGCCTCCTCTGTCTCTGCCGTTCTGTCCTTCTCCCATTTCCTCGTCCCCTCCCTTGGCACGGTCGTTTTTCTCGCTCGCGGCACCAGCCGACGTGCAGGGCGAATTTGCATGACACGCACGCGAGAATGCGAACCGAGCGGCGCCACTGATTGGGAATTAACATAACTGCAACAATTATTGGCAAATTGGTGTAACTCGTTCGCGCTCGTGCACCGTACGCCGGACGATCGTGCGTCGACGGTACCGTGGATCTACAACGCGATTCACGGACGATGCCAACCGCGATCGATTTGCGAAACATTTTTAGGATACCGATGCACTCTCCACGCGTTTTTTCCCCATCGACGTTTATCGTTAGAAGCATAATTACGTAACCGAAAGGTTTCCGCAGAATTTCACATATCGCTATCGCGCGCGCCGTGCCGCGCCACGGCTTTTGACACGATCCGTAGATCCGCGCGCGAAACCGCCAGCCGCGAATCATTATATGCCGACGCAGTCGAATCAGGGCGCGCAAACTCACGCGAAGCGGAAATGGAGCGTCATCAACGAGCAGTCGGCCGGAAAGTGTTATCGACAGGACCAGTCGCGATCTATGCATAAGCGCGCACCCCTCCGAGCGCCGAAAGGCGGCACGGGCGCGCCAAGATGATGAAGATAAGATGTACGTGTAGGAACGGTTCTCCGCTAGATTACCATCGGGAAAAATGGTCGCGTGGGCGTCGGGGGCGTGAGTGATTTTTATGTTCTCGCCCGGGGTACGACGTGTCCCGTTCGCCGGCGTGTCGGCACGCTCGAGGGCGGCAAACAACCTTCGATATCGGCGTAACGAAGTGAAATAAATCGCGACTCCGGGAACTAATAAAAATCCACGGAGAGTCGTTCGATCGAGCGCCGTTCATGAACCGCCCATGATTTATCGAGGGGGCGAAGGAAGAAAAAAAAAAGGAAAGAAAGGCGGGGACGGAGTAAGAACGGCGCGAGACGGTGTCCGTAAAGCCGGAGCAGAAACGTCTGGGTGAAACGCGCGAAGAGCGGGGCAAGAAGCGATCGAGAAAAGAGGATCACCGATGCTGAATAAGGGGGCGGGGGTGGTTCGAAAAGCGAGACCGGCGAGGGCTCGAATAAAGTGCGAGGCGTTCTGAAAACTTAATTACCTGTGTAGGCTCTATCAATTAATTTTCCTCGATTCTCCTGCTCTCCACCCTCGTCGATTCACTACCACACAGGCTACCGCCGCCACCGACGTACACCCTCTACCCGCTCCCCCCTGCTAAACCGTGTAATTCCGTCGACATTATTCTCGGCACGTCTGCCAACGGTCGGAGCCACTCCCGTTTCCTTCACCCTGTACCACCATCGTCCGTCTCTTTCTCTCTCCCTTTCACCCCATTTGCCTTTCTTCCTCGGTTTTTTTTCCCGCCCTATCCTCTCGCCCCCTGTATTTTCCACCCCCCTCGGTCGCTAAAGGCGGGACCTTTGTTCCTCATTTACTTTTTATCACGACGGCACTGGCAACCTCGGCCATTCCACAATCCCCTCCAGCAGCCGCGTTTTTTCCCTCTTTCGCTCTGCTCTTCGATCTTCTCTCTTTCCCACCCTTTCTCACTCTCTCTCTCTCTCTCTCTCTCTCTCTCTCTCTCTCTCTCTCTCTCTCTCTCTCCGTTCCCCTTGGTCCCTGCTCTGTTTAATCTCGCACCGCTTCGTCACGCACTCACCCCCGGCCGACGCACACGCTTGCCCCATCTCAGCTCCGTTTCACCGTGCGAATACTGTGCCCTCGGTATACTCGCGCGGACGCTCCAAACAGTTCGTCTCCGCGGCGTGCATACGTATGGGCAGTGGAGAACATTCCGCGTGGTGTCCGCTCCCGCTTGTCCCTGTGTGCTGCTGGCCTCATCGCCATTCCGCTCGCCCCTTCGCCGAGCCGAACCTTTATTCCGCTGGAATCTCGGTGGATTTCAGAGATCGCGCTCTCTCCTACGGGGATATTACGAGATTTCGAGTAGCGTCGCGCCGTTCCCCGGCAGCGTCTTCTTCTCGCCATCCACCCTTTCCCACCCCATTCCCTCTCCGCGCGCGCGATCCCGTTTCCGCCCTCTCGACAACAGACACTCCGGAAAAATAACAAGCGTCGGTCCCTCGTGTATCACGCCCGGCCGGATGGGGATTTTGTTCGCTGGTCGTGCCGCTACAAACGACGGGATATCGAATCACGCTTATCGAAATTCCGCGAGGATACACACCGGCGAAGAAAGCGGATACGCTCGACGCGTATTTCTCGACGCTTCGCACAAATAGACAAGGTTCGTTTGTACGTTCGTCCCATTCCCCCCCTGGCTCTGTCCCCCGGTGTATCGGATATTTCCGTACAAAAGCAGGGAGACAGACTGCGGGTTTGATTTAGATCGGAACGTTATTGTAGCTGTTGCGAACCCCGTCGCGGACAGAGCGTGCGCTGGCTTTATCTCGGATACTTCTTTGCGAGACGTTTCTTGATGGCGCGCGCACCATCCCTCGGTTCCTGGACAAGCCCGGAATTATTATAGACACGATGCTCTACGTCGATGTAAAAGCATCTCCCTCCAACTCTGCACTCTGTTGTCGCGACAGTTGATGCTCGTAACGAGGACTCGGCTTTTCGGTACACGGCATCGAAATCATCGGCTCTACTTATTTCCACGTGCATACCTTGACCCCTCCGTAAAGGGCCGCCGCGTCATCCCCTAAATGTTGAAACGAGAATCGAGAATCCGATCAAAGCCTGGCCGATCGTCGCGGCGGTGGTTTATGGGTGTCTCGGTATTTCGACAGGGGGGGGGGGCGAGGGGTGGCGGGGTTGAAATCGTCAGCAGGATCGTTCCACGAGGGTGTTCGAAGGAGGTTAAATACGAAAACAAGCGTACGCGGCACAAGGGTGCACTTCAGCTCCCCGGAACGCACGCGAGATCGTTAATCCCCGGTTCCATGTCAAGGCGCGCCCGATGAGCGTCGGAGAGAAGCACATCGGGGTGTTGGTGGTGACGGCGCGAACGACGACGTGGTCGTGTGCCTGGGCACGGTATTACGCCGCCGTATCCCGCTCTCGCTTCCACCCGTAGCCTGCTGAAACTTTCAGTAATTACTGTAATTAGTCCAATTAACAGACTTGCTCGGGCAGCAGAGCCCCTCTTTGACCCCACCTTTCCCCATATCTTCACCACCCGCAGCGCTGCGTGAACGACACAGCCACGCCGGATCCGTCTGTGTTTGCCCGACGATGCGGCTTTCGAGTAACCGCTTCGGCGTTACCACGATACGACACCCTCTCTCTCTCTCTCTCTCTCTGTCAGCTCTCGCGCATGCACGCTCGAACGTGTAACCAGTGGCTGCGCGTTCCTGTACAGCCGTGCAACCGTCGCGATTCCCACCCCCTCGCGGACTTCTCGACTCTGCTCGCGTTAACGCAACAACCCGCGTTGGCTCGAGTAATTCGGCCCACTCGTATTCCAGCCAGAGCCCCGCTGAAACGCGAGCACGCTCCTTCGATAGACGGATGGCATCGGTGTGCTCTCGCTCGAGCTGGATGACACTCCGCGCGTACCCATGGAACGGCCGAAGCAGTTTTGAGCACCGCTAGGATGCGTCGGGTTGATTTCCAGTCTGCGCGATACCTTTGAGAACCAAAGCACGATACACACGAGGGTTGATCTTGATTGTTTGGATATACCTGAGTTCGCGCTCTTCGTTAGGGTGCATTTAGAGCGAACGAACGAACGAACGACCGCCCGCCTCGCGCTTCAACGAAATTCAAGTTTGTACGAGCATACACGTTTGGACAAACGAAAGCGTATTTTTTTTTTTTTTTAAGCGGTGGTCGAACGAGCGTTCGCTCGTAATACGCCAGGGTCGAAAGTCGGTACGAAATTCCATCGAGGACAATTTTCGAATCGCGCTGACGGCGAGCGACGGATCGATTCTCGTGTCGTCTACGCGCGTCAACGATACCGCTATAAATATGTAGCACACGTTCGTCGATGGAATAGCAGTGTTATCACTGTAAATAACGTAGCCGCGCACCGTTCCCCCGTTGTTAATTAAATTGTCCGCATTGGAATGCCGAGCGCTGCGGCAAACAGTTATTACCGCGGAAGTCTTTGACGGTTTTACCTCCCCCGATGGAATTACGTAAGTGATAACGCAATTATCTAACAATTTCAACAATTACCCGCCTGTGTGCACATATACGTATCTATCCGTATTTACGAGCGCATCGTTTCACGCAGTCTCGCGTTTTCCAGATATCCCTCCAACCATTAGTCAACGACGATCACCGTCGTTTCCGCGAATATTCGTCACTGAATCGTCTCGTTTCGTGGGAAACGTATCCCCAATCAATGGATTATTCGAGAAACGCTGGAAGCTCGTCAGCTCGGACGGCCCACGATTTTTCGATTTCACAACGCGTTCCCTCTGTCGCGCTATTTCGGTATCGTCGTTGATGTTCGCTTTTTCGCAGCGCCCGGCTAAACGCCGGCGCGCTCTTCTGCAATTTCGCGGGTAAACTCGCCGCGTTACTGCGTTCGATTTCATCGATCGGACGATACGAAGTTTCGACGCGCGACCAGACTAAACGACGATCCTTATTGAATCCATAAATATCGGGGCGACGACCGTTATGCAAAATCACCGCTGCCAATTAATCCGATCTCGTTTACGCGCGACACCCTCCGCGCTGTTGCTTTCGATGAACGATCATCGGCCGTTGCGCGTGTCCGTGATCGTGGCAGTGAATTTCGTATGCGAACGCGATTCTTTAAATCCGCTCGTAAAATAAGAACGAAGGTGAAAAGAGAGACTTGCGAGTACTGAAAGAGAATCGAATGAATATTTCGCGATGAATGGAAAGAGATTCGGTATTCCGTTGGCTGGCGTTCGTTTTTCTACCAGCGAAAGATCCCGTATGCTCTCGCTGCACCCAATTTATTCAATCGCGATGCCAAACATTCCCCCGTCTTTCAATCACTTTGAAACCGCGCGGACAGCGAGCACCACCGCCGAGTACGAGAACCAGCCGCGGTAATTACCAAATTACCAGCGACCATTCTTTGCATCCCTCGCGTTTTTCCAGGAGAAAAATTCGCCTCGATTATTCTAGCTAGCCCACCCCCGGCAGTAGCAGCCTGCCCCATTGTGCCGCGAGGTCTGCGTCGCGCAAAGGGCGCGAGAGGAAGGGTGGCAGACGCTGCTCGGCGACGCGGCAGAGCGAGGGAGAAGAACGAGAGAGGGTGGTCCGTAGAAGTGGATGAGGTCGCGTTGCCATTAACACCTCCGCCGGTGGTGCAGTGTACTTCAAACAAATTAAGTGTGGCCGTAATTGCGTTACGGCTGCGACGCCGACGACGACGAGTCTCTCTCTCTCTCTCTCTCTCTTTCCCTCTCGAGTCTCCCAACGACTCGCCCATCCCTCCGCGATATAACGCCGGTGACAAACAAGGCTGGCTGCTCGAGAAAGGGAGGCGCCGCTGCCGAGGATGAAAGGTTCCACCAAGGTGGAATTTGTCGCGATGCAGAGCCTTTGAATGTTGAAAACTGCTTCGAGGCTATTCCTGTCGCGCGACCAGACCGTCGCGTTCTCTGTCTACCCCCGTCTTTCTCATCCATTCATGCCGGGGCATCGTTTTCTGGAAATTCGCCGATGCTTCGAGGCGGCGTACAGTTCTGTACCCGTGCCTGTAGCTCTCGCTTCAACCCGTCCCTTTTCGTTTCGTTTTTGGTTCAAAAGCATCAAAGGGCTGGGCGATTTCGAGAAATTTGAAAATATACGTCGACTCGAATGGCGGATCGTCCTTTTAGTACGCGTGTAGCTTTCGCCTGCTTTCGTTTATCGCGCGCGAGTTATCGGCCCGCCGGGTTCCATTGGAAACGCGAGAAACGGACAAATTATGCACGTGGATTTCGACGAAAGGTAGTTTCAGCTGTCTTTCTTTGCTTGAACGAGATCGGGAATCTGGGGTGCGAATAATCGTGGCGGATTACTGCGAGCTAATTATCGAGTTCATCAAATGATTCATGGAATATTCTGTTAACGATGATTAGTTATCGGCAAGCAATAAACCGTTGACATCTTTCTCGCGAACGAATCGAAGCTTCCCGCGAACTCTTGCCCGAGTCCGAATACTTTCCCTGCTCGCGAGTCAACTTTAAATGAACGTAAGTGAAGCTCGGGCGATAAAAGCGGCTGCGCTGTGCCAGCGATTCTTCTCAAAATCGAAAGCAGTAGATTCCGCTTTCAATCGTACCGTCGAAAAATCCGTCCTTCTCCGTTGCAGCGAAATTTCCCCAGCGAACAAGAATCGAAGCGCGATCGGGTCCACGATGCTTTGAAGGAACGTCGCCCGGTTCGCTTTGACTTCGCCCCCTGCCAATAGTCTGTTGGATGCAGAAGCGCAGCGACAATGCCGTTCACACCGTATCGCGATCAGATCGTTCCACGGGGCAAACTTTTTCAGCCGGTGTCGCTCGCAAGAGGCGTTTCTCATCAACGTCGAACGACCACTGAAAAAAAGAAGTACCGTGAATCAATTTCGCGAAACTGTACCATCTAACGTGGAATTTCCATGTGTGCGCCCTGCATTGTTCCGAAGCCCTTTGCCGCCGACCTGCACGACGAGCCGACGACGGTGGAGCTTCCATTCGGAACGCGGTTCGACGTCGAACATCCGGAAGTGGCCGTGGATGGGGGGGAATAACAATGTTTCGTTCACGTGTTCGGTTCCTCGATCGATCACGAGCTACCAGCTGGTAAGTTTATGTCGAAGTTCCGGATTTATCGCGAGCCATCGAGGCGACATGAAACGGCCAAAGGCGGGCCCTGATAGTCCTAGCACGGCCGGATCCGGGAACCGGGAGTAAAATGTACGCTCGGTCCAATTTCGAGCGCGTGAATTCGCGATGGCGTTCGAGGGGCGGCGGTGGAAAAAGGTTGGTCGGTCCGATGCGAGAGACGCGGGTATAAAGGGAGAGAGAGAGAGAGGGAGAAGGAAGAAGGAATATAGAAAAAAGCGAGGAGTGGAACGCGGGGGGAGAGACATAAGGATCCGGGGGTGGGGGGATATAAGAAGAAATCCGCGAGGCTCGCTCGTATATTTTAATCAGGGCCCTCTGGCTTCGCCATCCTCTCTTCTCCCCCTTTTTTCTTCCCCTTTATCTCCGTCTCATCTCTCCCTCCGCTTCCTTTGTCGAATCGCTCTCCGCCCGTGGAGACTTACAAAGGGGGAGAGAGAAGAAGGGCGGCGGCGGTAGCGAGGAGGGAAAAAAACGCGGGCTCACCGGCCGGATGAAAAGAGCTGAATAACTCCGGGATAAAAGCCGAATAAATCTTTTTATTATGCCCCGTACCCGTGTCTGTTCCGAGCCTAACCTAACCATCTCGCCCGAGGCTCGTTCACACGTCTCTCTTGCCCTTTCTTCCGCGCGTTACCTAACCGGGGCCCCTCTTCTTTTTTTTTCTCCCTATCTTGCTCCTTTCATGCTCCCTTCAACGATAATCTCCCTACCTTTTCCTTTACTTTCCTCCCCACTGTCTCGATCACGTCTCTTCCCAGCCCCGTGCACTTTGCGCGCCCGTTGTCTCCACGTTCTCGCGCGAGCTCTCGCCCCCTTTGGAGCGACCCGTCTTGCGAACGATGGCTCTATCGAGGACGCGTCGCGGAATCAAGTAGCAAACCCCCCTATCTATAGTAGAGGCGACTTAAAGAAATACCGAAGGAGACGAACGCTGTCAACGATTTTACGTAGCTTCACTAAAAATCCGCGCTAAATCGGAGCACGCGCAATTCTGCGTTAATATCCTCGCGCGACACGCGAATCGTTTCGGGTCTTATCTCCTCGATCAATGTTTGTTGGCTTGTTCGATAGACGCGTGTGTATGTACATATATGTATATACAATATATATATTGGCTCGCGCGATAAATCGTAAATCGTATTTAGGTAATACGACTATCTGCGATGACATGAGCGTCCGCCAATTCGGATATTTGCCGATACGCGGCTAACCGTATTATGAATATCCAGCGGTGTTAATATTCGCATAGCCGAGCGAGCAAGCGGGCACACTTGTGCGCGGGGGATATTTAGGTGGTTCGATGCGAAACGCCGAATACGCGTTCGTCGTAGTGATTCCATACAGAATCGCGTGAGCCGCAAGCCATTCACGAAGGAAAGGAACTCGAAAATGTAAGATTAATTAAATTCACCGTTGACGATTCTAAGTGGCAAGTTTATACGCACTCCACGGCGGCCCCTTTTTCGAGAGTAACCACGGACCGGAGATCCCGGGCAAGGTTTAAAAGCGCACGCGTTTTCGCGCACGTGAAAGAAATACCCTCTGGAAGGAAATTCGATCGGCGGATTCGACGAGTTCAGGCGGAACGGGGAAAAGGAAGTTGGATAGGCGAGGCGACACGAACATTCCGGCCAGACGTATGGAAACGCGATTGCGGCTTTGAAAGAAACATCAAATTGAACTCTCCCCGCGATAATACAATTCCGTCGTCGTATTTTTACCTCGGGAAACGAACGATTCGCGTGCAGAACGAGCCTTTTCCGCTACTCCGCGCCGTACACCTCTCCAATTCTTTTTAAATCCCCGTTCCCTTTCGGAATCAATCTATTTTTCAATCGCGGCTTCGAGTGCGACCGAACGATGCACGCCACGGGCAAAATTATTTCTCCGTTTAATTACGAACGACGCGGAAACGCTGTGGCGCGTTTCATTTCGAGGAAAGCAACGGCCGGCGACCGGCGACGAGCAACGAATAAATAAACAGCGTTGCGCAGTAATTACTTCGTGCCGGGCATTGTTCAAGGGCCGCGGAGCGGGCTGGAGAAAAGAAAAAATGCGCCGCGAAAAATATAATTGTTCCGTAACGAGGTCCAGCGGGATGAAACGGGGTGAAATCATTATGAACCAATAGAGAGGCTGCGACCACTCAAATTTATTCCCAGATCGCGCGCGATGATTCTCGTAACTGTTTATAGTAATTACAATTAAATCGCACCGCGGAAGCTCGCTGAATTTCCGAATACCGACGACGGGGGGTGGGGGAGCCGAAGCTTTGGATCGTTTTAATTCCATTACGCCGTGTATCGTCTCGCGCTTACTCCTACCGATCGTATCGAAGGGGAAAAGGGACGAGGGAGAGCCGTTTCGAGCGGAGAGACCTCGGTATCTCGATAGGGGGTGGTACTAATAATCGTACGATGTACGCGCGGCACGTTTCATTTAGCAAATTGGCAATAAATGGCGATGGCCATCGCACGGAGAGCTCACCCTATAAACGCGATCAACCACCCTTATCTTTCTTCCCTTTCCAATCTAAACGTCCCGCGTCCCTTTCTCCGTTCATGCTTATCTCTGTGTTACTACCCCGTTCCTCTGTCTGCTTTCAATCCATTTCGCTCGCCTCCCCCTTCTTTCGTACCCTCCGTTCGCGCGTCCCTTCTTAACAATGTTCTCCACCACGCGTATCTTCTTCGTTCCACCAATACCGCCCCTTTTTACTGCCGTCTCCGTTGCTCGCACTGTCCCCGAATTTCGGCGTCAGCTCTCCGCGGAATTAAGTTCCGGCGGGGATGTTTCGCAGAGAGTTTACGGGGTTAGGTTACCGTAGCCGATTTCAACCCCTGTTACAGAGATTGGTATCTACACCTACGGTGGCGAAAACCCTCGGCGGTCCCCTGCTCCCCCATTGTACGATACCCATACGCGTGCGCCCGCCGGCGGTCGCCCGTAGACGCGTGTACCCACACGTGGACAGGATTTCGGTGTGGCGCGGGTAACGTTATGCGTGCAGCACGCTATCACTGTACCCAAAGCCATAAACGTAAACAAGGGTTGTTAGGGGCTCCGCCGCCGGGCAAGAGAGCCCCGCCACTTACGATCGGGACTAAATATTTTGCACCCTTCGACGTGTACGCGCACGACGCCGGGGTGGTCGATCGAGGCACAAATTGATTCAACGTTCCCGCGACACGAAGGGCGGACGGGAACATTTGGCCGAGCAGCCAACCCCTTCGTCCTTTTTTGCGATAACGGCGGTAATGATACGCTTCCGTCGCGGTGATTTCAATGAAATACTAGTAGCACCGTCGCGCGAGTCATTCGACCGCTGGTTGCGCCCTAACCGGTGCTAAACGCAAAGGCCGTTCGCGATACGGATTTTCGATTCGCGCCGAGACGCGTTCCGTCCAGCGAGATCAATCGCTGTTCAAAGTTCCGGGCTAGGAAATGAAACGCATGCACGGTCGGTGCAGATCGTACAGCTCTTAATATTAAAGCGGTATTGATCGTCGACAATTAATTAGCCGCCCAGCCAGCGGTGATTCGTAACGGGGCAATCTGATACCGCGCGGTGGTGCGTTCACCGTTTCGTCCGCTCAAAGTGTGTAGTACAGAGAGAGAGAGAGAGAGAATGAATGCGAGGTTGGGTGAAAAACTGTTGATTTACGCGTACGGTCGGACCAACCAAATTACTTTGTACGATCGACACTGCGCGAACAGTAGCGTCGGTGCAAAGCAAATGAGCTATTCGAGTATTCGACATTTTTTACCGAACGATGACGTAGCTGTTGATTTCGACCGAACGTTCGTTACGCGTTCGAGGGGGGGGGGGGAAAGTTGGCACGATAAAATCGAAGTTTGCACGCGAATAATAATGTATGTATCGTTAATCTTTCCCTCTCCCGCGTCCTCCGTTCCGCGATGTCACCGCAACACGTAGAACGAGGCCGGTGATTGCGTCGTCGTCTATCGCGGCTGAAGAGCTCGAGCAACGGCGCCGGGGGTCGATGACGGAGGACGGCGAAGGCTGCCATTACATTAATCCCGAAAGTCCCGACGAGCGCTCTCGGGAGCTCTTCGGGGCGTAAAGTGTCACGAAAGTGTCAGCTCCGACGCTCTCCGCAAGGTACACAACCGTGTACAGTTGTTGGAGAACGCACACACACAGACACACACACCACGGTGTAAGCATACACGCGCGACACGGAATACATTTGGGGCTCGGAGCTACGGGGGCAACCAGAGGATTCCGCATAGAGAGAGAGAGAGAGAGAGCCTGGAGTGAGCGTCCCTGGTGGAAGATTAAAGGAGGGAGAGCACGGAACGCCGGTGAATAGCATACGCCGGTTTTACGAAACGGGCTGCCGCGGAACAGATGGATGGAGTCGGTGAAAAAAGGGGTGGATAGCAGCGAGAGGAAACAAAGTTGTCCGGGGGAATGGAGATCAGGCGAGCTCGCGGCAGCCAGCCACCCCATCTCCGAGAGGGTGGTTTCAAAGCAAATACGAAAGCGGTGGACAAAAAATTCCGGTCTGTCAAAACTGTGTGGTTAGCTGGCGAAGAGACAGGGTGCTCGACAGCGACAGCCAGGTACGCACACACACACACACACACACACACTGTCACGATGGGTAGGAATACCCCGGGCGGAAATCTCGCCGCTGCCTCGGGCGCCGGTGATTAATGGAAAACGATCGTGAAATTGTAATTAACGAAAATTCGGTGGACGCCGAACGGTAAATAGAACGGAACGGCGATTATTGGAGGTAATTGAGGGTGCATCGACGCGCGTACAACTTTTACGCGTCTCCTTTCCGCTTTGTCGATATATTGTCGAAACACGGGCGAGAGGGGGAGGGTCGGATTGTACGAGTGCACCGTCGGCCGGGCTGGCGAGGGTGTAATTTTAATGAAGACGAATTGAACGCTCGCCGCTTGAATGCGACGCGTCGCCGCGCGTCGACTGTTTTCCACCCCTCCACGCCGAACGGGAAAATTGCACGAGCACGACCTTACGTTCGTCGAGCGACGAAATAACGCACCCTTGTTACGCGCACAGGTGAAAGTCCGTTGCGGTCGGCGAGTGTGTTGAACTTGGAGGGGAATACTACTGCCGACGGAGTGGCGGAAAGTTTCCATGAAAAATGTAACACGGACGTGGTGCACAGAACGATGAATGTTTCAGCCGCGCCAAAAGAGAACGCGATACCGGGAAGGAAGGAGCGGAACCGCCGATGAAACCGACACGGAACACGGTGGCGCATAACGGAGCGGAAAGTTTATCACTTAACCCGCAACAACGCTCTGTCCGCCGATTTGGCATGGCCGGAATGTCACGAAGCACGGGGCCCGGCCCATGTCGGCAATTATAACGGCGCAGCTGCGCTTTCAGACGGAACTTCTGATAGTTTAATGAGCCGCGTCGGAAAACTTTTAAACGGCCGTGTACACGTTACGTCCCGTGGCGGCTAGCGGGCAGACAGGGGCCTACGGCTGGAAAGGGGGCTCCCGCTGGCAGGGTTGCAGGTTCAACAACCCTCCGGGACCATTAGGGATAAATGCCCGCGGCGCGTATTCACCTGTACGCCAAGAAGAAAGCGGCCACGTGTACACTCTCTACCGGTTAATTTCACCTTTTCTGCGTTACGGATTCAAGGGCGAGCGGTGAAATATTAACACCGCGTAATTCATCGTTCCCTACTGGGCGGCATCGCGTTATCGTACGACAGGATAATGCGAAAGGCCGCCTAATTATTATTTACATAATTAAGCCACGCGATGGAAATACGTCGGGGCGAATGTTGAATTAGAAATAAAGCGACTGAAAGGGGTCGGCGAGCGGACACGATTGACGCACGAGAAAATTCGACACAGAATGAATCGTGTCGGAACCGAAGGTATCTCTCGCTGCTCATCGAAACTCCATCACCCTTCCGATCGTTCGATAAAACGTAAAGAAAGCTCTCTCGACGAGACGGACAGTTTCGCCCGCGGTCGGCGGATCGTTCGATAAAGGGGGCCGAAATAGGGGTGGCAGCGACACTGGAAGACGTATAAAGACACACGGCGGAAGCGTAGCGGAGAGGCGATGTGTAACGGAGGAGTGAGCCGCCATGTGGAAAACTCATAAAAGTTTGAATGAAAAGTGACTCGCTGGCTCCATGACTTCTTAACAACGGTCGCGATTTATTCATAGGCATGGCCGTGGCGCAGACGCGTCGCTGCATACACGGGACTCGCCGCGAGCCCCCTGGTGCTCTGAAAAACTTTCCGCCGCTGTGAGAAATATTTGATGGGAGCCGGGACTAGTCCTATCGATCCCGCCGAGCATTTTTGTCGCGCCATTAAAACCGTCCGCGGACAAAAGGGGGGGGGGGGCGCCGCCGCGCGGTTTCCTTCCCGACCGCCGCGCGACGCTCGATTTAACCGTAGACCGGATTAAAAAGTTAGATTAGTTTCCGGCCAACTTGGAGATGACGTGTCGGGATGTACGAAGTCCGCTTCTGGTGTATGTACGCGTATCCACCGCTTGCGGAGAACTTTAAATCGTTCGCTGTAAAATGCAGCGATCTCAATGGAATATAAGGGTTGATATTACCATCTCTAGCGTGTAACAATTGTTATTAGCCTCAGGTATAACAAAGATTCCGCTTGCATCAGGTAGCACTTTGATTCTGAGCGATTGAATTGATCGATAGGAAAATATCTCCTTATTTACTCGAAACGCGCTATGATCCATCAAACGACCAATCGGATCCGCTATTCGCTGCGCCTCTTCACCCCCCTCCCAGGCCGACGTTCAAATCGAGTTTCTTCCCGAAAAGCAGCCGGAGGGCAAAGACACGGCAGCCCCTCGGAAAGATTAAGAGGGAGGGGAAGCGTCTCGAGATACGTTACGTTGCGCGCTACGTAATCGCAGAGGGGCAGGTCTCCCTCGAGGTAGAACGAAGCCTGGCAAGGGTGTCCTCTTAAAACATCCCTCTCGGATCCCCAGCGAGTTTCGCGACGGTGTGAAAGCCACTGTCGTGAAACCGCACACTTAATTTGCCTTGCAAAATTCAGTCCCTCTTTTTCTGCTCGTCTACCCTCCTCGCCGTCCTTCTCGCTCGGGTTTCCCCGTCGCTTCGATTTCTCCGTCGCCGCGTCTCGCTCGGGAACGATGCCCGGCACAGGTGGGGCGAATGAAAGAACGGCTTCCCCTTTCTGAGAAGGAAACAAGTCCACCGGCGGCTGAACGAGGAGGGTAACCACGGCGAAAGGGGATAGAAGAACGAAGGGAAGAAACGGCGGGATGGGGGGGGGGGCGGTCTGATGGTGGTAGAAAAGTGTGCTTAAAATATTAACGCCGGAGGGAAGCCGCGAGCTAGGGGCGTGCAGCGTTCTTTGTTCCACGGCGACAGAGGGCCTCGACGGAAGGAGGATCGTAGCGTGAAAGAGGGCCGCGCAAACAGCCTGCAGCAGTGACGTTCAGTGCTGTTGGCAAACCACCCTCGCCCTCGACCCCACCCCAGCGGTCGGTGTTCCCTGCGAGCCCGACGTCGCGCAAAATAATATATGAAATATGCGCCACGTCGAGCTTTCCGCTGTGCGGCGGAAACTTTCTTCCACCGCCGCGTTCCCGCCCCCGTCGCGGCCAGGGTGCAGGGGGTGTGAAGCCGAGGCTCGAGTGGCGCGCCGAGCCCCCGGAGTGCTGCGCGAGGAAACTAGGGACGCTAATGAAAAACCTTGAATTTTCCATGAAGGAATTACGGCTCTCAGTGCCGTGCGCACACACTCCGAGCTCTTCTTTCGCCCCGTTCCTCGTGTCGACGAACCCATCCCCCCTCCCCACCCCGCTGGCTTGCCGTGCTGCAGCTACCGGATTATTTTCAACCACCCTCCCGCCTTTTCCGCCCCTCTTCTGTGCGCCGGAAGAGTCCGTCGGAGGGTAGGTCTGCGCTCAGGCCGGATAGTTACGAACAAATTAGGATTCTCCGGTAACCCCCTCTTTGGTTTCCCGTGACTCCCCGCGTGGCTAGCTACGGCGCGGAACGAATTTCGATCGCAGCCGGCTGCGAAGGATAGAGGCGGCTTTGGCCGGGATTAGGAACTCGATTTTCATAGTGAGCGCACAGTGTTATAATGCTGAGTTCTAAGTGGAATCATCCGCTTATTACATTCCCTCATCGAAGCGAAAATGTACAAGGCACTTATATTTGGAAGGCACGGTGCACGAAAGTGGCGTACCGAGGATAGGACGGGCGTTTCCGCGAACGTATCGCCCGAGTCGAGTCGAATATCGCAAACGGGATCCTTTCCTCGAAAAGCCAATACGACCGCGGGGTTGAACGATTCGTCGTCCTCCCGCGCGCCTCCAAAGGCGCGAAGCTTATCCCGGAGGGTGTTCCGGACACGGGGCTCGTATCGCCGGCGGCCGACGCAGAAGGGAAGCAGCAAGCGGCGCAGAGGAGGCGAGAAGGAAGAGGCGCGGAGGAACGAAAATAAAGAAAGAGCGGGCCTCGACAAACGTTGCGTGTAGCTGAATCGTCGTCGCGGGATGTCTCGTAACCCGTTCCGTACGAGCCACTCGCACGCATCGCGGAGAAGCACGGGGCGGCACCGCCGAGGCTCCAGCGGCGCGGAGCATACACGTGCGGTTCACGTGCTTGCACACCGCCGCAGAGAGTGGCGCGGTCGCGGCACGGACACTCTCCGCTCGGGCGCAGCGCGAAATATATTTGAGTTGCTTGGCAAACACGTGAATGTAAACGCCGCGTTTACATTGCCGTTTACTTTTCGCTACCTCCACCCTTCTCCGCTCGACGAACCCTTCGGGCTACGACCAAGGAGCCTCGACGACGTTGCGCGGATAATAGCCGGGGGAGCAGTGGCCGGAATAGGAACGGCTAGAGACGACGATGACGGCGAGGTCAATGACGGAGGCGAAGGTGATACATAGAGACGCTGGATGACTACGAGGAAACAAAGCTACGATAGAGCCAGGAGTTAAAGGGTTGTGGGGGCGGAGGTGGCGAGCGGCGCGACGCCACTGGCCAGGAGCTCGAGTCGACTCTAACCGTCAGATAAATATTGACCGAGCGGGATATTGCTCCCTATGCTTGTTTATTTATTTCAATACCGATGGGCTCTCGATAGGGGGAGGGTTGCCGCGTGTGCACAGGGTGAAGGGAAACGCGTACCTGTGCTGTACGCGTACCATCGCGTGGCTTTCCGCAAGCGACTATACGCGCTGGCTATAAACGTAGGAAAATTTATTTATTAACAACGCTCCGGTTAGGATTCCTCGACCGTGCGACTTACTGGAAAAATAGTCATGGTACTGTGGAAAGCGATGGTTCGATCAATAAACAGCTTCAGGCTGAATCCATCGCACTCAAATTTTATAGAACATCTAAAAAACAGAAACTTGATACACCCTTTTCCCATAAATCCATTTATATCCGAGTAATATATCCGTTGAAAGCTTCCTTTCCCTGGACCACCGTGACAATACGGGGATAACATCGGGATATCTCTCTCGGTCCTTTCTGACGTTTTTCTTTTTTCTTTTTTCTTGTTTGACGATACAGACACGGCGTTCTCCTGTGGCGTTATCTCTTTTCCTTTGAGACTACGAGGAAATGTGCGCGCTGCGAAAAGCTAAACGTGTAGGGTTGACGTTCTATGGTGTACGGCGATAAAAGGGTATTTCGATTGCACACCTTATCGCGAAATGGAGTACAGTTCGAAATTGTGGGATAACTATCGCCCGCGCAAGCTAGATCCATACTTTTGTTCTTTTCTCTGGTATCAGAAGTAGTACTCCAATAAATAACTGTACTCGTAAAAATTTCAATTCCCCATTACACGGCTACGCATCGTATCTCGACAATGATTCTCGTGCAGTTAAAGAAAAAATCATTGAAACAATTAAAACGTTCGGCAATTATCCGCGAGACGATTTTTATTTTGAACGGAACCGCGGTGGCCGGGGCTGGCCGGCCGGCAATTTGCGCCATTAAAACAGTGCAAAGTTCTTGGAACGGGGCAGAAAGGGTTGCCGTGGCCAACGGCGACGCTCGTTTCTCCTCTCGAGTTTCTTCTCCAGGCGTGTTCTGGTGTTGAACGTTTACCTCGCCGCTTTATCGACACCGCGATCTCCCGTTGGAATATCGTTGCATAATTCGCGCGCCGCGAGTATCATTATCGCGAAAGATTAAAATTCGAGATTATAGGCACGTTTGCGCGGCGGTGATTGCGCAACCCGCGATCGTCGCCTTTTACCGCTTTGCCCTTTCTTTCCTCGGTTTTCTTTTTCCGTACGCAGGCGGTAGTAATATTCGGCCAGACTCCGGTCGAATCAGTCGGTCGCGGCTACCGTGATAACCATCTTATTGCGCGAACGATTTATTCCGCGGTACCGGATGTGTTTCGTGGCCTTTACAGTGGATAAGGTCGCGATAGACGCGACGGGGGGACCTTTACGATTCGCCAACATTCGTGTAGTGACGGCGACGAACGTTTTCCTCTCCACGGAGGCGCAGGTCCGCTCTCTATTATCGCCTCACCTTACAGATTCCTATCCATCGATCCCGTCCGCGGCGATGCACAGCCTCTTCGCTTTCGAACGTTGTTACTTGGTGTTAAACGGTCCTTTCGCCCCTCCTCCGAGCGACCGTAAAGGTTTTCGTCCACGGGTCGTGGTTCTAGATGCTTGACGCTCGACCGTGGGTGGATAGAAGCAAAGGATCGCGTGTAATCACTTGTTCGAGCGGAGTCACTGAACCGAGCACGACAGTTTAGTAAGCGGCAATTAACAGCGGTCGTCGGACGGAATGAACACGTCTCGGAGGATGTCGGCCAGCATCGAATATTCGCTCTCACGTGCGCGCGAGCGCACAGGTATCCACGTGCAAGCGTACGCGTGGGCGTCGGTGCACACTGTTCGCGCGCGGGACACAACGCAACAGCGCCGCGTACACCATATAATAGCGATCCACGTGGTGCGGCGAGCAGCTTGTCCGCGAAGGCACGTGTTCCTCGGCACGTTGTCGACCGTGGTAGACACGCGTACACCTTGTAAACCGGGCCCGCGGCGAGGCGAGGCGCGGCGTCGTCGTCCCGACAGAAACAATTGAGCTTAATTAATAACCGCTAATCCGTGCACCCCGACCGGGCCTCATCGTCCGCATAACGGATCGTGCCTCGATCGTTCCCGCGCGCGGCGTGTTCAAGAGGTGCAAATTAATGGGGTCGTAAAACTCGTTGCAAGGGGGAGAACAAAATTGCAGGTGTATCATTTAAGACAGAGTTCGGATGTTTAGGGTGGATGCTCGGGCAGTAGCGCAAGCGTCCGTTTTTACTCGGCTTGACGGATCTGATCGAGAAGCAATCGCGAAAAGACAGCCAGACGGTTTGAGCGTCACTGTTGAACACTTGATTACGTCAGTTAAGCGGTCACGGCTCAATTCCGGCTATGAGCTAGTCAACCCCCTTTCCGAAACTACCCGGCGCGCCACCCACAGCCGCCCTCGTCCGTCTCTATTTCCTCGGCCTGCCTGCTGCGGTGTTCCTAGCCGTCCGCCTCGTTTCTCCTTCGGCGTGCAAAGCCAACGCGCGGCCCCCACGTCGAGCATCCGTCGTTGTTTGCCACCGTTTCGCTCCCTCTCCGATGCACGCGCCACCACCCCCCCCCCACGGATACTGGGGTGTTGGATATATTCGCGTGTGCACCGGTGGCTCAGTATAAACACGCTCAGATACACTCGCGTAGGTTCGTACCGGGCCGCGTTCAGCAACGCTCCCGCCTCTCGGCTCCGAGGGCACTAAACGTAATTAAACGGATAGCTTCCGCATTAGCCGCGATTGGATAATCATTCATCGATTATCTCGTGGACGCGGGGCGACAGACGGTACACGCTCGTGTGCACAGCACAGTGGCCCGGGCGCGCCGACTTCCTTTCTCGCGCGGCAGGAAACGCGTATGTACATCCTTCCCCTTCGACTTGGCCTTTGGGTCCGATTCAGAAACCTTCGCGGCTTGGCTGCGGATGTGAATTGCGCGCGCGAGTCGCGTCGCATAATCCATGCATAAGATATTCGCGCATCGCAATAATATACACGCGACTAAACTCCGATCGTTCCGTCGCTCACACGTGCCGTATTCGTTAGGCCGCGTTCGCGTCCGATTACACGCCGCTGCCAATTTCCAGTCGAACGTTTCAATGAAGCCCGTGATCCGTTTCGGCGTCGAAGACACGCTCTCGGACGTCCCGGAGCGAGCGGGAATCTCGCGTGCAGGTCGATCGCGTGCGATGCGTGCGTGCGAAACACCGTTTGGCCGCGAGTTTTGCCGCTCCAACACCCCCGGGCGAGGGGGGCGGCGGCAGAGACGGCGATTGCGCGGGTTATACGAAAGCCTGGCTCGGTTGGCCGCGTCTTCAATTATGTAAGGAGGATGTGCCGCGACTCTCTAATTAATTCGCCTGCTCGCGACGATCGGAACGGTGGAATATTGGTCGGACCTAACAGCGATGTGCTGTTCGAATTCCATGGGTTCGTGCACGCGACGCGGTTCGCGGGGAGGATAGAGACAGGACGATGGGAGATTCGTGAAGGAGTTCCTTCTTCATTTTTTAGGTCGGACGTTTTACATGGAATCAGTGGAACTGGATTTGGCGAGGAAATGGAAGGTAAACTATTGCGCGTTTAAGAGGAAGACGATGGAGGAGAATGATAGAATTCCTTCTTTTCTTGTAAATATGAACGAACCTGTAACAATTTTCACTGAAAATTGTTCGCGTTACGTCATTGCTGAATCCCGCCGCCGTTAAAAATTTTGCCAGCGCAGCGAACCCACTTCTTAACTCTCCGCGATAGAGGAAATTTCAATTTCTCCGCTCTTTCGTAATTCCACGAAGCCCGGGGTTCGTGCATCGCAATTTCCGTGTTTCGCTCGTGTATAAAAACGTTGAAATGGTTAACCGCGGAGAGCGTGGCCCAGTCGATACCGTGGAAACGAAGTGGAAAGCCCGGTTAATATCGGAACAAGCTGCGCCGGGGCGAACAGGAGGCAAACAAACCGCCACGAAGTCGATTCTTTTTCACTCCCTCTCGCGCGCCTTCGTACACGACTCGCGCGTGTTTTTCCATCCCCGTTTCCCGGGAACACCTTCGAATGCCCTTTTCCTCGGGAGCTCGGCGATAAAACGTTTCCGCGTGAGAAAACGCTCGAGGGGTTCGTAAGAAAACGCGGAACGAGCCTTAGAGAGAGAGACGAATGAAGTCGATCGGAAACGTCGGTAGGTTACCCTTCCCTCCGCTCCTCTGCCGCCACTTCAGCGACGCGTATCTCTTTCTTCTTTCTCTGCGTCCCGGCTTAGAGCTGGAAGCCGCCGTTCTTCCTGCAGGAGGGCCGATTTCGCTTAATTCGAGTGGAGCGCGCACGAATTTCGTGGAACGAGACAGCCGAACAGAGGCAGCAGCAACGAAAGGGGTAGCAAGCGAAAGAAGAATGGAAGAGAGGAGCCTTTAAAATGTCTGACGTGTCTGCCCAACGTTTACCTGGTGCTACCTTTTCCAGGACATAATTATCCCCTGCTAATCACGCAAATGAATTCTTCCCCGAGCACCGAGTTTCGAGAGACACCCGTGTGAAATCTCGACGAACCGTTGGCGAAGGGTCGCACACGCTAGCCGGGGAATTTAGTAGGGTGGAGAGCACGGTTGTTAAGGCCATGATTTATGTATCTCCTTTCGCTTGGATGATCGTCCGCGGTGTTTTGTATTTTTCCATTTAGAGCACGCTTTGCGATACACTTAAATAGGAGATGCAAATTTGAATCGATATATGTCTCGTTATAGAATACATACTTTCAAACGCATATATCTCCTTTTTAATCCGTCATTCGTACAAATTATACTCACGCGTTCCTCGTTGCACACGTTCGTCCCACGGCCGCAATGATTACACGTAGACGCGTTATCAACTTCAAAGAACGGACTCGTTTGCAAAAGGTGGCCGCGCTTCCGTGCGAGTGTCAGGCACGGTGGGGGGGGGGGGGGGGAAAGCTTCCATCGAAGCAGGGGAGACAACGGCGAAGAAAGGGATTTCGGGATGGCTCAGGCGTTATAACGAATTCTTTTCGAATTCCATTATCGTCGCACGCTCCAATTATTCCGGTCGTTCCGAGGAATGATTTATCTCCCCTATCGTACGCCCTCTCTTTGATACGAAGGCGTAGACTATGGTCGTGTTTCGAATCAATTAACTTCGTGACGTCGCTCAATGCCGAAATCCCCCTCGCCTATTTGCGCGATCATTCCCTGTAGCGGGAGCCTTATTGACTTATTAAGGCTCGCTCCTTGCCGGAATTTGATTGCCCCGAAATATGTACCCGTGCGTGGCTGCCAGCAGTCGTCGTCGAACGAGCTGGCTTAGAAATTCGTGACGCGACAATGATCGCTGAACAACGGGGATTGCACTGTTTATTAACAGTAGCTTCGCAAATGAAAAAAAAAGGTTGTTTTATAATCAAGAGACGAGTATCATTACGGTATTCCAATTAAGAACTATGCAATAATCCTTGCAATTGTTCGTCTTAAAGACAGAGAGAGAAACAAAGCTCAGCTTTTCATACCGCTAATAACATGAACCAATCGCGCCATACGCGTAGACCAAAAATCGGTCGATTCGCGGCTGGCAATTCCGTCGAATGAGTGATGCTCGAAATACGGTCGCCGTCGTCGAACCAGCAAACGTGGCCACGCGACGCTTATCGGGCGAAACGGTTTCGTGCGAAAGGAAACATTATCGCCGTGCATTACCGATAATTACTGTCGGCTCACTTACGAAACGGCCTTTAAACTGTAACTGACATTTATTAAACGGAATCGCGGCCACGCCGCAACGGTCGCGCTCCATCGATTACAACCGTTAGCAAACGAGCACGAACGGCCAGCCGAATTTTAATTATCATAATCGTAAAACCCACTGTATCTCCATTCGAACCGGCGGAATCGAACGAAAATAGTAAGTTGCAGTAATACTTTCTGTCTTCCATCAGTCGATCGGGCATTAATAACTTGCAGATACGGCAGGAGATAATAATTGCTATCACAGAAGTGCTCGAGCAAAAGAGGAAACAATTTCCGAAATGTATCGGCCAATTACTCGTTGAGCTCTGTTCTCTCTCTCTCTCTTTCTCCCTTTCTATCGCTCTCTTCCACCGATGTTTTCCTTTCATTTCCAATCCCAAAGCGTCGCCCCGCTCCTCTCACCGATTCGAACGTGTCCACGTGCTCGTGTAATTGGAAATTTCGCGCATCTGACCCCCGGGTTCGCGTGTTGGCCACCGCGGCTTTAATCCGCGGTACGTGTGTACAGATCGCGGCGGAAGAAAAAAAAAAAACTGAACCGGAAACGGCCAGTTGACCGAACGAACGAGCGAGCGTCACTCGAAACAGTTTTACGGGAGCAATTTGTCCGGGGGACTTGTGCGAGGGAAAACTATATTTAAAAGTCATTAGCGCGCGCACGGCACTCTATTGATAGTAGAGCGCGCCGTTCTCCAGGGTTCCATTAAAAATGCTCCGCTTCGGTCCGGGGCCCGTCGTTTCGTTTGAGAATGTAATTCGCAATTAGGTCACGCGGAAATCTCTCGCCAGCGCGGACCGCGCTTTTTCGAAACAACAGACACTGCAAATTAACTGCTGGTCGATGAAATGTAATTCGAGGGAATGCAACGTTTCGTAATCGTATCGGCTAGAATTCTCCGAACGCGTCCGAGCCTACGATTATTAAACGAGTTTCGCTGACGCATCGTTTATACGGCTCGGCGCTGTATTTACGCAGTTTATAATCAATGAAAATGTTTCGACATGCATCGTGTCGTCATTTTTAGTGTTCGTCGTTGGCGGTATTCTTTTGCAAGGTAGAAATTCAGCGCAGCGATACGGTTTGCAGTAGCCTTCGCGTGTTTAGTTGCGAATTCGGAGTTGTTCATTCAATTAAAGAGGAGAATGTATTAGTATTAGAATTGACGTGGATATGACTATGACTATTGTAATCGCGCCTTTTTGACATTCAAAAAGTATTCACTTCTTCGTGTGTTTTATTCAAGGCTACTTGCTAAGCACAATTGTATGATAATTCCGTGACCGCGGACATTGACGCAGCGTAGTATCCGTTGACCACTTAACAATAAAGTGACCGCGTTCTACATGCATTGTAATTTCGATACTTCAAAACGTAATGCAGTTGCGAAAGGGCAGGAAATTTATTCATTTAGTCGAACCTCGTTTCTATCCGGCCACGTACATTCATAAATGCACGTCGAAATTTTCCGTGCAATAAAACTTTTTCCATGGCGATTAAGCTATGATACCAAGCACGAAAGCGGTCGGGTCACGTAAAACGCTTCGAGGTACGATGAATAGAAGTTCCATTACACTTTTATTGGCGTCGACTTATTGTCGCCCGAGAATATTTCAGTGGAAATCAAAGAAACGTTAAGTCGGTTTTATTACCTATCAGACGTTTCGGCCGGGAACCGTTCCCCCGTGTCTTATTGCTCAGGTAAGGTAGTCGCTTTTATTGCGTGGCCTTTCGCGCGACACGTACGACGATTACAATTGCCCGTCATTTAAGACTCATAAAAATACGGCGGGAGCGCAATGAGGATTTTGTCTACGGGCAACCCCCCGGCCGAGGAGTCACGCTCGTTTAAAGATGCTCGAGCCGTCATTCAGGCCGGAAATTGAGGTCCGCGGAGGACGCGAATGACCCCCCTCGGCACGAGACTCGTTGGAAGTCAATCCAGGTTTAACTTTGGCCTTAAATGTGTTTCGACTACTAAACAGCCAGGAATTATTTCTCTTATGGAAATATCGCGATTTTGCCACCCAATTAGATTCGCGGAAATGTGTATATTTAATTCTCCAAATGCATAATTCGATCTGTTGCTTAGAGTACCATTAATGGCATAAGTAATAAAAAGATCATCTCAATATCTAGCCTATCTTAGGGAGTAATCTGTAATCGCATCTCTCTCGTATGCAACTCGCATGATCGTACAAACAGGCAAATATGTGCTCGCGGATTCTTTTTATCCGTCTTCCGCATGCTGCGTATAAATTTGATGAACAGTTTCTTTTCACAGTTAAACAAGTTAAATCGCTTCAAGTAACCGGCTGGCAGACGAGACAATCAATGTTCAAATCTCAATTAGCGATCCAGTGGATTTCTACTAAATTCGCAGCGTATCTCAACTTTTATCGGCTTACAGACTTTCAGTTATTCCGCGGTCCCTACTCTGTTCAAACTTGAATATGCATGACGCGCTGCAAGCAATTCACACATATCGCTCGTAGATTAACACTTGGTTTACGTTGCAAAGGCTTTCATACATTATGCCGAAGTTCGCATCGAGTTTAGCATTTAAAAGCACGTTAATATTAGAATTAGCAACGGATAGATTCTACCGCTCTTACTTTTTTCTAAATGTTCCTAAACGCCCCCCTTCCAGGAGTCGTAAACAAAAAGAGCATGAAAGGTATCGGAAACAGTATGCACTGGATAAGGCGGAGGATGGCAGGAGCGGGTGGGCTCAGAGTATCGCGGTGCGAACGGGCGGATCATTAATAATATCCCTGGCCTCGCGTCCCCATTTTACGCCGCCGACAATGGACAACCATGTAACAATAATGTTCCGGGTTCCCCGTGTATGACCACGAGGGACGCCGGCACGGTGCGAGGACGTGTACAGCGACGCGAAAGGGATGGCCGGACACATGGACAGAGACGGCGAACGGTCCGAAGCCACCCCATAGAGGAAACAGAGGGAGAACGCGAATCGCAACCAGAGAGGGAGAGAGAGACGCGGACAAAGAGATGGGTGGCTGGCATGGACCATCTAGCCGCGCCGCAGTCAAGTAATGAAATTTGACTGGAAATTAACCACCGCGGTGTACGCGTACACGTCGCCGCTGGTCTCGGAAGTGGTGCATACGCGTATCCGGGAAGGCGCGTTTGTACGCGGCCGCATCAACCCCTCTCTAACCGTTAGCCTGGGCCGTGGCACGCGTGTGTGCCAAACAATGCCGAGTTCGCGGTACGATCCGCGCGTACAAGATATTACGAGAGTCGCCGGCCCATCATCAGGGGAAAATAATGGGCAACCGTTTCGTGATAACGATGAGTTAGCGTTACACCTCGCCTGTGTATACCTGTATCACGCGTCCGCTCTCTCTCTCCCTCCTGCCTCCTAACCGTTCTGCCGGCCATTGTCTCGTACCCCTCTCTCTTTCTCCTTCGTTACGCGGTCCACTCTTTTTCGGGATCGTTACGCTGCCGTGCGTGCGAACTGTTAAGATGCATTTAGACCCCCGAACACAGATATTCGTTCGCTCGTATCCCGCGGCCGAAAATTCGTAGCCATTTCATTGTCTCCTTTTGTTATCGCCAGATTGAAATGAGTACGAAGCTTATGTTATATGTTCGGTCTAAATGCGCCCAAACATTGAATACAGATTGTCTTCTCTCAGTTGCTTCGAACAAGGCGGAACACTTGCGCGTTGTCATCGGAAGTTGAAAGGTGCTTTCCCTTTACACGTATATGGAACAGTAAAGATATAATGTAGGATCGGGTGGATGAATGACAACACAACTCTACGGAAACTACGAATGTATTAACAAAGGTTACTATAAATCTTTACACCTAATTCTACCTAATTCTGAACACCTCTCGTTTACGCCGAACTGTCAACAACTGTCCCCTTTTTTTCAATTCGCGGCTGCCGCGCCTCGCTCGCCGCGTTTACCAAAAAGAACGCGGTTCTTGTTTGCGCCCACAATCATTGGCCTAATTGCCTTCCCACAATAATACTTTTCAAGTCGAACACCAGAAGTATCCCGAAGTGAAGTGCACAGTCCCGAAGCGAGAAACATGTAAAATCCTGTTCACGAATAATTATACGTCTGAGAGAACAGCTAGGAAATAACGTCGGATTTCAGGATCCACGGTTCAATTGAAGTTCCCGGGACGTACGGGGAAATGACCGAAAATGCCGAGAATCGAACGTAAACGTTCGTTGCGGGGGAAGAAGGAAGAATTAACGGAAAGCAATCACCGCTCTAACATCGAAAGGAGGAAAGCCGTGGCAACTGATCAAATGCTGACATAACAACCGAAGCGAGCGACCAAGAAAAATGAACGCGCGCACGCAGAATCTGTGTACGCAATTATCGTTATTTACCGCGGATCGCGTTGGCCGGCGTGCCACCGCTAATCCGGCAGCAACAGTTGTTGAAACGACAGTAATAGTTGCGCGCGATCGATAGGCGGTTTATCGTGCGGCTCGATCGGCGCCCGTGCATCACTGACATACCAGAGCCAGCCTAAAGATTTCACGTGTACAACTGTCAAATGGATACGAAACGTCGGCCTTGCCGTTCCTTTCGTTCGATTGATCCGTTCGCTGCGAAAAAAAGAGAAACATAAAATCCCGGAAACCTAGCATCGCGATCGCGCCAGCAGCGTAACTCGACTGCAAATACTGTTGCACATTATCGTTTCCCGCGATGAGGATGACGAACGATAAGGATTTCCAACGATTTTATTTCATCAAGCCAAGCTCTGCTGCCCTGTGCTTGTTGAATCTACAGGCAACGGACTTTCCGCGCGCGCCGCGCGATGATTCAAGCGCTGTCGGTGCGCGCACCAGCAAGCCGGAAGCGTTTATGAGCCGCTGGAAGCGGCGGCAGCCGGGTCGATGGGCGGCGGCGATAATTTCGATACGCGAGCAATTTAACGAGATCGAGGAGCGCGGTAAATGGGAAAGCTAAATAAAACGGTCGAACGCGTAGCGGAACGATAACTCAGCCGGCTAGGACAATGCGATAATGAAAAGCAAGCGGCGCGCGGGCCGGTTTTTCCAGCGGTAACGCGGCGAGGGGGCCGTGAAAAAGGGAAGGGAGGAGGCGAGGCGCTTTGAAATTAATAACAACGTTATCGCGGGGTAACAAAAAGCCTTTGAATCCCGGTATAATGACGCGCGCGGTATTAACGCGCATCGTTTTCGACCTTTTATCGCAACAAAAACTCGGCGATCGCCGCGCTTTTAATCGGGATTATTGCTCCATTTCCCGGCGTTCGCGGCCGCGTTTCCGCCGCGAGGCGCGGAGGACACGAATAAACAAAAACGAATCAGGGCCGATCTCCATATTCGCCTGGGTCGAAAACTGCAGGATTGTCGCGAAGCAATTTTCCCATCGATCGCAGCCCACGGAGCTGGACCACTCTCGTCGCCGGTTCGATTAACAACGACACGATATCTCGTGAAACCGCTTCTATATGTATAATTCAAATGCAAAACATTTTCTCCGAAGCTTTAAGTGTCGCGTTAAAACGAAACAGTTCAGAGCCCGAACGAAAATCGAAAGCGAACGGGAGGATCGACATATCCGACGGATAATGGCCGCTGGGCGAAATTGCGCATCCAGCACGATAAAACGTAACGGAGGATCGTTCGAGCGAGGAAAGTGGAGCGTACTTTCTAACGAGCCACGGGAAAAAAAGGGGGGAAAAGCGAGAATTCGCAGACCCGTTTCGCCGCCATCCCCTTCTCGCCCTCCGTCCGCGACGCGATGCTCGGAAGCGATCCGAGATTTTTATTGGCATGGTCGAAGTTCGCCGGAGTTGCCGCCGAGTTTCAGCCAAGTTTTACGCTTGTTCTTCGCTCGGCTGACCCCGACGATCGGTCCAACGACTTCGCGGAGAACGAATGGACGGCGAAGAGTTTCCGCCGCGCGAAACGAGGCGTAAATGTAAACGAGCGATCGACCCGTTTCAGCCGGTTACCAGCCGAATAATTCGTCCGCGCGAGGAAAAGGAAGCGGCGTTCTACGCTCGCGAGGGTAGATTCTCGCGCGAAACGCGGGCAGCTCGATGCGCGATGCGAAAAAATTTACATGCCGAGTGTATAGCGCTTGGGTGTCTCTGTTTCTCCGTGTGGCGGTGCAGTGAATTGTTTCACAAGGTACTAGGCGCGTCGTTTACGCGATTTCTGTGATAAAAACTGTCCCCTCTCGGGGTACCGGTAACACGATACTGTATCGAATGTCTTTTTACGAGCGGCGCCAGGTGAATAGACTACTTTCATCGATGTAACACGATCCCCTCGTATCAACGAAGGTGCGAAAACACTTGTTAGTTTGGCGGATTGCTTTTTTTCTTTACCGAGTGGCAAATCGAGGGACGGGACTGAAATGAGATATGCGAGCGCCACGGATCGAGGGAAAGAACTCGGGGAAAAAATGTGTTGCTGCCGCGTTTTTGCGCCGCACGACGAATTTTTTTCTCGTACAGTGGAATCTCGTTTAGTAGAGCAAGCAAATGCTCACCGTCAAACATACGAATTTGCAACTGAGCCTCTGTTATCTGCACTACTGGCCAGCGTACTCTCAGTCGTACGAACGCCTATTCCTATATGTATGTACGTAACAGAGGCTGGCGGTCGGGAAACTAAAATCGAACACGCTCGTGAGTTTTGTCTAAGCCGACACATAAATTATTAAATTATATATGTCAGTTTAGACGTAACGCATGCTTCTGTTATACACATTACTTGTGTGACCAACCTCGGTTTTCCGGAAAATCGCCGGACGCCTGCCTCTATTGTACCAACTAGCAGAACCAGACGATGGCGATAGCCAGTGCTAGTCTCTACTATCGCAACTGTTTTTGTCCCCCGGCCGGTTCGGATAAACGAGGTTCTGCGTACCAGTGGTACATACATTTTCACACTGGGCAGAGTACGAAGATGGCCGGTAGTTTTTCGACTTCCCGCTGTCTCTTCTCACCGCGTATCGACGTTCTCCCCACCCTCCTCTCGACGATTCCGTCAGCCGTGCACACAGGTGTACACCCCGCGCCCGATACTCTCTCCCCTTGGACGTCGCCGCCGCTGGTAGAGGGAGGAAAACCGGCGGGACGGGGAGAAGGGCGGGGGTGGCGGCTAAAGGGTGCCGGGATCAGGAATCCGATGACGGTAGAGAACGCGGGCGAAAAAAGGGAGGCAAGCCATGGCTGCGGCGCGACGCGGCGGAACGGGGACGGCGGGGGCAAGTGAGAGTTTGAAGGGGTAGGTGGATGCAGGGTGGAGGAACTACAGGCTGTTTTATTATGCAAAAGCTTTCTCGGCAGTTGGGTCGTTCTGGCTCCGCGCCGTTGCACCGGCATCGGAGTCGGAGGTGCCGGCGGGATATACAGCCCAGGCGGAGGAGGGTTGGAAAAAGCCTCCGCCCTCGAATCGCGCGTAAATACCGGCAGCCATTTTGCGATCAACTTTTTTCGGCTGGTCCGCCGCCAGGCCAGCGGGGCAGCGGTGAAAAAGTTTCGACACGCTCTCGAAACGGGGGTGAGAGAGAGTCAAGGGGGCGGCCGGGCACCGCCGCCGGAGCGATATTCTACCCCGGCGAGCGCCGCGGACGAGAGTTTTCGTCGAGCGCGCTGCAACGGACAGAGGGTGGGCGTGGAAACGCGAAGAAAAGGAACAGGACGAAGAGGGGAAGGGCATGGAACAATTAATCTTTCGCGGAGAGCTTTCCAGTGGCGCTCGATCGTGTATGCAGCTTTTACCCCCGGGGGAACATCGTGGGATATTTTTAATAAGCGGCTCAGTAATTATCGATGCGCCCGCCGACACTCCACACTTTCACCCTTGCTTCTTCTTCCTCTCGTCTCTCCTCTTTCTTTTTTTCTCGCGCTGCCCGGCGCTATTCATTCTCCTTCGCGCGACCGTAGTTTCCCTCGGACTTAAATGAATATTAACGAGCCACTTTCGTAGCGATCGCGTAATGGCGAGATCGGGTCTTCAGGTAGGGCGCATTTGTTAAGCTAATTTCATTTGAGGGAAATACTTCGTTGGGCAACGCCACGACCGAATCGCGGGCATGAATTATGGCACTTCAAATAATTAGAAAATCACGGTTTCGTGGCTCAAGTACCGACGAGTAGGAACAGTTTCAAACCTCAAACAATAATTTCGTAAACCTTTTTACCACGAGTTTTCCTTAAAAAAGAAAAAAGAGAAATAGTAAAATGCAGAAACTTTAATCCCATTTCATTGTTTAATAAGAACACATTCCCTCTCGGCTTGTATCACGGACATAGCAGAAAAAAAAACGTTAAAGTGCAATGGACTTAAGACCTACATCAACCGCAAATTAAAACTGCATCAACGCTTTCAAGCCTACACCCACATCGCTGCGAACAGTACGCTTCGAAAAAGACGCGCAGGCGGGTGGAGCTTTGAAGGAGCACAATATTCCTTTATCGTTTCCCCCGCGTCACCGTTCTACACGCATGAAAAGAAGCGTCTCGTTTCAGCTTTATCGTTTTCCAGACTTTCCTCCGTAGTTCGCAGCCGGCACTGCGACAGGAGCCACACTCCGGCGCTGTTGTTACGACGAGCTGCGAACAGTCCCCCCGTCCATTGACGGTGTGCCGTTAATGAATTACTCCGAATCTCGACGACGGAATATCGAGAATCTCGAGCTACGCACCCGCGCGCAGAATTAGCGTAAAAATATGTCGGGCCGGTTGTACGCGATTCTTGAAAAAACTGTCTCCTCTCGTAGAACTGGTAACCCGATACCGTATCGAATGTCTTTTTACGAGCGGCGCTACGCGAATCGACCGCTTTCATTGACGTAACACGAGATCCCTTCGCGCATCAATGAAGGTGCGAAAAAACTTGTAAGTTCGACGGATTGTCTTTTTTAAGAGGACCGACCGGGGAAATCGGGGGACGGGACTAAAAAATGAGATATGCAAGCGCCACGAATCGAGTGAAAGAAACTCGTCAAAAAAAAAAATGCGCTGCCCTCGCTTCGCCCCTCGGCATCGGCCTATTGTCCTCATTCATTATATGTATGTTTTCTGGGGCCTGCGGGCGTGAAGGCCGATTCAAGAACGAGAGAAAGGCCGATGGTCGCTGACCAGTTGCACGGACAACGAAACTAAGGTGTCGAATTTCGCTGGCGTCTCGCGTTACCTCCGCGTTTTTCGCATACAAGAGCTGAATCGAACGAGCGAAACGGCAGGGCGGAGAGGGGACTGGCCGTGGAACGCTATCATGCGTTTGAACACGCGGGGACAAAAGCCAGATTTTCGGCTCCAATAATAGTCAATTTTTGGGTAACCAAGCTATTCCCATTGAATCGCCGATTCCCATGTAAGTGGAACGGTTATTTCGCATTCTGAATAGCCCGTGATTAGAACGGTTAGCGGGCGGGGATAACTGACGATACCCAAACTGATTCAATACTTGTAGCCCCGTCGACGATGCGCGCACCGAAAAACCGGCGTACCGTCGGTCATCATCGATCGGTAAATCTACATTCTCTCCCCCCCCCCCCCCCCCCGCCCCTCTGCGATTTCACGGTTGGAATTGCGAAGATTAATAAACATCGCGGAACCGATAAGCACAGGGTAGAAGAAGACAACATCGAAGATGGGGCAAAAGGGAATGGGTGACGTCCAGTGAGCCCCTAATTTCCATCGTACCCGATTCATTACCGAGTACGCGAGGGGGAGAAGGCCGACGAGGCGTAGAAAGAGAAGAGGAGGTGAAGTCGAGAGACGGTGGGAGCGACAAGGGGTTGAAGGGAGTAGTACCGGTGGTGGCGCATTATTACGAGGCCGAATTACCTAATTTCGCTGGTCGTTACGTTGTTTCGACGAGCCGGAGCCCCTACGCCCCCACCCTGGTCTGGAGAGGGGCGTAGAGCCCTCACGGCGGCGGGTCCTTCTGGCACCGAGGTTCGCGTTAAACCACCCCATTTGAGCGTTTTCCACCCCGACGACCTTAACATCGGGGTGGCCCGAGTGTAAGTTCCCTAGCGTCTCCAGCTCGCGGTCCGCGCGGATCTGCCAACCAATCCCCGTGCCTCTGGTCCCGACTTATCCAATGGTTGCGGCTTGGTCTTAAGCAAAGAGACCCCTCTTTCCGAATTCGACGCGGCGGCTTTTAAAAACAGCCAATGAGGCTACGACCTCGACCAACCCGCGTCGTCCTAATGCCACTGGCAGCTGGTAGGAGCGGTGCGGCACGTTGGACGCGCGCTCTTTCAGTCCGCGCGGAGCAGTCGGAGCGCTGCGAAAAGGTGATGGTAGGCCGCTCTGCGGCGGTCGAGTAGGGGGCAAAACTATTGGCCACCCACGCCTGCTTTGCTCGCTCGCTCTTTCCCGCACTCTCTCATCCTGTCTTTGGTACCCTCGAGAGGAGGGGGGGGGGAGAGAAAAACAGGGTTGAGGGTAGAAGGAGACGAACACGGACAGAGTTCGAGGGAAGGAGCAAGGAGGGAAAGTCGCAGGAGGCTCCACTACTCGTCAAGCTCTCCTCGCTGAGCTTTTTTTCGCTCGTCGGGGGCGGATGGACAAACGGAGAGTCCTTCCAGCAGACTTCTGTCCTCCCTAGGGGTGCGGCTATTACAGCATAACAAAGTCCGGTCGTGTCGCGTATATCGGATCGTACGTCAATATACCGCCGGACCCAGCGAGTTTTTGCTTCCCCCTCTCTCCACTCTTTCCGTTTCCCTGCGCACAATCGGCCTCCTCCGCGCTGAAATCGAGTGCGTCTGTGATACGCTAGAAGTCGTGTTCTAGCATAACGAAGGGAGGCTTTGCCATTGTTCCCTAGCCACTTTTTAACAAGGGCAGTCGCCACGTGTACCGCACGGCATACACGTACATGCATGCACACGTACACGTGCGGTGCTACCGATTAGAGGAGCGCTGTCAAAACTTATCGGGGACGGCAAACGAGTGCAGAAGAGGGTGAGGGGTGGGGGGAGGGGGTGAAGCCCGTGTCGAAGGAGTAGGAGCGACCCTCGGCGAATTTGGGTCGTGTCACGAGAGTGAAACGGGCAACGGTAAGACACGCTCTCGCAATCATCGACCCTGATTCTCGCGAATTTCAGATATCTCCTTGGCGATGTTAACAGCGATTACGTCTCCTCTAATAGTTACCGCGGTCACCCGTGTCGACGACGGAACGATCCAGCAATTACGGAAAACATCGTGCGCCGCGTACACGCCGCAGCTTCGTAACACCCCGCCGCGCGCCGGTTTATGAAGTCATTAATCACCGTTGACGACGCGCATTAACCCGTAATTATTCCTCCTTCTTTTCCACCTCCTCCCCCCCCCCCTCCCCCTTAGGCGGTGCTCTCGTTATTTGCGTGCTTCGAAAACTCATCGCCGTCGCGGCCGTTGTCGTGAAGACCATGTTAAAATGATAGCAGCTTGCGACGATAAGCGGAGAATATCGCGGCGATAATGATCGGCATTGGGAAAACCGCTTTCCGCGCGAGGACAGGCTTCGCCGAGTAACTGCATTTCAATTTCGAGGCAAGAAATTGCTTAACAAGCGCTGTTACTTAAGCGCTCCCGGCCGTCATAGGTATCATTCCGCGTGCGATTCCGGCGGGAGATATTATGAAAAGTACAACTAGTCGATCGGTGTTTCCGCGCTAAACCGACCGCGCGAATAATCATCGTTGTTCCTTTTTCTTTCTCTCGCGCCGCGCGTAAGCGGAATCGAACGCGAACAGCCATTTCGCTGCGCCGTGTTGCGCGCGAGCAAAGAATATCGTTTCCGTCGTCACAACATTGCCGAGGCAGGAGGTTCCTCGATCATCGTCGAGTCTTCCTTAAATGTTTCATTATCACATCGTCGTGTAGATTCGGTTAGAAAACAAGGTCGCCCGGTCGTACGTATGTCAATCGTGTTGTACGAACGGCAAGCATTGCCTGCACTACCGTGTCTGCCTCAACGTTTCTCCAACCGATGAACTCACGCGGACGAGAGAAACACCCAGGCAAAGACTGGTGGAGGCTAATTATCGCGTGGCTGGACTGGGAGAGACTAATTATTGTCGCGCTGAGGCTTGATTTAGTCGAACCACGAGAACGAAGGAGGGGTACAGCAATGTATCCCGGAGTGGCACGGATAAACGTGCAAAGGGAAACGGTAAAAGGCGGAAGACAGAAAAGCGGACAGTCTGCCTCTTCCCTTTTGCCGCGTGAACGCATGGACGCGCGCGTGCACGCGGCACGCTCTCGCCCCCTTTGCTCTTAGGCGTAGAGGAGAGGTGACGCAGACGGCGTCGCGAGCTGTGCCTCCTCGCCGATATTAAGGGGATCCCGCCGGAGAGACGAACATTTCCTCTGCCCGGCGGAACCGCGAACAACTTATTCCGTGCCGTCGTTCCACCCCGTTCCCGCGTAACACTGTCCCACCCCGTTACTGTATTCCGCTCCTTCCGACGCTCTCCTCTTGCCAGCCGCCACCCCCCGTCGTACCGGTTCGTCGTTGCAAACCGACGCGTTGAATACGTATACAGCCGCGCGGCAGCAACCGGCGATAAGAGGGTGAAGGACGGAGGAGGCGAGATAGCAGACGAAGATGGCGAGCCGAGGCCACTGGAACCAGCTGCATTCCCAGCCATTAGAACTCCGCACGGTAGTGAAAATTTACTGTCGTAACCCAGTCCTAATGCACTGCGCGCCCGCCTCGCGTACCGCTCCGAGCCGCAGTTATGGACGTCCCCCGTGTCCCGGAGCTGTTCCGTGCTCGCCTGTACATTCGTGCCACACGGACAGAGACTTTCGTGTGTGCACCGCCGTTGGCGTGCACTGAGAACAGCGGGGTGAGAGAGAGAGAGAGAGAGAGTGATGCTCTGGCAGCAAGCTACGAGGCGAGGATCTTCTCTGTGTATACCTGTAGGTATCCGCTACTCTCGGTGCTGGAGAGTAGTTCTACCAAGAGCGGCGGTGTCATGCAGCAATGTTATCTGCCACCCACCCGCGCCTGACGGAAGAGACTTTAGACAAAGACACCGACCCCGGGGGGAACGGAGACCGCGGCGACGTTGTCGGTCGGACAGGGTTCGACGAAAGTCGAGCAACGAGGACGGGGACACAAGTGTCTGCGGCTCTCGGTAAATGGGTTATAAGCCGGGGACGTAGCGATCAACCCTTTTGCGAGCCAAAGATACCGCGCGACGAAGATGCTCTTCCCCGCTCGATCGCGAAATCGAACTTTCCTCTCTATCGAAAAGTCTGGCGATACGATAGACACCGGCTGGTCGGAACGTCCCCCCCCGGAGCGTACTTTCGTGGGGCGTATTGTATCTCTCGTGCAGCCATTGAATAACGAATAGCGTAGTAAAGTCATGAGCGATCCAGAATCTACACGGGCCTGTCTTCTCCCGAGCGACGCAGATCTCCGTCCCCCTCTGGATACTTCGGTTCTCGTTCGCGAATGTTTCATTCGGCCCGGAATCCGCGCGGGCAGCGCTTAGAAAGCGGCTGCTATTTCGCGCGGGACAAATTACATCTTTCCACAGATCGCATCGGAGGTGCCGTTTAACGGTCACACTCGCGGTGGAAAGATTTACGGTCGGCCGGGGCGGTGCGCGCCCGTTCAATCCGCTCGGAAACGATCGTGAAGCTAAAATTAGTCGAGGAAAGTGTGCTTGCGTTTTCGCGCCAGAAGAAAAACACCAAGGTCCTCGAGATTACTAACTCCCCTTTGATTCTGCCTTTACGATTCTCTCTCTCTCTCTCTCTTCCCATCCACCGGCGATTCTGGCAGCGTTAACTGCGAGAGTCCTCCTGGAAACGTCTGTCGAGAGTCGCTCGTAAATAACGAGAGCAAAGGGGGAAGGGAGGCAGACACTTCCCTCCAGGGCTTCTTCTTTTCAGAGGGCCAAGCCCTAAATCATCGCGAAGCCCGGGAGGGTGGTTCGTCCCTTTCGATCGGCCGAGAAAAAATTAGCCGACTTCCAACTCGCTCCGCTTTCCGAGCAAACCGCGCGGCCGGCCTTCCATCGCGGTGTGCAATATCAATTTCACGCGTTAGCCCCGGTTCCGTGCCGGCGGTGGCCATAAAGCAGGGTTTATACCAAAAGCCCCCGAGTGCTCGAGCGTGAACAGGCCTGCGAACAAGAACGAGCGTGACCGATCGCCACCGAGTAAGTTCCATTTGCTGGTGGGTAAATAAAAAGGAAAGTTCCGCGCTCGCTTAGCGTAAACGTTGCTGCGTTACCTGTCTCCGATGTTGGCCGGGTATGAAACTGCGACCAAGAACCCCAGAAACATCGCCGAAGCGCGAACTTTCTTTTCCGGCCAATTACGCCAGCTGTTTTCCTCCTCGGTCCCTATGGCCGCGGTAGTGATCCGTACAAGCAACTGATTTCCGGCTTGAAAATAAGCAACTTGCTGATCCTCTCTTCTTCATTGATAGGCCCGCGCTCTGTATATTCTAATAAAGCCGACCGAATAGCATACCTGTTCCGATCCCGAACGAGTTGCCTGTTTCGGAACGAAACGGTGTTTGCGACGTACCATCATCATCGGGCATCGTATATTTCAACATCCCCAAGGTGGTGTATCCGAAGTTACGATAGTTCCATAAGAACACCACGAAACATCTAGGTGTTTGCCTTAAGACAGAATTTTTGGGCCACGAGTTTTCCGCCCATCGTGTCGCGCCGCAGGCCTGGACGAAACGAGCACACCGATTTCGAATGATCACGGGAGCATGGCGAAAGTTACCCGCGATAAATCCCCGACGCAGAAAATATCGACCGGTCGTTCGTCGTGATCGGCGTACACGTCTTTTCGTGGGTGGCAGAGCGTTAGGATTATTTCTAGCGGGACCAACGCGGCATCGAAACGACATGCCCCACACCGCGGTCCCGTGGATCATCGTTACATCACATCGGGAATGGATGTAATAAAGTGCAAACAGAAGCGCATACTCTGGAAGCGTGTGTCGCTTTACGTAACGCGAAACACACGCGGCCTGCCAGTTGGTGCCGCGCGCTGCGTGACGAGTTATTAATCCGCCGACCGGCTCGGAGCGCGGGACTACATTTCGCCGATCGCGTCTCGAAGCTTCCGAATCGCTTCACGTCGTGCCAGATTCTCGCGAATGCGTAGACAAATTGTATCGTTGGCTCGCGATTAGCGTCACGGTTGGTATTTAATCCGCTCCGATGCTTTTGTTTCTTGCCCCCGCAGACGCTCGGTAAACGAAGTATTCAACGAGTGTTTGTAAGCATATAATTTTAGATAGTACCGCGAAGGGCGAAGGTGGATCGATCGATTTTCGCTCGGGTGAAATTTTCTAATTACCAACTATACATTTACCGTATTACAAATTGCCTGACAGCGTTGCGTACAGTTTCGCAAGAGCATTAAATCCTCTTACTTTCTCCCGCGAACCAAGTATTCATATCGCCGCTTCTTTCCCAGTTATACGATTGATTCGCAAACACACGTGCGTACTATTAAACGGCTCGCGTATCACCGTCCAAGAGCGGGACGGGATTCAAACGCTATCGTAATATTTTAACTGCAAAGTAAAAACTTCTCGGGAAGTAGAAATTCCCGTGTACGTCAGCTCGTAAACAGCGCGATCCGCGACGAATAATTCAGCGAGAAACGTGTTTAACGCCTCTTAATATCCCCTGATCGCTCGCCGTTGCCTCGCTCCGCGCCGTTCCCTTTTCTAATCACGTCGCGCGCACATGTGCCCGTCCGAAAATTCCAAATCCGCTCGACCAAACGGAAGATACACCCTTGGATACGCGGTAGACAACGGGCAAACAGAGAGAGAGAGAGAGAGCTACGTACGGTCGGGATATCATAGTGGTCGAAGCCGCGAAGCTGGCGTTTATTAGCGGCCAGGCAGAGAAAGTTTAGCTGACCCGGTCGTGATCGTCTCGACGGCGGATTGCGAGGCAGCGACCGGGGTGTGTAATACCGTTGCTGGCGCTACCGCCGCAATTGCTACTCCAGCCAGGCTGGCTGCGATGTTGTACAGCGGCCAACAGCACCAGCAACAGTCGCTAAACTCGAAATGGCCAAATGGCTCGTTCCCGTGCCGACATTCGACGCAATCACATCCTGTTCCTCTCTCGTTCTGCCTCTCCTATTCAACGTTCCCTCTCGCACCGTTTCTCGTACACGCACACACACACGCGCGCGTATGTGTAGGAATCCGAACTATCTCCATTTCCCTTGATACCGTTTCCGCGTGCTGCACGTCTGGCGGCCACTTATTCGGCGTGATACACGCGTACATAACGCCACGGGTACGCAGAGTTTGCGGGATCGGCGTGGGACCGGGATTAGCCTTAAGTCGGCGTTAAGTACGGCCGCTGGACCGAGATTATCGTATCTGGCCGCTATTAGCGCCGATATTGAAATCGTCCCTCGGGAACCTGCCACGTAGTAGCTCGCTCTGTGTCGCCGGCATTGGTTCGGATGCGTGCACTCCGGTCGCGCGAAGGGGAAGAGACACAGGTTTCGTTGATCAAAGGAACCGCGGGGAGAATCGTAGGATCGGCCGTAGCGTCGAACGGGACGAGCTTAAGTTGTATCGTTAAATAATTGTGATCCCCGAACGTTGTCTGAATATACGCGTATATCGACGTGCGCGCGCGCGTTGATTTGATGAAGCATGGTTGCACGTGGACTGAAGTAGCTTTCGAACAGCTGCTCTGAAAAGTAATGTCATTGTGGATAATTTGAATATGATTTTAGAGTATTTTTATGGAACTACGGAAAGCGAAAGATCGCCAAACGCGCGAGTCATTGAGTGCTCATCCACGTTCCCCGATCTACGCTATTATCCCACGTCTGTACTTACGCTCCCTTTTGATCGGCCAGGCCGAGTTACGGCAGAATCGGCTAATACGATGACGTTGTTCAACGCGTCAAGTGCGGAGGAGTGCACACGCGCAAGTGCGTGCGTGTACCGACGTACCCGACACTCCACGGTACCCACATACGCGCGCTACTCTCGGACCTCTCGGCGTGTAATGATCCTCGTTACACGATCGTGTAGTGTATCAACAGGACCGACTCGGTGTAACGATCACTGAAACGCGTCAAATATCTTATCCCGCTTGAGCGGAACTGGCGTTGATCAAGTGAAAGAATTCGACGAGACGAAAAGAGGAGGGTGGAGGAAAAGGTTGCGCTTCGATAAAGTGACGGACGATCAATTAATTCCGCGTAAGGGTTAATCCGCGAGAGTATCTGAAGATCATTCATTTCGAGAACTCTTGCACGAAAAAAGGAAAGAGACAAGTGTGTCCCCCCCCCCCTCTCTGGACGCGATAGAAGCCTCTTGAAGCTCGACTCTGGATCACACACGACCACGCGTGGCACAGAAATCGAGGGAACGAGCTTAATTAAAATCTCGGGTTTTCTATCTACCCGCTATCGAACAGAGTTCTTAATGGCAAGATTCTTCCCTCTAATCAGTGGATCGTACTCGCTCCAACCACAATTCTGTTTCCCATCGAAACGGTGCCTATCTCTTTCTCTCTCTCTCTCTCTCTCTCTCTCTCTCTTCGTCTCCCTGATGAAGCCTACATGCCCCAGAAGAGCCATCGGTCTCTCTCCCGGACTCTCTTCCATGGATAGATCGGGGCACGAAACAATCCGTGAACAAGCCCCGGCACCACGTGGCTTCCCGATGTGTCTGGACGATTAGATTCCGGCGAACGGTAGCTAACGAAGTTTGTACCGGATAAACGCAACAAACTCTACCGGACTTGGGCGAGCAGGAAGAATGAGATCTTAATTAAGAGACCGGCTTCTTGATTTTCCTGCGGCTTCGCAGCTTTCGTATTAGGGGGATCGGTGGAGGATAACTGGAGAATAGCGTAAGAATTATTGGAGGAATCTCGAGACGCAGCAGATATTTAAATATTAACGCATTGTTTCTTTTATTTCCCCTCCACATCCGCCAATCGTTTCAGCATTTCAGAGATGCCTCTCCGGATCTTCGCGACACCGTATAGTCTCGTTTCCAGCGCAGTTTCGCGACGAGTTCGGACAGACGAAATGTACCCAAGCGACCGTGCGAGAGGAGGACAGGCGACTGAGAAAATCTGCAAACGGCGAAACAAGGATTCCCTCGTGCGCCGGATCTCCGGGATACCTGTGCACCTAAAAAGCCAATATGCGGCGGATAAACGCGACGCGCTATTTCGTCGTAAACGGCGGGGCGAGCCGAGGCAAAGAGAAGATAAGGAAGAGAGGAGAGCAGACAAAACCCTCGGTGGAATCCTTTTTCTCTCGCTCCGGATGATATAGCAGCGACAGAGGAGAAAGACGGAAGGTCGAGTCTCTGGAACGGGTGACAGGGGAATGGGTGAAAAACAGGGGCGGGGGGGCGGAGGGACAGAAACGCGAGGGACGGGGTCGTTGAGACCACTTTAGGCGCTCCCTTTGTCCCCGAGGCGTGAGATATCTCTCTTCATCCGGATTAAGAGGCGAAAGAGGGGTCAAAAGACTTCGGGATTAATAATTTGTCCAGGACCGAGAGGACCAACCTGCGCTCGGCTCGGATGTATACCTACTACCTGAGAGACGGCTCGTGTCGTTGCGTCCACACGTTGCTGAAAGCGTTCCCTCCGCCACCGGCGTCACTCCCTTGCCCCCCCCCCCCCGCCTGTTTAACTCTTCGTGTATCTTGTCAAGCCCGCGCCACGAGTAACGTCGAAAATCTGCCGGCAGAAACGGTACCGGCGATGGATCGGACACGGGGTTCGCGAAAGAAAAAAAAAAGAGAGAGGAGCGACCGAAGGGATGAACGGTGGGGTCGGAAGGAGAGACAGAGGGGGCAAGAACCGGAAAGGCGGAACGCACACGGGTGGTAGGCAGAAACGCGACGAGACGACGGAGCAGAGATAAACGACGTATCAGCCACGCTTGTCCGGCGAGCGTTTTCGTCCGATAAACAGAATAATTTGGTGTCGTCGGTGCGATTGATAAAACCGGGCCTGGAAACGCGTCCCGAGGCGCCTCCGACCGGTGCGCGCCTCGAGATAATACGCGCTCGTTGTAGCGATACCGGTCGGCCAATAATTTACAAGCGGCGAGAGCGTGCGCGGCGAGTCTCTAGCGGTGCCGGCGCGTACGGAACCGCGTAAAGGGGTGCCGGAGATTTAGCTCTTCATCCGGCGCGAGACCCGCGGAAGGTGGCCGCGAGGGGATGGAAAAAAAAACGAATTGGCAACAGTTCAGATGGGATTGTTTAGCAAAGTGGAATAGTCGATTACGTCCAAGGGGGAACGGAGGAGGCACGTTTCCTCCTGGCCGGCATCGGAAGATGAATCATTGCCTGATTACTTGATTAATGACGCGTTTGTACTCGGATTGTCGGCTCCGAGCGGTAGGAATAATTTCTGTCAAATTAGCGGGACCGCCCGGCGTGCGCGATTAACGTAATTCTAGCGCACGATATTTCTTACCAATTCCCCGAATGCTAAGTCTGAACATGTGTGCATCGGAATTATACGAGATTTATGGTTCTTATAATTAGAACTTGCGTTAAACGGTTTCCTTGATACAGCCGCCGCCTCGTTGTACATGAAGGAGGAACGCAATCGGGCAGAGGCATGCGTTTTATTAAAATTCGGACGTACATACGTCTGACGTGGCAGCGGTCCAAAACGGTCAAACATGTTCGCGACTCGTCACACGTGGGAATTCCGGTGGAACAAGAATAGAAGGATATTCGCGAGGCAGCGGGGCTAATCACAATTCGACGATTTCATACCGTTGCTCAAGATTGTTTCCTTCTTCCCTTTTCGATTTCTCAAAGTCACCGATGACGCGATCGTAGGAAGACGGAGAAATGACTCGGACCAACTTGTAACAATACGGATAGCTCGTGACAACGTGTTTCAAAGCGCAAACACGTTAATTATATTGATTTTCTAGTTACGAAACGGATAGAAAGAACGCTGATCAATATTGAAGGCTAGACATAATTTTAAATCCACTTCATAAGCAAAGCATGCCTGCGCGTTATTCTATTCGCTTTTTTATATTCCTTGCAAACAGTGCAAACATTCATGCACAGCATGTCGATAAACTTTATATAAAAAAAAAAAATAAAGAAGAGATTCTCATTTCGAAACAGGCTACTTATTTTTCGTAATAATTTCTAGAAACAGTTCAAACATGTACGTGTGTGATATTTTAGCGTGTGTACCTTTTTGAAATGGTTAACAGTATGTTGTACGATTTAATGGCACGAAAAATTCCGATGAAAGAACCGTACAACATTTTTATCTCCAATGTTCACGCACACGTCGGACGTATTAAAATTCATTTCTGACCGACGAACCCCGTCCCTCTATCGAGAATATAGCGATAAAAAAAAATTTGTCGATATTCGACCGAAAAATATCGAGTTCGTATTCTTCGAAACGGTTTCCAAACAAATGTAATTCCATAGCAAATATTTTACAGATGGAAATGCGAGGCGTATAAAACATTCAACACGAAAATAGTCGCTTGCTCTCGTGCAACTTGTACAACGCTTGTTATTGCGATCGAGGGCACAGAGGGGGGAGCTCTTAAAATTTCGTTCCAGTCTCTCTCTCTCCGGCTTTCGAAACTTTTTAGAATCCGAGGAATACTCGCGAATGGAATTGACCGAGGTTCCGGTTCGCGGTCAGCACGCTCATATCCCGAGACGCGCTCTGCGCCTCTAATCTTTGTAAATCACTGCCGAAAAGTCCCTTCTCTTTACCGGCATTCGTCGCTGTTAAAACTTTCGTGGGACAGCAGTCCATTACGATGATAAAGTTGCGAGCGTCCGCTTCCGAGCACTTCTTACCGCTGCATCTTCCCCAAAGGTGGAACTGTTCCTAATCATCTAAAGAAGCTTCGACAATTTCACAAATGAGATACTGAAACCGTCAGATGCGGTTGCGCGATGAAAGAATTTCCACGCGGCTCATACGATTTTCATCTCTTCGCTGCAGAATTTTCGCGAAGAATAACGGAATTCCGTCGAAATGTGTAAAAAAATAAATCCGTGGCTCTCTATCGTCGTGCTATCACGCTGCGTACGATTCGACGAAAAAAATGTTATCTCTCGATGCTCAAATAGCTGCACGAACGATGTCGCACGATATTGCTCCGAAGGATATCGGCAAAGTGACGATGCGAAGAGCTGCAGGATTTTTGAATAAGTGTATCGTATGCGAGAGTTTGCGGTAGCGAAAATGAGTGTCTCATTTAAAAGGATAGAACTACATAGAAACTTTTCGACGCAACGGTGCCGATCGATGCATCCGTCGTTCGAGAATAAAGTTGTTAACCCGTGGAGCAAACACGTAGAGCCCGGCGAAATTACAACTCGCTATTGTCCCAGCAATTATGAATGTAATACCGTAGATAAGTGTGCGGGCATTGTAAGTACGCTTATCACGAGCGATCGCGTTCGAGGCAAGCCATCATCGATCGTGTAAATAACCACGTTGCAAGCAATCGTGGGGGCCCCGGCAGCCTGGAATATCTCGGGCTCTAAATTCGCGGTGAAACGCCAACGAAGCGTTACGAGAAACAAAAAAACGAAAAATCGCCGAACAGGAGGCGGCGAGGTCAACGAATAATTTTACACCCGGTACAAACAACCCTCCGCTATGCCACGGAATCGGAACTAATCTGTGCAGCGTTTTTATCATCGCGGAACGCTCTCTAAAAACCTAGTCGAAAAACCACACGTTATATCCATGGTAATACCGGTGGGATACCCGGCGAATTTTGTGCCCGGCTATCTCTCTTCCCTCCGCTTATCCGCCCCGCTCTTTCTCCGTACTTTCTCACCTACCCTCTGCCGCGGGCAAGAGTGCGCGGCGGTACCCTTGGGTAAGGGGCCATTGTGTATACGCATCGTGTATTCACAGCTTCGCGAGACAAAAGATCCTACCTACTTGCGCGGTTCAGCAACGACTGGCCCGGCTGCGAGATGGGACTGCATAGCAGCGGGTAGCGGAACGCGGGTTCGTAACTTGCAGCCTGGTTGGTCGGAGGCGCCTACCGATTGGTCGCCTTCGCGTTCGCCGCGGCTACTCCACGCGGACTGGGTCGTGTATCCTCGTCGCGTTCGTTTCGAACAGATTGCTGTTCTCCTCCCGCTCGTGTCCCGTCTCTGTCTAGAAAACCGTGGCGGTATGCGAACGTCGTCGTTGCACTCGCGACAGATAGGATAGCAACCAGCAACCACGACCGGCTGTTCTGCTCGAGTCTCTCTCTCATTCTCCTTCGCGCAGAGTCTTTCCTTGCCTCTCGGCACCGACGATCCTTCTTTGTCCCTCCGCCCTTCGGGGCCCTCGTCGCCGAGCCGGTCTCTCTTCGTCGACGGCCCGGGGATGCTACCTCTCTTCGTCCCACGAAAACAGTCTCTCAGCAGCAACGCGGCGAGATCCCCCGGACGAGATATGAATTCACGTTCTCCTTTTATATTCCACGCTCGCCTGCCCTCCATTTTGCTTGCTCGAGTCCCTTGTCTGTCTCGCCGATCTGCGACTACCGTATGTGTCGGCTGCACCGGCTATCTCTCACAGGCTCCTCTTCTTCGCTCCTTCTTTCCCCCCCACCCCCCTGTTCGGTTCTCAGCCGCTTGCACGCGGGTACACGAACGCGCGTTGTTCCCAACGTCGTCGTCGGGTCGTGGGCGTAGCGTGGCCGTCTTCGTCGGCGCCTCCGTTGTCCTCGTCCTCGTCGTCAAAAGTTCTGCTCGGCGACGTGTCCTTCGGGCTGCTTTGCACCGGTACACACGCATTAGAGAGGTGTGCGCGTGATAAGGTTCCAAGCGTGCGCCCCGGTGCAATGCGGTCAGCTGTTCGCGGAGCGGAAGACAGCGAACAGAACCAAACTGTTCGCCGGGTGCGCGATGCGCGCGAGGCAGAGACAGAGCCAGGGCCAAGAAGAAGAGATGAAAGGGGGAGTTCGTAGCCGGGGCGACGGTAGGTGGCGGGGGAGATGCGAAGCGTTAAATATTAAAAACAATCCATCAATTAGCGTTAATGCTCGGGCATTAAGCCGAGCCGAGCCTGCTTGCTGCTCCTTCTCGTTGCGCGACCGACACGTGTCGTCGTACAACAGTGTGTCGGGATGCTCACGCATCTGTGTACACGTACGTACACACCGGGGGGTGGGGGGGGGCGGCTACTGGTAGGTATCATTTCGGTTCGTTAAGCGCTGCCCGCTGTCGTATAGGCGTTACACAGTGTACATACGTCGTGTGCAAGGGTATACATATGTAAAGTGTACACACGTGCGGTTGCACTACGCCTCGCCCTTCACCTATACACGCGCATATACGTATCCAGCAGGCTTGCGTGTAAAATGTACGTACACGCACGGCGGAGTTTCGATGATTCGCCCCGCAGTAAACCGTTTTCCCTCGGCTAGCAGTCTCCTGAAGGACCGGCACCGATCATTCGCGGAAGGGTTGATTTCTGTCCGCGAAGGCTAGGGACCTGGGGAGGGACATCCAAAGAATGATTACGGTCGTTGAACGCGCTTCGCAGCTAAAGTTGTCAATGCTCCGGATACATGTTTGTTGATAATAGATGCTAGAAAAATCCGTGGGATTCGGGCACCCGCATACACGCGCGGAACTCGATTCCCGCAGCGGGCCTGGCTACCTCGAGAGCGGGCCTTAAAAACCGGTGGTCGCTCGTTACGCGGAACGTTTCTGCTCCGCGATATTTTCTCACATTACAGGTGGCCGATACGCTTTCGCTTATCGTGAGGCTGGCCGATTACGTGGCCGGCTAAGGATACTAAAAAAAACCCGTCGAAGGAGCTTGTTAAGCCTCGCCTCGTATTCGTATTCGGACTTTATCCAGGGAAATAAAACGGTACGGGCGGATAGCGTTTATATCGGACCACGGGGACCGGTATAATTAACATGTCCCCGTGCAGCTTATATATTCGCGTTCGCCCGTATCGTCGTTCGCGTAAAACAGCCTGTCAAACGTGGACGCCGATGCGCACGATACGAGTATCCGTCTCGCGTTGGACCGCGTTCGGGTAATCCGGGTAAGACGTTTAGCCGGTGTGTCGGCCTGCTTTAATCGGGATTATCCGGTATCGGGAAATTACTTTCTTACTATTACTTTTCACCCGCATGCGGAGGGAGGACAGCGGATGCAGCAGAATGAGGGGAGGGACGAAGGTTAATTGCTGTTTGATCTTTATTAGACCCGAGCGAATGGGTACGAGTTATAGTCACGTATGCTACACTCGGCTAGTCGTATCCGTAAGTTGATCCTACTAAAAAGGCGCTGGACAAAGCAAAGATAGAATCGAACGGAATTTTACGGTTAACAGCGCATCGTCGAAATTGAAATTTTCTTTCAAAGTAACTGTCGATTAATTTCATTATCAATACGTTCCCAAACCGATCCAATGGAATCTCGTCGTTGGTAAAAAGATTCTCTCGCCCCCCTTCCCTCATGCACAGCTTTCTCAAAACGTACGCGACGGAGTAGAGAAAGCGAAACTGCTCCGAAGCGCTTCCGATCGACACAGCCTTTAACTAGCCAGGCACTGGTGTTTGCATACCCGATCGTGAAGAAAAGAGCAAGGTGGTTAGAGAGAGCGGAAAGAGCTCGAGGTAGCACTCGCTGGAGCACTTTGTGCCGCGAGCCGTGGCCAGTGCAACGACATGCATCGGCCGCAGCAACGGCGACATTATCGCCGGTTGCACACACCGCGCGGCTGCGGATGGTGCGGTATGGCGGTTAAAGGGTGGGTTAGGGTAGTGCGCCACAAGGGTGGTCAAACCGCAAACGAGACCACCGGTCCTGGCTATCTGCTATCTGGATAACCACCGTTGCCGCCGATGCCCTCCGCCTCCGCCACCTGCACACCTCCCGACGGGAGATCGAGAGAGAAGGAGGCTCCGGTTGCACCCGCCCTAGTCCCCGACGACGCTGACCAACGTTACGCTCGCTTATCTCGCTAATTTCGTAATCGATCGATCATCGACGTGCTCGCAAGGGCACGTCAACGGGCTTTCGGTATTCGTGCGCGACTTATCTGGGATCGTTCGTTTCCTTTTCCGTTTGCATCTTTAACCATTCGGCGGCGCAAAAGAGGGACACACTCTCGATCCGTCCACCGCGGATGGAATGTTCGTCGAGGTGATACGTGGAGCGTTAACGATCTCCCGGGTCGCGGGGTAATTACTTAATGCCGAACGAGAGCCAAGCTTTCGAAGATTGAATGGCTTTTCGAGCGGCGTAAAGAGAACAAGCCAGAGTGCATCTAACCAGTAATTTGATTATTTTTTTTTTTATTGCTACGTGGCTGATTGCGTGCCCGCGCCTCGGAGGGCGCCCATTTTTGTCATGCATGTTTGATTGAAAAAACGCTGAATTATTACAATGGAACACCCGTAAAAGCTATTCGCGTAAACCTGAAAAAATGACTAATCGCCTGCTGCCACCGACCCTATATACCTCCCGATCTATCCGTCATTAGGAAAAATGATCCGCGACGAGCTAATGGATCACGGTACGGCGCAAAAACTATCGTTGCACGATAATTCTCGCTTCGACCGGCTTGCATAAATCGGTCCATTAAACTGCGCTCGATTAAAAACTGCCCTCCCACGCGTCGATGGCTAATCACCAGGAATTAATCATCGGTCCGCGTCGATCGTCCTTAACAAAGAAACAACGTGAAACGCATTCGACCGTGCTTCCTTCGGAATCGCTTCTGGAGTCGGCGACCAGAAACGCCTTGGAAAAACCGCGGGCTCCTGCGTGCCGTAATTTTTCCAAGCGTACCAAAAAAAAAAAGAACCGTGTCAGTAGCTACGGTGGCCTCGTTTTTCAGAGGCAATCCTGCGATCGTAGACATGAGAGAGAGAGAGAGAGAGAGAGAGAGAGAGAGAGAGAGAGAGAGAACGGAATAAATTGAATATTCCCGGCAGAGGAAGGGCTGCTTCTTTGTGGAAGGTGCGAGGATAAAAATCTGCTGGTCGCCCCGCGTGCAATTACCCTGGCATGTAATTGCAGCGATTCACTCAGCTGCGCCGACCGAGCCGGGCCCGATAAATTCCTCCTTCTTCGCCATCCTTCGCCATCCCTGCTCCTCTTCCTCTTTACCCCCGTTGTCCGTTCGTCGTTTCGTTTACGGCCCGGCTACCGAGAAATTTAAGCGCACCACGGCTCATCGGGTAAAGGGGTGCCCGTATATTTATGCGGCGCACAGAGGGACGAGTGCAAGCGACGTTTTATGCGCGCGTACACATGTTTAGCCGCGTTTACGATTCCGCGAGCCAGCTGCCGTTTTACGGTGGATCCCTTGATCGTTCTCCCCCCGTCTCCTTTAAAGCGCCCGCGTATCCGTAACTTGTTGAATCGTTTTACGCCGATGGTGGGTTCTAATCCTCGCGAGACGTCCGATCGAGGCTTCCGGGGAATGCATTCAGAAGGCTGTCGTCAACCGAGTTCTTGGACTTCGTAGACGCATCCTCGCTTTACCTTTCTTTTTAAGCCGCGGGACGAACTGGGTTAGTTGAAAGATTTTAATAATATCCGAGACGGTGATAAAAATTTGAAGCGCTGCATGCTTAGGAGCAATGAGAAGTATGCATAACGCTTAGCTATCAGTGAAATTTCGAAACCGCGTTTCCCTGCTTTCCGAAATTTCTATGCCAAACCGATCGACCCTTAAAGAGCACCAATTCCAGCGCGCAGCATTCCATCGCAGGACGAAACGACCCGGGCAAAAGTCGCGACCCGTTCCTACGGCTGGCGTGCGCGCAGCTTGTTAAACGATTCGCCGGTATTGAAAGCGCAAAAAGCGGAAGCGGAAAGTGCATTGTGCAGCGGCCGGCCGGCGCGGGGAGGGAAACGAAATTTGAACGTTACGGACACGCGAGGATCGCGCTACCGGGGCCGGGCGTTGTTTCGACACGCGCAAAGCAGCTGCGACTGGCCGAGCCGCCGCGGCGCCACAATTTTTGCCGTTGCGTTAACACGAGGCTGAAAAACAACCGCCACGGGGCCGCCGCCGCCGCGTTTTCACGGGCGTGTGCGCGTCACCCCGCGGCTTTTCGCGGTTTACACGCTGTCCCGTCACGCCGCGTCGCGTACGCGTCGTACGCGCGAACGAGCGCGACGGACCGGCGATATTCGGTTTCTGCGACCGAGAATCGACGGGTCACATTCTTCGGTAACGTTGAATCCATCGCTGCTAGAAAAATTGGCGCGACGCTATTTGCGTGCAGGCACCCACAGACGAGGGTACGGACGGCGCGTAGAGCGCGAAACGCTTTCGTCGGAGATGTCGAACGGGTCGCGTGTAGCCAGCGCGTGGCGATTGATGACCGCGCCAATTCGCAGCCACAGGCCCTTGGCAAGAATGACGCGATTACGCGATAAACGCGTTCCGATCGGCTGCGCGTATGCACGCGCCGTCGTCGACGCACCTCGCAGGGAGTCACGTCTCCGTCAGGCGTTCCACGATTATCCGCGATCGCGTTCCCGCTTTGCCTTCGATCCTGTCCGCGATAATTCGCACGATTCCTGGGAATCGAGGATCGTGTCCGTGAATTCAAATAACCCCCCTCCCGTTTCGATCGAAACTTTAGCCACCTTCGCGATCGAAGCTTCTCCTTTTAGCAATCCTGGCGCGACGCATTCGAAAATCGAGAGGCCACCGTGTAATTTACGTAGGTATACAGGTATCTGTACGCGTTCCGTTCGAGGAGCACGTTTCGTTTTAACATTCCGCGCGATGCCGACACGAGCAATGAGGAATGTTACTGTGCATACGTGAGGAAACGTTGCTTTTCCTTCGGCCAGTCGATGGATAAGTCGCATGCAGTGGACGGTGTCACACCGGTGTCCGCGTAATCTCTCGATCGCGCCAGGGATTATCACGCGCGCCGGTGCTGATCGATTTCACCCAGCGGCCGATCAATTTCGCGAATTCTCGCGTACCGCGGGACGAACAATGGGGACCCGGTGTAAATAAATATACATCGTGGCCGAACGCGGGAATTATGTTGGTATTAATAAACCGTGCGTTGGCGAACGTTCCCGTTAAACAAACTATAAACATCAATGATCCTAAATATTCGCCAGCGTCATTGATAAACGCGAATTGGCCGCGGCTGTTTAAACACGCCCGCCCGGGCACCGGCGGGGATCGATGCGTCGCGTCGCCTCGCGTCGCTGAAAAAAAAAGACGAGCAGACGTCAATCTATCCGCGATTCGATTGGGAACAGCGGTCGCGGGATGCTCCGATGCCGGGGCATCGCGTAGCTTCGCGAAAATAGATACACAACGCGGGGGGAGGAAGGGAAAAAAAGAGCGATCGTTAAAGCGTTCGGTAAATACGATAAAACGCGAAGCGTTTGAGAAAACGTCAGCCATTCGTCAAACTCGACATCGTCGTAAAATTGCGACGTTAACTCCGTTCTGCTCGCGAGAGAGCGGGCAACCGGTTTTTACACGGCCGATCTGTCGTGACTCGTTGAGTTACATCCGAATGCGAAAAAAAAAAACAAGGAACGGGGGGGAATAAAACGAGGAAGAAGGCGGGCGGGAAGGATAAAAAAAGAATTATCCGTCGCGTTTAATGTAACGCTCATGTAATATTCAGCGAACCGTCCTATTTTTGCGCGAAGCTTATCCGGTTAAACGCGTCGCCGATACGTCAGACGATAGAGCGCGGAGCAAGGAATTTCGTATCGAGCCGCTCCGGTTCGATGACAAGCGATGACGTGTCGCTTTTCAGCTTTCGCTCCGCCTCGAATTATGTGGCACAGATTTCTGTATCTTGTACTACAACGCACGGTTTACATACTTCACACACACACGCACGCACACACGCACGCCTGTTGTACGAAACCAGCCGACTCGCTTCGAGGATATTAACCAATTAAAGCGGAACGTCGATTAATCTAACAGCGGTAATAGCGTGTTTGCTTAATGGACGTAGGAATGACTTTCTAATACGGCCACCGACCGTCCAAACGTCCTGTCTGTTTTATTCCGCCCCGAGCGGTAAGGAACTAATCCGTCGATGGAATCAGCCCGGTCGTGATCCTACTCATTTACTAATTCAAGATTAATCAGATGCAGATGTCCCCGCTGCCGGACTGGTAGGCATCGAGTGGACGGAATAAGCTACGCGAACGTGTCCGCGTCGGTGAAATTAATGTACGAAAAGATTCCGGGATACGTAAAAATGAAACAGCCGCAGAAACGGCAAACAAAAAGAGAAAGAATAATATTCCTCGACCACATGCCAACCCTGTAGCGATTAGCTCGAATTACGGTCGCCGAAGCACGCCGCTCGGCGAGCGTTGCACGAGTACGGTGTCATTAGCGGGGGCCCCCAGTAATTTCTTCTTCCATTTGTGCCCGGTGTACGCTAAAATTTCGTGACGAATAGGGCTTGCGTGTCACCGCTCATTAAAACTGCTCGCGCATCGCGTACGGGCGACCAGCGACTCTCCTCCCCTGCTCTTCTTTCACCGGATAAATAACGATACGATTAAGCGTCACCGGGCTGCGAGCGCGGAAACGGTGGAGCGATGATAATTGTTTCGTCGGGCGTTGAGCCGGGAAAGTTGTCGATGGTGTTGGCCATACCCGTTCGAAGGGGATGAACGGCGGAACTCGTTCAAGCACAAAGATAAATTTAGTGGAGGAGGGGAAAAAAAAAAAGGATTTGATTCTGATTTTTTGGGGAAAAATAAATTTGATCTTCTTATTTCTCGCAGCAAGCTACATACGTATGTAACTTTTTTTTAACGTTCCACGTAATTTGACGCGACGTGGAAGATTCTCGCAAACATCGGGGCAAAAAGATAGACGCAATTACGGGAGATTATCGGAGCTCCGGCGGGTCGATTTAATTGAATAAAATGATCGAAGGAATCGCGGCAGCGCTATTCGTTATGAAGCGATCAAATTTGCATGCGATAAAGAGGAAGGTTAACATGGATTTCCCGGCGCGCGTTAGGCGATGCTCATCGTGTGTCTGCGGGGTAATAATTTAATACGGGCTCGGCGTAGCGCAGCTACGCGCGGAGCGCGAACCGGCCGCGCGCAAATCTCATTTCAGCGCGAGGAACAAAAATGCAGAGCGGATCGCGACGAACTGATTCTCCGTCTCCGCGGGGTCGAAGCGCAGGGAACCGGGCGGACCGGACGGGAAAGAGACGAACGGGTTTTAAGAGCTCCGTTTGTCGGCGGACGAAAGGGGGCGGGAAAGAGACGGGCGGATGGCGCGTTTCCGTAGGAACGAGCGAGAACGGCGAAGACGAGCAAAGGGGAAACCACGTGGTGCACGGTAAGCAGTGGCGGGGGATCGTTGCGGCCGTCGTCGAGGGAGCAAGGAGAGAGGGAAGAGCTTCCCCTCCGCTCTGCGGTTGATTAGTTGATACCCGACCGTCGTCCGGGGTGGATCGTTTCGAAATTATCGCCTCGGTGTCTATATGTTCCGCGTATTCGTACCGTGTGTAACTCCAGCGTGACTCGACGTTCCCGTCGCGTTGCACCGATTCCCCGTATCCGGTGTGTCGTGTAACCGCCCCGTCGTTTTCTTCTCTCGGCGAAGTAACCGTGAGACCCGTGTACCGAAGAAAGTGAGTGGTGGCCGTTACAAAGGGGTGAGCACCTCCGAAGAATAGAAAGTGACAAGTGTCGAAGTGCGCGGTGCTCTCGCTCGACTCGCGCGCGTCCTCGATCTTTATCCGTTTGTGTCCTTCCGGCCGGTTTTTCCGATCGTCTTTCGTCGCCGGCCAGTGGATACTAGCGCGTACTGGCTATGACCTGGGATACGGCCGGATATACCTGAGGATAACGGAGACGTATCCATTACCTCCTGACAGGACTCCGCCGTGACGGCAGGAAGCAGCGCGACCTTAGAGGATTTCTGACGATAACATGTACCCCAGTGCCAGCATAAACGCTGCGGCAGCTGTGGCCGTGGCAGCTGCCGCGAGGCACCCGGTATGTACTTTTATTTCTCATTCTCCTTGTCGGTCGTTTCTTTCTTTTCTCTCTCTATCTCTCTTGCGTATACACGCTCGACGGGTACGACCGGCACGACTCGCTGATAAAAATGCGATGGTAATCGAGGTATTGAGATATCTCCTCTCGCGAGCTGACCAGACGAGCGTTCTCGGACTTTCGCGTTTAACCGCGGGAGCGGCGAAGCCGTGCGCGACCCGATCCGACGGCGCGACGAGCGCAACGTTTAATAACACCGCGCTTCTAATCCAGGCGAGCGTGTAACGTACATACGTCCGTACCGCTTAGCGTTTAAACGTAACGAGCGATTCAACGCTCGTCGCCAACCGTACGCGTCCTCGCTGCCGTTTTTCCGCCGCTCCTCGGCGAATAAGCCAACCACTTCTTCTCGTCCAAGCGCTTATCGAGGCGCTCTCGGGGTTTCTACTTATCGGGAAATTATACGCGGGGAGACGTTCGGGGGCCGATTAACTTGTACCGCTGACCTCGCCGCCCCGACGCGCTGTCAATAGCCACCGCCGGATTATCAGGCCGAAGCGACCGCGTGAAACGTTCGCGATCGTACTCCAGATACACACGCGAGCGAATGTTCCTACCGTGACCGCTGTTTCCCTGGCCCCGCTCTGTCGTTCCAAATGCATCACACGAAACCGGTGATGTTCAATCGAACCTTCCTCGTTCAGTGGGCGCGGTGTAGCGTTTGAACGCCGCGGGGAATAAGGTTCCGCGAAATTGCGCCTTCGTCCTTTGTTCCTTCCGCTTACGTCCGTCTACGCTACGAGTATCGAACACGCGCCGCGTCGTGTACGCTCGCGCGTTTGAAGATCCCTCGAATCGCGAGCGCACTTTGGCTTAGTCCCATCGTTCGATCGTCGTACTGTAATTCGACGTACCGATCCGTCGAGCGGAACGGAACGGCTCGGGCTGTCTCTCCCTTTCCGATGAATTCGTAGACCGTGTGCGCCGAGCAATCACGGCGCGTACCGTTCGGACGGATTAAAAAAGGCAGACCTGAAAAGTATACCCCGTCGGTGCCTTTTTGTTTTTTCGCCGTGCAGGGACGGACTCTTTCGGATCGTTAGTTTTTGAGCGAATCCCCCTCCCCGGTGTTTATTTTCTCTCGATAGTTTACCCACGTTCCGCGCCCGTTCTCCCCTTTCGCTTTCTACCCGTGCACCGTTTGGCTCTCTTCTTGCAAAGCGCGCACCGCACGCGTGCACGCAGTGACGGCTGTAACTCCGAATCGCGAGAGACAAAGTTCGCGTACGCGTTCTCCGCGCTAAATTGCCTGTGCGCTCCGTTGCGTACGGATCCCCTGCGCGTCCGCTGAAATTGACGCGAATCTAATTCTCTTTCCGTGTTCGATCCTTTCGAGCCTTCCAGTCGGGGAGGAGCCGCGTTTCGAGTTTTGCCTCCCGTTCACCTGGACTCGTCCTGCCTGCGTGTTTGTCGTCGTCCTACCTGCGTGCAGGTACGCCGGACGGACGATGACGCGGGGAACGGTCGGAGAACGACGGGGAAGAACGGATCCGCGAAACGCCCGGCCGCGGGCTCGTCAGCTGAATAATATTTGGCCGGCGTGCAAATTTTCGTTCGGCCGTGTTAAACAGGGCCGGTCTTGCGAGCCGTGGCGGCAAAGCAACTCGAGGGAGCGCGACGGAAATAAATTGCGAATCGTTACCACCGATAGCCGCAATTACGTTATATCCGGCGTGCACGCGCCCGTTCGACGATTACTGGCCGAGTGACCAGTGACTGACAAAAAAGAGAGAGAAAAAAAAAGGAAGGACAGGAAGGAAGTAAACGCGGGATAAGTGGGAACGCTTCTGTCGCCCGACGCTACTCGAAATCGCTGGAACATTTCCAATACACGGTACATACGTACATGGAAAGCGGAGCACAGATTTGCTCGCTTTAAAAGGCTAGTTTGGGCGATCCATTTCTATTCGATGCTCCATTACGCGCCTCGGTAGTGTATCGCTCCGGCTTTATAATGCACCATTAGGTAACGCTCTCTGCGATTTTTAATCGCGAAAAGTCAGGAACGGGTATAAATGTGGGAAGATCTGCGAACGGTGTTGTGCCGATCGTTTTCCTCGGCTGTTTATTTCTCACGGAACGGGGAAACAGTTTTATAACAATTACAGCTGCGTTCCGTCCTCGTTGTCGAAGAAAACCGAACATGTCTGAAGGTATAAATCTGTGGCTTCATGCAAGAAGCACCTACCCGTATTTATATGTAGTCGAGATGTTAGCACTTAAAGATGTGTTTCAAAATTCAATGCTTAAAGATTCTTCTGACACAAAACTTTCCGCTATCGTAATTTCTACATAGAATTTACAATTGTCTGTGTACGGAGCAAACAGTTGTTTACAAACCCGATGCCAACCGGGTTGAACACAAATTTTCGCGGAAACATGGCATCGAGCCTTCTTGCACCGAGCTACAGAGACTATTCCATAACCACGGTCATAGAGTAGTCCAGCAGCAGTCTATCGGGCGGCGGCAGTTGCCTTTCCCCTTGACGATCCCGATCGTAAACGAATATTCGTCCGAACGGTTCGGCAAAGTCGCTGGAAGTCGGTTCCTCTCGTTTTTATTGCCGCAATATAGGCGTCGTTCACCGGTTCCCGTAATCGATAAAAGGAGAGGAGGCTTATAAAAATTTCCCTTCGAAGGACGTGCACGGCCGTCGCTGTTCCGTCTAAGCCTATGGGTAGTAGTGCCATTGTCCGTGTTCCGCCGTTACTTCGGGCAGCCGGCATCTCCTCTTAACTTTCCACGCTTTAATCCGGTAATCCTATTAACGTTGCACGATCGTAAAATTTCGTGCTCTCGCCTCCCTTCGCGCGCAGGGGAGGTTACAATTTACAGATGGAGGGAGGCCCCGGGTACCGATTGTTGACAAGTGTCCGTAGCGCAAATACAGGTGCCGATCGGTCTACGAGAAGAGGCGAAGGGGAGAGAAAAAAAAAAAGGTGGTTACCTGAGTCTCGTGATCGGCTCCGCGACGACGTCGGTCATGTTTGCTCGCTCATTGTTGGCCCCCGACGCCTGTTTGTCCGGCTCGTTACCGCGAGGAGTTCCTCCTACTTTTATCGATCGTTCGCACGTTCGAATGATACTTCTTCGAGCAAAGGGTGATTCGTTGCGTCCCGAGCCGCGTTTTCGACTAGCCGAGATTAGAGGCGGAGGAAGTTTGCTCGGTTTATCATAATAGTAATATAAATAATAAAAATTAATGTACCTTAAGTAAAAAGCATCGCAACCTCCGGGGTATTCCGGGGATCTACTTTCGAAGCCTAAGCAATTTTTCACGTTATTTAATGTAAAACTGAAAGCTCCCAATTGAAGACCATTACAGTACCACGTTTTCTTCATACGCCGTCACTTAAATATCATCCCCGGTGTGTCGCCTCCGATCGAGGGATCGAACGGGGATCCAAATTGCGCCGTTCCATCTGTCCACTCGACGAGAGAGCATAAAACGCCGCGTTGCTCTACCGATGCGATGGAAAATCGAGATTGATATCACGACGGGAGTTAAATCCTGGACGATAATGGAATCTAGACGACACAGCCCGTTCATTTTTTCTAATTATTATATCGCGATGTACGCGCGGAGCGATCGCGTCGTATAATTGTCGTCTGGCTGAAAGAAAGGACGGATGGAAGAGGGAGATAGAGTGTCTCGCGCGGACGGGAAAAAAAAGGTGTCGACGGGACACGTTCAGCGGGATCGGCGGCGAAATTGAAATCGCGACGAGGGCGGGGGATAACGACAGAGGGGTGGTTGGAAGGTAGGTTGAGGGACGAGCGAAAGGGTTCGATGTACGATCGCACGAAAATTCGCGGTCCGTGCGCTTCGCGTGCGGAGTGCGCAATATGCGTTGGTAATTACGCGGGGATGAATTACACCGCGGAATGAGCGAAGCGCGTTACGTGTAATTGGCGCGCATTATAAATCTCGCGACGCGCGGACAGCACCGCGCCTCCGTACCACGTGGATCGCGAGCAGGTACGCCGGTGCGTGGACGCTCCGTTCCGAGGAGCATCGCTTCGCTCTCGTTCCTGCTGGACATTGTTTCGTCGCGATTTATCGTCACGTCGGCTTTGCTAAAATTGTTCCGAACGAATTATTAGACCTTCGAACATGCCCGAACAGTTTTTCCTTCGCAGATACATAGTACGAGAGCTGTGATAATTGAAGTATTAAAAGGATACACACAAGCCTGTCAAATGAATTGATAACACGTGAGTTGTTACGTATCGCAAGGTATATTTGCCTTTAAGATTGAGCGCAGCTCTTTTTTGGGGGGACCTTACACGAAGTGTCCTTTTAAAAAAATCGGACAGCCGAATTAGCTCTGTTTGCAATATTTAGTTTGCTCAAGATACGCTCCTTTGAGGTGTAGCAATTAACGCTACAGGGCAGGTCGATTGCATGGTTTTTTCAATTTTTCGATTAGCAGCACAGTGCTAAAGTAGTAAGAGTATAAATGCTGCTTCTATTGGTTATATATTAAATATTAAATCATAGGTAAATAATTGAGTTTCGTTTTCGCCGGTGTTAATACCTTTCCGAAGCTAGAAATATCTTTATCATTCCATAACGAATCGTGTCAGCCTTGCTCTTAGTACTCCTTCCAAATCTAACATATCCAACATCACCCTTGTCCCCCTCAGTATTATATTTCCTGGTTAATAACATCTTATTCGCATCCTGCCATAAAGTTCCCGCACATAGCAGTGCCATAAATTTGCTTTGTAATAAAGATAAACTTATTCGACAGGGAAATGAACCGAAGCATGATTCTCTAACATCTCTTTATTGCAAAATGTATTACATAGAAATCCATTAAATCATCCAAGCTACTCTCCGTTCGCCGTCGTGTCCAAAAGCCGCAACGGCGAGCGATAGTCTCCAAAGTTCCATCGTTTTATTTACACGGTCGAATAGCGGAATCTTGTCTGATCCCAACTTCCGTCGCTCGAAGCGGGCGCCAAGCAACGCGTCGCAGCAAAGGCGCTAAAAGCCTTTCGGGAATGGCTAATTTGCATGGAACGCGAACGACCGAAGGGAGTAGTCCCGCGCGTAGTTAATCAACGGCGGTCGTTGCAAGTTTTATCACGCCGCCCGTGAAAGCGCGGAGGACGCAGGGACACGGATAGGGGAGGAAGAAAAGAACCCTTCCGCCGTGTGTACACGGCACGGACACCCCGCTCCGACGTTTTCTCGTGCCCGAAGAGTTATACGCGCCTTTCTTCTGGTCTCCTCGCGTGGTGACTCATTTCGAACGGGCCCCGGGTACTTGACCAAGTTGACACAGGCGGTGTTATTGGCACTCCGGAGGGCCGCCAGGGTTGTTTACGTACAAGCTGTACAAATATTATTTCCGGACAAACTGGCTCGCCGATCATTACGAAACTCCGGGCGGAAAGTTTTAAGCACCACCGGTCCTCCCTCCTTCCTCTCGTCGCCGGACGGATATACTTTGAATCTCTCGACGACGCGGGGCTCGATCGTTAAAATCGATCTGGAGCCACCGGGACGTACTTCTCGAACCGTTCCGACGATCATGGAGCATTGGAAGGATTTTTCGCGCGGTGGTGCGATCGGGCGGACGCTCCGGCCACCTTTTGTCAACGAGCCCATTGAAACTGTCGACCTGAAGGTTGAATGGCGGTGTTCGGGGTTCACCGTGACGAGCAATCGATTCATACAAACGAAAAGGTAGTTCTGTAAAAATCGTGATTCGCTAATTAATATACGATCGCCGAAAGACTTCCGCTTACCCCCACAGTGGAATAACTTTCCCCCTTTCAATCGCAGTCGCGTTTAATTAGACCCTACGATAATTCATGTCGGAACGAAAGAGAGTGCATAGTCCCATTTGACGTATCGAATAGAAACTATCGTTTTCTGCACAAATCGCTTCGAATACATCGCGTTTCCACGCCTTTATCGAGTACACCTTATACGCCGTGACGGCGAAAGGATATTCAAAAGCATGCAGGTATCTGCTCCTCGGCGCGGTTTCGTCTGAATATGTCGGAAAGGATGGCACAAATCCTCGGTGTAACGCTCCCACGAAGATGTCTCGCGGATTAGTAAAAGGAAACGTCGAACGACGACTTTGAATGCTCGAGACACGATAAGACGACCGAGAGCAATTGCGCGCTTATCACGCGATACGTACCTCGACACGAATTCGTTTCTCGCGCGTGCACGCTATTATGTACGACGGAATAGAAGAGTCCAAGGAATATTCGGAATGATAGGTACTCCTCGTAAATTGTCTCGGAATCGGTTTATAGATGCAATTGAACGATTTAGGAAAGATGTGAAAGAATGCAGATTCCTTTGATCCACTCGCGTTTTATCCTACAAACATTCTAAAGCGCACGTTTCAGTAGCACATGTTATGAAATGATTCTAGTTGAACGAGTGAATAGGGATTAGAGGAATGTAGCTCTCCATCCTGGCGAATGTTTAATCAAAAAATCATCTCATTGTTTCGTAACAAGGAGAGCATCGTTCAGAATGGATCGCACGAAAAATGAGTAACCGTCGGAGCGGCAGCAGCGGCAGCAGCGGCAGTTTGCTCCAAATTATCCCTCATTTTTGCTCTCTAATTAAATTTGTTAATGAGCGCTTAATTGAATTTGTTTGCATTCAGCGCAGCGCGACGGAGCCGCTCGTGGCTGAAAAATTCATTGTTAATCAGTGGTTGCGGTGCGGCGAATTCACGTAGCAGACAGAGGTCCATCGAGGAATCGGTCGGCGAGCAAATCCCTCGCCTGTAATTGCCGCGGAATATACAAACACGCGTTCGCCCGGAACGGCCGCGTTATCGAACCAACTCGGCACGTAAAGCGGAATCCCTCCGAAAGGCGAAACTTTCCGCCGTCGTTGCCCAATGCGAATCGAATCGATCCCGATGAACGCGAGTATTTTTCGTTCTCACTAATAGGATGTTCAGCTTTTCTTCCCAACGAAGTACAAGATGCCTCGTAACTGGTGATACAGCCGAACAGAAATGTAGAATAACATCTTTTCATTTGGGGGGCTACGTTTCCAAGAGAATCGACTATAAACGTTTGTTTGGTCCGCACGCATGTTGGCTAATATGTATTTTTACTGGTGCTTGAGTTGGATGATTGTCAATTCCACGATTGACGATGATCACGGCAATATCATTCCACCTATAGATAATAACTTTCGGTTATCTTTATTTCCTTATTATTCACGTTCTACACAGCTGAAGAAGAAAGTTCGTGCACGATAAACTTCGTTATTTCAGGAATTGTTCAAAATGTTTGTCCTCGTGTACGGGAACATGACCCTGCCGTGCCTTCTATTGTACACTGCTGCCTTGCTTCATTAAACGACAGAACAATTCTCTGCTTTAATCGCTAATGCGTGCGGATTACGCAAACGTTTCACATCGCTTTTCTTGCGAACGAAGCGTCGAATGAGAAAATTTTGTTCTGCGTTATCGGCTTGTTTTTTGTTCACGCAGAATTACCCTTCTCTTCGATTGTGCCACCAGTTACGGGACATCCTGCGCATCGTTGAAACACCCGTTGAAGACAATCGTCGTTCCCACTTTGCACGTGCGAACGCATTGGCGACGCGCGCAAATCGGAGAACAACGTAACGCAGGGGTCACGGCGAATTACGCCGCGGCGCGCACAATCTTTACTTTTGCCAGTCATTAGTTTATTGCGGAGCACGTTCGCGCCGAGTTTACCCGAGTGAGACATTGCGTCGGCGCGATTAGGCGGACGATTAAACCGATTCCCCCATTAGCGACCTGTTAACCCCGTCAGTTCATCGGAAGAGTAATCGGTGTGGACTTTTCGCGAGCCGAGAAAATTATGACGCATCCACGTTTCCCTATGGAATCGTTCCGAAATCCTCGATAGGTCAGAATACGCATTCCAATCGTTTAAATTGCTGTCGCGAAAGAGTGAAACATTACAAGTGTTTTTTTTTCTTTACTCATTTCGTTATAAGTCAATGTGTACGAATAAATAATTTTCATCGGAATTCTCGACGAACGATATTATATAATTAAAGCTTCTCTATAAACGCAAACGATTGTCTCAAACACGATGCAGTTCCCATCGCAATCGCCACCGATGCGTAGAATCTTTGCATTTACAGCGCTGTGGTAGCTCTTCCACGCAGAAGTGTCTGAAACGAATGCAATCAGGACTGCAGTCGTTCCATTACAAAAACGCAGTCTCCTCTTTATTGCATCGTGCTTTATTTCAACCGGACGGTCAGCGCGTCAGAGCCAAAAGCTGACTGCTAGTTTATTTGAAACGTTTAATTAATAGAGAAATCGTTGGAGGATATTTATTCTGGGTATAAAACGAAATTACTTTCATATCAAAAAAACGGCAAAGCAATTTAAATAATTCTCCGTTCGAAACATCACTCTTTTTAATCATTCGTTTTGCAATCCTGCTGTCTGCTAAGTGAATCAAGCTTATAATTCGTTTATTCTTTTTTTTTTTGTTTCATCGGTCAAGTTCCCGGTTTGAATTTTTGCGGAAAAAAATGCTTCGGCGCTTTAGAACACTTCCGTCGGTTCGCGGCAGAAAACGGGGAGTAGTAACCGTATTGTTTGCGCGATAATACGGACTAATTCGTAAGGAGCAACGAAACGTTAGAATCAAGAGCACCATTGTCGGAGCAGTCCTTGGTTGAACATGTCGAACAAAGTCCCCCTCGCGACGAGTCCTCAAGATCGCCTCATTGTTCGCGGACCGTGGGCCCTCGTCCACTCGCCATAGAACGGTCGTTTAGTTAGAAATTGCCGATATTATGCGGTCGACACTTGTCCCACCGCGCGGAAAGCGCGCAGAAGGGGGAAAAGAAGAAGGAGATCGGTGATTGTTTGTCGATCCCCTTTGTCAAATATTTGTCGACACCAGGCCTCGGACCGGCTGACGAATTATCCTCGGCGGAATTAGTTTTCATATTGCCAGGCGAACGAGCGCGGGATTAGAAATTGGGCGTTGCTGATAATTTCGATTATCTTATCGTCGCTCGGCGCGAAGTGCGTGCATTTGTGTAAGAACGCTGCCCTTTCCAGAAATATCGCTATTTATGTATCGTTTGATTTATAGTTTGCTCAAGTTTCTCGATCAAGAAATATGTGCTAAATTTAAGAAAAAAAGAACCTAGTCTTTTAAGAAGACACGATAACGAAGTTGCGTTTATGTATTAATACACTTCTTCGTGTTATCTTTCGGACGACCGAATCGTTTGAATTAAATAGTTTGTTCTATTACTTTGATACGAAATTAAGTTTACGGCACATGTCCCGAACACGTGCCCCTGTCGTGCGTATTTCTCGGGATCTTCGATAAACGAGAATTCCCTGCAATTTAATTCGTACAACTTTTCGAGATAAGTTTTTGTTCCGCTGAATGTATTCGCCGACCCGTGTCAATTATTGTATACCTAATAATAATTACTCGCCGCGATTCTACTGGAGAATGAATTCTTCCCTCGCGCAACGTTGCACAATGGCTACTTACGTAAAAGTGTTTCCATTCTCCCTATTCATAGAATCAAATCGTACGATTTGCACGAAACATTGAAACTATCCGTCGCGTTCTCAGACATGTCCAACTATCGTGTCCCGCGACTGTACTCTTCTTTGTTGCGCAATCATTTTCATCCGCGTCCTCCAGCGGACTATGCGTAATACAATTATCACTGTTCACAGTCGTTCTTTCGCTTATCATTTTCCCGATCCGACATATGCGAAACAACGCGATGGGGGGCGTTTATTTGAAGCCGCTCCATTAGGAAAAGAAAATTATCGGTCTGCCGAACTCGAGGTTTACCAAAGATTCGTGTCCCTCCCTTGAAGGCTCAAATTAAATCCGAACACGAAAAAGGAGGGAAAGGAATGGGCGGTTCCTTGCTTGTCGAAACAACAATACCTCCCTCCGTTTCTCTTTTGTACAAAAATCAGACCCGCGACCCCATGTGTCCGCGGTATAATTAGAGAAGAAGCTGGAAGCTCGAAGCAGGTCGGCGAGTAGGTGAGAACAACAGGGGGCAAGCGGCGCGTGAATAGCGGTCTTCCGGCGGGCGAGTTTCCTCCGCTGGTCGGCGTGCGGATTATTGCGAGGGGACGGAATCGACTACGAAATTGAAGGGCTCCGGGGCAATTTGGGACGGCCCGCCCTAAAACTGCCGTCAATTTCCGCGTTAATGGCCGAATTCGGGAAATGGTTCTCGGACCCTCGTCACCATTAAAACGCCTTCGCATGAGTTTCATAGCCGCGCGCCGTAAGACCAAGACCGTTCGCGGCCGGGAAGTAGCCGACTCCGTTTCACACAACTCGCTTCGCCTCGTTCTACCCGACGCCGTATCCCATTGCTTGTTTCGTCCGTCGAGCACCGATTGCAAATTCAAATCGTGCCCGGCATTAACGGGGCTGGAGGACCGATGGCTTCGTCACGGACAAAAGCGTGATGGAACTTTTAAGGGCTTGCGTATACACCTGGAAGCCCAAAGGGGTGCATCCATCGTTTAAACTATCCTCTGATAAAAATTCATTGTTTGAAAACCAAGTATACACGCTGTTCCGCTTGAAGCTTTTGAAAATGTAGAAGCTAACAGCGTAATAGATTAACGCGATGCAATTGCTACTATCATCCCTTTCGGTCCTTGGAAGAATCGATGGTCGCGTTTCGCGCCTTATCAAATCCTTCTTCCTAAACGCTATCTCGTGCCTCGGTTCACGGTTTTTTTTAAACTCTGTATGAAATCAGCCTGGCTCGGGGTTGGAGGAGCCGTTTCATCGGGTCGCGAAAAACATTTTGCTCGCGCCTCTGCGACACGTAGCACACACACACACACACACACACATACACACACGCGGAATCGTCGCATGCTGTTTGTACACGTGTTACGTTCACACGCATATTGTGTGTACCCGAGCACAGAGCGACACACGATATAGGATGTATGTAAATGCTATAGAGCGCTCTGGCCATGTGTGTGCGTGCGCGGGCGCGGGCGCGCGCATGAACTCTACACGGGGGGGTGCAGAAACGCACGCGCTATACACCCCCTGTGTACACTGTTCGCAATAATGAGGAGTTTGCACAGACCGGGATCTCGACGTTCTTCAAACAAGGAGAGGCAAGGACAAACAGCCCTATGTGGGACGGATGGACAAACACACTCAGCCACGAATCGCACACCGCGCCAACCGGGCACGGCCACACGCGTATCGCCTGGCTGGGTGCCTGCGTATACGTACACACACACACACACACACACGGTCGAGCCTGTGGCGACGAGCCGCGCGGTTTGTACACGCGCGCGCGCGAACACACATTCGTGCTCGGGGAATACACACGCACACACACGGACGAAGCCTCTTCGCTGTGTTCCCACCACGGAAACTATCGACCATCACCCTCGCTCTCGACAAGCACCATAAGCGATATGGTGGCTAATATTTGCCGGGCTAAGTACACAAATACAATACAGTACTGTGTACTTACCGCCAGCGGTGCTCCGCTGCTCTGTGCAGGCCTCTGTCTATTTATCTCTGGCGAATATGTGCAAGCTGTGCGATTCGCAGGCGCATGTTTCGTTATGAATCGATCAAAACTCTTGGGACGGATCGTATGCAGTATGCCCGGTTTGTCGCCTTTTACTGGCGGATGGTGGTTTTAGTTTCGTCGGAGCGAAACCGTGCAGAGGGTAGCTCTTATCGTGCAAGGTTCGAAATTCATCCATCGAGCATAATCCACTGGCATACGTTCTGGGAATTAGCAGTCAGCGTTTGATCCTCGTTTACCAGCAAGGTGATTTTGAATTTTTATACTTTGATTTCATTCAAAACTTCGTACCGTTCGAGGGAATGTCAGTGGAGTCTCGCGTTAGCCATTCTCTGGAAGTGTCCAGACGAAAATTCGTTTCCCCTTATCCGGACGATCATCCGAAAGCACGTACTCGAGATAAACGATGGACGATCAAGATCGATTCGCTGTGTGTTGTAGAACAAGCTTTTTATCGCAATACCGATCTCTCGAATAAAATACTTTCCGGATATGATCGTCGTCGTTCTGATAACATTAATCGCGGCACGCGGATAACGCTAATTTTACACCGAATCGCAAATTAAGATTTCCGATCTCCAACATCTATTTATAACAATTATCGCTATTTACGGTTACGCATCGCCGAAAGTTCGGGTAAAAATTGCGATCGGCCCTGCCAGAACGGGTTCCGCGAACAGCCCCTGCAACACTCCCGTTTCTTTCCCGTCGATTCATCGCGGGGAAACATTTCCGCGAATCCATCGATTTTACGCGAACACGGTTCCGCGTATTTTTTCTCTCTTTTTCTTTTTTGCCTCGACCGCAGACTGTTCGCCATCGGAACGAGCTACTCGCATTCACCATTTCCTTTTGAGCGGGCGAAATTCTCCCAGGAGCCGCCGCGCGGGCCCGCCAGCATCCTGGCGTGACGGTTGGATCAGCTGGTCCGGTGGTTTGCGAACTATCTCAATTTGCCTAAGCCGCAACCGCGGCGACCACGGGAACCGCAACTTCCCTCATCCGTGGCCACCTTTGCCCCCCTCCCTCTTTCTCCGCAATTTCGACCGTGCTCGCTCTCGCCCATCGGCGATCCTCTTTCTCCTATCGACCTTTCGCCGCTATGCGTGTTCTCGCTAAACATTCTCCTCTCGCGGCCTCCACGATCTCGAGAATTCAGCAACTACCTACTCTCCGTCAGCCGTAACCTCTGACCGCAGACCCTCGCGTCGGGAGGGAGGACGGGCCGCTATCGTGTACTTTGCCCCGTGGAGTGAGGTCGAGCGATTTTAATGATACTCCGAAGCGAGCGTGGCAGAGTTATACACTGTTGGTCAAAAGTTTAGTTCGTTTGTTTTACCAATATCCAATCTGTTGGTGTATAATACTTTTATCGGTGGAATGTTAACGTAGTCCGGTGGAATATCGTTAAACTAATATGCGGTGGAAAAATTAGATGGATAGATTGACTCTCGCTGTTTTCTTTTTTTTTTTCATTGCTTTGTCCTTCCCGCGTAATTAAAAAGTTTCTAGCAGTGGTAAGTGAAGGGTGTACGGTAGCCGAATCGAGCAAAGATTGATCGTTCGCGAACGGATGTTGGCGCGCAGGCCTTATGTTTGTCGATAGAAAGTCGAACGCGTGTTTAGGGCCGCGCAGCTGTCTGCTTTTAAACAAACAGTTTGCGCAGTCTATTCGTAGAAGAGCGCGAGAACTTCCTCTTGTATGCTTACAGCTTTTATCTACTAAATACACATCACCGCGAAAGATATCCCGCTTGGAATGATACCGCGCCGTTGATAGGCGTATCACGAACTATTTATTAATAGTATTAACGATGCGCTCTCTCTCCCCCCCCCCCCTCTCTCTCTCTCTCTCTCTCTCTCTCTCTCTCCCTACGCGACGGAGAAAAAGGCGATGTCGAAATGGTAAGCGAAGGTCGATACGCGCCCCATTCTTGGGTACTTGTTATCCACATCGTTCTACGTTGCTACCTCGAATATTCCAGTTCCAAATTTGCATCCGGCCGGCGAAAATCTCCGCGCCTGGTAACTATGCATACGTTACTTCCAGCACGGCGAGTGCGGAGCGAATGCGCGGCGTGTACCCCGGTCGGTTTACATTGCGGTGCGCAGCGTAACGAAGTGCATTTTAGCGTATTAGCCGAAACGCTCTAAAAGCCGCAAGGTGCTGCTCGCGTTAAGAACTGTTCAAACTGCCGCAACGGGCTGCGTAGAACGCATGCCTCGCGTGTTTCTATCGAAAAGGTAAACGCCCGACGAAATGAAAAACGGGCCCGCTCAAATTCATCAGTCCAGACATCACGTGCAAGTTCTAGATACACATCAGCGTGTAATCGAGGATCTGTGAAATCTGACAGGGACAGATCAGAGTCCAAAGAGTTTAATTTAGGAAATCCAAGGATCAGAAAATCAGATGTAGATCACTGTGGATGCACTGTACGGAATTCTGTGGAACGTCGAGGATCAGATTCTATGGGGGTCCGAGGTTGCCCATTGTCCACGCATTGGTGCAGAAATCATACATCTGTTAAATCTGATAGGAATAAATCAGAGTCCAAAGAGGATAATTTAAGAAATCCAAGGATCAGAAAATTAGATGTAGATCACTGTGGATGCACTGTACGAAATCCTGTGGAACCTCGAAGATTAGATTCTATAGGGATTCGAGGTTGCCCATTGCCCACGCGTCGGTGCAAAGATCATACTTCTATTAAATCTGATAGGAATAACTTAGAGTCCAAAGAGGCTAATTCAGGAAATCCAAGGATCAGAAAAGCAGATGCAGGCGCCCGTGGGTGCAATGTAAGGAGTCCTGTGGAACCTAGGCATCCAGGGGTATCGAATTTCATGGATTCTATGGATTCGGGATTGATCGTATTCGATTTTATGGGTCCGCGATTGCCCGTGTCAGATTCTATGGGGGTCCGAGGCTGCCCGTACATTCTTTGGACGCCTTTCTCGGACACGATAAACTCGGCACGGTCTTCTGTATCCTGTTCCACACGATTGCAAAGTGTGCCGTGTTAGAATCGAATAGGCCTTGCGTGATACGAGCAGGATTCTATGGGGGTAGCTTGGTTAATATCCAATTAAATGGACTTGTCGTGGGCTGTATTGAGTTACGTGAACCCGCTGCTTCCCCGTATCATGTTTTGTTGCCAGGCATGTCTGCGGTAGGTTCCGGTGATCGACTGGTGTCGCGTGTCCTAACTTCAGTGGGAAGCATTAAAGTCTTTATTAGTTGCCGCATGCTTGGGGCATTCTATGTAATAATTTATTATAACCGTAATGGCGGAAAAAATTAAAGACACCCCGCTCACATTCTTCCATCAGTAATAAAAAAAAAGGACAGTTGTTGTAACATCGCCGGAATATTTACTCCCCGATATCTCCCTTTTATTCAACCAGAAGTTCCGATTTCTTCCGTCGGGATATTCAATATTTTCTCGAAAACTAGAGGATCGGCGCGGTCCTTCCGAAGGATAATGGAACAGACGGAAGCGAGCACGGAGGGAACCACAAGAATCCTGGCACAAAGAGAACTCGATGGATTCTCCGCGATCGATCGAGTCCGTCGACAGCTGAAGCGAGGAAGCGTGTAGGGTCTCTCTCTCTCTCTCTCTCTCTCTCTCTCTCTCCGTCTGTCTGTCTGTCTCTCGGTTCATACGATTACAACGGCTCGATTGTGATCGAGGTCAGGAGGTACCCCGATGCACTCCTCTAGCTTTAACCCGAGATAACTCCGGGGGCTAGCCTTCTTCCTTCTCGTCCCTCGATGATGCTCCAAACCGTTTCACGGAGCTTCTCGAGGATACGTGCACTTTACTCGAGGCACTTGCGCGCGCTAGGGAAACGCGGACGTTGATTGATCAGCAACCTTTTTATTTCTCTTTCCATCGGCGGGTGTAATCAAGGGAGTTTTGCAAATTATCGAGCCAACGCGGCCGATCGCTTGATCCGACTGAACGTTTCGCGGCAAGATTGATGAGCCAAGCGAACGATTGCCTTGGGGTAATTAATGTGATTAAAGAGTGTTCATTTCGCGTTCGCATTTTTTTTTTTTTTTTTTTCATGGCGAACGGTACCAGTTTGGAGTACACACACAAGCTGACTCGCGTTTCTTGTACTTATCAAAGTCTAGGAGCTTGAGAAAAATGATATCTTAACAACCAAACTTCAATGATTGTTACTTTAATTGGAAATAGCTTAACTTATTAAGACTTCAAATGTAAAGCGCCAAGTGGTTAACTGCTTACTACGAAAGTCTCCCAATTATTAAGAAACCTGTGGTGTATCCATTCACCCCAATGCACCAATCACCCACGATCGATCCGCGGAATTGTCTTTTCATAATTCCGCGGATCGATTTTCCCGAATCACTCGCTACGAAACGGGAATACTCGTTGGCCAACGTGACTCTGCGTGTAGAGAGCTGCGTATCCGACACGATCTACCAGGTCCGGCAAAGGATAACGCTCGCGTAGGCAGGAGGTCAGCGTGAACGTAGTTAACAGAACAACCCTCTCTCTCTCTCTCTCTTGAATTACACTTGCACGCACACATCCGGGCGTGTGCACGCGAGCTTCGCAAGTTCATAGTTTCGGTTGTAACGTGTAATCCTCGCGGACACCGCAAACATGTAATTAACACTTCTCTCTCTCTCTCTCTCTCTCTCTCTCTCTCTCTCTCTCTCTCGGTTCGTGTTGACTATACCCGCGCCGTGCGCCGCGTGTGATCGGTGCGCGCGTTTCGAGCGCTGCGGCGAACAAGATCTGCCAGGCAGGGCTGCCTTGCGCAGAACAGTTTTTAATTGTTCGTTTTGTTAATTGGTTACAGGGTCCACCGCAGCCTGGGCAGCAAATTAAATTCACAGTTGGGGAGTCCTGCGATAGGATCAAAGAGGAGTTTAACTTCCTGCAGAACCAATGTCACGCGTAAGTGATGAACATCTTGTCTATCGTTATCACGTCTGCGCCGTTTGCGGAATGAATTGATTTCATTAGTCCGCTGGCGCTTAACGTGAGGAAATATTTCACGCCGACGCGAAGCATAGAAGAAGATAATCGTGTGCCATTCGTCGCGAGGAGAGGTCGTTGAACCTTTACATATCGCTGTACCGCACGCCCCTTTTTTTTTTACCGCAAGGGATTTAATAGTATTAACGAGAAAAGGAGAACGGAGTAGCCAGAATTAATCGGGGAAAGATCTCGCGATTCGAATAGGGTTATCGAATCGCGCAGCGAGAGGGGGTGGAAATCGTGAAATGATCGAAGCCAAGCGACACCTGCTCGTCGTCCTTTTCAGCTTCCTTTCTTTTTCCCTCACCCTTTGTCACGTAGGTCGGAATACCGTAGCTACGGTGCATATCGCGGAAGAGCGGTGGGAATTCGCGCAGCTGCTTCCTCGGCTCTGCACGCGATACGCCAAAAGCCATAAGTGATTTACGACAGCGTGGCTATTGGCGGACGCGTAATGACACCGGCGCACCGTAGCCAGCGCGAATACGAAATTACGGTAAGCCTCGGCACACGTTTGCCCCGCTGCATTTTTCAACGTTCCGCGGATCGAAACTTTCATTGTTCGTACTACGCGCAACTTCCCAGTCGGAACTTTCAAACTCTTTCCCCCCTTTTATTTTCCCTCTGTCTGCCTCCTTTTTCTCTTTCCCTCCCCTTTGAAGTCGGCGAACGTAGCACGGCGTTGTTCGCAATCGATGATGCTAGATATAAAAGAACGAATGGCAGGGAGACAGGTAAACGATATATCAGACGGCACTCTCCACCCTCTCGGGAATAAAATTGCAACGAAAAACATATCGTCTCGTCGGGGAGAAATGTTATTAACGTTCTATGAACACTCGCTTTGTTACATACAAAATGATGGGGGTGCGCATGAAATTAAAGATAGTACAGCTTATCATCTTCTTTTTCTACTATCTAAATTGTCCTCATTTTCACGTTAGAGGCAAGTACCTGTTGGATTGTTGCTAATGATAGCAACATTAGTTTTAATACAAAAATGAATTTAGTTATAGATTAGGAATACGAATATAATCAGAATAAGATAACATTCTAAACTCTCAGGCCCATAGGCCTGAGATAGTTTATACAAAGGTGCTTGGGTGGAGGACTGGATGAAGTCAATATCTCCTTTGTATCTTAAGTATACAACCGACTCTCCGTCGTACCCTTGCATTCTTTCTCCTCACTCTGCGTACGGTTTCCGTAGTGAATAGTCATCCTTCAGAGCCAATTAATAAAAGTTAGTTACTTAAAGAGAATAATATTAATATTTCTTTTAACCCATATCCAATAGTACCCGTGATTCGTTATATTTCATTTTCCCGTGTACGCACATGGAATAGATAAGAGAACCATATGACCGAACCAGAATCGTGCTAATCGATACCTGTTCACCCTCTGTTCACAGCTTGAAGCTCGAGTGCGAGAAACTGGCGACGGAGAAGATCGAGATTCAACGACATTACGTGATGGTAAGGAATTACTGTTCTGCAACACCGATTCCGGTTAAGTCCGTGCCTTGCGCCCTTGGCTTCTCTCTCCGTCTCCCAAAGTACACCCACCGCTTTCGCTTTAACCCCGATCTCCGCGTATCCATCCTCCCTCTCCTCCGGGATTCAGGATAATCATGCTCGCTCGACCGCTAAACCACCTCTCGGCTTCTTAGCATTAATTGCATCCTCGCCGCGGCGACTTTACATTGGCCCGTTACCGCGCGCGCATTCCTTCTTCCGTTCAGCAGGTACACGGACCCCCCCGGTACAGAGGTACGTTTAACCACACGCGCGCACAGGTGTATCCCGTGTATTTATCTTGAGCGGCTACCGTGCATGGCTAATGACTCGAAAGCCCGGTTCACACTTAACGAGCAAGAACGTGCAATCTAAGCCGCGTTCCTTTACGTTCCTCGATGCCTCCGCTCGGATACGCGGTTCGTTCGGTTCAGCTTATCGTCCCGGCGACGATTCTCGCGCGCTCGAAGGGGCGGTTCGGCCACCCCCGTGGGACATCCTTCCTCGGAAGCATCTGATTACAAAGCAATACGAATAGCGCGGCGCGGCGAGGAACGCCGAGGGTTAATCCAGTCGCGCCCCGGTTTGTATTCGAACGCTTTCCAACGATCGACCGCCGTAAACCAGTCTAATTAGACCGATCCGCGTGTCCCGCGAGGAAATCCGAAAACCACCGCGCGTTCGCTCACCGCACGCAAGATGGGATTTATGGCCGGGCGTTTTCATGGTAAACGCCCCCGCAGTTAACCCTCGCGAAATTGGAATGCGCGCGTGCGAGTCCGGGGAAATGTTTACGTACGCGGGGTGGCGTGACGCAGGGGTTTATCGCCGACTCGGTGACATAATTAATCGACGCTGATATCTCGCCTATCATTTGTTTCAAGCGTTGGGGAGGGGAAAAAAAAGAGCTGTTTCGAATTACGCCTCGGTGTTCCTCCGATTAGTAATTGGATATTTCACAACTTTCATTAATCTCGCTATTTCTTTTTTGTTAATTTACTGCAGCGTGCTTTATATAGGACATATCTTGACTGAATCTTGTGTTACACGCATACTCCCTCATAATCGCTGGAGCTTGCTTGCATGCCACTGCAGAATAATCGGTACACTCCTTGCCAACGATGTCGCGAGAGGAAAAGCAAGGAAGGCGACGTGTTCGTGTTAATCGAAGCGATTACGCCGGCTACTTTTCCACTTTATACGCACGTCGCGCGTACGCACAATAAATGAACAGGGTAAATAGACGCGGCGTCTTGTACAGGACGCGCTCGTATCGGGTCCGCTAATTTATCGGTGTCCCCGTATGCGGCGGGCGGGGCGTTCTGCCTCGGGGTCCTGTTTTTCCTCGGACGCCTAACTCGGGGAGTGTCTCCCTCGTGTACTTTCTTGCTGCTCTTGCATCGGGTGTTGTACGGTCTTAATTGGCGCGGAGGCGACTAGTTTAAACACGATTAATCAAGCGTACAAGCCAACACGGACACCGCCGGAGGAAGTCGTCGCGGAGCGAAAGAGAGAGAGAGAGAGAGGGACAGATTCCACAGAGATTTATCGACGCGGAGCACCGTGCTGTTTCTCGCCGAAGACTCCCCGAGACGATGCCCTTGCCTCATAATTTCCTGCGATCGTGGAATGTAGATTTCAACATTATCATTGCGCGTAACGTGCGCTAAACGCATTGTTCACCGTTAACGATAATGGATACTGCGTATGTCTCGTTAGTATCGTTGAGCGCGCGTATTAATACTCGGAAAAGCTATTATCCCGTTTCATCGCCCGGTCCGTTGCGCTTTATTATGTCTACGGCTAATCGGTGCAGAGAGCATGCCCTTTTCTTTTTAATTGTCTTGTTTTTTTTTTTTTGGAGAAGGAGCGTAGGTACTTGATACGTATACCGGTTGGGAAGTCAAGGAGCAGAAGGGAATTTAAAGCAAGATCGATACTTTTTATTACTTTACTTTTTACAAGAACAGAATTCACGTTTACAAGTGTTGTCTCGCAGCTTTCGCAAGTTTCTTCCCCGTACTCAAACGCGTACAAACGTGCACACCGAAAATCCTTTACTCACCGAGCAGCATCGAACGGCGGTGGCCGATCGATTTCCATCCAATTCACTTGACCACTCTCGTAAAAATTTGTCGGCCTGAATTACATCCCGGGGCACGCCTTGGCCCGATCATTTATTTCTCTTCCCCCCCCCCCCCCCCCCCCCCAAACAAGATCTCTCGCGGAGAGAACCGTTCGTTCGAGCAATAGTACCGCGGCGGCTGCAAAAAGGGCCAGGGTCTCTAACAAAAGACCGCTTGTTAACTCGCTTAAACGACGTGTACGGAGTACAAAACTCAGTGGGGTGTCGGAGGCAGAGAGCGGTGCTCGCCAAGCGGCGGGGAGAAGAGATTGAGATGATAGAAAGCGCGAAAGAGAGAGAGTGAGAGAGTGAGAGAAGGAGAATGAGACGAAGGAGGGCGAGATGTAGGGAGGCGGTGGCGAATCGACGGAGATCGCTTGCTTTTTCTCGTTCTCTTTGTCGAGTTCATTAACAAGCGCCACGTTTAAGGACGGTGCCCGGTGCGCCGGGGTCTCGACCCGTCACGTTAATTTGTTGTGCAAGCCATAATGAGTCGCGGAAGTTCGTTCGGAGGAGGAGTACGCTACTACTAAGGGCTGCTGCTGCTGCTGCTGATCGTCGCTGCCGGTTCCTGGTTGCTGCAGTTGATCTTAACAACCTCCGCCCCAGACCTCTTCGCCCTCCACCTCGTCCTCTGCCGGCATCGTTTCCTCAGCCTCCCTTCCATCGTTTTCCGTCCGTGCGGTGGCTCGCTTTACCCCCCTCTCATCCCTTCACCCTCGAGTGGAATAACTTACTTACGACGCAATTAATTCGCCCGTGTAATTACAGGGCTAATGGCCCGTAAAATTAAGAACCTGTACCTGGCTCTCGGGCGTGTTGCACACGTTTCGCCGCTGCTATCCTCATCTTCTCTGCCTCTCTCTCTCTCTCTCCTGCCAGCTTCGATCTCCGCGTCCGTTTTATCTCTCCTCCTCGCTTCCGTTCGCGCTCCCGCCGCAGCGCGAAACGTACCATACACAACCGTTTTCCCGCTACCGTGTCTCTTGGAGTGTACTCGACTAGACTCGATTAAGTTTATCGCTGTTAACGATAATTAATAACGCGTTACCGCGGAAAGTATACGGCGAGCCGCATGCCTGCACGGCTAGATATGTAGAGTTCAAGCACTGCGCGCGTCGGCTCGTTCTCGACAATTAATGGTGGTACCCGGGGGCGGGGGGGGGGGGGATGTTAATGACGCGGATGCGCGAGGAGGCGTTGGCAGCGGGCACAGGTGGTGGGTGCGTAGGCACGATGATGTCGCATCGTCGTCAGCGGCGAAGCGAGAGGGCGAAGAGGGTTAGACGGTGGGGGGAAAAAATGACAACGTCGTCGAAATAACGAAGCGAGACACGAGCAAATCTGGCGAATGATGGTAAATTGCCAGCGACGTGGAGACGCGCGGGGCACTGCACGGGGCGCGATGCTAAATGACCGACGCCAGGGCCGCGGCCAGTTGACTGTTAAGTAATGACGCTATAAAACGGTCTCTTCGGTGAAACGCCCGTTTACCGCAATTATGACCGCCTCTTCGCGGCCCCGCTAACGACTGGCCGTTCGTCGTCGACGACAGATACTTTCGTATCGGGAACTGTACCGAGCCTCCGTCGCCGTCGTCGTGCAGGTATCATCTCCCTTCTTTTTAAAATGATTAATAATGAAATCAACTGCCCAGTTCTTCTCGAGGCAATACCACATCCCACCCCCCTGAACACGTTAGGGAGACACCTACGTTTTTTTTTTACAAATACTGTGCTGTCGCTTAATGCCTCGAGAAATACCCAATTCAAAGAATATCTAGCTTGGCAAACCAACATGCGAGCGATGTGCACCTTTTCAACGGTATTTATCCTTCGTTTTTAGGGAGGCTAAATAATATTCTAATGTAATAATAGCAGCATGTAATAAGTATCTATTACTATTGCATTCCTTTCTATTTTGTTTCCATTCGCGTTCTAATCCGTGTTGCTGGAAATAATAAAGTCTTCCGTTCGATCTTGGTTTTCTTTTGAATATATTATAAAAAGTTCGTGGCATTCTGCAAAGTGATCCATTCATCACAGTTTGCTTAAACGGTCTGATCACTAATGTATTGCTACACCTGTAACTCCTTTGAATATCGAGCTACTGGTCATAGTCGTTCTACAGCAACAGATGATAGCCAACATTCTTGCATAATTTGATCGTTTTTTTTTCTTTTTAATAAAAGAAGAAATAAAGAATGTTACGCGAATGTAAAATGATTACTTCCCAAGCTTTTACGACATCAAGCATGATGCGTCTCGATGCTTTTTACGCGATTCCGTATATTTTTTCTCTTACAGAAAGCACGTTACGCAACTTACCGCTGCCTATTATTACGACTCGAAGCAGGGAAACGACTGCATACCTTCGTTACACGTAATGCGATTGCATGTTTTCGATCTAACGGGTCTCATCCAACATGTGACGCCTCATTTCCACTAATTCATCGGAATTCTGGAAATAATGCTTGAAATCACTTCTACTCACCGCGTTCCATTAGCAGTCTATAATTTACCTACCTGAATCACGGACTCACGGCTGAGAAATTCGAAATTGTCCCAATTATTAGGCCGAGCGGAGAGTTTCTCGTTTCTTTTTTCTGCCTTTTCAACGGGACGTCCCGTTTGGTGATTCATCATTATTACACCTACTTTTGTTCTCCATAACCGCTTCTTACGCGATACCACAGTCCGCGCCCCGTAATCGTATGTTCGCCTGTCACACAATAACCCCCTTTTCTTTTCGCTACGATGAAATCGATACCATTCTAACGGACAATATCATTCTCTCTGTTGCAGTACTACGAGATGTCGTACGGCCTGAACGTAGAGATGCACAAACAGGTGAGTTTCGCGCGTACGAGTCGACTTGTCGCGGCTGCGTTTCTCCGTGCAACACGAATCGCTACCACGGCAGCAATTTTCGTGGCGCAGCTTTAGAAACACGATTGCGACGCGTGTAATATCTACTTTTCTTCCGTTCTCTCTTTCTCTCTATATCCGCGCTCTCTCCGCCCTTTTTGCCCGTTCTCGAGCCGCAGGTCTGTTAACGTCGCGTGTTTGCCGAAGTCATTAAGCGGGATAAGTTTGCTCCGTGTACACGAACGAATAAACATTTGCCGTGATGACTGGAGGACACGCGGGGCCCAGCCTCGGAGAGAATGCAGCCGCCACTTTTCGACTCCGTTCACGAGCCCCTCTGTTCCGAGAAGTTCTCTCGCTCCTTCGATACGCCGGTAGCCAGCGTTGGCGATGGTAAACAGCGGGCAAAGATTATGATTCGTTTCGTGGTTCGGTGAGATTTAACAAACGAGCGGGATTGCAACATTGTCTATGCGATTTTCTTTCAATCGAAATTATTACAAAGAAAAAGAATCAGACGAGTAAGTCGACTTTCTGCGGCAGCTGTTTTTATACGTCGGCTGAGTTGCCCAAATATGAAACACCTTTTTTCATGCACACATTTTACCTGCTCGAAGTGCCTCTGCACGAACTTCAACGCCCACGGTTTTGCAGGAAATTTTATACTCTTTTGATAGGTAACGATTTGCAAATATAACAGTGATTTAGACGATATTTATTATTTTTACTGTGGTTCTCGTTTCTCATATTCGGCTGATGGTGCTCCTAATATGAGATATACTGTATTCCCCCGACATCGAATAGCGCATCATATCGAGTTGATTCTTTTAGAAGAGGGATAGTGGGATATAAATGAGTGACGCGTCTGATAATTACTTTTATTTCAACAATGACACCTTATTAATACCTTCTTACGATATAATATCGGTTTAGAGGTATTCATTCAACAACTCGGGCGGTGGGTTTCGCTTGAGTATTCCCCTGCGAATACGTACTTCCTAGTAATTACAGAATATCCTCCGCTAGTTCAAGTAAATGACAAACGCAACACCGACTGTAGTTGTCGCCAATGAAGGAGATGTCAGGATTGTTTAATATCGTCGTGTTTCGTGTTAGCCACGTATTTCCATATTAGGGCAGCTCGCCCCATTAACTCTCTCGCAAATTTCGGGAGCAGCTTTTCGGATTCCCCGTCACAAGAATATCCCCGCGAAGGAACGACGCCAAGCCGTGGCTTTCGCGGCGTCCCGTTAATCATCCGTCGTACGTCTGAACGCGCGGCTTATTTCCGCGGTGTTGCGCGCCGCGACGAAAATAGAGCACCGTCTACGAGCGGCTAGAAATACGCGAATTCGCGGGATATCACACGCGCGTCCCGTTTGTATTCGCCTTGCACGCTGAGAGGGGATTGTTTTCGCCTGTGGTGAGTCGGGAATCGCTGCAGCCAGGTATTACCTGACGCGTGAGATTTGCGTTTAGAGAACGGAGTGCATGAAATATTGTTTACGCCGGTCGATCATAATTTGTTGGCCGGAGTAAGCGTGTAATAAACGGCGCGAACGAATGGTAAATAAATTCGGTCCGACTTAACGAATTCGGAGCATATTGTTCGAAACGAACATAGGAAATCCAGGATCAACGAAACTGTAGATTTTCCATAGAGCGTCGATCGGCCGATGGAATTAATTGTACGATTGGAAAACGAATTGGTACGTTATGAAAGTATATCGCAGTTTATTTTCGATCATCCAAATTGACCCCATACCGTCACTGGTGCGTGGCAAGTCTCCACGCCACGGCAGTCGACGAACCGGCAGAAAAAAAGAATCATCGTAACCGCGCGTCCTAACGTAATTTCACGACATCCTGCATCGTTCTTTTGTGCGTCTAAATTTATCCCTTCGCCAGTTAAAAGAGTCGACGACTGCACACGCGCGGCGCCCGAAAAGCGACTCGGTCGAAAATACTTCCGATCTCCCCCGGGGCGGAGTTGGGAAACATGTGCTCGGCGCGAAAACGAAATAAAAGCGGTCTCTCGTTTTTCTTCTCTTTTTTTCTGTTTCACGAGTTTCGTTACCGAAGCGTTTTACCGCATAGAGCTCTCACGCGTAGAACGTATCACCCACTGTGCTCGGTTAAAACGGGACCCACCGCTCGTCCGTTCGTTCGGCGCAGGAATATAAGACCGATCGTTATCTGTTCTTTCGTTCGCAGGCCGAGATATCGAAGAGGCTGAACGCTATTATCGGACAGATCCTGCCGTTCCTGTCGCAGGAGCATCAGCAGCAAGTGGCCACCGCCGTTGACAGGGCGAAGCAGGTCACGATGACGGAACTGAACTCCATAATCGGGGTAAGTGTACATCGTGCCCCGTAAATTGGCTAATTTCGCGACCGAACGAGAGTGGAAGTTTCGATCCGCATCGAGGATGTCGCAACAGGTGCATTGTGGAATTACACGTTTCCGCCGAGGGAAAGGGTTGGCGAACGCTTTGCCAAGCGGAGCTTGCCAATTTTTCCGCAACCTGGCAGATGGGACAACTCGAGAGTAGAGGATAGACGTTTTAGACGATTTTCATTAAGTTCGTCGAAACTGTGTCTGAAGATTTCTTAAGATTCTTATAAATTGTAGCGAGTACATTGTCCGTTGTCTTCGATCAGCAGATATTAAGCATTGAAAAAGTGCTGCTTAGCCGTCAGTTTTTATTTAACATTCCTTCTATGCCGGAATAACTTGCGCATCAGAGACGAGTGTAAATCTTTGTGCCCCCTCCGTTCCACACTCAAAATATCTTTTGTACCTGCTGAGAGAAGTATCGCATGCTCCGCCTAGAAGTCCCCGGAGTGACGTTCACATTAAAAACAGAAAACGTTGCGCGTGCATAAAAGCACCGAGCACTTTTTACACGCGACCATCCGCTTATTCGGCGAGGGGGTAATTTAAGGCCCTTAAGTCGAGAGCGAATCACTCGCATCCCATTACTCGATTCTAAAGGGGCGCTCGGGTCTCTGCTCGAGAAGTTTTTGCGACACCAAGCTCGCGTCTGTCCTATCCGCTCGTCAGAGGAGCACACCGATTTACATAATGGAGCCTCGAGTCGATCATTTTCAATGCACCTCTTCCTCGCGCACGTCGAGGAAAGGTGCCGCAACGCACCTTTCCACGCAACGGGGCCGTCCCCGTGCGGACGGATTTCCGGTGAAAAACGTTTTTCTCATACTCATTGCGCGCGCCGCGGCACTTGCGTATATGTACGTGGCGGCACGGCCGATACGAAATTGGCATTCGGCAGCCGCGGCCGCGTATATAATTGAGTTCCGAGTCGGTCCTCGCGTGTGCACGACTCGAATAATTCCGTGCTCGCCGATAGCCCGGCCCTAAACGACGGGAACGCGTATGCCTCTCGTCGTGCCGGGTTCAGCAACTCGAATTGTTCCCTCCTGCGCGTCGCGTCCGGTTGACGGCGATCGAAACGGAGCGCCGACCGAATCGAAATTTATTCTCCCGCGGTTTATACGTTCCGGTCGATGGATCGGATGAATCGGAGGAATGGAAATCAGGGGACGTAGATCGTACAGCACGCATGTTTCTCGTGGATCCCCGACTCGTACCTTTCCCGTCTCCCCAAAGTGGAAATCATCAAAGACAGCGCGGGGACAGTCTTTCGTCGCAGGATGCAAGCCTAGACCCTCGTTTACCCTGTCCTCGATTTAACAAGCGCAGACTCCGACACGCCACGAATTGTCCGCATCGAGGTCGCGACACGAACCGCGATCTGCAGTTGCGTAATGCGCGCATCATCGGCACGCGGGGGCATGTAATCGGTGCGGTGCACTCCCGCCGCCGACCAGCCCCGTGGTGCAAGGTGAAGTCGGCCTGGACGCAGGCTGACGCGCTCGTGTCCTGGAGATACGTTACGAACGCATTTCGCACCGCGCGCCGATGCAACATCGCAGAGCCTGGCTCCTAAATAAAGAGAGGCGAACGAATCGAAAGCGTATAGACGAATATGTAGACGGGTGGGAGGGAGAGCCAGGAAGAGGAGCCTGACGAGTTACGAACGTACAGCCGTCGGGGTGACGGAGATAGAAGCTCCCCGGCCGTTGGGGCTATAGGCTGCAGGGACGACGGAGGCAAATAGACATAAGCGCCAACCCCCATGAATATGTATTACTCGGTAAACAGGGGTTGAATCAATATTTCGTTTAATAACACTGCACGCCGGAACGCAATTCTCCCTGCCCGGCTTCTACTCTCTCTCTCTCTCTCTGCTGTTCACTGTCTCTCCGCAGTGTGCGTCCCATTGGGCTTCCCCGTTTCGCCCTCGTAGCCCATCGTTCCCTCTTCTTCTTCCATCGCACGCTTTCGTGCGTGCACCGTATGTGCAGGGTTGGCGCGAGCCGGCCGCGGCCGAGCAAGGGGTGCATTTGTACAGGCGCGCACCCGGGGTATACTCCCTGGCACGTATTTAAACGCACAGGTATGGGACGAGTCGCACCTCCGGCAACGCGCTATGGTGCCGGACCTACCCCCCCTCGGGCACCCCTCTGGCATGTGCCCACCCTTTCTGCGTATTATTCACGCCGCGTTAAACCTCGTTTGGAACTATTACGTTTCGTTTGCCGCGCCGGCACGAACGACGACGGTCTCCCGTTGCTTCGAATACGAATTGAATACCATCGGGACTCGTCAATGCACGTCCATTCCGTGGTGTGTATCCTCTACCTATTTATCGCGAACAACCGCACGCGTGTCTGTGTACTTGCATAGCGTTTTTCGCTGGGACCACAGAGGGTCGTTCTATGAGGCTGGAATAATTGATTTACGAAATGTGATTTTTCGATGGAAATAACGATGCATTGTTTGGGGGTTGGTGCGCGATTTGTTCATCGCTCGACGCGGAAGATTGCCAAGCTGACGTTGAATTATTCAATCGCAACGGTGATAATATTCGTATCGATAAGAGCTTCAGGAGGGGGGCGCTTGAAAAAGCGTTTCGAAAGAATCGATAGCCCTGAAAAATGAACGTCAACAGGAAGCCCTCCTTCGTCGTTGGCCGTCTCACGCGATCCCCCGTTGGTCCCCCGTGATCGGCTGTCGAAACGGGCTTTCCATTGAAAAAGTTGTTGCGCGTCAAAAGCCCCTCGCCGGAAGTCGAGTGGCCGCAAGGCAAATTGCAAGCTACATCCGTGGAGGAGGCACACGTGCGTAGGGCGGTGCAAATACGTCCCTAGGGGGTAAACTGTGCTGCGGGAAGAGACCATACAAGCCGTATACACGCGCGCGCACACGCACACACACACACACCGGCCGTGACCCCTCGTCTCCCTTGGCCCATTCAGCAGCGACAGTACAGGAAAATAACTATCGTACACAATCGGCGTAGCGTAGCCCGAGAGGGGTTATTTCGCATAATCCACCCTTGATGGCGCGACCGCGACCCCCCATCCACCGGGAAGCCCGTATTACTTTCTCTCTCCCGCTCTCTTTGCCAACCCTAAATGTCTAAAAGTGAAATCCATGATAAGCATGATTCGCACGCGTAACGAGTTTACCGGGGCCCCCGTCATCCCCTCTTGATCTTACCCCGGATTTCTCCACCCCGTCATCCCCGAATTATCTGTCCTTTCTTCTCCCTTTTTGTAACTGTCTCCGTTGCTTTTTACGCGTTTCAACTCCCCCTCGTTTCACGTTGCTTCTTATGGAGTAGCTTTTGGGAACGCGCGACCATCGCCGCTGCTAGGTCTCTGCTAGGGTCCTCGAACTTGGAGTCGTTTTCACCCCTGTTGCGGGCAACGCGTCACGCCACGTTCAACTTTCCGAGGGATGATATTTCATCCCGCTCCCCCCAGGAATGACACTTTATGGGACCGGACACTTGGAGGGAAATCCGAGAGTGCGCGATCGAGATTCCAGTTATTACTAATCATCGCACAATGTACAATGCTGTTCAACACTTTGATGCGCGAACCAGTTTCACGTTTCTCTCGAATACGATTGCCAATTACCTTTTTCTTTCTTTAGGAATCTTGTAATTATATTTTAGTATCGCATTTTATTGGAATCCATACGTTCGCGTTTCAATTGCAACCGCTCGAGGGATTGTAATTTAACAAACGACGAATATTCTGTATTGTTTTGTAATTAATATATTGCTTGCTTTTTCCAAGGGTTTCGTCAACATTTTGGCTACTGCAATTAGTGATATAATTGTTTAGCGCGCCCGCGACTCATTTGAAATTCTAGCTTAATAACCTTCGCGTATGATTTCCAATACTGTGCCCGAAATTTAAAACGCAACATAATATCCGTATCGCGAAGTGTACAATATTAATTATCATTTGTACGTCGAAAACCCTGTAGGATAAAAATGTAGGCAAACAACATGAGATCATAAATATAAACAACAGTTCTATTTCCATAAATTTAATATACACTCCAATTGAAATCTCACGTATTAATCGTATATTAAAAAAAGTATTCGACCCTGGAACCGTGCTTTATCTCTTTCCAGTTCCGTGGATAACACTTCTTCTTCACGTTACAGCAACAGAGGCCCGACATATCGAGGCTGCTGCAGCAAATGCACGCTCAACAACTTCCACCGGGGGCAGCGATAGGCGCTCATCCAGGGCTACCCGGACTTCCGGGACTAGGACCAGCTGGCGGGCTTCCGGTGCCGACTTCCGCCTCCGCCGCTCTTCTTGGTCTTGGCCTGACGCCGGGGGGCTCCGGGGCGCCCGGTGGAGCAACGGCTCATCCACTGTCGATGCTGAGCAAACCGGAACTGCATCGCGGTCAACCTGATGATTTAAAGAGCAACGGCGGTGAGCGTTTCATGTTCTACGAATCACTCGTGCAGGACGGTTAGCAGTTGAAAACATGAGATTGCTGAATCTCCTTAAAAGGAACCATCGCTGAAGCTCAGAGTACAATCTTTGCAACGGGCTTTAATTCATTAATTGAGTAATCAATACTTTCACGATGAACCATCGAAATCGTTTTGATTCTACAGAAAGCCGTGTTCGCAAAAATTTCGTTCCGATCCCGATCGCTCCTTCTCCGATTCGACCATTCGATAACAGACCATCCCGTACACACGGCATACCACTTTCCCTGCCGCCCCTCTCATCGTCAAAGCCCTGAATGAAATTAGCACCAGTTAATTTCCCCGTTTCCTTTTACATACGCGTTACATTCATCCCCCTCCTGCCCACGGTAATGCCAAAAAACCACAGAAGAGCGACGCGCAGCGCGGCCCGCACGACCCCCTTATCCCCCACTATCCCCTTTCGCGATCGAAATTCCTCGCTGCGGCCGGCTCCACGAGAATCGTAAAACCCCGGAATACTCGTTATACGCATGCCTTCCGCCCTTTCGCACGATTTTAATTGCCACCCGCTGTGGGCAGCGCGGCGGGGAAAGAAATGAACGAAATTCCGGTCTTTCGACATGTCCGAGTAGAGCGCCGTCTCTCTCTCTCTCTCTCTCTCTCTCTCTCTCTCTCTCTCTCTCTCTCTCTCTCTCTCTCTCTCTCTGTATATCGCAACGAATCGCACCTGCGCGAACGAGCTCCGCGCTCGGTGGCCGCTGCAAAACGGTCCAGAGCAGCGGCGGATCTCTCTCTCTCTCTCTCTCTCTCTCTCTCTCTCTTTGTCCCCATCATCCGTTTGATCCCCGGTTGCGCGACACCCCGTGAAAAGAAAAACGAGCGCCGGTCGACCAAGCTTTATGCGTGTGCACTCTCGTGCGTGTTCTCTCGCGACCGAAAGCCCTGGGACTCTCTGTGACACTCTGAACCGCGGGATGGTCGGCAACTAGACGCGGGCGTGCATACGTAGCGGGGGCGGAAAAAAAAGAAATACGTAGCCGACGGGGCGCGGAGCGTGTGGCTCGGCTCGCTCGACTGGAAATTTTCAAAGCGCTTTTCGGGTATCCGCTTTCCCGGCCGCGAGGGTGGGACGGGGCGTGTTTGCGTCACCCTGTTAGCGGACACCGGTGGTTTTCACCGAAAAGCGCATAAATATGCATGAGGATCATTTATACGGGCGCCGCGTACGCGTCGCGACGCACCGGCACACGCTTCCACCCGCCCGTTTCCAACCACCCCGCCGCGCTGTCCTTCTTTCATGGCCGCGTTATTAACATTTTATCGACGCGCCGCGTGACCGGGATTTCGACGATTTTTGTTTTTCGTTCACCCGTATTCCCACCGCCGCCGCCGCCGCCGCCCCCCCCCCCTCGTCCGTATCCAATTCGCTGCCTCCAACGTCGCGGCATGAAAATTATTCATTTTTCTCTCTCCCTCGCGAAAACGTTCCGCACAGCTTTTCACTGACGACTGTTTGCATTTGTCTCGTTACAGGGCTCAGCTCCACCGAGGAGAGACACGTGAGTAGAAAATGTTTCCTTCTATTTTCATTTTTTGCTCTCTCCGCCGATGTTTTCCGTTCCCCGTCCCTGGGTTTCCCTTTCTCAAGAGTAGCCCCGCCGGGTTCTGTTTTCCGCGTAGCGAGAATCCCGGAGGGTCGACGATCCGTCGGCGATGCCGGAAATTGCTTGGCTTCGAATTTTCGGACGGGCCGCGCGGACGGTGGCGAAACGTGCTTTATTTTTCAACCGTCGCGATTAAGGTTCGCCGAGCTCGTGTAATTACGCCAGCGGCACCGTTTTATCCTGGATAAAACAATAACGCCCGTCCAGACTCGCGCGCGCATATTTTCGCAGACAAATCATTTATCGGCATGTCGAGTTAACAATCGGATTACCCGTCGCGCGTCCACGTGTATACGATCTATCGTGTAGATGAATAAATATGCGAACGGATGGGCATCCCTCCCCTCCCTCCTCCCCCGATTGCTCGCTGCTGTTTTCGACGGAATTTTCGAAAGGATTTAATGACGTAGACAAATAAATCGAGAAACCGTCCCTGTATTTTCCCTGATTAAAATTGCTTCCACATCGCGCGCCCGTTGAAACGCAAAAAAAAGAAAAAAGAAGAGAAATAGCCTCGCGTTGCGATCGGGAGAATAAATTGTCGAAATGCTTCTTTCCTTTATTCCTGTTTCATTGCTGTTGCAAGCATCCCGCATCGCATCGATGCACGATCGCAGAGAAACCTGCCCCTTACCCTTATTATTTGCCACCTCTAAGTTGTCCATCCTTGGATATACGAAAAATTAGTTAAATAATGATTCATCGGGGCTCCACCTCTCAAGGAGGTGAATCAACTACTGACAACGAAAGATAATCCCCGTTTATTGCACACACTACTGCTCCCCTTGAGAAAAAAAAACCATCGATAAAATCGGTCGAGCAAACCATTAAGTGTACACTTTTGCGTTATCATCGCTTTTTACTATTTCCAATCGGTCGAAAGCGCGATCAATTTGAACGCTCTCTCGTCACAATCCTCGTAGACACCTTCTGCGTCCCCTGGAAAATGTAAAACGGTAACTAATTGCAAAGTTACGAATAGAAAAGCGTCTTCGGTTTCTATAATCTCTGCCGTTCGAGCAACTTCCCTCGGGAACGCTTCCCACCGGAACTTTTAATCGTCGCAAGCGCATTGCACGCGCAACGGAGACGCGCAAAGGTAAACGCGACCGTGCACTAGACAAAGCAATTCCTCCTCGCCCCGTGGCCCGCGTACGAGCACGAAGAGATTGTACGCAACATGACGCGCGTACAGCGTACTCGACGCATGAGCACTCCGCGACGTGACCCACGTGTATTACAGCCGCGTTACACGCGTCTAAAACTTTTCGCGCGCGCGAAGGGTGCAAACCGGCGCTTCGGTGTACTTCGCGCCACGAGCGTCCACCGTTCGCGCAATTACGCTAAGGACAATTTTATTCCACTCCCGCGAGTAACAAATCCGCCCGTCGTTCTTTCGTTCTGCTTCGTTCGTTTCTTACGCATTCTGTGCCCGTGGATAACGGACACGTTCCCGTGCATTTTTGTTAAGCAACGAAGCAGTCGCCGCGCAGTTACGAACATGCGAAACGACGCGAAAAGAAAATTCGAATTAACGTGTTCCGGAGATTTCGCGAGACAAAGGGGGGGCCAACCGTGAAATCGTGCACGGATCGGAACGGATCGGTTCCCCGGAACGGGAGACGAGCCGATAACGCCGCGCGGTCCGGAGCGGATAGCATTAAGGTTCCTGTGTACACGCACACGGCACGGTTGTGTATAAACGAATCTTTATGCAATCCAGGGACGCAGGGTGTAGACGCAAAGTTCGTGTACTGAAGTCGGTTTCGCATCTCTGTGCGTTAGATGAACGGAATCGTTGCTTGTATCGCACCACTCGGTACTGGCAGTTGTACTTTAAACAGAGAAAAACTTGCTTATTAAGTATTATGTACACTTACCCGAACATTGAACCGCTGCATCTCCGAAGATGTGAATTATTTTCTAACCGGTCGGAGCTCGTTAGAAGCGCGCTTTCGTCCCCTTTAAAATGCTGTTTCGTTGAACTCGATACGACTTCCGGTTCCCGAGATCTCGCCGTGCTAGGAAAAAGGCAATTTCTAATGCTTGTGCGTCGCTTATCCCTCTCGCACGCGCCCCCGTGACTGACCCACTGACCCGAGCATCCCTTGCAGGTGTCAACATTAACAGACGCCGGGTCAGCGAATTCTTTCCGATTCCAGGGAAAAATGTAGGTCGCGCCGCGATATTTAAATGCCTTAACTATAAACGCTTATAGCTGAGAAACCAATCGAGATATCGGAATGGGCCAAACGGCAAATTGAAGGATATCCCCCTCGCTATCTCCTGACATATATTTTTTTTGCATAAACTGCACATTCCGCGTTCCGTATTTTTGTGCAAAGTGAACAATAAGAAAGGAAGATAATTATTCTTCCAAGCGGCGCCTAGAGGAAATCGGTGACGCGAGCCTTTTTTTTCTCCGACTTTGCTCGCGAGGTCCTCGGGAAAGCTTTAACGTCCGTTTATACAGATTCGGACCGTGTGCGGGTTATGCATAAATAGACCTTTAAGGTTGCAAAAGTAATGCAATAAAAAGAAAAAGCGAGACGTATATGTACTAGGTTCGATTGTATCGAGCCGGGAGGATGAAATCCGCGATCCCTCATCTCCGGGTCGAGAAACTTTTCTTCCCGACCTCGTATCGCCAAAGGGGGAAGGAAGGAAGTCCGGCCGTAGAAAATGCGAGTAACGACCTTCCTTTCCCTGCGAACGAGTCCCGGAACCCCGGACCCCGTAGAAACCGCGCGTCGAGCCGCGTTACGGAGATGGATAGCAGAGCGGGGCCGGCGACGCGGTGGAATGGAAGGCAGAACGAAAAGGAAACGGGGAGAAAAAGAGGAATAATGGGACAGAGGGGAGAGCAGCCGTAAAGAAGGAGTAAGAAAGGGGAGAGATAGCGCGGCGTGTATTATAGGTTTGCCGAGCCTGTAATCATCGCGGGACCGCGAAACGCCCATCGACGCCCTCTCATTCTGCCTCTCTCGCCATTCTATTTTTTTCCTCTCTTCTTATTCCCGCCGCCATCCTCGGGCCGTTTCCATCCCCGCGTGTGCCTCTTCGTCCTGTTCCCTCTCGCGTTCCCGCCGGGTCTATAATCATTATCAACCTCTTCCCAAAGCACCCTCCCCTCTCGTTCATTTCACCTTTTGCCTTTATCCTCTCTTTGGTGCCGGGCTTCCTTTAATTCTCTTTCTTTCGAGCCTCGTGCGTGTTATTTGTAGCCGGCCCTACCCGCGGATGTGCTTCTCCCTTTTCTCTGGCGTCTCTTCGAGCGTGCGTCGGTGCTGAATACCATTAGGCTTCGTTAGGATGCGAAATTTTCTTCCGGCAACATTTCGCGCGATAATACCGAGGGTGCCAAGGGACCTTCTGATGTCTGAAATCTCCTCTTGACCTGAAGCTGATTTGCGGATACGATGAAATAACAGGGGTCAGAACTTCGGTCGCTTTTCTACGGAAGTACGGAGTCCGGTTGGCCGACGCCAGCGTTAAATGAAATGTTAACCGAGCGATAATTAAACGATATCTATCAGTCCGTCGATGGACATTTCTCGCGTGCGATTCCGTTTCGCGGGCACGCCGATTTTATTCACCGCGGCGAATAAAGCGGCGAAATCTATACGTATGCACGTACGGCATCGAAAACGCGATGCCGCTCGGTAGCAGCGCGGGCGAAGTCGGCATCGATTAACGCGAACGGTCGCGTGACAATTGATAATAACCGTCGACGCGGGTAATTACGGTTTTGTCGCGTTGATCGAACCGCAGGAAACACGCCGATAATCCGTTTGTTTCAGTCTACGCCGGTTGTCTGTTATTTAACCAGAGGGATTAATGGCTGCGCAAACTTCTGCCTCGAACCGCGTTCCTTCGCTCCCCTTATCCCCGTCCGTACTTTTTCATCGATTCACGCTCCTCTAATCATTCCTGAATGCTCCTTTGGAACTGACGCGTAAAAGTATATCTCCCAAATGCGCTCGCGAACGTTTCACGCTGATTTACATTTTCGTGGCGTTACAGAGGAGCTCGATATCGCCCGGTGATAAATACAATCGCGCACGGACACCGCAGGAGACGCATCATTCTCATCATTCGCAGAACCACCATGACCACCCCATGCACATCAAGAAGATGAAGAAGGAACAGGACAAGGACATCGGTCACGTAAGTGTTTCGCGCTAAACACGTCGGCCTCTTCCTATCGAGTTCGATCGATTTCTTAATCCACCCACGGTTTGTGAATCTTACGGTTAGATCCAAAAGTGCGAATTTCAAGAAATCGCTCTCACTATTATGTCTACGAGCCGAAATTTCAATCACTGTTTCGTTTAATTACATGGAAGTGTGAGCTCTTTTTTATCGCCACAAGTCTTTCTCCTCTCTTACAGAAGCATATTAATGAAGGGTTACTCGTTTGAAATATCGACATAAAAAGGAACAGTGTTCTTCGTATCCCAATTGTGAAACAATTTTGAGAATTCGTTACGTGGTAAATTGTATCCCATGGTATTTGTTTTATGAGTTGCCTAATTGTACATTTATATACCTGCCGTTTCGTAATTATTAATTGTATTTACGAAACGCGATTACGCTTGAGCGAACGATTCACGGAATTTTACCGTTTATTGTAAACGTACGTGATAAGCGTTCATCGCTCCTTCTTTTTTTCTTTTTTAATTCGTAGCAGCAATTAGTTAAATAGATACACAACGTTGATTTATTCGCTTAAAGATCGCGAGGCCGCTGCGCGTTCACGTTTTTGATCAAACTGACGCAAACATCATAATAATTCCAATTGTAAGAAGCTCGCGAAAGAAGCGTTGAACCGTGATTGCGGCTTTAAACAAGATAACCTTGATTAAGTTCACTAATATGTGCCTTGAGATACAGAGCCGGCGGTATCTGAAACAGTCCACTGTAAAGCAAATAACAAATTGTTTGCGGATCTTTCGACGAGAGAAACGAGCCGTTTTATCAGCCCGCAATTACGGTACAATTCCATTCAAGTCGCGAGATTTCCGCGCTACAGGCGATTTCAGCCAAGTTGCCTGCTCCGAACGTCCCTACCGTTGCACCTACAGGGCTCATCTCAGAAAACGTGGAATTAAGCTTCACGGCACTCGATCGGGAGAGAGCTGACTCGAGCTATAATTTTCCTATTACTTAGAACCGCTGAATAACCAACCTTCCGTCGCGCGATTTCTCCAGAGCGACGGCGAGAAGAGCGACCAGGACCTAGTCGTGGACGACGCCAGCGAGGGGCCAACGAGTCCGGTGGTGAACGGCACGACGTCCCCCCGGGAGAACGGTCTGGACAAGGTGGCGCCGATAGGCGCCGGTGTGCAAACGAAAAAGGACGCGCCACCGCATTCGCCCCGAAGCGGAACCAGTAGCAACGCCAGCACACCGTCGGCGAAGAAGATGGAGGAACGGGAGAAAGCGACGACACCGATCTCGAAGCCGTTGACGCCCACCTCGGGTTCCGCGATCGGCGGCGGTTTGAAGCCGTCCGGATCGGCGAAGTTGCTTCAGGGACCGCCGCCTCCCGGTGTGCCGACCGCTTATCCGCCCCATTACGCTGCCGGCCCGCCGCCGCACCATCTGGCACCGGCCGGCCAGCATCCCCACGTCGACATGATGGGCTACAACGGCTACGTAGCGCCTAGAGCACCGCCCTCGCTTCAGCAGCTCTACGATCCTCACGTGACCATGAGGGCTCCCATGGGATCCGTTGGAGTACCCGGTGGAAAACCGTGAGTATCGATTCTCTTCTATCGGTGTTCATCGGGCGATGCCAGACTTGTACCATTGGCGCGACACATTAATTATTAGGACACGTCCTCCCATTACTCTTGAAGCCTTTTAGTGCCAGCAGGCCGATCCATTGGCCCGTGCCCCTTATGCGAAAACTGCCACGGGCCGAGGCGTTGTGGCTTGCGTGCTGAGGGATTTCTTCTCAGCCTCGTTTGAAGGGCCTCGCTCGGATCATTATTTCTCTGACAATGAGTGTCAAGTGGCATTCGCTTACACTTATCTCCGATGGCAATAGTATAGACCAAACCATGCTTCGGTTCATTTGGTGTTTCTTCAGTTTTTCAAATATCAAATCGCATATCAAAAATTCTTCGCATGTACTCCGTAAAATGCCTGGCTCTAGAAGGGTTAAAGCCAGGCGGTTCGTATCGTAGAAAATAGTCCTATTCGTTCGCTCATCAATTCTTCGATCGTTCGTATTCCATTCTTCCCGCACCGTTTTCATCTCTATATCGAGATCACTGTATCAATAGTAAACAAGCGATCAGTTCGAACGGATGTATCGGACACTCGAATTCATTGAGATAAGCGGAGGCCTCGGATACTGATTACTCAAAGACTTGTTGCTCACGTCTTTGAACGTATCTGGCCCAATCGCAAATTCGGCTTGTCCGATAACGCGCTCGTGTACTTATCTTTTTGTTCTTACACGCTAAATTCGGTTCGCTCGTTACATCATGTTTTTCTTTTTTTAATTGATCACCAAGTTCTCTGGCCGTAAGCATTAAGGTGTATCGTTACCCGAGACAGTTAACAGGAGACAGTTAATCCAACTCTACGCGACCGCAACCCTGTGCCTCTACCAGCAGCCAAGCCTCCACCCACGTTCGAATGTCGCTCGACGAAGCTATGCGTGCACGTTAATATTTGATCCCGAAGATCATTGCGCTCGTGACGTCGACTAATAATTCAAGGGACACTTGCTGCTCCATACAATAATCGCCTCGACACATAGGGTACCAATATACATATTTAGATACGTAGACCGCACCGACGTTCCTCCGCTTGAGATCTTTCGTCGGGCCGATAAAAATACGGCACAAACAGCGCGACGACATGTTTGCTCGGCCCCACCTGCACCCTATCTCGTGTGGTACATATCTGTTTAGGTACGGCGATGCCCGATTCGAGGAGCGTACGTGTATCCAGTTTTCGACAGCGATCTAAAGTGGACGAAGGCTAAGCGACTCCGAGCTGTTTGCTCTCGGAGAGATTAGGGAAATGCGACGGTGTTTAGCGATAAGATAGCTTCGATTACGCCTTTCTTGAAGTGTTTGCTCGAGCATACATACACGAGCGGGAAATATTTGACACAATTATCGTTGTCTTAACGATCGCTCGATAAATAGATCCTCTTGGATACTGATAGGAGATTCTATTGCATAATTTGGAACGTATTCGTGGCGTTCTCTGTCTCTTTCCTTCTTCTGGTATTTTTATATAAGATTTCGCACGAGCAATGAAAGTGTGGTACATTTTCAAACGGAAGGTAGAACATTGTTACTATCCCTTCTGCCGGGGTTGCTCTGTATCTAGTTTACTCGTAGCTCTCACTCGCCTACAGTTTTTGTTTGCTATGGAAATTCAGAGCGGGTCTTGGTAGTTTGGCGAAAGCAGATGCCAGACCGTCGAGAGGGAGAGGAGAATGCTCAAGATAAACACGAATGGAGGGGAACGAGACGTTATGCGTGCGCAGCGTTAAAATAAACTCTATTCATAAACGTAGATCAATAATATCACTGTTCGAAACGAGTTGATTAAAGCCGCATAGATAAAAAGATCGCGCCCAATCTCGATGAAAAATCTGAAAACTCGGCGCTCGTTCAATACGCTCGGCTCACTCCGTCGTTCCATCTCTCCGTTTCGTAGCATTCTACCGTTTCTCCCCCGCGAACAAAAATCAAAGCTGAAACACCGGTAATCCTCCTCCCGCCGCCGCCGCCCCCCATTCGCGATTAACCTCGCCAGTCACGTTAAACTGTCGGTAGTCCGGGGCGCGGATCGGCGAGAGCATGTCACAGCGAGCGGAACAGCCGGCGGACGGTTGGCGAACGCGTGTTCACCACACGAGGCGCAATTTTTTTCTTCTTCTGGATGTTTCAGCGCGTACAGCTTCCACGTGTCGAGCGAGGGCCAGATGCAGCCGGTGCCCTTCCCGCCGGACGCGTTAAGCGGCCAAGGGATACCGCGTCACGCGCGGCAAATTAATACCCTGAACCACGGGGAGGTCGTGTGCGCTGTCACTATCTCGAACCCGACCAAGTACGTCTACACCGGTGGCAAGGGTTGCGTCAAGGTATGGGACATCGGACAGGGCGGGACGGGTAGCATCAAGTCGGTGTCGCAGCTCGACTGCCTGCAGCCGGATAACTACATCAGGTGAGCGGCGGGCCCCGTCGAATTTCAGGGGATCTTTATACTTCTAACAGGGTGATTCGCCCGTCGGGGGACTTGAAAGAAGTGCCGCCGCCTAAACGTTTGCAACTCTTATCCCATGCAGTCCCGTGGACAAATTTTCGGGCGACGTACTGCGTCCTTTTCTGTTTCTCGCTTTCACTTGGAAAGAACGCTTGCTCGTTCGCTCTGCAGTCACCTAAACAACTGGCGATCGACAGAGTCAAGTGATAGCGAGGAACGGAACAGGACAAAATATGTCGCGCGAAATTTGTTTCCATGGGACTGCATGGGATTAGAGTTGCAGACGTTTAGGCGGCGGCACTTCTCTCAAGTCTCCTGGCGGGCGAATCACCCTGTACTTATTCCATGGTACGAATGAATTATTGATCATTGAGGCGCTTGACGGAGGATGGTCGCATAGAGACTTGTGTGCCCCCTTAAGGGAAGTTTGTATTTCTACTTACTCCATGGTATGAATGAATTGTTAATAATTGAGGCGCTCGATGCGGAAGGGTCGCATAGAGACTTGTGTGCCCCCTTCTTTTCCTTGAATCCTTCGAATCGACTCATCTATGTGTTATATGTTTACAATACACCAGCAGAGATATTCGATCTCTGTTGTTCGTAGCAACTATGAAAACTGTGAAGTTCATCTTCTCGGGATGGCATTTAGACGTACGTGCGCCCTTTTTCCCCCATCAAACGCCTCAATTACGAATACTTGAGAGACGCCTTGATTTTATTCTATTATTACGGTCGTGGATTCTTTTGTCTGTGATCATGCTATCATTCGTTCCTTGTAAGATCGTGGACGACGGACTCGAGACAATTTACCCAAGTGTGTCGGTGATTAAGAAACAATCATTTATGCAACGTAATTTCCTTCTTGCGTCACGTTTGCTCTTTTTACATCCAAGCGGAGTTTCATTTCTCGTACACCGGCATGGATGAAATATTTCATTGTCGCGATTATTCATACTTTGTATAACAATTGCTTAAATCGCATACTTATTCAAATCGAACGTTATTCGAGGACGATATTTCCCGATAAGAATATATTTCATCGTCCGATTGAGCAACGGGAGAACAATGCAGTCAATCTTGCTAAATATCGCAAACGATACATGATAGTAATATAAAAAAAAAAAGAAAAACAGGAAATCACAAGCACAATTATGCAATCGCCATTTAGCGCGAAATTTCATGCCGTTGAATAGAATTGACGCGGAGACAGGGGAGAGAAGTAATCAGCAGCGGTGAACGGAGCATCGTATCATAACGAGTATTCGATATTCCACGCGCGAAACGTCGAAAAATCGCAGGAAAGCGTCGGTTATATGGAGCAAACGTTTCGATTCCACGTTTTCGCGATACAATTTCGCGTTTGCAACGCGGGGACGGCCTACATATAATATCGCGCTCGTACGGCTGTTAATGTCCGCGATACACGCGGTAATTGAAGCCGGTCGGGTTTTTCGAACGGGAGGTCGAGCCACCGGCAAATCGAATAAATCTTCACCGGTAATGCATGGCTCCGCCCTGCATTAAAAGGTACTTTACGAAGCATCCGACGCGATTACCGACACGCGCTCGACCTCGTAAAAACGAGGGGGAGAGGAGCATTTTTCGAATGTCTGAACACGAGCGGAACGATAGGGCGTTCGTGAGCTTTGGCCGAAATTTAATTGGCGAATCGCGGCTTGGACGCGTGAAGACTTGGACATTTGAATAAGAGAATTGTACGGGAACGGGTAACTTTCATTTAGTCGCCGTTTTCGTACAATTGAGGATATCTGTATATGCCTGGCTCTAATTTAGCCACGGGCTGAGTGATTGCAATTGCGATCGGAAATAAAGACTCTAGATAATCGACGTTGCCGAGCCATTACGGTTTTATCGTGTTTACGTTTGACGTTGCGACTCTCAGGGATGATTTCAGGGATCCAATGAATTCCTCTCGAGAATAGAGTCCCGTTTCGAAATACTTCGTTCCACGATCTCCGCTCACCTTTCCCTACGTAATCTCTTGTCCACCTGTGTATCACCTCTGCAACGACGCGTGACATGCATGCGCAGGTCGGTGAAATTGCTACCGGACGGCAGGACGCTGATTGTCGGCGGCGAGGCGAGCCGTTTGAGTATCTGGGACCTGGCCAGCCCGACGCCGCGGATCAAGGCCGAATTGATCTCGTCCGCCCCGGCGTGCTACGCCCTGGCGATCTCCCCGGACTCGAAGGTCTGCTTCAGCTGCTGCAGCGACGGCGGCATCGCCGTCTGGGATCTGCAGAATCAGACCCTGGTCAGACAGTTCCAGGGTCACACGGACGGCGCGTCCTGCATCGACATCTCCGCTGACGGTTCGAAACTGTGGACCGGCGGCTTGGACAACACCGTTCGATCCTGGGACCTGCGGGAGGGTAGACAGCTGAAGCAGCACGACTTCACCTCGCAGATATTCTCCCTCGGCTATTGTCCCACCGGCGAATGGCTGGCGGTCGGCATGGAGAACTCGAACGTCGAGGTGTTGCACGCCACGAATCCGGACAAGTATCAGCTGCACCTCCACGAGTCCTGCGTTTTGTCGCTGAGATTCGCGTCCTGCGGCAAGTGGTTCGTCTCCACGGGCAAGGACAATCTGTTGAACGCGTGGCGCACCCCGTACGGAGCCTCGATATTCCAGGTAGGGATCTGTATGATTCGATATTCGATAGAGAGCAGCGGGAACCTTTAGGACAGAGTTTAGCGATCGAAGAGACAATGTTGACCGGGCCTTCCTTTCTACACGATATCGTCTTATTGGCATCGAACGTTAGGCGAAAATAGAAAAATTGAAAAAATGATGATCGATGATTAGTTACTGTGCTACGTAAAATCGCATAACAGTTACAACGCATAACGTGTATCCCTTTCAAAATTGCATGCAAACAGTTCTATTCCTTTGTCCGTTAACGATGGCACTCGTTGTTATTAAATAAAGCCTGAGGAACGCTATTACTAATACAAAGTCCCATAAAATGTTTCTATTGCTCCTTATCAACATTGAACAAGAATCGAAATTACGCGTCCCTCATTCGCAACAGTTCTTGGCGACTTGAACGCCGGGCCGAAGCTCACGGAGTAATCGCGTGTCTCTTGCATTGCTTTTTCAGTCGAAGGAATCGTCGTCGGTGCTCAGCTGCGACATATCCGCGGACGACAGATACATCGTGACCGGGTCGGGCGATAAGAAGGCGACCGTCTACGAGGTGATGTACTAGAACGACCACCGAAAACCCGACGGACGAAAGAGAGAAAACGGAACCTATCCGTGCCCGAGGACTCATCTCAGCGTGGCTCGGGGTGGGGGGGGGGGGGGGGGGTGTACATAATTCTGCGATAACTGCGAGAGAGACGTTTGTTGCCGTTGTTCTTGTTATTGTTGTTGTTGTTACTCTTGACGAAGAAAAAAGGGTCCGTGCAAGAAGAAAGAAAAGAAAGAAACGAGCCGAACGAATTGCAAACGCATTAGAAATTAATTAAATTATATATCGTTATCGAATGATAAACTAATACAACTCGAACGATCGTTTTAAGGAGATCCCCGGCTATCGAGGATTCGAAACCGGGCGGACGGAGATTTTAATAAGCCTCCCCACACGACACCACGACGACGAAGGAAGTGAATTGCGTACCGTTCCTGTCCGAACCAATAAAAATACCCTTTATCGTGATCGATCGAGGCTTATCCGACGCGACTGAGATTTCGTTCCCCGATAGACTTGGAGACCCGGGGACCGTTCGTTCCGCTCGTTGCGCGTGCAGCCGCAAATTAGCTACGCCGGTGAGAGATCGCGCGTTAATTAGAAACAAAACGCTGGCATTCGTATCGCGTTTCCTCTGTACATTTTGTATATACGTATACATATTATATATATACATACACGCGTCAGTCTATAAGCATACCATGATATTTTTCTACGTCCCCTAAAAGTGAGACGGAAAGCGAGAAATAAAAAAAAAAAGATACTAAAATTTGTAAATATTATCTGGCTTTAGAGAGTATATAACAGAAATCGAGACGAAAGGCGATTAAATAAAAAGTGATACGCAAAGTAATAACTAACTCGTTTAACCCGTTCATTCTCCGCAGCCATGCGCAGCCGATGCCTGTTTCGCGAACCATCATCGAAAACAGGTGAAAACACACACACACACACACACAACAGGAACCGAGAATTTCAGCCTGAATGGTACGTATGAAACAAAAATTGCGGGCAAATATTATCTCTCGTTCCGGGATTGTAATATAGAAACCGATGAATGCTCGGTGTACCATTTCGCGCCGCAACACTTGAACGCGCGGGGGTACGGGGCGAATGAATGAACGCGAGGCGCGGCAGCCGTCAGCAAAAAAGTATAAAACAAGAGCGTCACGGGGGCGGCGGGATGATCCCCGGGGCAATAGCGCCCCGCGCGTCCATAAACGTGTCAACGGCGGCCGGCTCTGGACAGAGAGCCGCGAAACGGGAACGGCAGGAGGGGGAAATCGAAGTGGCGTCAACAATATTTAGTCACAACGCTGGCGTATCGAAATCGCGAGAATTACGACCGCGTTTCGCCGATAAAAAAAAAAAAAACAAGAAAAATGCAACCGAGCGGGTACGCGCCGGACGCAGCAGCGATTCCGCCGCTCGCGTCGCGCGTAGACCTCTGTGGCGAAGCGATTGCGGTCAATTCGATGGCCGCGAAGGTGAGTACGAAAAAAAAAGAGCCGCTGCCACCCAAAAGACGAGCCTCTCCGAAACGAACTGAAAAAAAGCCCGCGCGGATCGTCCACCTAATCCGGTCTAGGCGATCGGCGATGCGATCCACGCTTCGCATATTCAACGGAACGCGTTCGTCGACGGTGATGTTATTATAATAGCGGCGCGTTTGGCATGTGGCGCGGAACGGGGCGGAGAGTGGACGCCGCGCGGGCGGATGAAAGGACGCGCGCGGATGTGCGGCAAGCTGGCGCGCGGGGGTGGACGATTTTACACGGGCTTTGCCGCGCGCGGAGAGCGCGTTCGTTGCACGGTAACGATACGCGGCGCGGCAGAATCCAGCTTTGCGTCTACGGCTGGCGGTCAAAGTGGGCCGGGGAACGGTGCCGATTCGGCCGACGGGGGTGTATGCGACGGGAGGGGCTGCGGAACGCGGGACGGTGTTTCGTGCAAGCAACAACTTTTCGACATCGCGGCTAAACGCGTCAGTGATCACGGGTGAATTCAGTAGGGCGGAGAACGTGCTCGTTATTACTCTGATCCAAGTAGCCATGGATCTATTGATACAGAACTTTTTCCCCCGATAACGATGATTAAACTCGGCGTCTTTGTCATTCGGAATCGTTCTGCGCTTTGATATCTATTTACCCCGGCCCCCATATTACGTCGGCGTCGAATTTCGCCCGAAACCTCGTGCACCCCTCACGCCGGTGTACCGGCGGGTAGCGTTCGTCACGCTTTCCCAACCCCCGTTCGATCGTTGCGTGTCACAGGCTGTCCGGCGGCGGAACGAAACGCGCGAGAAGATCCGAGCTGTAGCGAGTTTCGAAAAACGGATAGAACCGTGCTGCGCGGCCAACGATGATGCCCTTGCGCGCATTTTCGCCGCAGCGAACGTCGTCGTACCGTATACTTTTGCGGGGGACGACCACCCGAGCATTAAATACGCGGTCGCATCGCGAGGCCGAGAGAGACAGCGGGGTTCGGAGCGGGCTTTTGCCGGGCGGCGAGCGGTCAGGCACCTACGCTCTCAAAGCGCTAATTTTCTCTCTGTACCGTCGGCGAGGCGGTACGTGCCGCGGCGCGCCGCCGATGCTCGCACAAACGTGGCAAATTAACAGGCACGCAAATGAGCGAGTTCACGCGCTCGCTTTCGTGTTTCCCCGCGTCAACCCCTCCCCGTTGTCACAATTGGACACTAATAAACGCGAGAGGCAACGCGCCACCTCTTCCACCTACCGTCCCAACCCCACCGCAGTTCATCCCTTATCGTGCGCCACTGTTTCGTGTTGCACACGTGCATAGGTACTATTTCTCTCCGTCTCGCTCTGTCCGCCTCTAACGAACCGTGCTTAGCGTTCCCGTTTCCCTTCATCCCATCCCTCTCTCCTCTTTCTGTTGATGTTTCACGAGCTTCGTTTACCCTGCTCCCTTCCCTTGGTTACCGTTTCGCGCGCCTTCTCGTCCCTTAACCCTTGTCGCTGTTCCACCATCCATTGTTTCGTCCGTTCTCTCGTCGCTCGCTGGAACGTTGATACACCGTTTCTCTCCGGCTCGTAGCGGCCTGTATCCTTCTCTCTCGCGCTCGCGGATGCTGCGAACTCCGCTGGATGGGCCGTGATATCAGCAAACACGGGAGAGCCCGAGGGACCACGTCGCTACGCGTACCAGCGCGAGAAGCGATCTGCAAAAATTACCAGCCTCCCGGGCCGGAATAGAGAGGAGACTCGTACCGGGGTGTTTCGAGTAGACGAAACGGCGACTGGGTACACGCGAAAGGTTCATACGTTTCAGAGAAATATCCGTTCCAGTTCCTTCCGGGGATCGTTCCTTCTTTCTTTCGACCGCTATGGCCCGATCGATTTGCGAGGGAAATCGTTTCTTGGAAAATACCTCGCGATGGGGCGGCTGGTATGTAATCTCGCGAGCCAAAGGAGAAAGTTAGATCCTCGGATTCACGGTGATTTGCATGCATTAGAGATCGTTCGGAATTCCTGGCCTGTCGAGTGGCTGAATGGAATGATAGAAAAACGATTCCAGGGAACGGATCCCGATTCCCGTTTGTAGTATCCGTTCTGGCACGGAGGCGCTTCCCACAGGTACGGCTCCGACAGATTTCACGGACAGATCAGCCCGAAGTGACAACGAAGTGAGGCTATACTTTTCATTAAACACTGTTTTATGCGTAATAAACGGCTGTTTAATGTATTTTTGTGTGTGTACAGGTTTCTTTGACGGGGAATGGACAGTGGTCTATGCACCTCATCATGAAGAAGAAGAAGAAGAAGAAGAGTTATAGCACTTATCGTTAGTAGAATATATTATGTACTTTAGTGTAATATATGAATATTATATTAAAATTTGTATAAAGCTTAACTTTAGAAATGTGTTGTAAATATTGTAAATTAAATTGATATGTATAGTTTATAAGTAATAGGATTTAAGTCATATCACTGATTGTATAATTTGTACATTATTAAAAAGATTAAATAAAAGATTAAAGTTAATAATTCAATCTCATTCTTTTAACACCTGTCATCTCCTCAAAAATCCTGTTCCAACTTGCGCAATTCCGAAGCGAGAAACTTGTAAAAAATTGTCCTAATCACAGTTAACTGCGAACCTGAGATTTTTCACCAATTCCTGGAATCGTGACGTCATTTCCAAGAATTTCCCAAAACTCGATTTACGAAATCCCTTGTGCTGGAAATCAGCAAAATGTATCAGAAGAACATGATACGCGAAAAGGTATTTCATTTCACCAAAATGGAATGTAACGTCATTTCCAAGAATTTCCCAGAACCTGCTTTTACGGAATCCCAAGTGCTCGAAATCGCCGATTTGTATTAGGAGAACATGATGTGCGAGGAGGTCTTTCACTTCACTAATTCTTGGAACGTGACGTCATTTCCAAGAATTTCTCAGAACC